>CM028133.1:556478214-557816785 GCA_016271365.2 Neoceratodus forsteri
AAAAAGTAATCAATTCTGGAATAAGATTTGTGCACAGAGGAAAAGAAGGTAAACTCTTTTGTAGTTGGGTTGAGCATCCTCAAGGGTCAATTAATCCGAAGGACATTTTGAGCTCTATTAAAGCCCTTTGAGCTGGAGAAAATGCAGGTCCTATGCCAGGAACGATCCAGACTATTGGATTGGACCAAATTCCAATAGCCCCTATGATAATAGGGTATCTTTAAAGGGGTTAAGATTGTGGCCAAATGTACAAAAAGGATGGAGAATCAATGTTAGGGCCATATATTGACCCCAAGTTAAATTTGCCTCACCCAATTTACCTGAAATGACAATAAATCTTCCTTCCGGATCAGATATACACTGGAGGATACAAAGGGAACCCCTTTTGTTACTAGAACGGCTACTCCTCGCTGCTAGAGGAGAAGCCGGCACCAAAAACCTGACTAACGACTTCTTTTAAAACAATAGAGCCGGTCTGGGAGGACGGGTTTCTTGAAGGAATACTATGGATGGGTTGAGTTGAGCTAAATGATGAAGCAGAATGTTCCTTTTCCGTTGTCCCTTCCCCTTAATATTCCAAGAGATTATATTCAATTGACTAGCAGGTGGATATCCCTGTTTAATCATTAAAAGTGTAGATAGCTGCCTTCCCTCCCACTCTGAGTAACAAAATGAACCTTACAGTTTCCCCTCCCCTTCCATGTAACAAAGAAAACTTTCAGCCTGGACCGCACAAGGGGCCCCTGGCCCGACGCCAACTCCTAAATCTATGGTCCATGGTACGCCATAGAGGTTGGGTATCCTCAAAAACATGGGTAGTATATCAGAGGATATATGTCAAATTTCTTATCCTCTTTTATAAGAACCCTTTAACAGTTCTAATATCATAACAAACAGAAACAGTTATTAGTTAGAGGAGAGCATGTATACCTAGGTATGATTACTCAATTGACAGAAACAACTAACTATCATGATTATCTGCATGACCCCAAGGGCCCCACCATGGCCCCATAAAAGGTAGAAAAGTAGAATCAAGAGTTAAACTAGCATTAAGGGACAACTTAATCACAGAGTACCTGGTTGCCAGAGGTTAACCTGATAGTAGATTAATTGCTTATAAAAAAGGAAATAATAAAGTTTTAGTGGCTCACACATGACCGTTCACTGTAACAGCCTACCAATCAAGAGAGGAATAAGTTTCCTTATGGCCATACTCGGATCCATAGTCTCTGTTACTTTTAATGGTCACTTGTTTAAGCAAATCTCAACTAAGACAATGTCTGGGCCTTAAGCACCTTAAGGGTCGCATTTATAATAGCCTAATGCTGTTACCTCCTAGTTTAAATTGATTTTGAAAACAGTAAATGAGCTCCCCTTTGCCAATGATCATTTCCTTAAATCAGTAAATTGTTAAATGCAAAGGAAAAAAAAAAAAGCTTAACTGCATAAGAAAAATGAGACAGTTCTCAGATATTATGCATATACTGGTTTCCATTCTAAATAGTGGTCCCTCACTTGTTATTGTCCACTGCATGTCCTGTAATTGACCTTAGCAGGGTAATCTAAAAGTTCTGAATTCTCATCCTTTCTTGAACAGGTCTGGTAGGAGGTCGCGAGGGCTTGCAGTGCCTCATCCACAGATTCAAACCACTGGTCCATCTTTCAAGAAGACCTCTAGCTTGGCAGGATACAGCATACGGTGGCGAATTCCAGCTGCCCATAACTTGGAGGTGATAGGTCTGAAGTTGGCCCGGCCTGGCGTACCTTCCATGTCAAATCGGGACAAGCCGAGTTTCTTATCTTCCCATTGAACGTGGTCAATTTCCATGATTGTCTCAAAATAAACTCCGATCCATGTAGTTTAATAGTTTAAAATCACTGGCCTGGGTGGTTGTGATGCAAGGCTTGGCTCTTAAGGCACGATGGCCTCTTTCAATCATGTATTCAGGACCTTTGGGTGAGGGTCCTACTGTCTTCCTTAAAAGTTTCTGCAGAAAAGGACAGTGTTAGTGCCTTCCTCGCCCTCAGGAGACCCAACAGCACCAAATTGTTCGTCTACTCCTTCCTTCAAGGTCGTCCAGTCGGTCCTCTAATTTTGTTATGGCCTCCTGCTTTCAATGGATGCAAGGCCTAGCTTCTCTTGTTTCTTTCTAATGATGAAACCCTGGCTTCCGCGATCTGTTACTCTCCTCACAAGTTGTGTCAGGGCTGGTTTGAACTCTGCCACCTCTTCCACCAGTTTAAACAGAGCCTCTTTTAGTAGAGATCCTCGTAGATCTTATCTGGTGAAATCTCTCGTTGTGGCGAATCGGCGAGGAGCTCAAGGGGCCACTTTGCATCTGATTCTGTTTCGGGTTTTCCATCGCTCCAGGGTAAAATACAGACCGGAATTTAATCCACGTATACTGTCTCAGTCCAAGTAGCAAGGGTTTTAAATGCAAGTGTAGTCAAGAGGGTTTAAAATTGTAAATTGTTCTCGGCAGCGGACACTCCAGAGAACTGCGTTTATCCCTCTTGACGCATCACGTGACCCCCTATATATTTTTTGTAAAGCAAATGGTATACCCTTGTAATTTTCAGGAGCCAAAATAAAATAAAATGTTTCATATATTTAAAAATATTAATAAATCATAAATTATGGTTTATATATTAAAAAAGTTAAAATCTTAATTAAACAATTCTGTTTCAAAATTATTACTTTTCTTCATTTCAAACTTTTAGTGAAAATGGCCCTGGCGAAGAGGAGGCACCTGCCCAGTGATATAGTGATGGGGTGTTGACTGGCGTCTTACAAGGTGTCTCAAGTGGAAGCTGCTGTTAGGTAATGTCTGTGAGGGATGGCTCAGACTGGTAGTTCACACCCTTCCTCTTCTCCACTGAACTGAGGAGGGGCTCTGGGTGAAGATCCAGTTCCTCCTGGCAAGAGACTTTCACACAGACGGTGAAGGCTCGGTCTTCCCACTGCTGCAATAGACTATTTGTCTTGCTCAGTTTTTCCAGCACCTGATGCAGTAGCCCCTGTGTGTCCTATGCACCAGCATCATGGTCATCTCAACTTTCTTTAAACTTGGTGATGTTTCTACCAAGGACCACATTTTCTTGTTGAGAGCACACATAACTTTGTAGGTTTGTCACTCAAGTCCCTCATTCTGGTGCACTGTGCTTGAGTATTTCATTTTCTGTCTGAATGACCATCACAAGGAACTCCGAGAACTTCAACCATTTTTGTCAGGTGTTGGAATTCCCCTTGGTGGTCATGGTTACTGGCACATGTTCTGAGACAGAAAAGGAAAGAAATAAGTACAGGTGGGTGGCACCTGTAAAGGAATTTATCTTCCAGTGTGCTACCCATTAAGCAAATAAACAACAACAACAGTTTTTCTTTGTACATTGTTAGAACTGTCATTACTTCATGTGGATACATGGCCTGACCTGTGAATACTGTACAAGCAATATTATTAAAGTCATGTACAATCATACATTTAGAAAAGTAAAGCATATTTTACTCCAGTTATAGCCTTTGTATGTGAAACAACAGCACATTGATTGGATTGACCTGTGAACAGAAGCAGCATTTTAATGTAATGTATTGTCTTACAGTCGTAAGCATTAAGCATATTTGAATATAGCTATAGTTCATTATATGAAGGAACAGTACATTGATTGTATATTACAGGACATGCTACAAATCAGAACAATTACTGAAATGTGTTTTACAAACAGTGAATGATGCAGGTGTAAACATTTCAACCTTCTGTGGAGGATACCATCACCAGTGCTGTTCCAATTATGCAAGGAAGGAATAGTTCTGCACACTAAATGCAACAAGCATTCCTCTATCATAGCAGAAGGCACATGCATAATGAAGGAGATGCAATACTTACTGTATTATTGTGAGTGGCTACAATCAGTACAGAATGTGGTATGTTACAGAAGACAGCATGTAAGCTTGATTGTGAGGGCGTGGGACAGAAAGCAATCTAGTGAGGTATACCATCAACACTGCTGCTGTTGTCACATGCTATGACACATAGAAGTAGACAAACATTGTTTTGTTGTACTAAAGTTCAATATGCAAAGAATCTTGTTGTTTTTGCAATGGAACACCTGTTTACCATAAGAAATAGTAAATAATTCCCCACCATGAAATCACTACAATATGTAAGTATGCACATAAGAAGAGATGTTTGATAAAACTTCGCGTGAATTTCTCACAAAGCACTGAAAATTCATGCTGCTAAATTCATGAATTTTAGCTGGCCACCTGAAATTAGCTCAATGTGAGCTGCATGAATTTTGTGGCAAAATCTGCACCTTTTTACAACGACATGAAATTCATGGGTGAAGCATGACATTTGTGACCAAAATTCCATGCTTTGCAGTGAAATTGTGCAATTTTGTATACTGTGAATTCCACTAATTGTGCTACTTCTTTCCACAAATTCCACAAAATTCACAAATTACTCCCCAGAGCAAATTTCACAAACTTTGCACATCTCTACATATAAGACACAAATAAGTGTGTAACATACTGTTAGAAGCTTGGTCCGGTTTCTTGTGGTAAGGTGTGGTTGCAGCACCCAGCACTTGAGATTCAGAGTACTGTATCTCAATTGCCTGATTGTTACATCTGTACACCTGTACCGGCAACCTGTGACATTTATTATAGTACATACTGGCCCAGATATTCAAAAGACTTGAGCCATGCACAACAGGGTTGGGCCTGCAGTCTGAAAATGCGCCATTCTAGATATTCAGCAGGAGGCAGTTGCACCCCCAAATCACACTGAGCAACAGCGCAATGATAATGAATGCATGCACAACTGAAGGAGGAACCATGCATAAATGGCGAAGTGCGATATTTAACAACATGCGCCATACACAATAGGGAGCAGCTGAAGTTGCACCATAGCAGCAATGAGCCAAAATAAAAGGGCAAGGCAGAGGCACAAGAATGCAACAGGGAAGCCACATAAGAGTCAAAGATAGCAGGAAAACTGGGCAGCAGGGACACACAGAGTCAGGCAGGAAAGGCACCTGGAAGTAACAGGCACAGGGAAGTGTGGGAGACAGTGCAGAAGGGGAAGTACACCACACAGAAGTGAGACCAGCACAGGCAGGTGTTCCGTGCAGGAGAAGTAGCAGCCAGGACAGTGGGTGGAATACAGAAACAGCTGCCGGGGTGAACACAAGCCAGGGACATGGCCAGTGCCACCATCCAGATGGAGGCCATAATGAGGGAGGTGAGAAGGTGGGCAGGGGGTGTGGCCGGAAGGCCCGCGGTGGTATGTCCCCAACAGGCAGTACTGAGCCTGCACCAGCTTCGAGCTGTACAGAGATATGGAGATTATGGGCCAGTACCGCCTGAATCAGGCAATTCTGAGGTGGCTCTGTGAGCTGTGCAGTGATGTGATGCAGGCACCCACGACAGAGCCATACTTTGTCAGTGGAGATGAAAGCACAGCTTGCATGTGCTTGCTCACCACGGTAGCCTTCAGAGACCAACTGGGGACACCGAGGCATAACCCAGTTGGCCGTGATCATGCCACCTCACCCAATTCCTCAGCGCGACTGCTGCCACATGCCGAGTACATCCATTTCCCCAGCACACCAGCGGAGTGCACAGCAAGCATACAGGAGTTCCACAGGTAGCACGATGCCTGGCATGCTAGGGGCAATAGACTGCAGCCATGTGGCCATCCACAACCACCTGGCCCCGAGGGGCCACATACATAAATTGTAAGGGCTATGCCAGCATCAACTGCCAGGTGTGTGTGATGCCAGGGGTCACATAATCAATGTCTGTGCCACGCACCCTGGGGAGCACATGATGCCTTCATCTGGCACCAGTCAGCACTGTGCCACAGATTCAAGAGTGGGATATCCCACTGGCCACCTAGTGGGTGAGTATGCAAACCACATGGACAATCATAGGGCCTGGGGGCATGGTCACAGGTGACATGGGCAGTGGCCTACATGCCCCTGGGCAGGCGATGCTGATCACCAAACTAACCTCCACCCTCTACACACAGGTGACAGTGGATACCCACTCCATCCCTGGCTGCTCACACCCTACTGGCGCCCGTGACCCCATCACAGCAACACTACAATGAGGCACACCCCACCACACATAATGTCATCGGCGGGTGTTCGGGATGCTGAAGGCATGTTTCCGTTGCCTGGACACCTCTGGCAGTGCCCTACAGTACAGCCCCTCAAAGGCCTGTGGGCTATTCTGGCCTGTTGCATCCCTGCACAACATGGCCAACAAATGTGGGATAGCCGATGTGTCAAGAGGGGACAGCGATGAGACGTATGAGGTCACCAGTGACAATGGTGATGGACAGCCCCTTGGGCGATGGGACCCCGACTGCTCCAGCTGGCACAGCTGCACTGGGACACCATCATGGAGGAGCACTTCAGTCAACCCAGGTAAGTCATGGGGCCTTGTGCAACCAACAGTGGCTAAGGCACAACCCACAAACATGCATGGACACACACTAGGGGTGCATTCCATCTAGGGAAGTGGCGGGCATGAAACCAAACACACAACTAGGGATGGGTGAGGTCTAACATGCCACGCAGTTGGACACACACACACAACGCACCAGACATGCACAGAGGGTAGGAGGCACACCAACTCAGAACGCCACCCCTAGCCACACACATGTCCACAGACCACCACACCCACTGCCTGTCCATGTGCGTGTGTCAGATGCTGAGCGCCATTGCACATTGGTGTACAGCGCAATGCAGGTATCATCATGCACACGCAACTGCGGACAGCAGCCAGAAGGGTGTGCAGATGGACTGTGTGTCCACGCAGGCCGGTACCCACCCGTGCAATGCCCACTGAAAGACACAATGCACACAGGGCAGCACCAGATAGTAGCTGCATTGGGAGACAGGTCAGTCATGTGACACAGTGCCCCAGCCACCACGAATGTGTGAGCAGCTCTGCCGAGACTCCCAGCACTGACAGGCTGACCACTGGCCTCGTGGGTGGCACCGATGGTCCCCAGGGGTTCCACTGCATGAACATGACTGTGCTCGTGCAGGGGTCTGCAGCACCAAACATGCCTGCACCAGGCGTGCTCAGGATGCCCACAGCTGAACCTGGTGTCAACAGGGAAGGTGTCGCACGATGCCGGAATGGGGTGGACAGTGCACTGCGTGGTGTGGCGATGCATGGGCACATGACTGTGTGCCCATTGTGTCCATGACAGCAGTGAATGCCTGTGTCTGCCTGTCAATGGCAGCAGTCACATCCTCCACAACCGTCCATCCTCGCCAGGATCAAAGCGGTGTCTCTGCTGCGACGCCCTCTGCCTGCTCCAGAGCCACATGCAGTGAATCCACCGACGCCGCAAGCCGTGTCCTGTGGACTGATGCTTGCAGTTGGGTGTGCTTGTCCAAGAGGTCATCTGCCTCCTCGGCATCCTGTCCCTCAGGGTAGTGGCCCTGATGCTCAGCACCCCATGAGGGTGGGTGCTGCACACCAGGACCAGGTCTGGGCATGTCCATAGGTGGTGCACTGACGCCGCCCTTGACCCTGTACCCCCAAGCCCATTGGCTGACTGCTGATGCTGCCCCTCCAGTTGCCACCCCAGGGCTCACTGGTGCCACTGCAGTGGCTGCAACAGTCTCACTGTCTGTGCACACACCAGTGCTGCCCCACTGGTGCTGACAGGCACAGGCTGGGACTGTGATGACATGCAGGCCTCCACGGCAGCACCACCCACAGCCATGGCCACGATGTTACCTGCTGTGTGGCCATCCCGTGGCATACACGTGTCACTGCCCATGCCATTAGCGACATCATCGGTGATGGACCCAGCAGCAGCTCGAGTCACAGCATGCTGGCATCCGTGGATGCTGGCACGCTGGGACATGGACAGGGCCTCCTCGCACCTGTTCCAACAACATCAGTGTAGGCAGCCAGGTGGGCCCACTGTCACACTGAGCCACGTACACCTGTGGAGGTGGATGGGCCCTTCTCCATCTTCAGCTGACTGTCCTCAGTGGACAGTCCCACCACCGCTGACCCATGCAGATGCTCAGGATCTGTAAGGAAAACAAGTCGCGTTACATGCATGTGATCTACCCTGCCCCCAATAGACAGACCATGACTTACCATGCAGTGATGGGCTACCACCCGTCTGGAAGCCACCACCGGAACACCCTCAATGGCACAATGCTGCATGCTTCGAGCAACCTCTCCTCCTGTGGGATCAGGTGTACCACCTCCGCTGTCTCCCACCTGTTGCAGCTCATGTTGCCTTGATGGAAGCCACCTTCTCCTTTATCCTCCTCCTGTCTGTGCCCATCTTCTTCTTGCACTCCTGCATGGAGCACTGGTGGCTGCCATGCAGGTTCACTGCATGTGCCACCTCCTCCCATGCAGCAGCACAGGCCTGAAGTGTTCCCTCGTCCACTGAGAAGCAGCTCCTTATCCAGGTAGGCCTCAAACAGGGCATCGGTCTCGCCTTGGTGAAATTAGGCCTCCCTCCCACCACTGTGTTCCTCCTCTCCCACAACTCGCTCGGCCATTATTTAGCCTGTAAGAATGACAGTTGTTACCTGTGACTGTGCAGTCCCATGCATGTCCCAAAATCCACAGTCCACACTCCCAAACAGCATGCAACTCACCAATAGACTGCAGTAACTGACTATGGCCAGTGCAGCCCAATGTCACACTTTATAGCGAACCCATGCAAATGATGCGAGGCTAAGTTTAAGTGGATGCAAATTGCAGTGCTGCACCATTGAATGGCTGATTAGCTGTTTTGCATATGATGACTGAATATCACGCTGTTGCACTTTGCACAATTGTGTTGAACGTGATGAGCCAAGGCGCAGTTCTGTGACATGCGCAGTACACACCTCACTGCAAATGCCGGGTTGCTGACACAGGCGTCTGCCATGCTGCTGGCGTGTTGTGCATGGGAAGCAATGCAGGGCACGGCCACCATTGTGCCAGTGGTGCTACAGCGATGTTCACCTATATGGTGCTGTGGCATTGGGCCATCATAGGCGCACTGGGGCAACAGCGCGTAGGCCGCTACTGGAGGTAGCACGAGGCATCCAATCACGCCACATGCATTGGGTTCCAATGGCGCTGTGCCTGTCTGTGTGCCAGGAGCCCCTTGACCTCGTGCAGACCTTTGCCCCTAGGCACCATGCGGCAGGGCATGGGTGCACCACTATCGCCTGTTCAGTGACAGCACAATAGGAAATGGCAGTGTTGTACCACGCTGCATCTGCACATAGTGGAGCCATGCTGCAGAGTTCTATTTTGAGCCGACTGAGCAAGTAGAATGCGCAGAGGAGGGCTGCACAGTGGACCCAAGTAGAACTGGCCAACCTAGTGGCCATAGTAGAGCCACTCTATGGCCCACTGTTTGGGAGGCACCCTGGACAGGTCCAGGAGCCAGGTGTGGGAGGAGGTGGCCAATGCACTGGAGGAGGCCACAGGAAGGGGCAGACAGCAAGCAGTGCCGCCACAGGTATGGTGACCTAGGAGGAGGGAACCAGACCTGCTTGCCCGCCGCGGTCACGCGAAGGAGGGGCATGGTGCCACGGCCAGGTAGGTGTTACGGCCCACACACTTTTATCTTCCATATGGGTATCATGGTTGTATGTGTCCAGAACATGGGGAGGGACCGTCTGGTGATGGCTGTGGTGGTGGTGTTATCAGGTGTGGGGTGGGTGGGTCTGGCTGGGTGGGAGTGCACACACCTGGGGCAGGGGACTTTGCTACAGGATTGTACTGATGTTCCTCTCTCCATGTTTGCACCACAGGGCTGGAGGAGAGGCATCTAGCCAGGGAGATGCGGTGCCAGCAGGAAGACAGGGCCACTAGGAGGGGCGACGGTCAACAGCGCCCGAGGGACCGCCCGATGATGGTGAGTGCCATACCTCCATGATTATGATTGCATGCTGTGTAACAGGGTGGGCAGTGGGCATGGCCACCATCCATTGACACCACTGCCATGCACGCAACTTGTTACAGTCAGCACTGTCCAGTGGCACTGCATGTCTGGGAGTCGCGTCGATGGTGGTCCATGAGTGCACTGGTACATGGCTGTGCCACTGCCTTCACACACATAGCCATGTCATGAAACGGCCACGGTGGTGCTGTGCATGACTTGGCCAGTGGGTGTGCAGTGGTCCACATGGCTGTATGCGCTTGGGTGGGCAGGTCTTGTGGACGGGATCACTGTGGTTGTCACACACCATCACAGAGGCATATCCCACAGCCGTATGCCATGCACAGCGGGTGGGCGGTATTGGGCTGTGCATTCACACCTATTGACTGTGCTCCCTTGTCCTAGGTGTTCACCAGCTGCAGGAGATTAGGGAGGCATTAAGGGAGATCCTCAATGTGGCCAGGGCTTTTGGAGATCCTGCAACAGACTGACCAGCTTGGGGTCCGGAGGAGGCACTGGAGGCAGAGCAGCCAGAGCGGGAGTGGGCTCCTGCTGACCATCCCTCTGCCCCTGATATCCCCTACCCCCTGGACACACCCTCACACCCTCCTTTCCTGTCCCATTTGTTCACCCCAGCCCTTACCCACCCCACCTTGTTTGTGGCCCTCCCCCAACTTTGTACATAGTATTGTAAATAGTTCCTTTTGATATTGTTTTTGAATACAGATCTTTGATATGAATACTGTTGGTCTCTGATTTGCAGTGGCTATAGGTGCTCAGCTGCAGTGGTGTGCATGGCGTCAGGGGTGGTGCAGTCATGGGTATGTGTGTGTCCATGGGAGGTGACTATGGTGTGGGGTAGCTATCAGTCAGTGTCTGTAGTGTGTGTAGCTGTGCCTGCACACTGGATGACTTGTGCAGTGGTCCATGGTGCATGCTCTGTGTCCATGGCACCCTTATCAGCCCATCCATGGCCTGTGCAGCTGACACCCTTGCATGTCTGTGACCTGCATGGACTGCTGGCATGTCAGTGGTGGCTGTCCATGCAGGGCAGCCACTGTACCCATCACAATGCTGGGTTGCCTCCTGTCACTGGTGTGGTGCATGCCTGCCTCGGTTGACACTGTGGCCTCTGCAGTTGTTGTCCCACCTCCATGCTGTGGCTTGTGTGTGTTGCAGGATGTGCACCACTGTCTGTGACTTGTGCTCCAGGCAAATGATGGTGGCGTACAGGTCCACAGTGCCTTCGCGAGGTGGCTGCCATCCCTGTACCGTGGAGGACTGCAGGTTGTGTGTACACGGTTTCTATGGGCCTGCTGGGGCTTGGTTGCCCGCTCACTGTGTCCCTGTGTTGTTGTGTCCTTGGGTTTGGGTGGGTGTTTGTCCATGCACTGTGTGGCATCCAGTGTGGTGCATGCTTCCAAGCACCACTGTGGGTGTCAGCACTGGCTGTTGGCGCAGTGCTGGGTCGGGTTGTCCTTGGGAGAGTCTGCAGGGTGCTGTACCACTGGTGGTGGTGTCCAGTGCATGCCCTGTCCCTTGTGGGTTACCTCATTTGCCGACGCATGGTCAGTCTCTCAGCTGTACCTCGGGGCTGTGCATGGTGGCACTGTGTATGCTGTCATTGCATCACTGTGTGTTGCCACCCGCTGATGGGTGCTCATGGTGGGGCTGCCTTGCATGGTTCTGTGGTGCTCAGGGTTGCATTGTCACAGTGGGGGTGGTGGCATGCATGGGGTTTCCTGCAGTGATGGGCGCTGCTCCTGGGAAGGGTGTCTGGGGTCACTGGTGCAGGGTGTGCTCTGCATTGGGGGAATGGTGTGCACAGGGTGGTCAGCCCTCCTTGTGTGCCAGTCACAGCTTGCCAGGGGTGTGATGGGGCACCATGGCCCAGCTGTGGGTTGGTTGCTTGTCTCCATGGGCCAGTGGTTATTCCAGCCTCCCCAGTTGTGCAGTGCATGGGGTGTGGGGGACGATGTCTGTTCTGCTGTGTGTTCCTCTGCCCATCTGTGGCATGGGTGGTGGGGCTCTACCTCCCTGGTTGTGCAGTTGCATTGCTGCCCTGCTGTTGGGGGCATTCCTGGTTGCACTATGGCGCCTCTGAACTGCTCAGCTGAACATCCCTTGTTGCGCTATGGCACAGGTGGTGCGATATTCAGTCATCGGCTGTAGGCGCAGGTTGGCCGGCTCAGTTTGTGAATATCGTGCCTTTTATGCATGGGCACAATGGACTTGTGCTTTGCTCCTGCTATTACGCACTTTTGGGCGAGTTTGAATATCTGGGCCACTGTGTCAATAGTGCCTCTATATTTGAAATAGGATGTGTATATCACACCTCTACAATTTTAATATTACTAATCAGTAACACAAGAAAAATGGCTCACTGCTGTCAGACTGAGGAAGAACTGTGAAGCTTAGTAGCTACATTCCCATAACTTTGACCAGAAAAGAGAAATAAATAGTTTTAAACATATGAATGGTACTTTACAACATTACGATTATTGTTTTCACCTGTGTATCAGACATGTGTGGTGTGCTCTAACATGTATTTAATAATAGGAGGCAGTACAGCTTTCATTTAATAAAAGTATAATTTACCTTTCTCAACAACAACCAATCTGAAACAGCAAGCAGGTACAGCAGTGTAAGGAAAATACACAGAGACAAACATTTAGTCAATATGTCCACGTGTTACATTATTTTACAACCACATGTAATATGGTATGGTAAGATTTTGGTTGATGGAAGTTGTAGTACATTATAAACTGTTTATCAGATGCAAAACTGTTTCTGTGTGCATTAGAAACAGTTGTACAAAGCTGAAATGCCATATCGCTTTAGGTTGTTCCTTTAAAGTTGTGATTGTGTGTCATTTTATCTGCATCATACAGCAGAACAACTGAAGTAAAAAAGTGCAGTTTTGTTCTTTCCCAGCGGGGTGGGGTCTGTCACTATTAGGTACATGTTAGAGCATAACATCTCAGCAAACACACTCTCATTGGCATGTGCTTATATGTCTGGGTTTACATGACAGTGTGTAGTTTTTAGCTGTATTTTACACCTTGCTATGCAATCAGTTGAAGGCATTCATGGAAATAGAGCATGGCTGTTTATGCTTGTTGTATGTGTAAACTCTTTGAAAGTAAAGTATGAGTGACAATTAACATTTCATGTCCTCTTGTAGAACACTAATGTATATTATAGGGGCACAGTAGTGCCCCTATAGTTAGGTCGGTACAGCACTTCAAATTAAATCCCAAGTTTTGCACCTTAATAATATTGATATTTTTCAATGAAATATCCCACAAATTGGGATGTGCTCTCATTTTGTTAGTGTTGCAAGATCTGAAATGTTTCGTGATGACAGCTTGTATGGTTGTTGAGATATAAAATTGTCAAAAGGGAAACTATGACGTTTTTCCTCATATGATAATATTGGATTTGTTGCTGTCATCTACTGTCCACACAGTATGAAATTTTTCTCTGAAAATGTTTTGGGAAGATGAGCTGTTAGCCAAAGGTGTACCTTTGATGGTTTGGTGAAAATGTATTACCATTTTGAATTAAATTGATCTTTGTGATAGCTGTAAGACACGTAGTTTGAACAGTAAATGACATCAGTACTATGTTTCACTGCTCTGCATTCCAGCGCACCACTGGGGCACAAGCAATAGCTGGAGAAAACTTGTGCTCCTAAACTGCCAAAACAAAACAAAAAACATTTTCTGAGGTCAAGGGATTCAAACCCAGTGCTGGGGCATCAACTTCACAATCCTCTCCCAGTGACCGAGCAGCCCTTTTTCCTTGCTGTAATTGTTTCAATCTTTGAATGATCATGGTCAGAGAAGGATAGCTGGCTGAGCTCAGGAAATTCATTGCCAAGATCGACCTTGGGAAATTTGATGCAGAGCACCAGAACAATGAAATTGGATACCTAGCTACATGACTGGCTTGTGAGGACCGCAACTAACTATGAAATCGTTAAGGAGCTTTCATGGATTGCACAGGTAAGGGCAGATGTAATAAATAATTATACTCCTTAGTACACTGGCAGGCTGTTGCATGTGATTTGTGGGAAATGCACCCACAGCTTATGGGTCACTATTAGCCAGACTTTCCATTGCATACTAAAAGGCTACATGTAAAACAAACCTTGAAAAGGACACCTTTATTCATTACCTGAGAATCCCAGCCTAACCTGTTTAAACAACCTATACCCTGTATTGTCACTTTTACAGTTTAGCTTTAATTGTTGGACAGGTGTGGTCAGTTCTTTCTCATGCCTTAATATAGACTTGAAAAAATAGTTTTGTTTCATTTAAATTTATTTAAATTTATATTACTAACTTTTTTTTATTTCTGTATATTGAAGACTGTGTGGTGATGTAGAGTTGTGGGAACAAGGACGTCATGGGTTTAAATCCCACAACATACTATATTTTCATGTCATGCTCTACTGCCACAATTACAGTTTTTAAACTCAATAACTGGATTTGTACAGCTAACAAGCAATTAAACACAGTCTTCTAATACAGTAAAGTTGAGTTGCTTGGCTATGCTTTGGAGGAGCTAGTGTAGTGATGTTAACACAGAATGACTGAAGTAGGTAGGTGTCACGGCAGAGCTTGTGGATGGGGCAGGAAGAGATAATTTAGAAATGTTTTGGTGGGTGCCATTTGCATGTTCGCTTAGGGGTGCCTCATATCCTGAGGCCGGCACTGGCTCTTTGCTCATCTCCTCCAACTGTCAGTGCTGACACCAACTCAATAATGCATCCTCCTCACAACTGTCTCCAACCCCTCTGTCCTGTTAACTTTCATTGCAGCTCTTTATCATGACTCCCATGCCCAAGCATCACCAGAAGTAGCTGAACATGGCCTGGAACAGCCAAAACTAAAGAGCCAGCGTGAAAGTCAGACTGACGGAATGAGTCCAGAAATTGGCTAGGCTGAATAGGGCCAAAATGGTGCAGCTGGAAGATGTTACCTGATGGGAAGCTAAACTTGGATACCATGCACACTGTATTTTACAGGGCTTACATGTGTGCATGTGTTGGGGCAGGGCATGTACTGTTAAGGGATTAATATATAACATTGGAGGGGTGACCAAACAGTCTCAGTTCTTCTGCCCACTCAGCACTGCTGCTAGGGTCTGTTGCTGTCCCTAATCTCTGCTGCTTCTATTACTGAGGGAAGTGGCAGAGTCCACAGTGGCAGAGAATGCCTCCTTTCTTGTTGCTGCTGCCACTGGATAACCATGGCTGACAGCCAGTACTGAATTCATTACAAAATGGAGCTAAAATTGACTGGGAAGCTCACCAATATGACTGGGGCAGGAGGAGTGGAAGACTGTGTGCTGGGACCACTGAAGTACACCAGCTAAACTTTTAGCCAGCTGATCTTCTGTAAAGCCATTTAGAATGGACTGATCTGGTCTCAGTGATTTCGTCCATTCTTGCGCTTTGTCCATGATACCTGAAAATGTGCAAAGAAATAGCCATATATTAAGAACGGAGACACAGTATCATATTGTAGCAGCACTTATGTATGCGCTTGTTATGGTGTTCACTGTACTGTGCTGCACTTAGTAGGGTACTGTATCATGATTTCTTGTGTGATGGTACAGTAAATTAAAAGTAAATCTTCATTGTTTAAATGTTTTAAAAACTTTCGTGCAGCTGTGCTTGTGTACTTTACTGTGCTATTGATACTGTACAGTAACCAGTGAAAGAACTCGGTAATCTTGCTTTGCTTACATCTAGCTGCAGCATAGACACTCCACTCCTTGTTAGTTATTGAGAGCAGGTCCCAGTTCGGCAGGATATCTAGTGTCTGTTCCATCACTCACTGAAGTGTGAGGAGTGCATCACGCATCAGCGCTCATGACAAGTTTGTTTTCAGCATCTACCTCTTCTTCTTTTCTTCTTCTTCACCTCACACACTGCTCAATCTGCTCATCCTTTGCTTTCATGGTGGCGATCACTCAGCTACCACATCTGTCTCTGGCTCAGCATCATTTTCTGAGACAGCAGAGTGAGTCAAACCCGAGGCACTGAGGCCAATAGGTGGCAGAACAGGCTCATCTACTGAATCTGGAACAGTGTCATCCTGCATGTGGGCGAACCCTGCCTTATGAAAGCAGTTGCAAATTGTTTCCTTATAATGCTGTCCCAAGCTGTTTTCATCATGTCGATAGCATACAAAATGCAGGGTTCTTTTACACAATCTGCCACTGTCAGTTCTCCCTTCACCCTCAGTCATAGCCAGAAGCACCCTCTGTTTCATAGCTGCTATGTAGTGGCATTTAAAGGCATAAAAATTCCTTGGTCTAATGGTTGAATGACAGATGTTGTATTAGGGAAGGAAGATCATTTTATATTTCTCAGCCCAGTTACATTAGGGTGCCGCTAAAATTATCTACGAAGCAGACAGATCTTTCTGCCTCATGTTTCCGATCCCAGGAGCAGATCCACTTAGAAAATATGTCCACAGTCATCCATGCACTCCTGTTGCTGCGATAGATGACTTGGAGGTGATGAACATTTTAAAACATTGTGGCTTTGCTAATTTCCCTATCACCATGAGCTCCATTTTTCTGTGCCACTAGTTGCTGCAAGCCAAAACTGACAACCGTTCTTTGGCTTTCTTCTGGCCTTGGGGAAGCTCATCGTGAAATGTTAAAGTGCCGTACTTACACAACTAAAAAAATGCCAGTTTCATCTGCATTAAAAATATCTGAGGGTCATACCCTGCAAGGAGACCAGGTAGGACATCAGTTAGCTAACCAGTAGCCCCACTGAAATCTGCACTCAGCATCTCTCCATGCATGCATTTGTAACAGATATTGTGGTGGCTTTTCCAAGTTTGGAGCCAGCTCTCGTGGGATTGAAGTCCAGTTTTCCAAGGCCTTTTGGCTAGCTGCTTTCTTTGCAGCAGCAGCGGTCTGCTAATGAGGGCCTTCCATTCCCTGACACTGCTAAACCAACGAAGCAGTGCCTCTTCCACTTCGACACCCGTACATTTCTCATTTCTTTTACAAGAGGGGTTCTGATTCGAATGCCACTCTGTGAGGATTCTGTCCTAGCGTGGATAAGGTTGGAAACTGTGGATTTTGGTAGGGACAAGTATACCGCCAGATCATGAATGCTCATCTTTGGGAGTGAATCAATTTGTTGAAGCAATTCTACTTTCTGAGAAAGCAGGACAGCCACTTGCTTTGATGCCATTAGAATTGTGTAGCAAAGAACAAAGCACAACACATACACAGCACAGCACAGACACAGAGATCTGATTAGCAGCTGCTGAATTAACGATTTAAGACCCACCTGCCACCTGGGATCACTCAGCTAATTTAGCAGTAATGTAATAGCTACACTTTACTTTAATTAACTTGTTAATAGGTGTTTGATGGGCAACGGAGGCTGTTAATTGCTGCTGTTAACTGCTGTTCACCGTCTCTCCAATACGGCAAGCAAGGTCCGATATATCAAGAGTCTACATAATCTACTATACTATTTTTTCCTTCCTTTACTGATAATTTTGTTCTGCAAACTCAATATTTTGAGTAGTCTTTCATTTCTGTCATACAGTACCAGTTATTAAGTTCTAAGAATTTCTTTTAATGATGAAATAATTAAAGTGTGTTATTTTTTTAAGTTGTAAATCATATAGATGCATTTCTTCATATGTAGGAAATTCAATCTTTACATAGAATAGTCTTCCATATGGTTATTTTTGTTTTATTTCTGAGTGGATTCTCATTACTTTCCTTTAGGCCAACTGCTATGGTTCTCCCTATATTAAAATGAAGCTATGGCATTTCCTCTTTATTTAATAATTTTGATACATTTCTAGTCATTGTGTAACAGGATTTGAAGAGTGGAATATGGTTTAATTCCTTAGGAGTGTTAACCTTTAAACGCTCTACTTTTATATGATCGCTTAAATTTTGTTCTATAATTTTATTTATTTTATTTTTTTTTTGAAATAAGGCCTGCTTCCATAACAATGATGCATATTGAGCTTTCACATATATTATTGGGTCAGGACATCCTGGCTGCCTCAGCTCATTGGTATTGTTATTGTAACCCAAGCAATTTGTGGTTTTCCTCCACACCATATAAATTTTTGAAAATTTTTAACTTGAGAGAACCAGCTGTCAGAATCCAAAGACATTCTGCAATACATAAATGAAATATGGTATTGCCATAATGTTTATTAAATTTATACTTCTCCATAAGGACAAAGCCAAATTTTGCCAGTTATTTAACTGATTTTTATATTATTTAGTGCTTTATTATAGTTAATTGAAATATTTCATTTTGGTCATTGATTAAGGTCTGCTCCAAATCAACACACCGACATCCACTGCAGCATGGTAAAATACTGCTCAGTAAATCCAACGCACCCAACATATGATGCTGGCTAAAGACAGCAATGGCAACCAGTGTGCAGAGCAACAGCAGTGATCACTCCCACACACACACACACACACAATCACTGTGGTGCTGCAATGGGGGATTCTGCACTCCAGCACTGAGGGGATGCTACTTTGGGGACAGAACCAAGGAGGTGGGAGATATGCTATGCCTCCTGGGAAGGCAACTCAAGGGGGATGCACCTCAGAGGGTGCAGCGCAGTTCCCATATTGCAAACCTATCTGCCATAACTGAACCTAGGTCTACTGGGTGTATCAAGCACATTCCAGAGCTAGCTCTAGCCACCACACTGCCCACACAGAGAACAACATGGATTAGCAGACCTGAACTGTCTGAACTGCAGTGCACTATGACATTTGTGTGGCTACTGCACCCCACACATGCAGTGACAAGTCTGCACTGCTATGTTCCATAGCACTTCCAACCTTAGCACTTTACAGTGTGTGGAATGACATGTGCTGCATTTGCACCTCAGACTTGAGGCAGAATCATTAGGTCAATCCTAAATATTTTATTTTTGTGTCAATTGAAAATCCATTTCTTTTTTGGGTGAAATTGTTTCACCTTTTCCAGTTATTTGCATAATTACTGATTTTGTTTTATTGAGTTTATATCCTGAAATTTCAACCAATTCCAAAATGTGCTTTAATGATTGATTGATATTTTTACTATTATGAGTATTTTGTCCACAAAAATTATTTATTTTCATATTTATTTCTTGTACTTGGACTCCCTCGATCAGCTTGTTCCTCTTATTTTATTCAAAAGGCTCTAGGCTTAGAATGAACAAAATCAGGGACAGTGGGCATCCTACCTGACTCCTTTCCTCATCTTAAATTGTGCAAACAAAATAAATTTATTTGGAATTTAACATGTCACCTTACACAAAACTTGTATCATTTTAATTAAATGTAGTGGTATTCCCCATGCTTTCAAGGTGGAAAACATATAATGTAGGTTCTGTTCAGGACATCAAAGGTCTTACTGGCATCAAGTGCAATAGCGTAATGAAAGTCTGTTTCATTTATTTCTTTATTTTCAATATAAGAAAACAAAATTGTACTTGTTTATTAGCATCTGTTATATTTCTTCCTTTTATAAATCCATACTGGTTGTGGTGAATTATGTGAGTTAATGCTTCTTTTAATCTATTTACGATCACTTTGCTATTATCTTATAATCAGAATTGATCAATGCTATAGATCTATAGTGTTCTGGGTTAGTTGTCATTTTGCCCTCCTTATTTATTAATATAAATTTTGATTTCCTACACTGAAGATGAAATTTCTACATTATTTTCAATAGTTTGTAATACAATTTCAGTATCCATGGGAAAGTTCTTGTTTAAATATTTAAAGAAAACTCATTAGTATAACCATCTAGTCCATCTAGCCCTGGTCTTTTATGTCTGTGGTCGAACCTACAGCCATTTTGCTATCTGTAGCTTGAAAATGGAATTTCATGGAACTCATTTTTAGACTTTTCAGTGTATTCTTCCACATCTACAAATCACTATGCCAACTAAAATAAAGTAATCCCTTCTTTCTGTTTAGAATGTTGGAGACATAACTCAAGCTGCTTATCTGATGGCCATTAGAAACTGAAACAGGTTGTTAAATATAGGTTGCCTATAAAACTGGAGATTTGTTTACCCACTTTGAAATGCAACAGCTTGCACATTTAAATGATTAGCATTTAAACATTTTTTCTACTCACTTCAGTTGGGAATGAATATTGTTCAAGAAAGATTCATACCTCATAAATGTTACCTTTCCCAGCAAATTTTGTAAAAATTACAGTACACTGTTTGTAGAACCTCTCAAGACCTGTCTGATAAAATGCCAGGTCTTCAGTGAACTACGCAGACTAAATACATAAATTTCTTTTTGACAGAAGGGCTGCAACTTGCTTCCCAAACATAACAGATAAGAGCTACTGAGATCTCTTATAGTAGCGTAAGTGTGTGTGTGTGTGTGTGTGTGTGTGTGTGTGTTGGGGAGGGATGGAGAAACAGTCAAACTCTTGGCAAGGGAAATCTCATCTAATGAATTAACTGCTGACAAATCATGAATGATACAGAAGCAAATGATTTGATACCTCTTATTGGACCAACATAGAGGTAATAAAATAACTTATACCATTTATAAAATTCCTGATCAAAACTGCAAACAGAAGACTGTTTTTTGCCATTTTATATATGATATACTGAGTGTGTATTTACTGAGTTCCTGGATCAGGGCCTGGATAAAATAATAACATTTACTTAACTCATTCAAGATTCCATCAGGTGGATAGAAAAAGTCTATGAGAATTTTGTCTGAAAACTAACAACTATAAGATATATATATATATATATATATATATATATATATATATAGATAACCCACTCTGAGGTGTGGTCATGCTCTGATATATGCATGAGGCTGCAGGCTGAGTGCATCAACCACCAAAGGTGTGTGTATATCAGAGCCCAACTGCACATCTCAGAGAGGGTTATCTATCTTATAAAATGGCAAAATTGTTTTGGAGGGGGTAAAAGTGCAGGAGTGGTTGAGTTCTGATACACGATGGTCATGAGATGCTCAGGATCCAATAAAAGAGCTGCAATTTCCCACCATTATATATATATATATATATATATATATATATATATATATATATTTAAATTTTGATAACCGGTGAGCCCACTGAGACCAGAGGTCCCTTTTTCAGGGGTGACCCAGGACTAGTTACATAAAAACATGCTTTCATACATTGGACAACATACAGAGGTTGCAATTGTTACATATATTGGAATGACAGTAATTACAAATGACAGTATAAGTTACACCTTTGATACAATACAATGTGGTAGCATTAGACACAGTAGATACTATCATTAAAATGAGCATGGAGTACCATGGTCACGTGTAGATCTGAGTTGGAGGGGATGATATGGGGGTTAACAATTGCAGCCACAGAGGCTGAGTTCCAGGAGGTAAACTTTGAGGCCCAGCTTGAAGCTTTGCAGAGATGGCTTGTTGACCAGGTAAGCTGGGAGGGTGTTCCATGGTGTGGGGCAGAGTATTTAAAGGAACGCCTGCCAGAATTGGTGCAGACCCGAGGGATGGCCAGGGACAGCCAGCTGAGGACCTCGTGTCATAGCCATGTACCCTAGGGTTGAGCATGCCCCACAAGTGAGGAGGGGCCTGCAGTGGAGAATTTGTAGGTCAGGCAGGTGGAGGAGAAGGCCAGTTTGTGCCTTACAGGGCCAATGGAGGTCGGCAAGGACCTCACAGTGATGTCTCCTAGGGTGTGATTGTTTGCAAAGTGTAACACCTGATGGTAAAGCACAGAGTACATAGTTCCCTTCCTAATGGACTGGAGGAGGGGGCCCCATAGAGGAGGATGGGGAGAAGAGTGCAATTGGCGATAGCTCACCGAGCCTCATCAGAGAGTGAGTGTCCCAGGCGGTAGAGGAGTCCAATCCTCTGGTGGATGGTCTTAGTTAAAGTGTCAATATGAGGTTTGTAGGACAGCTCCTGGTCAAGGAGGATTCCAAGGAATTGATCTTGCCAAGGACCGCGACTCTCTTCCCTGGGCTGTTTGGAGTTTAAGCATGTCAGATCTGACGGCCTCCAGACACCTGGTTAAAAACAGGACTGCTTTAGTCTTTTCCTCATTCAGGACTAGAAGGTTGGTGGATAACCAGGTTTCAAGTGCTGAGAGGCTAGCTTGCAGTTTGGCAATGATAACACTAGGTTGAGAGTCACTGCAGTAAACAACAGTGTCATCTGCATACAGGATTAGATTGCATGGCCTGCAACCCTTCCAATGTCATTGACAAAGAGGAGAACAGCAGGGGCCCAAGATTGAGCCCTGGGGTACCCCAGAGACCACTGGTTGGATACCAGATTGGACACCTTTCAGACAACTTTTGGCTTTGATTAAGCAAGTAGCTCTTAAACTAGGAGAGTGAGAGCCCATCTAGTCCAAGGAGGTGGAGTTTGAGAGAAGAAGTTGATGGGAGACATAATCAAAGGCTTTGGACAGGTCAATAAAAGGGCCCCATCAGGAGCCATTGTCCATTGCCTTGAGGACATCAGACGTGAGCCAGACAAGGGCCGTGTCCGTGCCATGGCCTTTCCTAAAGCCATGTTGGATGTCAGCTAGAACAGAGTGTGCCTTAAGGTAGTCTAGCAGTTGGTTATAGACTAGCCTCCTGTCCTTTCCCTAGGGACAGAGAATGGAGATGGGCCTGAAATTCCCACATTATCACGGGCCCTTTTTTATATACATATATATATATATATATGTCTCTATTTGCAATGAATTTGTTTACTGGCATCTTTTGAAATATTGTCTGACTTTTGATTACAAGTTTTGAGTATAGTTCATAAAATAATGAGTTTGATATTTGTTATTTCATATAGTCCCCATTATGCCTTAGGTATAGCATACAAATCCAAATCATTCCCAAGGCCATCATGACATATAATATTAATACTGAGCAACAAATCAGAGCTCTTTCCTAATAAAAGGCTGCTGATATAATAAATAAAGAACAAAGTCATAAATAAGGAACCAGTGGCTTATAGAAAAATGTACAGGGATTTATACAGGATTTGATTCTGCCTTTGTGGGGAAAACACAGAGAAAATGAGGGCTTCTTACAGAGTAATGGTTATTTGGATCTGGGGCACTGAATATTTCTTATCCTATATTTTGTATCCTGGATACAGCAGGAGATGCTACATCTCGTTGTCACAGGGATGTTCATTTACACATATTTTCACTGTATTTACTCAGGCTGTCCCAAATTAGATACAATATCTTGCTTTCAGTGGGGTCATGATTTTACCATTTTATAATATATTTATTCAGGCTACCTAGTCCAGGGCGTGCATATTCAAGGGATATGCAGTGCATCCCAGTGGAAAAGGGAGAAGTGCTGCACAACTCCATCAACCCCAAATAAGGCCTAGGATCCATCTTCTGTATATACGTCAAAGATGTATTGACGTATATACAGAAGATGGATCCTAGGGCCTTATTTGGGGGTTGATGGTATTGATTATAGGATTTTTAAAAAGCAGGGTTACTGATTGTTCCAATGTTGACTAAAATTTTAATTTTTCCTTGCTAATAACGTATTTCCTACAAAATGGAAATGTGGTATAGTAAGACCCATATATAAAACAGGAAGTAAGAATTGTGTTAATAATTATAGACCTATTACACTTTAGCTCCTCTATCCAAATTGTTGGAGAGAATAGTCTCTGATCAGATTAAAAGTTATTTGAATGAATATTCATTATGGTCCCCTTCTCAACATGGTTTCGGCAGGGACACAACACGGAGACTGCCTGGTGAGGTTCACAGCAGGTATATAAAGTTTTAGATGAGGGAAAAGTGGTGGCTGCTGGTTTTGTGGACCTCACCAAGGCATTCGACGGTAGATCATGGAAGTTGTTATTGAGCTTATTAGAGGTAAACTTTTCTAATGAAGTTATACTATGGATTAATGATTATTTAACTGGTAGGGTGCAGAATACTACTTTGAATGGTGTAACCTCAGATAAGGGAAAGTTGATTTGTGGTGACCCACAGGGTCAGTTTTAGGTCCGTTGTTATTTTCTTTATTTTAAATTCTTTATCCAAAATATGTAGGATACAGAACTTATTTTATTTGCAGATGATGCAGTTTTATTGTGTATTGGTGATACTGGACAAATTGTACAACAGTTACAGATGGAATTTAGTTCATTGCATAGCTGGTTTATTAGGCATAATTTGTTTTAAATCATGTTAAAACTAAATGCATGGTTTTTAGTAATGTTAGATCTAATGTGAATTTTGATTTGATTTAAAAGATAATTATGGAAATAATATTGAAATGGTTTCTGAAATTAATTACCTGGGCTTGGTCATTGATTGTAATTTATCATTTGATACATATTCAGAAATTGATTGGGAAATTGCATCAAAGATTAGGAATGTTATACCGTTAAAAAGTATTTAACATATGAAGTTAGGGTAATTTTGGTTAATAGTTTGCTGTTTTCAGTTATTGATTATGGTTTAGTAATATATTTTTTACATTAGAAAGAATGCGTTATAAGCTTACAATAACTTATCATAATATTATTTGTTCGTAACAGGTCAGAATAGGAGAACTCATCATTGTTTACTTTACAGCTTTAGGTGTCAATCGTTAATTGATAGATTTAGATTACTGATATTAGTTTTTACAAAAATTAATTTAAGAATTTTGCTGAGTATTATTTGTGAAATGTTTCCAAAGATGGTAAATGAAATTGGGACAAGGTCACAGGATAATTTTAAGTATAGGATTCCTTATGTAAAAGTACATTTGCTCAGAATTCTTTAATATATTATGCAGTAAAATTGTATAATGATTTACCTTGTCATATTGTACAATGTATTACAATTCCGATATTTAAGAGGGTTTTAAAAAATTTTGTTAGATGAATCAAAGTGCTGTTGTTTTAAATGATATTGTATTATTGTATGTTTGTAAATGTAATTGTTATATGTTTGTTGTTGTGACTGGCGCCAGTGAAAATGGGCAGATTGTTGCTCACTGGTTATACAGAATAAAATGAATAAAACAAAAATAAAACAAACTCCAACAGTGTGCAGCAAACATGTGGGATGCACCAGCCACAAGGGAATGGGCCAGGGCACACACAAATGGTATGCCATTCAAGTCAAGAGGGCAATCCCATACATATGCCATGCTGCAACATATTCAGTAGGAATGTGCCCCTCATAGTCCAGATCACTGCAGCCCAGTTAGGCCATGAATAGCTGGTCTAACCCAGCCAGCTACTTCACATGCAGGCTGCAGATGTGCACCCAGGTGCACAGCAGCCTGGCAGCCCAGGCAGACTGGAAGTACCACCTTCCATCCCCAATCTAGCCAACTCCATCCCTGAAGAGTTCCATAGTGTAGGGCCCTCAGACCCGATTGCACCAGAGGAAACCATGGTCTATATCCATAGTCTTGAGGACTCCCATCCACTGCCCCTGTACACAGACACCTTCACTCCTCCCATACCCCACCTGTTGCAAAGACTAGCACTGCCTACCACACCCTGGACATGGCCAGCCATTGACTGCACTGAACCTGGGCTGGGGACCTGCACTCTGTAATGACCCAACAGGCTTTACCATGCATTGAGCACTATGCCAGCTGCAGATCCACCAATGTATTCAGCTGTGTGTACATCCCTAGCAAACTGAAGAGGGAATTTATATACCTCCAATACATGCCTTGCTGAGGCTGTATCTTCCTGTTGTCATACACCATTACAAGTCCACACTCTCCCATGTTCTCCTGTGTAACATGCCACCCTCTGACTGCTGAAGTATCCCAAGTGCCGGGGTGGTATCCTGTAATGCCATTTTCAGTGTACGCCAAGCTAAAGATAGTTAATCCGCAGGTTCTCAATTGCACAAATGAATGGGAGGTCAGCTGTAACATGCCTGTTTTGGGACCTGTGTGAGTGGGTACAGCACTGGCCATCACCCTCACTGAGCAGTGCAATGACACCAGGATGATGGATCCACATGCAAGTGCCTGAGGAGTATGGCCACTGGGTGTTATCACCACACATAGCTCAAGCCTATGTATAACACATTCCGCATCCTACTGCAAATGCTCCACCACCCGCCAATAGAGTGGTATGATCCCATTACAGAGCTAGTCATCGCAATTGGATGGGCTGGGGAGCAGAGAGGGGTGTCTGTGCATTGTTTAGGGGAGAAGGGGCCACTACACTATGGACATGGACTGTAGGTGTATTCAGGTGCAATTAGGGATGGCATTGGGTCCCTGCAATATGGAACTGATAGAGGCTGGACTCTGGTACAATTGGGGCTGGTGGAATGAGTGGGGGTGCCACTATACCACCAGAGACTTCAGGACCTGTCCCACATGAGAGTGATCAGGGTTGGGGTTTGGAGGTGATAGCTGCTCCAGCACATTCATCCCCATGCAAACATGCAAATGCTCTGGTAATGAGCATGCATAAGGCCTCTTGCACTGTGCATGCTCAATTAGTTAATTGCATTTCTGGGCTGAATATTGACCATGGGGCTGTGGTGCATACTGGTATGTGACACATTCACCCGGAAGGTATTCAGTCAGGGTCACCCTGGATGCACCTGACCTGGCAGCCGCCTGCACCACGACACCAGTCCAAGTTCACATTTTCTTTTTTTTTATTTTGTTCTTTGCTGTCAACTTCCCTAACCCCATAAATGGGTTCACCCTGCTCTGGCATCCAACCACCACATGCTCGGGGCTGACCCCAAATAGTGCCACCAGTGGTGGAGTTAGGTAGCCAGAAGGGTTGATGCTGTAGCCAACTCATTAGCGGAGAGCTGGCATTTTTCCTAGGTTTTTTCAGGGGCGGGACGTGCAATGATGGCCAGCATCCACCACACCCCTTAAGTTCAGGCACCAGATCACTTGTGGTACCCCTAGCCTCTACTGGGAGTCCATGCTGTGCTGGATACTCAGTCCCCTTCCCCCAGAGCAGGAGAGCAGTCCTATGGATGCTCAATCCTGCTCCCCAGCTGGCGCCTGACACCTGGATCCATCCCTGAACCCAGGTCATCAGTACCACAGCAAGGTCACACTTTCAACAGGAACAATAAAGCCTGCCAGGATGAAGTGCAGGTCACAGGTATGCTGTATGGCAAAAGGTATTAACTTCCTTTGAAATTGCTTTGTTTGCTGCAGTAACTCTACTGCAGAGTAGTGCTGCTCTTCATCCTGGTGGGCTTCACTGTATGCACACCCTGTACCGGTGGCAAATTCTCTTTGAATATCGCATCAGTGCCGACCAGCGCACCTCTTTGTGCAGTGCTTTTCTGCTCGTGCATCAATCCAGCACTTACTATATCCCCAGATATAAAATATTGTTTTTAGTGAGTTCTGATTTTATGCAATGCAGGACAATAATGTGTAGATGTAGAACCCCACTGAAAATAACATGCAGTTTCATCTGTGAACTATCTAGGCTAAATATATAGCAATCAGCAGGCACATTCTAGGAAAACACATTGTAAAATATGTATAAGGAAGACCACATTGAAACTGTCTCTCCACAGATCTGCATCGTCCAAATGCATTAGAAATAATGGCCCAGATATTCAAAAGGGTTGCGCCATGCACAATAGGGTTGCTCCAGAGCAAGTCCAAAATCCATTCCACGATATTCAGCGGACGCAGCGCGCCTAAATGACGCGCTGAGCAATAGCGCAATGAAAATGTATGTATATGCAACTGAAGGGGAGGAACAATGAATAAATGGTGCAGTCGATATTCAACAACATGCACCATGTGCAATAGGAGAGCAAGCGAAGTTGCACGATAGAGCGAAATGAGCCAAAATAAAAGGAACAAGGAGAGGCGCAAGAACGCTACAGGGAAGGCACATGAGGCTGAACTCTAGCTGCACAAACAGGGCAGGAGGGACACACAGGGCAGGCCAGGAAAGGGCATCCTGAACAGAGAGGCACAGGGAAGGTGTGGGGAGCCACAGCCAGTGCAGAAGGGGAAGTGCCACACGGCACAGAGGCACCACAGGAAGGTGTTCCTGGTGCAGTGAAGTAGCAGCCAGACACCGGGGAACACAGAAACAGCTGCTGGGGTGAACACAAGCCGGGATGGTCAGTGCCACCATCCAGATGGAGGCAGTAATGAGGGGGTGAGAAGGTAGGCAGCAGGGGCACAGTCAGGTGGAAGGGCCCGTCGGTAGTATGCCCCCAACATGCAGTACCGAGTCCGCACCAACTTTGAGCTGTACAGCGATACTGAGATCGTGGGCTGGTACCACCTGAATCAGGCAATTCTGAGGTGGCTCTGTGAGCTGTGGAGTGATGTGATGCAGGCACCCACACGACGGAGCCATGTTCTGTCAGTGGAGACTAAGGTGACAGCTTGCATTTGCTTGCTCACCATGGGTACCTTCCAGAGACCAACAGGGGACACCACAGGCATAACCCAGTTGGCTCGCCACACCACCTCACCCAATTCCTCAGTGCACTGCTGCCACATACTGCGGAGCACATCCATTTCCCAGCACACGCGGAGCACACAGCAAACATACAGGAGTTCCACAGGTAGCACGTATGCCTGGCATGCTAGGGCAATAGACTGCACCCATTTGGGCATCCGCACCACCTGGCCCTGAGGGCCCGCATATATAATCGGAAGAGCTATGCTAGCATCAACTGCCAGGTGGTGTGCGGTGCCAGGGGCGCATAACCAATGTCTGTGCCACGCATCCTGGGGAGCACATGATGCCTTCATCTGGCACCAGTCAGCACTGTGCCACAGATTTGAGAGTGGGGACATCCCCACCGGCCATAGTGGGTGAGTATGCAAACCACATGGACAAACATAGAGCTTGGGAGGGCATGGTCAGAGGTGACATGGGTAGGGCTTCACATGGCCCGAGGCAGGCAATGCTGATCACCAACTAACCTCCACCCTCTACACACAGGTGACAGTGGATACCCACCCGTCCCCTGGCTGCTCACACTATACCAGCGACCACGACCCCATCGCAGCAACGCTACAATGAGGCACATGCCACCACATGCAATGTCATTGAGTGGGTGTTCGATGACTGAAGGCATGTTTCCATTGCCTGGACACCTCGCGGTGCCCTACAGTACAGCCCTCAAAGACCTGAGGGCTATTCCTGGCCTGTTGCATCCTGCACAACATGGCCAATAAATGTGGGATAGCCATACAGGTCAAGAGAGGGGACAGCGATGGGGACGATGAGGACGCCGGTGATGATGGTGATGGGCAGCCCCCTTGGGTGATGGGACCTCTATTGCCACGGCTGGCACAGCTGCACCGGGACACCATCACGGAGGAGCACTTCAGCCAACCCAGGTAAGTCATGGGGCCATGTGCAACCACCAGTGGCAAAGGCACAACCCACAAACATGCATGGACACACACCAGAGGTGCATGCCGTCAAGGGAAGTGGCCTGGCATGGAACCGCACACCGCCAGGGATGGGCAGGGTCTAACATGGCACGCGGTCATACACACACACACACACACACACAAACACCTCATCAGAAATGCACAAAGGGTAGGAGGCACGCTGACCCAGACCACCACCCCTAGCCACACACATGTCCACAGACCACCACGCCCACTCCTGTCATTGTGCGTGTGTCAGACACTGGGCACCATTTCACAGTGGCATACAGCACAATGCAGGTCATCATGCACACGCAACTGCAGACAGCAGCCGGGAGGGTGTGCAGATGGACTGTGTGGTCCGCAGGGCCGGTACTCCACCGGCATTGCCCATTGAATGACACAATGCACACAGGGCAGCATCAGACAGTAGCCGGGCTGGTAGACAGGTCAGTCACATGCCACAGTGCCATGGCCACCACAGATGCATAGGCAGACCCACTGAGACCCTCCAGCAGTGATAGGCTGACCACTGGCCTCAGGGGTGGCACTGACGGTCCCCAGGGGTTCCACTGCATGAACGCGACCATGCTCACGCAGGGGTCTGCAGCACACTGAACATGCCTGCACCAGGCAAGCTCGGATGCCCACAGCTGAACCCGTGTCAACAAGGATGACATCGCACTATGCCAGGAACGGGGTGAACATTGCACTGCGTGAAGTTCATGACGATGAGCAAATAACTGTGTGCCCATTGTGGCCATGACAGCTGTGAATGACTGCGTCTGTCTGTCAATGGCAGCGGTCACATCCTCCCAACCAGTCCATCCCTGCCAGAGCAGAGCAGTGTCTCTGCGCCACTCCTCTGCCTGGCACAGAGCCACACTCAGTGCATCCACTGCCATCACAAGCTGCATCTGCTGATTGACTGATGCTTGCAGACGCTGGTGTGCTCATCCAAGAGGTCATCTGCCTGATCAGCATGTTGTCCCTCAGGGTGTCATGGCCCTGATGCTCATCACCCTTGAGGATGGGCACTGCACACCAGGGCCAGGCTTGGGCATGTCCACAGGCTGTGCACTGCTGCCACCCCCTGACACTGTACCCCATGGCCATTGGCTGACTGCTGATGCTGCCCCTCCGGCTGCCACTCCCCAGGGCTCAATGGTGCCACCGCAGTGGCTGCAACAGTCCCACTGTCCTGGGCACACCAGTGCTGCCCCACTGGTGCAGACAGGCACAGGCTGGGACTATGATTACACGCAGGCCTCCACGGCGGCACTTCCCACAGCCATGGCCGTAATGTCACCTGCTGTGTGGCCATCCTGTAGCACATGTGTCACTGCCCATGATGTTAGCTCCATCATGATCGGTGAGAGATCCGGCACCAGCCGAGTCTCAGCATGCTGGCATCCATGGACACTGGCATGCTGGGACATGGGCAGGGCCTCTCCACACCTGCTCCACCAACATCAGTCTGGACGTCCAGGCGGGCCCACTGTCGCCTGACCCCCATATTCCTGTGGAGGTGGATGGGCCTCCTCCATCTCCACTTGGCTGGCCTCAGTGGAGAAGCCCACCACTGCTGACCCATGCAGATGCTCAGGAGCTGTAAGGGAAAAAGTAGCGTTACTGCATGTGACCTACCTTGCTCCCCAATAGACAGACCATGACCTACCATGCAGTGACGGGCTACCACCCATCTGAATCCACCACCCGAACACCTCAATGGTGCAATGCTGCATGCTGCCAGCAACGCGCTATTGTGGGGTCAGACGTAGCACCTCCGCTGTCCCCACCGTCGCAGAGCATGCTGCCCTGATGGCAGCCACCTTTTCTTTAATCCTCCACCTGTTCGTGCCCATCTTCTTTTGCACTCCTGCACTGAGCGCTGGTGGCTGCCATGCAGGTTTACAGCATGCGCCACCTCCTCCCATGCAGCAGCACAGGCCTGTGGTGTTCCCTGGCATCTGCTGGAGAAGCGGCTCCTGGTCTAGGTAGGCTTGAACAGGGCATCTGTCTTGGCCTTAGTGAAATTTGGCCTCTTCCTCCCACGCCTCTGTTCCTCTTTCTCCACCACATGCTCAGTCATGATTCATCCTGTGAGAATGACAGGTGTTACCTGTGACTGTGCAGTCCCATTCATGTCCCAAACACCACAGTCCACACTCCCAAACAGCATGCAACTCACCACAATAGACTGCAGTAACCGACTATGGCCAGTGCAGCCGATGGTGCACATTTATAGCGCAACCCATGCAAATGAGGCAAGGCGCATCTTTAAGTGGATGCAAATGCAGTGATTGCACCATTGAATAGCTGATTAGATGATTGTACATATGCCAACTGAATATCGCTTTATTGCGCATTGCGCAATTGTGTTGAATGTGCTGAGCCAAGGGTGCAGTTCTGTGACATGCGCAGTACACACCTAACTGCGCATGCGTGGGTTGATGATGCAGGTGCCTGCTGCGCTGCTGACATGCTGTGCATGGGAGGCAATGGGGCATGGCCACCATAGTGCCAGTGGTGCTACGGCACTGTTCACCATATGGCGTTGTGGCACTGGGGCATCATAGGTGCACTGGGGCAACAGCGTGGTCAGGCCACTACAGGAGGTGGCACACAGGCACCCAATCCCACTCATGCATTGGGTTCCAATCACACTGTGGCTGTCCATGTGCCACAGACCCTGACTCTGTGCTCCGACCTTGCCCCTAGGTGCCATGTGTCAGGCATGGTGTAACACTATCGCACTGTTCGGTGACAGCACGATAGGGAATGGTAGCACTGTACTGCGCATCTGCATGTGGCAGGACCGCACTGCAGAGTGCCATTTTGCTTGAACTGGGCAGCAGAGATGGTGCAGAGGCGTGCTGTGCAGTGCAGCCAGATCAAGCTGGCAAACCTTGTGGCTATAGTCGGCCCCATGTTGGGACTTTGTTTGGGAGGCACCTGGACAGGGCCAGGAGTGTGGTATGGCAGGAGGTGGCAGACGCCTGCAGGAGGCAACTGCATGGGGCAGATGGCGGAGCAGTGCCGCCACCGTTGTGGGGACCTGAGGCACAGGGGCCTGACCTGCTTGCCCACCTGTGGGCACGTTCCAGCAGGGGTATGGTGCCACAGCCAGGTAGGTGCAACATCCAAACACTTTATCATCCATATGGGTATCACAGTTGTATGTGTCCGCACATGGGGGCCTGTCCAGTGTTGGCCATGGTGGTGGTATTGGGTGTGAGGTGGGTGGGTCTGGCTGTGTGGGATTGCTCACACATGGGGCAGGGGACATTGCTACCAGATTGTACTGATCTTCCTCTTCATGTTTGCACCTCAGGCCCAGAAGAACAGATGCGCAACCGAGAGGGAGGCCCGCATGTTGGAGCAGAGGGACAGGAGGGATGAAGGTGGTCCACGGCAGGTGGACCAGACTGCTGATGGTGAGTGCCTTACATCCATGATTACTATTGCATGCTGTATAACTGGGCGGGCAGTGGCATGGGCACCATCCATTAACACCACCGCCATGCATGCAACTTGTTACAGTCAGCACTGTCCAATGGCACTGCATGTCTGGGAGTGTGTCAATGGTGGTCCATGCGTGCACCGGGCACATGGCTGTGACACTGCCTTCACACTGCATAGCCATGTCACTGTACGGCCATGGTGGTGCTGTGCAGGACATGGGCGATGGGTGTGCAGGGTCCACATGTCTGTGGCCACCTGCTGGCAGGTTTTGTGGACATGGTCACTGTGGTGGTCACACACCATCACAGGGTGTGTCAATGGCTGTATGCCATACACAATGGGTGGGCTGCAGGGGATGGACAGTCACACCTATTGACTCTGCTCCTCATCCAGGTGACTGGACCCTCCTGCAGATCAGCGGAACATTCAGGAGCTGCTGTGGTCGGGAGGAGACCTTAGAGCTCCTCGACATCCACTGCCATGGGATGAGGAGGAGAGGCGGAGATCTCATCGGCACCAAGAGGAAGAGGAAGAGGACCGGGTGGCAGTGAAGTCCCCATGCCCCAACTACCACCTTCCCCTTTGACCCACCTCACACCCCTTCTTCCTCTCCCATATGTTCACCCCTGCCCTTACCTACCCCCACCTGTTATGTGGCCTTCCCCACTATTGTATATAGTTTTACTGTACATAGTTTCAATATATACATTTTGTTATAACAACTGTGGTGGTCTCTGATTTGCAGTGGGCTACAGGTGCTCAGCTGCAGTGGTGTGCATGGCATCAGGGGTGGAGCACGCATGGGCGTGTGTGTGTGTGTGTGTGTGTGTGTGTGTGTGCAGAGGTGACCCACCTATGGTGTGGACAGGATCAGTCACTGTCTGTGGTTTGTGTGTTGTACTCTGTGCACTGCATGCCTGTGTGCAGTGGTCCATGGGCCTGCACTGTGTGCATGGCACCCCTGTCAGACTGTCCATGGCCTGTGCAGCTGACACCCTTGCATGTCTGTGATATGTAAGGTCTGCTGGCGTCAGTGGTGGCTGTCCATGCTGGATAATGACTGTACCCAGCACAATGCCAGGTTGACTGCCATCACCAGTATGGTGTACATCTGCCTCCAGTGGCACTGTGGCCTCTGCTGTTGCCATCCCCATCCATGCTGTCGCTTGTGTCTGTTGCAGGGATGTGCTCCAATGTCTGTCACTTGTGCTCCGACAGCATGCTGGTGGCATACAGCTTCATGGTGCCTGCGAGGGTGGCTGGCACACCTGTGCAATGTAGAGTGCTGGGCTGTGGTACACATCTGCCGTGGCCACATGCCAGTGGCTTGGCTGACCCGCTACTGTGTCCCTGTGTTGCTGTGCCCTTGGGTATGGGTGGGTGTTTGTCCATGCACTGTGTTGCATCCTGTGTGGTGCATGCTTCCATGCTACACTGTGCGTGTCTGTGCTGGCTGTTGTGGCCAGTGCTGGGATGGGATGTGTCCTTGGGAGTGTGTGCAGGGTGCTGTACTGCTGGAGGTGAGGTCCGGGGCATGCCCTGTCACATGTGGGGTACCTCATGTGCTGGCGCATGATCGGCCTCTCAGCTGTACTCGGGGGACATGAAGGGTGGCACTGTGTGCATCTGTTGCATCACTGTCTGCTGCTGCCTGCAGGGGGTGCCCATGGTGGGGCTGTCTTGCATGGCTCCATGGTGCACAGGATTGCATTGTCACAGTGGGGGTGGTGGCATGCATGGGGTGTCCTGCACTGTTGGGTGCTACTCCTGGGCAGGGTGTATGGGGATCATGTGCAGGTGTGCTCTGCATTGGTGGGACGGTGTGGTATGTGGTCGGCCATCCTCAGGGTGCCAGTCACAGCTTGCCTGTGGTGGTGATGGGGCACCGTGGGCCTGACTGTGGGTTGGTTGCTGGTATCCATGGGCCGGTGGTTATTCCAGCTCTCCCCAGTTGTGCAGTGCATGGGGTGGGGAGCATGATGTCTGTTCTGCTGTGTGTTCCTCTGCCCATCTGTGGCATGGGTGGTGGGCCCCTGCATCCATGGTTGTGCTGTTGCATTGCTGCCCTGCTGCTGGGGGCGCCCTGGTTGCTATATGGTGCATCTGGACTGCTCAGCTGAACATCCCTTGTTGCGCTATGGCACATCAGATATGCTCAGCTTCACCTCCCTAGTTGTGCTATGGTGCAGGGTGCGATATTCAGCCATCAGACTTAGGGCGATCTTGGCCTGCACAGTTTTTGAATATCGCGCTTCTTGCACATGGGGCAGTGGAGTTGCGCTTGTTTCGCTGTTGCGCACTTTTGTAGTAGTTTGAATATCTGGGCCTCTATCTTTATTTGTAAAATGATATCTATATTGACCCTGGTGTGGTCAGATATTAATATTAAATTCATATTGGAATCTTTTATATCTGAGATTAAAGATTTGGATTAGAAAATGTAGTCAATCCTAGTGAATTGTAGTTTTTTTTTATCATGGTGTGTTAATTCTTTTGTAAATTATGCTGTGCTTTCCAACTATCCTCTAATTCATGTGTATCCAAAAGTTATGTAGACTTTGGATTTAGCTGTATTATGGTTTGTTATTTTTCCTGTTTTATTTAATTTGGGCCAATATAATGCATTCATATCACTCCTTATTATCTGAAATGATCCCAGTTTAATAATTCCTTCTGTGAGTTTTGCCAGGAAGATTTTATATTGATTAAATGGGGCACAGCTAGATCCATCTAGTATATCTTTATTTGTTATATTGATTTTAATTAAAATAATATGTCTTCTATGTCCTGAAAAGAATCTATAAAGTTAAATCTGATTGTTTTTAATAAGGATCAGCACCACACAGCTTTTCTCAGTGCCTTCAGAAAATACAGAAAGGGTAGCCACTTTATTTTTAACTTTGCTATCTCTTTTGCTACCAAGTGTACTTCTTGTAACACCAGTACAGTATGTCTACTGCCATTTTTCACATGGTTCAATATTTTTCTCTTTAATTGGGGTATTAATTCCATTGGCATTCCAAGTGGTGATTCTTATTTTGTTCACAATATTTGTTTTTCTATTTTGTTTTATCCAGATATAAGTAACCGTAACCATCCTTCTCCATGCTGTAACTTAAATTGTTGGTATACTATTGTGTGCCTTTCACCAACATTTATTACACACTTGTAGTTAAATTCCTTTTCCCATTCTTCTGTTATAGTTGTAACTAGCTACCATTCCCTGGTAGCTTCTTAATCCTCACTTATTTCAGTTGCTCTGCTCCCCACCTAGCTCCAACTCCATGTAGAGTATATATCCCTGCCTGCTTTCTCCCTTCTCTCCCCTCCTGCTTCTCATTCCTTGCAAATAAAATATTTTTTATATGTCTTTTTTTCTTTCTGCTTCTTCTTTATCCTCTGTTCTTCTTCTTGTACCTGTATTTTATAACAAAAAATAAAGGGAGAGAGGAGGGAAAACAACAACAACAAAAAAACTTACAGGCAGATCTGTACGTCTTAACTCCTTTTTAAAGTTTTGTATACAATGTTTTCTTCATTTAGATCAAATCAGTTTTCAATAGTTCTTTTAATACTTTGCTTGCTTCTTCTACTGTCTCAGATGTATGCATTGCACCTTCAACAATGACCCTAAGTTTGTCTGGATACTGCATGGCTGTTTTAACACACTTAATCCAGAGTATTTTCCATAAACTGTCAATTTTTTTTCTTTAAATATCACTTCTGGTGGTAAGTCATTGAATATAGTTATTGTTGCTCCATTTATATTTAATCCTTTTTCATACACCATTGCTATCAGGCGACGTTGTCTTCTGATTGAAAATGTTTGTTACTATTGGTCTTGGTGGGCCTTGTGTGCCTGCATAAGGTTTATAGGTTCTATGGACTCTCAAAATCCATGTGAATATCCTCTGGTTTTGTCACCATATATTCTGCCATGACTGTTTTTAGTATATGCTTCAATGGTTTATCTTTGTCCCATGATTCCAGGACCCCAAAGACTCTAATATTTTTCCTTCTTGATTTTGCTTCAGATTCAGTCATTTTCATTTTATATTGTTTGTTCAGATTTAGTAGCTCTTTATTTGCCTTTATTGTGGTATGCTTGCTTTTTGTAATAAATCAATGTGTTTCTGTGCCTCCACTATCTTTTCTTAACTGTTAGTTTTCAGATAGTAGAATAGTAAGTGCAGTTGAAAAGTTTTGTATTTTGCCTGATATTTTCTTATTTGCTTTTTTCATGCCTATAGTTAGTTTTGATAGTTGCTGCATCACAGTTAAAGCCCATATTGGGGGATTCTTCCGATACACAGCTTTATTATTGTCAGATGTTGCTGAATCTTTAGTCTCAGATAGACCTTTTATTTGTTTTACTGTCTCTCCATTTATTTTAATTTAGTACATAAGTATTGGTATTATGAATTAGCTTTTTATCATATTTGAGGAATCCACCATTTTATGTCTAGTAGTAGTAACCTCCATATCCTGTTGCACTCTCCTGTTCAGGTTTTCTGTTGTTTACTCCCCCCCAATCTTGTGCTTGGCTCAGTTTATTAGCATTTAAATTCCCCTCAGGAGCAGCATCAACACATACTGCTGTTGGTTTGTATTGTTAACAGTGACCTGGGTGTGCTCCTTGGTATTTTCTGGATTCCTGGAGGCAGTCCTGTGTCTCAATTTGTGCCTCGGGCCGCTCTTTTTTATTGTGGCTCTTGGACTTTTGCTTCCCAACCTTTGTACTGCCAATTGCTCCTCGCATTCATCACCTCTCCTTCAGTGCTCCATTGGCTCCATTGTTCCTTTCTCCTTCATAACTCATTCCAGCTCTGTATTCAGAGTTTCCTGCCTCCTTCAGTTTAGGATTTTTCTTTTCAAGAAAATTGGTGCTGTCATCAGTTCGTAACTCACTGAAGGTATGTCATCCACTGCTGCAACAGTTTTTTTTTTTTCATTAATTTGTCTGGGGTTTGTAAGCATTCTTGACTGTTATTAGAGTGGCATTTCCCAGCTGTTCCTCAGTTATGGTTGTTCTCAGTTGTCCACATCTTGAGTTGTTTAACTGACCAACCTATTATTTTACCTTAGTTAGCTGGTTTTGATAAGTCCTTTCTTAGGTGTCATTGTCTTAGAAATTTACCACACCACAAAGCAAAATCAAGTTTCTTTTCAAATTTGAGCAATGAAAGTAAATGTGTTCCATAACTATTCCAGTAGCTTGCCTGTTGTGTCTTTCTTCTCCCTTTACTTGCTATTGACAAAGAGATCCATTTCTTTTGAAATAGGCATCAGTTCTGCTCATTTTTGTTTCTTCAGTTGATCTAAGAAAGTTATTTGCTCCTTAACTTCTCGGAGCTGCAGCATGGTATGATGCTGTGCACTTGGGACTGTCTTGCAGAGAGTGAGTCAGTCACCCCATGCGCCATCCTCATACATCCCTCAGAACCTACTCCCCCACACATTGCACACTATTGTTCACTGCAGTACTGATATACTCCATAATCTACATAATTTGTGTTATATATTGTTGTACATATAGGGAAAAATGTAACTAATCAGGTTCTATAGTTGATACATTTGTATATCATTGCTGTCCACTGATATTTACAAAGCTGTAACCATTGCAGGTAATCTTATTATGATAATTTTCTGTGTGGAATTCAAGCTGTTCAAATAATAAATTGAATAATTCAATTCTGGTACTGTACAGTACAAGTTACATTAAACTGTTCCTCCAGCCCTCTGCTCTTTCATTTTGTTTAGGTGCTGACAATGCAATCGTAACTCTAACAACTTAAAATGGAAACTCAGTTCCAATCAAATATCAGCTCACATACAGTGGGTTTCCAACCATTGCATGGATTTCTTGTAGCTTTTCCCAATGCTGATGCAATGCATTTTAGAGCAGTGTTCTTTGTTTACAGTACTGTAATGAACTTGTGAATACAGTACAAGAGTTAAACATTGTAAAAGATTACAGTACTGTATGTAAGATTATTATTTGGGCTAAAGGAAATAAAGAGACTGGTTATATTTATCTAAGTGGGTTATCAAATGAACCTTCTAACTTTTAAATGAGTGATTTGATAATTGCAACTCTGCAAGATAGCATCCCGCACTAGAGCGGGGTGTCCAGCATCACTTGTCCTGAATAAAATTATGATTTTCAAAATGTTCATTTGTAGTTAGATGTTTCATTTTGAAATGTGCAGTACAGCATTTGGCATCACTAAATTATATCATTGGTATTTTCCTGATTGCTGGCTGTGGGAGGACTGCCTTAGCTGTCATTCATGCAGTTACTGTACTGTACAGTCACTCATTGTAGCTCCATAAAGTCTAAAGTTTCTTGCCACTGCCTCCCTCCAAGCTTTAATTTTTCTGTAGCCAGTGTTTTCTTCTATCATGACAAGTTATTGCTGGCAAATAAAAAAATATTGTACTATACTCACAGACTGTTTGTGGTCAGCCATGTTCCTGGTTTACTTGTCAGCCTTTGATCTACTGTACAGAGCGTCTGCTATTTGACTAAAAAATAAGTTCAAAACAATGCTTTTCTATTAAATTCACATCTTGGGCTAGTAATATGGTCTTTGTGAACCACTAGTTTGTGTACTATACAGCAGCTTCTAAATCCATCACAAAGTACTTGAACATCATTAATACAGAAACTCCAGCAGCTCAGTTTCTGAAAAGATGAATGGAGATTTCACTAGGGGTGTAACATAGCACATAATTTAAAACAAATGTTTTAAGGTAATCTAAAACAAAATCAACAGAAACATAAATGAGCTCTGCAGCTTTGTCATACATAAATGAGTTCTGCAGCTTTGTCATTTAGAAGCGATTCTGGTATCATTCAATGTGAAAAGTTCAGTGCAGCTCAGACTGTACAGAACAGGGCTGTGCAGAACAGTACTGAACAACATTAATGAAACTCTTGAGCACTGAGTTGTAAAGTAAGCTGAAGCTGAAGAGCAGCTTGCAACAAATCATTAGGACACTTTTAGTAATTCACTGCACAAAGCAGTGCACACATTAAACAACTCATTTGCAAATGCTAGATCAGTGAGTTGGAGGAATGGTTGAATGTGACTTATACTATATTTTCCCAGTCACAGCATGTTGTATTACTATTGCAAAATAAAAGAAAACATGTGATGCACAATTCAACTACCATTTTCTTAACACAAGACCCATTATCTTATATTCTTTCCATATAAAGTTGCATACTTACTACATTTTGTATACTTATAAAGTTCTATACTGAAGTCCTTTGTTTGGTAGTACTCCTTACCTTACTGTTTGTTATGTTATAGCAGAACTGTGACATGCAGTCTCACAAATCTAACAGAGGTGCCACTGTACATATTAAGATAACACAGCTGCAACTAATTGTATGAGCTGTGACTCTGTAATTGTTATATACCATCTTCTTTGATGATGATAATGTCCTCATTGTGAACTGCAGGATCCTTAACCACTCATTTGGCTTGGACTGGTTCCAGCTGGGTTCTGCCTTAGGGGCAGCAGGGAAGCCAGGATTCTCTGCAGTAAGAAAGAAGTCATAAAGAGGAATAATATGGCATGTATGTTTTAATACTGCATATTTACAGTATGTATGTTACATAGTTAACAAAGAGCATGGTATTAACAAGTGGCTATTGTACTTAAAGAAAATATATTGCATCAAAATCATTATGTATGTATCTTCATAATAGAACATTAATAATGTAGATCAGCACAGAGACAACTGTGGCTCTTTGTTGTGTGTTAACTGATTACATTTAAATGTGTACTTTAGGGTCATGTATTTCTCTAGCACTACAGTGACTTGTATATTACCAGTCTGTGACATACAACACATAGGTGGTACTTTATCGTGCTATGAACATTTAAGATGTTCCTGTATAGTGCTTTATAGAGAGATAGATAGATAGATAGATAGATAGATAGATAGATAGACAGACATACAGACAGATAGATAGATAAGATATTTTCCAAATTTGCATTTTGAGTTGATCGAGTACCAAATGTCACTCATATGCAAAACATTTGAAAGAACCCCTAACAAAACATCCCCCTCCCCTTCCCCCACTGGACAATATTCCACACTGTGCTTCAGTTTAATGGAATGAAATGTCTATTACTCACAGCCATATTTGATTACTTGTTGCAGAGTCTCCCTTCTGTCATGTCATGTTAGGCCCCTTCCATCATGGACTGCATTTCATGACAATGAAAGAATATTTCAAAACCATAATTATGAACAATTGTTACTGCATTTTGTACTGATACTTAATATTTAACAAATGTGGGAATTCTGACTATAGATGCCAGCAAGTGTCAGTCATGTTAGAAATATTTTTCTGCAGTGCCTGTATTTTGTAATCGTTCTTACTTCCATGGTGTCTGTCACTCAATTCTGGCTTCCCTGCTGTCTCCCACCTGACTTCAGCCCATTGAACAACTCCTTCTCCTTAGCTCAGACATTGTCAATTTTTTCCTTTGCTAGAACTCCTGTTGCAGCAGCTTCCCTGTGATGCAGGAGATGGGATCCTTAGTATATCCCTTCTTCTGCATGTAGCCAATCACACATTTCCACAACTCCTGGAGAGGAAGATTTGTCCCCATCATCACTATATCTGGCTTCCTTGCTTCTTGATCCCTTTACCTGGGAGACCACCTGTCATCAGTACAATTTGTAAGCATTGTGCTGTTTGAAAGAAAAACAAACAAGAAAATGATTATCTAAAGATGTGGTAATGTAATGGTTTTGTCTTCCTAATCTGTCCTGATGTTTTTCTTTAAATTTTTGTGTACATGAAATACAAAGAAATTGTGCACAGCTTTCATAGTAGTGCATACAGTATGTCATATAACTGTGTGCTGAATGGCCATAAAGCACAGGAATGTAAGTACTTGTGTCATGTCTCTGAAGGAACAGAACTCATTGTATTGTGATACCACTAATGATCATATACAGGGGGCAATATGATTTATATGCAGCTGTTACAGGTGTTACAGCACAGCAGTTTTGGGTATACCATTGCTGTAGATATGGGTGCTGTGCTCTGTGGTACTGTACATTGTGCTGCCAAAACATTATAATGCAAGTTGATATGTGTGTGTGTGTGCGTGTGTGTGTGTGTGTGTGATGGTGTGTAATTCATCCATATTTTGACCAAGATAGATGAGGCTCTGGAAAGATCCATTGTGGGGTGGTATCAGGGTATTGCTCATCTGTATGGCCAGGTTGTGACCACACATCACAACACATTTTAGATTTCATGTTGGAGGTCCCCAGAAAATAGTATTTACATTGTCTGAGAAATGCACACCATGTTTTAGAAAAAGCAAATCATTATATTTAATTTGGGGTGAGAAATCGTAGCGTACTCCACATCACTCAAAAATGCAGATATTTGAATGTTCGCTTTCTGTATGATCTTTCAATTCCAGGTATAGTGCTGGCCTTTCCAGATCAAACATCCTATAATATCTGAATACAGAACCTTACAGTTATGCAACATTACTTGTAGTTCATCCAAATCAGGTTTAGCTGTTTCTATTACATCTGCACCCCTTTTGTGGCCCAAATCATTACCTCCAAGATGGTTGAGCAGTATGTCTGGCTTAGGGTGACTGATCAAAAGTCTAAGTATGGTTGACATGAGCTTCTCCCACCTCATGCCACCCTTACCAAACCACTGAACATCATAATTTTCCAGAAGCAAATCATTCCCAAAATGATTTCTTCTGGTAAACTTGCACCTCTTCGCACAAGTAAACTGCCTACAATTGAAACTGTTTTTGTGAACCTTTCTGCTATGCTGAGTCTCTTAAAAGACACTGCAAATAACAGCTATCCTAAATGTGTGTGTTCTCACAGCAGTCTCTGCCAACTGATGGTTTCTGTTTCAGTTTAACTGTTTTGTGTTGGCATGATATAAAAAAAGTTGTCTGTCTTGAAATTTTATTGGATATCACTCCTACTTGTTTGCCAGTCAGGTTACATGTTTTATTGTCATGGTTATCTGCTCTCTTAATTTGTTGATGATGTGTATATTTACATATGTGTTTGTGCCTGATTGATTAAATTGCAGGAAACACTAACTTTTTAAGAGGAAAATATAAAGATATGACTCACTAACTTTTCGATGGAAAGCTTGTTATGGTGTCTGATTGGCCACAGCACCCCTATGGGTAGTGGCACACAGTTTTTTCCTTCCCTTTTCACCTGGCATTCTAGGTGGTAAAACCATGCTGTAGAGAGAAACATTTAACAGTGCTATGTCTTGTCATTTCTTGATATTTTGCATTAATATGTAATATTTCAGGCATGATTGCTATGATTTTTGTTAATACTATGGAGCAGTACAAACTTTGTAGCTCCTAGAAAATATCCTGTATAGTATGCATTTGCTTGCTGTATTTCAAGTTAATTGCTGTTATTGTGACAGTACCATAGCTGTCTATTGATTCTGATATTAAAAGCACCACAAGTTTTGGGGTGTTTTATAAGTGAGGGCCTTTTAAAGTATTTAAAAAATCTTCTTTCATGACTAAGCAATTCTCTTTCATGAGGTGATCCTCCTTCATAAACTATTTCCATTTGTTCTCATGAAAAGAACGGCTGAGTCACAAAACAAACAAAAAAGAAAAGTACATGTAGGTGATGTTTTACAAGAAAGCAAAGATTGAGAAAGTTTCCATATCTATAGATGAAAATGTGTATCAGCATTACACAATCCATTCTCTCCATGGCAGGATCCAGTCAGTGAAAACACTGACTTGTATCAAATGAAAGAGGTTGAAGACAATCCTGTCAGTATCTGGTAGAGTACTTAGAAGCATATTGCTTTTTCCACATGGTACTGGCTGGCGCTTGAATAAGCATGAGGTATGTGTTCCTGAAGTGGAGTATCAAATGTCTAGAGTGCTGTATTCTGATGGGAAGTTCTGATGAAACATCCAGTATTTGTTTCACCTCCTATGGAAGAGTGAGTTAAGCATACAGTCTGCATCTATTGCACATGCTCTGCAACTGATCACATCATTACATTGTCTCACTGCAACACAGTTGACGCAAGGTTAAAAGACAAAGGCGAGACACTGGAAGTAAATCTGAATTCCATCCTTTCATGCATGTGGGGACCAAAGATTACTGGTACCAAAGGCACGCTCAGGTTATCTGCATGCTATGAGGATATGGTGCAGCTACTTGATTTGTTACCCTAAGCTATGCTGAATACATCTGGGATGAACTGGCAGAAATACAAAAGTGTGCAAATGCTGATTTTGAAGGCGTGTCATCTATGACTCTTAATGAGATGTGCTTGCTAGACTCAGTGGGCCAGATTTTCAAAGTTCAGACTCAAGATGCAACAATGGCAGTTTGCTCCAAGTGCCACTGCATCTAGAACTCTGAACCTGATTTTCATGTGACAGTCCCTGTGCCTAAGTCCCGCTGCTTGCAGCAACAGTGGCAGTGCACCCAACAGGTGGCACACCCACAAGGTTTGCTGCAACAGCAGCAGGGTGCTGGAGCAACAGCTGCTCCATTGGAAAGGGGCTCAGTAGTGGCTCGCACCCCCACTGATCTGCCAGGAACCAACATGCATGAAAAATCAAGTACCCTGGTGATCTAGTGGAACCCCCATATGCCCATAATGTATCTTATCATTGAGCACTCCCTCCAATCCCCAATGTGCCCCTAATGTTAAGTATTATATTAAATGGTACAGTCCCTGGCAAGCTAGTCCCCCCATATGCCAGTACTGCATAATTCTGTAGCACAACTGTGTTATCTGTGAACCAGAATCCCTCCTTACCTATGCCCGAATACAGTATGACAGAACAGCCAGTCCTGGTGGTCCAGTGGCCCCACCAGGTAGTGCTCCTCACCCGTCCCCATCTGGTACCCCAATCGGTGCCTGGCACACCCTCTGCACACCACCACAGCAGAATGCCAAATGAAATGTCAGAGTGCATATCAGATTCTAGTAGGTGCTCTGACAGTTCATTTGGTGTCTGGCTGTGGTGGTGTCTGGAGGGTTGTGCCAGGCATCTGATCAGGGTACGGGATGGGGGAGATGGGTTGTGGGCACTACCTGGTGGGCAGGGATGGGGTCCACTGACCATCAGGACAGGCTGTACTCAACCATACTCTGTATTCGGGCATATGGGGCTGGGGTGGGAACCCTGGGTCAAAGATAACACAGTTATGCTACAAATTTATGCAGTACCAGCATATGGGGGGTCTAGCTCACTAGCTCACCAGGAACTGTACAGTATAATATAATATTTCACAGTAGGGCATGTCAGTGATTGGAGAGTGGTGGGCGCACTGTATCAACAGGGAATAGAGATGTTGCAAAGCTAAGTTTTGCCTGTGAATTTTGTATGAAGTGCCAACAATTCATGCTTTGCAGAATTTGGGAGTTTGGGAAAACTTTAGAATTTCAATTTGTGCAATTTGCATGAAATTTTCACAGAAATTTGAAGTTTTTTACTGTGAAGCATGAATTTCGTGGAGTGGAATTTGCAGACTTCACACATCTCTACCAGGAATACCCTATTATATATACCAATGCACATTATGGGCATATGGGGAAAGCACTGTTCTGGCTGGCTGGAAACCCTTCCAGAAGATGTCTAAGTACTATTAGACCAGGTGCTTAGCCTTTATCCTTGTGATCAGTTTTGAAAATGCTGGTTTAGGGATTTGGCAGCCTGCATCTGCCACATGCTCCCTAGTGTCATGCCACAGCCCACATTGTGGCACAAAGGTTGGCGCTAGCCTTTTGGTGCCTGCAGCCCATGTTTGATGCAGGTTTTATTGCCAAATAGCTCCAGATGCATCTTTTGGCAAGTTGCCTGTTGGGTCACTTTGATGCAGGCTTCTCAGGGCTTTGAAATTCTGGCTCAATGTCAGTGTCGTGACACTTTTATTACTGATTTCATGCACTGCTGAATATCATTCTGTCAAAGAGAAATCCACCTCTGGTATTGTGGAACATTATTTATGGAAGTGGAATACAAGCACATGGTGCTCCTCATATCCATATGCTACTGTGGGTAAAGCATACAACCCACACTGGTGACAGTCAAGACTCTCAGATCCTGAAATTCATCATGCAGTAAATTACTTGTCAACTTCATGACAAGTATAACAGTCCAACATTATGGAAACTGTTGGAGATGTTTCAGAGACACTTGTGTTGCAAGTACTATCTTCAAAAGGTGAAAATTGTGGACACTGGTGCACAAGGTGTTGTTTAGGATTTCCAAGATGTGTCTGTGAACCTCTTTGTATGAATTAAGTCTCTGCATCACTACTTAATTACTATATATTTCATTGCAGTTGATGTGTTTTTGAAAAATATTACAGGGTTCAAAGTGACATGCTAGAAAACAGATATAGGACTGACATTTGAATGTTACATCTAGTATGCTAGTTATGCAGTGTTCCTGTTCTTTCATAGAATCACCTTTATTAAGGGTTTTATGTAGAGGTATATATTATAGTGGTGCAGTCTCGCCCCTATAGATTTGATTGTATGGGCACTTCAGTGTTAAACCCAAATGTTTGCACTTTAATAACTTCACAGCTGTTCAACAGATCTGCACAAAATTTTGCATGCACGGTCTCACATTGTAGATCTCTGGATGTTTGGAGTTTCATTACAGGCAGATTTTCAATTTCAATTTCATTTCAACTTTTTAAAAGGCGCTTTTCTTAAATCAAAGCGCCTGTACAGATAAACATGACAATAAATATAATAAATCCAATCAACAGAAATCCTTAAAAGCTATATTAAAAGGTGGGTCTTCAACTCCTTTTAAAAACTAAGGACGGTCGGGCAATCCTAGCACCTGGCCGAGGTAGAGAGTTCCACAGGGTAGGTGCCATAAAACTAAATGATCTAGCACCAGATGTTTTCAAATGTACCCTGGGAATCTCTAGCAATCCCTTTCAGTGGATCGGAGGGGGCGAGAGGGACTGTAGAGGCACAGGAGCTCTTTCAGGTAGGCAGGTCCCAGATCATGTAGGGCTTTATAGGTCAGCAAACCGACCTTGAAGGTGATTCGCCAGAACACCGGCAGCCAGTGCAGTCCATGGAGCACAGGCGTATGTGACTGGATCTAGAGACTCCAGTCAACAGCCTGGCTGCCGATTCTGCACCAGCTGCAGACGGCGGTTCAACCCTGATAGCCCTAGGTATAGGGAGTTACAGTAGTCAAGTCGGGAGGTAACAAAGGCGTGGATTAATGTTGGAAGGTCCTCTGGAGGAACCAAGTGCTTCACCCTGGCAATATTCCTCAGATGAAAAAGGAAGTCTTCACAACTGCTGACACCTGGGATTTGAGTGTGAAATGGTCATCAAGTATTATGCCAGGTTTCAGCACCTGGTCTGAGGTCGTCAGCTGGACACCTCAAGCCATAGGCCTGAGGGTGATCCTTCTGGCAGACCCGCCTCACAGTGACCTAAATCCACAACCAACACCTCAGTTTTCTCCGGATTTAACCTCAGCCAACTCCATTCATCCATTCTTGATTTCTTCAAGGCAGTTATTAAATACCGACAAGGCAGCGTCCTGACCGGGCACAAAAGACATATACAGCTGGGTATCATCAGCATAGCAGTGAAAGCCAGACCGTACCTTCTAATAATCGCCCTAATGGTAGCATATACACTGAAAACAACATGGGTGCTAAGAAATGGAGCCCTGCGGTACCCACAGGGCAGGGAGAATGATGTTGAGGAAAAATTTCCGACACCACTCTCTGAGTCCTACCCTCAAGGTAAGATTGAAACCATCTGAGGACCGTGTGGACTCTGAGATACAGATAGTGCAAAAGTGCATTTTCAGGATTTTCACATTGGTTTGAATGGGGTTCTGTCAACTTGGCTAGCATTGAGACAGTTTGGAAATTTGGTCTGAAATTTTCTGGGTAGAAAGGGCTGGCCCACAGATATGCCTTTGCTTGTTTGGTGAACAACTATCAGTCCATTCCAAAGTTCTTTAATTTTAAATTTTGATTAATGGGTTCTAAGCATGCTCAGTAAACACTGAAAATAGTTGTATGAAATGAAAAAAGAATTTTGTATTGACATCATCCTTTTTCATGAGGGAAAATCCTTTTTCGTTTGGTCACCATCTTGTTTTCTGGTTTTCCTATGGAAAATTTAAATTTCAAAAGCCACAAAAATGACATTCTGAAGAGAAACCAACACAAGTACAGTTTTTGTTTACTGGGACCCCTTAGATGGAGCCTTCACTTAACTGTTGGAGAAATGCCCTGAAATGTTACCATTTTAACATTAGAAATCTTTTTCATGACTTGTGATTTCATATGACATCATCATTTTTGGGAGGAAATCCTTTTCATATGAAGCTTCAATGTATTTCAAAGGGATTTTCAAATGTGTGACATAACAATATCATCTTTGCATACTTTGATCTCAGATTTTCAACATGGTTTTTGGGACCCCACCTCATGAAAAATGTCAGTTGGGTTATGCAAATCCATCTGGAAATGAAATTTTGTGGTTGCTTGGTGTAGTCATCATTCAGGTGCGATTTGAACATTTGCACTGCCCTTGTTTATCAGGTGGGGTCATAACAAGGCTATGCTGAAATCTGCAGGTCAATATATGTAAAATACCAAAGTTATGCACATACATTGAAATTTTGCTATGCTCCCTCATAACTTTGGCAATCGTAAATATTTTGACTTGAAATTTTCAACATAAACATCTTTTACACCACCTCATGAACATGACTGCTGTCATTTTCAAACCCTGGCCAAACTTTGTGTTTGCACTTTTTTGCGATCAGTTGCAGCGGCTCAAAATTACATTTTGGCAGGGATTTCAACATTTTCATTACTGGTTTCATGATGTGGGGTAATAAGATGGCTAGGCTGACAGTTTCATTCCTGGTTTGCCAGAAATGTAAGTGGAGGGACCTCTGAGCCCTGCACTTCCACAGCAACATATATGTGAGCATCTAAGGAGGGATGAGAGCCCAGGGCCCAGAGTGCCCTGCACTCCCACAGACAAATGAGAATACAACTATACTATCTCAAACAGTAAGGAATATTTTCATTAATGAACTAATTAGGGTTGAAGTGACAAAGTAGGGAATGTGGCATTAGGGTTTCCAACCTAACACCTGACCTCCACCCTGCAGGCAACAGCAGGTGGTGGATGTGCCTTGGGGTTGTCAACCCTAATAATCCCCCATTCCATGAGTAAATAAGCTGAGATGGGTACTGTGTATGAGAATGGGGTGAGCATTAGTGATGACAACCCAAAGGCATACCTCATGTCTGTTGCTGTCTGAAGGGTGGGTGTGGGTTTTAAGGTTGGATACCCTGTTGCAGCAGCTTCCATATTTTTCATGCTTCAACCCTAACTAATACATTAATAAAGTTTTTCCAAAGATATATATATTTCATTTCATTTTTTGGTTATACTGGAATGGCATGTGAGCATTGCCACCCATTTACACAAGCATCCAGTTACATGCAACAATCATGTGACGTGACATAAGCTGAAACATTTAACTTACAGCTAGGGTTAACACCAAAGTACATATCCAATCAGGACAGTATAGACAAAGGGCAACCAAGAACTAACCTGAGTGATTTAATAAATACAAAGGTGACATTAGCATCCTGTGAGGTTTCACAATAATATAATAAACAGTGGGAAACAAAATTTAAGTGCAATTAAAAAACTAGCTGAGGTGGAGTAACAGTACTAAAGTGCTAGAAAGAGAGGGTAAGTGCAGAGGTGGATAACCAGAGGGTGAGGGAAAAGAGTGCAGTAGGGGAGCCAGATGAAGGCTGCAGCAGGTGAAGTAGTGTGTGGGGAAAATGTATCCTTATATTTTGTTTGAAGGCATTTGTGGAGGCACAGAATTTTAGTTCCCGTTGGAGAGTTGAAGAGCTTGGATCCCATAAAGGAGAGTGTTTTCTGGCCTTGAGCGATCCAAGAGAAAGGAACCATAAAGAGAGAGAGAGTGGAGGAAGTCTAGTGGTCCTGGTAGTGGCAGTTGTCGGAAGAGAGACATGAGGCAATCAGGGAGCAGCCCGAGGAGAGTTTGAAGAAGAAGGTAGCCATCTTGCAGTTGAGGCAGTCCTCAAGCGAGGCCAACTGGTGAGCTAATAAAGGGCACAGTGGTGTGTGTGAGTTTAGGAGGCCAGAGGCAAACAGATAGCATTTTGGTAGGAGCTTCAGAGTCTGGAGAAACTTTTAATGGAGAGGGGGGAGGAGACAAGAGAACCATAGTCAAAGACAGGAAGTAGGAAGCTGGAAACTAGGAGGGATTTGGATTCCTGTTAAGGTAATGATTAGTTCTGTGGAGGCTACCAAGGTGTTGGTGGGCTTTTTTGATTGTGAGGCTAGTGTGAGCATCAAAGTTGAGATATATATATATATATATTTATATATTTATATAGATATATCTACTAATATATATATATTATAGGGCACAGTTGTGCCTCCATAGTTAGGCTGAGCAGCTTGTTTAAGAGTAGCTTGTTTAATGTTAAACCCTAACTTTGCATATTAATAGCCTTGGCTTGCTTGACAAAATGAGCTGAAAGTTTGTATGTGTTGTCTAGGGAGCAATGTCTTGATGTGTGGAAATTTTGTGACAGCAGCCAATGCAGATTCTAAGAACTGTTGCTGCCATTTTTGAGAAAATCTTTTTCCTATACTTAACATGAGTTTTTTAGCTCTCCTGCAGCCTACATGGAATAGATTTTTTTCCCAAAACTTTCAGGGACACATGTCATGTCCTAAGGTAGTGTATTTGACCCATCTGGTGAAAAAACATTAAGGGTTCCTGAGTTATCAGGCTTTAAAAATTAGTGGTTTCTGACCTGATCATGCGTATTCAGGTTTTAGAGATAATGTTCTGTGGTGAAAACAAAATTAGGTGCCTCAAATGTACATTTTGATTTTGAGCCACTTGCATGGCAGGGCACCAAACAGTTTTGTGCTGTGCCAGCCACCATCTTGTTGATTTTTCTATGAACTGACAAATGTGGAAAATGCATAATAATGCTGGGATTTTTAAAACGAACAGTAGAACCTAACTAAATGGGACCTGTTTAGCTAGATTCTGATCTTTGTTTATTAATATTATGGCCATAAATACATTTTCTGGGCACCCAAAATCCTAGGTGTCCAGCTTAGTGAGAAGAGCACTTCCCCACATTCTTTGTGTGAGAACAGCAGGAATTTCCTGACTTCTGCAGCTACAGCTGAACGCATGCTGCTGGCTGCAGTGGGAGCTGTGAGCTGCCATTTCCATCATTTAGTGGCACCCCACACACACTCCATTGCCATCCAACAGCAGATTGAACTAGCACTCAATAGTTTTTTTTTTAACATAATAACCCACCCCACTGCCTCCTCCCTTGCACTGAGGACTGATAGCAATTGGCCTCATTAACAGGGATCTGGCTGGGAGAAATATGACCAGCTGTTTATTTTTGTAATTTTAAAATATAGTTATCCCCGCTACCTTCCTGCTCATACTGAGGAATGAGAGGGACTGACCCCATTAGCAGGGTCTGGCCAAGAGAAGCATAACCAGTCTTTTTAAAATTTAAAATATAGTAACCCTCCAAATTACCACTAGCATTGAGGACTGATTATTGACTAGCCCCATTATTAGAGGTCTGGCTGTGAGAATGATGAGTGGCAGTTTTTTTTCTTACTATCCACTGCCTTCTTGCATACGATGAGGACTGATAACCACCGACCCCTTTATCAGGGTTCTGGTTGCAAGAAGGATGCCTGTGTTTTATTTTATTTATTTTGTTTATAGCTGTTTGTCCTCCTGGGAGCCATGGCAGGTGGCTGCAGTCTCTCCTTGTGGCAAGACTCACTCTCCAGCTTCTTCCCACATCCCCATATCACTGACTCTGGTCAATCATCCACAGATTACCCCCATGGTTGGGCCAGGGAGGAGGTCGCTGGCATCCTCCCACTGAGACCAAATCCAGACACACGGGAGCCAACCCTGTGGACACAGGAACCATCATGGAACCTGCCAGTCTCTGTTATCGACTTTCTTCCATCTCCTCCCCACCAATGTGGTGACATCAGCACGTGTCTCTGACCCATACTGCCTCCAGCCACTGCCAGAGGGCAGTCAATGAGTGGGACAACAGGTCTCCCTCCCCTGAGAGAGGAGAGCAGTCCTCTGGATGCTCGATCCTCTCTCACCTCTGCTGACCCCAGCTCATTTCTGAAGCCAGGTCACTGGTGTGGCAAGAGGTGTGACATCCAGAGCCTCAACCACCTTACCACCATCTCATTCACTCTGAGGACTGATACCAGCTGAAGCTGTTACTATGAGTAACTTCAAGGTGTTAACTTTGTTCCCAGTTGTGTATAAGCTTGTGCACTGCTCATGCTTCTACCAGCAGATGTCAGTGAAACTGCAAACAAGGCTGTCACTGTAAATACAAAGTAGAATAGGAATGAATGTCACGTTATCGTAGGCAAAAAATAGTCATATATTTTTGTACCTTGCTTGTATTTCCAAACAGTCTAGTTTGAACTAGACTAGTCAATCATTTTACCAAGGTGTATTTTATTATTATAGCTCTGTACAATTTATTTTAAAATCTGATTATACTTCAGTCTGTTATGAGGTGGCAGGAGGAATAATTTGTTACACTAGCATTTACTTTTTCAGAATCATTTTAGATAATTCATTGTACTGGTGAATTTGCTATATTTTTATTAAGTTTATTTTATATGTTGGCCAAAGCTCTATGTGTATTTTACATGTACAGTGAATACTCTTGCTCTGTCTTTACATCAAATCTGCTTTCTCTTGTTTCAGATCAGTGACTGTTTGGGATGGTTGGTATAATCTTTTGTCAATTTGGATTCTGTGTGGGCTAGCCATTTTTCTTCTGGCATGAATGGAAGGTGTGCAGGGAGGGCTATTTGTATGGTCATTTTGTGGATTTTGACCTATGGTTAGTCTTTGAGTTATTAGGTAGGATATTTCTTGGCTGGTACCTTGTAGTAAAGTTGTCAGCTGCCATATTGGAGATATAAAGCTCTGCTTTTACTGTTTTAGGAAGCTGTGTCCTCTCAGTTCTGAACATCTGTGCTGTTACTTTATTGTGGAGTCTAGTGGTGATAGCTTTAGACACAGGAGGCCACATTGCCTATAGTCACCTTTCAGGGTTTGGAAATACTGTTTGTCCCCATTATACATGTTATTTAGTTATTGACTGTGTATCTTAAACATGAAGGCTTGTAAACTCAAATGTCATACTCCCATAGCAGATTGTTATATGAACAAGCACTGTGCAGCATTTGAAGTTATATTCTTGGGAGTCTTTAGCAAACTTAAAAAATTTAATGCTTACATTTTTGTTTTGGTTGGGTACACCTGATTTAGTAATTAGCTACTTAGACTTCAGTTAAGGGACAAACTCACTTTCAGGGCATAGTTATTAATTTCTCTAAGTCTGGTTGTGAATCACTTCTTATAGACTTCCAAAGACACAGAGCTTCATGTATATAAAACTATTCTTTCTAATGGCTTAGCTCATGGCATTAGTTCCTTATTGGAATCCTCAGAGCTATTGGACAGACATTATTTTATACATTAATTTCCCAATACAGTTTGAATACCTAACTTAAAATAGAACTCTGTAATATGACCTTTACATTCAAATAAAAAGCACTTTTGAATAGCCACAACATGACTGCCCTGACCACTCAGCCTGCATCCTCCCAGCACCCAGATGTGCTACTTCATGTCAGAAGAACAGAAATAGTGCTGTGTAGTGCATGCACTGCTATGATACATGGACAGGAGGCAGAGATGTGGTTCATGTCCAGTCCAAGCACTCAGTGGATGAGAACTATCTAGGTACCGGTTCACGTGCATCCACAGTCCCTTCTCTCTCCTACCTCATTGAAATACATCAGCATGGCTCTGTCCATGCAGCAATAAAACTGTCAAGTTCATCCCACTTTCAAATTTAATTAAGTTTTCAATTTATTATCTCTCCTTACTCACCAAATTCTGTATTACCAAATAAAATTCCTTGTAAGAATGAAGGAGGAGGAAGAAGGAATGGCTTGGGGATAATAAAGTTTGCCATTTAAAGGCAAGCCAACTTGTCCTTTGACCCAGCCAGAAAGAGTGACAGAGGGAGGGCAAGGGAAGGGAGAAGGGGGAAGGGGTTAGTGAGATCACAGAAGGAGGGAGATGAGGCTATGATGGGGACAGAGTCTCGCTGGCCATTGGCCAAGTGGTGGGCCATTAGGGTTCTGAAAAGGGTCCTAGGTACTTATTTAAAGGCTTTCAGCCTTAATCAAGCTCCTCATTCTTGCTAAAAATTCCCACCCACCCTCCCTTTGCTAGAAAGTGGAGAGAATAAAGGATGGCACACAGAACAGGAGGCAGACAGTAGAAGGACGGTTTGCCTAGGAGAGCCCTGTTTGGGGCTAGAGAGGCTGCAGAAGGGCAGCAAGTGGTCTACAGGGCTGGGCGGGCCCTGCTGGGGCTGCAGAAAGGCAACCAGTGGGCCAGGGGCTGGGTGGAGCCTCGCTGGAGCTGCAGAAGGGCAGAGATGGGTCAGGGGCTAGGTGGAGCTCTGCTGGCAGGGGACAAAAGTTGGGAGAAGGTTGAAAAGAGGGCAAGAAAAAGGGTGGGACCAATGGGAAGGGGGCAGGAAAGGGGTAAAGGTAGGCACCATGGACTGGGGACAAAGTAACCCAGCCATGGGAGTAAAGGGAGGGGAGGAGATAGAGCTAGGCGGCAGATAGCTGTGTCTGCACCTAGTAGGGAAGAAGTCTGGGTAAGGATGGTACCTGGTTCTGGTGAGATGGGAGCCAGATCACAGTGTCTGGACCCCGAAGAGCAAGCCAGATCAGTGTCTGGACTCAAAATAGCAATACCGAAGGAGGAGGACCAGGAGGGAAGAGGAACAGGATGGCAGACATGTGTGTGACTGTTATGTTCAAAATGAAGAAAATAGACTGATATGTCTTTATTTATTTTATTTATTTATTTATGTCTAGGATTACAAAGTACCTTTGAGCCAAGGCTCATTTACAAAGGTTCAAGTCAGGCTGGTTACAGGGTAACAGACACTCAAACATAAGACAATTACAGGTACAAGGTTTCAGACAGTAACTTTGCTTGGCATAATCAGACTGAATGATGTGTAATACAAGAAACAGATTGGAGGAAGAGGGCAAGCAGGGAGAGGTTTGAGGTTGGGGAAGGCATAGGTGTAGTGTGGTAGGGTGAGACAGCTGAGGGGCATTGTCAGGACAGACACAGGGCAAGTGCATTAGAAGTTGCATTGGACAGGTAAGTGCAAGTGGAGAGGACAGAAACTGACACCTATGGAGCCAGATACAGCGTGAGGGATAACGATGTTATGGGGTGCAAGCACAGGTAGTGGAGCCAGTTATGGAGTGGCGGAGCTTAATTTTGAATGCACCAAGCATTGCTGTTGATGAGATGTCACTAGAGAGCTCATTCAGCCAACTCGAGAGCCCTGTATGCAAAGGATACTTTTGGCCTTGGGATGTCTGACAGTGAGAATTTGAAAGATTTGAGCTAGAGTTCCTGGTGTTGCGGTTTATGATTTTAGGTTTAAGGAGGGTGCTGATTCCTGGAGGTGCCTTTCCCATCATGATTTTCTTAGCAGTGATGCAGGTTTGGTATTTGATATGGTTGTTCAGTTGCAGCCATCCTGTTTTGGAGTAGATGTCACAGGTGTGGGTAAGATGGTAGGAACCAGTAACAAGTCTGCAGGCTTGATTGAGAGAAGTCGAAAGATGCCTAAGAGAAGAGGTTGTGGCAGATCCATAGATAATGAGACCATAGTCAATGATGTTGATGATGGAGCTCAGGACAGTGATGGACAGAGCTTCTGGGGTTAGATGTTTCCTATGTCAGAATAGAAGGCCCATCCTGGTGTTGACTACTTTGCCACATTATTGATATGTGGGACATAGGAGAGATTACAGTCGAGGTGAGGCCAAGGTATTTAAAGGAATGGACTTGTTCAAGGGTGAGACCTTGCTTGGTTTTAATGGAAGCTAATATTGTTTGTATTTGTTTTGGGGCTGCAGAAGATTATGGTCTTTGTCTTTTCCAGTTGAGGATAAGTCTGTGTTTTGTGAAACAGTTTTTGACTGCAGAGAAGGCATGTTGGAGGTTACCTTGTAGATGCACTGGATCATGGTGGGATGCCAGGATGACAGCATCATCCCCATAGAGAAGGATCTGTTCTGGGCAGGATTCTGCAGTGTGTTCAGAAAAGGCTGAAAAGGAGAGGGCCCAAGATTGAGCCCTGTGGGACACCGGACCAGACTGGTCTTTGGTTTGAGAGTGTGCCAGCAATTCTCACTCTTTGGGAGCGGTTGTCTAAGTAACTTTTGAACCACTTCACCGAGTTGGGTGAGAGCCCTGCTATCTGGCTGGGCAAGTAGGAGATTGTGGTTGACGGTATCAAAGGCTTCCAGTTAAGTCGATGAAGGTGGACCCAGTAAGATGACTGTTATCGAAAGTGAGTGATGGATTGCACCAGTGATTCAAGTAGCACCATGGAGGTGCTATGGCCTTTCTAAATCCATGTTTCAACTTAGCGAGGATGTTGTGATTGTCTAGGAATTCAGTAAGTTGGTCTGATACAATGCGCTCTAGAGCCTTGGAGAGTGGAGGAAAGATGGAAATTGGACGTAATTCTCGGTAGCTATTTTGTCACCACTTTTATGAATTGGGGTTACTATGGCAGATTTCCACATGTCTGGGAACTGGCTGAGGCTCAGGAGAGGTTGAAAATCCTGGTCAGTGGTCAGAGTACTTCTTCAATGGTTAGTAATAGCAGTTTGAGGTTGAGGAGTCACTTGGCTCTGGAGTTGCAAATGGCTTTGGTAACGTAGCTGCAGACTTGATGCATTTTTACTGCTTTAAAGTAGAAGGAAGGGTGGTTGGGGTGGCTGGGAGACAAGGGAACCACTTCATCAAAAACCCTGTGGGAGAACAGCACTGAGGTCCCTGAAGGTGTCATTGAATGAATAAGCAATGAGTTTCTGGTCAAGTGTAGTTTCACCATTTATGCTGAGTACTGATGGCGGTGATTTAGATTGCTTCCCAGTGACTTCTTTAAAGTTATTCCAGAAGTCCCTACCATTGCCCCATGTGTTAGTGAGAGCATTATGGAAATAGGTGGTCTTCGTATCCAGGATATATTTGGTGCAGTCATTTTATGCACATTTATAGTTAGCAATATCAACTTGTCTCCTGGTGTTTCTGGCAACCTCCCTGAGGTGGTCCTGAGCTTTTAGTCATCTAAGTATGTCTCCAGTGAGCCAGGGGTTACATAGTGCCTTGGCCTTGTACTTCTTGAGGGGTGCAAATATGTTGCACGCTTGGTTGAGATCCTGATGAAGTGTTCCAGTGAGGTGTTCACATTGGTTGCTGCGAGGACTGGGGACCAATCCTGTTGACAAAGGAAGGTTTTGAGATGAGGTTGCTTGCCTCTGGGTAGAACTCAGCCAGTAATGGTTTTGGGGGGCTTGATAAATTTATTGGACCAGGAGCAGGTGACGGGGAGTGGTCACTGAGTGAGTCAGGGAGGACAGTGGTGTTGGTGACCCTGGTGGGATGGTTTGTTAGGATCCAATCTGGAAGGGTGCTGGTAACCATTTTATAGTTTGTCCTGGTTGGGGAGCTAACCATCTGAGAAAGGTTTGCTGCTGCTATCAAGTCCCTGTATGCCCTGCCTCAGCAGCAGACCAGTTAATATTAAAGTCACTGAGGAGGATGGTTTCTGAGTCAAGTGAGAGAGATTTGGTAAACTCCAGGACTGCATTAAGCCCAATACCTTGCTCTCTTGGTGGAATGTAGACTGTGACAACTGTGATGGCTTTATTGTGCACACTGAGGAGGATATTGACAGGAAGAATCTGTGCAGTGGTGGTTTGGGGGTTAGGTTGATGAGGTGCCCCGGATCATGTCCTTAAGGTACAGGGTGCAGCCACTACCTCTTTTGATGTTCGATCAAGCCGATAGACATACCCAGGGAGGGTGATAGCAAGGTTGGGAACTGAAAGTGACAGCCAGGTTTCCACGACTGCTAGTATGTCTGGGTTATGTTGGCAGGCAAAAGTCTGGAGGGCATCAATTTTGTGAAGAAGACTGTATATGTTAAGTGAGATTATTGAAAGGTATCCTGGTTGATTGTTCATAGTTGTTTTATTTGTAGGGCTGGTCCATGACCGTTGGCATACATGATTCAAAGTAAATTGGGGAGGAATAGAATCCAGGAGTGAAAGGGCATGTCAGAGCTACAAAATGCCAAGGGTGTTGGCCAATCAAGGGGCCAATAGAGAAAGAGTCAAGGGTGGGGCAAATAAGGGCATGATAGCCATCTATTTAATTAAGGCCGGGGTGGGGAGGGAGGCAGGCATAAAATTTCAGCCATGCTGTTTTTTCTATGGGTGCTGCAGTCCCAAGTCCAGGGAGAACAGCAGGTACATCAGTGAAAGGAGAAGTGGGCAGGGGACCAATCAGGCGTGCTGCAGTGAGCAACGGCCAATGGCGGCAGCTCAGAGCAGCCCTGGTGGAACAGTCAGCCTTACCCGGCTCAGCAGCTTCTTTGTGTGGCTTGGTGGAGGACAGCGAGGTGGCTGGAGGTGCTGTGCCACGAGCGGACCAGACTGTTGGCACGTGGGCCCTGGAAGTCAAGGACAGTAACCTGGGGAGAGGAGAGAACAGAAATAGGGTTAGTTGTGGGCAGGGGAGGCACAAAGAGAACAAAAGAAAAAATAAATTGGTGGCAGGGGCCAGAAGAATGCTGGAGAGGGGTGGAGAGCAGAGAGTGGAGTTGGGAGGAGTGGGTGGGGCACTTTAGGCCTGTGTTAATGGAGGAAGGGGGGAGGAGAGAGAGAGAGAGAGAGAGAGAGAGAGGAGTAAAGTTCCACAGGAGGAGATGTAAGTCACTTAAACCAAACTCTAAAGCAGGATTCCTTAGATTAGGCAGTTAAACAAAGTAGATTGCAATATGTCCAGGATTTAAAACCAGGCCAGGTATTTCAAACAAAGTGCAGTACAAATAAGTCCAGGATTTAAAACTGGGCACCGCAGCCATGCAGCAAAATTTTGGCCAATGCTGCTGTTTTTCTATAGGGCTGCAGCCCCAAGTCCAGGAAGAACAGCGGGCCAATCAGTGAAAGGAAAAGTGGGCAGAGGACCAATCAGGGCATGCTGCAGTGAGCAACGGCCAATGTTGGCCACGCAGAGCAGCCCCAGTGGGACACTCAGCCTTACCTGCTCCAGCAGCTTCTTTGTGCGGCTTGGTGGAGGGCAGCAAGATGGCTGGAGGTGCTGGCCGCAAGCGGACCGGACTTCCGCACGTGGGCCCTGGAAGTCAAGGGCAGTGACCTGGCTCAGCAGCTTCCTTGTGCAGCTTGGTGGAGGACTCACGAGGCAGCTGAGGTGACGCTCAGCGAGCCGGACTGGGCTGCCAGTGCGTGGGTCCTGAAGTCAAGGGCAGCGACCCAGCTTAGTAGCTTCCTAGCGGTTTAGTGAGGGTGGTACAGCTGGAGGTGCCATGCCACGAGCGGATCGGACTGCCGGAGCATGGGCCCTGAAGTCAAGTCTGATTAAATGTTGTATATTGTGATTACAGAATTATTGGAATGTAATGTTATAAAGTGTGCCTTTAAAATAAATAATGCCAGGAGCATCCAAAGGTCAGTAATCATGGAAGTGAATTATTTCTGGGGATCAGGGACAAAGAACATTCTCTATTCCCACTTCATATGGCAAACGTATTGTTATTTTCAACTTAACACCTCAAGTGGATAGGTGTTGCCAAATCATATGACTTCACCAATATGCTGTGTTTCTCTGTATTTCCTTCTCCATCCCTGAGGGTGGAGGGGCAATGTTTGTTAAATTGCAATATTGCACTTCAGCTATGCATTCCTGTAAGTTCTTCTTCTACCCCAAGTATGGCATTTGGAAAGGGAGGGAATGAACAGGTGGAGGCGAACAAGATCTCAAGTATCAATAATTCCAGCTATGTGCATCCAACTAAAATGCAATTTCATTTTAAGATTTATATGTCTTTGCAGTAATGAGCTTTACCCACCCTGATCAATAAAACTTGGAAAAGAGGGTAGAGCTCAAGTTCCTTACATTTCATGTTCATCTGCTACCATGAAATTTTCTGAATTAGATTAAGAAACTACACCTTACTAACAATTTGCACCTTTGTGTATCCTTCTACTGCACTGAGTACTAAGTCTCGGGGAGAAAAGGACATAGTCTTAGGCAGTCAATGCAAATTCACATACTTCAAATTGTATACAAATAAAAAAGCTGCATTATCACATTTTGAACTTATCCATTTCTGCAGCAAAGAGCTCAACTTGCTTGAGTCCATTGAACTTAGAAGATAGACGGGCAGCCTCACATTTCTTGCAATGTCTAACAGACTGCCATAATAACACTCAAAATAAATTCATCTTAAACCTGTAAAAAGAAATTGTTCCCTGCCAATCAGCCCCCTACATCCACCTCCCACTCAACACCCACCTCACCATGCCCCCAGTATACCCCCAGACACACCTCACTCACCTGAACATGTCAGAGGTTCATAACCCACTCTCCAATTGAAGACATATCTTGTTGCTAGAACCAGTGACTGCAATATGAGAAACTAAGGTAAATGTAATTCAATGTAGTTCAATGGGGTTCAACTTTTATGCATAACTTAGCCATGTTTTGACATTTTAACCCTAAATTTTAAACACTGCCTTTTGGGGACCCATCCTCATGAACAATATGACTGTCATTATGCCACTCCTTCCCAGAAGGTGATTTCTTTGCCACTTGGTGACTTCACCTTTTAGGCAGAATCTGAAAATGTCGCTGCCCCTGTTCATGAGGTGGAATTAAGAAGGCTATGTTGAAAATTTGGGGTCAAAATATGTAAAATGGCAACATTGTGATCATGTGTTGCAATTTGCTACACACACTCATAACTTTGGAAATTCTAAATATTTTGACCCCAGATTTTCAACATAGCTTTCTTGCTACCCCACCTCATATATGTCACAGCTGTCATTTTTCAAATCCTGACTAATGTGTTTTCACATCTGTGATGTGGAATGGCATTGCAGTTGTGCAGAATTAGGTTTTAACGGAATTTGAAAATGTTCTGTACCGGGTATATGACATGGGGCAATAAGATGGCTATGCTGACAGTTTGGTCACTGTTGTCATAACAGAATGAACTGAAGGGCCCAGAGGGCCCCTAGCTTCCTCAGCTACATACATATATGCATATATGACTGTGGATGTTAAAGATCCCATGGCACTTATCGAAGAGTAGGGAATTTCTCCGTGTCCTGGCCAAATTTCCCTCATTCACTAAAAATACCACCAACAGCTTAATCTGGTTCAAGGTCAGTTGACATTTATCTGTATCCCTCCCCAGGTAGTGCCTGAAAATAGGCAGGATTTGTCTAGTGCACTTACCCAGTCAACAAAAACTAAATAAAATAAATATATGAAGGATGGAAAGCAGGACCTGAGGGCCATGAGCTCCAACAGGCAAATAAGGATACGATTATACTGTCTCAAAAGTAAGGAAGTAAATTGCAAAACACTTCATTAATGCTCTAGTTAGGGTTAAAGCCACAAAGTAGGGAAATGTGTTGTTCAGGTATCCAACTCTAACACCCCACCCCACCCTACACACAGCAAAGGTGTCAGGGGTGCCTTGGGGTCATCAGCCCTAATGCTCACCCCATTCTCCTATACTGTACCCATTTTACTAACATACTAACATACTAATTACCAGCAGATTAGGTCTTAAGGTCTATCGAGTCTGCTCCGAACCTTAGATCCCTAGTTGGGTACCGAGGCCCTACCCCTTGTGTTCCAGAAACCCCTATCATCCATCCCCATTCCTGGGCCAGGCCATCATCTGATACATCCACTTTCTGTATCTGTCCCACCTCTCTTGAAGCCCTCCACTGCGGATCTCTGAACCAGCTCGCCAGGCAGCACGTCTCCAAGGATCCACAACCCTCTCAGTGAAAACCTCCTCCTCTTTTCCCCTCACCCTTCCACTTTCCAACTTCAAACCATGCCCTCTGGTGATACTTCCTGCTTTAGTCTAAAAATCCCTCCGTGTTTACCCTATTTATTCCCTTGAGGTACTTAAAGACCTCAATCATGTCCTCCCTGTCTCTCCTCTCCTCTCCTCCAATGAAAACAGGCAGAGCTCCTCAAGTCTGTCCTCATACGTCAAATTCCCTAGTCCTCATATCATCTTGGTTGCCTCCTCTGTACCCTCTCCAGGAGCTGTATGTCCCTGTTCAAGTGTGGTCTCCAGTACTGTACACAGTACTCAAGGTGTGTCTAACCAATCCATTGTGCAGTGGCAGAATCACTTCCCTGCTTCTAGTGGTGATCCCCTTACGATGCATCCCAACATCCTGTTTGTTTTGCTACCCTCTCTCCTGCACTGCTTGGAGTTATTCATATATGCATCCACCATGACCCCTAGGTCTTTTCCCCTATTGAGGCCTCCAGTGCCTCCTCCCAGGAGTGTATCTGTGTTTAGGGTTTCCCCACCCACGATGTAACACCTGGCACTTGGTGATATTGAAATTTAATTTCCATGGGTGAGCCCACCTTTCTATGGTGTCCAGGTCCCATTGCAGGGCCAGCCTCCCTCTTCCCTCTCAACTACTGCTCCCATCTTGGAGTCATCAGCAAAGAGACTCATTTCACACTTATACCCTCCCTGATGTCCAAATGTATGCATTAAACAGGATTGAACCCAGGACTGAGCCCTGCGGTACCCCACTACCAACCTCTCTAGGGTTCAAGAGCTCCACACGACCACTATTCTTGAGTGTGTCCAGCTAGCCAGTTTTCAATCCATCTGACCATCAAAGGGCCTATTCCCAACCCCATCAGTTTCTCCACCAGACCATTGTGGGGACAGAGTTAACGCCTTGCTGAAGTCCAAGAATAATACATCCACAGGCCTTCCCTGTCCAGTTCTGATGTTACTCATTCATAGAACTTCACAAGATTGGTTTGACATGATCTACCTGGCACAAACCCATGTTGCCGACTATCCAGACCTCCCACCTCCTCCAAGTACACCCAATTGTTCCTTTAGTATACTCTCCATTAATTTTCCCACCACCGAGGTCAAACTGATGGTTCTATAGTTACCTGGTACTTCCCCAACCCTCTTTATGAATTTGCACCACATGTGCCTCTCGTCAATCCCTAGGTGCCCTCCCTGTCTCAAGCGACCTGTTGAAGAGCTGCACCAGAGGTACAGCCAGTGCGTCCGCCAATTCCTGTAGTATCTCAGATGAATGCCATCCAGCCCAGGAGATTTATCTTTCTTTAAGCCCTTAAGGCTAACCACACCCTTTCAGTGGAGATAGCATCATCCCTCCTCTCCACCTTACTGGCCTTTTATCCTTATCCTCATGTGACACTCCTGGGGTACCTCTCCTCCCTCCTGCTCCATTTCTGCTGCTCCCTGATCCCACTCACTACAGCTTCTATCCCCATCATGCCTTGCTTTGTAGATATCCCATCCACCTAGTGAACACAGAGGCAAAGTACTCATTTAATACTCTGCCTGGTCCCTTGCCTCTTCCACCCACCCTCCTTCTGATCTCAACCTTCCGAGATGGTCCTTAGTTTTCTCCACTCCCCAATGTACCGAAGAACCCTTTTCCTCCCTCATATCCCCTATGCCAGCTGCTTTTTACTGGACTTTGCCTCTGCACCATCTGGGTGACTTTTCTAGATGCAAGATGGTACATTTCCTTTTCTTTATCCTCTCATTGTTTTATATTTTTGTAGGCAGCCTTCTTTCTCTGACCACTACCTAAACCTCACTGGGCCACCAGCATGCTTTATGTGACCTTGCTCCCTTATGCTTCACCTTAGTACAGGTCCTGACTGCTTCATGAAGTCCCTGTTTTATGACCTCCATCTTTTTCCACATTTGTCATTGTTGTAATCCCTTCAAGTGATCCTTGAGAATATTTCCCATGCCCACAAAGTCTGCCCCCTGAAGTCCACTGCCAGTGTCCTAGATCTCCTCCTCCCCCTGCTTATTTAAAACCAGACAGTATTGTGGTAGCTCCCAGTCAGGGATCCTCTACAACCAGGTCCCTTACCAGATCCCCATCTGCCAGAATCACATCCAGGACATGCCCTCCCTTGTGGCCTCCATCACGTGCTGTGTTAGACACATCCTGAAAGCCATCCAGCAACCTCTGCTCCTTGGCCACCTTAGAGGACATGGTTCCCCAGTTTGTACCTGGCATATTAAGGTTCCCCATCAACATCACTCCTCCCTCCCTTTTAGCCTATTTACTTATGGAATGGGGTGATCACTAGGGCTGATAACCTCAAGGTTCCCCTAATGCCTGTGTGTTGTGTATAGAGTGGGGTGGGTGTTATTAATGCCACATTTCCCTAGTTTTGTGGCCTTAACCTAACTAGAGCATTAAAAAGTTTTTTTATAGATATATATTATAGTGGTGCAGTAGTTCCACCATATTTAGGGTTGAGTAGGCACTTTAATATTAAATCTCAGATTTTGAACTTTAATATCTTCACAACTGTTCAACAGATTTGAATGAAATTATGCTAGCAGAGTCTCCTGGAGTAGATCTCTTGATGTGCTGAGTCTTGTTCTGGTTGAATGTGCAGATTCTGAGATAATGGATAGTAACAAAACTTAGAGAATTGCCATTTTCTGCCTTTTTTTTTTGCCATCGATGGCACCCAGATGGTTCGGAATTTTGGTCTGAGGTTTTCAGAGTAGAAAAGTCCTGGCACACATAAGTGCCTTTAACTGTTTTGGTAAAAATATTAATCAGTTCCAAAATTATTGAATTTAAAAAATTGGGTTCTGAGCATGCTCAATAAGCATCTCAAAATAGCTGTTATGAGCTTATGTGTATACCTGATTTTTTTTAATTGAGGAATTAGAAAAATCAGGTGAAAACTACAAGCTATCCCTCTTTGGGAAACTTGGTCTGCTCAAAATCACTGTTTACAAGAATTTCTTTTGGTTTCACCTGTTCGCATTGCAAGAAGAACAGTTTCTTATGTACTCACATTTTCAAAACGTCAGTGTAAGCATAGCTCATGAATAATAATGAGGGCTGAGCAGTGGTTTCTATATTAAACCTCAAATTTACACTTTAGTATCTTTGCAACTGTTCAATGTATTTGCAAGAAATTTTGCAAGCTTGGTCTTGTGGGGTGATATTTTGATGTGCCAAGTTTTTTGGTCAGATGTGTAGGATCCAAGACAAGGATAGTGAAAAGTATACAAGAAAATCACAGTTTTTGCTGTTTTTTGTCTTTGCCTTGCACCTAGATGGTTTGAAATTTTGGTCTGAAAAAGAAATGTGGTAGCCATGTTAGTCCAGTCAACAATGTAGAGAAAAAAATATGTCGTCAGTGATACATTTTACTGGACTAACAAAATTATTTCTCAGACTAGCTTTTCAGAGATAATACTCTCTTCTTCAAGTCAGGTCAATGAATATAGAGCTGAAAAGCATGACAGATATAAAGGTTGGATGCAGATTTGAGACATGGAGTAGCCAGCTTACACATCAAAGAATTACAGTCAATTCATATTCCTAACAGGCAGGAATAATCTAATTGTCATTTGGAGTGTGTCAGTTGAGGAGCTCACCTTATAAGATCAAAGGGCAGTTACATTTTAGTCTGGACCATCAATTCACATTTCTAAAAAAAAGACAGGAACAATCTCATTTGTCATTAAGGTATCTGTTAAAAGAGCCAACTTTAGGATTAAGGTGAGTGACAGTTACATTTTAGTCCAGGGAGGGTGCTGATGTGATGGTGGTCTGACATTTTCAGGGTAGAAATGGTTTGGCTCTACAAATGTGTCTTTGGCTGGTTTGGTGAAAAATATGAATCCATTCCAAAGTTACTATACTTTACAAATATAGCTTCTGAGCATGCCCTGTAAGCACTTGCCAAATAAATTGTCATTTGCTGCATATATGTTTCCTTAAACCAGAAAAAGTGGTTCTCAGTTGGTAATCTGGCTCATGACCCTGAAACAGTGGTTCCGACTAGTACATTTAGTTCTGGATGTAGAGAATCTGCTCTAGCCCCTGGGCATAAGGTAATCACAAGGCACAGCCAAGTCCCTTCAGCCTATGAGTATGGGTAAGGCACAAGGCATAGCCAAGTGCCTTACTTTGCCCTGGGTATAATAAGGCATGAGGTGCAGCCCAGTGGCTTTAGTCCCTGGGTGTGGGGTTAGGCACAAAGTGAAGCTAGGCACCTACTGTGTCCCCAAGGCATGGGAAGGCACAATGTGCAGCCAGGTGCCTTACTACTCTGTGGGTACAGTAAGGCACAAGGTTCAGTCCCCATATGCCATTGTGCAATCTCAAAAAGTAAGGAAATTCTTTGCAAAAAAACTGTGTTAATGCAACATTTGGTGTTAAGCCTAAACTCACAAAAGTAGGAAATGTGGTTTTAGGGTTGAAAAAGTAGAAAACTTTGTTTTTTGCATTTATTTCACTTACATTTGTGTAAAAGAAGGCACCAATTGGGGAAAGGAGAGCGAGGAGGAGCACTTTCACTTTTATTTCTGAAATGTAGCATGATCCAGTGGTGTCAATAGCATAAGTGACAACCTGTCAGAACTTGAAAGTCAGTCCCTCTCTATTTAAAACTAATACAAATGTGTCCTGTGTTAGCTTTACTTAGCTTTCAGTAGTAGAAGCTGCAGACTGTATCTAGAGGAGGTGAGCACAGAGAGTGAGTTGGCAGCTTTAGAAAGGTAGACAGAAGCCAGAGTGGCCATTGCTGTGGCAACACACCTCTGACTTGTGTCTACCTTTCTGAAGCTGCCAACCCACTTACAGTAGTTTGCCCTTGTTCTCTCTCTAGTCGGTGGTTTTATTATTGAAATCTAAGTAAAGCTAACACAGGGACACGCTTTTCTTAATTTCTGAACAGAGAGGGGCTTACTTTCAAGTTCTGACAGGTTGCAACATGCTGCCATTGACACCGGCTGTTCATGCTACATTGTGAAATGAAAGTGAAAGTGCTCCACACTCACTCTCCTCTACCTACAAACAATACCTCTTTCACATAAATGTAAGGGAAATAAATGCAACAAAAAAGTTTTCTTACTTTTGCCTAAACAGACAAGCTTATCTTAAACCTCTAACAGCATATTATTTAGCATTATACAATGGCAAGAAAATTTCCTGGACTCTGATTGGTCAATGTGTGCCTGAGACAGTGATGTTATTACACAATAACATCACTGTATTGCTTTGGATGCTATGGATGATGAGCTTTTGGCTATGGATGATGACCATTTGGATTCCTTAAAATCATTTTTTATTTTTATTTTTTTAATTTTGTATGACACGAGCCATTGTATAATAGCAATAAGACGCATGAGGGATGTGTGTTATCGTGTAATAGCGTCACTCCTGGGGTGGTGGAAGCACTCGGCTTCGCTTCGTGCTTCAACCCACCCCAGGAGTGACGTTCCATACACAATAACACATACCCTGTCGTGCCTTATTGCTTAAGTATTGAGACTGCACAATCAAGCTATACAGTAATAAAAGTGAAAGTGCTTGTGTGTTAAGAGTGTGAAAATGGCAGGATGAATTTTACTTGAAATTGTATTCAAAAATGATGGCAGGATGAAGCACGTCATTGTGTGCAGTGTGGAACTGGTATATTAATTTACTATTACTTATGCCTGTGGGTAGCAGCCTGACTCTGCCAGGTGTGTGTGTGCCTAGCTGTGCCAGGTGTGGAGTGATCTCACTGCTGGTGAGAGAGAAGGTTTTGAGGCTGGAAAGCAGTTCAGGTGTGCGGTTGTACTGGGAGTTGTCGGTGGTTGTCGAATAATGCACAACCATATGATGTTCATCCAATCAGGACAGTGGATTTTCACTGATATTTCTTAATATATCTATATACTGGCCGGATATTGAAACTGTGCCAGGCTGTGGCACAAGCCTGGGCACAGCACAACTTGGTTCGCGAGGGGCGTTGACTGGGCGATATTCAGCGGGCTGTGCCATGGTACAGCATCATTGAATATCACACCCTGGCCACCCGCAGTGCACATGGCACAGTGGCACTGCACCAGTGCAAGTGGCCAGAGTGGAGCAGGGGTGCACTAGCTGCAGTTCCATTGCGCCATGTGTAGCAACCACGATATTCAAAAGTGCACATGCAAATGGAGTTATATTATGCAAGGTGCAAATGGAGCCATTTGCATGTCATTATGGCCCCATTTGCATGCAGGTGCACTGATCCCCGGCGACTTGCACCTGGCACCTGCCAGGCAGCAGCTGTCAGGACCAACGCCCCTGCAGTGTGGCAATGTGCCCCAAGCCCAATTGCAGGCATTTGTAAAGAAAAGAATCCAATATCCCTGGGGGTCCAGTGGACTGCTGTCAGCCCGATCATGGGCATTTGTAAAGAAAAGAGAATCCAATATCCCTGGTGGTCCAGTGGACCAGAACAGCCGATCATGGGCTTCAATAAAAGTAAAGAAATCAATATCCCGGTGGTCAGTGGACTGCTGTCAGCCCATTGTGGGCTTCAGTAAAAGTAAAAGAATCCATATCCCTGGTGGTCCATTGGACCCCTCCCAACCCCACTGAGCCCCACTGCCGCTCCTCCCGGTCAGTGGCGGGTGGCACCACCACCTGTCATCCCGCCCGCCCGCCGATTGACACCATTGGTAGGCTGTATGCCCATTGGTCACAGCGTGAGCCAATGGGCATGCAGTATGCTATTATACTACATTCCAGATATGTGACCATTCACATATCTGAAATGTGTAGCACGGCGGGCTGCATGCCCAGTGGCTCACCGTGGACCATCGGTGTACAGCCCTGCCAGACGTGTCTGTCGGCAGGGCAGGGGTGGCAGGCGGGTGGATGTTGCCACCTGCCACTGACCAGATGGAATGGGGCAATGGGGCTCAGTGGGCAGTGGGGAGAGGGGTCCGTTGAACCACCAGGATATTGATCTCTGTTATTTTACTTAAGCCTGATCGGCTGACAGTGGTCCACTGGACCACCAGGATATTGATTCTCTTTCTTTACAAATGCCCATGATCGGCTGACAGCGGTCCACTGACCACCAGGGATATTGGATTCTCTTTACTTTACTGAAGCCCACAATCAGGGTTGACAGCGGTCCACTGGACCACCAGGGATATTGATCTTCTTTCTTTACAAATACCCGCGATCGGCTGACAGCGGTCCACTGGACCACCAGGGAGTTTGTAGGGTCATGTTTGTACTTATGCCCATGATCAGGCATGGGGCGCCGCCAGGTGCAGCCGGAGCTCGGGTGACCACCCACAGGTGGCAGCTGCCATGTTGCACCCTGCAATATAACAGCTCACCTGTGGGTGGCCACGTTGTTCCTTTTTCTGGATCAACTATGTGCAGCACAAGTAGGGGTTGCACTTGCATGGACTCAGCACATCCCAGGCTGAATATCGGGATGTGCAGAGTATGCATGGACATGCCCCTACCTGTGCCGTATACATTGCTGATGCACTCTGGCGCATTGGGATTTGTGCCAGGCACAATTCTATTTGAATATCGTGCCAGGGCATTATCAGAGTTGGCGCATGGCACAACACTGTTGTGCCATGCGCAATCCTTTTGAATATCTGGGCCACTGTGTGTGTGTGTGTGTATATATATATATATATATATATATATATATATATATATTCAAGCATCATCTGTATTCTGTATTGGTTGGATGACTTAATATTCTCATTACAATTGTTGGTTCAATAGGTTTTTTAGTACTTGTTTTTCCCTTCTCCAGGAACATAGCACCAGTGTTGCACTAATTTAATTACCATTTCTTTCTCCAATACTTTTTTAAAACTTACCTTACATTTATTTATACATTGTAAGTTAATGTTTATTGGTTCTGTTGCAGGCTGTGAAGATATATGATGGGTTACAACTGGTATTTGGTAAAAAACATGATAAGTAGAATTCCTCAAAAAGTCACTGACAGTATGAGTCTAAAACAGATATTTCATTCCACAAATGTTGCCACATAAAATATGCTCCAACATTACTACAGGTGATAGTAAAGATGAAACTTGATGGTATGTGAAGAGTGAATCATGTAATCTGATGAACATTACTGAACAAATCTATTGTCACTTTGGTGTGAAAACACAAAAATACAATATGTATAGTCTGTATGTCATCTCAAAAGAAAGGACATTCTTTGCAAAAAACCCTCAATTAATGCACCAGTTAGGGTTAACTTTAAAGCAACAAAAGTAGGAAATGTGGTATTAGGGTTTGAACCCTAACTCTGCATCTCCCCAACAACCAGCGAAAGGAGCAAGACAGCACAAGCAACCACAGACAGCCATCATGAGGTAAGACAAACAACATACAACCCTGTGTAGATAATGAAGCTTGCCTATTGGAAAGGCAGGCTCTGTTGCCCCAGGCAATGGGGGGTTCAGATCATGGGGGGGCTGATGGAGAAGATAGGTATGACTCACCAAGGGGAGGGATTGTGAGGAAAAGCCAAGCCAGCTTATTGGCCAAAAAAAAGAGAGAGAGGGTTGGTCCAGGGATTTAAAAGGGGATGCCTGGCTTGAGAGCTTTTTTCCTTTGCTATTTGGAGTTTTGTTTTCCTAGACTCCAAGCAGCACGTTAGATTGACTGAATAATTTTAATGATTTTAATGGTATAATTTCATAGTGCAAGTAAATTTGGTTAGTTACTTTTAACATTTTAAAGGCCTACAAGGAACTGCACCAGTGTTCCTGAGTTCTATATTAGGAAAACCATTGTTTTATTTTAACTTCATTCCTGAAGTTTTATTTTGAATCTAGCAACTGCACTGGTGAGGAGCATTCACTAGGAAATTACAGGTAAGGCAAATAATTCATGTGAATAGCACAGCTGCAGTATATTGAAAAAGGGTTTTATTGAATGGTGGGACCATGGATGCATGTTGTGCCAGGTTCTTAAGCAGAGATTTCTTCCCAGTGTAAAGTTTTCATTTGCTTGGGTACTTTGCTTAGTTTTGTTAAAATTGCATTGTTCAGTGTAATATGGGCGATTGGCTCGAGGGCCCCTCTGTAGTCTTACCATGTCTTGCAAAAGATTTCAGTGTGTTTTACGTGTGCACCCACTTTTCCTGGCTTGATGAGGGCCATCCTGAGTTAGATGGAGGAGTTTAACAGAGAACACAGGCCCAGGAGTCTGGGGAAGCAGGCAAGAGGAGACATCTCGGTGGCCGTGTTTATGTCAATCATGGACATAATGGAGGTTTTGGGCAGGCAGCAGCCTGCAAAAAGTTAGCTCCTGGTGAAAAAGGGAGCTGAGCAAGGAGCAAGGAGGGTGGACACGAGGGCAGAGGGGTGTAAGGGAGGAGGAGGCTGGCCACCATTTTGTGGCACTACATGTGTGGCCACCATTTTGCTGGTACACAGGGCCGCTGGCCATTTCAGTTTGGCCCCATGAGACACCAAGGAACAGTTAATCAGGGGGAGTACAGCCATTATCTATAGAGCAAAAAGCAGCTGCCTTCTATTTATTTCATTATTTATGGCTCACTTTGGGAAGACGGGCACACAACTGTGATAACTTTTCCAGGTTGGGCTGCAGTGATCTGTTGGTTTGATTGGGAAGAGAAGCTATGAGGGTGGGGGTTTTGCACTGGACAACCCCTGTTTGTTTCACATATGAGGCATAAGTTTTAAATCTATCTTATTTACAGCAAGGCTAAATTCCTGGAATCAACCGAGTCACTGTTGCATACATCTTAATTAGAACCACTCTACAGTTCAGCAGGTCCTATTTTAAACATAATTTGGCACAAACAGTATGAACAATTTTCTTGATATATATATATGGTGTTGTGCAATGGTGGTTGTGTGTTCGGGGTAGCAATAGCAATATGTATTACAATCTGCCTTATTCATCTTATGGGCTAATAATATGACAGAGGTGAAACAAAGAGAGTATATAAAGGGGTGGGGTTTTGGTCTAATTTAAAAGAGAAAAAAGGAAAAATATAATAATAACTATAAAGCATGTTAACAAGTTTAATTGTGCTCATCATGCACTGTAAAGATTAGGAAATTAAGAGGAACACACAATGTTTAAAAATACAAAAGAGAAGAAGGAAATACGAATACTAATTACAAATAAAGACAGCAGAAAGCAGGGCAGAGCAGCTGTGGTTTATGAGACTTAGCTAACATTGTCATTTTGATTTCAGCAGTTGTGTTTTTCATCTTATTTCTATTTTTGGCTCCCTGGATGGCCCTCATCTAACTGGCTCCCCAGCTCCTGTCACCCAGAATTACTGGGGCTTACCTTACGCCCAGTCCGGGAGTAGTGCCCAGCGGAGTCGGTCATCATCCTGCCGCCAATTTTTTCATCCACCGTTTTTTCTCCGGGGCACCAGGAGAAGGACGCATGCGCTGGAGGCACGCATGCACCTCGCAGCCCTGGTAACACCCCTTCACCCACCCCATTGGCCTACCACCAGCTTCCACAGCCTGCACAGCATCCTGGCCTCCACCAGAGGGCAACCAGTGAGCAAGGGATGCCACTCACCCTCCCCAGATAGGAGAGCTACCTGCCGGGTGCTCCATCCAGCTCCGCCTCTCCGTGCTGACCTCCGATGACCCAGGCTCACTCCTGAACCTGGGTCACTGGCATGCCACGAGGTGAGACATCCAGTGCCTCAGCCCTCTGTGCCACCGGCCAGCTCAGCTGTTGTGTTTTATACAGGAAACTCAACATAGCACCCAGGAAAAATTGGATCACAAAGAGGATGCCTATAAGGCCATTGTGGAGCTGGTGGACCAGGCCAACACAATTTGGGAGCAGGCAGAGGGAACAGAGCCTAGCCAGGTAGAGAAGTTGAAGGCAAAGGGGTGGGGCAGGTGCAGTAAATGTCCCCACCTCAGCTGGCCAGCCCAGCACCACCAGGGCAGAAACTGCCCACCCCTCATGTCCCCACTGGTACCCCACCCCTCCTGGCATTTGCCATCCTGCCAGAACCTCTGTCTCCCCTTGTCCTCCTCCTGCTACAGACCCAGTAGCTCCACTGCCTCCACCACCACCACTACCACCATTGAACCCACCAGCACCAGAAGACAGTGGGCTTCCTAGCCTGGGACCAGCCCCACTCCGGACCCAATACCTGGACCAGGAAATGAGGGTATTACTCTGGGAAGCAGTATAAAAGAATATGTAGAGCAAATGATTGGGTCTTTGGGGATGGCAGTTTGGGGCAATTTGAAAAAGCATTGGCAGACATAAAAAGGGCAAGGGGAGGGACGGTGATTGAGAAGACCCAGGGCATGGGGGAGGGTATGAGCACAAGGAAAGTGGGGATGCCAGGGTTGTGGATAGGTGAGCACATTCCCCTGGCAATGAAAGAGAACATTTGAAAGGGAGTATGTCAACATTTTTGAATTGGTAAGCAAAGAAGCAGTGGTAAAATATGATGAGGAGAATGTTTGCTTATTGGCATTGGCATTGTTAATGTTGAGTTAGAGAGCTGCATAATTGGAATGGCAGTGAAGTATTGAACTGAAGTCAACCCCACCGCCACCCTGCAGAGACTGACAGGCATTAGGGTGTGCCTTTGGGTCATCAGGCATAATGGCCACGTCATTTCACTACACCCTACCCTGCAGACACTGACAAGTGTCACAGTGTGGCTTGGGGTCTTTGGATCTTATGCTCACCCCATTCCATCAGGAAATATGGTGAGATAGTTTCTGTATAGGAGAGTGGGGTGAACTTTGGGGCTGAAGAGTCCAAGGCACACCTCAATGCCTCTCAGTGGCTGCAGGGTGTAATGGTATGAGCATTACAGGCAGAATCCCAAGTCACACCCCTGATGCCTCTCAATCTCTACAGGCTGTGGCGTTCTGGTCGGAAACCTTAATGCCTCAGGCGTTTGTTGGCATTTTCACTCCGAATTTTCAACATGGGTTTTTGTGGCCCCACCTATGAACAACAGTAGCAATATCAGTTTGTTAGCTGAAAGCTGATTTCGCAAAGTGACTATGCCATTTGACAACTACAGGTGCAAAACACATTTTGAACAGGATGTGAAAATGACAGCTGTACTGTTCATTGGGAGGCAAAATGCAATGTTGAAATTCTGCAGTGAAAATATTAAAAAAACTGGTGAAGTCATAAGCATGCGTAGAAAATGCACAATGCACACCCATAATGCAATTAGTTTGGGGATTTTTACAGCAAATTGTCAACACAGGGATTTTGTAACCTCCGCTCATGTACAGTGTCACTGTAATTTTCTTAATCTGTCCCGAACAGTGATTTCCACAGCAACCATGCATTTCTGCGCTGGAAGTGCAAAACACATTTCGGCCATGGTGTGAAAATGACAGCTGTACTATTCATAAGGAAGTTTGGAAAAATGCCAGTGGTGAAAATCTGGACTGAAAATATTAGAAATCCATGAAGTTACGAGGGTGCGTGGAAACTGCTCAATGGTCACTCGTAAACACAGTCATTTTATGGACTTATTTCACCAAATTTTAACATAGCCTATTTTAACACCTCTGCTCATTAAAAGTGTCACTGTGATTTTCTTAATCTGTCCAGAAAATTGATTTTGCACACCGACTGCACCATTATACGCTACATGGGTGGAAACATGTTTTGGCCGAGATGTGAAAATGACAGCTGTACTGCTCATAAGGAGGTGTGGTAAAATGGCAATTGAAAATCTGGAGTGAAAAATATTGAAAATTTGTTAACTTACACGCGTGCGTAGGAACAGTGCAATGCATGCTCATAAAACAGTCATTTTGGGAATTTTTCACCAAATTTTTAACATAGCCATTTTAACACCTCTGCTCATGAACAGTGTCACTGTGATTTTCTTAATCTGTCCTGAACATTGATTTACATCACCGACTGTGCCATTGTGCGCTACATGCACAGAAACACAATTTGGGTGAGATGAGAAATGACAGCTGTACTGCTCATAAGGAGGTATGGTAAAATGGCAATGTTGAAAATCTGGAGTGAATATATTGAAAATCTGCGAACTTACAAGCATGCGTAGGAACAGCGTAATGCATTCTCGTAAAACAGTAATTTTTGGAATTTTTTCACAAATTTTCAACATAGGGTTTTTGGGGCCTACCTCATGAACTGTGACACTGTCGTTTTGTAAATCAGTCCCAAAAGGTGGTTCCTTGCAGTGACCACGAAATCACCTTTCGGGGCCGATTAACGCCAAGACAGTGACAGAATTCATCAGGTGGAGTCCCAAAACCCCATGTTGAAGATTTGTGCAAACATTCCCAAAATGCCTGAGATATGCACTAAAGTTGAAAAAACCTTATTTATTACATTATACAGCTTACTGGCATTTCTTCAGTTCTCAGCCAACTTTGTAGAGAGTGCAGACGTGTTCCCAGTCCACGAAGATCACTGTGCCAGACTCAGAGGTAAGTATGGGGTGAGGGTGTGTGTGTGGGGAGGTGGATGCACAGAGGTTGGAGTGCGGGTGGGGGAGATTGGGTCAGAACAGTCAACGAGGGAAGGTTTTTCTTTCAGGTTTTTTTATTACTTGGAAGAGCGGCGGGACAGTTGCCATGCTGAGGTGGGCTCCCAGCATGGCAGCTAGAAAAAACTGTTTGAGGCCCGTGGAGCTGACAGGGGATTGGGCACCCTGTCGGCCAGCCTGACTGCTGCCACACTGGGGTGGGCTCCCAGTATGGCACCTGTAGTCTCTTGGAGGGACAGTGGAGCTGATGGGGATTGGGCACCCCTGTCAGTCACATGATCAGTTGCCACACTGGGGTGGGCTCCCAGCATGGCATCTGGAACTCTGTTGGGGAGCACAGCACAGCTGATGGGATTAGGCACCCCATCAGCTATACAATGTGTGCGTGGGGGGCAGAAGCATGAGCACACAATATGCATATGTGTGTATGTGGGGGGCGCGCATGAGCACTAATATCTTATCACTGCTCACTGAAGCATAGCTCTCCATTTCAACTGTACTTCACTGCATTTTCTACTGCTGTCATAGACAGCTGCAGCATTCATCGGAGAACTGTGGCCACACCTGGAAACACACTGACTGAATTGGAAGACGGTGGTACACCCTCCGAAAAACTCGATGATGGCATCTATGTTTCATGCACATACGTGCAAGCAAACATAAAAAAATGGCAGTGGCAGTGGTCCTGTTGGGAAAAGGGAAGAGGATAAGTTCTCAAATGGGAAGACTTGGTATGCATGGTTCATGGGTTTCACCACCTATTCAGCTATAGTTATTAAAATGAAGCTGGAGCTGGCAATTCCACTGCTTAAGTATTCGTTGATTATATGTAAGACCAAAATGAGAGGTGGAACAACTGGCTCCAATATGATGAGTTATTTTGTCAGCAGATGGCCACTTTGGGGACGTCCACAGGGATACCAAGCAATCAGACCCATGGCTCAGCTGCATGATGGACACAACCAATACTGGCGAGGACCGGGAGAAAATACTTACCCTTTCTCAAAATGATGTTGGAGCTACAGCAGGGTATTTTGCTCATGGCCACAGTGCAGTTTCAAGCACGCATGTTCAAAATGGGGGTCACTCGGCTTCAAAGTGCAGGACAAATGGGGTAATGGGGCAGGGGTGACTGCACACAGCCGATCATCCTGCCCTTTCAGGGGCATACAGGCTTCAGGGAAAATAATGGGGAGGGTTTCAGAGAGAGGATTACAGTGGGGAGGGACAGAGCAAATAGGGAGGAGGGGCCACTTTTCACAGCAAGAGCAACCTTTTACCAAGGCAGTTACCCCATTAAGGTTAACATCTTAGAGCTCTGAATGCAGGGTACCCGGACAGGGCAGCCACTGCGACATTAGTAGAGGATTTAAAAGAGGTTTTAGTTTACATTTTAAAGGCCATGGACAGTTAAAGAAGCAAAGACCCTAGGGTTGGTCAAGGGAAAGGAGGGCTACTAATGAAGAAAATTGAGAAAGAGAGGGCAGTTGAGAGGATAGAAGGACCATTCAAAGCACTGTCATTTCATAATTTTAGGGTATCACCATAAGGTTTAGTTCTAAAAAACAGGCAGGGAGTTTTGGGTCATACATCACCTGTCCTTCCTGGATGGTGACTCGGTAAACAACTAAATCAATGGGGAGGACAGCAAAGTCAAGTACGCCACCTTGGAGAGGTCTGTACAGATGATTAGGGCTATGCCGAGGCCTGGCTGGCCAAGACCAACATCAAGGCAGCTTTTAGGTTGTTACCAGTGCAGACGACAGACTGCGACTTGCTGGGTTTCAAGGTGGGAAACAGTATTATTTTGACAAGGCCATGCCCAAGGGTGCTCCACAGTGTGTGCCACATTTGAGTCATTAACACCTGCCTCAGTGGATATTTCAACAGAGGTCAGGATACAGGTTAGTGATCCATTACGGTGATGATTTGTTGCTAATAGGGAGGGAAAGAGGAAACAGGGCACATGCTTACATGTTTCCAAAACATTTGCAAGGAGCTCAGGGTGCCCTTAGCACTGGACAAGACAGAAGGGCCTATTCAGGTAAGATAATTTCTGGGATCAAGATAGATGTGGAGGCAGAGGCATTCTGCCTCCGTGGTAAGAAGGTACAGAGATTAAAAGAATTGTTGGGGAGCACAGCAGATAGAGGAGGGTCCAGTTGCATCAAGTACAGCAGCTGCTTGGGCAACTGAATTTCACTCATAGAGTGACTGGCCCAGGCTGGGAGTTTACTCGATGTTGGCCAAGGGCCACAAAAGGAGCTACCAGACCACACCACTGGATAGACATCTCTAAAAGGACCAAGGATGACCTGCAGGTCTGGGACACTTTTCCTCAGGGATTCAATGATAGATCCTTTTGGCAGGATGACTGAGTTTTCAACAGTGACCTGAAGCTCTATACGGATGCTTCAGGTGGCCTGGACATGGGAGTCTACTTTAGGGGCAGGTGGTTTTGGAGGCATGGCCAAAGGAATAGAGGAGAAAGGTTTGATGAGAGACATCACTCTATTAGAAATCATGCCCATATGGGTAAGCACTTTAGTTTGGGAGGGGATTTACGCAACCAGAAAGTCATACTCTGGTGCGACAATAATGTGGTTATAGAAGTGCTCAACAAGAGGGGGCAATGTCTGAATCAGTCATGAGGGTGCTAGGCCAGCTGGTTTTGCATGGCCACAAGTTTATCATGTCTTTTAGGCTAGACATATTGATGGGATTTGTATACCATAGCTGAGAGGCCCTCCCATCTGCAGCTGGACAGGTTCTGGGCCATCGCACCAAGAGCAGAGGTACAAAAACACTGATACCAGCTGACATTTGGGAGATTTTGGGAGATTTGCATACTGTGTGACCCTGAGAAAGTCACTTAACTTCCCTGTGCTTCCAGATTGCACTCTGTAAACAAGCTTTCAGCTTAGTGTGTCTCACCTGGTAAAACAAAATAAATAAATAAAGATTGGCTGGAAAGAGCCAAAATTCTGTTTTGCAACTCCTGGTCACCCAGGACCCTAAAAGCAATGAAGGGCCTGGAAAGCATTCCAAGCATTCAGAGGGACAACACTTAGAGGCACGTAAGCTCAGTCACTGACTGAGCAGGTAGGGAAGTACATAGTTCACAGCTTGGAGAGGGGTAGTGCACACAACCATGGGAGTGCACCTGGCAGCAATCAGCATAGTTTGCAACCTGCAGGTATGGGGATATCTGACAAAGACCATGCTAGTCAAGCAGATGATGCAAGGGTGGGGCACATTAAGGGCAAACCCTATGACAGCAGGCTGCCAGTATCAGCTAGGTTACTACAAGGACCACTGGGAGTTCTCACCTAAGGCATGCAGGTTGGTGAATGAGGCCATATTGTTTGCAGCCTATATATTCATGGGGCCTTCAGAATGAGTGAAGTGTGGGACATGGAAAGGGGGAAGGCAGGGGGTTGAGGTGGGTGAACACGGCCTCGAATCTGAAGAGATAACTTTAGTTATCAGAAGATCAAGACAGACCAGATGAGTTTGGGGGCAGAGTAAGCTGGTACTGCAACAAAACATTGAGGTTGCGGTTGGGGCCACTATGAGCCTCGCCACAGTTAGGGACAGAGCAGGCTGATTGTTCATACATAGGGATGGGAGCCCAGTGACAAGCTACCAGGTGGTGGCCATGTTGAAGAAAGGATGGCTTTCTTGGGAGGACCCAAAGAATTTTCATCCCACTCCTTTAGGATTGGAGCAGCCTCGCAGACTGCAACCAATGGGGTTCTAGGAGGAGCTTCAAGGATTGGGCTACTGGGCATCAGACAGCTATAAGTGGTATATCAGACCAAATGATGTGTGATTGCAAATTACTAATGTTCTCTCTCTTCTCTTACAGGATCACTTGGTTTGAAAAAGAAAAAAGGAGGAGGGGAGATGAGAACCCGGGGTTTGGGGGATGAGGGAGGGTGTACAGGGGACTGTCTGAACAAAGATCACAATTTCACTTTCACCAATAGGGTCCAAGAAGCACCTAGAAGTGTGGATCTGTGGGCATTCATTTATTTATTGGGTGGAAAAGACAGCATTTCAGAGGGCAGGGGAAGGCATCTGTACCAAGACCAGAGGCAATGTAAGATTTCCTGGAGAGGCATCAGACAGATGAGGTGGCCCCAGCTATTGCCTACCCGTGGGAGATGAAGGAGACTCTTCCCATGCCAGACATGCTTATCGTCCATTTAGAAGGTAATGATATTGGCACCAGACCCTGGCTGGGCATCTACTTTCAGTTAAGAGACAATATGGATAAGGTTAAAATGGTGATCTGACATAACTCTGGTCTGATCGGACTTGGTGCTAAGGAGGGTTTGGCGACATACTCATAGCCACAGGACTGTTGACAGGGACAGGAGACACATGAATCAGAGGGTGGGAGCCTTATTTAAGTCCATGGGAGGAAGGGTTATAAGAAGGGGCATAGAGGAACAGGATGATGGTTTTTACTGGGGATGGAGTGCATCTGTCCAGCATGGGCACCGACATGTTTAACTCAGAAATCATAGAATATCTGGAGATCTGACAGAAGCAGCTTAGGAAATAAGAAAGGAGGAATGCCTGCCTTCCAATGCAAGCTGGAGACAGGCTATTGGAAGGATAGAAACAAGAAAGTGGGGTCAGGGTGTGTGTGTTGGGAACAGATGGAATCAGAAGGCCCAGAATGGGAAAGAAAATGAAGTGTCGATACTGGTGTACACTGGCACCAAAGAAGAAGAAAAGAACAGAGCTGCCCCCGGTGTACATCTGAGGAGAAGAAAAGGAATATGTGCTTAATGAGTGTATATGTATTGTATAAGCTGGGCAAAATTGATCAAAATGAAAATGAGAATGATATGCTAGAATAATGAGGATATGTACAAAGTTTTGTGGATTAAGATGATGATTTGTACGTAAATATTAATTGAACTAGTAAATATTTCCCATCTGAGCATCCACTAAACAGCATGTCTGTGTGTCATTGGACAGGAATATGGGGACAATACAAGAGACATCCATAATCATGGTCCAGCACTTCTGAAGCAATGGATACACATGCACACTTCAACACATACACAGCCACTTCAGATTGGCAGAAGAGAGCACCTTTGAAAAATATAGAATACCATTTTCATCTCCATATATGCATGACAACAATTGTTGCTTCTGAATGCAGTTATTTTATAATACTTTGAGGCATTAACATTACCATTCGATCATTATTTAATAGAAATAGAAAAATAAATCAGCACATTTACATGCAATTGTGTTCCCAACACAATAATATTCATAAGACATATTTGGCAATGCAATATTATTATTGGGTATTGTTTGTCATTATATAAATTAGTATGCAATCATTTGTATGTGTTAGTTTGTAAAGCACACACCATAATATCTGTATAGTAACATGCAGTTCTGATCCCAGTGCAATAATCATAACAACAGCAGTTTGTAACTACACTGTCATGATGTACTACAATTTCCATGATGTACTTTGATATCAAAACATAATTACAAAAGAGAGAAATCAACACAGAAAGCAAAGAAATGAAGTGTGCATGCAATTATAATCCCATATCACTTGTTCATACTTTCTGACTGTGAATTTACAGATATAGGTTTTCTTTGTACTATTTTGTTACTTTCCCACTATGATGTGCTCATGACGTTATGTCAAAACTTAAATTAAAAAGAATGAGTTTGGTATATTTTCATGCAACAGAGAATCAAATGTTAAAATGCTCATGATTGTTATTCTTTGTTGCATCACACTATTTACTTTTCCTAGCAGCTACTGTTTTTCTGTACAGGTAAATCAAGACTAACTCTCTTACAACAAAACTGAAAAAGCAGGCATTTTCATGACATTTGTATACTAATTTAGTAATGACACTGACTGCTGTTTGTACACACAGTATTACAATTTCCTTAATATATCACATTTAAATGTCAATGAAACCTTAATCTGGTAACTGTTGCTCATAATCAATTATTTCTGACCATCTGCATGCCATTGTCATTGCACTGTAGTAATAAAACTAAGCAGTATGTCATCCATACTACAATACCAGTGTTCCCTGCCATTTGTATGGTTGTTAGTAGCATAATAATTATTTGCTGAAAAACTCAAAGTAGAAACAAAGCTCAAACTTTGCATGTAACTGTGATCCTACTTGATTGTATGAAAAGAGTATGGAGCCATTTTACAGTCACATAAAAATAAGTATTATAAACTATTACTAAATTACTTCATATGTAGAGTACACAAACTTGTGACATATTATAGAGAAAAAAATCTGCAATATGAAGTGGTTTTGCATGTGTTGAAGTTTGCATGTGTATCCATGGCTACAGAGTGCTAGACCATGACAATGGCCTCTTGTGTTATCTGCACAGAGCTGAAGGTTGTTTGTCTTACTTGATGATGGCTGTCTATGGTTGCTTGTGTTGTCTTGCCCCTTCCGCTGCTTGTGAGGGTGAAATGCAGAGTTAAGGTTGGAAACCCTAATGCCAAATTTCCTACTTTTGTGGCAAGTCTGTGATTAAAAAAGTACAATGGATCTAGGCAATTCCTTTTGAAAATCCTGCCAATTAAAAATGAGAATACATACATACACGTACAGCATTTGCTTATTGTACAGTATGTGAAATTTAGAAAATTCAATAAAAGATTAACCTCTAAGAATATTCTGCCAATTGCCCTTTATACTACTAATAATTACTAGTTACATAATTTAATTAACAGTTTACAGACACTTTTAAATTCCATAATGCATGGGTAATAATATATACATACTGTATGCATTCTTGCCTATATGGTTATGGAGATTGTTTCGTGACTGATATTTCTATGCTCTCAGGCATCTGTCTATTTTCTTTGCTTAAGTAAAGCTGGTGCTGTTAACATTAACCACATCTGACCATTATCAGCATATGCTTTTAAGTCAGAAAGAGTCTTATACTTTAAAGAATGTTTTCCTGCATTTAGTAGATCCAGGAAGGGTTCACACTTCCTGAACTGTTAGTTCCTTGATCCAGCTCTTCTTCCATATCCTTTTTCAAGAATAGGAATGAACTTTATTGAAAGCACAACCATGTTTGATTTAAAAGGTGCTCACCGTCTCTTTATGCCCCTCAACACACACACATCTCAGTTTAGCAGAGGCTCAACAGGGAGAGGGAGAAGCAGCAAGTGGCTTGAGCTTTGGAAGTGGAGGTTGCTTCCACAGCATACTTGGGCTCCTGGTCTAGATCAAAATTGTCAGGAGCCACAGAGAGTATTCACAGCTACAGTATGTCTTGATGCTTGAAACTGGTAAAACAATGAGGAGACATCTGCACCTAATTATTAAATTATGTAGCAATCCAACTAGCCTAGGGGTGTATACGACAATGTTATAAGTTATATTATGACCAATCCAGTCCTTGAGCTATGCTCCACTCCTATGTATGACGACCTGTATACAGTATATCTGTCAGTTGAACTAGCTAGTCTAGAGTGTATAATCTGAAATGTGCTTACTACTATATGTTTCCCTAGCGTTAAATGATGTATTTCCCACATGTTTGTTTACTGTGACAAAACTGTACTCTCTTTGCCGTGTCTCCTTGACTGTTGTTCCTCATGTTGTACTGTCCTGGGTCATTCCTGAAAATAGGCATAATACTTGTCTAGTGTACTTACCTGGTAAACAAAAGCTAAATAAATAAATAAAAGAAGGTGAGTGCTATAAACATTTTTTGCATAGCCCAAGTGTGAGATGGCTACATAAACCTCTTAAGCTTTGCTCTCAAGGCTTATGGCCATCACACACCTCTGGCATATAAAAATCTCATAATACACTTCTCGCCATACATTGTGCTCTATTCAGTCTTTTACTTTTCATTTTGCCCTGTTTTCTTCCTAGACTTTTACCAGAAATCAAACTTTGAAATTTAAGACTGGTTGTGAGTGCATATGTCCATAGTTATTGTTCTATGGCTACTAATTCTGGCAAAAATATTTATTTGGTGGCAACTTCCTTGTATAAATGGTGGGTTGGTCCCAGGATTTGCAATATCTCATTTTATGGGGACATTAATGAAAAGAAGAATCAGCATTTATATAGTGCTTTTCATACACAATGTATCCCAAAGTGCTTTACAAACAACGCTGAAACTGGTAGTGAAGTGACTGAATGAGTAGTGGCAGCCATATCACATCAACACCCACACAGAGCCTGAATAATTGCATGAACCTGTATTTATAAGCCCCAGTCAATGAAAAACAAACATTTTTTTTGAATGCTGGTAGTTGTCACTTTATGACATATTTATAGTAATTCATCTATATTTTTCTTTTGCCTGGGTCTTAACAATGAAATATCATTAGGTTTACACTAATTTTCTGATGTATTCAATTACAAAATCAGCTGCAGTATTTGAAAAAAGATTAATTTAAATGACAAATTGCCATTTAGCACGTATAGCCTGGGACAAGCTACCTTTTGGTCTCCTCCCCAGATGTGATGGAATCAAGCAGAACATTCAACATGAGAATGATCTTACTGGTACTGCAACTGTTTTAGGGCAAGTCTAAAATTATAAAGTCTTTTACAGTTAAACCAAATTTTGTACATTATTTACAATAGAATACCTCAACAGTAATTTATGTTTCAAGATAGGATTTTGTAGTGGACTATGTAGCTTTTTATGTAAAAATAAACACATTTTTGGTGTAAAAGTATATATTTTCTTTAGAGCAAAATGCAGTACTCCACTGCAATGATATATCAGAACAAGAAGAAATTAATTTACATCTCATTAGCAGACCTGTAATTTACTGAGAATCTGAATCATGCAGGCACGATCTTGTCACCACACTTCTGCCATGAGTTCATAGGTCTGCAGGTGTAATGCCACAATCAATGATCTTATTTTAGCTTGACTGTGTAAAATTATTTCTTTTTCTTTGCACTCCTGCATAGATTTGATTTGCATTTCAGTGGCACCCTTTATATCAATCAGATGTTCTCGATCTTCATTTGCAAGTTGTGCTCTTACAGTATATGTGACTACTAAGCTATTTCATATAGTTTCCTTTTAAATTGCTTCATACTAGAGCATGCTCAGACATACTATAATAGCACAATCCTGATCTGTATTCTCTTGGATATAAGTAAAGCTTTTGATACAAAGCTAACTCCTTTTTCTAACAGACGGGCATAGGTTAAATACTGTATATGGAAACAAATACTGAAACAGTATAGAACAAATAATGCAGCACATAACCTAACACAAAGCAAACTTTGATGAATCATTATATCAAAAGTATTATTTGATTATATTATTTTTATATTCTATAGTTTTGTCTTTAAGGGACTGTAAGTCTACATGAATAATGCAGTTCATCCAGTTTGGAACAGTATTTGAATTTGTTGTTAAATGCTGTTCCATCTGTAGTGCATCAGTTAACTCTACCTATTTAGTAGGTTTACAGCATGAGCATTCTTGTATCTAGCATGCATGTGCAGAACTGTCTAAGGAAAACATAGGAATGTATGCATTTTTTTAAATGGCCAGAAACTGAATAAAATGAAACTCTTGAAACATTAACATTTTCTAAACATAAAGGGCCAGAGTTTCCAAACCCTAAATGCAGGAGCAATTCCTGTTTTGGGGCTGCCCTTCATCAAAAGAAATGCACCAACACGTTTAATTGTTATTTTCAAACATTTTGCACACTTGCCACAGTTTATCTGCTTTACTTAAAAAATGTCATGCATCATTTGTTTGATGCATACTGTATGTCATTTTCTGAGTCTCACTTGCAGCAGTTGCTTCAAAAGTTAGGTAACATTTTATGTGGAGTAAATTTTTGCTAAGCAACACAAGGTGGCATGTGTGTCTGGACTCTAGAAAAGTCTGTCTAAGGATGTTAAGAAACATACAAACAGTAGCTTTGTCAGCAGCAAATGACTGCAAGTCCCATACAGTGTGCCCAAACCATACCTGCCCTACGTGCTGGAAAGGGCACTATGCCTCCCCAGTTCCACCAACCTCTCTGGGTGATTCTTTCTTTATAAATGCCCATGTGCATGTACCACACATGGCTGAATCCCATCACTGTCTCTGCCTCCACCACTTCTTTAGACAACATGTTCTATCTGTACACCACCCATTCTGTGAAGAAATGTTTCCTGACATCCTTCTTGAATCTTTCTCCCACTAACGTCATTGTGTTTCCTCCTATAAATGTTACGTTTCATTTTAGTAGTTTTTCTTTGATTCTGAATACTCACATGCATGAAATACCACTGGCTCAGTTTGCTTATTGCTTTCAATTTTGATTCAATTAAGTTGAATTTCCAAAGTATTATATTCAAACAATTCTAGTTCTCAAAGGTAGAGTCAGAGGGAGATGCATGCAAGGAAACATCAGTTCCAATCTCCTTTTAAAATCACTTAACCTTCTGATAACCTATTTGTGCAACAAACTATGGCCTAGATTTTCAAAGCAGATGTGCTGCACAACCGAGATACACCAGCCCAAACCAGAAGATGCGTGGTGGTGCAATATTGAAAGAACAGGAAGCTTTAGCCAAAGCTGGATGTGCTGTAGGGCAAATATAATGTATGCAGTGCATGTGCAGGAGGTGTTCCCATGAATGTGCAGCAGCCTCATATTCAGCAAGGAAGAGCTGAGCATCCATGGTGCAACTAGCAGATGCGCTGTGCAAAGATAGGCATATAAAAGCATGCCTAAGTGCAGTCCTCCACAGGCACAAAGCAGCATAGCAGCCTTGGCTGGGACAGCATTCCTGATGGCAGTAATCATGAGGGAGTGAAACAACAGTGTGGACATGGAAGAGCCCGGAAGTGGTATGCCCAGCAGAGAAGATACCGCACCTGTCTCACTTTCGACCACATAAGTGACACAGAGATCATGGGCTGGTACAGACTCAACAGGGCACTGCTGAGACTGCTCTGTGAGCTGCTCCATGATGACCTGCAGGCACCAACACACAGGAGTCATGTCATGATGGTGGAGACAAGGTGACAGCAGCAATGTGCCTGTTGCCACAGGCACCTTGCAGACACTGGTGTGGACACCACTGGCATCACACAGTCTGCCACATCCCGTCTCCTCACCCATTTCCTCATTGCCTGCTGCCGCATGCCGGAGTACATCAAATTCCCAAGTATAGAGTGAGTGGACAGAAACCATGCAGCACTTCCACAGGGTGGTGCACATGCCAGGCATGCTAGATGCCATAGACTGCACTCATGTGGCAATACATGCACCACCTGGCCCAGAGGGTGACATACATCAACAGAAAGGGCTATCACTCTGTAAACTGCCAGGTGGTATGCAATACCATGGAGTGCATTACCAATGTGTGTCCACACACCTGGAAGTGCACATGATGCCAACGTCTGGCACCAGTCAGCCCTGTGCCACCTGTTCGAGGTGGGGGATACCTAGTGGTCAGCAAGTGGGTGAGTGGGGCATGACAATGGGTCTACAGAGCACACAGTGGCACACAATACAGTGTGTGCATAATCACTGCTCAGGAAAGAGACAGGGCCCACCATGCCAAACAGGCAAGCAGCACCACAGGCAATGTGTGCATTGCACTGTGAACCAGATGTGGCATGTGTGTTCTGGGCAGGAGGGCATGTCTGAGTACACACAGCACAACCCATGTGCACAGGCAGACAAGCGGCACATGGCATGGGTCAACACATGCACCACGGTGCTACAGAGAAATACACCTGGACAGGACAGTGGCTGTCACCAGCAGGGACAGGGCATGTGAACAGCAGTTCCTGGCCACGGGAGGTCATGGCATGCCAGGCACATGCCCTGCATGCAACACATATGCAGCACACACAATGACATCATGATGCGTGCATGGCTTGTGTGACATGGGTGGGAGGGTCAGGTGTGGGCCACAAAGAGCAATGGCAGACATGCAGTAACATTGGGCTGTAGTAAACCTGTAAATGACAGATGTACATAACGCTTTCTCTCTTCCACAGGTGACTGAGCATACCCCTATGGCCATGGATGCTCACTCCATACACCAGCCCACATCCATGCTAGAGAACTGGTACAATGAGGCATATGCCATGACATGTAACATCATTGAGCGGTGTTCAGCATGCTCAAAATGAGATTCAGATTCCTTGACAGGTCTGGCGGTGCCCTACAGCACAGTTCAGAGAAGGCCTGTGGCATTTTCTGACCTGTTGCATGCTACACAACATGGGCATGAACAGTGGAATCCACATCCAGGCTGAGTCAGGTGACAGGTCCGAGGATGAGGGGCCACAGCAGGGGTTGGCAGGAACACCACGACCATAGGCACCCATGGCTGGTCACCAAAGTGAGGCAGCAAGGGACATGATCAAGGAGCAGCACTTTGAAGACTGCAGGTGCATAACAGAGTGGGATACTGTGGGCGGGCAATGTCCTATGGGAATAGGGGATAACATGTGAAGGTTTGCAGATGTGGCTTGGCTGACTGGACACAGTGTCGGAGTACACATACATATAGGTGTGCCACAGCCAAACAGTCATGACTGGTCTACATGGGGCACTGCAGTGTATGGCATGGATCAGTGGACAATGCCCGCACACATGCCAGTGGACACACAAGGCTGCACTCATCACACCTATGCCAGATAACACAGCAGCAGTGTCCCACCACAAGTCCGGAGTACCACACAGACAGCATGAACATGCAAGCCACAGACCCATGCATGTGCCCCCACATGCGGACCTGGGAACAGACAGCAGGGTATATGGGCAAACAACGGCTGGACAGTGACTGTGCCATGACAACTGCACACAGGTGGGATCATGTTGACCTACCATGGCTGCCATGGACATTTAGGGAGTGATGCCCATGATGTATGCCCCCTCTGGGGTGGCAACCACATCGACAGGGGATTCAACTGCACTAGCAGGGTAGACCCATGAGACTGTGACCATATGCTCACGGGTGTCTCATTGCCAAAGTCCAGATGAGATCCAGCTGTACTGGGGATACCTGAAGCAGGGGATGGCATCTGAAGCAATGGGCCATGCTATGCTGTGAAGTAGGAGTGCTGGTGTCACTATGTGGTGTGTGGTGGGCACTTCTGCATCCTCGGGTGCAAGGGCAACACAGCCTTCTGTGATGGCCTGTGCCATCATCTCAAATCCTATATTCATGTCCTCTCACAGTTGGGCGTGTCTCACCAACAATGTCCACCTGGAGTTAGCGTATCTTGCCAAGCAACCGGAGTAGCCCACAGAGGTATGGTCATCCACGAGGCCCACCTGCACATGCAGACCCTGACACACCTCCCTGAGCACACCCTGATGCCCCACAGAGGCCTGCAGAAGCTGGGTGTGCTCGTGAAGTCCATCAGCAGGGGACCTGTCCTGGGGTGTGCTGATGGGAGGGTGGTGTACCTGCCTGAGGTGCAACATCCATGGACTGCAGACACTGCATGGCTGGCTGCCTGCTGTTTGTGTGGGGGACTGTGCATGGGCAGGCACAGTGGGTCCCTGTACAGTCGAGTAATGTGCACTGGTTGCACATTGCTGCCACCTAAGCCCTGCTGCTCAGGGGTGATGGCCCCTATCTCCACAACCACACCTGGGACCTGGCCACCAACAACTGCCACAGGTGCAGTAGACATTGAGACATCCTGCCTGGGGGTCGCGTATGGGCACAGGGTGCCCAACCCGTCTGTCGTAATCTGTGTGGCCACCTGCACTGTGGCAGTGGCACCCCTGTGTGTGGTTGCCTCAAACTGTGTGTCATCATCATCATCATCATCTGTGGCCGATGCCAGCACTGTGAGGTCATCAGGCAACTCAATGTTGGCCAGGGTGTTCAGACCCACAAATCTCAGCAGGTCCCGAACAGGCCATCCCTGCCTGCACAGGCCACAGTCCCTCCGATGTTGATGGTCTTGGTTCCTCCTCCACCTCCTCCACCAGTCCTTCCACCTGCATGCTGTGCCTGCAGCTTCCCTGAGCATGATGACACTGTAAGGCAGACAGGTATGCATGATCAGGCAGCAGTTCCATGCATGTCCATTGACAGCTGTACATGGGACTGTGTGCATGAAGCACAGGTGTGCAGACACTGCCACACATGGCATGCACTGCCACTACTGTGTGCTGCATGCAATGCATGATGGAGGCCATGCACACATGGTTCTGTGACATGGATGACCGCTGGGCCATGACTGTGCACAGGGCACTTCCGCCTGTGTGCAGGCACACCAGCAACATTAACAGTCCACCTGGTGCATTGCACAATCATGTGTTGCCAATGTTCAGAATGTGGCACATGACCATAGGTGGACAGTGACCACCACTGGCCACACCACTTCACCAGGCAGATGTCCCTGGTGTCACGGTAAGTCACAGCAGCACATGGGGTTCCACCTGGAGGGACACCAGCCTATACTGGCAGGATGGTCTGCATCTGTCCAGGAAGGAACAAGTCTTTTGGGCAATCGATTTAAATGCTTCATTGCCAAGCTTTTAAACTAGTCAAGGGGAGGCACTGATCAGCAGCAGGAAAATCCCAGCCTTCCCCTACAAAACAGAGTACTAAATGAGAACAAGACCAAGGTAGAAAGGTCAGTGGGGATGCTGCTACAGAAGGTAAAGCCATCAAAATGGAGAGCAATGCGTACCTGGGTAACAAGCTTCCTGAATTAGTGGCCTTGATGGAGGAGGAACATCTGGATATCGTGGCAGTCACAGAAACATGGTAAACACAGAACCATGACTGGGATGTAAACATACCAGGATACACTATCTACAGGAGGGTCAGGGAGGGTAAAAGGAGGAGGAGTAGCTCTCTACATAAGGGAAGAAATTAAAGTAACAGAACAAAAGGGTAAACAGGAGGAGAGAAGCACTGTGGGTCAATTTGGAGACAGGCAATGGCACCACAATATGCACAGGGGTTGTATATAGACTCCTCTCAGGAGGAGGAAATGGACAAGTAAATGATAGAAAGTGTACTTAGAATGAGAAAAAGGGGAGATATTGCTGATGGGTGATCTGAATATGCCAGATGTTAACTGAGTGCAGTTGCAGCAGCCACTTCTAAGAGTGGGGTTATTCTAGATGCCTACAGGGGCATGTCTTAGACAACTAGTATTGGAACCCACTCGAGAGGGAGCAATCTTAGACCTGGTTCTCTCAAATGGAGATGGAGAGAGGATCACAGATGTAGAACTGGGTAGCCATCTGGGAACTAGCGACCATCGAACAGTATGGTTCACAATAAACACAGCAATAGAGGTCAAGCCTATACAAAGGCAAAAGTACTGGACTTCAGGGAGGGCTGACTTTTCCAAAATGGGTGAGTGCCTAGGAATACACTAGCAAATGGGCAGGAAGGAGGGTGGAAGAACAATGGGGAATAATAAAACTGCCATCACAGAGGTAACAAGCCTTTGTGTGAAGCAAATAATACTAAATGATGTAAGAAACCACTATAGTTCTCAAAGGAGGTGGCAGTGAAGGTTCAAGAGAAAAGAAAGCATTCAGGAAGTACAAGGAATCACAGAAGGAGCAGGACAGAGAATTGTATCAGTTAAAGCAAAGGAAGCTGGGAAGGCAGTCAGAGTAGCAAAGGTCTGAAATGAGGAAAAGATAGCCAACTCAGTTAATAAGGGGATAAAAACCTTTTTGGTACATCAGGAGTGAAGGAAGACCAAGGAGGGATAGTGAGGCTGAATAAAGGGAGGGGTGGGCAGAGGTGAATGTGAAAAGGCAGAGATACTAAACAAATATTTTGCTCAGTATTTACAAATGAAGAGGGTACCTAAAACAAACAATAGAAACACTCTGGATACAGAAGTTGATATCAGCCATTTACAGAAGAAAGGGTTCTGAAAGAACTCTTAAAACTGAAGGTGGACAAAGCAATGGGGCCAGATGGGAGTCATCCCAGAATTCTAAAATAACTAAGGGTAGAACTAGTGACACCACTGACTACCTCTTTAACAAATTATGGGAGGATGGGGTGGTACCTGAGGACTGGAGGAGGGCATATGTGATTCCCTTCACAAAAGTGGGAGCAGAGCAGAAGCAGGAACTATAGACCTGTTAGTCTAACCTCAGTGATAGGAAAATGATGGAATCACTTCTAAAGAAAATAATTGTTGAGCACCCAGAGGCCAGAGGGACCCAAGGCAGCATGGATTCATAGCGGGATGGTCATGCCAGACAAATCTAACAGATTTCTTTGACTGGGTGACCAAAGTAGTAGATCAGGGAGGGGCTGTGGACATGGTCTACCTAGACTTTGTAAAGCATTTGACACAGTCCCACACAAAAGATTAATATACAAGTTAGCCAGCCTGGGATTGGGTCCCAAGATGATAGCCTGGGTAAAGAATTGGCTGGATAATAGGATACAGAGGGTAATAGTAAATGGAGTCACTCTGAAGAAAGGGGGTTACTATTGGGGTACCGCAGTGTTCAGTATTAGGACCCGGTCCTCTTCAATGTCTTTATAAGCAACATTGCAGAGGGACTGGAAGGAAAAGTGTGTCTCTTTGCAGATGACACAAAGATCTGCAACAGAGTTGATGCACAAGGTGGGGTGGAAAGGATGAGAAGGGACTGGCAAGGTTAGAGGAATGGCCAAATGTATGGCAGCTTAGATTCAGTGCTAAGAAGTGCAAGGTAATGCACCTGGGAAACAAAACCCAGAGGAAGAGTCATCAATGGAGGGATGAGATATTAACAACAACAAAAATGGAAAGGGACCTATGGGTAGTCATATCAGAAGGCTTAAAGGTGGCCAAGCAATGTGAGAGGGCAGTAAGGAGGGCTGGGGATACTGGGATGCATAGGGAGAGTTATCACCAGTAGAAAACAGGAAGTTGTTATCCTCTGTACAGACAGCTGGTGAGACCCCATCTGGAGTACTGCATGCAGTTCTGGAGACCCAATCTCTCAAGGACATAGACAGGATGGAAGCTGTCCAGAGAGGGCAACTAAAATGGTGCAGGGTCTGCCCGGAAGACATATGAAGAGAGACTAAAGGAGCTTAATATATATAGCCTCGAGGAAAGGAGGAAGAGGGACATGATAGAAACTTCGAGTACCTCAAGGAATCAACAAAGTCCAAGAGGGTATTATCTTTCAAAAAGAGGTGTGCAAGAACAAGGGCACAATTTGAAGATGGGGGCAGCTCAGAGGTAATGTAAGGAAGTATTTTTTCACAGAGATGGTTGTGGTTGCATGGAACAGCCTTCTGGAGGAGGTTGTGGAGTCAAAAACAGTGGTTGAATTCAAGCATGCATGGGACAGTCATAAGGCAATTCTTGGGGGGTAGAAAGAAGTAGGCTGCTGGTTAACTAGAATCCAGACTTATGCATTAGGTAGGAAATGGGCAGACTGGGTGGGCCAAGAGGTCCTTATCTGCTGTCAAATTCTATGTTTCTATGGACTGCATGGGGACACTGCATGGCCATGGGGTGACATGCAATGGTGGATGCACTGCATGGCAGCATGGTGACAACATGTGCATTCACGTGTGACATATCCTGCACACCCAGGATGACAGCACTCAGTCAGACAGACATTGACACATGCATACTCACAGTGCTGTGCAGGGCCAATGCTTGTCTGGAAGCCACCTCCAGTGATACCCTCCACAGATGCCCAGGACAGTGTGAATGCGAGCACCTCCTCCCATGCAGTTAGTGGTGGCACGGTGCATGGCCCACCCCTGTGGCATGCAGGATGCCTACATGGTGGCCAGGCACTCCTTGGGTCCTCTCACTATTCATGTGCATCATGCATCTCCTGGGGGTGCAGTTGTAAACAGCATGGGCATTTACCACCTGTGCCACCACATCCCATCCCTGTGTCTTCTGCTGCTGTTTGCCAGTCTTCCTGATTTAAGGCCCTCCATCCATACATATGCCTCAACAAGGACCCCAGCTCATCATCCGTGAAGTTCGAACATCTCCTCCATCCCAACTTCTCCTCCACTGCCATACTAGTGTCTGTGGGGTGGAAGTGTGACAGCCATTAGCACAGTACACAAGGATAATACACAGCTCCCAACCATGAGGTCCTCCTGGCCATAGACCCATTAACAGTGCTGGTCTTCAGTGGTGTGTGGTGGTGCACAGCAGCCCATTTAAAGCTTAGCACATGCAAATGAGGGTCTGTGCAGCCTATAATGATATGCTAAAGTGGGGACTTGTGCTAGGATTGGGCAATGAAGCAATTTGCATATCCTGGCTGAATATGGCTTATTTACTCCCAGCACATCTCAATTTGTTCCGCGCATGTCATTGGGGCCATTACTTCTGCATTGAGCATCTTTGCTCATGTGTGGCTCTCTGGCACATGCTGGCCATGCGCAGCTGCACAACTGGCCATCACCTGGCAATGCATTGTGCAGAGCGGCTCAGCATCATCACGCATGTGCTATAGTATGGCATGCACATCATGCACAGCTGTGATGATGCACAGTACACATACACGTTAATGCATGATACCATTGGCTGATGTGTGGCATGTTGTACCCTTCCCAAAATGGCTGACATTCCAGTCGTGCATGCACACTGTGCGATGGCCTGACCCAGTGCTCCTGCCCAGCATTGCAGCACCGCACATGCACACTGATCGCAATTAACTTCGTACCGTGCCTTGGCATTGTGCATCAGTGTTCTGCACAGGCCATTGCATGCATTCCTATCGGCGTGTCAGCCATAAACAGGCCATATGGTGCACAGAGCTGCATACTGGCAGTGTCACTGGCAGCACACTGTGTACACAATGGCAAGTGCAGGGGTAGCAGCCAACTGGCTCTTAACTGGAGAAAACTGAGCTGGCCAACCTTGTGGCATTGGTGCAGCCTGTGGTGGGCCAGCTGTTTGGTGCTGAGGTCTTGCAGGAGGCTAGGTTCCAGGTTTGGGCCACTGTGGCCACCAGGCTCATGTAAGGACGGGGGTGCCTCACACTGAGGAACAGTGCAGGCACCACTATGGGGACCTGTGAAGGAGGGACCCTGAGCAGCCCAGGGTGCTGCTGGAGCATGCCCGCAGGAGTGATGTGCCACAACGGGGTATGTCTACTGTTTACCACTCTGCCATAGCCGGCATGCTGTTCCAGTACATAAGGGGTTGTGGTGCTGTATCCTGTGTGCTCTGTGGGGTTTTGGGGGTTGTGTGTATTGTTGGGGGCTGAGGGTGGTGACAGCATGCTGCTCATGACCATCTTCCATTGTGTTCCCCTTTCAGGCTGGGAAGAGCACCAGTGGGTGGTGGACAGAGGCCATGAGTGCGGTAGGTCCAGGGACTGCTGGCAGTGGATGCAGGGCTGCACAGGGTGCCATCTTGACCAGCAGAAGATAGGTGTGCTTTTCTGTTCTTGTACTGTTCTGTGTGTGTTGGGGGTGTGGTGAGGGCTTCCTGTGTCTTCCATGGCCACATGGCCGCTAGCCATGTATGCCCAGCTTGTGCCAGTCAGCACAATGTAGCCATTGTCCTGGCACTGTGTGGTGGTCCTGCTATGCCATGCCCATGTGTCTGATGCACTGCTTATGTCCCATCAGGACTGTGGGTGCCCAGCATGGCATGGTTCACAGGGCCTCAGATGTGGTGTGCAGTGGCTGTGGCCATATCTGGTGCATGTGTGTGGCATGGCATCATGTTCCATGGCAGTATCCATTGCATGCACCTGCCTGCCATTACATTGCACTGTCCCACGTTGGGTCACTGTGTGGTGTTGTGTGGCTCTTCGCTGGCATATCATGTGCATGGTGCATTGTTGGTGCATGCCTGAGTCCCATCAATGTCCAGTTTGTGCATCATTCCTGTGGGGGCAAGCCTGTGTATATTGTGGAACTGAGTGCAAGTCCTTTGTGCCACCACACAGGTCATCCTGCTGAGGGTGGTGCCCATGGTACGGGTTGATGTGGAGGCAAAAGAAGGACCAGGTCCAAGGCTCCTGGGGCAATATTCAGGTGGTTGAGGTCCATTCTGCATGCCATATGGGAACAGACGGTGGTGCTTGGGGGTTGAGCAAGATCAACCACCCACCTGATGGGGACCAGGACCCATGAGAACATGTGTGTGGCCATTAGACTGATGGTTCCTGGACTTTAATTTGTGCACCCTACATCACCCCCTTCCCTGTTACATCTCCTGCAGTTCTCTGCCCCTCCTGCATTCCCTGTATCCTTATCATCCCCCGTTTAGAGGTTTTGGTTGCTGTTCATATTGTTGTTTCATATTTCTGTTGCCTTGTTTCCTGAGTTTTGTATTAAACCATTTTATATTGGACATTCTCTGTGGCTGTGGTCAGTCTGTGCTGTATTTGCAGTCTGCTGTTCCATTGCTTACACTGTCCACTGCACCTTGCTCTGCATGGCTTGCCAGTTCATGACCTGCAGTGCACGACCTCTGTCTGCCCACACAGGCCACCACCATACTTGCCATGGTCATCTCTGTGGTGCCTCTGTGCTGATACCCCTGTTGCTCACAGCAGCATGTTTGCTGTGTACCCCAGTGCTGTGCCTTCTGCATTGTTTGCACCTTGCACCATGCTGCACAGCTTCCACATCGTTGCCCCTGGTCATGTGCACCCCTATGTAGGCTATGCATATCTGGCACATCTTGCTACCTGGCACTGTTATGCCACTGCCTGTGTTGGTCATGATGTCCATTGCCATCCCCAGTGTTCTTTTTTTCTCCTCCAGAGCTCCGGCTGTGACCCCGCCATCCGTTGTTCCCCAGTGCCATCCTGAGCATCAGACCCCTCCCTTATGCACCCGTGACTTACCCTTCATGGCAGGGTGGTGGGGCGACTCAACCCATGCCAGGGAGATGCCCTTCAAGGAACACTACGGGTACAGCCAGGCTCTCTTTTTCCACTGTTTTTCTCCCCATGGTCATGGCATGCAATGACGCCATCCCCAGTGTTCTGTCCCATCGTCCATGTCCATCAGTGTGTGCTGGGCACAGTGTATGCCCTGTATGTGTTGCTGTGTCCTGTGTCCCTGCTGTGATGCATGGTGCCCATCCTGCTCCTCTACAGTGCACTCTGTTCACCATGGCCATGGTTGCTGGGGCCACCCCATCTTTGCACTTGCATTGTGCTCATGGCCCACCTGAGGCACTGACATGTTGCTCCAGTCTCAGGCAGGAATGCTCCACTTGCTATATTCTGTCCTGCCTGCCTGTGCTGCACATGTTGTTGTGCTATAGCGCATCCATGGTATATTTAGTGGTGGTCACTAGTGTATCCTGTTGTGCATTGGCTGAATATGGCAGTTGTTTGAAGGTGTAACTAATAGATGCTGTGCAACCACTTCCACTGTGTGCCTGGGGACCTTTGACTATCTAGCCCTATAACTTCTGCACTGATTGCAACGCTGTTCAGATTTACTGCTCCCCAGTCACATAACCAGAATTCATTTTAATATTTCTGATAAAGAGTTTGTTTCCTAGAAAGAAAAAAATCTCTTTTCAGTATTACCATTTCAAGGAAACAATCTTGGGGTAGCAAAAAAAACATGAAGCTGTCAGTAGCAATAAAAACAAAGTGATATAAATAACTATTTATAAAATATCTTGATGAAAGCTAAGAATGGCTGTATTCATAAACTTATTTTTCATAATGTTTAAAATGATTTAAAATTAAAACCCCATTTAATGATTACCTGATAAGAATATTGCTGATACAAGAATATACATAGTACAGTGCACTGACTATTAAATTCATATGACTTTGAGATCTCTTGAAATAATAGGCATGTTAAACGATTAATTCTAACGAACATGAGTTTATTGGTATCCTAGAGGTTAATGAGGTCCTATTAAATAAATATATGATGAAGGAATACTCTGTTGAATAAATGAACAAGCTACTGTATGTGTGGAATGATTTACTAATTGTTCTCAGATCTGTCAAAAGAATAGACTTGTCAGAGGAATTAATTTGCTGAGTGCCACTTTTCCAAATGTGACATAAACCCTTTTAGAAACAACTAAACTAGGAATTATAATCTTGCCAGGCATGCACCAAGGCCATGAGTATAACTGGTATTGCCTGCACTCCCATTGCATATAAACCTGACTCACTCACGGTCTATGTATGGCCTAGCTCTTAATTCTCCGGGCCCCTGTAACCTGCTCACCTGTTGTTTTTTACTGACTGTCACTCCTCTATGTAATCTGACACTTCACTGTATGTACAAACTATCTTAGTCAATTCACTGTATGTAAAAGTTGTATTATTCACGTCAATGTATGTAAAAGCTGTATTTAGTCACTATCTGTATAATTCAAGTCTGTAACTCTCCGAGTCGCACCTGAAAATAGGCACATGGATGTCTAGTGTGACTTACCAGTAAACAAAAGCAAATAAATAAATAGGTGGCTATACTATGATCAGACACTTTGATCACTTAATAGGTAAAGACAACAAGAATATAATACATAAAATGTACCTAAATTGTTCAAAAATTCCAACCAGCTTTGGTTAAAATCCCTTAGCTAATATGGATCAATTTTAGGGATTCTATTGCAGACTCATTAAGGACCAAGTTTTGGAGCATGTTTAGCCCTCTAGAGTTGTTGCCAGGTTTCCTAGTATTGATGCACATCTGAAGGATGGCAAGTTGTTTGGCAATTAAATAGGACAGTTCTTGTTTCTGTTATTTTACTGTGGTGCTAATTGCACACTTCACCATACTGCATATTTTACAGTTCATCATTTAAGTACAGTATGTTAGTTTGCAGCTGACATTACTGTAACTGAGCTCAGTCTATTGCTGCTGTATCCTAAATGAGACATCATTGTAAATGAGTGTATGCACAATAGTTTTTCATGCAAGTCAAATTGAAACAAAAGAAGTTTACCAAATACGGCATAAACAAAACTGACAGTTCCTAATGACATTTATAAAACCACATGCAAAGAAAAAGTGGTTTATATTTGTTAACAGATCCTGGAAATACAATTACAACCTTTTATGTACACTTGTTATATGTTTTAATGTGCTATAACGGTATAGCTGACTTCTGGATGCTGGGTACTTTGGGGTTTGCAACATGGGGGACAACAAGGCATAAGGTGGAGGGAGCAACTTTAAACACTATAAACACAATGTGAACTTTATTGTCTGCATAAAACTTCTGATCAAGCAGTAGTTTATTTCAAAGTACTGGGTGTGTGTACTGGCTGCTCCTAAGCATGCAGTAGATGTATTGAAACTCCCAGGGATTCTCAGTCAGCAACAAGACCCAGGAGGGGACCTCAGCTGATTTTCACATTTACTATTCACTGTATTATACAGATCAGTTGCTCTCTAAACATGGACACTTAATAATATTGGTACCTATGTTCCAACAGGTGGGATTTAAGTGGCTGAGGTGCATATCCGCCTGCGAGCTCTGCACCTGCAGACAGGTGCATGTCACCAGTATTCCACAATGGCCACTACCTGTCAGTGGGCACACCCACCAGCATGCAGCAGTCCACAAGGCGGCCGGGGTGGGCGCAAACCTGGGGGTAGGCATCCAATCATATGCCTGTTCCAGGACCAACAGTGGATCCCTTGCGCATTGGGAGGTGCATTGCCTGCACTCCCCCATGGATGTCTGCATGGCTGGCAGCCATGGAGGGTGAGAGGTGATGAGAGGTGGGTAGTGCTGCTGGCCATGCCTGCCTCAACCAAATGGGGTGGGACTGGGGTGGGGGCATTGGCATGAGGGTGTGGGTTGGGGGAGAGGGATCACACCGCCAACTACACCAGTGGGGTGAAGGGACATGAAGCAGGCAGGTGGTGTTGGTGCGGGGGTTTGCAGTCCAGGGCCAGTGCCCCCATGTATGTGGGGGACAGCACGCAATGGGAGGTGTGGGGCATGGCTGGGTGCAGGGGTGGGTGGCTGATCAGTAGCCTTGTATAGTGTCCTTTGTTAAGGGAATGGAGATCTGGGCACATAGTGGGCTTCTACGGCAGGGTTTCCCTGGCATACCGGCTGCCTCCCTATGCACCCCAGTGTGCAGCTCTATGTGGCTCTGTGCATGCCATGGTGCTGGCACCTACCTGCCCCTGCATGTTGCATTTCATGTGGTTGGGGAACGAGTGCATAGGGGCTTGTGTCCCATTTGTTAATGATGCTTGGTCAGCGCAATGGGTGCAGAGTGTCTCTGCACCTCACATCTGTGAGCAGCGGCACTCCACTCCTTTGAGCATAGGGCCTATTGTGAGCTACATCATATGAGTTTCATTAATAGCGCACTGATGAGTAGTTACCTCATCATAAAACAGACCAGCTTCCACTTGGGAGAATCCCACCTCAGAGACCAATCTTCAGGGGAATCAGTGGGTACTTCGCACTCCATCCTTGCTTGCTGCCTGCCAGGATTACATTACCTTCATAATTAGAGGGACCCTAACTATCAGAGATGGAATAGAAAGTCTGAAATTTGACTATGGGGCTTTGGCTTGACCAGCAATCAGGCAACCCTCACAAGCTGCAAACAGAAATGTGTCTTTGCAGTCTTCCTGTACTTTAAGGGAACAGTCAGCACTAAGAGCCTCACATACCATGTTTGGGGTGGTTTCAAATGTGCACTTTGTATTCAAAATCTTGTTTACTGCAGCATAGTTATCATACTACGTCTACTGACTTGCAAGACGACATTTTCTGTAACTAGAAATAGCAAATTTCCTGTTAGTGACATCAGGGGAGGACTGCAGCAATGGAATATTGATAGCCTGCAGTGCAGTTAGAGTGTTTATAAGCTATGGGGGCAAGATATTCAAATGTCTGCATGGGCACTAAGGGGTGATTGCCTGTACTAACCAGATTTTGCACAATTCATGGCTGGGGTCTATATTCAGAGACCCCAACAACACAAGGAAAAACCTATTAGTGCTGAGCACTAGCATTACTACTGTGGCCCGTGCAAATGAGGGCATAGCAGCAAATTCAGAAGGCTTGCACTGGTGGTAAATGCCACCTAACAGGCACTACTTACCACCTTTGCAAACCAAGTCTTGATGGGTCACAAGACTCTGGTAGCAGGATGGCAGTACTGCAGATACTCAGCCCCACCCCCTGAACCCCATCCTGGTGAAACAATGAATGCCCTGGAGTCTAGTGGCACCACTCACCCTCCGATCACCCACTCTGGTAGTAAACATGTCCTTCTTGGTGTCTAATGGCACTTTCCCTTTGGTCATCCACCTTGGTGGGTAACACGTCCACCATGCTGTTTAGTGGTGCCTCTCCTCCAATCACCTGTCCTGTTCTGGTGTTATGGTGCTTTGGTGTCTAAGACCCTCACCACCTTCTGATTCTCTTGCCCTATAGTGTACATGTGGTCCCTGTTCTCCAGTAGTAGCTCCACCCCTCGAATGCCTGTCCCCAAAATGCTTAGGTAGTCCCAGGGGTCAGGGGTCCAGTGGTCCCCTGACCGCCAGTCACCAACCAGACCAGCGAATGATGGTGGATCAGTGCCCCCCCCACACCAACCACACCCAGCATGCCACCCAGCCAATCCTCCCCATATCTATAAAGGCAGTGCTGTGCAGGAGCCTGATACAATGACCAGTACAGCACTCCTTTCAGCTCTTCAGCCAGCTGCTATGAGGATGACACAGAGTGTGCATATAAGTGTACTGTATGCACACTCCTTGTCATCCCTTATGTCTGCTGGCTGAGGAAGATGACAGGGAGTGTGCATACAGTATACTGTTGTACATGTGCTCCTGTTATCCCATAAGGTAGCTAGCCAAGGAGAGGTGAGAGGAGGGCTGTGCCAGTCATCATGCTGTGCTCCTGCACATCACCACCATCCCAGGTATGGTAGGTGTTGGCTGGGTGGTGTGTTCGTGCAGGCAGTGGTGGGGGATGACTCACCATCATTCACTGGTCCAGTTTGTGACTGGCAGTTGGGGGCACTGGACACCAGGGACTTCCTAACCATTTTGGGGACAGGCATTCAGGGGTTCAGAGGTACCACTAGACACCAGGGACTATGTGTGCATTACAGAGCCAGAGGACTGGAGGGTGGGGAGGGCCCTAGACACCAAGACATTGTGACATTGGAACGGGATGGGTGATCAGATGGTGTGGCGTGCCACTACCCACGAGGATGTGTTACCTGACAGGGCAGATGATCAGAGAGTGGGGGTGCCACTAGAAACTAGGGAGGACATGTTAACTACTGAGATGAAGGTGCCACTCTTCACTGGGGAGGACTTGTTACCTAGCAGCATGGATGACAGAGAGTGGATGGGTGCCACTGACTCCATGGACATGGAGCTACAAGGTCCACTTCATAAATCTAGCAGCAGGGAGGAAGCAGGAAACTACTATCCAGTGAGTCTTACTTTAGTTATAGGAAAAATGATGGAATCCCTACTCAAGCAGAGAACATTAACATTCCTGGAATCCAGCAGCCAACAGGATCACAAACAGCATGGGTTCACCACAGGAAGATCTTGCCAAACAAACCTAGTCAAATTTTTAGACTGGTAACTATGGTGGTAGATAATAGGGGCACGTTGATGTCACATATCTGAACTTTGCGGTTTTGACTCAGTTCCACACACAGAAGACTGGTAAAGAAACTAGACTATGCAGGGGTGGGACAGGTGGTGGTAAACTGGGTGAATAGTTGGCTAAATGGTAACTTGCAAAGAGTGCAGGTGAACGGCACATTATCAAGAGTGGGGAAGTAACCAGCAGATTGCCCCAGGGTTTGGTATTGGGCCCCTGCTATTCAATATATCCATAGTCAGCATTGCAAATGGACTAGAGGGAAGGTGTATCTGTTCACAGATGATGCTAAGATTTGCAACACGGTGGACTCCCCAGAAGCAGTACAAAAATTAAATAGGACCTAAAGAAGCTGAAGCAGTGGTACAGAGCATGACAGCTGAAATTCAATGCCAAAAGTGCAAACTCATGCACCTAGGAAGAAACAACCCCAAAGGGTATACTACTTGGGGGGACTAGCTGCAACCAACCAAGAATGAGACCTGGGGATCATGATGTCAGACAACGAAAGTAGGAATACAGTGAAAAAGGCAGCACTAAAGGCCAGTGGCATGCTGGTTGCATTGGGAGGGAATCACGAGCAGATGGGTGAGGTAATATTGCTGCTATACAAGGCATTTGTCAGCCCCAAATGGAATACTGCATCCAATTTTGGAGACCAAACCTCAGAAAGGACATTGATAGGATAGAGGCGGTACAGCAAAGAGCAACAAAAAAGATACAGGGGCTACACCGGATGACATATGAAAATAGGTTGAAGGAATTAAACATTTACTCCCTGGAGCAGAGGAGAAGAGGGAGACATGATTGAGACCTTCAAGTACACCTAGGGCATGAATAAGGTACAGGCGTAGGAACTATTTCATGTCAAGGATGGTAGTAGAACAAAAAGTCACAATCTGAGACTGAAAGAAGGAAAGTTTTGGACCAAAACCAGGAAATTCTTCTTCATGGAGAGGTGGTAGATGCATGGAATGGCCTGCCTCCAGAAGCTGTGGGCATAAAATCAGTCGACTGTTTTAAGAGACTTTGGATACACACAAAGGTATCATTCATCGAGAGCAATAGGGAGGGTGAGAAAGTAATAGCTTGGGCAGACTAGATGGATCTTGTGGTTCCCTTACCATCATCTTCTATGTTTCTATGTTCTACAAAGCGGGATGGGTGATCAGATGTTGGAGGGTGCCACTAGACACAAGGAGTACATTAGCATAGCAGGGACAGGAATTTGGGGTGTGAGAAGGCTGGTCACCACCATGCCAGATGTGGCAGGTGTCCACAGGATGGGTACCAAACCTGCTGCTGCCTCTCATGCAAATGAGCTCTAGGTGGCATACATATGGCCCCTAAGTGCCTTGCATGCTCAGTGGGCTCATTTGCATTCTACAGCTGCATAGAGTGCCTCAATTTCTGGCACTATCCAGTCAAGAGGGCACAAATCCCTGTGGTCTGCATATTGCCAGGTCCATGTCAAGGCAGCACAGCTTGCCTTAGTGCTGCACTGATATGACCCTATATTCAGTTGGATAGCACCAGTGAGCTATTTAACTGAATATGGCAAACACTGGTTTGGTACAAGTGCAGCACAAACCTTTGCACTCCACTTTTGCAATATTTGAATATCTAGTCAATGGTCTTTTGTTTGCTGGTCCTTCCATCCTCTCTGGACTAAGTGCAGTCCCAGAGGACTGTATTTAACCACAGGAGAACAACTGGATTGCAAACATCTGACTAGAGCTTAAAAAGCTGTAACATGTACTGCATAAGTCTGTTCTCTCCTGCAGTTTACAGGAAATAACTATTACAAAATTATAAGCTTAAAATGTAAGCATTTGACAACAATTATATTCATTGCCATTTGTTTTGCCTAATTGAAAATATCTTACAGTCCTTAAAAACACAAGTAAATATTTGGTTTTATTCCGTTTTCCTCTGTCCACTCTGATGATTGGATTACCATGGCTGCACACTCTCAAAGGTCTGGAGGGCAAGCAAGTGGCTACAGTTAAGGCCAACATCAAGACTATTCTTTGATCAGACAGCAGATGGGACAGGAATGCTGGACAGTCACCCCACTCTCCCTGAGAGCTGAGCTCCTCACCTCTCCAAGTTATTGTAACACACCAAGTTCAGATTCTTCAACTTGAAAACAGCAAGTAGTTTAATAAACTTAAATTTACTACTTGCAGCTTGTAACATTCAAATGTGCTTTAGTTGGGATGAAAAGCAATGGCAACAGTACTGGATCATTTCCTCATAAATGTTTAAGTAAAGATTGATACCTTCTGTGCATGGTGAGACTGAGTGAGTTGAGTTGGTTGTAGAGAGGAAATAGTTGGTCACATTGCTGCAGAGGAGGCAAATCTCACATAGCTTGTTGAGGGTAGCTTAATCAGATCAGAGTCGGACTGGCCTACCCGGCTACCGGAAATCTCCGGGTGGGCCCTCCTCAATCCACAAGCCTTGTTTACGGGAAAAAAAAAGAAAAAAAAAAAAAATTTTGTTTGGAAAAAATGCATAAAACAGTTGTGGGGTTGGGGGCAATACATTTGTCCCAGAGATAAGCCCGCCCGGTGATTTAAAAAGTCAAGCCACGCCCATGCCACGCCCGCTCTAAATGCAACAGAGTCGCAGACACAGACAGTGAAGCAACTTAGCCACACAGATCATTCAGTAGTAGACTGTGGGGGGGCTGGATCCATCCCCACTACCCTGGCCTTTTGTTTGTCTAGGTTAACCTTCTGGCTCAGGCTGGCTGTCACTTACAATTTAATTCACACTGTCACCAGACACATGTACTAGAGGATGGCTGCAACATAAACATTACCCTATTGTAATGTAAATACCCTTGGCTTCGTTCGCCTTCCTCTTCCTGAAACTGCCGTCTCATCTGCTGTCTGAGTGGGTGAGGATGCCGTCTCGTCTGCCATCCAGTGGGTGGGCCCATCTCTGCTAATGCTGCCAAACTGGTTGAGTGGGTACAATACCAATACAAGCAACTACTGCAACATCCAAATCCAATTGGCTTACAGCCCGCCGTCGTCACACCAGAATTAAGGTGTCCAAAGCTGTGATGCGCCATTGTAGTGAGGCACTTTAAAGGTCCACAGAGAGGCGATGCCTCAGTCCTTTTCGGCTTGAATCCAGCATCCCAGTGACGGTGTGACTGGAACCCTTTCCCACTCAAATGGCAGCAGCAACCACGTTAGTTTAGTCTACCCATCCATGTGTCTTGTTGAGTCACGGCTATGCGGGTGGAGAACTTTACTTTACTAGTCCAACCATGTCGAACTTGTCTGTGTGACCATCTGTGTCATCACTGGGAGTTGAAAATGAGCAGAAGCTGTTGGTTACTGCGCTGAGAGAGGCAGAGGAGGTGAATGAGGTGAGGACTCGTGACTTTGTCTGCAGTGTCGCGGTGCAGCAGCGATAGTAAATGCTTTGGGGTCATGGTGCTGCGGTGCAATACTGCATCTCTGACTCTCTGCAATGCTTTTAATGCCAAAGCCCAAGGAAAAAAGTAATGGGGATGGGCGCGGTTGGGCAGGGTGTGTGTGTGTGTGTGAAGTCAGACCATGGAGCCAGCCAGCCGTGTGGGGGTGGACATGTACTAATATTGCCCTTAGCGACTGGCTACCATCACCACTCTGCACTCCAGTACCAAGGCCCCCGACCCATTTCCAGGTGGGCCCTTTGCTTCCCAGTCCAACACTGAATCAGATTACAGTAAGCGCTAGTATGCTAGTGCGATAGATGACATTTCCATAGTCTAGGAATGGAAGCAGTGCAGAAATTACTTCCTGGATTGTACACTGAGACAACACTTGATCTTGTGAACAGAATATGTCTTACAATAGTATAGATGTAACAAATCGGATTGGTGGCAGCTGGCAGTGTTGAACATCTCAGGTATGGAAGCAGTATTCAATGGAGGAGGAGGCAGCCATGGATGGCTTTAATTCAACAATTACTGTGGTACTTGATCCATCATATTGATCCCGCCCACCCACTGACATCCGTTGCAGCTCATCATGGTATGAAGATGAGCTGAGTCAGTTGAAGGTGACTGTGCAAAGATTGCCATGCTCCTCGAAGAGGACTGCTCTTGGAGGATAGAGTAGCTCTGAAGTAACATAGGGATTATAAGAGGCTAGAACCAGAAAAAAGCTGGGTTCCTGTCATGGATTATAGCCTCAGGAAAGAATATGCCTGCTCAACTCTTCTGCACTGTGGACGAGTTTATTTGTCCTCCTGTCTACAGTCTGAAGAGTCTTATCACAAGAAAATGTGAGGAGTCCGGGTCTTTCTTTCTGGACAGAGAGTCCTCCTTTCAAGCTGGGTTCTCTACAGGTGGCCTGTTATGGGCCAGCAGTGGTTCAGATGAGAGACATGTTAGCACTTTCTGGGTCTGGGGTGAGTCCTGACCTGTTATTATGGAAGAGAGGTCTGGAGAGGTTATTGTGACGCTACATCCTACGTGCTGTACTTTGGATCCTGGGCCTACATGACTGTTAGCGGACTGCTGTGAGATATGCTATTATGATCCAGTGCTACCTTTCAGAGGGTTGATTTCTCTCTACTTATAAAAAGCCATTGTGATGCCCATCTTGAAGAAACAACCATTGGAAGCAGATGTTCTGGCTAATTATAGGCCTTTCTTGAATCTTCCTTTTTAAAGAAGGTGCTCGAGAAGTTGGTGGTGATGCAGCTGGAGGCTCACTTGAAAAGTATGACATCTGAGCTATTTCACTCAGGTTACAGGCCTCACCACAGTACAGAGATCATACTCATCAAGGTATTTGATTATCTGCTCCAAGAGAGGGGCAGAAGGGCCATTCTATTCTTCTTCTCCTGGGCCTTTTCTCAGCATATGATACAGCTGACCATGCAATTTTGATAAAGCATCTTGGGGAATAGGGGCATTTGCTGGGACAATGTTGAAATGATTTGATCCTTTCTTTCCAGGATATTGCAGCAGGTTATGATAGGTACTTACTCATCACAGCTGGCAGTGTCTGCAGTAGGGTTCCCAGGGTTTGATTCTGTCCCCACATGTTGTAGTGTATATGCTGCTGTTAAGATGGGTCATTAGATGGTATGGTATGAGTTTTCTCTGCTATGCAGATGATGCACAGCTGTACACATCATTTACATCAGACAGGCGGGAGGTGGTTGCTGTGCTGAAACAATGCCTTAAAGAAATTTCTAACTAGATGGATTCCAGTTGGCTGAGTCTCAATCCAACTAAGACATAGCTGATGCAGGTGGAACCAAGTCATCTAGGTGAGGCTGGAAGTATGAATACAGTCAGTTTACCATGTATGAATATCACCCTTCTGACAGCTGTGTATAGAGTGAAGAATCTGGGAGTCATTGTGGGCTCTAGGCTGGCACTAGAACACCAGGTGTCAGCCCTGGTCCACAGTGGATTTGTTCCAGTTAAGACATATCTACCAGATTAAACTATATCTTGGGTGAGAGAATCTGGTGACCCTGGTGCATGCTTTCATGATCTTGATGGTGGACTACTGCAGTGCTCTCTACCTAAGGCTATCAGGAAGTCTGGTTCACTGCCTTCAACTGGTGCAGAAGGCTGTGGCCAGGTTGATATTTGGTGTGTCATACAGTGGCCATTTCCTCACTGTGCTGCAGCAGCTGCACTGGCTCCTGATTAAGTGGTGTACCACCTTCAAGATCGCTTTGTTCATATACAAAGCCCTGCATGTATTGGGCTCTGCCTATTTGAAAAACTACTTGGTGTGGTATACTGCTGACCACTCTCTCTGCTCCACCAAGGAACTACTGTTAGTTGTCCTATGGTCTTGCCTTAAGCAGTCTGTAGATACAGCATTCTCGATGGTGGTATCGACTATATGGAACTCCCTGCCTTTTATGGCTGCAAGGTGGAGCTCTTCAAGCAGTCCTGCTATCACTTGGGGAAAAAGATCACTTCAGATTCCCATTGAAGCACAATTTTGGAATTGAACCATAATCCCTCTGCTGTCAGAAAGTACTCTGATGGGGGAGAGAGTTTGATTCATTCATACGTCACTCCTACACGCAACATACTCATGCAGTGGATGCGCCAGTGTAAACATCACATGCAGTTTGTTTTGTCTCTGCTCCCTCCCACCTGCACTTTTTATTGCTCTCGCTGACATCTGGTATAGCTAGCATGAAAGGGAAAGAACTGTGGGAGAAAGGGAGAAAGAAAGAAAGAAAGAAAGAAAGAAAGAAAGAAAGAAAGAAAGAAAGAAAGAAAGAAAAGATAGATGCCCTCTCATGTGGAATTACAGTTATGGGAATCCAGATAAAACAGGCATCTGTAACTATACTATCCTGCTATCAGATTTCAGAGGCTAATAGGAAATGCCTCAGATCAACATACTGCACAGCTGTGTTTTCCTGAGCCCGGAGTAAAGAACAATGTTGTTATCAGTTCATGAGAGCTGAGTGTGTGTGTGTGTGTGTGTGTGTGTGTGTGTGTGTGTGTGTGTGTGTGTGTGTGTGGCATTCTGTTAACCCTTTCCTGGTACATTAACCTTTTCCTAGTCAACTTGCTTGCAAACTGATGTAATGCTATATGGTAGTAGTGCCCACTGTTCATAACATGAAGCATGTGTGCTAGTGTGTGTGTATAGCTTTTTGTTCCAGTCCTGTGGTCATCATGCCATAAATTAATATAATGAGTCAGTTCAAAACACAGTGCTTATCCTAAATACAATGACAGTTATGGTTAGATGTGTAAGTAAATAAATGCCATATAAGGCAGTGTATGTGTGTGTGTAGACAGTGCACTGCTATGGTATATCGAATATATATGCATATACAGTATGTGTATATGCATTAGTCAGTGTTTGTGTATCACAACAATTAGAAAGTGCAGTTAGGTGGTTCAGTGGTTAGTGCAAAATTGCTAGTCTACATTTACCAACTATCTACATCAGTTTCAGCCTTATGCATGTCATTGCAGATTTAAATGAGGTGTCTAGTGACAATCCTCACCCTCCAATGACCCTCTGAGCCTGAAAAGAAGAAAACGGTCTCTCAATGTCTTTTTAATCTGCCAAGAAAAGGTCCATTGCTGATACAACCTTCACCCCATCACAACCTCCCACTGAGTACCCCACACCTCACAGAGCCCCCACACACCCTCACTTACCTGCACAGATCCCAGTGTGAAGATCCACTCTCATGGAAGACATGTCTTGCTGCCAGAACCAGCGACTGCTGCATGTATAAGAAATAAAGTAAGTGCAGTCAAAACCCCATTGAAATACATTGAACCACACTTACCTTATTTTTCATATAGCAGTCACCATTTCCAGCATCAAAACTTGTCTTAAATGGGACAGTGTATCTTCACACAGAGACCTGTTCAGGTGAGTGAGGGTGTGCGTGAGGGGTCTGGGAGGTGCAGGGTGGTGGGTGCTCAATGGGAGGTCAGGCTGGAGTTGCGGGTTCACATCAGTGATGGACTTTTTTCACAGATTTAAAAACATGACATTGAGGGGTTGTTTTCTTTTCAAGCTCTAAAGCACATAGGAGGGTGGTGTGGTGTGTTACTAGACACCAGGGCAAGCATAACTATCAAGGAAGACAGCCATCAGAAGGTGGGGATGCCACTAGACACTAGGGATACATAAATTATTTGAGGGAGGGAATAGGAGGGGATGACTAGACACCAGGGAAATAAATATTATGGGAATGACAATCAGAGGGTAGGGGTATCACTGGACACCAGGGAATGTATATATATATATTTTGTAAATATATTTATAAAATGGGTAGGTAAAATCATAGAAATTCCACTAACATGATTGGACAGCATGCATCACATGACAGTGCATTATTTCCTAATGACACACACCTCCCAGTGTGAACGCATGCCTGAATTACTTTCCAGCCCTCTTCCAGTTTTTAGAACTTTCTCACCAGTAGTAAGATCACTCCACACCTGACACAGAAAAGCTGCCACAAACACACACACACACACCTAGCACAAGCAGGCTACCACCAAGAGAAATAACAAATCAATACAGCAATCCTCAAGATATGTTTAAATCTGCCATAGATTTTTAATCAAATGCAATTTAAAATTCTTATCTGGGTGATCCTGCTATTTTGCTGTGGCTCCATGCTGAAGGACTTTCACTTCTGCTGCAATGTAGTGTGACCAAGTGCTGCCACTGTTTGTGAGTTGCTGCCAGAAGTTTAAATGTCACTTGCTTTAAAAAGTAAAAAAAGTTGCTTGTTTCTGTTTTATTCATTTTATCAGAAAAAGGAAGCTGCCGTCTGTACATCGAGAAGACCCACTGCAGAGCACTTTCACTTTTATAATATTGAGCATGTAACGTGATCGAGCTTGCTCGGTCTCCAAAAAGTAAAATACAGCTACATGTTTAAAGTAAGTCCCTCTTAGCTGAAATCTATAGTAAAGTGTATTTTTTCCATTTGTAGTCTAGTTTCTAGAAAAGAAGCCACTGACTGAAGTGTAAGAAGAGAAAGTGCAGAGCAACACAATCAGCGAGTTCAGAATGAGAGACACAAGGCAGAGCAAGCTGCTATAGCAATGATAGCTCTGGCTTGCATCTGTTATTCTGATGTCTCCAACTGCCTCCGTCTGCACTTTCTCTCAGAGAGCGACTGCACCTCAACTTTAACCCTCCCCAAAACAATTTTGACATTTTATAAGATAGATAAACCACTCTGGGTGTGCTGTCATGCTCTGATATGCACACATCTTGGGTGGTTGATGCACTCAATCTGTGGCCTCATGCATAGCAACAACACCAAGGTGTGCTATATCAGAGCATGACCGCACACCTCAGAGTGGTTTATCTATTTTATATATATATATATATATATATATATATATATATATATATATATATCTATATATATATATATATGTATTTATACAATGGGGTGAGACATAGTCCAGTGAAATAAACCATGTTATTTTCACTGGAGTGAAATAAATCCTGATGACGTCAGCAGAGTTAAAATAAATACCGTTTAGTACACCCTCGAAACCCGTGTAAACTTGTGCACAACCCCCACAAGCTGCGCTAAACCCATGCAAGCCGTGCTAAACCTATGTTAACCCGTGCTAATCCCGCACAAATTGTACATCTTGCAACAGTGCCCCATTGTATAAATAGAATACATGATGGCACATCGTGGAAAATGAAAATCTTTTCCATATTCCACTCATGCCCATCATGTATCCCCTATAGATATAGATATATATATAACAAAAATAAAATATTATTTTATGTTCCGTATTTATTTTTATATTCGGAAAACCATGGTTTTATCCTATGTTACTGCTGCTCACAGAGCTGCAATGAAATGCATTTCAGTGTAGCAGACTGAAGTTACAGTTTAATCATAAATTAGTTACCATTTTGATTACACTTTTTAAGTTTTCTGTGTGATTATCCTTTATATAAATGTCAGATAGATATAGACTGTTGAAACCATGCACAAGACCTGCATTCATATGTAGCTACACTTCTAAGAACACATTTAATAATCCCAAAAGTAGTAACATAATAGTTGCAAAATAGATTTGCTGTTACAATTTTCACTAGCGATTACATGTGTAGTTGCCTTTGTAGGAACAAATTATATAATGCGGAAGAGATACAGTGGTAACTGCACAATATATTTTCTGTTACACTTTGCAACAGCTATTGAATGTGTAGTTACACTTGTCAGAATTAATTGATTGGTGCGAAAGGAGACAGTAGTTGCTACGAATAACTATTACTTCATGCAAATTGTGTAAGTACATAACACGCAAATGTGAAACAAGTCAACAACTACATAGTAGTTACTTGTAACTGCAGAGTAAAGTGCAGTTACAGTGTAGCTATACAGTAGTTACAGTGCAGTTAATGACACTTAAAATAAAGTGTTACAACTAAATGTTAAGAAAATGACAAAAATGAGAAACACAGTGGATTCAAACCAATTATGCCTTGCAGAAATGGAGCTTAGATGTGTCATAGGATTTTGGGGATATGAGTGGCATTTTTCAGTAATTTGTTTAAAGTCTTATTTGTCTACATATATAGGCCTAAATAATGCCTTTTAGTGGGGCGAGGGTGAAGGGATTGACTAAGAGGTATATATATATATATATATATATATATATATATATATATATACATATATATATATATATATATATATATATATATATATATATATATATATAGCATGGGTTCCTAAAATACTGTCTTCTGATTCATCCAAACAGGTCACCTGACCGTGGAGCAATGTCTGATATACCCACAGTTGCATGGCTTTATTTAGCTGTTTTTCAGGTAAAACTATAACAAAACATTGCCCATGTTACAAGAGGGATTAACCCACTCTAGGGTATGGATTTACTGAGCAGTAATCCATGCCTGGGTAGTTAGAAATCACTTGGCTTCACCTCGTGATTCCAACCCCCCAGGTGTGGATTAATGCTCATTAAATCCATACCCTGTTGTGGTTAATCCTTCCATATATATATATATATATAGGATATACAATGGTGAGATGTCAGATAAATGATTTATCTACACAAGTGCTGTTTGACCTCAGGTAACTTCACAGTAGCATAGCCATGAGTAAGGTGTCCGAGGTCAAAAGCACAAGTGTAGATAAATCATTTATCTGAGACTCACCATTGTATATTTCATTTATGCAATAGGGATGCTTTTTGTCAGTGCAGGAACATTTGCTTTTGACTGTGTTTATGCTTTTTTAAAAGTGATCATTTCTGGGATCTTTTGTTAACATTCCTAGTGTTTATCCACCTAGCATAGTGGTTGCTATTAAATGAAACACCACTCACTTTGTAGAAAACATTGTGCTGAACAAATGGCATGCTCACAGTACCATGCTACTTTTTTCATTTTAACGTTATTTGCATTTGAATATGGTTAGTAAGGATGGGTGGACCCAAAAGGTCCTGACCCTTATTATCAGGACCAGGATCCATGTCAGAGTCCTGATTAGTTCTGATTGGTTCTGATTCAAATCAGAACCATATGAAAGTGAATGGTAATACCTGAAGACAATCATAAATGCACCAAAAGAGAAAATAAATATATATATTTTTTCCTGAACATGTCTGCCAGTGTTCTAACTCCATTCTGTGCTCACCAACTGGCTACAGATTATTCACTTGTGTTCCTTAACCCTGTGTGGGCTGTGGCATGGTATTCCCCATTTGGCCCCAGTAATTATGCATACCCAGGCTACCCCATCTGTTGACAACCCTCCCCAATATTACAGAAAACCTGATTCCCTCCTATCTTCTGACACCAACACTATCCCAATACGCACACCACTGCCCTCCATCTTTCATCAACCATCTGCACCAGTATGCACACTTCTGCCCTCTTCATCTGCTGCTACCATCCTGTTCCAATGAATACCCCAACACTCTCCTCCCATCTGTGGATATCAACTATGCCCAGAATGAATACTCTACCACCCTGTCCCAGAATGAAAACCCCTTCCCCACATTATATACCCTATTCTCCTTCATCTGGTGATTCCCACCTTTTCCAATATAAATGCCAGTTCCTTTTCCTCCTATCTGTGATACCCATTCTATTCCAGAATGAATACCCCCATATGCCAAAGCCTAGCTTGTCCCAGAAAGAAAACACTTTGTCCCTCCACTCATCTGTTGATTCCCACCCACCAGTCCCAGAAGTAATACCCCTCCAATTTGTTGATTCCTACCCACCTTGTCACAGAGATAAATGAATTCCCTCCAATATTTTGATTCCCACCACATAGTCCCAGAAATAAATGAATACCTCTTCCCATCTTCTGATTTCCACCAACCCTGTACAAAAATAAATATATTTCCTCTCACTACTGTCTGCTAATAGTGATACTCACCAACCCAGCCACACTGGATGATGCCCGCCACTGTTTCTGAGTCACCGATGGTATTACCACCTAGTCACACACTGGCTGATGCCCACCATTTTGCCCTTTCACTGCCACTGCCACCATGCTACCTCACAATGCTCATTTAAAATAGGACCAGAACAGAATTCGAGACGACTGCCATGCTGTTGCAGTCTCCTGTTTTGAACAAGGTCTGCTGCTCTCTCCTGGTTACAACAATGCTTTTAAGCATGCGCTTTGAATCATTGCATGAGAGAGTGTGTGCATCCTAAGTGGCAGGTGGGACAAAATGTTTTATTACATATTTTAATGAAAAATCTTTTTTGCTTATGGAATCTAGGGGTTGCTTGGTAGAGGCAAGAGAATGAGAGTATTTTAAAGAAATTATAAAACTTTTTTTTTTTTACAAAACTACTGTAAGGCAGGACCGGTACACTTCTGTCAGAGTTCAGTTTACTCAAGTCCAACAGATGTTGAGAGATCTGGGGGTTCTGTTTACCTTGGACGGTCCGCCCACCCCTAATGGTTAGTACTGGTACTGAGGCCGAACATTCTAAATGAGTTCGGAGCGATTGTGACATAGCTACTATGTGTATAAATATGTGATGATGCATCTCTATGTGTATAAAATGTGAGATTTCACATTTATAGACATAAGTAGCTCAGATTTATCACATAAGATTTATAGCTACACCTATTGCATATATATATATATATATATATATAATATGTATATATATATATATATATATATATATATATATATATATATATATATATATAATATATATATATATATATATATATATATATAAAGAAAGAAGCGGGGGAGATACATTTACATGCATGGGAATGCATAATAAATTATAATACTTTTTTTTAACCACAAAGCTGTATATCTCCTTCAGCACCTGACTGCCCCCATCTGGGCCAGTCTCCCAAACCCACATCACACACCTTACCTGAGGCTTACCTTGTCTGGTGGTCCTGCCATATGACCTGGATCAGTGCTGCCTAGTCTTCAGTGTGGGGCCTGCAAGAGAGCAGGCCATCACTGTTCTATAGTCAAGTCATTGATCAGGTACAAGCCTCTTACAAAAATATAATTGCAATAAATGCACAGTGTTATGTGCACATTAAGGTTCATACAACATTATATGGCAGGTCCAAGTATTTAAGTATTGCAATATAAAATTGTAATCTAAAAAATGGTGATGTACTGTAAAACTCATACCTAGGAGATATTTCTTATTATATTGGCAGGCAATGGTCCATATTTATATTGTATCTCTTCTAAATCTGTTTAGCCTGTTTATTAATGACCTGCCTTAAGCCTGCATTGGAGCCCACATCCTACAATATGCAGATGATGTGGTTATTATACCAGCAGCACTAAGCAGCAAGCTGCCAGCCAAACCCTGCAGCACAACTTCAAAGTCCTAGAGCACTGGTTCTTACAGAATAAACTGCTACTAAACCACAAAAAAAACAAATTCTATGATATTCACTAACCAACAGAGGAAGAATAAAATTCTATCCCTGTCCATATAACCAAGGTGTTGAGGTCTTAGAACAAGTAAATTCCTTTAAATATGTTGGTATTCACCTTGACAGTGCACTAACATATATTAGACATATAGACCATGTAGTTAGTACAGTAAACAGTAACTGTGGGTTATCTATAGACATAAGCACTTTATGACACCAGAGATTAGGAAACTTGCTGTAGCTTCCTGTGTCCTCTCCACCTTGGACTATTGACTAATAATTTGTGGAGTTGCAACAGGCACCAATCTCAGCAGAATCAGGACCATCCTAAATATGGTCTGTCCCTTGTCCTTGATCTGGACAGGCTCACATACACATATGCAATCTCTATCTGGATAGAAAATGCCTTCAGCTAGACCTAGGATTAAATTCCAAACCCGTCTAATTGGGAAGAAGGCCCAGCTGGAGCTCACCCACCCACAGGAAGCAGCATAGCTCAGTGGCTAAGGCTCAGAGCTGCAAACCTGGAGACCTGGGTTTGAATCCCACAGCCCACACTTGCATACTGTGTGACCCTGAGCAAGTCACTTAATTTACTTGTGCTCTCAGGTCACACCTGTAAACAAGTTTTAGCTTAGTGTGTCTCTCCTGGTTAAACAAATAAACAAACAAACATCAATGCTTGCTACATACCTCATATGACCACCACTCTACTAGGAGTGCTGGAAGAAACACCCTGTATGTTGATGCTGTAGGGCCAGTGAAGCCATGAGGGCCTTCCTTACCAACTGCCAACCTGGCTAAATGAACTCCCACCACACTGCTGGAATTACCCAAACTGAACCAATTTAAATCATCCTCAAAAAATGCCTTGCTCAACAATTCATATGCTTGTACAATTGCTAGTCAGAGCCTTACTAACAACGTCCCCTGTTGTGCCTCATTGGCATAACTGGAATACTTGAGACAAAGTTGCATTCTGCAACTGCCCTAAACTCTTAACTATGGACAATGCAATGCCTGCTGCTATTGTAACTTTGTATCATACTTGTACTGTACTAGAAACTTGTTCTCACTAAGTTTATGACTGAACTTCTGAATACTGTAAATATAATTGGGACCTTGCATGGTCCTTCCACATGTATTACAGTATAACTGTATCTGAACCCTAAGCTGTATTCTGACATGGAACCTTTGTAAACAAGTTGTGCTCAAAGGTGTACTCCATACATTCCAATATAATAAAATAAATCAGCAGCATTCAATAGTCTTATGTTAGATTCATTATTTGTCTTTATATATATACCATACTTCCAATGGGTACATTTATGTAATGTCCAGATACAGTGTTACAATATCAATATTTTTTCACTGGAAAGGCGTGACATACAGTAAAGCTCATATCTGAAAAAATTCCCCATTCTATTGGGAAACCAAGATCTAATTCTGTATTACATCCTTCTAAAATCAGCAGCATTCAAAAATCTTGTGTTTAGATGCCTTAGTAATCTTTACACAACATGTACAGTACTTTTAATGGATATATCAGATGATTGTTTATATCATTTTTCATATCTCCAAATTATAAATGAGTTGTTGCTAAGAATCCTGAGAGTTTTGCAAATTCTGCAGTTAGTGGATGTACAAAGAAATAAGGCTATTTTGTTGGGAGGGAGATCAAGATTGACCATTATTTCCATTCCTTTCTTCCCTTTGAATATAGGGGACACAATAGCAATATATGCTTCAATTCATCCTCCAATAGTATCCGTATCTACAGTATGCCATCTGAATTCCAGGTCTTTTGGTTGTAATGTATAAACTCTGCAGAACAGAGTTCCTTCCTGAATCTTGTTATTAGACACCTGAACTGGGGATTGGACATACAAGACAAATATGATTTTAAACTGATGTACTGTATTTTCTTCATTGCTTTATACCATCTGAAATGTCTAAGGGTATTTACTCAAGTAAAATGTTTAGTAACTGGTATGTCTCTGACTCTTTTTAATTATCACACAAATGGTTGCAATTCAGGACAAGTTCTTTATTGCAGCATGCCTCACATAAACACTAATGCAGAATAAACAGGCCTTGCATTTCGCCCCTATGGGGCTTCCTCAGAGATACTTTCACAGTGATCCTGTAGGTATCACACTCGCCTCTGAGGTCAGGAGATCAGAGGGCTGTGGATTTAGTTCCCACATCTGGCACTTGGGTTAATATCCCAGTACTGACATTGTTGTGCAGCAAGTGAGAGGTGCTGCACTTCTGAGGTGCCGTCTTCCGGATGAGATGTTAAACCGAGGTCACATCTGCCTGGACTGGTGGTAGTTCAGGTGGATGTTAAAGATCCCATAGGCACTTATCGAAAAGAGGAGGAGAGTTTTATTAAATAATAAACATAAATCAAAACACGAAGTGAACAAAAATACAATATACCCTTATTCATCACTTATACAACTTTCTCAATCCGTGGTGTTAATTACCCTATTATTTATACTTAATAATAAAAGAGAACCCTTTCCACCAATTTTTAACCATATCTGAGTTACACATTTGGGTCTCTTTCAGATATATTTTCAATAATTCATTTTGAACCAACTGATACAATGCTTCATATACTACTTTTTGATAGATGACCCATTGGCATCTTACCTGCCACAAATAAAATCTCAAACAACCAAACAATAATGCTAATGTACTGTGGTGAAATGGTTCTAAACTAGGAGGTAAATCCTATTACTAAGATCTCATATGTAATAGTCTTTAACCAGAATTTCCATTTATTTGCTAAATAACCCACAAAGCTTTTCATAGGAGCAATACAGAAAAAATGTTCCATAGTTTCTTCTTGATTAATACAGTCAGGATATGGCAGTTCCGTTCTTCTTTACCTTATATTTAGCATTCTCCTGATTTTTAATCTACCATACATAATGAGCAACTGCATTTCCACATATAAGGTGGAATTCTGAAATTATTAAGTTGCCTCAAGATATACTGTATGAATTCTAAGCCATCAGACAGTTTTTAAAACAAGGTTTGGCTGGGTAACACTTATTCATTATCTTACCATATAATGCTTTAACTTTATCTGTGTTAATCATTTCTTTAGTAATCTGCTGTTTGTAAAGCTTTTGCACAGAAGGTCTGAAATAGATGGGAATATGAATATGGGGACTTAATTTTGAGCCATATTATGCCATGCAGTGAAATAATGTCCTAATGCAATTTGTATCCAATCTCCTCTTGGCCATTAGATCTAAGTAGTCAATTCTTAATTGTGTGGGCAATGAATATAGCATGAAAAACACTATTGGGTCCATCATTCCAAGTCCCCCCTTTTTGTTTTCCAGATAATGAAGCATCTTTTAACAAGGTTTAACCTGTTACCCCAAAGCATCTTGAAAAACTGCTATAAAACCTAGTCTCATACTGATTTGGCAAAGGGAAGCTCATTGCAACATACTGTAAACAAGGTACTATAAATTGTTTTAAGGCATGAATGAGTTTCTGTTTAGAGAGTTTCCACTGTCGCCATCGGGCCACCTTTGTTTCTACTTTTTCAATGACTCATCCCAATTATTTTCTGGAAGGTTTGTAGGCCAAAAAGTATTCCTAAAATTGAAGTGGTTCTATAGTTATATGAATATTATTTTTCCAAATAGTGATATGATTCCCAGCCACTATGATCAGGCCTCTTGTTTTCTTAATATTTAGTTTAGCATTGAGACCCCAAAATATCTGAAATTCTGAAAAGAACTCCTGGACTTGATCATGTTCAGAGAAAACATGCATACATCATCTGCATATGCTTGTACTGTAGATGAAGCTGCTTCTCAGGTCAGGACCTGAGATACCAGTCCACCTTGGTGAAAAACTTAGTGAGCATAACAGAGGTTCTAGAGAAAATATGTACAATAGAGGGCTTAAGGGACATCTCTGCTGAACGCCAGTCTGAAGTTTGAATCCTGTTGTTTGAACTTCCTTAATAAAGGGGAACACTAAAGCGGATTTATATAATAACTGAATTAAACTTATAATCTGAGTGGGGATCCCAAAACATTGTAAAACTTTGAACAGATAAGAAAGATAGACTCAATCAAAGGCTTTTCAAGGTCAGCAGATATTAAGTATCCTGTCTTACCTTCAATTGCTCTACCACATCTCTGATAATCATGATAACCGATTGATGCATCTGTCTGGTAAACCACAGTATTGATGGGAGATATGACCTTCCCTGCATATATTTTAAGTCTATTATTTAAAAGCATTGCAAGAATCTTGTAATCAATATTTAGAAGAATGATTGGTCTCCAATTTGTTATGTCACTCTTTTCTCCTGATTTAAAATGTGTATTATTAATCTGTCTGAAAAGGAGGGAGGCAGGGTATTTCTTTCAGAACAAATTGATATATACCAAAAGTAAACAAGCTACTATTTCTGCTTTAAAGGTTTTGTAGAATAAATTTGGAAGCCCATCTAATCAAGGAGAGACTTAATTTTTTAAGGTTTGAATGACGGTTTCTATTTCAGAACCAGTAAGCGGCTCAAGCATTTTGATAGCCTCTAATGGCAAGACAGGTAACTGTATAGATCTTAAATATGTATCAATATTCTGTTGGAGATAGGTGAACTAGGATATAAAGATTCATTATGTGATTCAATAACTTTTCCATTTTCATTCACAGTATCCATTCTAGTACCATTTTCCATTAAAAACTCAATATTAGTAGAATCCTTCAGTGCTTTACAGACCTCAAAGGATTGCCTAGTAACGTTTTCTGAGTACTACTAGACAGTATGGCTTAGATAGTTTGAGCTCTATTATATTGATACTGTCTCATTTCCAATTTAATATTTTCTATTTGTTTAGAGTAATCTGACTTAGAAATGTATGAATAAGACATTATCTTCTGTAACTGCTTTCTAAGTGACAGATACTTGAAAATTTTAAATTTCTTCTAGAGGTTCCATATTTTTGAAATCAATTTCTTAAGTCATATTTGGTATCCATCCACCAGTCCCCAAATCTGAGTATAAAAAGCTACTGACAATCAAGCTTTGAGAATGGCCTGAATTGTGCCTTTAACTTGAGGGTCAGTGAGAATGGAAGTGTTCAACTTCCATATTTTTTGTATTTGTAAATTCAGAGTTAGTGGTGTTAATGTACATATTAAAAGAAAATGATCTGAGAATTCTCCTGAAACGTTTGGAAAGATCCCACCAGGACCAAAGGAGATACCAACATGTAATCAATTGTAGTCTGAAATGTCCCTCTTATATATGTACAACTAGGCCCATCATTCAGGAACTTAAGGCAATTTATAAGCTCAGCTGATTTAATAATGGCCTCCAATGCATGAGAATCACAATCAATTTTTTATTGGATTGCCCTTTGTTCAATAGACTATAGTTAAAATCCTCCCCAATAAATCCTATAGGAAGACACTAGATAAGGCTGAATTGCTTTCATGCAGGCTACTCTATCAGATTTAGTCTGTGAATTATAGATATTAATAAACCTGCAATCACTATTATACCATTTCCCATCTAGAATTAACACTCTTCTTGAGATCAAATCTATTAACTTATAAAGCGTGAATTGATAGGAGTTAAACAAAATTCCTACTTCATCAGCTTTATCAGTCCCAAAGAACCAATAAGAGGGACCCCAGGGCCAGTCTCTTCTAAAAGATGCAATTTGGTCAATGGAAAACATCCTGGTCTCTTGAAGGAAACTTACAGAAATGTTTTCATCATGCAAATACTGTAACAAAGTTTGTCTTTACAGCATTCAAGATACTCTGCATATTCAATGACCCCATTTCTGAATCATCATGACCTAGTTGGAAAAGTAGCTACCTCTATTTTTCCTTTTTGTCTTTTTTTCCTTTATATTCCTCCCAGGCAAGGCCAAAGGATCCTGTACAGATTTCTGTGAATCAGAATCCACTAGGTCCATTTCAGTATCTCCCCAATTCAAGTGAATAATGCAGCATAGGAATTTTGTGATTCAAATGAAGCTGGAGTAGAGGATGACTTAATTTTTAGATTCTGGGATGACGTTCTGGGAGGTAAAAGGTGGGATGGGTTCAGTAACTCCCATATCTTTGTCAAGGTCAACTGGATCCTACATAGCATACTGGAGCCAAGAGTGAAGAATCAGAAAGATTCTCCCAGAACATTATCTTCCTTTACAGGACAGGGTACTATTGCTGCTGGCTCCTCCTGAGGAAGGGCAGTAGAAGGAGAGGGGGAACCAGCCATCCATACCCATCTGCTGGGAATAATCTTTAGACTCAGAGGGGGGTGCCTCAGGTTTGTATCCTGACAGTAGATCAGCAAATAGAATGATGCAGGGAGGCCTTATTTTTTGCTGCCCTGGGGCATTCTCGAACACATGTCCTAACTCTTTCACAAAAGTCACATTTTATGTGATTAGCACACTGCATTGTTACATGCCTTATTTCCCTACAGTTGTCACATCTAGGTTTATCACCAAACACTAGAAAGGTGAGTTTAGAGCCACATTTGTAACAGGCCCTAGGCTGGCCTCCATAAAACAGACCCCCCATCTTTACCCAGCAAAAGTAATTAGGAATATGGTCAATCCCTGAATCAGTTTGTCTCAACTTCACTTTATACTTACATCCCTGTCCAAAATTGCTTCGAGTCAAGAATCGGTTCAGGTGCACTCAAAACATCACATTTTCATGATAGCCAGTATGTTATGTCCTCTACATGGACCCCTCATTCCAAAACATGACAGTAACAAATTGTATTAAAGGTTTTGTAAGGGAGTGACTAAAAAGGGGTCCATGTAGGGAGAACTTCACCTGCTCATACCTTTCCCAAAACATGTCTAAAGCATATGATGTTCTAAAGCTCATGTCGAAATTGTCCTCCCTGAGATATTAATGAATGCAAATGCATCTTTGAGGGAAAAATGCAAAGAATCCTTTAGTAAACATTTCCCCATGTAATAGCTATCAAAGGTGCTCTGCTAATCCTCTCTTATAGCGAATGCAGACAGCATTCCTTCTTGGGACAGCTTCTTCTTCTTGATTTAGTGAAAAGTTCTGACACCAAAGGTTTATTAATTAATGTTGGGAGCCCCTCACTAGCTGCAGGAGGAATGTCAGGATGTGTTAGAACCATTGGCTTAGTTCTAGTCATTTGCAGAAATGTTCAATGTGTTAGGGAAGTTGAACTGGTTTAGAAGGCAGAGCTGGAAGGGAGGTCATAACCTGCTCCTTCATTTGTATACTCACAGTTTTAAGTAAATCTTTAGGTTTCCAGTCGGGAGCAGACTGGGTTAAATTTAGTGCTGAGTCCCAAACTGGATCAGGAGTCCAAGTCCTGCATGCTGTCTGTTCCCAGCCTGCCCCTAGAAGCACTTTCTTCGCAAACCAAGTCTCTGCCATGAAAAGCAGGTAATAAAGTTGTCTTTTATCTGTTTGTGGAGAGTCCATATCGCTGCAGCAGGAAGTGGTTTCTGCAAACTCATCCTCATGTTCCTAGTTTATTATGTTGCATTTTAGCCATTATCATTTTTTCCAGGTGAATTCTGGCCTCCCTTTGCCACTTGGAATCAGACTGAAAAGTAACTGGGGAGTTGATTTATGCACGTCCGGCTATTTTCTGGCATTTTAAATATGGATCCAGTTATTTTAGATAATGGGTTATTCAGCCAGAAACAAAGTGTGTTGTAACTGGAGGCTGCCCAATTGGCCTTCTGACTGCCGCAATGGTAGGTTTGGGAAGTGATTAATTATCGCATCTGAAGTAACAAGAATCACAGGCTTTTGGCACTAAGTGAAGTAAATCACTTTGTCTGCCAGCCCTTAGAAAGTGCATCCTTGCTTTGGGATTGCAATATATTCTGGTATTTTGATAGGTAAAGACTCACCCTCTGCATCGGGCATTTGAAAGCTCCACATCGCCGCTTCTGTTGTCAGGCCATTCTGACAGCTTGACAAGCGCTCAGCTTGATGTTGATGTAGTCTGCTGGGATGAATCCTGTGAAGTTTCTGTCTGTTGCTTGGGAGTTGTTGTCATTTGCAGAACTGTACTTAAAGCTTCTTTACTCTTGTTTTCACAACTAATATCATGGTCAAGGAGTTTATTTAGTTTGTCAAATTCCTCTGTAGAAATCAGTGCCTCATGAAATACCTCTTCAGAATCATTAACAAGGCTTGTGGCCTGGGTAGCCTCTAGCAGTAGATTAATGGGAGACGAGGTCAATTCTCCCACTAAACAACATCCTCCTCCTCTGGAGTCTTCCTCCAAGTGACCATCTTGCAGTCAGACAGCCTGTCCACCTCTGAGAGTAGGGGAATTTCCCAGTGTCCTGGCCAAATTTCCTCATTCACTAAAATACCACCAATAGCTTAATCTGGTTCCAGTTCAGCTGGCATTCATCTGTATTCCTCCCCGGTCATGCCTGAAAATAGGCAGGATTTGCCTAGTGCACTTCTACCCGGTCAACAAAAACTAAATAAATAAATAAAATATTGAGTGTTTTTAAACTAAATTCAGCCAATTACATTCAAATATAAATTTGGCTTACTATTGACCGATTACACCTTCACCACCAAAGGTCACAAAATACTCACGAAAGTGATCAAATAAAATATAATGTCCTTTTAAACATGTATTCACTTGTTGAAGTTCATAGAAATTCATCCAGGTTCCAGTTATAGTTACTAGTATATAAGCTCCAGAGTTTAGAATAGCAAGGAGAGTGGTTATCAGTGCTTTATGGATAACCACTCTCTTCTGCTTCTGTTCCAGGAAATATGAAGCCCTGAGTATATTATTTATTTATTTTATTTTATTTTGATTGGGATTAATACCTTGAGTCAAAGACTAATTTCAAAGGTTCCAAGTCAGGGACAAAACAGAGCGATACAAATACAATACAATAAGTACAAATTAAGATAACAGTGAAAAAAGAAAACATGGTAGGCATCATGAACATCAATAAAATGGCACATGAGGTACAAGACTTGCTAGTTTCAGGTACGCTCTTAAAGGCAGAGTAAATTCCATTTCCAATCTGGTTACTGGAACCTGGAAGAGTTTATGAACTTCAATAAGTGAATACATGTTTAAACGGACATTATTATTTTATTTGATCACTTTTGTGGAGTTTTTGCTACTTTTGGTGATGGAGGTATAATCTGACCACTAGGAAGCCAGTATTTATATTGGAATCTGATTGGCTAAATTTAGTTTAAAACACTCAGTACCACTGTTAATATATATCTTCTGAGGAAGCCCGTAGTGGCTAAAATGTAAAGCCTGTTCATTCTGCATCATTGTTTATGTGGAGGCATGCTGCAATAAAGAATGTTTCTGGAATTGCAACCATTTGTATGCTTTACTGAGTGGTGAGTGTTCTTAACTACAAGCAAACTGTGTCAAGCTCTAAGTTGCACCGATACCCTAGTCGCGTATCAGCCTGTCTCTCTGATTGAGTTATTGAGGTAAGAGCACAGGTTTCTTTAAAATCCCATTTTAGCACTTTACCTTCCACTAACCAACATGGACAATGACTTACCTGCAGACAACATGAACTAAACCACGGAAGGAGCAAACTTCTACTCATCCATTTTCTCTGACCACTACTCCATGAATCCCTTATTGCAGAACCTGAGAAAAGGTGGTGGGGAAATTAACGGAGCTGGAGGGAGCCAGGACTCTGTTGGAACAACAACCACTTTAAAAGGTACTGAGTACTGCTTTTCATGCTTTAGAGAAGATTTCAAAAAAGCCCAAAGCATGCATTGGCAGCGTCTATCAATGCAAGCATACATAAAGTTAATCGTGCCTCACGCAGACTTAGAATATTAAAAAGGCCAACTTGGAAGCAAGAGAATTGAGGCAGACCTGCTAGTTAAACTACAGCAGCAGGAATCTCGAGCTGTAACATTTAAAGATAATCCTGATTTTGAGAGATGCCATAAAAGTATACTGAGTATCTGAAGCATTACGATGAAAAACTTAAAGCCCAGAAGCGGAGAAAATTGACTAGAGACAGTAATGACTATCAACCTCAATCATGTTTTTGATTAGGCAACGAGGTGCACCTGAACAAGCAGTAGCACAGAACAATGAGGGGTAATATGCAACACCAAATTCTATCCTAAAGAGAACTGATAGCAGCATACAGGGCTACAGCACTGCTGAGGGCACATCAGAATTTGAAGAGAGCGAAAATGAAGCAGACGGGGTCCTTTTTAGTGAGCAGTCATCCTCTGAAAGCAGGCCCAGGAGAAGCACTCACCAAACCAGATTCCACTTCACCACAGCAGAAGAAGGAAGACAAGAAAGGGTGGCAAGAAATCAAAGAGGAAGAGGGAGAGAAGAGGCAGAGGAAGAGGATGAGCCGCAACACAACAGAGCCACTATTGACTATTTTCAACCTTTCTAAAAGAATACTTTCTGAAACTGAAACAAAGGTATTAATGAAAGGAATGCCTTTTGTGCCTACAAATTGTGTTTCTGAATTTAATGCATTTCTTGAGCTCCAAAAGTGTGAAGGAAACTTTATCTTAAAGTGTTTTTGGGACAAAATGTTGAAACTGTCACAATGATTCTGACTTTTCTGACAACAATGTAGGGCAAGATCAGAATAGTGACACTGACACAGCCACTGATACCACTGACTTAGGCACTTTTAAATGAAAATCCATCTTCTGCCACCCTCCGCTCTAGCAGTATTAAAACTTCTAAACTGCTGTATACAGTATCTCTCTTCCTGTATAAAGACACTCCATCCAAGATGCACTACTGCAATACATCCACTGCCGAATGCACAGCCCTCTCTAGCTTAGCAAGGATAATAATATACAGGACACCACTGACTATAAAAAGACGCTTATAGACAGCTTAGTAACACTCATGCTTAACAAGAAACAAGCTTTGACCCTGTTAACAATATCAAAAGGAAGTTGAGACAGTACTATTAGATTTATTCAGCAACAGTCTCATTGATACAGAGGAACTTCACTTTTGTGGATACAAAACAATAAAACCAGTGTTTTAAATGCAGCCAAAAATTCATAAGAGCACAACCAACCCCGGCAGACCGATAATATCAGGTATAGGGTGGATGACAGAGCTCATTTTGAAATATGTAAATAACTTTCTAGGACCTCTAGTCCTCCAAATCAAAAGTTACCTGAGAGATACTCACCATCTACTGACACTACTAGATGAGATACAAACTGACACAGACTGGTTCCTCATCACTCTTGATGTAGAAGCACTACACACAAACATCCCCATGATGGGGGATTAGAAGCCATTGAATACTATCTTTTGAACCACAATACTCTATCCCAATCTAAAATCAACATGCTGACTGACCTAACAGACAGTCTTAAATAAAAGCATTTCCATTTTGAAAACATTATCTTTCAACAAGTCAAATGTACAGCAATGGGTGCGACAATGGAACCAAGCCTAGTAAATATGTACCTGGGCAATGGGAATGTGACATGATCTATACAGATAAAAATCCATTTCTAGACAAACTAGACTTCTATAGACACTTCTTCGATGAGATTTTTCTTGCATGGAAAGGCAGTAGGGCAGAACTAACAGATTTTGTTAGTTGTCCCTGGATCCCCACCAGGAATAATTCAGACCACTCAATATTCAGTTTGCAAGCTCGCTGGCAGAAATTTATTACAAAGGCACAGTTCTCATTACATGTACATCCCAAATCATGTCCCAAAATAAGTATTTACATTTTGACATAACAGCCCAAATATCCCTTCGGACATAACAGTCCTGTCTTTCCTCTGGTGGTTCTTCATCAGGTGTCTTCCGATTATCTTCTTGGATCTGGACACCATGATCTGGCCCCTTTCATCACCAAGAACCAGGTACCACCTTGACCCAGACCACTCTCTCCCCTGCCAGGTGTGGACCCATTGATTCACCCCTAGCTCTATGTCCCTCCTCCCCTATTACTCCCACCCTGGGTTCCTTGTCCCCAGCCCATGGTACCTACCCCTGCCTGCCCCTTCCTTTTGCTCCAAAACTCTTCCCAAACCCTCCCTCCTTTTCCCTCTCCCTTCCTCCAGTGGGCTCCACCTAGCCCCTGAACCACCAGCTGCCCTTCTGCAGCTTCCTGGTCCATGCTGGGCCACCCAGGCCACCACCACCTTGGTGCCTGCCTCCAATGCTCCCTCCATCATTTCTCTCCTAACTTTGCTTACAGGGAGGATGAGGGGAATTACAGCAAACAGAGGGTTTGCTCCCGCTTGCCTGCCCTTAAAACCCCCAACATAACCCTCGTTTGGCCCCTCCCCAGCTAATGGCCAGCGAGCCCCTTGCCTGGTCATACAACCCTTCTCCTGATGTCACACCCTCCCATTTCTTGCAGCCCCCTTCCCTTTGTTTTCCTGTGTGTGTCCCAGGACAACCCTGCTTGCCTTTTATTGGCAAGCCCAATTGACCCTGGATCTCCACCCAGGAGTAATTCAAACCACTCAACATTCAGTTTGGATGGTCACTTGCAGAGATTTATTACAAAGGCACAGTTCTCTCATTACATGTACATCCCCAAATCATGTCCCACAATAAGTATTTACATTTTGACATAACAGTCCAAATATCCCTTCTAGGACATAACAGTCCTGTCTTCCTCTGGTGGTTCTTCATCGGTGATCTTCCTCCTCCGATTATCTTCTTGGGTCTGGACACCATGATCCACCCTCTTTTCATCACCATGAACCGGGTACCACGTTACCTGACCACTCCTCCCCGCCAGGTGATGACCCATTGATCCACCCCTAGCTTTATGTCCCTTCCCTCCCTCTGCTCCCACACCTGGGTTCTTTATCCCCAGCCAGTGGTACCTACCCGCCTCACCCTCTGCCTGCCCCTCCTTTTCCCCTTGCTCACAAACCCTTCCACTGACCCATCTCCAGCTTTGTTGGAAGATGAGGCTCCCCAGTGGGTTAGCCCTTAGGTCCCTTCTTATTGATCTCCCTACTAATTCCCTGAAAGGCCGGAGAATAAACCCATGCCAAATTCAGTCAGGTGCACCCCACCCACCCTGTACACTCCTTCCTGTTCATATGAGATATCCCTGTGTCGATATGTACCCTTATCTCAACCACTGTCCTGGCTACCTTTCTTTTCAGGCAAGTGCACGCCACCTCTATTGCCTTCACTCCTTTTGCTCCTCCAAACCCTCCAGGATGTGATCTCTGACCAGTGGATCACCACCCTCAGCCACCAGCCCTTTATTTTTCCAAATTGATAGAATGTTCCGTAACAGGGACCCCCAGGGCACTGTACCCAGGTCATTACCCTCTAGGTGGATAGTGATACCATCTGGTGCTGCCCACTGCACCCAGAGCTCCTCCAGCATTGGTAGAAGCTGTAGCCACTGCATGCCTCTCAGGCCCTCCACCGCACCTTGGTGGCTCTGCTCCCTGGTGCAAATGCATCTCTATCCTTGTGTTGGCTGCAAATCTCTCCACCCAGTAGATAAAGGAGTGCCCCACAATCCAGATCTGCCTCTTGTAGCCTGCTGTGGGAGAGAAAAAGGGGCATGAGTTAACTATTTCAGCACCGTACATATCTCCTATAACAGCTTGATGCCCATCTACCCAACCTCTTGACTTCCTTCTCCCCAGGCCCTGAAGCAGCCGCTCCGAGGCTGCCCCAATCTGGAAGGAGTGGTGTAATTCCCTGGGTTCTCTCCCATGAATGCTACTGCCTTCTTCAGCGCTGCCCTGACCTGGTAACCAGTCACCACGGAGCTATCCCCATGTATGAACCAGGCCCCTGGTTGCCGACCCTATCCTTCTCATAGTCCCTCATAGCTTGCACTGCACAGACTCTGGCCCCCACTTGACCAGTTCCACTGTGGTTCCTTTACCACACTGATCTGTCTGACCTCCTGAGCCAGACGGTCATCCTCCTTCCTTCCTATTTCACATCCCCTTCTTGCAAGCTGTGGCGCCTGCACCCTTACTGGTACCACTATTTCTGTGACCCTGAAGGCCCTTTCACCATTACTAACATACTAAAATGCCAGCAGAATAGGCCTAATGGTCTTTCGTGTCTGCTTGTTTGTCAACCTCCCCTCCTGGAAGCTGACCTTGCTGCCCCTCCCTCTCCTCTGGCTTCTCCCTTCTCAGTCTCAGATATTCTCACTGCACTGGTTTTGCTTCAGAACCCTTCTCCTGTACCTGTCCCACCCTCACTTGAACCCCTCCACCATTTCTACCTCCACCAGCCCCTGGGCAGCACATTCCACGGCTCCACCACCCTCTCAGTATAGTAGCACCTCCCTTCTTTCTCCCCTGAATGCTTCCACCCATGCCCTCTAGTTGCCCCCTCCTTCCTTGGAGCACCCCGACTGCTTCTCCCTATTTATCCCCTTCATGTACCTGAAGACCTCTATCATGTCCCCCAGTCCCTTCTCTCTTCCAATGTGTACATATTTAGCTCTTTGAGCCTCTCCCCATAGGTCCTATCCCCAAGCCCCAAATCATTTTTGGTTGCTGTCCTCTGGACCCTCTCAGGAGTTCAATGTCCCTCTTTAAATGTGGCCCCAAACTGCACACATACTCAAGATGTGGCCTCACCAAGCAGTTATACAGTGGGAGTATCACTTCTTCTTCTGGAGGTGAGCCCCTAGTGATGCATCCAAGCATTCTGTTGGTCTTGCTGCTGCCCTCCCACAAGTCTCCAAGTTGTTCATCTTGACATCCACTACCACGTCCAGGTCCTCTCTGCCATCGAGACTTACAGCATTCCCACCCCTCGGTGTAGACTTGGCCCAGGTTTCTGGTTCCCAGGTGCAGTACCTTGCATTTCCCTGCATTGAACCTCAGCTTCTGCTTCCTAGACCACCTTTCCAGAGTCTCCAGGTCCCCTGTAGGCCACCCTCCTCCTCCCCATCCACCACTGCTCCCAGTTTTGAGTCATCCACAAGAGACTCATCTCACCCTTGATACCCTTCCTTATGTCAGAGACATAGGTGTTGAACAGGAGGGCCCAGTGACCGATCCCTGAGGGACTCCACTAATGAACCTCCTTGGGGATGAGACTATTCCACCAACCCACGACCCTCTGGGTCCACTTTTTGGAGCCATTTCCTATCCATCTGATCATCTGGTTCCCCACCCCCATTTCTCCCAGATTATCCAACAGGCCTCCATGAGAAACAGAGTCAAATGCCTTGCTGAAGTCAAGAAAGAGGATGTCCACTGGTCTACCCAGGTCCAAGGCACTCATCACCCAGTCATAGAACTCCACAAGGTTTGTCTGACATGATTTCCCTGGGATGAATCCATGCTGTCTATTGTCCAGGCACCTAACTTTCCAGGTCCCCCAAAGTCTCTCCTTGACAATGCCATCCATCACCTTGCCCACCACACCCATGTCAGGCTGACGAGCCTGTAGTTCCCTGGCACCTCCCTTGATCTCCCCTTGTGGATAGGCACTATATGCACCACCTTCCAGTCCTGGGGCACCCACTCTGTCCTCAGACAGATGCTGAAGAGCTCCCACCAGGTTGTTCTCAGGACATCCGCCAGTCCCTTCAGCACCTGGGATGTAATTTTTCCGGCCCTGGTGCTTTCTCCATCTTAAGGGACCTGAGGCTTCCTCACCTCTCTGCCATGATTTCCACCTCCGCTACCTCGTCCCCTGCTTTTGCCTTCCCCATCTGCCAGTGATGCCCCCTCAGACCCGCCGATTGGTAAAGGTCCCCCCTCCTTAGTTTCACCGTCTCCTCCCATGTATGATGCAGCCCCCATTTTCCTTGGTGAAAACCTGAGGCAAAGTACTCATTTAGTACCCTCAGCCTGCTCCCCCAGGTCTTGTGCCCATCCCTCCCTGTTTTAATCCTGCTAATCTGCCCTTCACCCTTTGTTTTTCCCCAGTGTATCTAAAGAACCCTTGTTTCTCTCCAATTTCCTGGGCCAGGTTCTGCCCTTTCTTGCCTCAGCACCTTAGTGGCCCTTCTGGCCATCAGCTCATACTCCCTCAGTTCCTTTCACTCCTTGAGCACTTGAATTGTATAGGCCACCTTCTTTCCACTCACCACCTCCTGAACCTCCTGGTCCACCAGCAGGGTTTTGGCCCTGCTGCATTTTCATCTTATCTTTGCGCAGGTGCTGGTAGCATCCTGCACCCCTCCTGATGATTTCCCACCTACTATCAGCGTCCATGTCTGGCCCAATCCCATCCAAGTGCTCCTTAAGGATCCTTCCCATTTCTTGAAAATCCACCCCCTGAAGTCAGTTACCTCCATTTTGTGCAGCCTTCTACTCCTCCTAGGTGCAGGCAGAACCAGACCGTGGCATGGTCACTCCCCACTAATGGGTCCCTTACCTCCAGGCCCCCACTCTGGTCACTGTCTGCCAGGACCACATCCAGTATCCGCTTCTCCTTGGTTGGTTCCCCACCTGCTGAATTAGGAATACATCCTGAAAGACATCCAACAACCTTTGATCCCTGGCCACCGAGGATGTCATGTAGTCTCCCAGTCTGTTCCTGGCATGTTTAAGTCCCCCAACACCACCACCCTTCCCTTCCCAATCTGCAGTGTCTCCCAACATCTGCCACCAGACTCTTCTCCAGCTCCTCTGCCAGTGCAGGGGCTCATACACCACTCCTATTTTTACTCTTTTGCTCCCCTTGTTATCAAGGTGACCCAAATTGCCTCCACAGTTCCCTCAGCCTCCACTCCTCCTATGGCAATGCAGTTTTGGCTATATTACACCCCTCTTCCCCTTCCCTCCCTCTGTCCTTCCTGAACATGGTGTAGCCCTCCAGGTTCAGGTCCTAGTCATGTACCAAGAAGATCACCTGAAACAGATGGACCTCTTTCGCAGAGCTGAACACTGGTCCAGTGTCTGCACACTTTCATGAGGAGAGGCCCCATTAACGGCCGTCTCCCATCCTGCCTTGCCAGCTGTCCTCTTCCATCCCGAGATCATCCACCTGATAACCCGGCTGTCCATGGTGTCCTCCCAACCAAGTTTATGGCAAGCCCTGCTGATCCCTGCCAACTGGACTCCCATGGAGGTGGGCTCCCCCCTTCCCATTTTTCAACTATATACTGCATCACCTGATCCTTATGCACTGCCCTCTCTGTCTTCCAACCCCTCTCCACCTGAAATGCCTGGAAACTTACCCAGGCACCTTCATAGGCTTTCAGTGTATTTACCAGCTTCGACCCTTGGTACAAAGCCCTGGCTGTCACTCTCCAATTTCCCACATCCAGTCCGGGACCCTGGTCAGGTAGGTGCCGCCTGTGGTGCCAACTCCCAAAACCACTCCATCTGTAGATGAGAAACACAATCAACCACCTCGCTCTGTGTCCCTTCAATATGCTGCGCATAAATGACACGCTCAACTGTAGTCCCAGTAGCACCATGCATCTTAAAATTTGCCCCACTGATTCCATGCATCCGTACTGTCTATTGATTACCTCACTACACCCTTATTGTTGCACCAGAATATGATGCGCTGTCCCACCATCCTTTCGCCCCATACTCAAGGCCACCCAGATTGGGAAAATCTCAAGGAACATGATGTCCTTGTTCCACCCCCATCATGCCATGTTGCTGGCCATGCCTCTGTGATCCAGTCCCCGGAAATATGCCCCCATCCCTAGTCCACCCGCTGAGTCCGTGATACAGCTCACGTCTGTGCTATGTGCCCATTCCTCCTGCCAAAATGTCACCCTGTTATATGACTCAAGAAACACCTCCCAGACCTGCAGGTCCTCCTTACCCCTCTGTTTATGTCCACCCAGTGATGAGGCTGTTTTGCCTTCCCATGACCCTCCCCAGCCTCCTCACTAAAAGCTCTGCCCAGGCTTATGGCTTTACAGGCAAAATTAAGCTGCCCCTGCAGCTCTTGAACCTGTACCAGCAGCACTCTCCTCCTCCCACCCACTAGCATGAGCAAACTCTGTAAGCAGCACTACCTTGTCCCCGGTAGCTGGAAACACTGCCCGTCGGTGTCTACCTCGATCCCCAGAAATTCCAATGTCCGTGCTGTGCCCTCGGTTTTCCGACCTCCAGTGGGATCTCTATCATGCTGCACATGTCCTGAAATCCTGGAGTGTCCCTTGAGTCTCCTCCTGGCTGGTGCCAATTAGCAGGAAGTCATCCAGGTAATGTAAAACCCTCGTGTGCCCGTACCTTCCCCAAACTCCCATTGTAACCATGAACTAAAAACCTCGAAGGTGGAACATGCTACTGAGGACCCCATGGGCATCACCTTGTCAAAAGCCCACTCTCAAACTGAAAGCCAAACAGGTCCCAGTACATGGGGTGGACTGGTGGAAGGTGAAATGTGGACTCTATGTCAGTCTTCACCAACCAAGCCCCTTCCACTGCTCAGATCCAATTCCACAGCCTGATCCAGAGACATGCATGAGACCATGCTCAAAGCTTCCGCATTCCTTCATTTACTGACCCTCCCTCGGGTAGACAGGTGGTGTATGAGCTGGAACTCCCTCTTGTTTCTTCAGCACCACCCCTAGTGGTGATATTCAAAATGCATGCGGGGCCGAGCAATGGCCCTCTGCCCTCCCACCCTGATTTCCTTCTGTATCTTTCCCGCACAATGCTCTCCTTCCTCTCTCCAGCCCCAGGTTCTTTGCCTCATCCCCACCTCGCCCCTTCAAAACCCAGCAGAAACCCATTTTAAAACCCAAACTCAGTAAACTCTGCCCTTGCTTGTCAGGGTAGCCCCTTGTCCATTGCTCTACTTCCCCACCTGATGGGGTCTGCGGCAGCTACTCCCACCTCCCTTATCTGGTTCCTGTCCTAGGTTCCAGCCATAGCTGGCACCTGTGAGCCCCTCTCCCAAGCCCCCACACCCTGTCCCCTCCCCCTCCCCCGAAAGGGCTGTTCCTGGGCCTGGCTGCCAGGGACTCTCCTCTTTCACTCCCTTGTCTGCAGTTCATTGCTGATTGTGACCCCCACAATGTGAGCACACATGCCTAAACTTGCAGCTAGGCCATGTACATGAAGTCAGTTAAACCTAGCATGCCTTGGCCCCTGGGCTGGTGCTACCCTCCTTCCTTGCTCCCACCCCATCCCCCATTGGACTCAAAAGCATCCTCACCCACAATTCTGCGTGATGCAGTCCCACCGCAGGTCCCCCTTCACCTCCATCCTCCTCCTGAAAAGCCTCATCATACTTAAGCCAACCAAACCCCAGCTTTGCCTTGTATGTGTCCCTGATGATCGCCATATAAGTCAACAAAGGAATTGCCAGCTCTGGCTGCTTCTCCAGCACCAGTGCACTATAAATCAGGAACCCAGCCTGCCCATGCTCAATGCTCTTGCCCTTGAATCTGGCTTCTTCCGCTTTATGCCCCACCACCACCAAAGCCACAGCTATCTCTGATTTGCCCACTGACTCCTTTACTCATACTTCTTGCCGTCTCTCATCTACTAGCCCAAAGATATCCACATACTCCCTTTCCAAATTTTCTCTTTTATTGCCATTGGAACATGGTCACAGCGTGAAACCTGGTGGGCCATCACATAGCTTCTTGGCCCGGCTTGTGCTCTGGCCCTCCCTTCCCCTGGTTGCCCTTTTCATTGATGACCTTCAGGGCCTGTTCCATCTTTGAAACCCCTCTTGCCCCATGTCCCCAAGTAAACCCTCAATATACTCCTTCAGGTCCGCCTCATTGGACATATCCTTTCATCCTTACCCCGTCCGGCTGGGGCCCTGCGGGTTCTGTATGGGCTCTGCCACAGGGCTGGGTGCACCTCCTCGGCCTTTTTGTTCCCCATTCCAGCACTCCTCTCAGTCCTTCCTCTTCTTCTGGGCCTCCTTTTTCTCTGCCTCCCTTCTCTTTGCTGCCTCCATCAACTGTGTCATCTGGGTCATTAATTTTGCTGCCTCCACCAGCATGGTAGCGCTGGACTTCAGAGCCTTTTTGGTGCCATCTCTGCTGCTGTGTTCTGAGCTACAACAAGAACCACATGATCATACCAGCAAACTACTGGGTTGCCAACAGCAAGGTCCCAGCTTCCCATATCGATGCCGCCGCAACTGCCCCCATGCTCCCTGTATCTGCTGGAGGCTCCATCGACCCCACCCCCTTCTGCACCGTTATCAACGTATGTCCCCCCTTTCTCTTTCTTCTTTTGCCTCCTGTTTATGGTTCTTGAAGAGGGCTCTTGCCCACTTCCCTTTCTCAAGCTCTCATTGCTTTGCCTTTTTGCCCCACCATGCTGGCCCCAGTACTGACCCTGTGTCACCAGGTGCCCCTGGATGCTGTCTCATGCCTGCCTTGCTCAGGGCTTGTATCGTGATAGTGGCCCAGGCCTCCTTCCAGGTGACCAGGCCTCCATGTGGGCTTCCCTCATGAATCCCTGATGCCACCTGGCATCCCTTGCCTGGCCTCGTAGGCCCCCTGTCCATTCTGGAGCATGCCCACCCTGCTAGCCAGGGCCTCTCTCCATTTTAGGCTAGCATGGCTGTGTGCGTTCTTTTTTCCTCTACCTCCCCTGCCATTTTGCCCCTCCACAACCAGCAAGGCATCCTTGCCACCATCCTTTCCCTGCTTCAAGTGAATGTGCTGTACTAGGAATATTACAGCAAACAGAGAGTTCTACTGCCAGCTTGCCTGCCCTTAAATACCCCCATGTAGCCCCTTGTTTGGCCCCTCCTAGCTAATGGCCAGCAGCCCCTTTCCCTGGTTATATGACCCTTCTGCTTATGTCACCCCTCCCTTTCTTGCTGCCCCTCCCTTCCCTTGTATTCCTGGGTGTGTCCTAGGACAACCCTGTTGCCTTTATTGGCAAGCCTAATTATCCAGAAGCCAGCAAAAAATCTAAAATGTAAGGTTACAGCTGATCTCTTATGTGTAGACTTTTAGATGTAAGCAGTGTTGGTAAGTTACTTTTCTATTACTTTCTATTTCTTTTAGAAACTTGGTCCAGGAAGCTCTGTGCAGTCGCTATCAAGAATGGAGAAGTACTAGAATAAGTGATACATCTGACAGTTGCAGTTACTTATTTCTTTTATACAAAACAATGCAAAATAATAAAACTATAACAGATGACATTTATTTGAAAGTAATAGGTTAGTTACTAGTTACTTTCAAATAAATGTAATCAGTTACAGTTACGTAGTACTTTTGTATAAAAGACATAAGTAATTGTAATCTGTATTGTGTTCTACTTTTTCCAGTACTTCTCCATCCTTGCTAGTGATTGCACTGAGCTTTCTGGAAACAAGTTTCCAAAAGTAATAGAAAGTAATAGAAAAAGTAACTTATCCAACATTGGATGTAAGTATTTACAAAGAAATAGATGGTTCTCTGTTCACTGACCTGTATAAGAAATCATCCTACAGAAATTCTCAGCTCTAGCTACTAGCAGTCACCCTGCCCACACTATTAAGAACTTGCCAAAGAGGCAGTTCATGAGAATAAAAGGAACTGCAGGAAGCCAGTATTATATGAACAGAGGGGCAGATGAATTGTATGATAGATTTATTGAAAGGAATATAACCCCTAGACAATGACAAATCTAAGGAACAGGTGGATGTCATGCAGAGAGGGGCACTATTCCTTCCAAAAATAAGAAAAGAAAAGCGGTCCTGACCCTCACTTACATTTGTTACTACTATGTAGTTGGTTGATATAGTAAAATATAATCTCAAGTGCACACTACAGTTGACTAAAGCATTGGAAAATCCACTTTGAATTTTCTATAGGAGTGGTAGAAACCTCCATGACACACTAGTGCAGAATTACTAACCAAAAGTCTGAGTATGAGAAAGATGTCCATTCCACTGGAAATTTGGGGTGTATCTTACACCCAAATAATCATAAAATGTGTCAGTTATGATTTTTTCATTGCTAATAAAAACCCTTGGAGGATCTACTGCAGATTTATTGTCAGATATTACCATTTTGTTTTTTTTCTTTATTAATATATGGGCAGTTAGCCTTACTTAATTCTACAATACAATTTAACTTTCTTTGAAAGCCTAGAAGGGAGGTACAGTAGATACAAGGACTATATCATCTCCATAGGAAAGACAGAATATTTTACTTTCAGACACCGTATGAGCATGAAACTTTTGAATGCTCCAGGCCCTCCTGTATTGAATGTATGTAGAGATTGAATAATGTGATAGCAAGAAGGTAACACTGACATATGACAAGGATGGTATGTATAGTAGAAGTTTATGAGCAAATTGATCATATTGTACTTTTGATTCAAGTGTCTTGATGTAATTTAATAAGGATGTCCAATAATTCTGGGTCAATGTTATAGTTTTCTAATTTTTGCCATAATAAGGTTCAGCTAATACTATCAAATGCTGCCTACACTGTAGATCAACGAAGCATCAATAGAGTTTGCTCTTTTTAATGATTGCATATTTCTAAATCAGATGGGAAAGTATGCAACAGTACTGAATCATGGGTCTTCTGGTTCTAAATACATTCTGTGTTTCACTTAGTGTGTGTGTGTGTGTTTTTATTTATCCAATCCTAAAGTCTGTGTAGAATAATTTTACACAATAACTTTTGGGAGACATCTATGAGACTTACTGGACTGTACATTTTTGGGTCAAGGGGATCTCTTTTTGAATATTGGAAGATGATACTTCCTCACCAACTATAGGAAATTCCTTCCTTGCACAAAATAATTAAATAATTTTCTAAATATGGGGAACCACCAATCAGAAAAAGCCTTATAGATGTCTTCAATTATTTGATCAGATCCTGGTGCCTTATTTGAGGTAATTGTTATAAGTGCATGAACTATTTCATTATCTTGTATACATACTGCATGAGGAAAAACAGGTTTGCTTTCTACTACAGTCACAGCCATGATACATCAGATATGTTCAGATATTTTGTAATATACTGTATCCAAAGAGATTCTTCTGATGGCCCACAGTGGTACTGCAGGCAGGCAGGAAATTTCTCCAGTGATGTCACAGACATTTCAGGAAATATCTGACCATGTCTATGGTTGCCACTGTATATCTTGGTGCCATAACAGTATTGGTCTCAGATGTAGAGAACTACAGGTTTCAAAATTTAGGGAGGTATGCAAACTGCAATATTTGATGTATATTGTCTGTATCCATGACTAACAACCAAAATAATTTGACAACCCTAGAAACCATTGCCTTCCTTAGCTCCTCCCATAGTTTTTTATTATACTGAATTCATCTCAAGATCCAATAGTCTTCTGTATTCCTTCCTTGCCCTATTCAAGGCATTAATATTTTTCTGGGTTCTGTATTTTGTAGTGACAAAGTGGTTTATTCAGTCTACATTTAGCAATTCTACAGGTTTTATTGAACCATGTTTTGGGTTCTTTTTCTGAATCTGGTTTATTCTACAACAAGACTTGATGAGATTATTGATTTCTTGCCATTTGTCTATTGCAGTTATACAGTCAGCAGGGTCTATGATTTCCAGGTGCAAATTAGCCAAGGTCCAAATGAACAATAGCTCCATAAATATATTAAAGGTCTCCACCTGCCATCTTATTCTTTTTGATTTAAGATTTCCATTACCTCATTCATAGGCTGTAAGTTGTTTTGTGTATTATCTGTTTTTAAAATTTGAGCGATATAAGGGTAGGAGAGTGTGTGGAATCGCAACAATCTCATATTAAAAATCTTTAAGATTTTGAATGCATCTATGTTAGCCCATGTGAGATCTATTAATGATGATCCCTTATGTCCCATATAAGTGAAATCTCCCTCTGGATCCCCTAGAGCCATCCATTGATTAAACAAATATTGTGGTCTACCATAAATGTGCATACTTCTCTACACCTCTTATTGCATTTCTTGTCCTTAGTAATTCTAATATATCTTAATCTAGGATTAATTGCTGTCAAACTTAATATGAAGTCACCATAGAGGGTTGTGATTTGTTTTACTCAAGATACTTTGCATTGAAGTCACCCATTACTATAATTGGGCCGGCTTCATGTTCATCTAATATTTTCTGTAAGGAAATTTTGAATTGAGTCTATATATTGATGTTTTTCTAGAGTTAGGCAGAAGGTAGGTATTTAGAAGGATCAGTCTTACTGGTTCTTTTTCTAGTTGTAATAATAGAATAGAGTCATCCAAGCTAATTAGCTTGTAATATTAAAATTAAGTGATGTTAATATATAATGCAAGGCCTGATTTAAAGCGCCGTATTTTTTACCCCTTGTAGCTGGTATGGCATAATTTGTATAGCCTGGGATTGAAGAAGCAAGAGAGACTGGGGACCAAATTTTCTGAAAGCATAAAATGTCATAATCAATCAGGAAATTTTCAGTTGCATTATCTGCCAGTTTATATGAAATTCTCATATTCCACAGCAGAATTCAAATTTTTGCTGAGCCTCAATCAGATTTTCCTGTGAACTCCCAAGAATCCTGTCTTGTCATTTAATGTTTGAACATTATAAAAGTAAAAATCTGTTATAGGTTACGATGGAGAAATTTTCTCTATTAAATGAGATTCTTCCCAAACCAGAACCTCCCTTGCTACTTTCATTTTTTCTTGTGCATTTGCTATTTTTGAGGTAATTTGTATTTTTAGATCAAACATATTTGGGTCAGATATAAACATGCCCAAGCCTTCCAACCTCATTGTTCTATAGTCGGAGGGCTTTTCCTCCTATTTTTCCCCTATTTGTCCCAGACATGTGTGTACTCAGCCTCCATGGATACACTTCAGGCATCCAGGTATGGGGTCCCTTCCCAAGCTGTCTCATGGTGCTGCCAGTTAGATTTCTGTCCATGTCCTACAGATGTCCATCCTCCTCCCAGGCCAGTCCCAAAGCTACCCAGGTTCTTTCTTGAACTGAGGTTGCTGGCATGGCAGTCAGTGGCTAAAAGCAATATAGTCAGTGGCTAAAAGCTTGAAACAAAAATAGGTAGACAAACCTAGAACTGGAAACCAGAACTACATAGTGTAATGTGAACAGTGGGTACCACAGGGTTTGGTCACGGGCCAACCCTATTCAATGCATTTATTGCAGATTTAAATAAAACATCAGCAATACACTCATCAGATTTGCAGATGACAGTAAACTTGGCAGGGAGGTTCATACAATACAAAAATATAACTGTAGTACAGGACTTAAGAGAAATAGAAAATGGTCAATAAATGATAAAAGGACATTTAACTCCAATAAGTTCGTGGTCCTTCGCTTTGGAAGAAACAACCCCTTTATTCTTACACACTGAATAACAAAACCATAAAGGCTGTTGAAAAGAAAGTGATCTTGGAATAATCATTAACAACAAAGTAACATCATCAGACCACTGTAATAAAATAGCATTAGCAGCTAATAGGCTGCTAAACAGCGTTAAACGTTCTTTCACAAATTGTAGTGAGCAATGTATACTCCGCATACAGGCCATACTTCCTCCCACATCTAGACACAAACTGTCCATTCTGGAACCCATATTTTAGAAAGGACATCGAGCAGCTTGAAAGGGTACAGAGACAAACCACAAAAATAATCCCAAGATTATCTCAATTAAATTATACCAAAAGATTACAACATACCTGCCTGGTCAGCCTCAAGATAGGGAGAAAAGGGGTTACCTACTGAACTTTTCAAAATGTTACAAAATCATAACTTACGTACATATTGTGGGTTTAAGTCTGAGGACTGTCCAATAATCTTAGAAGCCACAACAAACAACTTGTGGTCTCAAAGGCCAACACCACTAAACGTGATAACTACTTTACCATTCATGTGGCAAAGGCTTGGAATAGCCTCCTCAACATGTTGTCAATGCAACAACACATGATATTTTCAAACTGAGACTTGATTCTTTCCTAGGTTGGAACATAAGAAATAACTGATACACCCACAAAGTCATGGGAGATATTCCAGATGGGCAAGGCTTCTTATGTCTTATAAACTGAGTAAACTGAGAAATTGAACAATATTAAAAGCTATCAGGCCACCCTTGCAAAAACACTTTCCTGGGTGTAAATTAGCACAGTTCACAAAATTTGCTACACTCAAACATGTTCGAGCAAAGTGTGAGTACCCCAAGCATATTTGAATATAGCCCACTAAAACAAAAATGAGGCAATAAACTTGCACTCAGCACAATTCACATCCCCTGCTGGCCAAAGAGAGATACATTGTTCACTGAAAACATACAGGCTGTGATGGAACCAACTCATTTAGGGCATACCAGACCTATTAGTGTTACAATAGGTACAATCACTACCTCACTGAAAATGAGATACTGCATGTTAACTGACCTATTACGGGTAACTGCTATACATTGTAAAAGTGTATAAAAGCAGGACCCAAGTAAAAATTAGATTCTGCATTTTACCTGTGCTAACTCTACTAACTACAATGGAAAAATGTAAAAGCAGGAACCCATTAAAAATGAAATTTAGGAACTGCTCTATCCTGCTAATGACACTCACACGGTATGCGTGTGCACAACTGTTGTAACAGCTACATTTGTGTGTGTGTGTGTGTGTGTGTGTGTGTGTGTGTGTGTTACACATTTTCAAGGGGCATGTACGTCCAGAGCCAAAACACTGTTCACTACATTACCTTGATTATTATGATTTTTTTTCTTTCATTGTGGTGTAAATCTGGAGATTTATATTATTAATTTATTTCAAAAGTTTCACCAGGAAAGACATACTGATTTGAAAAATAGCTTATATATAGATGCATCCTGGGGAAGGGAGAAGAGGTGTAAGAACAACATAGAACAAGAAGAGAGGGAGGAGGGTTAGTGAGGTAATTGGAGGGCAAGGAGGAGGAGAAAGAGGGAAGATGGTAAATTGAGTAGTGAGGAAGGGCTATGACTCAGGGCAGCCACAGAGAGAGAGCAGTGTGGTCATGGAGAAAGAGGGGAAGTGGGTAAACTGAATAGTTAGGAAAGGCTATGACTCAAGGCAGGCACAGGAGGTAGCAGTGTGGTTATGGAGCAGAGAGGAAAGAGAGCATGTTTGGAAGAGGCGGAACAAATGGTTAGGGAGAAAGTTCCAAAGTTTAGGAAAGTGGAAAGAAAAGGCAGCCTGACCAGTGAAGGATTTTACATGACAGTAATAAAACTAAGTCACACATTAATTCTATATATCTTCCCAGTATCAGTCATTCCCTAGATTTTATTTATGTAAGTCAATAACTATTTTTGTTCTTTGGTTAGTTCTTATAACTTATTGCTGGGTAACTATTTTGTCAATTTATTCTTAGGCATAATTGTCCTCTTTGTCTTTTTACACTTATTCCATTTCTATAAACTTTATATTCTGTATTTTGATCTGTTATCTTTTTCCCCTTTCCCCTACCCCAGGGCATCTCTGAAAACAAGCTAATACTATCTCAGTATGTCTTTTCTTGTAAAATCATTAAAATAAATCTCTTATCACATTAATGCATTAGCAGCCATTGTGGCTCTTACCAGAATTTGTTAACTGAGGAGTTTCTCCTCAGTGGAGGCGTTAAAAGAGGACCAAAGAGTTCTTTATTTGACTGAGCTGTTGGGACTAATATTTGATTTTATTGAGTATTTCTTCTGCTTTTTAGACCTATTTATGACTGTATTTATTTATTATGTCTAAATGAGTTCTTTTTTCACTGTTGGGGTTTGTTACCTGTTTTAATATTGTAATCCTGCTTCTGATATAAATGTGGTTTTACAAAAAAATACATATGTTTTGAGTTGAGTTCTGGGAAGCATAGTGCAAGGTCTTCAACTTTTCTACATTTATTTATTGTGTATATTTATTTGGTGGTTATCGTGCAATTATTTTGTTTGTTATTGATGTATGTATGTGAAGTGCATTAAGACCTTGGTGTAGGGCAATTTATAAACAAAATTGCTTTTGCCATACCTGAAGTGTGGTCAAGTCAGATGCCAAGATGGTTGAAACATTTGACTTGCTCCAAAGTAACAAGCTCCCTTGTCCTGCTAGCTGGAGGTTCCCCATCTTCTTTCTTCAGCAGGTTAGGCAAGTACCAGACCACTATTTTATGTGTTCAGGCCAGTGTTCACAGGAAATCAGGATTCAGTTCTGTAAAATCTAATTTTAAGTTACTACTGTTGGTTTCTAAATGAATATAGGGACAGAGTAAAGAATGATAGCATTTGTACACATATGATTCTTTGAACATTTACAATGTTTATGGAGTTTTTAATGTAAAATGATCACAGGGCCATAAGATTGAATCGTGTGGTATTTCCAAGTGAGGTTCCTTGGATTCAAGTTACAGTTGCTTTACCATGATGCTTTGTATATAGACTCTGAGGTACCCTGCAGAAGAGCCAGCTGCTGGTTGCCATGTAAACTCTTCCAATATTTGCTTAGGAGACGTTGAAGGTTCAGCAGATGAAAGGCCTTGTGCAAGCCCAAAAAGATCCCTCCAGTGATGTTGTCCTGGCCCATGGTTAGCAACACAAAATGTATAATATTCTGTAGGACAAAGGTGGTTGAACTACTTGATCTGAAGCCTTATCAGATGAGGTCAAAATGATCTGTAAGTACAGCTGTTGCCAAATAAATAGCAAAATATTTAGACATCTGTTAAGTGCCATTGAAAAGAATTCAACTTTGCTGTAGTGTATCTAAATATACTGCCTATCACTTTAGTGGTGAATAAATTTAAACAATAAGCCACAGCAGGCTGTTTACCATTGTGAGATTCACTCATGCCTTGTGTGGTATGGCACAAGGAGTACAGTTGAGTGCATAAACCACACTGGGAGTGAGTAAACCCATATTATACAATTACACTTTAAAATGTAGACACGTGATTGGCTGACTGGGTCTTTTATCTATGAATAAATTCCAGCATAACTCATGGAGAAAGACACAGTTAGCCACATGTGCCAAAAATCAATCCAACCCCTGAAATAAAAAAAAAATGCTGCCATATTAACTCCCTGCTAAAGTGTGACTGCCTAAAAGCCCCAGGATGCTCATCCTCACCTCCCATGATCCCATTCAACTAATCACATATTTTAAGTCTCGCCAATGCTGAACTGGAAACTCTTTCTGTATTAAAAACAAGAGCTACAACTTATAGAAATTATGGCTGAAAAGTTACAGTGATACTGGGCATGTGCCTATGCATATGCATGAGAGCATGCCCACTATCAGGCTTCAGTTTTTGGTCATGATTTCTGTAAGTTGCAGCCTTCATTGTCAATACAGAAAAGTTTCCATTCAGCATTTGGCAGAGAGTTCAGATATGTTAGTAGCTGAATGGGGATCATGGAGGTGAGCACGAGCCTCTCTTGGCTTCAGCGCTCAGACCAACAAACTGTCACTGCAGTGTTTTGATCTGTCCAGGGATCTGTCTTCAGTGACCAGCAAGGTAACAGTCTTTAGTAATGCACAACTGACTAAAGAAAGAGTTTCCATTCAGAATTTGCCAGACAGTTAAAATATGCCAGTAGCTGAACTGTGATCATGGGGGAGGTAGCAAGAGCCTCCTGTGGCTTTAGCACTCTGATGAGGAAATTGTCACTGCCATGTTTGCATTTGTCACCAGTGGCCAGCATGGTAACTGTAATTGCTTATCTGGAGCTGATTATTAGGCATTTTGTACAGGCAGCAAGCTAACATTAGGCATTTATATGCAGGCAGCAGGGACAGAGCAGTTTTAGAGTTAATTAGGGAGGTCAACTGTAATCAAAGACAGTTGACCAGTATGACTAGAAGGGACATGCTTAGGTAGGGAGATTAAGTCTCCCTAGCAACACATTACTATTTTTCTTTTTCTTTTATGTAGACACTAACAAAGGGCACACTGTATAATTGCAATAAATCACTCCAGGGTATGGATTATGCTGTGATTTATCCACATTTGATTCAGATTTGGTCACTTTGCCTGTGGCCTCATGGTTAGATCACACCAGGCATGGGTAAAGCCCAGCATAACCAATACCCTGTGGTGGTTTATTTCTTAAGTTATCCATACCGTAGAGTACCATATTGTGATTATTAAATGGGATTCATCTGTGAAAACAATAAAACACAAAATAATCAAATATTTTAACCAGTGTTGCTCAGCATCTGCAAAACCAAATTGGATTTATTAGATTACAAGCTTTTTTTGGTGTTTGAATTTTGGTATTTAAGACCAGAAATCTAAATCCAGAACCCTGCTCAGATGAAGAATCAGAACTGGATTCCATTCTACATCCAAGTACCATGTAAGCATCATTTAACAATCACCCCACCTAGTAAATGCCCATGGAGGGCCAGGAGAAAAGCCCTCCCCACCTAATTCCTTTCCCTGTTCCCTTACCTGAAGCTCAGCCAGTGGGTCTGTGGGGTCTCACAGATGTCAGCTGCTTTCTGAGTTGATCTGCAGAACAGTGACATTGTATGTTCTGAGTAGACACTAGACACTGGACAACTTGGATAACATGTCAGAAAACATTATCGACTGAACCCCTCACAACCAAGGAAGCTTGGCAATCACTGGAACATAAGAACAGTGCCCCTCCAACTCTGTAGAATGCTTTCCACTCCCCTAGCCCCTACTTCAATAGGCAGACCCCAATTCTATCAACTTTTCAATCAAGAATGGCAAGCAAATGTGAAATGATGGCTTATTGTCTGCTGATAGTCAACCGCACACTTCCTAATCTTTACCAGCATTCTCCTCTGTGCCTGAGTGGTTGCCCACTGACAGCAAGCCCTGGTTTGCCACTACTATATGCTTACTCAGTAAAGCATCTGGTAGTGCCTGCAACCCAGGGCTTGATCTCAGTTGGCCACCACTCAGACAGATGAAGAATGTTGGGTCAAGGGGAGGATGCCTAGGGTTGCTTATTGGAGGACAGTGACTCATTGCTTGACTTTTGCTTACTGTTCTTGACTAAAAAGTTGCCAGAATTTGATGACGGGTCCTCCTCTTGGACTAGGGATGGGGACTGGTCAGGATCTGCAGGAAGGTGTTGTGTGCCAATTGCTTAAGCTTGCCTGGTGTGGAGGGTTTGTTGGTTGATGATGTGATATGACATATTATCCAAACTGTCCAATGTCCATCAAGTCCACCCCACACTGCTGTTCTACAGACCAACCACAGCAGAAGCTGACAATTGTGAGACCACTGAACTCACGAATGAGCTTAAGGTAAGGGGACAGGGATGAAGACTAGTGTGGGAGATGGCATCTCTTCTGGCCTCTAGTGCATTTCACTGGGGGAGGAAGGTTGCTAAATTGCTGTTAGGAGTCAGATATGGAATCAAACTCTGATTCTGACTTTCCAATGGGAATGGAATCAGTATATTTCGAGCACATCTAGTTTTAATTTTTATAGTATTTGGTTATTGTTTATTGTTTATGGGAAGCGGTGCCTTTCCAAATCTTGTTGTGGGCAGTTTAAGGTCAAAAAGTTGTACTATCATTCTGACATCATATTGATAGTAGAACAACTTTTCAGCCTTGAGATGTTACCTGATTGTATAAAAGTGGTGATCAAAAATATATACGTGAGAATGGTGGAGGAGTTTAGTAAGAGGTCTTGATAGCAGGTCATTAGGATAGTTTGGACACAGACTGCCACAGTGGGCTCCATGTGTCCAGACTATCAATTTGCCAGGTTTATTTTTTTAATCAGTGGGGCAGTTATGGGGACAGAGCAGAGTGGGATGGCAGCAAGCAGAAATGGCATCCTTGGGGATGGTACTGGTGCAGAGCCATAATGTGGCAAAGACAGGTCTGAGAGCATTTGGAAGCAAGCAGGAGCATGGACTCAAGACATTAACCATGTGAAATTAAACTTTGTGCATTTGGGGAACCATATGCTATATGAAATAGTTGATGGATGACCAGCCACATCAAGGCTGTGTTTCCATTGAGGGAGTTGATGACCTCAAAGAGGCCTCAAAAGCAAACACTGAAAAAGCTTACAATCTAATAAATCCAAATAATAAATAATGATGTGATGCATCCCTAATTAATAACACAGTCCCAAGTTCAACAGTCATGTGCAACTAGAAGTAGAGATTTTGTGCCACAAAAGGTGATTTATTCTTCTGGATAGGGTCATTCCTCCCTGTTTCCATTTAGGAACTATAAGAATGATTTTTAAAGCACTTAGGATCTGTCTCCTCTTTCCAACCTGTTAATTTTTTCTTTATCATGCTCTACATTCAATAGATGGAATGATTGCTTACAATGAAACACAAGAATTCCTGGAAAGCTTACCACAGAATAAAGATTTCAAAATTCTGCATAATTCTGCTGGCAGAATGTTCAACCAGAAACACACACACTCACACACACACACACACACACACACACAAAACAGAGACTTAATGTGGATAAAAGGACACAGGTTTATCTGTGGTAGGAGGCAGCAACAGAAATTTCCCTGTTAAGCAGTTAAGAAAAGCAGGAGAAATTTTCATGGTAAGTAATGAAACACCAGAAAATAAAACCGAACAGTATCTTGTTTTTAGGAGTCAACAAGCACCAAGTGTAACACCTCTTGCTTTGATACATACTCTTTTCTGCATTTGCTTATGATCAGGGTTACATTCAGTCTGAGTGATTCAGTAGATGATATCATTGCTGATGTCAGTGATAGGGCTTATGGTACTGGTAGTTTACTCACCTGGTGTAGGTGACTGTGGAAGTATAACTCTGAGGTTCTCCACACACATTGCAGATTGGGTTATAATCATCTTATAGGCTGCTGATGCACATGTGACTTCAAAGATGAAATCTGACCCACTTTGTGCTCTGCCTCTCCAAGGAAACCTCAGTTACATTCTTCCAAAGCTTGGTCTATAATATAACCTGGGAAAATAACTTTTACGGTAACATGGCTTGTGACTAAGCACAGATAAGGAGACAATATTTTATTTATTTATGTATGCATTTATTTATTTATTTATTTATGTCTTTGATAACTGGAGCAGTGCACTGATCCAAAGGACCATTTTCAGGCATAACCTGAGCCACAGCATGGCCAGGACCCTAGTTTTCCATTTTACTGGTAACACCAGTAACAATCATGGAATCCTGCTTGATTTGGCGGATTTTGAATTCTTGTACCAGTGCCTCATGGAAATCGCATGTCATGCCACAGAATCTCTAAGATTTCAGCATCTTTTCAAATATTTTTATATTCTCTTTCTATGTCCCCATCTCACAGCATCAGAGATCCCTAGGCTAGGTATCCCCTAGCTTCACCCGCAGATAATCCTCAGGAGCCCTTTGGGCCTGCCCCTATCCTGCCTGGGTTGTACCCTCCCAGGTTGGAAAGGAGGGACCCCAGGTTACCCCTCCACACTCCCTTAGTGTGTGTTGGGCAGCCCAGTGGGTCCCTCATGGAGCCTGGTTATGAAGTCTAGGGCACCTGGGTCCCTTCTGCCAGTGGCTGATGTGGGGTGATTGTTCTTGGTTTTCTGGTCTCTGTCCCTGAGGGCACCGGCACTAGAGGAGATCCAAGGAGGTAGGTTACATAGAGACATGCCACTGCTCCAGATCCTGCCTAGCGTCCTCCCTCCTGATCACTCTGCAGCACCATTGCACCACCACCCATGGTCACACAGGTGGTGGTAAATCAGCAGGACCTACATCCCACCCTCCCAGAGGAGAAGAGCAGTCCCAGTTGCTCAATTCTACTCCCTGGCCAGACCTCCAACAACCCGAGTTCGCTTCTGATCCTGGGTCGCTGGCATTGCAAGCAGTAGTGCTGCCACAGTGCCAGCAGGCTGCCCCAGATTTCAGCACCTTAAAATGAATGCTGTTGTGCTTTGCATTCTTTCTGCTTTGCTCGTATAGCATTAGTAAGGAACTCACCCTCACTGCTTTGTTGTAATCAGCCATTCAGTTTAACCACCCATGCTTCCCACCAACATCACTATCGCCTGAGGACTGTTTCCTTCCTGAAACCACAGCTTTCATATAATATGTGCCTAAGAGTCTTTACTATTTATAGTACACTGTATAATACAAAAAATACAAGTATCCGCACACATGGGCAGGGCCACTAGAAAATTGCAGGAAAAGTAACCTGAAATTGCAGACATTGTTTTGCAAAACTTTCAGGGAAATTGTGGGAGTTCTACTATAGATCCTGAGTGCTTCACAATAAATCCCTTTACTGTTTTCTACAGCATATTTTAGTCAGCATAAACTACTAAATGAATACACTGACACTTAAATATGTTTTAAATATGAAGAAAAACTGATGTTTCTAACAAGAATCCTAAATGGATAAGATGTGTTGCCTCTTCCAAAATGTAAAAACATTTGCTTCACAAAGTGCTAGATTCTATTTAGTGAGCCACAGAAAATCAATATTAAATAAATCCAGAATAAACAAATGTTACCTGTTTCTGGATGTAGAATAATGAAGCCTGATCAAAAGCTATTTACAGTGCTCTGTCAACTATTCACCAACTTTGATGTAAGAAAAATAAGTAGATGGAGTAGCAAATAGTTCAGTTTTAGTAAAATGTAAAGTGTTTCATGTTCATAATTTGTACTGTAGGTACTGTGCACTACTATTAAATCATATATTAAAACATTAATATATGGGTGTTATTATGGCTGGCAGTGTAGCCTAGTGGTAGCGTAACAAGCAGTGATTGAACTAGGTACATCCAGCAAACTTGGGTTTGATTCCCACAACCTCCACTTCCATACTGTGTAACTCCAAGCAAGTCATTTAACCTCCCAGTGCTTCTAGGTCACTCCCGAAAACAAGCAGTTCTGCCTAGTCGGCTTTACCTGGTTTACAAAGAATATATATATAAAAAATAATAATATGTTTACTACATCATAGAATAGTAGTCTGGGTACCATGTAATTTTACTTGAGTTTTACTTGGGATGCAATAATTTGTATAGGTAAAGATAAATGTTTGGATACATTTGATGTATTTCATAAGCTTGTTTTTAGATTTTAGGTTTTATTGTATTCTTTGCAGATTGCTAAATGCAGGATCCCTGTTACCAACTAGCTTATTCAAGTTTATAATCAGCAGGGCCATCCAAAATCCTCAGTTGTTTGAATGAAAACTAGTCTGAATGAAAGTATGTTCACAAGGAACAAACTGCCTTACTACTTATGAAGAGACTTCACAGTCAGCACCCCATTTAGGTGAACTGGATCATTTGCACCTTTTATTCCACCTGCTGTTTCAGTCTTTTGACAACAAAAGTTTTCTGATAGACTGCTTCAACAAAAAGCAAATGTTAAGTATTTAAGTGTACTTATGTTTGGCCAGTGGATTTTGAAAGCACATTCAATGGCATGCAGATGGTAAGACCCCAGGGCTGTATGATGCTGGTGGGCAGAGTGGTGCTCAATTCACATTTGAGCTCAGACATGAAAACTGGGAGACACCCTTTTCATGGACACCAGTAAAAAAAGCATCCATGTTTGTGAGATGCATGAATCTATTGAAGGTCCTCCACTAATCACTTGTGGATTTTTAGGTGAAGACACTTTATTTCAAAGAAGCAAATTCAAGGTTTTTGTTTTTTTTGCTCCTCCTAACCCCTGGCTATCCACTCCTTCAGGCCTGCCAAGGCCCTACCAACTCTGCTGAGTCCCAACCACCATCCACTGCCTCTTACTACTGTGCTACCAGGTAACCCAAAGTAACCCTTCATTGAGTGGGGCCCAACCCTGTGGAGGTTACCAGGGAGGAGAATTGCCCCAAAGAGATTCCTGTGTATCCTGGGCATGGCAGGTGTCAGAATGAATGTCTGGGGCTTCCAGCTTATGGAGGGACCAGCAGCTGTCCTTCAGTTGGTCAGCGGTGTTTTCCCATTGTTTTGGAAGTGTGACAGGCCACATGATGTCAAAGCACAAGCCGATGTAGGTCACACTCCCTCTTGCAGTGAGGGCTGACATGTTGTCATGCCCTGGTCTCCACCAGGGGCCAGCAAATGCTGAGCCACGAACCCACCCTCCCTCCAAGGAGAAGGTGAGTGGTTGTTGGACACTCAAGCCTTCACCCAACAGCTGGCCCTCCAACACCCAAGTCTGTTCCCTAATCCGGGTCAGCAGTGTCACAGGCAAAAATCCAATTCAGGCAGTTAAATTATAGATAGGAAAACAAAGGTTGTCCACCTTAGCGGTGATAGTTCAGATTAATTCACATCTGAGTTCTAACAAGCAAAGAGACTAATTTATTTGTAACTTATGCATGTGGGGGGTGTTGTGAAGAAAGGGATCATAGTGCTGTCACTACTGCCATCACACTGAAGGGTGAGAGCTGTTGTCGTCTGCCATCACCACTGGTGAATGGAGAATGTAGTACTGCTGCCATGACACCCCTAGGGATGGGGCAGAAGTGCTGCTACTTCTGTCACACCGAGGGAGGGAGGTCATAGTGCTGTTGCTGTTGCCATCACACCAGATGGATGGGGCCGTAGTGCTGTTGGTGCTGCCATCGCACCTGAGGGATGGGGCCATAGTGCTGCTTCCATCACACCTTAGGGATGGGGCTGTAGTGCTGCAGCTGCCATCACATCTTGTACCTAAAATATCTTTAAATTGGTACAAGGATGGAAGGATGTGCAATAGTGGAGGTCAAATTGCTAAAATGCATGTTGGCAGAGTTAAAAATAGCTAAATAAAGTACACAGAACCAAATACCAGTCAAACCGGTTTTGGCTTAGCAGACACCAGTGACAATACCATTTTTACAATGTGCAAAATGGAATATGCCCTTTCTCAATCCCGGTAAACCAGTGTCTCTGAGCATGGCACATTTAGCAACACAGGTGTGGAGAACAGCAGTAAACACAGGCCTCAACATGAGGTGCAGGAAATTACAGAACAAGGGCCATTACATAAAATGCGATTACATAAGAATACACAGTCTCAAAGAAGGCTACCATACAGGTAAAAATACATAGTCACAGGCCAGGCAACAGATAGAAATATAAGTCACAAAACACAGTGACTAAACATAAGTCTCAGATATGATACATAAAGTGCAAAATGCATTCAAGTACATTAATAGTGCACAGGTAAACAAGTAGATTGGAACTCTGAAATCGAGTACACTTACCCTTAGCAAATGGTGATGGGACTTAGAATAGGAGGCAACAGCAGAAGCCCTGAAAAGTGGGGGAAGAGGACAGGAGTGGTAGTGGTGAGTGTAGCAAGGATGAGACACTGCTAATAGGTTGGGGGGTGGAAGGAGTGGATGCCAGAAATTACCCAGGACAGCAGTGGCATCTGGATTCAGACAGTAGCCACTCTTTGAAATTGTTTTTGAAGGAGAGATGAGGTGGGAGAGTGGAGAGATGTAGGGAATCTGTTCCATTGGGAGGGGCAGAGAAGTAAAAGGCTTTACTACCCATGGCAGAGGAGATTTGTGGAACTACCGGGAGAGGTGGATGATTCATGGAGGCTTCTATCTGTGACTCTGCCTGTGAGGAGGGATGAGTATGGGGTCAGAGTATTGTCAACTAAGCAACCAAGGCCATAGTAGAGCCATCCTTGCAGTGGGAGGCAGCCAAGTGACTGGTACAATACACAATGATGGGTACAAAAGGGGCATGGAGGACAAAGCAACAGATACTGCTGTAGACTGAGTTCAGTCTACAGCGCAGACTAAGGATACAAGGGAATAGACAGGAGAGCAGTATTCAAGGAGCTGTAGGTTTCTTGTGCAATTGCTAGGCACTCCTCATAAGAAAGGAATTGATTTAGGTAGGCAGCACTCTAGCTTCTGATTAACTCTGTGCACAGAATTATTGACATGGTTGATGAAGCGTAAGGGATGGGTACAGAGTGATACCTAAGTATTTAAAACTAGGGACATTTTAAGGGGAATCAGCAGGTGTGGGTAAAGGATGGAGGAGTTTGTCTTGGAGATCTTTGTGTGGAATGGTTTGGAACCAAATAGCATTACTTTTGTTTTCTTTTCATTTACCAAGATTCTATTGGAGAGAAACCAATTATGGGCAGTGCCATAGTTAAGCGTAGGCGGAGGAGATGTTTGCAAGAGACTTGTTGCTATGGTAAAGGACAAGGTCATCCACATAGAGGAGAGCCTCAAAGTAAGGCTTTCAGCTGGAGTGCGTTAATAAAATGGAAAAAAAGTAGGGGCCAAGGATGGGGCCTTGGGGAACCCTGTGGATACTGGTAGGGGAGGAGGCTGTACCAATTGTAACAAACTGGGACCTGCCTTTGAGGCAGCTTCTAAATCATGCTGTTTCTCAGCAGAGCAGCCAAGGTGTAGGAGAGTGGAGTGGAGGAGGGATTGGTCGACGAAGTTAAAGGCCTTATTCAGATCCACTACACAGCACCAGTAGCCTTAGCTGCATCCATGTTTCTGAGTATATGGTTAGAGAAATGGATTAAGGCTGATGAGGTACTGTGGTGCTTATGGAAGCAGCGCTGCTGAGGGCAGAGCAGATTATAGTTTACAAGATGCTCTGAGAGTTGGAAGAGCGCGATTTTTCCAGTAGCTTACTCAGTTGTGGGAGAAGGAGATAGGCCTATAATTACCAGGAGAAAGGGATTGTCTGAGTTGAAAATAGGCACAACATTAACATTTTTCCAAGAGTAGCATTATGGATGAGGAGAGGGCAAGGTTAAATATGAAGGTGAGGGGTCAATGATAGCTGGAGAGATGAGCCTAAGGAATGAGGGAAAAGCCCATCTCTGTCAGGGCTACCCTTGGCAGGGAGGGACTTCAGTAGCTTGATAGTAACACTTGGGCCAATGGCCCTAAAGTAGAAGGATGGGGTGTCAGAGGTGGTCCTGGAGGGGGTAGTTATCCTGACTACCAGGGCTGGTGGGTGGGTGGCTGGGAGAGTAGCTTGGTAAGATAGGTGAAGAGGTCAGAAAATACTTTGCTAAAAATCTGAGCAATCTCAGAGGATCAGTCAAGGGGCCTGAGGTGAAGGTGAGCTGAGTAACTTGGCTATGGGTCTTGGGGTTGAGCAAGGACCCAGCTGAGCCCCAGAAGCGATGGGGACCGCCAGGTTGTTCCTTTGAAGGTTTAGGTAGAAATTGTGTTTTAGTGATTTGGCAGTTTGCTTACATGTGTTGCATAATCACCTATATGCGCTCCAGATTTGGGGAAGAGGATGTTATAAGCTTTCTATTTACTATCCTCTCTTTCATTAGGGACAGTAACTCTTGGATATCCATCAGTGTAATCCCTCTCACCCTCCGATTAGTGAGAGGGAAGTGAAGGTCTGAATCAGGGCATTTGTGAGGAAGCCAACTGCATCTGACACATTGTTGATGAAGTACAGGGCAGATCAGTTTAATGCTCTTACATCCTCTAAGAGATTTGTGGGATCCAGGCAGTTAAAATTTCTGGAAGACAGGTACTTGGTGGGGCGTTTGATTGTGGTGGTCAATATGACATAGGTAGGGAGTGGTCACTATAGAGTCTGACAATACACCCACCTGTAGGACCATGTTCACCCAATTTGTGGCTATCCAGTCAAGCAGTGAGTGGTTGAGCGTATGAGCATTGTGCCTAGTGGGGGATGAGATGACTTGCTCGAGGTTGTGTGTTCTCAGTAGGTTTGCTTGTTGGGTTCCTGTGCACTTAACCAATTAAGGTTAAAGTCCCCAAGCAATATGGTGTCCTCGGTAGGAGAAAGTAGTCCTAGGCCATTGAGAAGGGTGGATAATCAAGATACCTCCAATAGGGGTTTGTAGCAACTCAGGTAGAATTTTTTTGAGGAACCCAGGGTCAGTTCTGCAAGGAGCCATTCACTGGGGAGAGGATCAGAGTGGCTAACAATGGCGGCTGAGATATGTTCCTGGACATACAATGCTACTCCCCACCCTTTTTCTTCCTAGTCTATCTAGGTGAAGAAGGGAGTAACTTGGGAGATGGTAGAAGGGGTCAGAGTTATAGGCTTTCAACCAGGTCTCAGAGAGGCCAAGCATATGGGGCTTATAGAGGGACACCCAGGCCTCAAGGTCTGGGAACTTGGATGAGGCTGCAAACATTTAAATGTGCAATTCCTAGACCAATCTGCCTTGCCCAGGTGACATTAGAGTGGTTGATAGGGTGTTAGCAGGGCCAGGGTTGTTTTCAATGTCACCAGCAAGAAGAAGGAGGTAGAAAAAGGGCAGAGAGGAGGGAGCCAGGGGTGGGTGAGATGGTGAGATAGTACAGGAAAAAGCCAAGTAGGTGCCGTTCAGGGTTGTAGAGGAAGGCAAAGAGAGCTGGGCTCAAGGGAGTAATTCATATCTAACAATAGTAGAAGGAGGCATATCAGGGCTATGGAAGTGAGTCACAAGGATAAATGTTCTCGACAATCACAGAGCACAAAATCTGACACTAACAGCAGGCCAGTCATAGAGGTGGCCAGAAGGAGGAGCAGAAATAAGCTTCATTTTGAGGTGCTATAAGAGTTAGTAACCAGAGACATTTTATGGCAGTGTTGGCCAAGTGGTTAAGGTTTCACACTGCAGCAGAGAGAGGGATGCAGAGGTGGCTTGAGTCCGACGGCCCACAGAGAGGGTGACTCCCTCAGATGAGTACCTGGGCAGGGTGAAAGAACTGAGAGGAAAATTGTTGTAGAGAGAGATGGGATCCAGTCCAGAAATTGTTTAGAGTACAATATGGGGGAGGGTAGAAGGAGTGACTTCAATGTTACTCCATGGGCTGAACCAAATGGGGATGGGGGGACAAAGTTGACTGATAGGTTCTGGCGATATAAGTAAAAACACCCTGGGTGGGAGGAGCCACACATGAAATCTCTCCAAAAACACTTGTAATCTCTCTACCTTCGGAGGTCGGAGGTGGAGGGTCAGTCCACATCAGCTGCAAGGAGAGCTTGAACTGTAGTGGAGGCGGTCTGGTGTCTGCATCTTGGAAGGAAGAGAGAGGCACACTATCTATAAATGCAGTCAGGGATTAAAAGGTTACTGAAGCTACACAAATGATCCAGGGGTCAAAGCAGGAAACTTCAGGCTGGAGGATGGGAGAAGACTGAAACCCAATATGGCAGCTAAAGAAGTGCCAAGAAAGCAGAGTAAGGTACAGAGAATCAGGTAAGTAAGAGCAGAGAATCAATGGGAAAGTACAGTGATTATAGTAAGTCTTAAGGCACACTTCAGAATCACTCCAAATGCAGGATGGACTGCCTTAAATGCCATAAAGTACAGTGTAAACAGACTACAAATACAGGCAGAGTAATCTTAAATCTAGACCACAAAATCCTATCAACAAGGAACCGCCTATGGAAAATATCTCCAAGAACACTTGTAATCACTCTACCTTGAGAGGCGGAGGTCAGTCTGCAGTAGCTGTAGGGAGAGTTTGAACTGTAGTGAGGCTCTCTGGTTTCATGCATGGTTCTAATCTTTATTACCTATTATATACAGTCTAATGGTGTCAGCCCATACAGCATGCTGGTGTATATACTGTAGGTGCCTGAATAGTCTGATCATGAGTTGTCTCCTGTCTGGTGGGCCCTGGGGTGCTTCAGAGATATACTTCACAATCACATTTACCAAGTGAGTAAACTACCATTGTGGGATACAATCTCTGGGACACTCCAGTAACCTTACAGGCTACAGTAGGTAATAAAACAAGCATTTGTCAATGCCGAATGTTGATTTAGATTGGTCCGTTGAGCTCGCTCACTGCCCTTGTGTCACTCACTCGTTCTGTTTCTGCCAGTGCTGCAGGCTGTTCTTTTGTACTGGGCTCCTGCCTACATTGGCATTTTCTGCCCACAAAGAAACCTGCAACTGTCCCAACAGAGCTCCGTTGAGTCCGCTCACTCCCCATCTCACTCACTCATTCTGTTTCTCCCAGTGCTGCAGACTGCCCTTTGTACTGGGCTCCTGCCTGCTTTTGGCACCTTTTCCTGCCCACAAAGAACTCTGCAGTTGTCCCGAAGAGTCTGCTGGAGTCCGCTCACTCCCCATCTCACTCACTCATTCTGTTTATCCTGGTGCTGCAGGCTGCCCTTTGTTCTGGGCTTCTGCCTCTTTTGCATCTCTTTCTGCCCACAAAGAAATCTGCAGCAGTCCCGACAGACTCCAGTTTACCTCACTCACTCCCCTGTCTCACTCGCTCATTCTGTTTCTGTCAGCGCTGCAGACTGCCCTTCAGTACTCGGCTCCTGCCTGGATTGCTGCCTTTTCTGCTCACAAAAATCTGCAGCAGTCATGATAGAGCTCCATTGAGCTTGCTCACACCCCTTTCTCAGTCGCTCATTCTGTTTCTCCCACTGCTGCAGGCTGCCCTTTTGTACTGGGCCCCTGCATGCATTGCTGCCTTTCCTGCCCACAAAGAAATCTGCAGCAGTCCTAACAGAGCTCTGTTGAGCTCACTCACTCCCCCACCCTCACTCACTCGTTCTGTGTCTCCTGGCGCTGCAGGCTGCCCTTTTTACTGGACTTTTGCCTGCGTTGGAGCCTTTTCCTGCCCACAAAGAAATCTGCAGCAGTCCGACAGAGCTCAGTTGAGCTCAGTCCCTCCCCAACAGTAGCTCAGTCCTAATCTGTCCCAAAACTGATTTCCAACAGCGACTGTGGTATTCTGTGCCAGAAGCATGGAAACACATTTCAGCCTGGATGTAGAAAATGACAGCTGTGCTGTTCATATAGGTGGTGTGAACAAATGCCAGTGTTGAAAATCTGGCATGAAAATAGTACTAATTTGCAAACTTACAAGGGTGCGTGGAAACTGCACAACACACACTCATAACACAGTAATTTTATGGAGTTTCATCACAAAAATATTCAACATAGGCATTTTATGACCTCTGCTCATGAACAGTATCAGTGTGATTTTCTTAATGTGTCCAGAACACTGATTTCACACAGCGACCGCTTATGTGTGCGGAAGAGCAAAAACACAGTTCAGCCAGGATGAAAAATAACAGATGCACTGTTCATAAGGAGGTGTGGAAAATGGCAATGTTGAAAATCTGAGTGAAAATATTGCAAGTTGCGAAGAACGTGTGCATGGAACCACGCAATGTACATTCTTAACACAATCATTTTATGGACTTTCATCACCAAATTTTCAACATAGGCATTTTAAGATGACTGCTAATGAACAGTGTCAGAATGGCAATGTTGAAGATCTGGAGTGAAAATATTATTAATTTGCGATATTACGGCGTGCATGCAAACTACTTAATGCATGCGCCGTAACACAGTCATTTTATGGAGTATCACCAAATTTTCAACGAGGCATGTTAGGACCTTTGCTCATGAACAGTGTCACTGTCATTTTCTTAATCTGTCCCAAACACTGGTTTCCCACAGCGACTCGCGTTGTTCTGCACCAGAAGTGTGAAAACACATTTTGGCCAGGATGTGAAAATGACAGCTTTACGGTTCACAAGGAGGTGTAGAAAATGCCAATGTTGAAAATCTGGCATGAAAATATTGCCAATTCACAAAGTTACGAGCACGTGTAGCAACTGCACAATGCAGGCTCATAAAACAGTCATTTTTGGTTTTTTACACCAATTTGCAATATAGGCTTTTTGACAGCCCACCTCAAGAACACTGGCTCTGTTGTTTCATTACTCAGTTCCAAAGGTGATTCCATGTAGTGACCATGAAATCACCTTTTGGGGCCGAATAATGTCATGACAGTGCTAGAATTCGTGAGGAGGGTCCCAAAACGCCATGTTAAAAGTTGGTGCCAAAATTCCCAAAATGCCTGAGATATGCATCAAAGTTGAAAAACCTTATTTATTCCATTATACAGCTTACCTGCATTTCTTCAGTTCGTGGTCGGCTTTGAAGAGTGCAGACGTGTTCCGGTCCACTGAAGAAGGTTAGCGAACTCCAAAGGTAAGTATGGGGTGGGGGTGAGGAGGCAGGGTGCACAGTGGGTGAGCTCAGGTTGTGGGATAGGGGCAGGAGACTGCTGAAGGACTGTTTCCTTTTACACAGGAAAAAAAACATTGCAGGAATGTTTTTGGTTTACAGGGGCATGTGGCGTGCTGGGGTGGGCTCCCAGCATGCCAATGGATCTTTTGGGAGGTAGCTGTAGCCGATGGGGACTGAGCACCCCCACCTGCATACAACAAAAGAGGGGTTACATTATCCCGATGGAGATTGGGCACCCCCATCGCACACAAGAAAAGCGGGGAGGTGACATTATGCTGACGGGATTGGGCACCACATCGGCACACAACAAAGTGGAGGGGTTATATAATGTTGGCGGGAGTGGGTTCCCTGTTAGCAACATCAATCTTAGGGCACTGACCAATGGGGATTAGGCCCATGAAGCCAAACACAGTGGGGGAGCACATGCTGCCATGGGGATTGGGCACCCTCTTGGCAGGGGTAATATTGTTTGTGAACATGGTGGCAAGCTGCTGCCATGTTCACAAACAGTATCACTGTAACAAGGTTTCACTCAGCAATGATGGGTCGCTCCTCATTGCAGCGAATGGCTTACACTGCAATGACGAGGTGGCCCTGATTGCAGCAGCTGAAACCTTACAAGGTTAGGGCATACTGGCTGAACTAGTGTCAGCAGCAGTGTGACACAGCATTGGGGAAAGTGGACCACCTTTAAAGGATGTGGGAGCATTGGCCACAACAGTGTCGCACCTCCAGAACCTGCTTCTGGAAAGTTGCTGCAATATGTTTCTTGCACATGCGTGCAGTCAACATAGTGAGTACATCTCAATAACAGGGAGAGAGAGAGACTGGTCAGAAGCAGAGTTTGAGGAGACAGCTGCATTGAGTACTTGTCATCCAAAGTTAGACTTTGTTTACTAACTTCTCTGGTCTATAGTGTCTCATAAATGTGTGAATGGATGATCAGGTAGCAGCCACACATATCTCCTCACCTGATGCCAGGTTTCTATTGGAACATGAGGTAGCCAGCACCCTGGTGGAGAATGGTTGAATGTCATTAGGTTGAGTCTTTGACATCATTTGTATGCTTCCTGTCTTGCTGTCTAAAGCCAGCTGGCTATGGTAAACTTGAAAGCTGGAGTACCCATCTTGCTGCTTTGAACAATGATGAAAAGTCTGTCTGGTTTTATGAATTCCTTGTTCTGTTAATATAGGTACTATAGCTAGGACTCTTTTCATGCCTAGCTTGTGAAGTGGCATTTCAGTTGTGGCCTCAGATTCTGGTAGTATTGCTGGTTGCTCAATAGTTTGGCTTGCATGGAATTCTATCACTTCTTTGGGGGTAAATGATGGAATGGTTCTCAGTGTTGCCAACTGCCATGAAAACTAAAAGGGTTCCTTAAATGAGAGTCCTTGAAATTTGCATGTTCTGCTTGCTGAGCATATTACCACAAGATATGCCATCATTGGGGTTCATCCATCTGAGTTCAATGGAGCATCAGTAGTTCAAAGGGGACTGATGTCATGGCTGTAAGTACCAGATTCAAGTCCCAAGGTGCAGTGATTTGTCTAGTCTTTGATCCTGTGTTAGATGATGCTTTAGGAAATGTAAAACATCACTGTGGGCACCAGGAGCAAAATGTCCTTCTTGCCATAATGCTTCCCTATGGCCCCAGTAGGACTCTAATAGAGGCTAGGGACAGTCCTTTCTCTAGGGCCTCCTATAGGTAAACATAGAACATATGAATTGTCGATAGAAAAGGACCCTTGATCATCCAGTCTGGCCAGTCTGCCCAGATTTTACCTGTCTATTCTGTCTCCATTGACCCTACTTGATCTCCAACAACCCTCCCCACTCCTGCATATTTACCAATCTTCCCTTATACCTATCACATGCATGCTTGAAGCCCCCACTGGTTTCAATCCCACCACATCTGCTGGCACAATGTTCCATCCAACACTCTTTCAGTGAAGTACAACTTCCTCACGTCCCTCTTAAATGTGCCATCTTCAAACTTCACTGCACACACTCTTGTCCTGGTGCACTTCTTCATTTGAAATAGACTCCCTCATGTGCCCTGCTCACCCCTGTGAAGCACTTGTAGGTCTCTATCAAGTCCCCTGTTCCCTCCTCTTTTCTAGGGTGTACATTTTGAGATCCTCAGTCTCTCCTCATTGGGCTTTTGATGTAGCCTATGCACCATTTTAGTTGCTGTCCTCTAAACTGCTTCCACCCTATGTCCTTTCTGAAATTTAACTCCAGAACTGGACACAGTGCTTCAGGTGAGGTCCCAGCAATGACCAATATAGTGGTAACACCACCTCCTTCCTTCTGCTGGTAATACTTAAGCACCACAGCATCCCACTGGCCCTGCCTACTGCCCTGTCACATTGCCTCACCACATCCCAGCAATGACCAATATAGTGGTAACACCACCTCCTTCCTTCTGCTGGTAATACCTATGCACCACAGCATCCCACTGGCCCTGCCTACTGCCCTGTCACATTGTCTCACCACATTGCAGTCATTAGATATGATAAGCCAAAGGTCTCTTTCCTGCATAGTGAATGTCAGTACCTCTCCCCATTTTATTTTATTTATTTATTTAAAAGTTAGTAATTGGGAAAGTCACACTGAGCCAGGACTCATTTCCAGGTGTGACCCAGGGGAGGGTAAAAGTGGAAACATGCTATAAGTGCAGAACAGTATATAACAATGCTAGTCAAAGTCAACAAGTTTAACTGAGGGTGTTGGTACACTTAGGAAAATAACAAAAGGACAACAGTCAATTTACATCACTGTAACAGCTGTGGGTAAAGTACAAAAACATAAAAAGAAAGGAACAGACAAATTAGCTTTGGTGCATCAAATGAGAAGGGAAGCAGTGGTAGGGTGAAAATGCAGCCAATGAACAGCAGCAAGCATGGGTGCATTCCACGCAGGTGAAAGTGCATAGTAACAAAAGTCAGCATTTGGAGGACTGAAATTGTGAAAGGGGCACAGATATTAGGTGGAAAGCATGAGCAGGAAGGCATTAGTAGTTGTCTCAGATGAAGTCTAAAGGCATGGGAGGTAGGATAGGCAAAGATGAAAGGAGCAGGTCCCAGAGGGAGGGAGGAGGAAGGCAATAGGAGAAGGCAACTTGGCCAGCAGAAGAGAGGTGGTGGGATACTTTATACTCAGCTTCTGGGTTTCTATGCCTTAGGTACTTGATATTGCACTTTTTAGCATTGAACTCCAGCTGCACAGTGTCAAAGGCCTTGCTGAAGTCCAAGTAGACAATGTCCACTGCCCTTCATTGATCTATTTCCTGGTCACCCACTCGAGTAAATAAATCAGATTTATCTGGCATGTTCTCTGCCCCTGAATCCATGCTGACTGGTCTTGTAATCCATTGGATTCAAGATACTCCACTAACCTTTCCTTAAACAGGGTTTCCATTAATTTCCCCACCACTAATGTTAGGCTCAATGGCCTATAGTTGGTTGCCTCCACCATGCTGCCTCTCTTCTGGAGTAGGACTACATTTGCTCTCCTCAAGTCCTCTGGAACCCCTTCAGTTTCCAGTGAGTTTTGAATAAGGCCATCAGTGGTGCAGCAAGCACTTCCCTGAGTTACATGAACACCTTTGGATGTGTCTCATCTGGTACCATGGCTTTGTCCACTTTCAGATATGCAACTCTCTTCAAGACTCTTTTCTCGAAATGGACTTTTGCTCCCACCCTGTGTTTCTGCTGCTGTTTGGTGGTCTGTCCCTCTTCCTCTACTGTAAACATTGAGTAGAAGTACCTTTCAGGATGTCTACTTTTCCTGATTCTCCTCTGTGCAGTCTGTCTCTGCCATCTTTCTAATCCTCACTATCCCTCCTTTTGCCTCAGTCTTCTTGCTTATGTACCTGAAGAAAGTCATGTCCTTTTTTCTACCCATTTGGCAACTTTACCTCTGTTTATGGCTTTGCTTTCCTCACTGCCTTACCAGCTTCCCTCTGTTTTACCTGGTACACCTCTCTATCTCATCCTTCTGCATTTCTTTGTACCTCCTGAATGCCACTCTTTTTCCATCACCTTCATGGCCACTTTACAGCACAATAATGGTCTGTTTCTGCCTGGTTTTCCTCACTTCCTTTATGCTGAGGCTGATTGCTTTCACAATGCCATTCCTTAATTTTCTCTACTGTTCCTCTACCTCTGCCTGGCAATCCTCCCTGCAATGCTACTTCTGAGACAGTATCTCACTTCTATAAAATGCACCCTCCTAAAGTTCAGAACCCTCATCTTTTGTGGCTTGTCTCTGCACACATCTTAATGTTGAATCACACTGTATCATGATCACTGCCGTCAAGAACAGCCCATAGTAGCGCTCTGCAGTGCTGTCTGTGTTAGTAAGCATCAGGTCCAGTTTTGCCCTGCCACTAGTGGGTTGTCAGACTAGCTGCCTGAGAAACACACCCTACAGGAGTTAATGATAGCCCTGTTTAATCGAAGCTGCAGTTGGAAGACTCCAGCCCACATCTGGCAGACTGAAGTCCCCAACTAGCAACACCGCCACCTTTTTAACATCCTGCTGATGGTTTCCCCTACTGCTTATCCAACTCCACCTTTTGTGCTAGATGCCTGTATATTACCCCAGTATGAACAGTGACCCCAGCCCTGTCTCCAGGGTGACCCACAGCAACTCTAGTCCTTCCTTCAGCTCTAGAGACCCTTGCACATCTATAGCCCAGGTACTCTCCTTCACATACACAACAACCCCTCCTCTCCTCCCTTCATATCTGTTTTCAACTGAGAGTAGCATGGTATGGCATGTCCCAGTAGTGACTTTCAGTTTACCATGACACAGTTATGGCCACCCAGGTTCTCCTGCACCATAGTAGCTAAATTTTATTTCCAAGACTCCTTGAGTTGAAGCATGGCTTTACAAACCTTTCTCTCTGCCTGCAACCTCTCCTTTCCACCTATTCTGCTCCTGTAACTGCCCCTTACTCTCCATTTCCTCATTACTCTTTATTATCTTGTCTCGTCTACACCTCTCTTTCTGCCTCCTCTCTTTGTTCTTATCTCCCTTGTCTTTCACCTGTCTACACCCTCCATCTTGCACTCCTGCCCTACGGGTGGTTTCTCCCTTGGGCCTTCTATCCATGTTACTTGATAAAACAGCGCCCCACTTGGTTAGTCAATGCTCATCCAATTAACATTTAAACCTCCCACTGAGGACTGTGGTCCCTTCCCAGTATGATGCAGTCCCTCAAATCTGTAGAGGACCATATCCTTCCAGGTTGGCCCACATCCCCAAATGTAGCCAAAACTCTCCACCTGCAGCATGCCTTCATCCAGATGTTGACTTTCCTGGTGTAGAATGCTCTAAACTCCACTTGGCCATAAACAGGTAATACCCAGCAAATGCCACTGGATGTGCTCCTGCCTAATGCTCCTCCTAGTTCTCTGAAATGACCCTCGCTCGCCTGTTCCAACCATCAGTGGGTCGTTATTCCCCAGGAGGACAATGACATCCAGAAAGCACAAAAAGGCTGCACACATTTGGAAGTGTTCTAATGGAGTGTGTGTCTTTTTGTGCTTTCTTCAGTTTTTAGCTAAAGCTGAAAACAGCAGCACCTTTAGCTGCAGTGGTGTGCACAGTTCAATATTGCCATTGTGCAGTGGCATCCAACTCCACCCATGCCATTCCCTCTAGTAATCCTCAGGATCTGCTCTCCATCCCTCAAGCTGAAGCACCAGGGAGGCACTTTACCTCCTCTTCCCTTATCTGCCTGTTCAATTCTATTCCCTCACAATAGAGTATCCTACCAGCAACTGCTTTCTACATGGCTGGGATCTTCCTCCACCTGGCGATTCCCCTTCTGAGGACCACCATATCCTACTTTGCCACCACGTCTGCACCTCCTCCCTGATGCCGCATCACACCAGTATGGTGAAGGAATTTTGTAGCAGCATAGGCTGAGGAGTGTGTAACCTACCCAAGCCCACCAAGATCCAGCCATCTTGCCCTGTCTAGGCATCCTCTGAGGCAATGGAGGCAGACTCATTGGCCCCTGGGTGGGGAAAGGTTCTCTGCATCCTTGCCAGCTTAGCTCAGAGTCTAGAGACCTCTGTCCTCAAACCAGAGAGGTGAGTACAAATGGGCAGCACCTCAGTCTCCAGAATGTGCCTGAAGACTGTGGCTCCACATTGTTTGCACCACTTCCATGCTGTTTACCTCTATTACCTTTATTGCTGTTGAACTTAGTCAGCCCCTTCTGCCTCCTCCTATACCTTTTCTTTCCCTCCTTCCCTTTCTCTATTTGTATTTGGTTTATTACCCTACCCAAGATAGGGTGTTACCTGCTTTCCTTCTACCAGTATGTATGTCAGCTGAACCCTTCCTGGTACACACTGCTTCCCTACTCTGCCTTTTAACCATCTTTCCTTCCCTTCCCTTCCTTCCTTACCTAAAGTGGCTAAATTATCTTTCCCCAGATAGGGTGTATCCTGTTCTACTTCTGTTATTAGCTGTCTGTAGCTAAGTTCTGCAGTGTTTACTCCTTGAACTTAACTCACCACCTGTAACTATCTGCCATGTCTCTTTTAGAAAGTGTAGGCAGATTTACATTTATCTCAGCTTATCTCTTGTCTCTTCTGCAGAACCTCATGCAGAATGCAGTCAACTCGCTGACACCTGCTGACACCTTAGGCCCCTTAGGTAACCTGTTCCACTCACTTACTGGGACATAGTGTGTTGGGACATGCTGAGCAAGAGAATCTTTTATAGTGCTCTTGTTAAAGGCATTAAGCTTCTGGCAGCTCTGCTCCCAATCACACATCTGATTCACGGGGCTTTCACAGTCTATTCTCCTCTAAAATGAATCTCCTGATCTAGAATCCTCTCATTACCTGTTACAAATTTAAATACAGTCTCAAAGTGCTCCAAACACTGAGCACAAATCTCTTTCTTATCCACTTACACTGCTAAATATAGGGGACATTTTTTTATATAGTATATATATATATAGTTATTTACTTTTTATTATAGGTTACAGTCGGCACCTATAGTTAGGGTTCAGTAGCATGTTTAATGTTAAACCTCAAATGTTGCACTTCAATAACTTTGCAACCGATCAATGGGTTTGCTCTTAATCTGGAATCACTGTCCCGTGGGGTAGATCTCTTGTTGTGGCAAGTTTCGCTTTAGTCAAATGTACTGATTCTAAGATCCAGGCAGGTGCAAAATATCATAAAGTCACTATATTTTGCCTTTTTTTTCCTCATTGACTTGCTTCCAGACAGTGTGGAATTTTTATGTTATTTTTTTTTATGGTAGAAACAGCTTTGGTAGCAGAATAGGCATGCATTTATTTTCTGAAAAATATTGATCTGTTGCTAGGTAGTGCTGTGTGGAATTTTCAAATTCTGGCAGAATGAAATTTCATGGAATTTTCAAAATGTACTCAAAGATGGATCGAGATCCAGATTTTCCCATTGCCTGTGAAGGGTATCATAAGGTTATAGACTGACATGAAGCAGCAGTTAAAGCATCGTCAATCTTAATGTATACCGTACTCATCTTGCTGCTCTATTATTAACTCAAGCTGTTTAAGATTTTTATGCTGTGTTACTTACATAATTATATTTGTAAGCATCATTTGTCTTATTTGTGTGGTTTATAAAAGTTCTGTAATATAAGCTGATGTGCTGTTTAATTTTGTGTTTTACATTGACTTGCAAAATCCGTCCATCAAGTTACAGAAATCTTTGTGATAGCTAAACATTCTATTGATATGATATATTTGTGCGGTGTCCATCTGCATTTGAACTACTGCAATTACTGTTCAGCATTGCTCACAGATGATGATCACAGTGACTTGAAAAATTGTTTCAGATGGTGAATGTTCACAGACTCTTAAAATGCACTTCAGTAATAGCCTCAGACTTAGAAAATGCATTTTACTTTATTGCATTTTGAAACTAGAATACCACAATATGTTATTTGCAAAACATTACTTTGTTTATTGCAGTCAACCACCTGTAAAAGGTGTCACCTATTTCCCTGCTATGTCTGAAACTAGACCAAAATTAATTTCATTCAAATTTTGTATGAGTGCTGATTAAACAGGTGCTTTTGACATGGCTGATATAATTACCCATGCGCTATTCATGCTAGTCATATAACTATGTATTAAACTGGGTTTCATATCATTATAGATCCAAGTTGTAATACTCTGATTCAAAATTCACACAGTGTATAAAGATCATATAATAACTGGCCTCCTTTTCCCATAGGAAACCATGGTGTAATTTTTCGTTATAAAGGAGTGTTTATAACGGCAAACACCTTACATTTCCCTTGCTGTGTGCATGCTCAGGTAGCAGCGCGACCAGTCAAGACCGCTCACTGCTTCCATCTCGCCCAACACAGAGCCACCAGAAGAACTCAGCGGTAAGTTCTTTTCTTTTCTTTTTTCCCCACATTGGAAACACATAAAGACCTGCTAAAACAAACCAAAAAGGTTTACAATCCAGCACAGGTTTACATCCCTGCTGATCATTTAGCAGATGACCCCATAGATTGTTTCCATCTTTTCTTAAATAAATATTTTAAACATTAAAATAATCCTTTAAAATATTTTTTTTCTGTATAAAACAATGAGCCATTGTATAATAGGAATAATGCCCTCCAGGGTGGGTGTTATGCTGGGATAACATTCCTTTTGAGTTGTTGGGCCCTCAGCCATAGCCTCTGGCCCAACCACCCGGTGGAATGTTATCCCAGCATAACATCTAACTTGTCAGGCATTATTTGTTTATTAGCTAGGTATTTTTTATCATCTTTATTTATTACTGAGGTAATTTGCATGAAACAAGATAGTTGTACCTTAAAGTCTTATCAGCTGCTATTGCTTCTTTCCAACCTGATGTCATAATAACCTGCTTGTGACATCATATTTATTCCATGGCAACAGATTGTGATGTCACAACAGAACACTATAGTTTCAAGTAAGGAATAAGCTACAGAGGCAGATGAATTCAAAGGGATAAATATTTTGGGGCAGATTCACAAAACTTTGCCTGGTATAAAACCCAGTTTGCCTGCAGCAAACTGGGCTTAGTGAATAGTTGCAATGAGGGGGGGCCACAATCAAATGAGGGGAGGGACTGGCATATCCCCACAATATCATGCAAAACTTGTGGTATACACAAAGGCCATTTGTGACAGCCCTTGCATGGAACAAATACCTCTGGAAAAACCTGGTGGTAATTCATAGTTATCATAGGTATCATAGGTGATTTCAGAGCAAAGAAGACTTACGCCCATTGTGCTCGCTTGTTAATTCTAATTTTGAACCCCGTATTTTATTTGCTTTGCAATACTTATCCAGTTTCTTCTTGAACTCAACTGTCGCCTTACTTGTGACTACCTCCTCAGGTAGATTATTCCATACTGGAATAACTCTAACACTAAACCAGTGCCTTCTTTTCGTGGTCTTAAAATTATGCCCTTTAAGTTGCCATGAATGTGACCTAGTGTCATATCGCTGTTCCTCAGGGTAAGTCCCAATTTGACCCTTAGCTTTGCATCTTTAAGTGCATTATACACCATACACATATCACCTATCAGCTGCCTATACTCCAACATGAACATCCCCAAGTCCTCCAATCGATCCCCATAGTCCTGGTCCCAACATCCGCTACTAACCTGGTAGCCCTCCTCTGAACCCTCTCCAATCTTCCTATGTCCAACCTGTAACCAGGTGACCAGAACTGTGCACATACTCCAGCTGGGCCTCACCAGTGCACCAAGAGAGGCACAATCACTTCCTCTTCCTACTCTTTATATGTTTCTTGATGTTTATAAGAGTACTACTAGCAGATTTTATAACCTGACTGCAATGCTGGTGGAACTTGAAATCACTTGTCACTTTAACCCCAAATCTCTTTCCTCCACTACTTTGCCCAATTTCTGTCTATTTAAGAAGTAGTCAGCTTGATTATTTTTATTCCCAAAGTGCATCATCACACATTTGTCGGTGTTAAAGGATAACTTTTATCCCTTGCCCAGCTTTCCATTTTGAGTAAGGCTTTTGCAACTTTATCACATCCTCACCATTTCTGATAGTAATGTCAATTCTAGTGTCGCCTGCAAATTTGGTTTCCCAGACATCCTCTCCTCCAGCTAATGAGTGTATATAGATATTAAACAAGCAGGGCCCCAGAACAGATCCCAGGGAACTCCACTCTCCACTCGCAACCAATCAAAGTAAATTACCTCTGCTTTCTCTCACTCAGCCATACCTTAACCCAAGTTGTAATATATCCTGGTATTTTATGTTCAATCAGAGCATCAATCAATTCACCATGTGGGACCTTGTCAACGCCTTGAGAAATCCAGAACACCACATCCACAGAGACACCCTCATCCAGTGCTCTGCTCACATGCTCATAAACTCCAAGAGATTAGTTTGGCATGATAACCTTTTTAAAACCATGCTGAGCATCGTCACAATCCCCTACTGAATCCTGAAACTCCACCATTTGATCCTTTAAAATAGATTCCAACATTTCCCAGTACAGTTGTCAAGCTGACAGGCCTATAGTTGCCCATCTCCTGTCTAGATCCTTTTTTATAAATAGGATCACATTTGCTTTCGCCAAACCTCAATCACCTCCCGTTATCCAAAGATTTCTGAAACAGTGATGTTATAGGTCCTACCAATTTGTTGCCAATTCCCTTAGGACCCTAGGATGGATTCCATCTGGTCCTTGAGATTTATTCGGTCCAGGTGCTTTAGTCTATCCTCAATATCCTCAATATCTAGGTTACCCTCCTCATCTGTGGCTTGTCTGTGTCTGTAGCTTAGTTTTTGTGGATTTACATGGTTTTCTGCTTGGAGTAACTGCACCATTCTTGCTCACTACATCCGTGAAAGTCTCCTGAACTGGATTTCTGCAAACATCACAACCAGGTATCTGCATTTTTCATTTAAAATCAACTTTTGGAAGCTAACCCAAGCAAAACATAAGTCAAGCAATTAAGTCTGATAAACTCGGTGACTCTAGGTCTGCTTGAATCTACATTTCCTGACCTGCTCCATGATCTGTATGTGGGCTTTTCAACAACCTCTTTGAATGACAAAGAGATGCAGACAAAGGATTTCACATCCTGCATATGCCCAGGCACAGTTCATCACCTGCAGGAATTCTAACACATTCTGTGACTCTGGACCTCAGCTGTTGATAATTTCTTTTGGCTTATGACTTAACCAACAGGTATCTACAAGATGCTGAAATCTTTCTCCTACAAATTCTCCTTATGCTGCTCCTGCTTCAGGAAATGTTCACCCCAACACAGGACCACCTGGGCAGCCAGCAGTGGCACCAATCAGAAGGACAGGACACTTACCATGGCATCCATCAATGCCTGCAGCATCCTCAACAAACTTGACTCCTCCAAACATGGATCCTACAGCACAACCCTGATGTCCTCTCAGTTGTAGAAACATGGCTAAACCCTAAAATCCTGATACCTCAGTCTCTATCCCTGGCTACTGCATTTTCAGGCAAGACAGGATTGCTAAACAGGGTGGGGCTGTGCCATCTATCTTAAGGATACCCTTATGGGTCACATCATCCCATCCCTAGCCTGAGCAACTCCTCTCAGGTCCTCACAATCAAAATCCTCCTTGGTGCACATAACAAGGAACTCACTGTCATCTCGGTTTACCTACCCCAAGAGACCAGGCTGCTGGCTCCATAGCATCATGGAATATCTAAGGGTCCAGCAACATAATTCTGAAACAATAATCATGGGGTTTAACATTAACTGGCTCTCCGCTGAGGCTGCTACCTATAAGGATGCAGCCACAGCGCATCACCTCACTCAACTGGTCAATGCCCCACCAGGTGTAACTATAGGACAGGCTCCTACGCTTCTAGACTGGATTCTATCTAACCGCCTGAACGCATCTCCAATGTTTCTGTACTCCTGGATACAATAAGTGACCACCGCCTGTCATCTGCTCCTGGTCAAACAAATAACACAAGCCGCCTCCCAAGCTTATCTATGCCAGGGTTATCAAACAAGGGCACCTCCAGCTGTTAAAATCCCATCTAACCAGGCTGAACTGGGCAGTGCTTGACTCCCTCAATGACACCAACAAAGCTCTGGACCTATTTATCAAATGTTTCAACGAAGCCTGTGACATCTATGCACCAGTGAAAAGATGAAGGTCAAAGGACAGACTAACCCTGGGTTACTACTGACCTTTTAACTCTGCTCAAGCACAGAGACCACTGCATTGTGCTTGTGCAATTCGGCGTAAAGTAAACATACAATTATACAAAGTAGCCAGAAATGATTGCACCTCAAGAATACTGAATGCTAAATGCAGCTATTACAAAGAGGCTCTGACCAACTCTTGAGCCAGGAAACAAATTCTGGAACAACATGAAAGAACTCACAGGCAAGGATCCTAAAGCACCACCCACTATGCTCAACCTTCATGGCACTCTACACTGACCTAGGTATCATCACCAGCACTTTTAATAATGCATTTACAAACCTGGACAGTGTCCTTCCACCAAATTTTTTCGATGACCTCCCTCCAGCTCCTCCCAAGTTACCCCCAACTAGAATGTACAACCCCAAAGTTTTTTTTTTAAGGCAGTCCCACCACAAGTAGTTAGAAAATACATTCAAAAGGCCATTGGCAAACAAGGGTACAGTGGTGACTCCTTGACCTGAAACTGCTGGCACAAGTCCTCGATGAAATCTTAGAACCACTTACAAAGATCTTTAATCTCGCTTAGATTGGGCCATTTCCTCTCTGGAAGAAAGCCACTGTCACACCGGTTCACAAAAGCGAGATAGGACACTGCACACCAATTACAGACTAATCTCTCTCCTCCCCACTATCCAAAGCGCTGGAGTGAATAGTGTCGGACCAACTAGTTGAATTCCTGGATAAGTACAATGTACAGTGCCCAGAGCAGTATGGCTTCAGAAAGGGCACAGCACCACCACTGCACTACTGGAATTTACAACCTTCATCCATGCCACGCTTGACAAGGGATGTGGAGGGGCAGATTTATAGACCTTACCAAGGCATTCGACACAGTTAACCACCCCTACTGCTCAAGCAACTGTCCTCCATTGGGATCTCCAGCGATGCCCTTCCATGGTTCACCAGCTACCTTGATAATCGGATCCAACGTGTAAGGATTGCAGGGATCTCTTCAGATGAGAAACTGGTCCATTCTGGAGTCCCCAAGGGTCTATTCTGGGCCCTCTACTCTTCTCCTCTTCATCAACAATCTCCCAGTGCCTGCCACCAAAAATATTACTATATGCAGCGATGCAGTCCTGTTTTCCAGTCACCATGACATTACAGTCCTTGAATCCAGCTGCAGCTCGACTTCAATCGCATCGAAGACTGGTTCAATTCTCATAAACTTGTCCTGAACCACAGCAAGACTAAAGCCATGTCCTTCTGTAACCGACAGAGCAGGCAGAACTCTCTGTCCCTCACCATCAAGAACCACACTGGGAACCCACTTGAACATGTCAAGGAGTTCAAGTACCTTGGTATTACCCTGGATAGTACCCTCTCCTACACTCGCATATTGACACTGTTGCCAAGACCGCCAATATACGGATTGGACTACTACACAAACACAAGCACTGTATGCCATGGGATGCCCTTAAACCAGCCATCTACAGCTCTGTCACCTCTGTCATTGACTACGGCCTTGCCATCTATGGCTGTGCCCCAACAAGTGCCCTCCATAGGATCTCAGTTGCTCTCAACAAAGCCTGTAGACTACTGACGGTGCAGCCCAACAAACTCACACCTGTGACCTCTATGCACAGGCCAGCTGGCTACCCCTCGCAGCAGAACACAATACCAGACCTGCTTACTTACCAAAAAGATTCTCCTTGGTCTCATGCCACCTGGTGTTAGCTCACTCCTTACTACCTACAGTGGCACTCAACAAACACGTGGTGCCCAATCTCTAACCTTTCAGGTTCCCAGATGTTGTACCTCCATGGGTCAGCGGTCCTTTATCTATAGAGCCGCTCAATGGTTCAATTCCTCAATAAAGAAGCACTTTCCTCTACTACACTTGGACCCTTCAAAGGAATCTCAAACTTTACCTCACCTCTACCACTCAATGTGACTGTTTCATTGAACAGAGATCTCTCTAAACATCTCCCAGCTCACTCATGTCTCACAGCCCGCCCTTTCCCAATCTCATTCCTCTGGCACTGGGCCTTCCTTGTGACTCCTTTCCTGCTTCACATCTCCACTGGTACAAGACATTTTCCACCACCATCGGACAGTGGCCCATTAACCTGCCAACTTCCTCACCCGGTCGCATGCCTGCAATACTAACTGCCTATGGTGTCCTCTATCTCTTATTGTTACTGCAGCCAGCTGCCTACTCAAGCTGCTCGTTTTATGAATATTATCACAATGTATGTTATAACTGAGTATCATTATTTTTTCTTTAGTTGTTTTGGTTGTTTATTGTGCATTCTTTTACTACCTCTGTATGTATGTTGACCCTCATCCTTTGACGTGAACCTTTGTAAACGAGCAGTTTCTGCTCAAAGGTATTTGTAATCCGAGAATTTAATAAATAAAAATAATAAATAAATAAATAAATAAAATATCGTTTTTGTTTAAAATAATTTTATAATCTATTTTAGACAGTTGATCTCTAATATTTTTAGACTTATTATTAAATACTGATGAGAAATATGTATTGAAAAGCCCTGCCATAGTTTGGCAATCCTCAACTAATATACCATCCTGATCCTTAATGGGCCCCACTGAAGTTTGACATCCTTTTGTTATTGATATATGTGTAAAAGGATTTATGGTTATCTTTCACTTTTGTAACCAGGTTTAGTTCATGTTTTCGAATTGCCTGTTTTATGGCACTTTTAGTTTCTTTTAATAATTTTTATACAAGGCCCAATTTTTGCACACTCACTTTTCCTGGCTTTTATATAAGCTCTTTTTTCTTTTGATCAATTTGCTAATTTGGGAGATAACCACAGGGATTTTTCCTAAATAGAAACATAGAAACATAGAATTTGATGGCAGATAAGACCGCTTGGCCCACCCAGTCTGCCCATTTCCTACTACTGGATAAGCTGCAGATCCTAGTTAACCAGCAGCCTACTTCTTCCTACCCACCCCTAGAATGGCCTTATGACTGTCCCATGCATGCTTGAATTCCACGACTGATTTTGACTCACAACCTCCTCCGGAAGGCAGTTCCATGCATCCACAACCTCTCTGTGAGAAAACTACTTCCTTAAATTACCTCTGAGCTGCCCCCATCTTCAAATTGTGCCCTCTTGTTCTTGCACACCTCTTTTTGAAAGATGCTACCCTCTTGGACTTTGTTGATTCCTTGAGGTACTTGAACATTTCTATCATGTTCTCTCTCCCTCCTTTCCTCGAGGCTATACATATTAAGCTCCTTTTGTCTCTCTTCATATGTCTTCCAGTGCAGACCCTGCACCATTTTAGTTGCCATCCTCTGGACAGCTTCCATCCTGTCTATGTCTTTGCGGAGATTGGGTCTCCAGAACTGCACTCAGTACTCCAGATGGGGTCTCACCAGCTGTCTGTACAGAGGGATAATAACTTGTTGTTTTCTACTGGTGATGCCTCTCCCTATGCATCCCAGTATCCCCCAGCCTTCCTTGCTGCCCTCTTACATTGCTTGCCCACCTTCAGGTCATCTGATATGACTACCCCTGGTCCCTTTCCATTTTGTTGTTGTTAGTATCTCACCCCCATTGGGTACTCTTCCCTGGGTTTTGTTTCCCAGGTGCATTGCCTTTCACTTCTTAGCATTGAATCTAAGCTGCCATACATTTGACCATTCCTCTAACCTTGCCAAGTCCCTTCTCATCCTTTCCACCCGCCCTGTGCATCAACTCTGTTGCAGATCTTTATGTCATCTGCAAAGAGACATACTTTTCTTCCAGTCCCTCTGCAATGTCGCTATAAAGACATTGAAGAGGACCGGTCCTAATACTGAACCCCTGTGGTACCCCACTAGTAACTCTCCTTTCTTTCTGAGTGGACCCATTTACTATTACCTCTGTGTGTCCTATTCTCCAGCAAATTCTTACCCAGGCTGTCATCTTGGGACCCACTCCCAGGCTAGCTAACTTGTATATTAATCTTTTGTGTGGACTGTGTCAAATGCCTTGCTAAAGTCTAGGTAGGCCATGTCCACAGCCCTCCCTGATCTACTACTTTAGTCACCCAGTCAAAGAAATCTATCAGATTCGTCTGGCATGACCTTCCGCTGTGAATCCATGCTGCCTAGGGTCCTGTGCCCTCTGGCCTCTAGATACTCGACATTTTTCCTTCAGAAGTGATTCCATTATTTTCCTATCACTGAGGTTAAACTAGCAGGTCTGTAGTTTCCTGCTTCTGCCTTGCTCCCACTTTTGTGAAGGGGAATCACATCTTCCCTCCTCCAGTCCTCGGTACCACCCCATCCTCCCATGATTTGTTAAACGGGTAGTCAGTGGTGTCACTAGCTCTACCCTTAGTTCTTTTAGAATTCTGGGATGAATCCCATCAGGCCCCATTGCTTTGTCCACCTTCAATTTTAGAGTTCTTTCAGAACCCTTTCTTCTGTAAATGGGCTGATATCAACTTCTGTATCCAGAGTGTTTCTATTGTTTGTTTTAGGTACCTTACCCTCTTCATTTGTAAATACTGAGCAAAAATATTTGTTTAGTATCTCTGCCTTTTCACATATCCCTCTGCCCACCCTCCCTCCCTTATTAAGCCTCACTATCCCTCCCTTGGTCTTCCTTCACTCCTGATGTACCTATAAAAGGTTCTATCCCCTACTTAACTGAGTTGGCTATCTTTTCCTCGGTTTTGGCCTTTGCTGTTCTGACTGTCTTCCCAGCCTCCTTTTGCTTTAACTGATACAGTTCCCTGTCCTGCTCCTTCTATGATTCCTTGTACTTCCTGAATGCTTTTTTTCTCTTGAACCTTCACTGCCACTTCCTTTGAGAACCATAGTGGTTTTCTTACATCGTTTTGTTTTGTTTATTTGCTTCACACAAAGGCTCGTTACTCTGTTATGGCAGTTTTATTATTCCCCATTGTTCTTCCACCCTCCTTCCTGCCCATTTGCTAGTGCATTCCTTAGGCACTCACCCATTTTGGCAAAGTCAGCCCTCCTAAAGTCCAGTACTTTTGCCTTTGTGTGGCTTGACTCTATTGCTGTGTTTATTGTGAACCATACTGTTCGATAGTCGCTAGTTCCCAGATGGCTACCCACTTCTACATCTGTGATCCTCTCTCCATCTCCATTTGAGAGAACCAGGTCTAAGATTGCTCCCTCTAGAGTGGGCTCCAATACTAGTTGTCTAAGGCATGCCCCTGTAGGGCATCTAGAATAACCCACTCTTTGAAGTGGCTGCTGCAACTGCACTCGTTAACATCTGGCATATTCAGATCACCCATCAGCAATATCTCCCTTTTTCTGCCATTCTAAGTATACTTTCTATCATTTCCTTGTCCATTCCTCCCCCTGAGAAGGTCTGTTATAACCCTTTCAGCGGATTGTGGTGCCATTGCCTGTCTCCAAATTTACCCACAGTGCTTCTTCTCCCCCTGTTTACCCTTTTGTTCTGTTGCTTTTATTCCTTCCCTATGTAAAGAGCTACCTCCTCCTCTTTTACCCTCCCTGTCCCTCCTGTAGATAGTGTATCCTGTTATGTTTATGTCCCAGTCATGGTTTTGTGTGTACCATGTTTCTGTGACTGCCACGATATCAGATGTTCCTCCTCCATCAAGGCCAGTAATTCAGGAAGCTTGTTACCCAGACTACGGGCATTGGTACTCATTGCTCGCCATTTTTGATGGCTTTACCTTCTATTGCAGCATCCCCCACTGACCTTTCTACCTTGGTCTTTTTCTCATTTAGCACCCTGTTTTGTAGGGAGAGGCTGGGATTTTCCTGCTGCTTATCATGCCTCCCTTTGACTAGTTTAAAGCTTGCCAATGAAGCATTTAAACCGATTGCTCAAAAGACTTGTTCCTTCCTGGACAGATGCAGACCATCCTGCCAGTATAGGCTGGTGTCCTCCAGGTGGAACCCCAGTCCCCAATAAAGCCAACCCCTGTGCTCCACACCATTTTTTTAACCATTCATTAAACTGCATGGTGCTAGTTACCCTGACTTCCCCATGCCAATGACAGGCAGCACCTCTGAGAAGGATACTGTGTGTGCTACTTGTCTTAGGCCCTCCCCCAACTCTACAATGTCCTCCTGCACTGCTCTAATCTCATGATGAGCCAAGTCATTTGTCCCTAGGTGGACACTATGTCCAGCTTCAGACTCTCTTGCAGCTGCTTGGATCCTGAGGATGCGCTTCCTGTCCCTCCAAGCCATGGCACCAGGCAGGCACCACTTCAGTTTTCCCAGCTCCCCAGTTCTATCCCCTAATAATTGAGTCCCCACCAGGAGCTGCTTCCTTTCCCTGTGGTGTCCTCTGCCTCCTTCCTGTGGGCCTCCATTGTGACAGTTGTCATCGGTCTTCTTATGGTGCATCCAGGGGAGCTATGCTCCCAGAATGGTGTATGGATTGTGGAGTGGAAAATTGACTGGTGTGCCTCTGTTCCACCATCCTCACCCTCCCTGAGCCCACTGTGGTCCAACTGCTGTGCTTTCTTCACAACCTCTGAGGTAGTGGTGGTGGTACTTGTGCTCCCTGGATGGGGAGGTTCCTTCCTACTGTCCAGTGTGGCCTGGGGAAGGTTTCCTTACTACTCCCAGCGGCCTGAAGATGGGCAACTTCCTCCTCAGGGAAGAGAGTTGTCTGCAAATAGGGCAGCATCTCAGCCTCCAGAAAGACTCCCGGAAGACTGCTGCCCCACAGCCATTACATTGCACTACTTCCCACATGTTTATCTACTTTTTTGTTTTGTGTGTGTGTGTGTGTGTAAAAGACGACGCTGTGTGATTGGTTTGTTATATAGAAATATATATTATACAATGTGTATGCTTATATTGTCAGTGCAGTGTGCTAGAGAGGATATGACAGTGATATGCACCTTGCACTCTTGAGGAAATGATGTCAGAACCTCAGGTATAAAGGAACTCTTCCGGGTGGGTGGGTGAGGGTGGGAAGGGTTGGGCCTAAACTGTGCCCTCAGAAAACAATCAGCTAAAAGCTCTCACCCACCGCTGCGATGAGTGCCTTCCTGTCAGCAAGATGCCCTACACAACAATTTGACAGAGAAAATATCCTGCTAATCAAACAGAGAAAATCCAGACATCCAAGTCAGACACAGGTAAACCTCTCCAGCCCCAAAACAGCCTGGTGGTTTGTTAGCCACAAAGGAAAATCAAATATGCAGTTATTTCAGCCCTTCTGAAGATGCTGACAAGATAAGCAGTTTTGAAAACCCCTTCCTGAATTAAAAACTAAACTAATTTAACACAAAGCAATACTAATGTAAAAGGAAAACTTCTCTCAGATGTAAACAAAGAGAGAGATTAATTACAGATATCTAGTTCAATATAGTATATCCCATGCAGCTTCTCAGTTGTTTCAAAGCACACCAGTACACAACACAGTACAAAGCATTGTACTTCTTTCTTAATGGGACATACTTATCAATTAAATCCATAATTTTATTCTCCAAACTATCCCAGTTTTCCACTAATGATCTATTTTCAAAAACCTTTTTCCATCCCCAATTGAGAGTTCTGTTCTCATATCATTAAATTTAGCCTTATTAAAATTTTGAACCATGGTTAAGCCAAAAGTGTTTGAACAGACCCTGCTTAAATCAAAATTTATCACACAGTGATCACTTGAGCCGAGTGGTGATGAAGTACTACAATTCTTTATTTGGTCTCCCATATTGCTTAACACAAGGTCTAATATTTGAAACCCTCTAGTGTTATTTCCTATATACTGATCAAATCAAGCTAATAAAAGGAATCTAGATACTTTAGCTCATAGGATGTCTCCCTGTTTGCCTAGTCCAATTAATACTGGGAAGGTCAAAATCTCCTAAAAGTAGAATATTTTCTGTAATCTCTAAGGAGTCCAAAATTTTAGCACTGCCTCATCATCTTGGATAGAAATTGAAGGAGGCTCATAAATTACCCCAATTTTAATATTAGGTCCCTTAGCTGGCAATACCCTAATCCACTCATGCTCTATACCTGGTATTTTTTGGACTTCAATAGCTACTGATTTTATTTTGTTGGATACATACAGTGTGACACCACCACCCTTTTATCCTCCCTATCCACATGATATAGATCATATCGCTGTATGTGATGGTCCCAGGTGTCAGTGAATGTCCACCAAGTCTCTGTTATGGCACATATCTGGATGTTGTCAGTATTTAGTAAACAGGTTAGTTCCTCAAATTTGTTTGTAAGACTCCTGTCATTTAGGGAGAGGCATTTCCAGTCCTGAGAGCCCTTAGAGTTTTCATGTGAAGTTGAATTCTTCACAGATGTCTTTAAAGTTTGATGGCTGCCCTTATCCCCTTTTGTACTTTGTTTAAAAGTTAACCACTTGATTTTGGATTTCCTTAGCTAATATTCTAGACCCATGTGTGTTTAAATGTAGTCCGCTCTTTCCCAAATAACCCTAGGTCCCTGAAGGTGTTCCAGTGTTCGATAAAGACAAACCTTCCCTATGACACCACCTTTCAACCACCCGCTCAGCTGCATAATGTCCCTTTGTTTGTTCACCCTCACGAGGTATGGGCAAAATCTCTGATATTAGGATACGGGATCCATGTAACCTTAGGTTTTCCCCAATGGCCTCAAAATTCCTTTGGATTTCTAATAATGCCCTTTTCCAACATCATTTGTACCTACATGCAGTACCGTGACTGGATTTTTAGTATTTTCCAACAGTCCTGGTAGCATTTTACAAACATCCGCTATCCCTGGTGCAACCTTAGTTGCTTTCAGCAGCACTGTGTCCCTCCTCGGTCTCCCACCTGTAATGTACAATAATTGTATCCATATTTTTGTGGTCCCTCCTCCCTGGTCACCAATCTCCATCCCCAAATACCTACAACCCCATTCCCTGGTAGCCTAGGGTCCCTCCCCCACCCTGTCAAGTGAGACCCACCACCCTGCCAATCTTGGTTGGTGACCAGCATGGCCCACCTGTCACCACTGTGGCTGACCACTGACTTAGTCCTCTTGGAGTGCATACTGTATACAGCCCAGCTCCTTGACTGTGATTCTGTCTCGTCTGTCAAGGAAGAGAGCATACCTGTAAGTTTTCATCAAAGTGTTTTGTGCTATGAATGTATTGAAGTTTGCAGTCTGTTTGACTACCAGCACAGTGTTCCAGCACTTAATACAACAAAGCACTTTGAGGAAACTTATAAGGTATGCCTCTTCCTTTATTTATTACAATGCAACACATACTGGCTGAGTGAATTGAGGCCAGTTCATACAATATTTTTACAGGATCCTAGCAGATAGCAGGTACCTGCTGCCCATTCATTTCTTTCATTGATTCATTTAGCATGGCACTGCTCTGCCCTGGTGCTTTTCCACAGAGTATCTACAATAAGAACTTACAATTTTAGTGTTATCCTTCACCTGAAGTAGATGGTTGAAATGGAAACGATGTTGAACCATATGGCTCGTTAGACTGGTGTCTGGCACAGTATACTACTGCCTTATTAGGAATTGCATTGATAGGTTCATTAGTTTTTGCTTGTCTGTCATGGAAAATAGCCACTTAGGTTATTATATGAGAGGGACCTTTGTTAACATCCAGAAGACAATTTTTACAGAGAAGCACTGTGTTTTTGTGTTGAGTTATGAATTTACTTCATGAGCAGGTCACACACTGGTTGCTTAGCAACTATTAACTGCAGCATGGTAATAGCACTCAAGCTTAGTAGTACCCTTATGGCAATCCAAAAGTGTCACACACTGGTTACTTTTGCTTAGCAGCTACTAGCGATGGTATGGCAATAGCATATATGTTCAGCAGTATCATATATTGTAAGCTAAGAAGTGTAGCAACACAGCAGCAGATCACAGCGATAAAGAGCCATGACTTCCTTTAGAACCTCTAACTTTGATTTTTGTAAGATCCTCTGCCAGGTCATTTTTCTGCTGGTGTTAGCAAACTGCAGCTCTGCTAGTGCCTCCCATCCCCATTGTCGGCTGGCCCATCTCACCTCTTTGACTTGTCCATAGTCAGAGTCATCTTCTTCTGAACCCACTGTCTGTGCAGCTCCTCCATTGCCAGCAATCTGATTTCCTAGGACTGGTGCTCTCTCTCATGCATGGCATCATACCACTGCATAATACACAACTAACTTAAATAAAAATAATATCATGTATTTGGGTAAGGCCCTTGTGACTGTACCATCAATTCAGACACTTTTAAACATAAATTTTGAACAGGCACTTATCATTTGACTTTCAAATGAACTTGGGGCACAGCATCCTTGATCTGCTAACTCACACTGAGAGAAATTTCAAAATTTGTATCTTTAGGCATAAATTTATTGACACAGTTATACAACAAAATCCTTAGGCAAAACTAGGGGCCAGATATTCAAAACTTCGTCCGGGGCTAAATTAGCACTGCCCCGCAGGCAAACGTAGCCCAGAGCACAAAGCAAGCTATATTCAAAATGAAATAGCCTGGTGCTAATCCTGCTGAATATAGCAGTTTAAGGAAGCCAGGCAAACTGGTCTGGGAGTGCAGGGCAAAATAGCCCTGGAATAAGACAGCACGGAATATAGCAACAGGAAGTGCAAACTGCAACTGCAGCTCATTAGACTCTGTTGTAAGCCAGTGTTGCAGGTGGAGAACATTGTGTGTGACTGCACAGAGCTGTCTCACATCTACTGCAAACACACCTCTCAACCTCCTGCCTCATTAATCAGGGACAAGACTTAAAAAATCAGGGACAAAGGTTTAACATCAGGGACACACCTTAACAATTGATGATATCCACTCAGGAAGCTGGATAAGAACAAGTGTTGTAGTGTAAAATGCATTTTCTAAGGAAGAGCATGTCTGTAACATTAATGTCTGACATTATGTTGTGCTTACAACCCCACTGTGTGGTCATGGAAACACAATTTGTAGGAGGGACAGAGTAAAGGTTTGAGGTAAAATCAGGGAAGTCCCTGAAAATCAGGGACAGTTGAAAGATATGACTGCAAACAACAATGTAAGCCACACACTGCAGAACTGTGCTTAGTGTGCTATGCTGAAGGGAGGTCTGCCCGAGGTTAACTTGATTGCACAGTGCTTATACATTAGCCTGGCTCAAACTGGTTAGCCAAGGGCAAAGCGGGATCTATATTCAAAGCTCCCATGCAATGCACCTATTTAGGTAATCCTTGGGCAAACAGGCACATTTGCATCTCATTATGTGCTGCTTAGCATACAGTACCATGCAGTTTGCCCGGTGCTACTGCATGGTGCACACAGCTCCACCTTTTGGTCAGAATGGAAGTACAGGCTGGATGTTGCAGGCCAAGGCATGCCCACAGCATCCCCTGTTGGTTGGAATGGAAGTACAAGCTGAAAGCAGCAAAACTGTGTGCTGGCAGGCACATCAGTGCATACAACACACCCATGCAGCTGTGCATATGTATGTGTGTGTGTATATATATATATATATATGTATATATATATACATACATATACAGATCGATAGCTAAACAGACACACTGCCCATGGCCACATGACCTGGAAGCTGCCTACCCCAACAACATAAGTACCCCACTGCAGTAGTGGGTGAAACACAGTTGGGAACACAATGCATGGGACAGGTATAGGCAAACCTGGTGGGGCGGGTTGTTTACACATGGAATGGGGTGAGAGTTAGGACAGATGCCCCAATGCACACCCTGATGCCGGTTGTGGGAGCGGGTGGGGGTGCAAGGTGGAATTTTCAACCCTAACATCAAATTCTCACTTTTGTCACTGTGGAACAACCTTAACTGATGCATTGAATGCAGTTTTTGCCATGAATTTCCTTCTTTTTGAGAATGAGGACTATAAATAGTGAATGGAATGTGGTGGTGAGCGTGGCCCTTCGGGTCCCATGCTCCCACCACGCAATTTTTTGTCACATAATAATGGTAAGTGCAACTCAAATGCAAGTGCAAATGGTTACACACACGGTGACGCAAACGTAAATGGTAATGCAAATGATAATAGAAAAGCAAGCGCAGTGATGCCAAAGTGAACAGTGATGAAAACAGAGGCGCCAATGCAAGTGCATATGAACACGCAACTGGTAACATGCACGATCATAGTACCACAATTGGAAATGCAAATGGCAATGGTAACAGCAACAATAACGCCAAAGAAAAATAGAAACAGAAACACAAATGCAAGCTACATACCGAAATGCAAACTGTAACGCTCGACAGCCATGGTACCGCAAATTGTACATGCAAATGGTAATGGTAACAGCAACAATAACGCCAAAGGAAACAGAAACACAAACACAAGTGCATACAGAAATGCGAATCATAATGCGCACGGTCATGGTACCACAATTAAACGAAATGGTAATGGTAACAGCAATAATAACACCAAAGGAAACATACACGGAAATGCAAATGCAAGAACGTGGTGAAATGCAAACCATAACGTGTATGGTGATGGTACCATAATTGTAAATGCAAATGAAAATAGTAACAGCAACAATAACGCCAAAGGAAACAGAAATGGAAAAGCAAAAGCAAGAGCATACAGAAACACAAAACCGTAATGCACACGGGTCATGGTACCGCAATTGTAAAATGCAATGGTAATGGTAATAGCAACAATAACACCAAAGGAAACAGAAACACAAATGCAAATGCGTATGGAAACGAAACCGTAATGGTCATGGTACTGCAATTGGAAACACAAATGGCAATGATAACAGCAACAGTAATGCCAAAGGAAAAGAAACGCAAATACAAGCGCAGTAGAAATGTAAACTGTAACATGCACGGTCATAGTACCACAATTGGAAATGCAAATGGTAATGGTAACAGCAATAATAATGCCAAAGGAAACAGAACGGAAACACAAATGCAAGCACATACGGAAACGCTTACTCAACGCCAAGATGATCACAGTAATACAATTGAAGTGCAAATGGTAACCGTAGAAAGCAACAATGACACAAAAAGACAAACGTAAATGGAAGGGTGGCCACAAATGCAATGGTAATATGCACGGTGATGCAAATCGAAACACAAACAGAAACAGTAGTGGAGACGAAATGGTAACAGTAACACAAATGAAAACGCAAAGGGTAACACACACTGTGGTGTACATGGGAACACTAATGCAAACAGGTGTGGAAACGCAAGTTAAAATGTTAAGTATAACAGTAAGAGGAGTCCACACCCCGGTTTTCCCAACAGCTGCATAGAGAAACACAGTGACTACAAAGAATGTATGCATAATAATGGGCCTTGGACCAGAAAATGAGCACTTGGAATACTAAATTGCTTATATCTCAGGAACCGTATGAATGAGAAAACAAATTAAAATTTCATATTATTTATGACTTTCCTGGCTAGTTTTGCACTTAACCCATAGGGACTAAGCATTTTTCTGATGAAAAGTCTGTATCTCGCACTGCTTCCAAGCTATGGGCCCCGAAGGTGCAGTGGACGCCGCAATGTTAGTCTATGGGAAAAGCGTCAATTTTGAGTATCGTAACTTTGCATCCCTGCAATATTTTTTCCACTCCACCAAAAGGCACATCTGTGGGATGTTGGCTTCCTTCCTCCAAATTTCAGCCCAAAAGACCAAACCATTCTTGTGCAGCAGGGTGGCAAATAATTCCTTTTATTTTGGCTATAGTGTTGCAAAGTAGTGTCATGGTTTGCAACACTTTCACAAAAATCAAAAGTGTTACAAGTTCGACACTATTTTGCGACACTACAGATTACAAAAAATTTGAAAACATATATCTTGGGTGTTCAACCCCCAAAAAGACAAGGCTAACATCCTCAGGGCTCGACTAGATGAACACAAAATAATTGTGTCCCTAGAGGGTCCCAAATTTAAATGCCAAGCATATCTGTAACCAGTAACTGAAAAAAAATGGCTGACTCAAGACACTACAGGGGTCATTTGCAACACTAAAAATGCATTTGTGACACTGTCAAACTTTTGTTAACTTTTTCCATTGACTATAATGGGAAACTTGTTTTTGAATAACTTTGAACCATTTAATATTTTTTTCACAAAATCTTTGAAAGGCACATTGGGACCCCAGCTGCATTTTCCCTGAAGTTTTGGACCAGTAACACAAACTGTGTGATCTGTAGGCACCCTGCCCCCACCAACAGGCATCAGGGTGTGCATTGGGGTCATCGGTCCTAACTCTTACCCCATTCTCCCATACTGCACCACCTCAGCTTTTTACACATGGGACAGGGTGAGAGTTAGGACATAACCCAACGCACACCCGATGCCTGGTGGGGCGGTGGGGTGGGATGCAAGGAGGAACCTAATATTGAATTTCCTCACGCTTTGTCACTGTGGAACTACCCTACTGATGCATTAAATTGAGTTTTTGTCATTAATATATACGTATATGTGTGTATATAAAGACAAAGAACCTCTGTGTGCAAACACTGAGGCAAGGGTTACCCTAAAGGGCATTTGGCTGGGAGCCAAGTTTCAAGAAAATACAAAATCACACATGCCCACACAATGCAAAGCATCATGGGCTGCATATGCAAATCACCACAGAATGTTATGTTGGTTCAACTTTAAGCAGAATTACATGGTGCCAAAAGGCCTTCTCACACAGTTTGCAAAGGATGCTAACAGATGACATAGACACATGTTTCATCCTACCAGGACTCATCAGTATGCCTCGTCTGTTTGACACCCCAGTGGATTGAACCAGCTACCCTAAGGCAGTGTGTCTTGGTTATCTTGTGGTGAACCCATTAAAATAAAAAAAACTATTTAAAAGACAAAGAACCTCTGTGCGCAAACGCTGAGGCAAGGGTTACCCTAGCGGGCATTTGGCTGGGAAGCCAAGTTTCAAGAAAATACAAAATCACACATGCCCACACAATGCAAAGCATCATGGGCTGCATATGCAAATCACCACAGAATGTTATGCTGGTTCAACTTGTGTATATATATATATATTTATAAAATGGGTAAAATAAATCCTTCAGCATGACTGGACAAAAGGCATGTCCTTACCTGTCAACAAAATGAAAGGTGGCACTACTTTCCTAATACCTTAACCTCCATAGGTGAAAGAGCAAAATATCATTGAGCAACTGATATCTTCCATCAGTCCTCTGCAACCAGAACTGATCTTCCATCACAAACATTGCTGCTACCTTTACACTGTAAAAACTTCAACTGGCCCAAAAATAAAACTACCTTAAATAAAATTAAAAAAAAAAAAAGAAATGTTGTTTCACTGATCATCACACTCTCCTTACAGATATAAACACATTAGAAACATTAAGTATTGTTTGCAGTTTTCATTACAATTGTTTCATAACTACCAGTGAAAATCCTCTGTCTTTACCTGCTCATCATGGAAATCTCTTCTGCTTGCCTTGACAGTGAGATAATTGAGTCATTAGCTCTAAACAGGCCTTTGTTGTCTGTGTGTACAGTATGCTGGGAGAGTAACATTCCACCAGCAGAACTGAGCAGAATTTTGAATCCCTGTATTCCATGGTAAACATTCCACGATAAAAGTTCTGTGTCTTGAATGAGGGAAAAGAGGAAAACAAAACAGGATGAAGAAAGTAGGCAATACAGTAATACTTTTATAAAAAAAGAAAAGGTGGAAAACACAGTTACAGAGGCAGACCCAAACTGCTCAAATAATACATTGCTGTCCTTCCAACTCACTGGTTTAGCATTTTTCAGTGATTTGCTGTTCAATCAATTTTGCCACTCCTCTGCCCAAGTCTGGGCACTATTTGTCACCATATTTAAATAAAATAACATACTATTATTAAATCTTTATTATTCAATGGCAAGAAACTTTCCTGGACTCTGATTGGTCAATGTGTGCCTGAGACAGTGATGTTATTACACAATAATATCACTATATTGATTTTTGATGATTGTTTGGAGCTACTTTTAAGAAACAGAGATATATTGCTACACTAAAATCTACTAAAACTTTTTTAAATATTTTTATTTTGTATAACATCGAGCCATTGTATAATTGCTAATAGAGCACTCCAGGATGGTGGTCGTGAATACGCCACTCCTGTAGTGGTGGTGGAAGCATCGGCTTCTCCTCGTGCTTCCAACCCACCCCAGGAGTGTTTTTTATTACACGATTACACACACCCTGCCATGCCTTATTGCTTAAATAATGTATCCAGAGTTTTGTTTGATTGTTATAGAAATAGTTGTTACCCATTTTATAAGAGCGATAAGACACTTCAGGATGTGGGTTGTTGATTGAGAAGAGCACTACCCAGCTGCTGTAGTCACTGGGCACAAGCGTCTCATGCCTAAAAACACACCTGGGGCATGTTCTTATCAACCACCAACCCACAACCTGTCGTGGTCTTATTACTTACATATTATGGTACCACGGTAGTGCTTACCATAGTTAGGGTTGAGTAGCACTTTTAAGGTTAAAGGGGAAATTTTGCACCTTAATAACTTTGCCACCATTCAATGGATTTGCCTGAAATTTGGTGTGTACGCTTAGGGATGGTAAATATTGGGATTTACTAACTTCGTACCAGTTGAGTATATGGCTGTGGAGTTATTAAGCAACATCAGATTGCGCAATTACGCTTTGCACATTGTTTGCTCACACCTACAGGTCGTACGGTTTTGTGACTGGTCCAAAACTTAAGGGAACATGCAGCCAGGTATCTGATGTGCCTTTTGAAGATTTCATGAAAAAATATTGAACGGTTCAAACGTTATTCAAAAACAAGTTCCCATTATAAGTCAATGGGAAAAGTTAACAAAAGTTTAACATTTTCGAAATGCCCTTTTAGTGTTGCAATGGCCCTAGTAGTGTCGCAACCGCTTATTTTTTCAGTTACTGATCAGAAAATGCTTGGCATTTAAAATTGGGACCCTCTAGGAACACAATTGTTTTGTGTTCACCTAGTCAGACCCTCAGGATGCCAGCTATGTCTTTATTTTGGGGTTAAGCACCCAGAAATATGTTTTTCAACTTTCTGGAAAAGTTGTAGCACTTATGACACTTTCACAAAATTTTGTGCGAAAGCTTTTGCAATTGTGACACTATTTTTCCAGACTATGGCCAAAATGACAGGAGTTTTTGCCACCCTGCTGCAAAAGAATGGTTTGATCTTTGGGCTGAAATGTGGAGGGAAGGCAGCCAACATCTCACAGATGTACCTTTTGTGGTTTGGTGAAAAATGTTGCACAGATGCCAAATTACGGTACTCTGAAGTTGATATTTTCCCCATAGACTAACATGGTGGCGTATGCCGTGCCTGCCGGGTTCGTATCTCAAAACAGTATGAGATACAGAATTTTCATTGCACAATGATAACCATATGGGCTTATGCATTCAGTGAAAACCTAGCCCGAAGCTCATGAATCGTGAATTTTTTTTCACGCCATACGGTTCCTGAGATATCAGCAATTTAGTTTTCCAACAGCTCATTTTCTGCTCTGAGGCCCATTATTATGCATTCATTATTTGTACAGACTGTTTTTCTATGCAGCTGATGGGCAAATACAGGTGTGCACTTCTGTTACTGTTACAGTTACCGTCTCCCACTTGTGCTTCCATACCTGTTTGCGTTACGTTCCTGTATGCCACTGTGTGTATTGTTACCCTTTGTGTTCTCATTTTGCACGCACTTGCGTTTACGTTTCTGTTTACTTTGTCATGATTTCTGCTGTTAACATAACCATTTCGTTTCCAATTGCCGTGCGTCACCGTGTCGTCCACGGTTTTCACATTTCATACGTTAACTTCGCGATTGTAGCGTTTCTGGTTTCTTTGGAGTTACTGTTACTGTTACCGTAACCATTAGCATTTAGAACTGCTGTACCATCACTGTGCACGTTACAGTCTGTGTTTCCTTATGTGCTTGCATTTCTGTTTCCTTTGTTGTTATTGTTCTGTTACCGTTACCATTTGTGTTTACAATTGCAGTACCGTGACCGCAAGCATAACGGTTTGCATTTCTGCACGTGGTTGCATTTGCATTTTTGTTTTTGTTTCCTTTGGCATTATTTTTCTTATTACCATTGCCATTTGCATTTACAATCAGGTATTCATGACTGCAGTATGTTACGGTTTATGCTTCCATACACGCTGCATTTACCTTTCTGTTTCTGTTTCTTGATGTTATTTTTGCTGTTACCATTACCATTTGAGTTTGCAATTGTGGTACCATGACCGGCACATTACGCTTATGCTTCAGTAAGTGCTTGTGTTCACCTTTCCTTTCTTTTCCCTCATGCTATTGTTGCTTTAACACTTAACATTTGTATTTACAATAGCGGTACCATGACCATGCATGTTACCAGTTGCATTTACATCACGCTGTATCTCTGTTTGCATCACTGTTTGCTTTGCTGTCACTTTGCACTTGTGTTTCTATTAATGTTTGTATTACCTTTTATGTTTAAGGCCACCATGTGCATAACCATTAGCACTTCGCTGTTCATTGCAGTTGCTGTTACTATGTCATTACATATCATGTGGTGGGAGCACGGGCCTGAAGGGCCCGCCTCCCAGCACCACATTTTATTCACTATTTCTAGTCCTCATTGTCAAAAAAAGGATTCATGGCAAAAAATCCATTTAATGCATCGGTTAGGGTTGTTCACAGCGATAAAAGCAAGGAAATTTGGTGTTGGGTTGAAACCTCCTTGCACCCCTGCACCCCACTGGCATGAGGGTGTGCATTGGCTCATCAGTCCTAACTCTCACCCCAATTCTCCTATACCTCAGCTTGTTTACACATGTGATAGGTGAGAGTTAGGGCCACGAGCCCAATGCACACCCCGATGCTGGTTGGGGGCAGGCTGGGCAAGGGGTTTTCAAACCCTAATACCGAATTTCCTTGTTTTTGCTGCTATGGAACAACCCTAAGTGATGCATTAAATTGAGTTTTTTATGTATGAATATATATATATATATATACATGCTCATATCGCATCAGTTACATAACATAGAGACAGATTGGCTCATTATGCAGAATTAGATGAAATAATATTGTTGAGGGTGCTAACAGAATCCGTTAGCACCCTTTGCAAACTGTGTGAGAGGCCTTCGCACGCCATGCAATTCCTGCTTAAAGTTGGACCAGCATAACATTCTGTGGTGATTTGCATATATAGCCCATGATGCTTTGCATTGTGGGGCATGTGTGATTTTGTATTTTCTTGAAACTTGGCTTCCCAGCCAAATGCCATTCGGTAACCCTTGCCTCAGTGTTTACACAGAGGTTCTTTTTGTCTTATATATATATGTATATGAATAAGATATGTTATGGGTTGTAGATACATGATTTACTCCAGACAGGGCAGTTTGACCGGGTAACCACACGACTGGCATTAGCCATGAGTGATGTGTCCAAGGTCAAACTGCCCAAGTGCAGATAAATCATGTCTCACCCAAGCTCCCCATCGAATATTTCATTTATGCAATAGGGAATCAGCTTGTGTTTTTGTTAAAATGTGGTATTTTTTCTTTGAAAGTAACTTTTTTTGTGATTGTAGGTGTTTTTCTTGGTTTCTGTCACTGCTGTCAGGAGAGCCATTGCTATGGCCATTGCCTTAGTCATGACATTAGGGACATAGGGTCATCCAGATAATGGTATCCTGATTGATTGAGCCTGAGTTCTCAACAAAATTATTGGCTGCTAACTCCATGTGGGAGGGCAGCAGAGTTTCAAAATTATGGAGTCCGTTTCTCACTTAGTGAGAGTAAATAATGGCCCTCATAGTTTTGCAGTAAGTTTTTTTATTCATTTAGCTTATTTGTTTGGTTTATCCTGCCTTTTAGTATGATTTTATGTTAGGAACAAGTTACAGAACATCTGTCTGAGAATGAGCAGGACTATGATGATGCCAGCACTGCAGCACTAGTTGGTAAGGAAAACAGGTGAGCTTTTTTGTAGTTGTCTGTTTTCAAAAAGAAAAGAGCAGAGAAAACAGTCTGCTTGTCTGGCTGATTTTTTTTTTCATAGGCAGACAGTCTGTATGATATGGAGGGCTATCAAGGGTTATGGAGGCAGCATGGTAGAATTTAGTTACCATGCAAGAGACTGTAGGGAACAAACAAGACTGGCAATTTTGTGGTGACACACAGTAGTGCCAGTGAACTGCAGGCAGGTGGGAGGTGTGGCTGAAGTATGACATGTCTATTGTGTATGTAATGCCAGATGACATAAGTTACATTATGTGTATAAATGTGAGATTCCACATTTATATGCATATAGTAGACATGTCATCAGCCATTTATCATATAGGTAACAACATTTATCAGTGGAGATATATCTACACGCCTTTTGCATAAATGGATATATACAGTAGATAAATATACAGTATACAGTATTACCTCTTGCTTCTTCTACAGTATGTGTACTTTGTGATTTATGGTTTTGTGTACTTTGTGATTTATGGTTTTGTGTGTGCTTTTCTGGGACATTGGGGACCACCTGTGGTATGCCATTCCTGCTGTCATTTGGTTCTGTGGATTACCTTGAGATCATAAGAGGGGTTTGTGGAGCATATTTCCACTGCTTTACAGTTGCATTTGTGACAGTTGCAAATGCCTCTATGCTGGTACACATTTTGTGCATGCCGTGACAATCTGTGATCATTTCAATATACCATTGTTTTGCAACTAGTGCTGATTTCAGTTGCTAATAGTGGTTTGCACCACAAATAGGAACTGTTCAACTCTACATGCCCATGTATTAGAAACATAAAACATAGAAACATTGGCTCTGATGGTAGATAAGGATCACTTGGCCCATCCAATCTGCCCATTTCTCCTAGCTACCCTATTACATCAAACTGTGCCCAATCTATAGCTTTTTCTCCCTCCTTCCTTTCTTTCCACTATGATTCCTTTGTGTTTATCCCATGCATTCTTGAACCCCACTACTGTTCTAGCCCCCACAACCTGGGCTGGCAGTATAGCCTAGAGGTTAGAGTAACGAGCTGTGAATGAGCTTGATACATCCAGCAGACCTGAGCTGGATTCCCACAACCTCCACTTGCATACTGTGTGACTCTGTGCAAGTCACTTAACCATCCCAAAGCTCCCAGGTCACTCCTCCTGAAAATAGGCACTTGTGCCTAGTGGCCTTACCCGTAAACAAAGAATTAAAAAGTCAATGGGAAAAGTTAACAAAAGTTTGAAAGTGTTGCAAATGCACTTTTAGTGTCACAGATGACCCTAGTAGTGTTGTTTTCAGATACTGATCAGAAAAATGCTTACCATTTAAAATTGGGACCTCTATTCTGGCCAGTGGCCATCACATGGTATGGTTCAATTTGGCCACTAGAACTAAATCATCCATTCCAAGGCAAACATATGGGACTTCAGAGGAGCTCACTTTGATAAAATGGCCAACAGAGTTAAGCTAGCCCTGGCAAAAGAAATACAGGTGAGGGTGTACAGGCAAGTGGGCAAGCATTAAGGATGCAACACTTGAAGCAACATCCCATTGTGTTAGAGAGAAAGGAAGTGCAAAAGAAGAAGGAAACCACTTTGTTCTCAAAAACAGAAGCAGAAAAGTCAGAGCCAAAAGGTTGGCCTTCAGGAAATATAAGGGAATGCAGTGGGATGACAATAGGAGGTATACCAAACATCCCTAAGGGAAGCAGGGAAGGCAGTAAGGCAGACAAAGGCCCAAACCAAAGAAACACTACCATAGACAATAAGAGAAGGTGACAAGATTTTCTATAGATACATTAGTGAAAGGAGAAAGTCCAGAGGGTGTATTGTTAAGATCAAAGGAGATAATGGGCATGTGAGGAGGAGGACCACGTGAAAGCATCTATTCTAAATAGATACTCTGCTCAGTATTTACTGAAGAGAAGGGCCTCAGCTCAGCACCATGAACACAGTGGGAGGGCTGTATGCACTAGTCCCTTCATAAAAGAAAGGGTCTTACAAGAGCCCAATAAGCTCAGGATGGACAGGGCAATGGGACCTGATGGCATACATCCCAGGGTACTAAAGGAGCTAAGGGTGGAACTAGCAGAGCCATTATCAGAACTGTTTAGTGAGTCTCTGAGCATAGGAGAGGTACCAGAAAACTGGTGAAGGGCTCATGTAATCCCACCCACAAGACTAGTAGCAGGGAGGAGGCAGGGAACTACAGATCAGTCAGTCTTACCTCAGTAGTGGGCAAGATTATGGAGGCACCTTTGAGGAAAAAGATAGTGCAACACCTGGAATCCATAGGAGCACAGGATCCAAGGCAGCATGGGTTTACAAAGGAAGGTCCTGTCAAACTAATCTCATAGATTTCTTTGACTGGGTAACCAGAGTAGTGGACCAAGGGGGCCAGTTGATGTCACCTACCTTGTCTTCAGCAAAGCTTTCAATACTGATCCACATAGAAGAATGATTGATAAGCTGGTAGGCTCAGGATGGGTCAGAAGTTGATCAACTAGGTGGCAAACTGGTTGCCAGTCAGAAAACAGAGTGTTGGTAAATGGTATAGTTAGAAGAGATGAAAATCAAAAGTGTGGTACCTCAGGGATCAGTTCTGGGGCCATCCTCTTCAATATCTTCATCAGTGATATTGCAAATGGACTGGAGGGTTAGGTTTGTCTGTTTGCTGATGACACCAAGATCTGCAACAGAGTAGATGATCCAGTTGGGGTGGGCAGAATGAGAAGAGATCTGGATAAACTAGCAAAATGGTCAGAAGAGTGGCAACTGGGATTAATGCAAGAAGTGCAAGATTGTGCACATAGGGAAGAGAAACCCCAAAGCCACCTATAGGCTGGGAGGGAGTTACTGGCAGTCACAAGGAAGAATAGATTTGGGCATCATCATCACTGATGACCTGAAATCATCCAAGCAGACCACTAAAGCTGTAGGTAAGGCTAGGGGATGTTGGGGTGTATTAGTAGGGGTATCACAAGTTAGAAGAGGAGGTAATAATCCTCTTTACAAGACACTGGTTAGGCCCCTCTGGAGTACTGTGTGTAGTACTGGAGGCCACACCTTCACAAGGACATTAACCAAACTGAGGCAGTCCAGAGAAGGTCAACCAAAATGGTGCAGGGACTGCATCAGAAAACATATGAGGACAGATTAACAGAGCTCAATATGTATACCCTAGAGCAAATGAGGGAGAGGTGATATGATTGAAACATTCAAACACCTTAACGGCATTAACAAGGTGAGAGAGTCTAACATGTTTCAATATAAGAAAAATAGCAGGACAAGAGAACACACCATGAGAATAGAGGAGGCCGATTAAGGGGTAATGTGAGGAAGTTCTTTTCACAGAAAGGGTGGTGGATGCATGGAACTGCCTACCTCAGGAAGTGGTGGATATGAATACAGTGCAGGGCTTCAAACAGGCATAAGGGAGCAATGCAGATGAGTATGACTAGATAGGCCATCGACAGAGCAAAGGCCGATGGCACATTCATAAGGTAGAAAAGAAATGGGCAGACTGGATGGGCCTTGTGGTCCTTATTTGCTGTCAACCTCTATGTTTCTGTGTTGGCCCATGATGATGGATGTGTCTTGTAGTACATTTAGACAGTTGTATGTTATCTCTGTCACCTGCTGCTGGTTGTCTGTGATTGATTGTGTTGCCTTGGTCCAGCCCCTACTTGTGTGTGTGTGGAGCTGGTTGGGGTGGGGAGAATGCGGAGTTAGGTTTTCAACCCTAACACCAAATTTCCTTACTTTTGTCACTGTGAAACAACCCTAACTGATGCATTAAACAAAGTTTTTTGCCATAAAAATAATATATATATATATATATATATATATATATATATATATATATATAAAACAGAGACTGAAATAGGAGAAGGTTAGATAAAATAAACATTTGTCAATGCCGAATGTTGTCTCGCTGGCATTAGTAAATGCCAGAGCTAGAGACACATAATAGAAATGGCAGTAAAGTATTGAAGAGACGCCAACCCCACCCCCACCCTGTAGAGACTGACAGGCATTGGGTGTGCCTTGTGTCATCAGCTATAGCAGTCATGCCATTGTACCTCACCATACCCTGTAGACACTGACGAGTGTTGTGGTGTGCATTGGGATCTTTAGGTGTTATACTTACCCCATTCCATAAGGAAATACACTGAGGTGGGTGCAGTATAGGAGAATGGGTGAACTTTGTGGCTGAACACTGCAAGGCACACCACGATGCCTGTCACTGTCTGCAGGGTGGGGTGGAATGGCGTGAGTATTACAGCCGATGATCCCAAGTCACACCCTGATGCCCGTCCGTCTCTACAGGGTGGGATGCTAGTTGGAAACCCCAACACCGTAGTCGCAGTGTTGGTATTTTCACCCAAATTTTCAACATGGGTTTTAGTGACACAACCTCATGAAGAGCAGCACAATCGGTTTGTAGCTGAAAGGTGGTTTTGCACAGAGGCTATGCCATTTAGCGACACAGGATGGAAACACATTTTGGGCAGGAATGTGGAACATGACAACTGTATTGTTCATGAGAAGGTGTAAAAATGGCAACATTGAAAATCTGGAGTGAAAAATGAAAATTGGTGAAGTCATGAGCATGCATCAAACTGTGCAACACAAGTCTGTAATCCAATTATTTGTGGGAGTTTGTTAGCCACATTTTCAACATAGGTATTTTGGGACCTCCCTCATGAACAGTGGTGCTGTGATTTTACTAATGTGTCCCAAAAGGTGATTTCACACAGTGACCACGCCATTGTGCACCACAGCTGTGGAAATGCATTTTGGGCAGGCTGTAGAAAATGACAGCTGAACTGTTGATGAGGAGGTGTGAAAAATGGCAGTGTTGGAAAATATGGCATGAAAGTATTGCAAATTTGTGAAGTTACAAGGGTGTGTGAAATGTGTGCAATGCATGCTTGCAACACATCATTTTATTGACTTTCAGCACAAATTTTCAACATAGGCATTTTAGGACCTCTGCTAATAAACAGTGTCACCGTCATTTCCTCAAACTGTCCTGAAAACTGATTTCGCACAGCAACCTTGCAATTCTGCACTGGACATGCAAAACACATTTCAGCCAGGATATGTAAAATGACAGCTGTACTGTTCATAAAGAGGTGTGGAAAATGGCAATTTGAAAATCTGGAGTGAAAATATTACAAATTCACGAGTTAGGCGTCGTGCAAACTGCACAATGCACGTTTGTAAAACACTCATTTTATGGACTTTCATCACCAAATTTTCAAGGTAGTCATTTTAGGACCTCTGCTAATTAACAGTGTCACTATCATTTTCATAATGTGTCTCAAACATGGACTTCCCACAGCGACCGTGTTTTCTGCACTGAAACTGCAAAACACATTTCAGCCATGTTGTAAAAATGACAACTGTACTGTTCATGAGGAGGTGCAGAACAATGGCAACGCTTGAAATCTAGGTGAAAATATTATAGATTCGCGAACTACGGCGTGCGCATGCAAACTGTCCAACGACGCTCGTAATGCCAGATCATTTTACTGATATCATCACCAAATTTTCAACATAGGGTATTTTAGGACCTCTGTTCATGAACAGTGTCACTGTCATTTTTGTAATCTGTACCAAACACTGATTTCCCAAAGCAACCCCACAATTCTGTGCCAGAAGTGCAAAACATATTTTGGCCAGGATGTGAAAACGATAGCTGTAAGGTTCACAAGGAGGTGGAAAATGCCAATGTTGAAAATCTGGCATGAAAATATTGCAAAATTCGGGTTACTTAGCATGTGTAGCAACGGCGCAATGCAGGCTCATAAGACAGCAATTTTTTCATGCCCACCACCCTAGTAAATAGGCTTTTTGAGAGCCCACCATGAACATGGCACTGTCATTTCATTACTGGTCCCCAAAGGTGATTCCACGCAGTGACCGTGAAATCACCTTTAGCTAATAATGCCAAGGACATTGGCAGAATTCATGAGGAGGGGTCCCAAAACCCCATATTGAAAATTTGGTGCCAAAATTCCAAAATGCTTGAGATATGCATCAAAGTTGAAAAACTATTTATGCCATTATACAGCTTACTGGTATTTCCTCAGTTCTCGGTCAGCTTTGAAGAGTGCAACGTGTTCCCGGTGCACCAAGACTGTCCCTGGACTCGGAGGGTAAGTATGGGTGGGGATGGAGGAGATAGGGTGCGCAAAGGGTGGGTGCAGGTTGTGGGGGGACAGAGAGATGGCTAGCTACCAATTTCTTTTTCACAGCTTTTTAAAAAAAAACATTGCAGGATGGATTTTCCTTTGCAGGGCATTTGGCATGCAGAGGTGGGCTCCCAGCATGCCACCCAGTCATTTTGGGGGTTCTATAGCCGATGGGATTGGGCACCCCTGGCAGCACTTCGGAGGGGGACACAAGCCAAGAGGGTTGGGCACCCCTCAGCAAGCAGCAATGGTGGGGATGCATTATGCTGACGGGAGGGCCTCCATTGGCAAAATACAAGGGATGGGGATAAATGCGACAAAGATTGGGTCCCCATCAGCAAAGAAAACTGTTGGGGTGCATGATGCCAGGGGATTGGGCACCCTCTCAGCATATATTCTAAATGGGAGGGCACATTATGCCAATGGTGAGGGGCTCCCCATCAGCATTGTGACAGGCAGCTGTGGCAGACACTGCTGCCATGTTTCCTGCACGCCAGAGGCGCATGGTCACGCCGCTTGCATGAGAGCTTTGCTCTCACAGCAAACCTTTCTTTGTTCTGGTGGTCTCATTAGGGATGCATGAGGTCACCTCCTGCTGCTGGCTGATTGGGGAATGAGGGACTCACCTTCTGATGTGTGCCTTACATTCACCTAACAGTGACCGCGCCTTCAAAATGTGCTATTAACAAGATGTTGGCTGGCATGCAAGTGCATGAGCCAACATAAAATGGACAGAAAATTAGAATAGATATCAACACATAAAGGAGCTAATTCCATAAACCCCTAAATATGTCCATAAAGAAGCAACTTTAAATAAGGAGCATCCAGTACCTAAATAGGTATGAAAACAGACATGTTTTATGTATTAGCTGAGCATTAGCATTTTTTTACCTAGGATATGAAAGACTGGCTGCCTCAAACCAGGAATGAGATCTGGGAATCATAATCTCAGATGACTTGAAGGTTAGTAAGCAATGTGATAAGGCAGCATTGAAGACCAACAGAATGCTGAGCTGCATTGGAAGGTGAATCACAAGCTGGAGGAGAAAGGTGGTACTACCACTGTACAGATTATTGGTCAGGCCTTACCTGGAATATGGATTCCAGTTCTGAAGGCTTCACCTCAGGAAGGACATTGACTGGATGGAAACAGTACAGAGAAAGGTGACAAAATGATTCAGGGTCTGCAGTACATGTCCTATGAGGAAAGACGTAGGGAACTGAATATGTACTCCTGGAGCAGAGAAGAGAGAGGGACATGATTGAAACATACAGGTACATAAAAGGCATTAACAAGGTACAGGCACAGGAACTTTTTCTCACTTCAAGAAGGGCTCCAGGACCAGGGACATGACCCCAGGCTTCAAGGAAGGAGGTTCTCTACTAACACCAGGAAGTTTTCTTCACAGAATGGGTGGTGGATGCCTGGAACAGTCTGCCCCAAGAGGTTGTGGTTGGTCAACACTGTGGGGGATTCAAGAATGCATGGGAGAAACACAATGGAGCCCTGACTACAAAGGGCAACTAGAGTGTCAAAATAGGGTATAAAACAAATGGGCAGACTAGATGGACCTAGTAGTCTCCTTCTGCCATCAACTTCTATGTTTATATGTTTTCTTTCTTTTTCTTTTTGGGGCATCTACCTATGTTATTTTTCCTCTGATCTCCTGCTATGTTCCTTTTTTCCTTATGTTGATCACGCTTTATATAGTAGTGAAATGTATATGTTCTCTGATGCACTTGGATGTTCTATACCCTGGTTATATATGAATGTACTGCAAATATAAATCATGTGATCGTTGTGTATACAGGTGTTGTATTGTTATTGTTTACCCATAAGACTTTGTATTTATCTCTGTTGTTATGTTTCAGTGTTGTTGTTGCTGCCCAGGTCCACTTTGTAATTGATTTTCACTCAGTGGTGTTTCACCTGGTTAAATAAAGATTGATTGATTGATTGATTGATTGATTGATTGATTGATTGATTAGAAAGGGTGGTCCTGAGGAAAAGCTCCAGAATAAAGGGACTTGAGATCCATTGCCATTTAGGTCTATGATCCTTTTGACCTCACACCCTGATGAAGGGTCATTTGGAGACCTGAAGTGTGAGGATTTAGTGCTACCTTCTCTTGTGTAGCTCTGCTGAAATAAAATGTGAGTCTGATACCATAATATTTGCTGTTTCTATTTTTCATTGGAGTGAAGCTTGTTTTGTGTTTATTGTCTATGTATTACAGGTGGATCCTTACTCTAGCCAGCACCCCCACAAGATGGGCTTGAGCACACAGACTGTGTATCCATTTCAGCATGAAGATGCCTCTATCACTCCACCCTGTCTATTGTAGGAGAGAGTCCACAATTTTGAGCTTGGGGTTATTCCATAGCTCCTCCTGCATGCTTAATATGGGGACAGCCAAATGCCAACCTCTGCAGGGATTGGAAGACTGATTTAGTGAATTAAAAAGAGAGGGTAGTTACCTCCTTTTTGGGTGTTCCTGTCACTAGGACAGGTAGTGAAGTAGTACCTCCCATTGTGCATTTGACTGTCACTCATCATGGATCATCTTTGTCTCCCCAGCCACTGAAGTATGCAACCTATTCTGGTGGCTATGTGATATGTCCATGGCCATCACACATTCCACCCTTCATTATGGATAGGGCTCTGAGCAATTTCCACTCATACATTAGTTTGTGCTGCTTCCACAGGAAGGTGGAAATCATACAATCCATGCTGTGCTACAATTTTACATGGATTACGATGGGTAGATTGGATGTGAAATAATTGATACTTGGTAGGGTCATCATTTTTATGGTGGCAGTTTTACCTGGGATTGACTGTTTAAGCTTTTGACATTTATCCATATCATTAGTAAGCTACTGTAACAGTGTTGCAAGATGGCTTCCACCCAGTCTACAGGTTGTGACTTAATGAGCATACCTAAATATATGAGGCCCTGTGGGGACCACTTCAGTGCTTGTCCTTCAACCCTTACCATTTGTTGAGGACAGGCAGCAATTAGCAGAAGCTCAGTTTTAGCCCAGTTACCTTGGTGTCTGGATATGAGACTAAAGTTTTCAAAGATCCCCATCACTGCACTTAAGGAGTTGTTCACAACCAACAGGGTAAGGAGCAGGTTATCCATGTACAGCAAGGCTCTACATGCCATCTCACCAGCCCTCAGACCCTGCACCCTGGGATGCAATCGTATCGACACCATCAGAGAGTAGACTGCCATGATGAAAAGCAGTGGGGACAGTGGCATCCTATCCCATGCCTCAGTGAGGGGACATTTGTCAAGAGAATTCCATTTATGAGTACTTGCACTGTAGAAGGCACATACATAGTTTTGATCCATCCAATAAATGTAGGGTCACTCCAAATGCCTTCATGACTTTAAAGCAGTATTCTCTCCACTGTGTCAAATGCCTTCTCAGCATCTATGAAGATCAGAGCCAAACAAACCTCTTCTGTGCAACACAAAGGAGATTCACCAGGATTCTCATGTTGTCCACCACTTGGAGGTCTATCATGAAGCCTGTTTGAGATTGATGGATGATGCAGGGGAGGACTTTTTCCAGCCTGGTCACCAGCATCTTTGCAAAGATTTTCTTATCTACATTTAAGAGGAAGTCAGCCTATAAGTGGAGCACAGGGATGTGTCCTTCCTAGACTTTGGACAGACTGTGAAGATAGCCTCATTCAGTGAGGGTAGGAATGTTCTCTCATTTATTCACTGAAATGACACATTCATTGCATGAGAGGTGCTAGTGTTGTGGAAAAGGTGCTATAGAAATCTGAACTTAGGCCTTCCCCAGCAACATGAGTGTTCCCCACACCTCTGCCTCAGAAAGGGTTTCCGATAATATGGGTGAGTCAAACTGAGTGACTTAATTTGAGCACCTGTATTGAAAGTGAGTGTCAAACAATAGTGAGGGTACTGAAAAGCGAATGTTTCACTGAGCAACAGTAGCTGTATTTGGTTATAGGGCTGTGTTTTGCCAGGCCTTTACAACAAGCTGTGTGGTGTAGTGGTGTAAGTCACTGCCTATGAAGTTGGTGGACCCAGGTTCAGGTCTAGGTGTGGAGTTCCTCCCACCTGCTGGTTACCCCCAGAGTAGTCCCTCTCCCAAGTTTTCTCCTGTCCCTGTGTCCATCCCACCTGCAGGTTGCCCCCTCCTGCATTTTCCACTTTCCTCTGTGTCCCCCACGGAGTAGATTATATTAATTATGGGGTGTTTGCAAAGGGTGTGTTTGGGAGGCATAGCCCCTGATATAAAAATATAATTTATATTGTTTCCCACACTGACAGTAGGCACCCATCACTTTTGTGGCAGTCACTGTAGTAGGCATCACCATTTTACTTTCAGTGATATTGTGTTCACTGTTGTTCTCCACTGTTTTGAGTCGCCATTATTACATGAAACCCAAAGAAAGGAGAGTCTAAAGAGGCTGCTATGTCCCATGAGATGCACTGTAAGTCCACCTTCTCTATGAAGCTCTGCTTGCTTGGATTGGTGGAGGAGATCAACTCTATATGAATTAGAGTAGAATCTCTTGAAGATGGCACTAATTTCTTCAGGGTTAATAGTTAACCTCCATCTGTCTTCTAAATGTGAAAATATTAGCTTCAGTACTCCTTTGCTTAAGCCTGTGTGCAAGCAGTTTGGAGACTTTCTCACCTTGCTTCCAGTACTTGGTGGAAGAATAAGGCTCCCTCTGCATGTTGATGGAGAATGGCATTCATCCTGAATTTAAATTGGATCACCTGACTTTTAGTCTCACTGGACTGCACCAGGTTGTCATATAGCCCTTTTTCCACTGTTCTTTTCAGTCTCTGAGGAAGTCCAGTCTTTGGTGAAACATAAGGTGACAGTGCTAGGCACTTTCCCACCTGTCTGTACAACCTGCCTTATGATGCATTAAATTGAGTTTTGAACCACACTAAGCTGTGCAGACAATCTGATTCAAGTTCCTGAATGGGGGTGAGTGCTCACTTCTATTTGTGCATATTAAAAGAGTGCCACTTGCCATCTCTCTGGATCTGAAGTGTGGTTGGGTACATCCGGAGAGTACAGGATGATCTGAGTGGCTAGTTCCTTCCTGAGGGGACCATAGGCTTTGCAACTGCTTGCCAGGTCTTTTCACAAGTCCAGAAAACCATGAATTCTATACCTATTCCAGCTACATGAAGCTTTGCCTGGCTAATTTCAAAATTTATTCTTTCACAGAGAACCCAAGCAGATATGGCAGTATCGGTTGTTGGGGACCCCTGCCAGACTGGGGTCCCAGTGATCTGTGGGCTTACTCTGTCTCTATGGGTGAGTCCCAGCAGAAGGCCAACATTTCTGGCAGAACTGATTGCAGGAACAGGCACATATCCCCATCCTTTGTACCCTCAGGCATCCCCATGATTTAGATGCTATTATGATGATCTTGGCTCTAAGGTCATCAGTTTTGTCCAAAGGTACTGCACTTGCTGTTCTAGAAATTGGGTCTGGCCCTCTTGAATTGGGTGTCCATGAGGGACAACTGCAGCAGTCTCAGGAGGCAGCTGCTTAAACCAGGACAGGGAAGTGCTTCATATTTTATTATATTTCTTGCAAGGATTACATTGCTTCTGTTGGGCTTATTTGTATATTACTGTTTGTGTTTGGTTATTGTGTTCCATCTGTGAGGAGTTAGCTGCATACATGGGGCTTTAGATAACATGAGGTATCACTTGTTTCTCAGCTAGGATTTGACTGAAGGAATGGGGCTTTATTTAGCAGGGAATAAACTAGCTCATGGTGGTGTTTGGTAACTGACCTGGGCTTTGTTAAACATTATTATTTTTCTGATTGTATTGGGGTTTATTTTTATTTTTACTTGATTCTCACATTTGGCATTACAGAGAGGTAATTGGAAGCATTTGCAAACAAGGAAGTGAATCAGAGGGACCTGGTTTGTTTTGTTAAATAATACTTGTTCTGATTCAAGGGACACTCACTGGTTGTTGCTTCTGTAGGGGTGTTTTCTGGGGCAGGGGCTGATTCTTTACACTGCACCAGTGCCACAAAGAGAAAGGGCCTCCACACACCCTATTCCCAACCACCCTGGGTCTTCACCATTAATAGGTTACTACCCAATTATCATTTCCAAGAGTACAGAGAGGCATACCTAGGGGGTGCAGCCAAATCCCTAAAAGTGTAGTGTGACCTTGACAGATAACACAGGGTTCTACTTATACAGTGCTTAAAAAGTATGGAATTTTTTAAGGGAAGGAGAAGATGATTAATGGTGTTGTAGTTGGTTAGGAAGGGTACAGGGAAGCTAATATTGCAGTAAATATGGAATAAGGGTTTCTGAATATTGATAAGGTTTATTACAGCAGTGCTTTGGGAAAGGTGAATGTGATCAAAGTGTCTTAAGGAGTGGAAGGATAGGAATACTGAGGACTGCTCTCATTGTGTCTTAAGGGGTGGGAGGCTAGGAATACTGAAGGCTGCTCTAGGAGGGCAGAGGAGAGGAAAGCAAGAACAAGAAAAATGAATTATTATGATGAGACATGGGGAGAGCTGGGGCAGGGGCTCTTAGGATGGGGAAGCTCCAGGGTTACACAGGAGAACAGGCAGAATAGAGGGGTGTAATGGTTGTTGGGCAGCAGTGTTCATGAAAACACTGTGGACAATGGAGAAATGTTTGGTATGTAGCAGACTGAGTCAACTAGAAGCTGAGATAAACAATCTATGGGAGGAGTCAAGGAGGATGTGAGGGACAGATAGGAGTGGGGACTACAATGGCAGCAGGGATATATGTGGGATGCAGAAATGGAAATATAGGGGAGACTAGCTGGGGCATGGTGAAAAGTGGCAGGGCAGAGGGTCATATTAGAATGGAATCAGAACAAGCTAGGGGGTAAGCAATGGAACGAAGAGGTTCCAGGGCTGCGTGAGGGCAAACACCTTTTCACCAAGGGGAAGTAGAACATCCTGGGAGGGGGATTTAGTATCCAATAGGTTCAGTCCTTTGGCAGATAGGAGAATGCACAGTATTCTGAGAGGTTGAGAGATGGAGTTTATTTATTTATTTTTTATTTTATTTAGTTATTAAATCATCTGTTTACAGACCTTTGAGTCAAAGACTCATTTACAAAGACACCTCAAGAGAGCAATACATCACAGCAAACAAAACAGTATAGTACATAACGCTTAGATTAAAAAGCAACTAATGTTACAGGAATTCACTGTGGTACAAGCTTGGTAATAGGTAGATCACAGTAGTCATAATATAGGTACACAAGTACCACATCAGATAGAAACCAGAGATATTTTATTACATTAGTCAGCAGATGTTGCCTGAGACCCCAGGCATATACAGCAAAAGTAGACAGGGCAAACCCAGCCTGGGGTGAGGGTAAGGGCAGGTGGGGATTATGTGCAGTTGCAGTAGTGAGTGCTTTTCAGATGGCTTCGAAGGAGACCTGAAAGGACCAAGCTTAATGGAGGCAGCTATGTTGGCTGGGAGGAATTGAACCAGGAGGGAGCCCAATAGCAAAAGATCTCTGGGCCATAGAGGTCCTTACCTCGGAACAGTAAAGGAGGATTTGACAGTGCTGTGGGTGGAGACTGAGGGGAGGCATGCTGCAGGAGGTGGTGACCCTGGGGAGAGCCCTAGCAGGGTCTTTTTACAAGAAGGCAGATTTGGAAGTGAAGTCTTTCTTCAAGGTTGAGCAAGTTGGTGGTGGAGTACAGCAGGCATGTATGGGTGCATCTAGGGGCTCCCAGCATTAGTCTGCAGGCCTTGTTTATAGGGGTCTGATTCTTGCCAACAGTGTTGTCGGTTGCAACATAGACGGCAGCCCATAGTTGATTAGCGACTGGATAGAGGAGGTGATTGCCAATGTAAGGGCCTCTTGTGGTAGACAGTCCCTATGGTGGTATAACAGTCCAATCCTGAGACATTGGTGGCAGCAGGAAGGGCATTGATTTAGGAATGGAATGAGAGTGCTGAATCAAAGGTAATGCCCAGATACTTGTAGGAGGAAACCTGCTCAATGAGTTTTAGTGTGCTAGAGCAGTATCCGCGAGACAGGCACCACTGACTGCTTTGGCAATGCGAGAAGAGCATAGCTTTGTTCTTTTAGGTTCAGGACTAGCCTTTGTGATGTGAACCAATGCTCAGCTCAATCAAAAGCCTGTTGGAGTGTGGCCTGGAGTCAGTTGGGGTCAGAGGCGAAGCACAGCATCATCCACGTGAGGAGGATCTTACTTGGGCAGGCCAAGGGAGGGAGTTGAGAGAGGCTGAAGAGGAGAGGGCCTAAAACAGAGCCCTGGGGAACCACAGAGCGTACAGGTTGTGTGCCAGATAGGGTGCTATTGATTTTTACACACTGAGTTCTGGCAGAGAGATTGCTGGTGAACCATGCAAGAGGTCTGGGGAAGAAACCAAGTCATCTGAGGGAGTCAAGCAGGAGGGATGGCAAACTGTGTCAAAGGCCTTGAAGAGGTCAATGAACATGGCATCAGCAGGACTTCCAGCATCAAGAGCAGAGTGCAGGAAGTTGGAGAATTCAAGTAAAGTGGTTGTGGTGCTGTGATCTGCATGAAAGCCATGCTGTTCAGGGTGCAGGATATTGTACATGGCCAGGTATTTGGCAAGCTGGTTGGCAACTACATTTTCAAGGGCCTTAGAGTGGGGGAGGATGGAGATAGGTTGATAGTTACCCAGGGCCACTCCATCACTGCTCTTTAGGATGGGAGTGATGATGGCAGTTTTCCATGTGCTGGAACTGCCCCAGGCACAGAGAGAGGTTGAACAGCTTAGTAATGGGACCAGGATTGCATCCAACAACAGACAAAGTAACCCAGTGTCCAGTAGGTCAGTGCTGGGGTTGTTACTGCTAACGCTTTTTTCAGAAGGGTCTAGCCTCCAGAGGGAGATGGTATGTAGATAGAAAGGAGGTCTGTGGAGAGTGGGCAGAGGTGCTACTGGGATAGGGTCAAAGAAGTTACTGGGCAGTGTAATAGGGTCCCTGTTCCCTGTAAGGTTTACTCCCTACTAATATAAAAGGTGACCCCCTTTTTTCTCTCACACTGTCCTATCCTTTTCATCTTTTCTTTCTTCTGTTCTTTCTTTTTTTCATGTCAGGTGGCCAACTTGACATATCTCATTGCTTACTTTATTATCCCTTTCTCAAACCCCTTACGGTGCACCAGATAGGGCTGAGTGCAATGTAATGCACTCTCCCTAGTGTGAGATATGTCCAAACATGAGTAGGGCTTTACTTTTAAATAGTGAAAACACTCCCATGCTTCCTGGAGTGTTCCCAGTTTAGTAGTAATGCCCAGAGCAAAACAGAAGTGTCTAGGATAAAGAATAAAATGTTCATGTACAAAGAAAACAGCCCAGAGATGTTGTAACCCAGCTGATAAATAAAATAAATAGCCAAAGGTTGGAAATGGGTTTAGAAAAGGCCCAAATTAAATGTTTTGTTGATAGCTGCAGTTTCAGCCATTAGAGCAATAAAGAAAGTGCTGTATAGTGGCAGGGGCTACTAAAGGAGCCTAGTAAGAGCCCTTGCAAGGTTTAAGTAAAATGGTAGCATTTTAAACAAAATGAGGGCTAAAATGGTTCTAAGGTTACTACAAGAAAAAGAAAAGAAAGAGTGGTAATTACCTGTGGGTTTCCTGCAGTTCTTGCTGTAGGGTTGGCTGCCCACAAAATGGCTGGTTTAAAGATGCAGCCTCAGTGACATCAGAACAAGGGAGGGGCTTGCTTCCAAATGAGTCCCACTGCTTCAAAAGAGCTGCTATTGATACCTACCTGAAGGTGTTTTTAAACCAAAGTCTATTGTCAGGTAAAGGAGTATAGGGACTTGGAAAAGCATGGAATAAAATGAATTTATTCTGTAAAATAAAAGAATAAAAGCCTAATTGTTTCCTTGATGTTGATCACCTGGCCATGATGTCATCAGCCATAAGTCTATAAAACTCACCACTAGAGGGATATTTAGACAGAGGAAGGCCAGTGGGCTGCTGGTCTTGCAGGAGGAAGGTGCGCTTGTTTTCACACCAGTGAATTGGTTTAATAAAGTGGTAAAATTAAGAGAAGAAGTGACTAGGGAAGAGTCATCTTCAGAGATTTGTTTATTTTGGTGTGTTGACTAACACCTTGTTTTTTTCATTTCTGTAAATATTAATTTTATTTGATTTTGAATAAAAAATCATAACAGCATTTGTGCATTTTATTTTATGCATCATACCTCTGCCTAAGTGTCTGTTATTCCCACACCGTAACAGGCAGGACTGAACTCAGGTCTGAGAAAGTGTGGTTTAGGCAGTCTGCAATGTCAAGGAGGTCAGAGCAGACAGTTCCATTAAGGGAGAGTTGAGGGGTGGGGAGCTGGATTTTCCATTCAGCTCTTTTACATTATCCCAAAAAGTTCCTAGCTGACCCCAGGAGGAGACAAGAGCAGACAGTAGTACTGGGCTTTGCGGTCGAATGGCCCAAGTACACTTATTGCTCTCAGCGTTGTATGCTTGCCTATCAGCTGGCTTGCCAGATTCCACGGCAATGTGCCATAGGTTGTCTCTCATTTCAAGTTTGTGAAAGAGGGAAGTGGTAACCCAGGCGTGCTTTGCTTTTTGGTGTGATTTCTAGCAAAGGGAACATAGAGGTCATAGGCACTGTTAAAAGTACAAGTGAAAATATCCAATGCATCATCTATGGATGGTCAAGCTTGATCGGGGACCAATCCAGTTGTGAGAGGTACAATTTAAGGTGACACAGGCCACCTGGGAGTAGGCGATGTCACTGGGTGGTTTGTGGTGCAGGTTTGCTGTTGGTAATAGACCAAGAGAATACAACTGGGGAGTGGTCACCAAGTGAGCTTGGAAGTACACTGATATCGAGCACCCTCTGGGCTGGTTGATAATGGTGATGTTCAGGAGGGTGCTGGTGCCAGTAGAGGGTTGAATCTAGTTGGGGTGGTGACAAGCTGAGACATGTCAAGGGCAGCAAAGATAACTCTGGTTTGGGAGGCTGTGGCAGAAAGCCATTTGGTTTTCAGGTCACCAACAATTATCTGGGCCATTTTGGCAGTAGGCCAGAGAGGTAGTCAGCAAGTGCATGAATGGTGAGGTCTTGCTTCTGGGGGAATATAGGCAACAGTGTGAAAGACTGGCCCTTACCAGGGTTGGGGAGATTTTAGCATGAGGGCTTGTGCCCGCTATCAAGCTTGGTAGTGGAAGTGCATGTCCAAGGATGGAGTCATGCAAGTAGACAGCACAACCACTCCACACTTATCCACCTGATCTTCCCTGAAAAGGGTGTAACCAGGGAGGAGATGAAGGAGTCAGGGTTGGATTTGGATAACCAGGTTTCAACGAGTGCAACAATGTCTGGTTGGCTCTGAGAAACCCAGCATTGGAATGCAGCAACCTTGTTAAGGGAGCTGCAAATATTCATGGAAGCTATGCAGAGTCCTTCAGCCAGGGCTGGCTTGTTCATAAGGTTGGGCACAGGGCCAGGGTTTGGATGAATGTTACCTGATAGAAGCAACAGGAGAGGATTAGGTGCACCAAAGCATGGTAGTGATTGTGGCATCATTGTGTGCTGGGGTGCATGGGATGGGTAGATTACGAAGGGTGGGAAAGGCATAGAGGAGAAGAGACCAAGGTATGAGTGGGAAGTAAGAGGCAGCAGGGTGGAAGTGTGGGGGGTACTGGGGAGGTGGTCGAGCATTGGGAGGGTCTGGTAGAGGTGTTGCAGATAAGAGGGGGTACCATGGGTAGAGGGTGATGGTCCCAAGTGAGGTGGGGCTGGTGAAGGAAGTAGTAGGAGGAGGAGGACCATAGTCAGTGTCAATGCACTTGATCCCAGATGCATTGAGGACAATAAGTTAAATTTGAGCACGAGAGGATCACCCCTTAAGAAGTTACAGGAAGGAGAGCCCTTTAAGGAGTTGCCGTAACTGACTAGTGTGGAGGCCTCAGGAGGCAGGGATCACTGGGGAAGTGTATTTAATAAAGGAGGGAGGAGGGGTGGGGTGGGCAAAAAATCAACTGTCCAGAGAGCACTACAGCAAGACAGTGGCTGAGCTGTTTTGAAAAGGTGCCTGGGTGCTTGATTCTCAATGGGGATCTCCAACATCCAACTGGGAAGTGGCCACAATCCCCAGAGCCAGTCCAATTACAGGGATTGAAGCCTGACAGCTCCAAAGCTAGGGAGATGACAATTGTACCTGCTTTCCTTGGTCAGGGGTGACAGGCTGGATGGCAAGTAGCAGCCAGGGTCACGCAGCTGAAGTGGAGAAACCTCGTTTGGGCTTGTGGCTAAAATGAAGCAGGAACAAAAGGTGGCTGTTAGTTAAAAGTCAAAGACAAAGCTCAAGCAATTAGTGGAAGGGTCCTGGGCACATTTAGTGCTCAGGACAGACGTAGGTGCAAATAGTGGAGAGAAAAGGTTCCTGCAGAGAGGTCGGGCAAAGGTACCAGGTTGGAATTTAGCAAAATAAAAGGCTGGTTCAAAAGGTTGATGGGGAGGCCCTTGAATGAGACCAGGGAGAACTGGAAAGGAGGCATGTGGTGGAGAGGACTCAGGGTAGTCTGAATTGGTCAAGAAGATGGCAAAAATGCCAGGCAATATTTATAGAAAGTGCTGGTCTAGGGGGGTGTCAGAGAGGGAATCAGGGGTCCAGTAGATGGCAGAGAAACAGTGTGGGGAATAGAAAAATGAAATGCAAAGGAAAAAGCAAGAGAAAGAGAAACAAACAAGGCAGTCCGAGGAGGAATGAGAGGAACCATGATGGAAAAGAGTGGCAGAAAACAACAGGCAGTAGTCAGTTGTTCAAGCTATTCTACAATACTGGACAATTAGCTCAGCAGAAAAAATTCATTGGCGCAAGCAGTAGCTATATAGATGTCAGGCAGTCAAAGTTTACTACAACTCTGCTATACTCTGGAAGGCAATTCCTACATACACAGTGTAATAGTTTAAAGGTAAAATGTTTAAGCAGTAAAAATATTCAACAATACAAGCCATAAGCCATATAGAAGTCAGGCCTAGCTAGTACAGTAGGCTGAACAGCAGAACATTCCAAGAAGAGAAAAAGAGAAATTTCCACTTGAGTAGTAAATTCAGCAGAAAACAGTGTCCAGAGAGCAGTACAGCAAGGCAGTGGCCGAGCTGTGTTTTGAAAAAGATGCCTTGGGTGCTTGTCTCTCAATGGGGATCTGCATCATCCAATCAGGATGTGGCCACAGTTCCCAGGAACCAATCCAATTACGGGATTGAAGCCTGACAGTTCTGAGCTAGGAGCTGACCAATCATACCTCTTTTTGGTCAGGGTGTGGTGGGCTGAATGCAGAGGTCCAGCCGCCAGCAGGTAGCAGTACCAGGGTCACTTCAGCTGAAGTGGAGAGCCTGGATTGGGCTTGTGGCTGCTTTCCTTGTCAGAGGGTAGTGGGCTGGGAGCAGAGGTCTGTCTGCCATCAGGTAGCAGTGCCAGGCCACTTGGCTGAAGGGAGAGCCTGTTTGAGCTTGTTGCTGCTTTCCTTGGTCAGGGATGGCGGGCTGGATGCAGAGGTCCAGCCACTGGCAGGTAGCAGCACCGGAGCTATATGGTAGAGGGACTTTCCGCAAGAACAGTGGAAGGAGATGCAGGGAAGAGCATAAATGAGGAAGGGCTTAGGTAGGCACAGGGAAGAAGAGGGAGATGGAAGGGGAGCAAAGGAAGGAAAAGGGGAGGAGGTGGCACAGGAGGAAACTGGAGGCAAACAAGGGAGAATGGAAAAATAGAGGAGGACAAGGAGATACAAATAGGAGAACAGAGGGAGAAGAGAGAGGTTCAGCAGACATTGGGCCGGGATCTGTAGCTGGGGAGAGCAGTGGGAAACTGGGGGACCAGAGGAGATAAGTTGGCTGCTTAGGACGGGGGCATATAGTGGGAGCACAGGGGGGAGGAGAGGCTTGGCAAACAAAGGGCAGGAATCTGTAGCATGGAGGAGAACAGGTGGGAAATTTGGGAAATGGGGACAAGTGGGCAGTTCAGGATGGGGGGATTAGGAGAAAAGGAACAGGAGGACAGGCTCACCAGCAACAGATCTATTAACTGTGGAGGTGGAGAATGCCATGGTATTCAGGGACTCCATCATCAAGGAGATACATTGGATCAGGGGGCCTACCACAGGCAGATGTCAGTCTTTGTGAACCAGGGATGTAGGCAGGAGGGTGATGTAAAAAGATCAGGAGTGTGCAAGGATTGTGGGGAAGCCATTCCTAATCATTCATTTAGGGACCAGTGATCTGGCAGGCAATGACATGGGGAGGTCCAGAGGTGGTTTAAGGCACTGGCAAAGGGATGCATGGAAGAGGCAACGTCTTTGGCATTTTCTTAGTCCCGCCAGTCCCCTGTGCCAGTACTGCTAGGCAGAAAAGATTGCAGAGTTCAAGGAATGACTCAGGGAATGGTGCAGGAGGGAAGGGTTCACCTGTATAGGTGATTGGGGACACATTGGAGGATGATGACTTATATTGGAAGGATAGACTACATTTAAGTAAGAGGGGCAAAAGTGCTGAGTGGTCTTCAAGGGTATATAGATAAGGTTTAAGGGGGTTAAACTGGTAAGGGGAAAAGATGCTAGGAATAGGGAGAGTTTGACAGGAAGGGTGAATAGACTAGCTAGCACTCCCCACATAAGGCAGCAGGTATGGAAGGATGTGTGGCAGGGAGGAGGGGGCTATATGGTGGAGGGACATTCTACAAATGCCAGGAGCCTGGGGAGCAAAGTGGTGGAATTAGAGGCCTTATTGGTGGATGAGGGTCTGCATATTGTAGCCATAACAGGAGACCTGGTGGACTGAGCATCACACCTGGGAAGTAGGTATCCCAGGTACAGGCTCTTCAGGAAGGACAGGGCAGGCAGGAAGAGGGGTGCGTTGTACATCAGGGATTAGGATGACAGAGCAGAAGGAGAAAGAGAAGGCAGAAATCATATGGGTCATGCTAGAAAAACAGACTGGGGCATCAGTAAGGCTGGCAGGTACTTACAGACCTCCAACGCAGTGGGGAGGAAGCGGATAGGAAGATGTTGCAGGTGATTCAAAGGATGCCAGTCGGGGGGAGATTCTGCTGGTGGGTGACCTTAACCTCCCAGATGTTGGCTGGGATATCCCATCAGCTAGGTCAGCCAGGAGCAGGGAGATCCTCTAGTACCTCCAGCGGGCTTTTCTGCAACAGCTGGATAGAGAACCCATCAGGTGGCAACATACTAGATGTGGTCCTTACCAATGGGGATAGTGTGGAAGGAGTTGCAGTGGGGTCAGCTTAGATGAAAGTGACTATACTGCAGTGAGCTTCAAGATTAGGAGTGGGAATGAAGCAAGCGGAACCAACACAGAGATCTTGGACTTCAGGCGGTCAGATTTTGCCCAGAAGAGAGAGATATTCAGGAAAGAAATGGAGGGAGAGAGGGATTAGGGAATAGAGGATTTATGGAACTCAATTAAGGTGGGGTTACTAAAGGCCACAGAAATCTGCATTAGGAAGTTAAGGAAGAACAGAAAAGAAGGAAGCTGCTCTGGTTCACCAGGCAACTGGAGAAAGAAAGAGAAAAGGGCAGTCAGAGCATAGAAGAGAACACAGGGAAGGGGGACAGGGAGACTTACAGGGAGAAGCTGGAGGTGGCGGGCAGAAAATTAGGAAAGCAAAAGCTGAAATGGAGGAAAGAATTGCTAGGCAGACCAAGAGGGATAAAACTTGATATAGAGAGAGAAGAGGAAGGCAAGGCAGGGGATAGTAAGGGTGAAGGGGAGGAGGAGACAAGTAGAAGGGGACTTCAAGAAGGCGGATGTACTAAATAGGTACTTCTGCTCAGTCTTCATGATGGAACAGGAAGGAAAGGGACTGGTTTTAAGGAGAGGGAAGGAAGGCAAGGCATGGGCGGATCCAAGTCCAATCATTGAGGAAAGGGTAAGAGAGGAATTAGATAGGTCTGAGGGTGGACAAGGCTATGGGCCCTATGCCCCAGAACTAAGGGGAAGCTGGCAGCACCTCTAGCATGGTTGTTTAACTTGTCATTGGATACAGGGTGGATGCCAATGGACTGGAAGAGAGCAGGCGTGGTACCACTATACAATGGTGGAAGCAGGGAAGAGGCGAGCAATTATCGCCTGGTCAGCTTCACCTCAGTGGTGGGCAAAAGTGGTGGAGGCAATGTTAAAAGAAAGGGTGGTCAGCTACTTGGAGGAAAGTGGCCTACAGGACATTCATCAGTGTGGCTTCACATAAGGGAGATCATGCCAGACAAACCTGACTGAGTTTTTCGATTGGGTGACAAGGGTTGTAGATCAGGGGCTGGAGAACAGTAGACATAGCCTATCTGGACTTTGGGAAGGCCTTCGACATTGTCCCACACAGAAGGCTGGTAAGAAAGCTGGAGAGTTTGTGGTAACGACAAAAGATAATGAGGTGGGTATAAACTGGTTGATGATGGAGAAATTGGTATATAAACAATTAAGTAATTACCTTGTAAAAACAAAATACTGACTGATTATCAGCAGGGTTTCGCAAAGGTCACAACACTACTATATCACTACTAGGGTTACAGATGATATACCAACAGCCTTTGATCATGGCAACTCACTTCTGGCTATTTTTTTTTATCTTCCAAACCTTTTGATTCTGTTGACCATGTTATTATGTTAAATAGGTTAAAGGCTTCTGGTATAGGATTGAATTTTGTTCTGCTTCTCCTCCTAGTTGTCCTCCAGATTACAGTGTGTCTGAGTGGGTCAGCATTGTCCTGATTATGCAGTGGTAAACAGAGGGGTTCCCAGGATCTATTCGGGGCCCTTATTATTTTTTTTTTATGTTACTGAACACCCAATTGTGCATCTATTAACACAGACATTTTTCTTTATGCTGATGATACGATGATGTACACTAAAAATCAAGATTACAAAACTGCCATAAACACTCTTCAAAATGATTTTGATAATATTCAACTTACACTTATTAAATTATGCCTACTACTTAATGTGGATAAAACACAGTGGGTTTTGTTTACTGGAAGGACAAAGGAGGAGCATCACAATTTAAGTATTGTTGCCCTAGATGGGACACAATTATGTAGGACTTCTCTCATAAATATGTGGGCATTTCATTAGATGAATCCATGACATTTGATAATCATATACAAATGTTATCTACTAAACTAAAGAAATTGTCTTTTTATATAGAAATGGGTAATGTTTTAGCTTTACCATCCCTAAACAGTTAAATAATTCTCTTTTAAGTCACAGATTGACTATAGGTGATTACATATATATATATATATATATATATATGAAGAATACTCATACTGTACTGAGACTATTGGATCCATTGCATCATAGTGCCTTAGGTTTGTCCCCAGCTTGCCATGGAAAACCCACCATTGTAATCTTTATGCTGTGGTGGAATGGCAACCTTGGCCCATAGGCAATATCACTGGGACATCTATGTATATAAATTTGTATTACAATCACTTTCTTCATATTTAACAACTTTACTGCAGTTTAAACAGCAAAATAAATATGCACTAAGGTCTGATAGTCTTCCACAATTTTTATGCCTAGGCTCAGAATCAAATATGGTAATAACTCATTAGCAGTTTCTGTACCCTGTACTTAGATTGCCAACCAAACAAAACTAAGGTTGATAGCTTTAATATCAATCTCTCATTTTAAGAATTGCCTTGTTAAACTGTATCTCATAAGTTCAATTGTTTTAACTGAACTATGTTAAATTGTGTGTTTGTACATATATGTCAATGTAATTTGTTTATAAATATTTGTTTTATATGTTGGATGCAATTGTAAAACAGACTTTATTCTCAGTTTGCTTTCAATTAATTGATTGATTGATGGATGATGGAAGAAGTCAAAGGGTGGTGGTAAAAGGTGTACATTCTGCGGGAGGAAGGGGTGATGAGCGGGTGCCCAGGGTAGGTGCTGGGGCTCATCCTTTCAACATCTATATCAGTGACATAGCAGAGGGGCTACAGGGAAGATCTGTAATAGGGTGGACATCCCAGAAGGAGTGGAGGCTATGAAGGAAGATTTAAGATTGCTGGAGTGGTGGTCGGAGACCTGGCAGCTGAAATTCAGTGCTAAAAAGTGCACAGTAATGCACATGGAGAGGAACAACCCACAAATGAAGTACACACTGGGGGATGTAATCAAGACAACTGAGCAGGAGAGGGATCTGGGGATTATAATTTCAGATAACCTTAACGTGGGGACCCAATGTAGCAAGGCAGTGGACAAAGGGAATAGAATACTGGTGTGCACAGGAAAGGGTATAACAAAAGCAGAAGGAGGAGGAGTTGATGCCACTTTACAAATCCAAAGTGACACCTCACCTGAAGTACAGGGTCAAATTCTGACACCCTCACCTATGCAGGGACATAGATGGGGTTGAAAGGGTTCAGAGAAGGGCCTCTAAGATGTTGCATGGGTTGAATGGGAAGCCCAACGAGGAGAGGCTGAGGGAGTTGGATCTGTACCTGCTGGAGATCAGAAGGGAGAGGGGACATGATTGAAATGTTTAAGTATGTGAAGGATTAATAACTCAGGGGAAGCTTATGCATGAGAAAAGAAGGTGCTAGAACTAAGGGCCATGTTCTGAGGTTGGAGGGGAAGGTTTAAATGCAATGTGAGAGGGTGTTACTTTACTGAGAGGGTGGTGGAGCCCTTGAAGAGTTTTCAGAGGAGGTGATGGGGGTGGAAACAGTAGAGGGGTTCAAGAGGACGTGGAATGGACACAAGGGATTGAAAAAGGGGTGAAGCGGGATCGCTGGACATGGGAACAAGTAGGAGGGGAGTAATGGGCAGACTCAATGGGCCAAAAGGGTCCTTTTCTACCATCAAATTTCTGTGATTCTATGATTCTGTGTTTTAGTGTCCATCCTACTGGTGCTGAATTCTTCATCAACAACTGGAACAGTAACTGGAAGGGAAGGGAGCAGATCTGTTTCAGTACAGTGGCTTCTTGTTGTTTTTATATGGTTTCTTATGGATTTTACTTGGTAGAAGGTTATTTCTTTCTTTCTTACTACTTCTAAGGGCTAGTAGGGTATTGTTTTGGGGCTGTTGGAAGTTTGAAGTTTGAAAACGGTTTTGGTGGCTATAAGTTGGCTCATTTGTTTGATGTTTCACTGTGTAGCAGGCTGTGTTTGTGGAGGCCTATTTCTTCTGATTTAAAACTTATTTGGTGGGATTTAATTGGGGTAGTTTCTTTGAATTGGAGACCTATATCTGTTAATTTCAAGCCTGTTTTGATGTGTGTTGTTAGTGAAGCTGTTTGAATTGGAGACCTGTTTCCTTGGTAGCCAACCTATTTTGGGGGCTTTGAGTGGAATTTTGATTCCTTTTGCTGACTTCACTAGCTGCAAAGTTTAGTGCATAGTGGGGGAAGGGTGCTAATCGTCTGGCCAGGTCTCACTCAGCTAATTGTCTGAAGGCAGAGCTGAATCAGGTTTGTGGTGTTAGTTGCTTTGGCTTCTCAGAAGTAACTGGAAGGGGAAGGGAGCAAATCTGTTCCAGTACAGTAGCTTCTTCTTGTTGTTTTACGTAGTTTCTTGTGGATTTTACTTGGTAGAAGGTTATTTCTTTTCTTTCTTACCACTTCTAAAGGGCTAGCAGGGTATTGTTTTGGGGTTGTTGGAAGTCTGAAAATTGTTTTGGTGCCTATAAATAGGCTCATTTGTTTGATGTTCTCACTGTGTAGCAGGTTAGCGTTTGTGGAGGCCTATTTCTTCTGATTTAAAACCTATTTGGTGGGATTTAATTGGGGCAGTTTCTTTGGTTGCAGTGCTTGGAGGGGCAGACACAGGGCTGATACACTCTCAAGAGAGTCGGGTGTAGGCTCTAATCCCTCCCTTCCCAGAGCTTGGCTCATTTATAGGGGAACACCTGCCCTACAATTGGAGAAAAAGGCGTCAGGTGAGCTCATGTAGTTCTAGCCACTGAGGGTTGGGTTTAAAGGCTAGGAGAGAGGCGCTTAGGGAGTTGTTCACTTCCTTTATAAGTTTACTGTGTTGTACTGCACCTAGTAACAGGGTACCTGTTTACTGTGGGACTGTATCTAGGATTAGTGGGTGACCTGATTAGTGGGTAGGGACATATCTTGGACTAGTGGGAACCTGGTGTCTCACCCAAGGAAACCTACTTGGGGGATGGGACCACATGTCATTAGGGCCAGCATCTTTGGGAGGGTGGTGGGATGCACAGGGTGTGGGGCAGCCATGATACTGGACTGGGCTTGAAGTTCAGTGGTTGTCCAGTGTACTACCAGCTGGCACAACTTAGGGAGGAGGATGAGGGGATTAGGAGACAGCTGGGGAAGGGGGGTATGGTTGGGGAATAGGGCAGGGGCTCTCCACGGGGTTGCACCAAGCACTAGGGCAGGGGCATAGGGAAAGGAGTGCCGAGAGTACTCTGGGTCGCATAGGGACCCTGGGCAGAGGTGGCCCAAAAGGAGGATACTACCAAGGAAGCAGGCAGATAACTGGAGACCCTCACAGATGGGGCCAAAGGGAGGATATTCTCAGGAAATAGGCAGATGGCTGGGGCTGGACAGAAGGAAGCAATGGGGAGGTGGCTCAGACCTTAAGCTCAGCAACCATTTCAATTCTCTTCTGCTGCTTGAGGATGAGGGGGTGATGTAGCCATGACAGGGTGGTTAGAGATGGAAAGGGAGTAGGAGGCAGGGAGGGGGCCAGATAGCAAGAGCAACAGGGGGGAAACTTGGAATGCAGGAAAACGGGGGAGCAGGGATCAGAGCAGGAGGAGGAGGGGTAGAGGGAGGAAAGTGCAAGGATAAGAACCAGTTGGGAGGAAAGGGCAAGGAGAAGAACCAGAAGTACAAGGAGGATACAGTAAAAGGAGCAGAGGGTTTAGGCCAGGGAGCATGGCAGGCAAGGAGGTGCTGAACGGAGATGGGAAGGAAGGAGGACGAGCCAGGCTAGTTTAGCAAAATGGGGGACCAGTCATGAGCAGTAACAGTGGGGGTAGTGAGGCACAGAAGGGATACTCAGGAGGATGAGAGGCATAGGATTGGAGGGAGGGGTGGCCAGGTAAATAAGGAGGGATGGCAGGTGTCACACAGATAGGTGGAGGAGTAAGGAGCTGGCTGGGGAGGGGCCAGTAGAAAGGATGAGGGACATGGAAGGGAGAAATGGAGGAAAGGGGTGGCCAGAGTGCTCCTGTTGGGTGATTCCATGATCAGGGGGATCAAATGGGATAGGGAGGGAGAAGCCTGCCTGGTTAGAACAAAATGCTTCCTGGACTAACAGTGCACAGGGGCCAAGCACGAGTTATATCAGCTGGCAAAGGATTGTGGAGGTTCCCAGGACATATTGGTCCACCTGGGTACCAATGACATTGAGAGAAATAGTGAGCTAGAGATACAGGCAAGGTTCAGGGAGCTTGCCAGGGTCTGTCATGACATAGGATGCACAATTTCCTTCTCAGAAATCCTGCGGTGCCAAGGGCTAGTGGAGAACACAAGAGGAAGATTAGGGAGATAAACCTGTGGCTCAGGGAGTGGTGATAGGCTAGAGGGTATGGGTTGATGGGGATTGGGTGGAGACCTGGGAGTATAAGGGGCTGATACATGAGATAGGCTCCATCTCAATTTGGAGGGGAAGGAATCCTTAAGTTAAAAATAGATGGGTTCATTGGTGAAAGGTAGGGTTTAAACTTGTGAAGAGGGAGGGAGGGATGGGAGAAAAGGCTATCGAGGGGGTCCGATAAAGGAGGGATCTATCTCCACCCTTGGGGAGCTGGAGGAATGCAGGAAAAGGCCAACTGGTGAGGTGCGGACCAGGGAAGACAGAATCCCATGAGACACAAGCAGCGAAAGAGAAGTATAGAGAAAGTGGAAGGTAGTCTGCTAAATGCCAGGAGCTTGGAACTAAAATGCCTGCGCTCCCAGGTGATGCTAACTGAGGAGAGAGTGGATGTGGCAGTGGTCACTGGGACCTGGGCCACATGAGACCTGAACCTGGAGGGTTACACCATGTTCAGGAAGGACGAGGTGGGAAGGGAGGAGGGGTAGCAATAATAGTCAAAAACAGCATTGACATAGGAGGGTGGAGGAGGCAGAAGGAACTGTGGAGGTGATTTGGGGCACCTTTGATAACAAGGGGGGCAAGAGAGTAAAATAGGAGTGTGTATAGACCCCCTGAGCTGGCAGAGGAGCTGGAGGAGAGTCTGGTGGCAGATTGGGAAGGAGAAGTGTGGTGGCGTGGGACTTAAACATGCCAAGAACAGACTTGGAGACTATGACATCCTCGGTGGCCAGGAACAGAGGTTGTTGGATGTCTTTCAGGATGCATTCCTAACTCAGCAGATGGGGAACCACCAGGAGGAGCGGATATTGGATGTGGTCCTAGCAGACAGTGACCAGATTGGGGCCTGGAGGTAAGGCACCCATTGGCGAGGAATAGATCCATGCATGGTCTGGTTTCTGCCAGAACCTAGGAGGGGTAGAAGGCTGCACAAAGAAAGAGGTGACTGACTTCAGGCGTGGATTTCAAAGAAATGGGAAGGATCCTTAAGGAGCACTTGGATTAGATTGGGCAGACATGGACGCTGACAGTAGGTGAGAAATCATCAGAAGGGGGTGCAGGATGCTACCAGCACCTGCACAACAGTAAGACGGAAAAGGTAGGGCCTGAAAACCCTGCTGGTGGACCAGGGAAGTTCAGGAGGTGGTAAGGGAAAGAAGGCACTGTATAGGCAATTCAAGTGCTCAAGGAGTGAAAGGGACTGAGGGGTACTGAGCTGATCGCCAGGAAGGGCCACTAGGGTGGTGAGGATGGCTAAGGCAAGGAAGGAGCAGAACCTGGCCAGGAAATTAGAAGAAGGAAAAGGGGTTCTTTAGATACATTGGGGAAAAATGAAGGGTAAAGGGCAGATTAGCAGGATTAAAACAGGAGAGGATGGCACAAGACCCAGGGGAGCAGGCTGAGGTACTAAATGAGTACTTTGCCTCAGTTTTACCAAGGAAAATGGGGAGCTGCATCATACATGGGAGGAGATGGTGAAACTGAGGAGGGGGGACCCTACCGATTGGTGGGTCTGGGAGAGGGGCATCACTGGCAGGTGGGGGAAGGCAAAGCAGGAGGACGAGGTAGCTGAGGTGGAAATCATGGCAGAGAGAGTGAGGAAGCCCTCAGGTCCTTTAAGATGGACAAAGCACCAGGGCTGGATAAATTACATCCCAGAGTGCTGAAGGAACTGGCAGATGTCCTGGTGAAACCCTGGTGGAGCTCTTCAGCATCTCTCTGAGGAAAGGGTAGGTGCCACAGGACTGGAAGGTGGCACATATAGTGTTTATCCATAAGAGGGATCAAGAGGTGGCAGGGAATCACAGGCCCATCAGCCTGACATCAGTGGTGGGCAAGGTGATGGAGGGCATTGTCAAGGAGAGATTGGGGGTCTGGAAAGTTGGGTGCCTGGACAATGAACAGCATGGATTCATCCTGGGAAGTCATGTCAGACAAACCTTGTGGAGTTCTATGACTGGCTGACGAGTGCCTTGGACCTGGGTAGATCAGTGGGCGTCCTCTTTCTTGACTTCAGCAAGGCATTCACTCTGTTCCTCATAGGGGCCTGTTGAATAAGCTGGGAGAAATGGGAGTGGGGAACCAGATGATCAGATGGATAGGCAATTGTCTCCAGGACTGGACTCAGAGGCTCGTGGTTGGCAGAATAGTCTCATCCCCAAGGAGGATCATTAGTGGGGTCCCTCAGGGATTGGTCCTTGGGCTCCTCCTGCTCAATGCCTATGTCTCTAACTTAAGGAAGGGTATCAGGAGTGAGATGAGTCCCTTTGCGGATGACCCAAACCGGGGCGGTGGTGGATGGGAGGAGGGAGGGTGGTCTCACAGGGGACCTGGAGTCTCTGGAAAGGTGGTCTAGAAAGCAGAAGCTGAGGTTCAATACAGCGAAATGCAAGGTCCTGTACCTGGGAGCCATAAACCCAGGCCAAGTCTACACCCTGCGGGGGAAATGCTACAGTCTTGATGGCTGAAAGTGACCTGGGAGTGGTGGTGGATGTCAAGATGAAGAACTTGGAGAACTGTAGGAGGGCAGCGGCAAAGGCCAACAGGATGCTTGGATGCATCGCTAGGGGGCTCGCCCCAGAAGGAGGGAAGTGATACTCCCACTGTATAACTGCTTGGTGAGGCCACACCTTGAGTACTGCATGCAGTTTTGGAGGCCACATTTAAAGAGGGACATTGAACTCCTGGAGAGGGTCCAGAGGAGGCAACCAAAATGATTTGGGGCTTGGGGGATAGGACCTATGGGAGAGGCTCAAGAGCTAAATATGTACACATTGGAAGAGAGAAGGGACGGGGCCATGATGAGGTCTTCAGGCACATGAAGGGGTAAATAGGGAGGAGCAGTCAGGGTGTTCTGAAGAAAGGGGGGGCAACTAGAGGACATGAGTGGAAGCTCATTGAGCTGAGGCTAGAAATCTGAATGTACAATTTTTGGCAATTTTTATAAGATAACTGAAATGGAGCTGCAGAGCTTAAAATGTAGAAGCCATCCTGGTCGCTGTCTGCACATACACCCCACAACTTTGCTATTTTTCAATATCTTCTGACTAAACGTTCAACTTGACTCATGAACAAGGCAAGTGAAATGTTTTCAAATCCAGACAGAAAAATGATTTGCAGTTGCTCCAACAAAATCACCTTTTGGACAGGACTCAAGAATTTTCAACTACCAGGCTTATGAGATAGAGTCATAAGAACACTTTGTTCAACATTTTGGGTCAAAATGTTAAAAAACAACAAAGTTATGAACATACATTGACATTCTTCCATGGATATTAGTAATTTTCAAGATTTTGGCTCAAACATTCAACATAGCCATTTTCTTCACAACACCCCATGAACATGACACTTATCATTTTGCAAATCTTTGTCAAAATGTGTTTTTGCCATTAATGGTAGCAAATGACATTTTGGCCAGTAATTTATAAATGCCATATGTCATGTTTATAAGGGGCAACATAAAATGACTATTTTGATAATTTGGGTAAAATAAAAAAAAAAAGAAAAAGAAATTAAGAAACATATTCAGTGCCAGACTGTGGCCCAGTGGGTAGTGCTAGTGATCTCATACCAGTGAGCTGAGTTCAGGGACAAACTCAATGAGTCAGCTAGATGGGCCAAGCCTTGGGGAACAGCATTGCCATGTGGAACCATACCCCAGCCTGGGAAGGGAAGATGTAGAGTTCTTCTCTTGCCATAGAACCCTGCACCTTTGCATCCATGGCTGTCAGAGGCCCGTGCTTGGCTGGCAGATGGGCACTTTGCCCTGTGCATCTGTATCTGTAGCTACATGGAATTACAAATCTCAGTGGGCCCTGCACTTCTGCATCCCACCAGACAGCCCTACAATTTCTTGACATTTGCTGTCACACAGAAGTGCAGGACCCAGAGGCAGGCAGATTCTTCCTTGGCACAGGGATCAGAGGACCCTGTGCATTTGCATCTGTCCCTTCAGGTACCAAAGTGACCTGTGTGACTAAGGATATGATTCCTGTATCTCAAAAAGAAAGGAAATTGATTGACAAACATTGTATTAATAAACCAGTTAGTGTTCAACTTACCACCACAAAAGTAAGGAAATGTGGTGTTAGGTTTTCCAGCCCTCACCCCCCAACTGAAAAGGACAAAACAACACAAGCAACCACAGCAACCATCATCAGGTAAGGAAAACAACCTAAACTATTTCAGATGTCATAAATGCAATAGTACTGATGTGCTACATTTGTGGATTTATGTATGTGGTTGGAGAAGCAAAGGCCCCACAAAGGCCTATGCTTTTTCAGCCACAGAATATGTACATCTTACAGTGTACATGAAGTACCTGTGGCTGAAAAGTGTTGGACCCACATGGGGCCATGCGCTCTTGCAGGCAGAAGTACTGTTGCAATTTGGGAATCATGGATTTCTATATACAGCTTTGGAAGTGCAGATCCTACAGGCTCAATCCCTCCCAAACATTTGATTTAACAGTGTCAGCACACCTTCAGGAACCCATGACCAACCTAGAATTTAAATTAGAAAGGCTTTTAGCCAAAAATCATTGCAATAATTTTTTTCTATATGTAGTTTATGGTGTTTTTCCCGTAACCCAGCCCCTACCCTCAGATAGGCACATGCTCATGGAGGCATACATATGCCATGTCTAGAAGTGCTCACCCACTATGTGTTGCCTCCACCTACCACGCTGACCACCAGGCATCCATCCAGTGGCAGCAGGACTGCAGGGGGCATCAACCAACCTCTGGAGAGGAAATCTGCCTTCCAAATGCTCAATTCTGCTCCACCCCTTGCCGTGCTGGCTCTCCAATGACCTGAGTCCATTCCTGAACCCAGGTCACAGGCGTGGCGGTGAGTAAGGCATCCAGTGCCTCAATCCTCAGCACTACCGAGCCAGCCATTACAATTATTCTTAAAGAAATGTTCATGTAATCTGGGATTCCATTCAAATTTGTGACCATATTACAAAACAATTTAAATTTCATCTGTTTTGTGGATCCCCGTCTCCCTGCACCCTTTTTCCCTTGTACCATGACACAAAGAACTACCTGAAGAAACCAGGGATCTGCTTACTTACTGTGTACTAGTCTGTCTACATTTACCTGGCACACTGTGAAAGTTTTCCCAGAAACTCCATCCACATCAGAAACAGTTGTCACACATTTGCATACTCTGAAGAACATACTAACAAAATACTAGTCCAGACCTCTCTTGAGGAACACCAGACAGATAAAGTTACTAATAAAACACTTAATAAAATAGAACATGTATTGCAAAAGATGAAAAGCCACACTAGCACTCCTATCACTGTCCCAATAAATTAGGAATAAACATATAATTAGGGGTTTAAGGGTCTCTGTGGAACTTAACCCGGCTTCATCTTCAAAATTATTCGATATATTGTATGGAATAAGAAATAATTCCCCTTCCCCAGGTCGCACCTGAGGGACGAGTGACTTGTTGCTCAGTGTGCCTGCCTGGAGAAACATTTGAATAAATAAATAAATGCTGGCAGGATTTCATGGTTGCATTAATAGAAGTAATTATAGAAGAATGCGGAAATTGAGCAAAGACATGTAAACTCAGAAAGAAGACTATACTGTAAGACTACGTTACAACTTGATGAATATAAGAAATGAATTGAAAGAATAGAGGCTGACTTAAAATTATTTGAACAGCAAATAAAGAACACTAAAATGAGAAAGTTCCAAGGAAACCTGAAAGGTTATAGACAGAACCAGGTGTATACTGACAAAAAGTACCAGAGAACACATTATGGTAACAGAGAGGTCACAGAAATCATCCAACTCCTAAGGAATGGAGTACATGTGTGGTGGATATCTCAGAGAGAAGCAGAAATAGTACTGAAAGCACACCTCAGCACTCTAACCTTTAACTGCATCCTCCATGTACATGAAAGCCTTCTAGACTGCCATCAGGAGACCCATTGTGACAAGTATCAGCTCTGTACTAGAATCCCATATAGTCCTATGTGGATTACGTTATAAAACCTCTTGTCCCACTAATGAAGTCACATGTTAAGCATTTGAATCATTTTCTGGATTTAACAGAAAACTTAAGTAGTCAGAGACAGGACTTCAGCAACAAGTGGTTAGTCAATCTTGACATACAGGAATTGTATATATGATACTGCATGAGTACATGACTTGTACACATGCTATAAAATGGGCATCAAAATAAAGAAGTGTCATTGGTCAAAATATATAGTGTTACTGTGCATGAAATCTGTTTTATGCACAGTCATCCTGAGTCCTAAACTATATCACATAATGAGCCAATCAGTCCACCTACAACCAGAACTGTCTTCTATCAGCCCCCACAACCAGACTTGATCTTCCATCACAAACATGGCTGCTACCTTTACACTGTAAAAAAAACTACAGCTGGACCCTAAAATAAAACTACCTTAAATAAAAATAAAACAAATTAATTAAATATTGTTTCCCTGATCATCACACTTTCCTTACACACATAAAAATTAGAAACATTAAGTATTGTTTATAGTTTTCATTACAACTGTTTCTTTGCTGACAACGAAATCCCCTTCTGTCTTTATCTGCTCATCAGGATTTCTTTTCTGATTACCCTGACAATCAGATAATTGAGTCTCTGGTTGCAGAAGAGAATTTTATAGTGTGTAGTAGAGCACTGTTCTGTATAAAATCCATCCTATTCAAAATGCTGTTGTACCACAATTCAAAGGTCATGGAATGTGATTGTACCCTTCTGTGGTAGAATAACATGCAAGAACCTCCAGAAACTGCACAAGTCAGTTTCATTGTAAAGAACAACAAAACACAATGCACACATTTACATAATACTAAACACTAAAAAATACTGGATGAATAACTTTATGCATAACCAGTGTGTTCTGCCACCTCAAGGTTCTGATTCCCATGGATCTCTCAAGCTTCACTCCTCAAGGTCAGAGAGTCAAACCCTCTTGGTAGAGCACACTGGTTGTGCATAGTTGTCCACCCAGTATTTTCTATGTTGTGTGTGTATATTGTATGTTAGAGAGGAACATTCTGCCAGAGGAACTGAGCAGAATCTTGAATCCATGTATTCCATGGTAATCATTCCACGATAAACATTCCATATCTTGAATCTTGATGCCAGCAAAGGACAAACTTTGCCCAGCAGTAATACAATTACATCATCAATTACATCATTTGCTGTTGGCAGAAGGACTATTTAATCATAAATGCACACAAATATATCTATTGTTTCTACATATAAATGTTCTTTACCAAACTGTAAAAGTAAAAAAAAAAATAGCCTATTTTATAAGTGCAATAAGACACTCCAGGGGTGTGCATGTAACAGATTTCACTGACTTCCAGGGGTTGAAGGCACTCGGCTTGTTGCCTTGTGCTTCACTATGCCCCTGGGTGTATGGTAAAATCTGTTCCATTCACACACCTCATGTCTTATTGCTTATATACTACACGGGGATAGTATGCACTCACTACTCAGAGGTCTAAAAACATCCTCCAGGTGCAAAACAGTAAATGTGTTTCTGGTCCAAGTAGCAGTGACAGTTCTTATAAGGAGTTGTTTTGTTTTGAGGAAACCAACTATGCCCAACCAGTGGAACACTGATGTGCAGTACGTTCACACCTTATTGTATAAATGTATGCATGGAGCAACATGAAAATGAATGTATTTTCTCAGAGGAGTGAAACTTGCTTCATTGGCACATTGTCAGTTAGGACCGCTATGTAGATGACATCTCTGTTCTATGGACAAGAACTGTGGAAGGCTTTTCAGACCTCCATCAGTATATGAAGGACATTAGCAGAAACCTTAAGTTCACAGAAAACTTGGACAGAAATTAAATCTTGTTTCTTGACATTATAGTTATAAAACAGGCAGTAGACTAGAAACCCACTCATACAGGAACCCAACAGACAGAAATACAATATTTCATAGTGACAGTTTTCATAATATAAAACTTATTCAGAATATTCCATTTTCATTGTTCCTATGGGCAAACAGAACATGGAGCGCCTTCGGAGGAGGTTGTGGAGTCAAAATCAGTGGTGGAATTCAAGCATGCAGGTGTAACCCCCTGCAAATGGGGGTTCCCAAAGACTTCAGGAGCTTGCTTGAATGCTCCAAGCCTGAATGGTGTTTGGCATTTAAGCCATTTATCAGTGAGTGTTTTTAGAGCCTCTGGTACTGTCTCTTTAAGAGCTGTCTGCTTGCAGACATAATTAGTTTGTATGGGGGACTGTGTGCTTCTCTGAGTACCACTCGAGCTGCTGCCAATTCACTTCATTTTTGCAGTCACTAGGAGTGCAAAGGAACCTATCTGAAATATGTAACTGTTTGCCAGAAATTATTTAGAGTAATAATGAAATTACAGTTTGTCTAACCTGCTTTTTGCAGTCAGAACTGTGTCTGCTAGTTCCCATTCTAGTTTTGAACTGCTGAACTGGACCAATCAGTGTGGGTAAGCTAGCTCTAAAATGGTGCCTTGGACGAATCAGAACTTGACTCATAATCTGAGCCAGCCACAAGAGGATTGTATGGGCAGTGACTCTGGGAGATGTAGTTTAGACTTCAGTGCCTTTTGGACCAACAGCAGCAGTCTATTGTGAGTGACAGCCAATCCAGTCAAGAACTGGGAGGAACTCAAAGGAAGTGCCGGTTTTGTCGGTTGGAGTTTCAGTTGAGCTTTGGCAGTGAAGAAGGAAGGAGCCCTGTGATTTTCAGTGTGCAGTTTTAGTCAAAAAGCGTGTGTAAGGCCCAAGTTCCGGTCTGCAGCTTTTGTAACAGCTTGTTAGGACTGAATCCGTCCTGTGAAAAGAATCAAAGGATCTCTGAAGAGTAGAAACCAGGCTCACCCTGTAGAAGACTGGAGGAATTGCTGAAAATTGCACTCTGGTCTGTCAGGAACCGAATCTGCTGTGTGTTCTCCCGGTATTGTGCAGTAATTGCGATCGGATACAGATGCAGCCTGCCTGGTATAGTGCTTTCTTTTATATGGATGTGTGAAGAGGTTTGTGTACCTCAAGTGAGCCCTGCTGACATTGAAGGACCCTATCTTATTTGGAGGTCGTGAGTACTAATTCAGGGTCGCTCCTGTTGAATTGCCACATTAAATCCAAATGGAATTACTGTACTGCTGACTGTTTAATTCTCCTTTTCTCTGTGTGAAAGGGCCCCTACCAGCTGCCACGGTTTGACTAGCCACTAGGGCTTGGGTACCCAGGGACAGTAACTGATAGGGATAGGCCTGTGCACAGAGCCATAGGTAGATTATTAGAGTGATAAGCTAATTAACCTGATTTCCCTGTCCTTGTTATATCCCCCTAAATAAATCAGAGCTGCTTGTTTCAGCAAAGTTATACTGCCTGAGGTATTTGTCTATGTTAAAGTACTGTACTGTGATTGTTGCACTGTATCTCATTTCACAGGAGGTCCCAGGCTGGAACCAGACCTGGGGGTAAGTGTATACTGTGAAGGTAATTCTGATATATTGTGTGGCCACTAGTGGGAAGAAAGGGGGTTGCAGTGTCCCAGAGGGCTGTGACCAAGTTAGTTTAACTATTGCAAACCCTGACCTCTGGGTGGAGGCACCCGCCATTGGATCCAGGCCCCTCAACCTGTTAGTGGCAAATCAGGCAGGGGTAGTAGCCCTGGGATAGCGCCATCTAGGGGTTACATGGGACAGTCATAAGGCAATTCTGGGGTGGGGTAAGAAGAAGTAGGCTGCTGGTTAACTAGGATCTGCAGCTTATCCAGTAGGTAGGAAATGGGCAGAAATGATGGGCTAAGCGGTCCTTATCTGCCGCAAATTCTATGTTTCTATGTTTCTATGTTTCTAGCACACCAGAGCACTACACAATACAAGAGATTAATTTATGATAGATTCTGTCAAACAGGATACAATAACAGAACATGTGATCAGGCAACCAGGAAGACAGAGAACATCACAAGAGGAATAGCATTAGACAGCATAGGAAACCCCAGGGACCAATAAGAATTAGTTTGAGTTCTAGAATACTGGCAGTAGCAGAGAGATTGTCTGTGTGGAGTTCCCACAGCTTAGTGAAAATGTCCATCTTCTTTATAATTTGTAATATTTTTTCTTGTCTGCTGTTGGTGGGTTGAGAAATAGGGAATTGTTGCCTGCACAAAGGTTTGGGATTTGTGTGTTTGATGTTAGTTGGGAGAAGGATGGTAACCATATTTCTTCTGTGTACCACTTCTGTGGTGAATCAGTTCTAGTGTAAAGTTAATTTTTCTATATTGTTTGGCAGTTTGTGCGTGACTTGTTAATTATGTGGGAATGTGATTTTGTTTTCACTGCTTAGTGGGCTTGCTGGGCTGCTGAGTCCCTGTTGTCTTTAAAAAAAAAAAAAAAAACTTTTCAATGGCATTGTTTAGCCAGAACCCAACTGTTGCTTAACAACTGCTTTCCTTGCATAGTGTTCTGGTTCTAATAGAACATCTCAAGTAGCAGCCAACTGAATTCTGGAATACTGAGATTTGCTCTAAACATTTGGATAATAGTAAGATTGGATACAAGTGAAATATATATATATGTATAGGGGATATGACATGGCCTGACTTAAAATATTATATTTATCTTCACAAGAGGCCAATGATATGATATGTCACAAGTGGCAAAGCCACCAGTGACATATCTTGATATCATTGGCCTTATAAAGATACATGATATCTTCTAGGCAGGTCATTTCATGTTATTTTTATACACAAGTTTGGGTGGTTTTGTGATAGAAATGGTAAAAATTGAAAAGGAAAAAGTACAAAATGTAAACTATGCCCCTCTGTTCAATGGTTCTGTATTAGAGAAAATATGAATACAAAGCTTATAGTCAATGGCAATGGCAACCGAAAATATCAGGGATCTCACATGTGAAGATATATTTCTGAGCATTCTCAGTGAGCAGCTTCAAAGATATCAGGGATCTACGCATGTGGAAATATATTCGGCATGTTCAGTGAGCAATGATTAGTTTAGTTTATTGATTTATTAGAGTGCTCTATCTCATTGTGACTTTAGATACTTTACAGATAATCTGAACAGAATTGAAATAGAATAAAAATATATAAATAAAGCACGATAAATTAAAGCGAGGGAAAGCTTTAGTAAATAAAGGTCTTCAGAGCCCTCTTGAAGGCATTAAATATGAGTACCTCTCTAAGTGACCAAGGCAGTGAATTCCACAGGGTAGGCACTACAACCAAGAAAGCTTGTGTGCCACATGATTTTAAATGGACCCTGGAATCACTAGGAGGTCCTTCTTGGCTAACCAGAGGGGATGAGAAGTGTAGCAAGGCTGTAGGAGGTCTTCAAGGTAAAGGGGCCCCAGACCATGCAAGGTTTTATAGGTCAGTAACCCATCCTTGAAGGTGATCCGCCACCAGTCGGGAGCCAGTGCAGAGAGGGCAGCACAGGTGTAATGTGACATGACCGCTGAAGGTCAGTCACAGTCTCGCTATACATTCTACACCAGCTGTAGGCGGTGAAGATCTGCCCGATAGCTTATAGGTAAAGGGCATTGCAGTAATGTAGCTGTGATGTCATGAAGACATGAACCAGTGATGGCAGATTGCCTGAGTGGATCAAGTGTTTAATACTGGTGATGTTTCTAAGGTGGTAAAAACACTCTGGACCATGGTGAAACCTGAGATGCAAGTGTTAGGAGCAATCAGCACAGTGCCAAGATTTTCACCATAGCAGAGGTGAGAAGCTGAGAGTCTCAAGCCTAAGCCCAGTGATACAACCAGCCTGGACACCAACCATCGGATGGCTAGGTTCCACCACTAGAATATCTGTCTTATCTAGATTTAACCGCCACCAGTTGGCGATCATCCAGTCTTGGATCTCAGTGAGGCACCGATTGAAAACTGAAACTGCATCATGTTGTCCAGGTGTAAAAGACAATTACAGCTGGGTATCACTGGTATAGCAATGGAAACTCAGTCTGTAGCATCATATAATGTCACCTAGCAAAGCATATACACCGCAACAAATCGAAGCCAAAATGGAACTCCTGCAGGACCCTACAGCAGGGGCAATGGTCAGAGGAAAAAGCTCCTAAGACTACCTCCACATCCTGCCAATGAGAAAAGAATGGAACTAGTTGAGGACCACAACAGAGAGTCCACAATGAACCCTCAGGTGATCTAAGAGCACCCCATGGTTCATGGTGTCCAAAAGCATCCGAGAGATCAAGAAGAACAAGAATGGACCATTATCCACTATCCCTGCCACCAGGAGATCATTAAGCATCCGAACCAGAGCGGTCTCAGTACTGTGCCTTTTCCTAAAACTCAACTGGAGAGGGTGGTAGATGTCATGAGTTAATAAATGGGCCTCAGCTGTAAGCTACCACCTTCTCAATAACCTTCCTAAGAAGGGCAGGTTAGAGACAGGTCTCTAGTTCGCCATGTCATATATCTTTTTATGTTGGGTCAAGATATCACTTTTATCTTGCTATTTATCAGCACATGTGTTGTATAAATATATAGGTTTGATTTATTATATTTATGTAAGGTTAAGGGAGTAAGAGAGGTAGGAAGTACACCATATATTTTGTTACTATTCTAAGGGTACTAGGCAGACAGAGAAAAGTAAGAGAACAGAAGCTGAGAGTGCTGGGAGTGGTGCAGCTCAGTGGTTGTGGGGTGGCAGTTTTCTGATAGATCTTCTGGGAACAATGATGATGGCCCATCTGCACACCTCTCTGGGTGTGAGAGGAGATCCTTTTCCAACCCAAGGGCCACCAAGTCTGCCAATGTTACTTCAAAGGATGCTAGGAAGAGGAATGGCTAGACTATGGAGGGCTCTGGAAGGGTAGGAGTGGTGAGACAGAGACACATTCCTCAACCTCGTACTCACCACTGTAATTCCTACATCATTCTGGTGGAGCAGGACAGTTGGAAGGAAGCACCATGGTAGTGACCAGGGAGGATGGATGGACCCTATATAGTGGTGATCCCAAGGTGGGTAATAGAGGGCCCCAGAGGAGGAGGAGGAGGAACCAACTTCTGGTGTGGGATTTAATTGGGGATAGATTTGAGAATAGGAAAGGGGGGAGAGGGAGGTTAGGTGTCTAACTGTTGCCACATCCCAGAGGGATGGAAACGGATCCTGAGAAACATTAGGGCAGCAGGATGGGCAGAGAGATGAACATCATTGTCCACCTGGGGACTGATGACTTGACTAGGACTGGACTCCGATAGTGCAGAGGGAATTCAGGAGCTGGTGATGGGGCCCAGACAGGTAGCTCACTCCAGTGGCTTTACCTGGTGCTGCCTGTCTATGACAGGAGAAAGGAGGATCTCCCACCAAGAGCTTCCACTCATGGCTGGAAGGAATGGTGCAGACAGGAAGAGTTCAGCCACACTGAGGACTGGGCACCCACCTGGCAGGATAAGTGCCTATAGAGGGTAATGTCCTGCAACCATCCGGGAGGGAGCCTCAGTCCTCAGTGGACAGTTTAAATGTTACTTCAATGAACATTTAAACTAGGCAGAGGAGTGACAGAAGGGACTGGGAAGCAGAAACAGTCCCCACAGGCTGAAGCAGGGAGTAAGAAGAACCCGAGGAGAGAGTAATTTGATAGGGTACAAATCAATAAAGGAAGCAGGGTGGTAGATATAAAGGGGAAGGGAATGAAAGTGGGAAAGAGGGATGGCAAAAAGGAAAAAGAGGTGCAACAAGCAGAGCAGAAACAAAATCTGGAAGGCTGTGTGTGAATGCTAAAAGTATATGAAATAAGATTCTGGACTTAGAGGTCATCATGTCAAAGGCCACCTGGATATTGTAGCCATTACCAAGTTATGGTGTACTGAAAACCATGATTGGGACATGGCCATTCAGACCATAATTTGTTCAGGAATGACCGGGAAGGAAGGAAAGGAGGGTGTGATTCTTTATGTGACGGAAGCATAAAATAAAAGAGAATACAGGGAGAAGTGGTACTGTGTATCACCCTGGAGATGAAAAACGGAACCACTATTTGCACTGGGTGATCTACAGACCTTCAGCACAGGGGAGGAATTAGATAAGGTACTAGTGGAAGCCACTGGCAAGATGTCAGAAAGAGAAAGGTGCTGCTGCTGAGGTACATCAACCTGCCTGATGTAGACTGCAGCCTCCTAGCAGAGGCTTCAGCTTGAAGCAGGGACATCCTGGACTCTTTGCAGGGGGCATTCTTCAAGCAACTTGTCAAAGATCTTACTGGGGCAATACTTTCTTGGTACAAACAGGGACAGTATTAGACATCATGGTAAGAGGCCACCTAGAACCAGTGATCGTTGTACAGTGTGGTTCAGTATAATGATGACTGCTTAATCAAACCACACAAAGGTGAGGGTCCTGGATTTCAGGAGGGCAGATTTTATAAAGATGGATGAATGCCTCAGGGATGATCTGGTGAGGGGTAAGCTGGGTGGGATTGAGGAACAGGAACAGTGGGCAAAACTAAAAGAGAGCTTAACAAGGGCAACAAATCTCTACATCAAACAGGTGAGCAAAAGCAGAGGAAAAAGAAACCACTGTAATTTCGAAAGAGGTGGCTGAAAAGATAAAGGCTAAAAGGTAGCATTCAGAAGGTATAGGAGAAACAGAGGGAGGAGGATGGGGCAGTGCATCAGGGAAACAGAGAGAAGCAGGAAAGCAGAAAGCAATGCAAAGGCACAAAATGAAGTGAGAACACAGCCCAGGATGCAACATAAGGGAACAATACATTTTTAGGTATGTAAGTGAAAAGAGGAAGGCCAGGCATGGGATTGTAAGGTCAAAAAGGAAGGGAGGACTGTGCTGAGAAAGGTCAGGAAAGACAGATATCCTGAACAAATAGTTTTGTTCAGTGTTTATGGAGGAAGGAAAATTAGAGGGCACAAAAGGTAACAAAAAGTTTTGGAGTGAGGCAGGTGAACACTAGTTCTTTTGGAAGAGAGAGTCCTCAAGGGACTGTTAATCTGAATGTAGACAAAGCAATGGGCCAAGATGGGGTATCCAAAAGTATTGAGGGAGGTCAGGAAAATACCGGCTGCACCTCTGACAGTTCTTTAACAGCTCACTGGGAGCAGGAGTGGTTCCAGAGGACTGGGGAGGTGGATGTAGTCCCACTACACAAAAGTGGTAGCAGGGAGGAAGCTGGCAATTATAGGCCAGTCAGTCTGACAGCAGTGTTGGAAAGTTAAAGGTATCTTGAATCCAGTGGGCTACAAGACCCAAAGCAGCACAGGTTCACAGAGAGGAGGTCCTTTCCAACAAAGCTGATATACTTCTTTAACTGGTTGACAAAGAATTTCAATAAGGGTGGAGTAGTGATTGTGACCTACCTAGATTTCAGTAAGTCTTTGAGACAGTTAAACGTAGGAGATTAGTAAGTAGGTTTGGTAGCTTAAGAGTGGGTCCTAAGGTGGTAAACTGGATAAGAAATTGGTTAGGAATAGGCAACAGTGGGTGGTGGCAAACAGAGTTCACTCAGAAGAAGGGAGGGAGGAGGGTGACCAGCAGGTTGCCTCATGGATCAGTGCTGGTACCATTCCTCTTTAATGTATTTATAAGAGACATTGCAGTACAGCTGAAGGAATCTCTGTCTCTTTGCAGATGACACCAACATCTGCAATAGGGGTGGAAAAGTCTGAGGGGTGAGGTGGAAAGGATGAGCAGAGACCTGAGAAAACTAGAGGAGTGGTCAAGGTATGGCAGCTGGGTTTAATGTGAAAAAAGTGGTTGCACTAAGGAAACCCAAGGGCCGGAATACAAAATGGGAGAAATGATGTTGATGACCACCAAGATGGAAAGAGATCTGGGGGTTATCAGATCAGATGACATAAATATGGGCAGGCAGTACAACAAGGCAGTCAAGAGGGCTAGTGGGATGCTGGGGTACATAGGGAGGGTATCACTAACAGAAAGAGGGAGATGGTGTTGCCTCTGTCAAGATTGCTGGTAAGACCCACCTCGAGTACTGTGTCCAGTTCTGGGAACCACATCTCAGGAAGGGCATAGACAGAGTGGAGGCAATCCAGAGGAGGCAACTAAAATGGTCCGGCGTCTGCAACACAAACTCTATGAGGAGAGACTAAGGACCTCAGTATGTACACCTTGGAACATAAGAGTGAGAGGAATATGATAGAGACCTTTAAATACCTCACAGAGTTAAATAAGGTATAGTAGGAAGTATTTTAGAAGAAAAGAAGCTAAATGGAAAGGGACATGCTATGAAGCTAGAGGGGTAGATTCAGGAGAGATGTGAGGCAGTACTTCACAGAAAGTGTGGTGGATTCCTGAAACACAGTATGCAAGTGAAGGCACTACTGCCACTGCCTGGAACGAGTGAAATAAGCACTCTACCATCTCAACACACAATCAGTCCCTTCCTGGCCTGAGTCCTGACCCTCTGTGTGTTTCTTTGCTTTTTGTTGTTTATTTTTTAATTAACTTGTTCTTGAGTTTTTCAACTCATTGGTGGTGTGGACAGTTTCTTTGCTGCCCTTTGCCCCTCCCCAACACCACCACCACAGTCAGTCTCTGGACTGAGTCCCAAACCTCTCAGAGTTTCTTTATTTTACTTGCCTTTTTCCTTCTGTTTCATTGGTGGTGTGGGTGGATATGGAGCCCTTGGATTCTGCCCCCCAACACACATTCAGTCCTGGCCTGGGTCCCTACCCTCTTATTTTTCCCTGTTCTTTTGGTTTCTGTTCCAACTTCCTTTTCATTGGTGGTGTAGTGGGAGTTCAGGCAAGATGCCTCAGAGCCTCACTCCCTCCCACTGTCAACTCCTCCAAAGTCCACTCTCCACTCGAGTGAGCTTTTTTGCATTTTGAGTTTTGTTTTCAGTTTTCTCCCAGTTCCCTCCTCCATGCTTCTGCCCCTCCCTTCACACCAGATCCCAAGTCTCCTGACCTCTTCTCCCTTCCCACCAATTCCCAAATGCTGGCACTGGTTGGAAAGCTCCTCTCTCCTCAGTGTTCTACAATGAAATGGCACAGAGGAGGAGAGCTCTTCCAGTGATACTCCAGTTGCATGTGAAAACTGAAGCATTCACAGAAACCACTAATTGATGAGCTCCTCACCTGTCATATAATAGGTGGGAGCTCAAGGATGAAAAAACTAAGAGATCCGAGCCAAGTTGGGAAGGAGTTAAGCTCAGGTATCATGGAAACCGAGCCACGTGGATTTAGGACAGCTCAGTTTTCAACTAGAAGGACTCGGCACACTCATTTTAACTCTCACCCCATTTTCCTATATTGTAGCATGTCATCTTGCTTACACATGGAATGGGTGAGAGTTAGCCTGACGACTCATGGCACACCCCAACGTCTGTTGGTGCATGGAGGATGGGGTGGGAGGTAGGGGGTAGTGGGGGTAACCCTAACATTGAATTTCCAAACTTTTGTTGCTGTGACATCAACCTTAGCTGATGCATTAACAAAGTTTTTGCAAAGAAATATGTATGTGTATATATATATATACTTCTGTTAGCACCTTTGCAAACTGTGTGAGAGGCCTTTTGGCACCATGCAATTCTGCTTAAAGTTGGACCAGCATAACATTCTGTGGTGATTTGCATATGCAGCCCGTGATGCTTTGCATTGTGGGAGCATGTGTGATTTTGTATATATATATATATATAGAGAGAAGAGAGAGAGAGGAGAGAGAGAGTCCTGCTGAATGGCTTCTGTGCAGCACTAGACACCATTGTGGAGAAGAAATTTTAATTTCCTTTATTAATTTAAAGAATGTGAATACTGGATATTACACAGATTACAAGTTCACTATTTAATCTTCATGAGACACTTATACCTAGGATTGTATGTAAATGAAACTCTAACCAAAAGAGTGATTATATTGTTAATTTCCTGTTTGCCAAAACAAGACCACCATGGGCACTGAGCAAGTGGCCCATTTGGCCATGAAACATTGACTACAGGCTTTTTGATGGCACTTTATCTCACATGTTCTTAAAAAATGTTATGATTGAAAAGGAGTCGTGGAGTCTTCATCATCCCTTACACCACTGTTACGGTCTGCAGCCTAGAGGTAAGACTCCTCCCAGTAGCCTTTACACTAGGCCAATATCCAAGGATAGGTGAGTATACGAGGATCCCAACCCCTCCAAAACAGGCCCCACAGGGGCTTGCACTTCTGTAGCCAGAAGTCAGTGTGTATGTCTTCACCTACGTCCACAGAGAGTGCAGGCCCCTGATGGACCTGCACATCTGCTTCCCAGAACTTTGTGTATGTCTTACAATGCACAGAAGTACCTCTGGCTACTGAAGTGCTGGCCCCATAGGGACTGTGCTTCTGCAGACAAAATAACTTTTAATTTGGGTATCATGTATTTTTATGTGTCACTGTAGGGGCCTGTGCTTCTGCACATAGAGAAGCAGTGTTGTGATTTGAGTATTGTGGATTTCTGTCTGCAGCCAGAAGTAAGTGTGTAAGTCTTGTGCATACCCCATATATCAAGCCATGAAGGTAGCACATTAGTTCTACTTCATTTGTGTCATATGGAAACAGTTGTATGTCGTGTGTCTTATCTGATGATGGCTGTCTGTGTTTGCCTGTGCTGTCTTCTTCTATTGAAATTTGGGCAGAGGGAGTTAGGGTTGGAAACTAAAATGCCATATTTCCTTACTTTGGTGGTGGTGAGTTGAACCTTAACTGTTGTATTAATGCAGATAGATAGATAGATAGATAGATAGATAGATAGATAGATAGATAGATAGATAGATATTAAAGAAACATAGACTACAATCACAGAAAAGGACCAAAAGTCCATGTAGTCTGCCCAGACTTCCTATCTGCCCCAGGATCTCTTGTCCATATGGGGTTTTATCCTCCTAGCCCACCCTTTGATGCCTCTCTGATGCTACTGACCTCAGAAACCACAAACACTTCACTCTGTCCCAGCCCAGCCTTGCTTAAAAAAATATTTATGGTTTTAGTACACACCACCTCTGTTGCAGACTGCTCAATGGCTCCACAACCTTTCCTGTAAAATATATTTATTTATACTACAACCTTACATGCGTTATGTGTATGAACTACATACTATAAGTCCCCTAGCAGCTAGAGAATTAAACTCCTTTTGCCATTGAAGGTTTATGGAAAGGGATAGTTTGCTAGAAATGCCTGACCCTCCCTTGAGGCTAATCACATCACCTCTAGAACACCACTTTGTTTCAGTCAGCAAGAAGTAAAAGCCCCAAGGACAGGTAAAAACCTAGCTATCTTAAATGGCAAGACAGAGTGTTGAAGTTCTACCATCAGTCCATCAGCACATTTGTTTGTTTGTTTATTTTTGTTGACAATGTAAGACCACTGAGCACGTTAAGCAGCAAATACAAGTTTATTAAAGTATAAGTGTTTATTAAAACCAATATATTTTTAAATTAAATAAGAATACTGTCTTAATATTTGTGTTCAAAGCTCAATTCACTGTTCCTTTCACATATGTTTAAAGCTTTTAAAGGTTTAAGTCCTAATTGATTTTTTGTCACAGTGAGCATACTATTTTTATTATACACTTTTTAAATGTGTATTTATTCCATTAATTTGTAGTGTTATCTGTTTGTCGCCATGGAAAAATCTGTTGTGATATACACAACCAAGAAGGCTTTAGGAAAAAAGGATGCTACATCTTTATGAAATAACTAGCACCTACATGAATTTTAATTAATATCATTGACTTGATCCATCAACAGCAAGTCAGCGCGGTTCACGCGGAAGATTAAAACAATCGGCACCTTGTCAGCCCTGCCACTCTGGGAGCAGTCACAGGTCTAGAACCCTTAGTAATTACTCACCTGGGTCTTCACACTGCCTTCATTTCCATTCAGATTGTTGACATTGTGCAGCACTGTATCATCTGCACAAAAGGTGGCAAAAATGAACAAGGTCTGTCAGCCTGGTAATTGCACCACTGTCACCTCTATCTAACAGCTATTGACTGCCCTCAGCGAAATGATAGTTGTCAGTCTTATATGAACTGCTTTATGAGAAGACAGTGATTATGCTGAGTTGAGTGAACAAGTCGACACTTAGGATCAACACCTTCCTGGGAACTGTGGAAACATTTAGAATTCATTCATGTGCAAAGCAAGATACGATGCAAAATTAAAGGTCGGACACATAATAAAAACTGATGCTAAAGATGTTCATACAATTAGTTTATTGGCACAATATTATAAAGACCTTTAGTTATTCACTGTCAAAGCTGACCAAATATGTGTATGCTGAGAGCCTTGCAATGATTTTATTAAATTAGAGCACTAAGTAGCAAGTACATGTTGATTTCATTAAGAGCAGTATACTTATTTCATGCAAGAAGATTAAAACTGTGCATCTGTACACAGACAGCTTTCTATTTTCCTTCATTGCATCACTGTTACATAGAACAGAGAGATTTCAGAATCTTAGCAAAGATATGAGAAAATACATGTTAAAATCAGAACTATGTCAAGCTAAAGCAGCAAGAACATCTTGCATGATACTCAAGATATTCCTCCAGTGCAAATACACATACTAGTAATAATTATTAGCTCTCTAACTAGGTATTGTTTTGTTTAGGAAATATTTATCATTGGGTAAAATTATTGCTCTTGATGAAAGGTGTGATAATTGTACAACATAAACTAAGGCTGCATAGAAATCCATGTCAGTTGGCACTGTTTTCCCATGACATTCACAGCTGCTGACATATGATATACTGTAGGATTAATTATTATTGTTAAATATGTTTAATTTAAGGTGTGTGGAGTCCCTGTCTGAAAGCGTTATGGGAAAAATGCATGGATTAGTACATTTGTTAAAATAGTATGCACTGTGTCTGCTAAAAGATCTGAAATATAAAAAATGACTCTGACTATAGAACCATGGGCTCAAATCATAGAATGAAATGTGTATCTTCCCCAGACAAATAAGAGGGTGCACACTTCTCAACATTCTGATGGCCATTTAGAACACAAACATCATAACAAATACAAGACTGGAGGAAGCAGCTTTTCTTTTTCTTTCACTGGCAGGTCTACATTTACAAAAGGAGAGATACAAAAGGAGAATGTACTAAAGTAGCTGTTTTTATGCAAGTAGCATAATTACTATCCCCAGTAAGCAGTAAACTGCCAGAGTAAGAATGACTTTCTAATATGTATTTCAAACACTGCATTGTAGGGAAGGAAAACATGAAAATTTAGGGAGGATAAAGAGTAAATATGACAGCTAAAGTCCTATTACTATATTTTTATTATGGTTTAATAAAACCAGTATAATGCACTCTGTTCCATCGTAACATCATACTGTATGAATATTGGTATTGCTATCTTTCTGTATTGGTAGAATCTCAAATAAGTGTAATTAAATTAAAATGGATTAATGTTTATTTTTAGCCTGTTAATGAAATGGGGCCTACTTAGTTCCTGGTATACATGCAAATGCAGAGAAGAGTACACAAGCTGTATGAAGCTACCATCCTACTTATAAATTTAGTAAACCACCAATTGCTCTCATGTCAGGTGTGCAGGCTTTTTATTTTAAATTCTGATTATGCACATTTGTGCACATGTGTGTGTACCACATCAGGTGCATCTGCGTGCAATTTTTGTATGCTCTTCTAATCACCAGAGTGAACAACCTACCTTTGTACTACCAATCTAATTACCACCACAACATAATTTGGCCTACTCTGGCCCTCCTTTTAATGATACCACCCTCACATCCCTGTTACTTTCACCTGCAGCAAGCCCCATTTCTCTCTAATAATGATCTGGCATGTGAGAAGGGGAATTCTAGTAGTCAGTGGCCATTAGGTCATAAACTGATGACAGCTGTTATTCTTTCCTCTACAAATGACTTGTGGCATTTTTGTTCACTTTGCTGGACGCCTACACTCTACACAGGGCAGCAAGTTGGGTTTTATTACAAGACTCCCACCTTCACACTCTGATCACTGCTTCATCCTGAATCATCTCCCAACAACAGGAGACCAACAGTCAGCAACCCTAGCACCACCAACCAGCCAGGCATGATGTGGGCAGGACTTGTAACTTTACCAGAATTTAAACTGACTCCAGTTCTGCTGACTTGTGGTGTTTTATTTTTCACTTTTGCCACACTCCTGCAATCTACAGAGGGACTGAGGTTGTATTTTAACAGAAGACTCCTGGAACCACCCTTAGATCACTGTTTCATCCTGAGCGACCGCCCAACTGCCAGAGACCAGCAACGGTCCCTCCAGCACCACCAGTGAACCAGGTGCGAGGTAAGCAGGGATTGTAGGAGTGCCAAAATTCAAACTGGACTCCAGTTCTGCTGACTTGTTGCATTTTCTTCACTCTTGTTGCACGCCTGAAGTCTATACTGTGCAACGAGGTTGAGTTCTAACACAAGACTCCGCCTTTCCTGACTTGGACCACCACTTCATCCTGAGCCAGCTCCCAACCACTGAAGACTAGCAATGGATGCCCTAGTGCTGCCAGTCTGCAAGGCATGACATGGGCAGAGCTTGTTGGTGCCAAAATTCAAATTGGACTCCATTTCTGCTGGCTTGCAGTGTTTTCTTCACTTTGCCACATGCCTGCATACTACATGGGACACTGATCTTGGATTTTAGCACAAGACTCCTACCTACCCCTCGAATCACCACTTCATCCTGAACCAGCTCCCAACCACCAGAGACCAGCAATGAACCCCCTAACACTGCCAATCAACCAGGCATGATGTGGGCAGACTTTCCTCCTCTCTTATCTCTGGTTACTGCAGTCATGTGGGCCTTCATTGTTAGCCAGGGTTCTAAGGGCCGCTGGAATAAGGGCATCAAAGGCATCTGCCTGGGATCAGCCTGAAGTTGGCCATTGGCCAGCCATGCTGCTCCTCTGACTTCCTATCCCTCTGTGGCATTTTAAGAACTTTGGATTCTACCCAATGATCCTCTGCACAAAATGATTGTACTTTACTTGTTTTTCCTATCGTATTGCACCGTCAGCCTTACAGTATCTGAATATAACCTATTGTACATACATGTTCTGTGCTTTCCATATTTGTGACCATTAATTTACACAGTTTGCTTATGGCTTGCATTATTACCATCTTATGCATTATTATGTTGTTGCTTAATTTTTGCACTATTCCTGGAATACATACTGCCTAGGAACAGCTCCTTGTTAACATTGATTACTAGCTGTGTCTGCCTGCATAATCTAAAAATGTTCTATTTGGATCAGCCATTATTAGCTTCATCTTGCTTAACTTTGATTGTTTTTTTTTTTATTCCTATCCAGCTTGCTTGAACAACTACTTATAACATTGTTTTTTGTGGGGTTTTTTTGCCTAGGTTTTCGCCTCACATAAGGGAATCCTAATTAACTATTCACCTGCCTTAAGCTTCCTGGTTATTTATCACTTAGCCTGTGTCTGTTTCAACTGCTTATTTCTGGTTTATCCAGAGACTGTTTACTTTTTCCAAATTGCTTGAACCACTGCTTATCTCCATATTTGTGTTTGCCTAGGTTGTTTTCTCTCATTAGGAGATTCAAAAACTATTAATTTGCATTAAGCTTCTGATCCTAGTTATTTTGCTGCCTTGTTAGATGTGTTTTAATTGCTCATTATTTGGTAACCAGTTCTACTGTACCTGCTGATCATGATCCCAGCCCTCCTTGTCAGCTATTTCCTGCTTCCTCCCTTCCTTCAACCCTCTATCCTTCCACTCTCTCTCTCCTTCAGCCCTCTTTTTCCTCTCCCTTCTCCTCCCACAACCCTCCTGAATCTAGCCCCTCTTCCTTCCCTATCCATCTTAGTCCCATTCCCTCACTCTCCTTTAACCTGGAGTTCCTTAACCACTTTCTCCTGTCCCTTTCCCTCTTATCCATCCCCATTCTCCGCCTTGGCTCAGGGTCAGAAGTTACACTCTGTTCTTCTCCTCCTTACCCTGCTTCTCCTCCTTGCTGGTGATGTATAACTCAATCCTCATCCCATGCCCTCCTCCCCTTCACCATCCCTAGATGACTTACTATTTTCTACCTGAATGCTAGGATCCTCCTCCCAGAATAGATGCTCTACTGTATGGGTCTTCTCAACGCTATCAGGACCTCCTCTGTACCATGGAATCTGGCTGTCCTCCAGAATTCTAGATTCTATCTTGGCCATTCTGGATTATCACCTCTCCCAGCTGGAATGGGTAAATATGGGGTGTTGCCCATTATGAGTTCCTGATAGATAAACTTTCCTTTCCATCTTCTTTTACCATTTTTGTTGGTGTTTTCTATGCTTCACCAATAACCCCCTTCTTCTCTTTTAGATTCACTTTCTCTCTCCTCAAATTCCTCCACTGCTGAGCGCATCCTCTTGGTTGACTTCAACATTAATTTGCTTTCCCCATCCTCCAGGTCAACTACTACAAAGACTGTGTCCCTTAACATTTTGCAACTCATCACAGAACCCACCTGACTTAGTCCCCACTCATCTAACCATACCCTCCTGGACTGGGTTTTCTCCTCTAACCTCCCAGCTCATGGTTGCAGCAGGTACAGTGTATACTGCTGGATGCCATCAGTGACCATTGTGTGACATTCTGTGTCAGAAAAGTCTGGCCCCTGTCTCCTCTCCAAAGAACATCTGGTCAAGATCCTTCTGGTCACTACCTGGATGCTACTGATTGGTCCCCATACTCACAACCCCAGACATTGATACAGCACTATCCCGGCCTAAAGTGTTATTTACATTTGTCTGGGACATGCATTCCCCCAACAGGAAATCCACGGTAAAATCACCCTCACTACTCCTGCATCACCTGTGATCTCATCAACTTGTGCAAGACTCATGACCAAACTTTGGACCAAGTTCAAATTATTCCACTCTCTGCACCACCCTCTCCTACAGAGCACTTAGGAACTCTTGCACCAAGGCTGTTCATACCAACAAGTCCCTCTATTTCAAGGCAAACCTCCAGAATAACATTAATTCTCTGCCAAATTCAGGAAGGTGATTCACTCCCCTTTCTGACCCTGGCCCAGTCTGCTTCCCAAGTTCTCTTGGCAATGGCTCACCAGCATCTGACCCTCCTCTATTGCTGCTCACTCAGTGAGTTTTTCACCACTGGTGCTCTCCCTTCCCCACCTCCTGGATCCTCCCTCTCATCCGTATCCCCTTCTCCTCCATCTCCTATAGGTTTGACTTTCTACTTGTCACTCTCAGGAAGACTCTTCTCACCTTTCTTTACTCAATCCTTCCAAATATAGACCAGATGGCTTAGACCCTAAACCTCTCCATCTGTCAGCCCCAGCCATTGCCTCACCCTCACTATTATTGTAAGTCAACAAATTGTATTTATTAGCCACCCATTCATTGAGGCTCAGGACACTGTGCATAGGTCAGGAACAAACCAGTTAACATAAAACATAAATCATGCTAAATTCTCATTCAACATTATACATAACTCAAATGAATAAAAAGGCAAATAAATAGAATAAATTTAATGAACACAATAAAATAAAATAGCAGCTAGTGTGTCAGAGGTACTAAGTATAAGCCAAATACCTCCTTAAACAGTTATGACTCGAGGCTCCTCTTAAAGGCCTCCAATGAGGGGCTGCCTTCAAAGATTTTGGAAGTGAGTTGCACAGCATTGGGCCAGCAACCTCAAAGGTCTGATCTCCAGATGACTTTAGCTGGGCCATGAAACTGCTAGTAAGTGCACCTTGAAGGAGGGAGAGGGCAAACAGGTATGATAGGGAGTCATAAGGTCAATCAGATACCCATGTCCCAGTCTGTATAGGGCTTTATTGGTCAGTAAATCAACCCTGAAGGTGTTTTGCAACCTCACTGGCAGCCAGAGTAGATCTTTATGGACTGGTTCTACCGTTAATATCAAAACAAAAATATTGTGGCACATTATGTTGTGACCATTTTCATCTGTGGGCAATATTAAAGTCAGATAAAACATTGACTTCACTAATATCGCACCATGATGAAATGGAAACCAAGCCACATTCTTTTTGTCGGGGACTCCATCGCCCCACACCCTATGGGACTTTTATAATCAACTCAAGGAGAGTGTGGACCTTTGAGAAAGGAAGAAAGTCACTGGAGGGGTGCAGACTTGGGGATGGGAAAGAGGGAAATGTACAGAAAAAATAAAATTAGAAAAAATTATGCTCAACTTTGGGAGATGGGAAACCAATCTGGTCCTCCGGTCTCCTCCTCTGCAGGAACTGGATGCCTTGCAACCTGCCATGGGAGCAACTCAGCCAGGCACTGCATCTTCTGCTCCCTTATCTCTCCCTCACTACTGCTCTTCCCTCCTGCCTACATACAGCAACAGGAATAGGTGGAACATCGTCACAATATACTGCCCTGTTGATGTAATGTGGTAGATGTAGAAAACTGTGATATTATTGTGGGGATCAAATTAAAATTATATTATTAGCAGATACCTGCTGGACAGGAGTCACATGACAGCAACCTGACAGCAGCATTCTGCATCAGTTGCAGGTGACATAGAACCCCTCTATTAACCCTGAGATAAAAGAGTAGCATCTAATGAGCTTCTCCAGGTACAGCATCTACTCTGTGAACAGCATGATTGAGGGAACATACCCTAGAAATTCCACAGAACAGGGGCTTCAGGGTGAGGAGAAATTACCTATCATCACCCTCAATATCTTGCCAGTGAGAAAGAAGTCAAACCAGATGATGACAGTGCCAGTGATTCCACAGAGCGCTCTTAGATGATCCAACAATGCATCATGGTCCACTGTGTCAAATGCTGAAGAGAAAGATTGAGTAGAATGAGATTTGACCATTCCTGTCCATCTCTTGCCCTAAGGGAAGGTCATTTTGCACCCTGACCAAAGTGTTCTTGCAACTGTGCCTAGACTTGAATCTTGACTGGAGAAGCTCATAGATGTTAACGGTAGTGAGATGTGCCGTTCAGAAGGAGTCTCTACAATTGTACAGCAGGGTCAAGTACTTACAAGCCTAGTCAGGGCACTCAAAGCTGGTCTATCCTTGTAACATCTCTAGGCACAAAAGTATAATAAACTGCTCTAACAGTTAGTACAATCAAGAGGAAAGGGAAAATTGCTTAACCAGAAAAGGCACAGTAAGCCCTTGATTGTTTCCAGGTGCAACATGGGAACACACAAGAAAGTTAAGTGACTTGCTCAGTGTAAACACATGAGTATGCAAGTGGGGGCGATGGGATTTAAACCCAGGTCTCCAGGCTTGCAGCTCAGTGCTTTTAGCCACTACACTATACTGCCTCCTTGGCAAGGGAACCACTGAAATGTTCTAATCTTTAGAAAATACTTTATTTTCCACTCACAAAGTTTAAAGTCCAGTGTACCAGGTAAAACATATCAAATGCAAACAGTGAAAATAAATTGCTTGAATGAATGGATACAGGCTCACCAGTCCAAAGGAGTAAATGATTATGGTTTTGTGTAGACATGGATGAAGAAACTCTCCTATAAGTTGCTACTGGATACATTCATCAAGTTCTGCAGTACAAATCATTTAAATACACATAAATGCCAAAAAACAAATTTAGAGACATCCAGTACTTGACAACATGCCGGCAATGGTCAGTGAATGTGCCTGCAGAAAGTGCTTAAGTATCAGCATCTTTGGGATGTCATCATCAGAAATTCTCCATTGCCACCCTCTGCATCCTGCCTGTAGAAAGGATTCAAACCAGCTGATGACAGTGCTGGTGAGTTCACAGAGCTCTCTTAGGTGATTCAACAACACTCCATGGTCCACAGTGTTAAATGGGAGGAGAGATCAAGTACAATAGAACAACATTTGATCATTTCCTGCGTCTCATGCCCTGAGGAGGTCAGTCTGTATTCTGACTAATGTGATATCTGAACTGTGCCCAGACCTGAATCCCAAATGTAGAGGCTCATAGATGTTAAAGGTAACAAGATTTGCTTCAGGATGCAGTGTCACTATCTTCTCAATAACCTTTCCCAAAAAGGAGATTAGAGATAGGTCTAAAATTCACTAACAGTCTGAGCCCAGCAATTGTTTCTTCAGTGGGGGCTTCTCCAATGTCTCTTTCAAAGCACAATAGAAGACCCCTCTGAGAGACAGCACTGAGTACTCACTGAATACCTAAACCTAGAGACCCCACACAGTCCACAAGAAGATGTGTTGGGCCCAGGTCCAGTTCACAAGTGGGCTGCAACTGCAAGACTATCTCACAAACCTTTCCACCTCTACCAGCCTAAACTCACTCCAGACAGGAGGCATGTTCTTACTGACAGTCAACTCTCCTCTGCAGGGCCACAACAGCCTAGTTGAGGCTATCTCAGACTTGATAAAAGACAGAGAAGAACTGTGCTATCTCTTCATGCCAGGTGGATGAAACTGGCCATGTCAATTGCAGACAGAGATGCAGGAATGAGCAACCTGTCTGCCATCTGAAAGAGATGAGCCAGTCTGTTCCTGCCTGAAACAATCTCCTGGACAGAAATGCTGCCCTCATAGGAGATTGCTCTTTGATACTCACCATGATAAGTTCTCAAAGTCAGCTTGTGCTCACTGGTCCCAGATTTCCACCAACAATGCTCCAACCTCTGACCCATGGTCTTCATCTCCCTGAGCTCCCTGTCAACCCACAAGGATCTCAAGTGAGGAGACCTGAGTCATATATGCACTGGTGCAGCAAGACTGAAAAGCTAAGGTGACAGCCCTATTGATGGCCATCACTGCCTCTCCCAATTCTGCTTCACAAGCAGCCAGCACACCAGAGAGGTCCATTACCACCTGGAGTCCTGCTGGGGTGGCTGCTTCAAAGAGCGTTAGTCGACCATTTCTGCAGGGTTGAACTAATAGGAGCTCCAAGTGGGAACTTTACAGTCAATGATCTGACCAGATGACTAGATTATCCTTGAGATTATCAACCCAAGCCCCAGTGAGACTGCTAAGTTCAAGGCATGTCCATGTTGGTGGGTTGTAGAACTAGTACTTGTGTGAGGCCCAGCGAATCAATTGCTTGGAGGAAGTGTTGCTCAAACTGTGAGAGTTCATTGTTGATCCAAGCATTGCAATTGCCCAGAACCAACCTTCTGAGTGACTCCAATACTCTTTCAGTTATAAAGTCTGTGACTTCCTACAGAAATGCTCTCTGGTGCCCCAGAGGCCTGTACACAAGAAGGATTCTGCAACCTGCACCTTGACCCCACATATGGCCACACATTCAAATGGCAAAGTAGAACCCACTTGGTGTACAGAAATGATCAGGTCAGGTCTAAAGCAGATAGCCACAACTCCCCGTGATCCCTCCATATGCAGTGGATCATAGAGAATCCAGCTGGGACTGATGCCCAGAATGGGTCAGCACCATCACTCAGCCAGGTCTCTGTTTTTTTTTTTTGTATTCATTTATTTATTGAAAAGTTTTACTGGAATGGCACACTGAACAATATAAAATTGCTCTTCTCACAGAGTGTCCTGGGGAAAGGGTTCATGGGAGTACAGTAAGCAAAAGCACATTTCCATGTAGTATTATAAAAAGTATATATACAATAATCAACAACACATTTCCAAGGTAATATAAAACAGAGAAGCAACAGAGTAAACAAACAATACAGCAGTTAGTAGCATTAGATAATCATTGGGATTTGACATGAGAGGAGCAAATTAACAACACTGCAGACTTAATACATACAATGTGGACAGGAAGTGCAATAAAGTACATTGGTTTCTCCTCATGTTAAGTGCTGGCTGGGAAGGGATGGGAAGCCAGAGGGAAATTAGGAGTGAAGCCAGAGGGAAATTAGGATCTGCTGCAGGATGGAGAGAAGAAGTTGAGGATGGAGGTCAAGATGACCATGGGGAGGAGGAGTGCCTGATATGATGAGGCATTGAGTTCCAGAGCTTAGGGAACCTATAGGAGAATAATGATTGGCCTATAGAAGTGTGCGCCATGGTATAGCTAGGGTGCAGAGTCACTGAATCTGAGGAAGAGAGGGCAGTGGGGTGGGAGGACAGTGAGGAGGCAAGGTGAGGGAGGCGTATCAAACTGGAATTTAGAGACAAATTTTATGCAGTGGGCTAGACAGTGGTTTTCCAGGGAAGGAAAAGCTAAAGAGTGATATAGACCACAGTGGCAGGTAAAGGAAGGGGCATCCAGAGTGAAATGACGAAAGCATTGAAAATGGTGTCCAGTCTGGTTAAAAATGAATTTGGTGTGGCACTGTAGACTACGTCACAGTAGTCAAAGATGGGTAGTATCATTTTCTGGACAATCTCCCACCAGGTCTGTAGAGGTAGGCAGCTTCAGTTCCTGTAAAGGGCACCTAATTTGGGGTGCAACTTTTTCAGGATGGAGTCTATGTGTCCAGTGAAGATTAGGAGTTGGTCTAGCCAGACCCCAAGATACCTAAAGGAGGAAGTGTCCTCCAGAGTAGGGACACCAAGGGTGTGGAAGGAGAGCAATTTGGTTAGCCTAGAGAGTCTCTACCTAATGCCAAAGGTCATGGAGACTGATTTCTTGGTGTTGAGGAAAAGCTGAGCTTAGCCATTGCTGAACTTTCTCAAAGTCATGCTGAAGTGTGGAAGCAACATCAGTTGGTGATTGGCCAGAGTAGATAAGGACAGTATCGTCAGCATACATATGGATGGAGGAGGAGGTGCACACTGACGGGACATCACTAAGGAATATTGAGACTAGTAGGGGGCCAAGGATGGAGCCTTTGGGGTATGCCAGCATTAATCTGGAGTGGGGGAGGTGGAATCAGCAATTTTGACTGACTGTGTCTGGCCTGTTAGGTAGGAGCTAAACCAGTTTGTGGCTGAATCAGACAGGCCAGCAGATCACAGATTATCTAGGAGGAGAGGGTGAGACAGTGTCAAAAGCCTTTGAAAGGTCAATAAAGATTGCAGATGTGATTAGACCACTGTCCATTCCTGAGAGTATGGAATCAGTGAGCCTAAGTAAGGAATTGGTAGTGGAGTGATCTTTCCTAAAATAAGATTGGTATGGAGTGAAAATGGCAGAGTCAGAAAGGTAAGAGGAGAGTTGGGAGGATCAGATCCTCCAGAGCTTAGTAAGAACAAGTAAGAGAGAGAGATTGTCAGGTTCCCAGGCATAGAGGGTCACCTCGCTTGGGAAGTGGGAGAACTAGAGCATGCTTCCATGAGTCAGGAAAGAGGCCAGTGAGAAGGAAAGTTTAGTAAGGCAGGAAGTGGTGATCAAATGGCATGAGTGGAAAGGTAGAGAAGTTTGTGGTCAAAGCCATCAGGTGAGGAATCCTTAGATAGGTTGAGAGCGAGAAAAGTATTTTGAGTATCATGAGGTGAGGCTGGAGAGAAGGAGAAGAGGTTGCTAGGGAGGGTGCTTGGGTATGAGTTACTGCACACAAATGTGACTGGTTGGATAGGTGGAAGAGAAGCAGGTAGAGCAGCAGAACATGAGGTAAAGTAAGAATAGAATTAGTGGCAACTGAAAGGTGGGAAAATGTAAGGGCATTATTGACATAGATGAGAGGAGTTTGGGATTTAGAGGGGGAGAAGAGGAGTTAATAACTTTCCCAAATTTTGATGGCGTACGTATGTTAGCACCAAAGGTGTATCTAAAGTATTCAGCCTTAGTGAGCCTTATAGCCTTGGAGCAGACATTTCTTAGGGCTCAATATATGTTACTGTCAGCATTTGATTAAGAGACTTTGTGAGCCTTCCAAGCCCAGGCTCAAGCTCTTATGCATGCCATCAATTCAAGTGTGATCCATGGGAGGTGGCTTCTGCATACTTGAGTGCACTTAAAGGTACGTGCCTGTTCCAGATGTTAAGAAAGTGGCCTTAGAAAAGTCCAGGGCTTCGTTAACTGTGGTAGCAGAGGAAATAGGAGACCAGTCAGTGGTCTAGGTCATATAGGAGGTGGGTAAGGTCTAGGGATTCACATGAGCAGACAAGCAATGTTTTATGTGGAGCTTTTGGGCAGTGGAGTTTATGGACCAGGTAAATCATATGATGGTCACTGAATGCGTCTGGGAGGAGGCCTGATTCGATTACTCTGTGGACATGTGAGGTTAGGGCCCAATCAATGACTGAGTGGTTGCCTGATTTAGTATGTAGTCGGGTTGGCTCATGGATCAATTCGTTAAGTTAAGACCCTCAATGTTGTTATGCAGCTTGGATAGGAGGGATCAGGCCAGTTTTGGTTAAAGTCGCCTAGCATTTAGAGTTTGTCATTTGATGTGAGGGTAGAAATTTGAGAGAGAATTTCAAGACAATAGTAGGGGAGAGGCCTGGGCGGCAGTACATCACAGCAACATAGATTGGTATGGAATAAGGCATGTAAAGCATGAGGACAAGGACTTGTAAGCTGTGGGACAGATACAGATTGGACCAGAGTAGTGATGAGGTATAAATAGCTATGCCATCACCCCTACCTGCATGGTCTTGCCGGGTGATATTGCAGCCAGGGATGTATATACTGGAATCAGGTGTTTTATTATTTAACCAAGTTTGGTTATTATGGAGGTCAGGGCCAGCAATAGTGCTAGGGGTTGGACCAGGACTAGTTTAGATAGTAGACTTCTTATATTAAAGTGGAGGATTTTAAGACCATGAGGGTGGGTTGCATGTTGGAGGCAGGGAGGGCATGTGTGGGACCGGGTCCACCTGCATGTTTGATAGAGGGGACCAGGGTTAGGGTTTCTATCCCTGGCTGATAGTAGGAGAATGGAGATGATTATAAAGTGGAACTTTGAACTTTTGTACCATGACTTAGATGTGACCAGACTATAGGGGAATGGTGATAGTAAGAAGAAGCAAACTGGATAGATAGGAGCATAAGAGTGCATAGGAGTTAGGGGAGAAGAGAGGGAACACAGGGTAGAAAAGTACAGTGAGCACAAAGTTGGAGGAATGGAGTGGATGATCCCAGCATCAGGGTTAAAGGGGCTGAAATTAAAGGAAGAGAATAAGCAGGAGGGTTATTGAAGGTTTATTTAGGAGGATCTCATGGGTAGGTGGCGTGGAAAGAAGTGAGACAGTAAATAGAGTATGGAGAAGTAGGCAGCTTATTTGTAAAGTCAGCATTCTGTGGTATACAAGGGCCAGGCAAGAAGGTTTCTTTATTTTTTCTTTTGCAGACAACTTGGAGTGGTTAGGAAAGGTAATTTGGCAATGCCTAGTTAAATGACAGGTCTAGATAAGGTGAAGTAGAAGCCATAAGTAAAACCTAGTTTTAAGTCAGGTGATGTGTCAGAAAGATAGAGAGATTCTTGTCCTTTGAATAGTGCTGGCTTAGGAACAGTGCCCTCAAGTGGTAGAGATATATAACTTGCAAATAGAAAATGGGGAAAAATATAATTTAGAATGCTTAAGGTAAAAAAACACTCTAAAAATGGTTATAGTTTCCTACTTTAATAGTTCAAAAATGGTGGTAGTTCCCTACTCTAACAATTCAAATTCAGCAGTGGGTACATTAGGCTCATTACAGATTCAGTTGCAGAGATTAGAAAAACAAAGGAAATTTAGGCAGCAGAGAGATGAGCTCCAGGGAAGGTGCTAGGCAGTTCAACTCCTCAGGAGCGCAAGCCAATCAGGGAGAGATGGAGTGTTGAATCAGCCTATAGTAGACCCAATACAGGCACCATCCTCCAATTGAGTTCATAGCTAGCCAGCCGGGCTGGAGCTGCTTTTTCTGAAGTATACATGGATCCTTGCTCTTGAGGGTGGGCTGGGAGCACCCTGCAGCCAGCTGTGTTCAGCACCAGACTGCTAGCGCAGAAGATGGAGTCTCTCAAGGCAATCCTGGATCCTTGCAAATGCAATATCTCCTACTTGGATACTGTCGAATCATTATAAATCACTAACTATCACGCTCTACTGGGACACCAGAAGAAAATCCAATCACCAAATAAAGCACAAGCAGAAACTCACCTATTATGAACTATGAATGGCCTCACTTAAACTCCTGCTCCTCCTGCTACTAATGTCTGGTGGGATACACCCAAATCCTGACCCTGTCACTCTTGAGCCTACTAAAACAGTGAAAGCTGGTAGTGGTCTCTCCATTATCACCCTAAATATCTGCAGCCTCCTTCCTAAACTGGCATCTCTTCAAACTCTCATTGGGCAAAATAATCCCGACATACTAGCCATTGTTGAAACCTGGCTGTCTCCCAGCACTGGATCATGCGGTCTCCCTTGAAGGCTACAATCTCTTCAGACTCAACCGGCAAGTAAAAAGGCGGCCAGCAATCTACATAAAGGACAACCTCTCAGTCAACATGGCAGTTTCACCCCACTAATACTCAGTTGCAACTTCTCCCTATCAAATTGCTCCTCAGTGCACAAAACAAAGTTCTCACAGTGGCCACCGTCTATATCCCTCCAAAACACCACCGTACCAGTATCAAGTCAGTACTTGATTTTGTAAGCCAGCAACCCCTGAAAATGAGCTCCTCCTCCTTGGGGACTTCAATATAAACTGGCTCGCCACTGATACTGGCTCTTACAAAGATGACATCCTAGCAGCAAACCTGACGAGATGGTAACCTCCCCACCAGGAAAATTTCAAAACTGGTACAAGCACCTCTTATTGATTGGGTTCTCACTAATCACCCAGACTGGATAAAAACATTAAAGTACTCCTTGCCTCTCTCAGTGACCACTCACCAGTGTCCTGTACCTGGTCTAATAAATTTCTCAAGCCCCCTCCCAAAGTTATATCAAGCAGAGTTTTGCCTCATGGGAATCTTATCAAATTAAAGACCTATCTCCTGCAACTGGACTGGACACCAATCTTCAAGAGACTGATGTTAATGCTGCACTTGAATACTTCATCACTACCTTTAATACTGCATGTGATTTGTCGCCCCAGTAAAAAGCGTAAAATCAAAGCACTATCAAATCCATGGATCACTGCCAAACTACTAGCCCAGCTCAAGGCTGGGACCACCTCTGGGCCATAGCCAGGATACAGGCTCACCACATGATACCCTAAATGCAAGCAGGCACAAAACAGATGCACCACACAAATTAGGCAAATGAAGAGCTTTATTTCAAAATGCCTTGAATCCACCTGGGGTGACGGAAGAGCTTTTTGGGACCACATCCGAAATATAATGGGTAAGCCATCAAAATCATCACCACCATTATGAAAGTTGCTGGATCCACCACTCTTGACCCAAAGACTATTGCTGATGCCCTAAATAAGACTTTCACAGATCTCAGTGGGGTCCTCCCCAGATTTCTTCTCGGACTTACCTGTACCTAAACTAGGATCACATAACACCCTCAAGACAAAGCACAATTTTATTTCAAGAAAATCAAAGTGCATGAAGCCTATAAATACATAAAAAGGCCTGCTCCAGAACTAGAAAAATAGTGACACCCTAGATCTAAAATCCTGTCTCTCACCCTGGATGAAGTGATCCACCCCTTACCAAAATTCTTAATCTGTCCCTTTGCCACAGTCAATTTCCCAACAAATGAAAGTCTGCCATAGTCACGCCAGTGCACAAAGGGGGACAAAACCTCAACAGGTAACTATCGACCGATCTCAATACTCTCACCTCTCCAAAGCACTTGAACGTATAGTGGCAGATCAACTCTCTGACTACCTGGACAAGTACAATCTACTCTGTAATCAACAGTACGGCTTTAGGAAAGGACATAATACTACAACAGCCTCCTACTTGACTTCTCTGGAGAAGTCCACTCAGCCTGGACAAAGGGTGCAACTGGTGCGGTCTTTATTGACCTAACAAAGCTTTTGACACAGTCCATCATGGCCTACTTACCTTCTTACTGACCAGCCAAGGCCTGGCTGAAGGCCAAGTGCTTGGGTAAAAGTTACCTGTCAAATCAATCACAGGCTGTAAAAATCTTTAATAAACTCTTCGACTTCAAACCAGTCCTTTCGGTGTACCCCAGGGATCTATTCTTGACCCGCTCCTCTTTAGCCTGTTCCTAAACTCCCTCCCAGATTTCTGCCCAGAAAAATAATCTTATACGCTGATGATGCTGTAATTCTCTCCTCACAAAGACCCAAACTCCCTACGTAAAAGCCTGCAATTTGCCTTCTCAAGTGTTGAAAAGTGGTTCCTGGATAGTAAACTTGTGCTTAACCACAAAAAAAAGCCATGCTTTTTACCAATCACCAAAACAAAAATAGAAATACTCCACTCACCATACTAACCTCTGCTGGAAATACACTGGACCAAGTAAATACTTTCAAATACCTTGGCATCACTTTTGACCAAGGGCTCACCTTGCAACCCACATTGACAACACGGCAAAACAGTGAACCAACGTCTTGGAATCCTATTTCAAACCGTCAATTTCTAAACCAAGCGGCACTGAGGATAGCTATACAGAGTTCCATAATCTCTATCATTGACTATGGCCTTATTATATATGGCTCAGCTACCACCATGGCACTAAAGCTGTCTCAATCACTCTAAATAAGGCTTGCCGGCTCCTCACGGGGGCTCAAAGACTGACTCACACGCATGAGCTCTACCAAGAAGCAGGCTGGTTGCAACTATCAAATCGCCTTATATATCTGACCTGCATAATGGCAAAAAATCTATCTTGGGTCTGACCCCACTCTGTATCCAAAATCAACTCCGTCCGATCCTGGCATACAACCCTCCACAAGATCTGTACACCAACCTCTTCTGGTTACCAGATGTCGGACCACACAGGATTAAGATCGCTCGCTTTCAGGGCCCCGACATGGTTCAATGCTCTAAGGCCACCTGTTCTATCCTCAACCTCGCTCAGAGCTTTCAAAACCATGCTCTATGCTCACCTCACCAACACTAGCAACTGTGATTGCATTTGATAAAATCTACTCCTCCTCAGTGGTCATCCTCACATCCAAGGCCTACTCTCCTTGTCTAATGAGCCCACACGTACGCAACTATCCCTGTCTGCCACCCAACTCACTCTTTCCCCTCTTTTTTCTTCCTTTTTTCTGTCCCCTCTCACTCACTCGACTGCTCACCGCTTTTCCCTCCTGTCTTGCCTCCCTTGATCCTAATGATCTCCTCTCACTGGAAGTTTTTTTTTCGAAATTGTCTACTCTCATGAAACTGTTAAAACATGTTTATTATAACTTCCTGCCTTAACCTGTATATAGCAAACTTATTATGTAACTTTTCCATTTTAGTATTACCTGTAATGTCTATTGTATTTGTTGATGTTTTCTGTGATGTGGAACCCTTGTAAAAGAGCCCTGGCTCAAAGGTATTAATTCCTAGACCAATAAACTAAACTAAACTAAACTTGCTATTGAGGGCAGGCGGGAGTGCCCTGCAGTCAGCTGTGTTCAGCAACGGATCACTAATGCAGAAGATGGAGGCCGCTCAGGGCAGTCCTGGATCCTTGCCCTTGAAGGTGGGCTGGGGAGTGCCTTGCAGTCAACTGTGTTCAGCACTGGACCACTACTGCAGAAGATGGAGCCCACTCAGGGCAATGCTGGATCCTTTCTTTTGAGGGCGGGGTGGGGAGCACCCTGTGGCTGGCTGTGTTCAGCATTAGACCTCTAGCACAGAAGATGGAGCCCACTCAGGGCAATCCTGAAGAGTGTCTATGATAGATGCCAGATCAACTGAGGAAATCAAGTCTTCTATAATTTCACTTTTGTTCCTGATAAATGTAACACTGCAAAGCACTATCAATCAATGAATCAATCTTTATTTTACTAGGTGAAATACCATTGAGAAGAACTCATTTACAATGTGGACCTGGGTGAGGTACACTTAAGTCAACAGTGAACAATCAGTTTGATTGAGCAACATAACAAAGCATAATACACATCACATGAGTTAGCAATGAATAACAATGCAATAAGGAGTCATCAAAAATGCAACACTATATACATAACACGCACTATATATATATATATATATATATATATATATATATATATATATATATATATATATATACTGTTATATATATATATATTCATTATATACAATATGACCCTTGGAATATGAGAGTAGAAAGCAATCATAGATGAAGGTCAAGGAGAAGAAGCAAGGCAGATCAGCCAAGGGGTAAATAGTGGTCAACGATACAAAGTACTAGGCCTGCAGGACACTAAGGGAAGCAAATACAAGTCTCATTGAAAGAGCGTGCAAACAACATTTTAAATGTGGACTGTTTGATGGGGGTGACTAGCTTCAGGGTTTTGGAGGTTATTCCACAAGACAGGAAGAGCATAACTTATTGAGTATCTACCAAAGCGCATTCTAACTTTAGGGATAATAAGTGTCATGTAGGAAAGGGTTCTCAGAGAGTAGCTTCCAATAGTACAAGTAGGTAGGCAATCCGAAATGTACTGAGGAGCTTATTGATAATTGCTCTGTAAGTCCAAGTGATCTGCTTTTTGTCATCTGAATTTAAGTGACTTCCAGCCTAAAATGCAATAGAAGGAGCAGTGATGGGTGAAGTAATGGAGCTCAGTAATAAATCTTAATGCATAATAGTAAAGGGTGTCAAGCTTAGATAAAGCAGTGCTAGGACCTTGACCATACAAAAGTCGGCATAGTCCAGAAGAGGAAGAAAGGTGATTTGAACTAATCTAGTTTTGGCATCCCATGTAAGTAAGTGCTTGATATGGAAAAAAGACCAAGCCTTTGTTTTAATTTTTTTCCAGTTCCTCAATGTGATCAACAAAGGAAAGTTTATGATCAATCCAGAAGCCCAAGTATTTAAATTGACCATAAACTTCAGAGACTCCAATAGGGTGATGATTTGAGGTGACATACCTAAGGAGCAGTGATTAGATGTATTGACAAGAGGTGAAAAGAACATAGCTTTTTGGGTTTTTTAGTGTTTAGTCAGAAGTTTTAGGTTTTGCGCAGCCTGTTAAATCAAGTTGAAGGTCCTTGCAAGCCAGTTCATGGGAAGGCCTGGTGATATAAAGGATGGTATCATCAGCAAAAGGTGAATGTTTGCTAAGCTGATACTGGAATTGATGTTGTTAATTTAAATTGCAAATAATAGTTTGCCAAGGATAGACCCTGTGGCACACCTTTCAGGAGAGTTTTCAGTGGGGAGAGGTCCCATCTGCCTTAACTTGCTGCTGATGACCAGGAGGATAACTGGTGAACCATTTCAATCCAGACTAGTCAAGACCAATGTTGTGAACAATGAGCAGAAGCAAGTCATGGTATACCGTGTCAAAAGCCTTGCTCAGGCACACACATAGCTTTTAGTGTTCGATGCATTTCACCAGTCATTGAACAACTTTGCAAGTGCAGATACCATGCTGTGACTCGGTCTAAATCCTTACTGCACTGGATTAAGTAAATTGAGTGATTCCAAATGTTTCCTAAGTTGAGAGCTGACTATTTTCTCAAGCAATTTAGAGAGAATGGGAAGAAGAGATATGGGTCTATAGTTATTTAGGTCACTTGGCTCACCAGACTTAAAGAGTGGAATAACATGGGCAGTTTTCCAGACCAAGGAAAAGCACCCTGGAGGACAGACATGTTGAAGAGGTGAGTGATGGGCACTGACAGGACATAGTAACCTAGTTTTAAGAAGTAGGAATCACTTTGATCAGTGCCTGCACACTTCCTGGTGTCAAGTTCCAGAAGATCTTCTACTTGCTTCTAGGAGACAGGGCAGAAGGAAAATAGTGCTTCTTGAGCTGTGATAGCCAAGGCTGGACAAGCTGGGTCCTGGGCACAGGTCTACACATGCAGTTTATTAGCAGGAGAGGTATCAAAAGCAAGCCCAGCAGTAGCAAAGTGGCTATTGAGGAGGTCTAAAATAGTCTGCTTATTGGTAGTGAAGAAGTCACCAGAGGAGATTTTTGCTGGGAGAGAGTTAGCCTGGCTATGTCCTTCAATATCCTTTAATGGCCACCAAAATTTTGCAGGACAGTTAGTTGAAGAGTCCAGTTCAGAGTGAAAGTATTTAGCTTTTTTCGACCCTAGTGAGTTTTGTACAATGGTTCCTCTACAATCTAAAAGCTGCCTATTCTGCCGGTAGTTTGATTTTATGTGCTTTTTTCCAAAGGGCATCTCTATGTAACAGTGCTGCTTTCAGACTAGCCATGAACCAAGGACATGCCTTTTTCCTAGTACAAATTTTGGCAAGGTGTGGATGTCTATTTATAGCCTCAAGAACAACATTCTGGAACAGCTCATATGCTTCAATCACAGTAGGGGCCAGGTAGACGTCTTGCCAAACAGAGTACTGAAGGTAAGACAGAAAGTTATGTTGATCAAAATTATGACAGCTTCTTTTATAGATGTACCTAGAGGTGGAGGCAGGTTTTGGGACAGATCTCACACAGGCTGTCGAACAATGGTCACTTAAGTCATTAAAGAAGACACCAGAATGAGTAATGAAATGAGGTTTATTTACTAGAATTAGAGCTAGTAAAGTACTATGTGCTGGATTTTTTTGTTAGGTGGGTAGCTTCCGCAATAAGTTGGGTAAGACCATAGGTATCGCAGAAGTCTTTTAATGGGTTGGAACTGGAAAAGAGCCAATCAAGGTTGAAGTCACCCGTGATGATCACTTCAGAGGACGGTGAGTCCATAGTGTTACACAGATGATCCAACACCTCAAGCCCTGCTGAGGGAGGCCTGTAACATCCAATAATGCAAAGAGACGAGAAAGTGAAAGCTGGACCTTTATTATAAGACTTTCAGATTCCTTAGGCATAGTGGTGGAGTCAATTAATGAGGGACGTGAATTTATCAAGAATGTAGATTGTGACCTCTTCCCCTCTAGTATGTCTGTCTGCTCTAACACATTATAGGAATGGACATTAATTTCATGGTCTGGAGTACAAGGTCTAAGCTAGGTTTCACTTACCACCAGGATATCAGGCTTGATATAACAAATCCAAGACTATATAGTGTCAAGCTCTTAATAGGCCACAGGCACTTATGTGAAGTAGGCTCATTCCCTTTAGTTGTGCCAGCTCAGTGGGTAAAGAGATAGGGAAATAGGACTTGGATTTAATTCAGTATTGCCTGAGCATAAAAGCAGCAGCAGCAGCAGTAGTTTTTGAGGGTACCTAACAGTAACCTGAGTAGTTAAGTCTGACCCCTTTATAGCAGCAGGTGGTGGTGATGAAAAACAGACAAATGTGAGGACCTAGAGGTCCTAACTAAACTTATAAAAGCACCCAGCCACAAAGGTATTAGAGTCCACGAAGGAGGAGAGGGCATACATTGAGTAGAATAAGGCATCTCATAGGGCATGATCAGAGGCTGCCGGCCTCAACCGCTGCCTGCCCAGTTGGTCTGGTGGGAGCCCTGGGTATGGGATCAAATGTGTCTGACATCTCCCTAGGTCCCATTTGCCCTGGGCACCTCCTGATCCTCACCAACCCAATAGTGCCTCACCATTAGTACCCCACAACCTGCCTTCCAGCCTTCTTGTGAATCCCACAGGCCTATTCATAGTGGACAATCAGAGGCTTCTGGCCTTTATGCTGCCTGCCCACTTGGTCTGCTGGGAGCCCTGGGTATGGGAATCAAATGTGTCTGACATCTCCCATGATCCCATGTTGCCCTGAACACCTCCTGGTCCTCACCAATCCAACAGTGCCTCACCATTATTACCCAAATACACTGCAGCCTACCTTCCTGCATTCTTGTGAATCCCACCTCCTACAGCACCTATAGTCCACAGCTGGCAGGGTGGTCATTGAAGGAGCAGAGTCCAGCAGCTGGGAAGGAGAGTAACTAAGCCTAGTTGGGCCTGAAACTCACCCAGAAAATTCCACCAGCTGCTCTATCCACACTCAGAATGATTCTCTGGTCTTAAATAAACCCAAACCACACCTTAACCAAATCACCTTCCCCTCACTCACACTAAGACCTAAACACAAACATTCAAGCAGTATCTCCGTGACAATACAATAATTTAGCTAACCAAATACACCTCCCAACCAGCCACTAACCTAATCATGCAACCAACAGCCCAAACCTCCCTTCCTCACACAATAAAACCAGCAAATGACTTGTAATAAATATTTTATAATTAATGAGTCTTCATTTTACCATAGAAAAACCGTGGTGTTATTTGCTGTAAAAAGGAGTTTTATCACAGCAAACATGTGCAAGTTTTCCCTCGGTCTGTGCATTCGCCCACCTCAGCTCTTCCTCTCAGACTGCCGACCACCTTGTTTTTCCAAAGGAGATGGAACCATCACTTGGACTCAGCTGTAAGTGACCACAAACAAATCAACACATCAAGAACTTAAGTTCCCCTGCAGGCAGAACAAATTTAAAACTTTTAAATAAATAAATAAATAATAAAAACTATCGAGGATGGCTCACTCGAACCAAAGCAGACCGTGGCCTCACAGGACTCAGGAAAATCATTTTATTTTTGTTTATATAACTGCTGTGGCCAAAAAGGAAGACCCAGAAATTATATAAAATAAAATATGAGGTGCAGTGCATAAACTTGAAGTTTACACACCACCTTATACTTTATTCTATTTATAACATGGTTTGTTACAAATGTGCAACCTGATTGGTCTGCCAACAGTGTATAGCCATGGATTAAACAGCCTATTTAATCAATGGTTCCACAGAACAAGTCCTGCACAGTGCCATCGATGCGTTGTGTGCTCAGAATGAGGAAGTCAAAGGCAACCGTTGAAAATTAGGGAACCGGAACACAGTGAGCTGAGTAGAGAGAGAGACAGTGAGAGGTAGCAGAGACAGGTGATCCCTCTGCCACATGGATCCTGACCAGGGAATTGTGGTGCTGAGAGAAAGAGAGACACACACACTGACAGCTAGATCAGGACAGGGAGTGCAGAATTCGAGAGTGTGTATTCTCTCTTGAGTGATCGTATTATTGATGGTAAAAGAAATATTTTGCAAGATCATAAGCAGAGAAATATGACATTAGGTGGGGATAAGCAATAGGCAGTGGATCTGCTGAGGAAGTAAGCTCCTGTTAACAAAACTTTCCTTCATTAAAAAGAAGAAAGGGAGAGAAATGCTGAAGGAATATGAAATAAGTTGTGCAGCACTTTTGATCAGACTGTGAGCGGGATGCAGCACTGCAGGGAGAGAGAGAGAGAGAGAGACAGAGACAAGCATAAGTTCAGCACTGTGGACACACTTTCCCTTTAATGTCAGCATAGCAGCAGCAGTAGGTCATGGCGTGACTGAACAGGCGCCTTCATTCCCCCACAAGTGGCTGTCACAGCGTTGTTATTATGGACTTTCCCCAACTTCTGGCAAATGTACTGCTTCATACATACACAGACATGAGTGACACAGAGAGTAAACCCCTTGCTTAAGTACAGGCTTCTGCCAATGATTGGACAGGAGAGACACAGAGTAGTTGGAGTGGACCCCATTGCTTAACCATGTGGGGAGGGAGAGGCATTACACTGTAGAGAGAGAGACACACACACACAGAGGCGAGAGGCAGGCCAGTACAGTGGGAATTGGGAGGTGGGGGTTGGACAGCAGAGTAACCAGCATTGGAAGTGTAACATAGCTTATAATGCACAACAAATATAAATCATGTCAATACTGTATTTCTGGCGTGTATAAGCATAAAAGCAATGCAATATGCATTATTTGTTAGGACTATTTTGCAAGGTGGCAGGATACACTACAAGTCTTGTTCTTTAAACAGGGAAAAACCCTTTCTGTGGGTTTCTCCCTTGTTTTGCACATAGCCCATGTTATAAGTGCAATAATCCACTCCTGAGGCCTGTGGCCTCGTGTCTCATGACCTCCCGTGGTGTTGATTAATCTCCAATAACCCCATACCTTGTTGTTGGTTATTGCTTACATAACTCACAAGGGAATCCAAAATGGCAAAAAGTCACTGTAGCAATATTTGAAATGTCAGTTTCTGGCTTTGTATATAAGTTCAGAGTCTGCTGGCACCACAGCAAGTCCGGTTATTTAATCCAGATGAAAATCTCTCTCCCAGCAGCTCTCTCACCACTACTACAGGGATTTCATTCAGCAAATAGGATAGCTAAGGAAAATTAAAAGAAATACCCTGTTGATCTCACCACCTGTGCATTCAACTAGCATCAGCAGAAGACTCTTCAGCTGTCCTGTTCCTTTTACTTTCCTCTGCTGTCAAGAAATCCAGGGAAGGAAAAGCAGTCACCAACTAAAGATTTCCACAATGTCATAGCACACCACCGCTGTCATTGGTGAAGTCCTGATCTTCGTCCTGCTAACAGGAGGATCACAAGGAGACCCATATGCTGCCCCAGCTCTCAGTTCATCCACTTACCTGATTAGGAACTGAACGGCACAGGTTCTACCAACCTGTTGCAAAATACATTTTGCCAACACCAATTATGACACCGGAAAATGTTGCCAAGCACTGCAGTACCAGGCGTTTGGTCTCACGGGAGGTACAGAACCAAAGCACCCTGCCAGGAAATGATCAGCTTTTTGTGGGGGCTTTACCTCTCACATCCACCAGAACTAAATCTAACTTCCTCCAGAGTAGGACTGCCCCAGAGGGGGTAGAAAATGAATGAGGGCAAAGGTGACAGGACTGAGGGGCAATCTAAAATCAAGATCACTCCTTTCACTGTCACCCTTGTTGCTGCGCTCGAAATTGCGGCTGACAAATGTAGTCATCAACTTGATGGACCACGGAACAGCACCAGTCTATACGCAGACTAAAGCATGAGCACACCAATGCTTCTTTCAGACCAGCCCCAACTCTCCAATACTCCATTGCTTACAGCTTTCTTCCAGGTTCAAAATCCATGGCACATCCTGCACCAGATGAACATTTTCCTTGACTATATTACATAACCAGACATTGCAGATACAATACAATGCAGCAGCAAGTCCACAGATAATAAGAAATGTAAAAGTGAGAAACAGATATTAAAACAAATGCTGGCACCCCAACTGTCTGCATAGTAAACGTTTCTATCCAAAAATAAAAATCTGCCTCTAAGCTACCTCACTTCCTGAATCTAACTGTCCTCTGTCCCTAAGCCTCAAAGCCTAACTAAAGTTCCAGGTCGCCCTGAAAAGGGAACTCCGGGCTCAGTGGACCTACCTAGTTACCAAAATTTAATAAATAAATAATTAAAGCTAATTCTAGCAATGCTAGCAGATGCTAACACACTTACTTATTAATTAAAATCTATGTATTGAACTGACTTTCAATAAATCTAAGTGAGTAAAACAACGATAGAATTTTACAAAAATGCAGCTTAAGGATAGAGGTCCAAACTGATGGCAGCCCAGCCTGGTGGCCATTTTACTCATCTCCTAAATCTCTCCTTTACCCTTTGCACTGTCCCTCAGTCTTGGAAGTTTGCCAAAGTTTTTCCTTCCACAAAGGAGGCAATTGATTAGCTGCTGGCAAATTGCACCCTATCTCCCTCCTCCCTTCTCTTCTGAAGCTGGAATAGAACCTAATCTACTTATGGCTTGCTGAGTTTCTCCAATCCTCCAATGTCCTTTCCCACTTCCAGTCTGGTTTCAGGAAAGATCACTTCACTATCACCTCCCTACTTAGGGTCACTGATTCCAACTTTTCAGGGATGGAGCAGGGGCATGCTACTGTGGCCAGTTTCATTGATCTGGCCAAAGATTTTGATTCTGTGTCCCACCTCTCATCCTGGATAAGCTGAGCACTTTCAGCTTCTCAGACTTTGCTGTCAGCTGGTTCTGATCCTATCTCATGGTCCATCAACAGTTGGAGGAGGAAGGAGGTGCACTTTCCCCAGCATTCCCTATCCAGGCCGGGTCCCTGAAGGCTCCATTCTGGGTCCAATCCTATTCTCAGTCTTTCTCAATGACCTTCCCTCTGTCTGCGCAACTCACATATTCACAGGTATGTAGATGGCACATTCCTCTACAACTCAGGTCCTTTAGCTGCTTCTGTGGAAGTCTTGATCCAGATTATTTTCACAATGATCTGTACAGGTTCCAGGCCAACCAGCTATGGGTCAAAACACTCACACATGCACACACACACACAAAAACCTTTATCTATAACCTTTGGTACTAGCCAGAAATTGGCCTGGCTCACCTCCCAGAAGCAATGGGGCCTGATGGAATTCACCCCAGAATTCTAAAAAGAATTAAGGGGAACTAGTGAAACTACTGGCTACTCTTTTTAATAAATCATGGGTGGATGGTGTGGTACCCAGGATTGGAGGAAGATGGATGTGATTCCTCTTCACAAAAGTGGGACCAAGACAGAGGCAGGAAACTACAGACCTGTCAGTTTGACCTCTGTGGTAGGGAAAGTGATGGAGTCACTTCTGAAGGAAATAATTTTTTTTTTTAAATTAAATATACTTTATTTGTTATTTAATATTGACAATCGGCCTCAATGCAGTACATAATACAGGAGATACAAAGAAAACATGTAAGTACATTACATTGGATGCAAGTCTGTGTATCAGCCACTTCCCTTCCTCCAACCCTGCTGCTTTAACCCCCATGTATACACTGCCAGAAAAGGCCACCCTTCTCCCATTGCCCTCTTCCCCAGCCAGTACACACACTGTATTTGTCACCAATATTTCTCTGTTTCTACTGGAAGAAAGTTTAGAATCGGTCATCTAAGGAAGCGAGAAAGAAGGGATGAAAGCTACATCATTTAAGGGCTAATAATCTTCCACCAATATACCTTGAATCTACAAGCTTAGCCACTGACCATAGATCGTGGAATTTCTCCCACCTAGCATTGAACTTAGGCATTGTGTTCCTAAGGCTAGCAATAGTTTTTCGATCCTTAAATTACATAATAACCCAGCCAACCATTCTTGGTAGGTAATAACCGTCTGGTCTTTCCAATGTTTTAATATCAGGTTTTCACATTAAGTGAGATTAAATTAATATAATATCTCCTTTCCTTCACATCGATCTTTGTGTAGTCTCCTAACAGGCAAATCTCAGGGTGAAAAGATCTTGTAACCCCAACAAAGGATCCGCATTAGCCCTAATTTCTAACCATAATGAAACAACTAAAGGACATTACCAGAAAATGTGAATCAGGAGCCTGAGCATGACCACATCTAAAACACTCGTCTTTTGGCAACTTGCCCATCTTATACAACTTCACGGGGTCAAATGCAAAGTGTGTAACATATAGTACTGTGTCAATCTAAGCCTATCATTGGCACTATATATGTAGATTCCTTTCAGATATGTTCCCAGTTGGTACTGCTATTTGGAAGGGTGTCCTTAGTATTGTGAGTGGTCCGCTGTATTAGAATACATTTTCTCATATAAGGTCGCCACTAGCCCAGATACCACATATGGCAGGTCCACCTTGGTTTTGAATTTAGCCAACATTTCACTATAATTAATGTTCCACTGGTCAGCACCAAAACAAGTAATAAGCAGGTGTCTAACTTGATAGATATAAAAACATATTTAGAGGTTAAGTGAAACGTCTCAATTATTTCTTGGACTGAAAGTATCCTCCTAAGTTAATTATATCACTGACTCTCATATTTGGTGGTACACCCAGCCTATGTGGTGAGAGAAAGGCTTTCCTGATCTTGAGGTTAGGGTTACCAAATAGTGGTTGAGAAACATCCTCATATTTGTAATGCCTAAGGTTTTACACACCTGGTTATGAACCTTAACTGAAGTATAAATAACCGTGGATCAAGTGACTTTAGCAGATTCTTAGGAGTATATACCAAAGGCTATCAGATGTTATTCTGGACCCTGCAATGAGATTCCTCTCTATTTGCAGCCATAAAGGGCTATATTGGGATTAAAAATAAATTCACAACAAAAACAGCTCCTCTGTGTGAACGGGTATAAGGTTAAAACATAGAAATTTGTCAAAGGCAAAACTCAGCACTCTGTAGTTGGCGTTAATACAGGCATGAGTTTAATGTAACAAGTAAACGCTAAGCCTCACATAAAACAGGTAGCACAACTAGGTAATTCCCAACCAGTTTCATGCACACAGCACGTCATCAGGGGCTATATTGGGATTGCCTATCTTTTAAAGGCACCATCACCCACCGTGATATACAGTACTTGGCCATATGACTTGCCAAATAATAATGATAAAATTAGGAAGCTTCAGTCCTCCTAGTTCTTTTGGAGCACTTAGGCATTTATAGGATTTCCATGGGGGTTATTTTGCCACAAAATTTAGTAATTATGCTCTGAAATTTCCAGAACCATGATGGGGAGATAAATATTTAACATATTTAAAGGATAAAATAATCTGGGCAGTACATTCATTTTAACTACATTAATTCTACCCTGTAGAGAAATATATAAGGGAGACCATCTAGTTAGATCTTGCTGAATAATTAGGAGAAGATTGTCCAGGTTAAGTTTTTTCAGGAGAGAGATTGAGGTTGACAAAATGATTCCCAGATATTTAAGTCTATTAGTCCAGGCCATCCTGAACCTATCCACATCCCTATGCATTATAAACGTTAAGTGGCATAATTTCTGTCTTATTAATATTCAACTTGTAGTTTGACAGTGTACCAAATTCTCTACTATAGCTAATATTTTAGGAATAACTTCTGCTGGATACGGAGATGGAGTAAAATGTCATCCACATAGGCTGATAATTTCAGCTCTAATGGGCCCACTGAAATACCTGTTATGGATGGGGATAATTGGAAGTTACATATTAAGGGTTCCAAATACAAGTTAAACAGTAACGTATATAATGGGCACCCTTGACAAGTTCCAGAGTATAACCAAAAGCTATTAGAAAAACCCTGTTACAGTATATTTTAGCCGTAGGATTGGAGTATAGATGTTTAATCCACCGATAAATTCTTGAGGAATCCAAATTGAGACATAGTGTTAAAAATAAAGGCCAACTGACCCTGTCAAAAGCTTTCCGCATCCAGAGATCAGGGCCATTGGTACCTTTGCCTCCCTGGATGCGGAGAAGATATGGGGCAAGCTTATGGAAATTATCTAAGGGGTTTCTACCAATAAAAACCCAATGATTAAGTTATCCCAAACTTGGTAATCCTCGAAGCCAAAATCTTAGCTAATATTTTAACATCATAATTCATCAGGGAAATTGGCCTGTAATTTTCTACCTTATCTTTAGGTTTCCTGGTTTTGGTAGAACAATGATAGTGGCTTCTAACAAGGTAGAATCAACAATCCCATAAGTGCAAATATAGAAGTATAATCTTGGAGAATAGGAATGAGCTCTTTTCAAAAGTACAATAAAAGTTTGATGGAAAACCATCTGGTCCTGGAGCTTTGTTAGTGCAAGAGATTAAATGGCAGTTGATACTTCCATCTCTGAGATAGGGAGGTCAGGTGGGTCTCTGAATTTGGCTGACAGCAGGAAGAGAAAGCCTAGAAAGATACTGTTGAATCTCAATTTCCGTGGGACTGTTGACTGGGTGACTATAAAGATTCATATAAAACCTTCAAATTCACTCACTGTAGCTTTAGGAGTTGTCAATATATTGCCACCCTCCACGGTGGCTATATTGGCAATTAACCTCGACTCTTCCTGCTGTGTTAACTTAAGAGCCAGGAGGTGGCCGCCTTGTCTCCTTGATCCAGATACCTAACATGGGTTTTAAACAGGGCATATTCAGCCCTCTCTCTTAGGACACTGCATATTGGTCTCTAAGGACCTCTAACCGAATTAAATCTGAAGTTGTAGGGGAGGCACCCATCTCACTCTCCAATCTCTGAATGGAATCTAACAGGGATTTCACCACTGCTTCTCTTTTTTTTCTGGGTCGAGCTAGCCTAATAAATTCTCCTCTTAAAAATATTTCAGGAACACCAAAGTTGGTCATATGCCTTAATAGACCCCCTATTTTGTTCCATGTATTGGTTAATTAATTCCCGTATCTTGTTCACAATGTCTTCTTGGGATAACATTTGAGTATTAAGCTTCCACTGGGTAACTTTGGGGACTGATTGAGGTATCCTGCCCTCCAACCAAATCATAGAGTGGTCTGATAACACTCTGGGGAGAATCCCACAATCCAGTGGGTTCATCATCATAACCATATTTACTAAGAAAAGTCTATCCATGAATAGGATTTATGGTAGGGTGAATAGAAGGTGAACTCCTTCTCCTTTGGATGTAAGAGACGCCAAGGGTCTATGAGGCCCAGCCCTTCCATCATTTCATGCAAAGATTTTTGTGCAGGGATAAAGTTGGTTTATTCTGTGTAGATCTATCCAACTTATTCTCATATGTTATATTCCAGTCTCCGGCTAATACTATTGGCAGTTGTTTAAATGGAGCTAACCTGAGAGCTAATTGGGAGAAAAACTTGGGGAGGAGTGATTAGGCTCATATATACTGTAGTACCTACAACAGTTTCCTTATGATCAATCAACCCCTCACAAACAAAAATCTCCTTGTGGGTCTCAGATCTCTTGTAACAATTGAATTTCAACCCTTTAGCTATTAAGATAGCAACCCTCTCTGTAAGTGGAATTACTAGCAATATAGACCAGGCCAATATAATCTCTTCGAAACAAATTGCCTTCTTCCCTCTTCAAGTGTGTCTCCTGCAAGAACGTGATATCTGAACGCACAAGTGCTAAGTGCTTAAGAATTTGGTATGCTTCACTCTTGCCCCTTTAATATTCCACGAGGAAATTCTCATTCCTTTTTGTCAGTTTGATATATCTCCCTATTTGAGTTTTTAATTTTTAACCTTACATAGATTACTTTTATCTTAAGATATCTCCTCCAATAATGTCTCCCCATCACCTCCACTAATTTAGGTAGTATATTGGCGTAAAATTGCAACCCCTATCCCCAACTAAACCCTCCCGGGCATAAATTCGTAACTGTAAGTTATGCCTCTATAAAATGATATGGTGTAAACTACCCCAGTCCCTGAGACTGAACTCCTAACTGTTCACTCGGTGCGATGTCTATCATGCTGCCTCCGATCACCCCTCCCTCCCCCACCCTCTATCCTTTTTGTCTCATACCATATTAAGTCTGACTATGCTCTCTATAATGCTATTGAACTCTTATATTAACTACATCCTAACCTACTTTATGAATATGAATCTATAAAATCTTAACCTACAACTACCATAGTAGAACTATGAACCTGCCAGTCTTACCCCAAACCCTATACTTCAACCTAATATACCAATTAACTCGCTCCTATAAGGTATATGTAATAATCCATATATCCAGAGATTCTTTACATCTCAAAATTCCACAATCTCTTTTGGAATTGAAAAACTTAAAGATATTACCAGAGAAAGCCAGCTGTATCACATTTTAAATAAAAGCAAATGTGAAGCTAAAGACTCAACATTTTCGTCATTCATAGCCTTTTCCATAACTCTCTATTTACTCTACTGTGCTATCTTAATGTCCCCAGGACTAGAAAAGAAAAACAAGGAGGATGTATTTGTCGCCTAACAGTAGCCACTCAGCTTTCTTTTTAGGAGAAATTTTACAACTAAAATAACAAAGTCCGTATTCAAACTGACTGGGTAAAGCTCCATGTACATTACTGTACAAGACTTTATGCCACTAGATGTCCACTAGATGGCAGCATTCACTGCGAAGTATCTGCATCCTGAGCTCATTTTATTAAGTCTGGGTACCACTTTTACAAGCTTCAGTGGTCGAGTCCAGGGTATCAAATGAGTGCCAGTGTCCCTCTTTATTAATTTTCAGAGAGGCAGGGTGGTGACTCTGAAGCGGATCCCAGCAGATATTAATTTGGATACCAGTGGGTGCAGAGTCAAACGCTTCTGGTGAACTGTGTAAGGAGATCTTGTACCACGAAACTTTCTTCCCTTCCCACTGCACTTCTGCTACTTCCTTGAGCTTCTGCAAAATGTGCTGCTTGTCTAAAAAATTAAACATTCTAAAGATGAATGGGCCAGGGGAGACCCCACTGGAGGCATAGGGCACAGCGATCTATGGGATCTCTCTATAGTATATGTAGGCCCATTAGAGAGGGCCCAGCTAGCTTCTCACATAACTTTTGCACAAATATGATTGCTTGCCACCCCTCCTCACCCTCTGGAAGGCTAAGGACTATGAGGTTGTTTCGTCTTGAGCGACCTTCTAGATCCTCTAGTTGGTCTTCCGCCTTTTAATTCTCTGTCTCATACTAACAACTTCTGGGTCTAGCTTCACTCTCCAATCATCCAACAAGGAGATCTGAGCTTCGTTATCGCTGCAAGTATTCAGCTGTTCCATGGCTGTTTTAGCCCTTTAAAATCAGTGACTAGGGCAAGCAGAGCTTCTTTCAGTGGTGCCAGCTCTTCTAAAACTGTTTTCCAAAAGAGCAACTTGTTGCTTTATCGAGGCGAGACCTTCTGAACCCCTATTTAGGCCTTTTCGGTTTTTCTCCTTCCCTGGTGTTGGCGGTGGAGTGTGCTGGAGAGCCGACGCTTCATTTCGGTTTCCATCACCAAAGTTCTGCCACTAATCAAACGATTGAATTCATTTAGTAGCTTTCCGATTTCAGGCGAGTTTACCTCCACGCTTGGGCACTTAGACTAGGAACAGAGCAAGTATACTGGGAAAGGCAGGGAGCTACCAGTAAGAGCTTCTCACCAGGCAGCCATCACACCGGAAGTCTGAAGGAAAGAATTGTTGAGTACCTAGAGGCCAGTGGGGCAGCATGGGTTCACAGCGGAAGGTCATATCAGATTAATCTAGTAGATTTCTTTGACTGGGTGACCAAAGTAGAGACCAGGGAGGTGCTGTAGACATGGCCTACCTAGATTTTAGCAAGGCATTTGACACAGTCCCACACAAAAGATTAATAGTCAATTAACCAGCCTGGGAGTGGGTCCCAGGGTGGTAGCCTGTGTAAAACATTGGCTGACAACAGGACACAGAAGGTAATTGTAAATTGAGTCCACTCTGAAGAAAGAGAGGTTACTAGTGGGGTACTGCAGGGTTTAGTACTGGGTCCAGTCCCTTTTAATGTCTTTATGGTGACATTGCAGAGGGACTGGAAGGAAAAATATGCCTATTTGCAGATGACACAAAGATCTGCAACAGGGTTTATACACAAGGAGGCGTGGAAAGGATGAGAAGGGACTTGGCAAGGTTGGAGGAATGGTCAGAAGTATGGCAGCTAGGATTCAATGCAAAGAAGTGCAAAATAATGCACCTGGGAAACAAGAACCCAGGGGGAGAATACACAATGGGGAGAAGGTAGTAACAACAACAAAACAGGAAAGGAACCTGGGGTAATCATATCAGATGACCTTAAGGTTAGCAAGCAATGTGAGAAGGCAGTAGGGAGGGCTGGGGTATACTGGGATGCATAGGGAGGGCATCACCAGCAGAAAACAGGAACTTGTTATCCCGCTGTACAGACAGTTGGTGAGATCCCATCTGGAGTACTGTGTCCAGTTCTGGAGACCCCATCTCCACAAGTACATAGACAGGATAAAGGCAGTCCAGAGGAGGGCAACTAAAATGGTGCAGGGTCTGCAAGAGAAGCTGTATGAGGAGAGACTTAAGGAGCTTAATATGTATGCCCTTGAGGAAAGAAGGGACATGATAGAAACTTTAAGTACCTCAGTGGAATCAACAAAGTCCAAGAGGCTAGCATCTTTCAGAAAAAGAGACGTGCAAGAACAAGGGACACAATTTAAAGATGGGGAGGCGGTTCAGTGGCAATGTGAGGAAGTATTTTTTTCACAGAGAGGGTAGTGGATGCATGGAACAGCCTTTCTGAGGAGGTTGTGGGGTCTAAAACTGTAGGAGAATTCAAGAATGCATGGGACAGACATAATGCAATTCTTGTGCAGGGTAGGAAGAAATAGGCTGTTGGTTAACTAGGATCTACGGCCTATCCTGTAGGTAGGGAAATGGGCAGACTAGATGGGCCAAGTGATCCTTATCTGCCATCAAAGTCTGTTTCTATGTTTCTTTGTTTCATTTTCTCCATGCTAGATGGCTCCCAACTTGAAGTTGTCTCAGCCTTTAAGTACCTCAATGTGTGATTAGATAGCAGACTTGACTGCTTAGCTTACATTACTACCATCCATACCAAACTCCACCCAAACTCGGTTCCCTGTATTGTAATAAGGAATGGCTTTCTCCACTGGTGAGCTGGGAGTTAAACACCAAAATGGTTCTCCTGGTCTTCAGCTACATGGATGCGGTCTATGACGACACTGGATCATAACAGTACCAACAATAATAGTGTGGTCAAGAATCATGCAGAACAATTAGCGCCAATTTTGTTTTGTGGGCACTCTGCCCTGCACCCCTGGACTGAAGGATTCTCACTCTGGGGCGGGATCACAGGAAATGTTATAATTCGTGGGGCTGTGGAATACTGTTTCCATGGCCCCAAGCAAAAATACTAAGTCCAGAGTGCACAAAAAATTGGAGACCAGGATTAGAACCCTGGTCTCCAATGCTGCTGGCTGAGCTGCTCAATGCCGCAGCCCTCCACGCGAGAGGAGCAGCTAGACCAGCTTCCTGGATCCTGGTGCCCTTGTGTCCCATAAGCATCAGGGACAGTGACCAGGGGTGCTACAAGGACTAGTGTTCTCTTGACTGGCACTGTTCCTGTAGTGCTATTCCAACTGAGTACTATCTGTGGCACCACCTCATTCACTCCCTGGCCAGACTGGACACTCTTTACAATGCATTCTGCCATCTGCTACAAACTTCCTCTCTTGCATCCACTTCTCCTTTATTCCTCCCTATCCATTGTCCTGCTCCCACCCATTGCATGCTCCTCTGTGCTTCCCTCATCTCTAAATACTGGTTTTGACCCCTACACTCCTACTTATCCCATCTCATCTCATGCATTCCCTCCTCATTCTACTCCTTGTGCTCCAGGGACCTGAACCCTTCTCCCTTTCCAACCCACACCCTCATCTTGAAAATCTTTTTCATTCCATCTCTCTCTCCTCCCTCTGAAATCAGTTACCTCCTCAATCTCTCTCCTTCCTTCCCTCTCTTAGATGCAAAATAAAAGTTTTCTCCTCCCCTTGTTCATGCCCGCCTTCTTGAACTCTTCCTTACCTTTCCTGACCCTAGCTCTCAGCACTGGTTCAACATCCCATCATCTGGGTTCTTCTGCAAGTTTTGAATTGACCTTATTTGTGCACTTGTTTTTGATTTTGTATGCTATTTACTGGGGACCTTGTTGCAATTTTTGGTATTACTGTCTGTACTACACTCGCTTTATTTACTTTATGTCAATGTTTTGAAATTATTATTATCAGATTGTTTTTTTCTATGTAACTGTGCTCTCCTTTCCTTTCCCCTGGGTCACACCTGAAATTAACCTTGTCTCAGTGTGCCACCCCAGTCACTAATTTTCAAATAAATATTTTTTACCCATTACTCCTGTCTGTTGCTATACATGTTGCTGACTCTCAGTGCTTGACTTTCTATGGAGAAAGGCTAATGCTGCATGATCATTAAGGTGTAAGGCTTGGGATGTATACCTATTAACAGTGGACTCACTGCTAGTATTTTTGAAAATCAGGCCCTATGTGCCAGTCATGATGGAAGCAAATATGTGGTATGTGCAATAACACAAGCTCTCTCTTTACATTATTTTGCATTATGAAAATGTGTCACAAATTCAAATAATTTATATTTTTTTACTGAAAATTGTGTAATGTGGTATAATAACTAGTAGGGTCTGATATTATAAGACTAGAACAGGATGCTGGAAATGAAGCTTACTCACCACAGATCCACATTTTCCAATATTTTTTTTTTACTTACAGTCAGTTAATCTATCTCCAATGTTTTCTGCCATGCATTTCATCAGAAAACTGTACACTTCAAAATATTTATACATTTCTGAACTGTATTGTAATTTATCACTTTAATATAACCCATAATTATGTAAACATTATCATTATTTTTGACCTTCCCATTAATTTAGCTAAGAACAAATAGATACCCCAACAATGTGGCATTCAGAAGTCACACAACACCACTACAGCACTAATCAAGCATACAGACTTCCTTTCACGAGGCACTTGACAAGGGCCAAATAGTGGGGTCAATATACATTGATCTAACAAAGGCATTCGACACCATGAACCACATGGTCCTGTTTTGCAAACTCTGAGCCTCAGGACTCTCTCCTGACACCATTGGGTGGTTCTGAAGTAATCTTCATAGGACACAGCAAGTTAAAATCAATGACACCCTCTCAGAAAGCAGACAGGAAAGCATAGGCATTCCACAAGGCTCCATTCTGGTGTCATGAGGTCTAAACCTCACGCTCAGGTTCTTGGCAATAATGGGAATGCAAGAAATCACAGACACATTGTATAAAGAAATAAACTTGTTTATTACTACCAAAAGGATAAATCTCAGTTGACCTAAGCAGTTCTTACCAAATCTGAACTGCGAGCCAATGCTAAGCATTCCCTATACCTCGAGGATTCTCCGTGTCTCTTGGAGTCTCTGAGGTAGAAGGCGAATGTCTTACATTATATACCTATGATAATTACCATGGTTACCGTAAGTTAGAAACATTTTTAGTTACAGAGATGAGCCCTATTGGCTAAATTAGAGGAGGTGCCACAGTCAAAGATAACATTATACAATTTTGTAGTAGTCATCACTTTGTAAAGACAAAGGAGGCATAGTTGTACATATATTAGTGTAATAGTACAAATCACCAAAAGATGGCAATGCCGACTTATATATCATCATCATTACAAGGACACAGTTGTCCTAACATCTTATAAGCAAGAAATACATACATATATTAGAAAGCAAAGTGTCTAGCAATAATATGCATACATATCCTGACATCTACTCTTATATGGTAGATTCCTATGCCCTATATCTTAGTATAACATATACCTAAGTGGTAACTATCTACAATGTACCTCTTGGGGTACCAGTAAGGGTGCAGGGACCTCTGTAACATCACCCCCCCTTGTTGCCTCTCAGGGCAATAATAAAGATAGGAAATGGACAGAGAGCAGGTGTCATTTACAGACCCAATGTGCAAGATTGTAAAGGAACTCCAGCTGCTCACAGTGTTGTTGCAGTGTGCGCCATAGGCAACAAAGCATAATAATGAGAAAAATATCAAAAAGGCTTGTATAATAACAAAACCTTTAAATGTAATTTCCAACCAAGTGTTTGTTAATGCACTGTTCATATCACCATCATTAATAAGTGCAAGGACAGCTTCGTTAGCCTTAGTGATATTATTGCTGATGTGGATGAGATGAGTATCTTTCCTCTCTAAAAGTGATTTTAATGTCAGTGTAAGAGGTTCATGTACATTAAATACAGTAAATACTCAGATAGACTGAGCAGATATTCAGGGTTACCATCAATGATATCAGCGTCCATAAGAGGGACAGGGGTTATAACGGTATGTCCAATAATTGCTTTTGATGAGGACAAAGCAGAAGTTGGTGCTGTCTATAATACATGTCTGCATTCCATATACAGTACATAAGACTTTATATTAGTCACAACACAATACTCCCCATCAGAATTATATTGCACTTTAACAGTGGGGAGTCTCCACTTTGCAACTGTACCGGACAGGTGTAGGTTGTCTTTGAAATCCTTGATGACAGGCTATGAGCCTCCTCTTGATAAGACTGGTAAAGCTCATCTGGAGCCAATGTTGAGTCTGAAAAGTCTGTGCCATTAGTGCTGATTTCATTGTCCATGGAAAAGGACCAATCAATACTGTCGGGAGAATAACCACATATAGGTTTAATAACATCAAATACATCACATCGACACAAGTAAATGTATTACTTCTTGCACAGCAATCTGTGTGCAGGGTGACTCAGGCATCCAGGAAAGGATGGAAGACCAGCAGAGGAGGCAAGTTGAGGCCTTCTCTGTAGATATCTTCATCAAGGTGTCCACTGAATGTACCATTGCAAGTTTGTCAAATAGAGCTGTAGTGGGATCAAAACATGGTAAAGAGACAGTAAAAGAAACAAACATTATATCCTTAATAGAACATTTCTAGAAGTAAAACATGGACCAGTGTTAGGGTGCCTGGTCACAAAACCCAAATTCCTAGCTGTGGAAAGTGGAATGGTTAGAGTCTGTTGCATACACATGGCTATACAGCTAGGAGTTTTACACCATGGACAATACTATTTAGAGATACATCTGTCATGAATGATATCAGGGACCTTCCAGATTCTAGATCATGGAAAAGATTATTGATGGTAGTGATAATATATGAGCCATAGGCTGTCACAAGATTTCATGAGCAATGTATTGTCTGTCTGCTTCTTTGTTATTTTGTGCAATGAGGGTGCAAATCTTATCTTTAGAATCTGTAAATGGCTTAGCAATGTTGTTCATGTTGTATACAGTGTATCTTTCTTCTTGACTGAGGCCATCCACACCATGCAATAATGGGGGTTTTATATCATTTACCAAACCAGTTTGAAATGTTGCGAATGTGATTTGATAGCAGCAATGTCAGCCTTATTCCAAATAGACATAGCTGTTCCAAAAGACCTGTGACGTGCCTGTGGTACCTGTGATATCAGAGCTGTCAATCTCACAGGTATTACGTTTGTGACTTTGATCATCATGATTAGGTTTCCTCCTGAAATTGCCTCTATGCTCGGTGGTGTATACTCCTGCAATAGGGTCTTCAGTACGAATCTGAAAAGCTGCTAAACTATCGAGCAATAAATACTGTAAAATGCTGAAGTAATAGTAGTATGACACATACCAAATTCTTTCATATTCCAGTACGTTAAACTGAACAAAACAGGTATATGCATGCATTGTAAGTTATTAATAAGTGTACCAGGTAAGGCAGTGGCTGTTAGACCACTATGGGGACCAGGGGTATGTTTGGACATTACAAAAGCTGTTTATCAGTAGGAGGTAACACAGAAAGGTACATGGCAGCAGAGGCCATGTTGTGTACAACACAGAATTTCCTGGCAGTGTCTTTAGACAAGGAAATACAATATGAGGGATCAATCAAGGCAGTGATATTGTATAAACCAGAATGTCTGAGAGCAGTCTGGAGCAAGGACAGTGAACCATTAGGGTATAATTTTGCATTCGACCAGCCGTGGAAAGTTCCTTGGAAAGCTTGGCCACAGGAGAATTTGGCCCTGTGACATGGTTTTCACTCAATTTGTAGGGTTGATTTATCAGGAGCAACAACTGAGGCAGTGAGGTAGGCATCAGAACCTTCCTGGACAGTAATAAAATTGTCAGGTATATTGATAGAAACTCCTCCTGGGGCAGATGTTGGAGGATCAAGATGAGGAAGGAGGTGTTTACCATGCCTTGGATGCAGGGGATAACTCCTGAGATAAGGAGAAAGTGGAACACAATAGCCATCTTATCGGAGTACCTGAAAAGGAAAACCAAATATTAGTAGTTAGTACTATTCCACCCAATGGGGTGAGGAAAAGTAATTATACTCCTGTATACAGTTTCAGCTGGTTTGCATATAACCATTTGTCAGTCAGTTTGTTGTTGTGCATTAGTCTAACCTGATAGACTGACAGACTGAGCTTCTTGACAATGGGCTAGGGCCTTCCCACTTATTGGAGAAGGAATGTGTGGGATGTGCAAATCTGAGAACCATTACCTGATCTCCAACTGGCCAATCCACTTCTTGTGCCTGTTTGTCAAACTGTATGTTGGACTGTTGCTGGGCCTTGCCCATGCAGTTAGCAGCATACAAGTGTGTGTGTGTGTGTGTGTGTGTGTGTGTGTGTGTGTGTGTGTGTATGAGGCTTGTCTGAGTTTCTCCACATATTGGTCTGCAGAAACACAGTCTGCTGTGGGGTATGCAGGTCAAACAACAAGTGTTCAGGTAATCTCATCTGTCTGCCAGTCATAACCTCAAATGGTGTCAAATGGGTGGTGGCTGAGGGTGTGCCCTGATTGCCATAAGGAATAATGGCAATAGGAATCCCAGGTCTTGGGATTGTCCTCTATGAATTTGGAAAGCATTTGCTTAATCCATCCATTGGCTCTTTCTACTTGGCCTGAAGATTATGGGTGGTAAGGTATGTGGAATTTCTGGTGAGCAGCCAAGGAGTTCAAGTGCTTCTTTCATCAACTCCTGTAAACTGGCTTCTTTATCAGAGTCTACCTAGACAGGTAGGCCCCACTTGGAGAAAATCTGATCCACTAGGATTTTGGCAGTGGTTTTACCAGTACATGTCTTAGTGGGGAAAGCGTTCAGCCACTTAGAGAAAAGATCAGTTATCACAAGGGTGGACTTGTTATTCCTGCTGGTATTGTTCAATGGGCCAATAAAATCAATCTGTATGGCATGCCAAGGGCCAGAGTGCCTTTGTGGTAGTAGTTTGGCATTTCATTTGGTGGAGATGGGATTGTTTTGCGCACATGTTTGACATCCTTGATGACACCAGGCCACCAAGTGGTGGTCTTAAGTCTTTGGAGGGTGTTTTCTACTCCTGGTGTCCACCAGTAGGATTGTCATGCACTTGGTGCAAAATTCAGACCGAGGTGTCTGGGAACCACCCACAATTTGGTGGAGGTATCATCTGGCTGATACCAGATGAGCTTGTCATCTCGAGATAAGTGTAACTTACCTTCATGCCTCCGGTATGGGTTGTGGGTAGGTCAATTTTGTTCAGTGCTCTTGTCGGGAATCTGAACACATCTTTGAGTTCAGAGTTGGCATACTGGGCTGCCAACAAGTCTAAGGGGAAAGGGTTAGGGCTTCTTTTAACTGCTGCAATATGTACAGCTGCCCTGGCTTCTGGGTGATCCATCATCCAGGTGTCCCCCCAGGCCCCTTCCTTGGCAAGGGTGTCTGCAGTATTATTAAAGGCATGATAGGGGTCATGTATGGAGTGAGTTTAACTTTGTGTACCTAGAGTTTGTGTGCAAACCTCTGTGCCAGTGAAGATATGTATATTACCAGTTCTTTGTGTTTCACTGGACTGCCATTAGAGGAGAGGAGAGGAAGGAGTTCTTCTGCCAGAAAGGAGAAATTCTGTAAGAGAACAACAAACCCAGATAGAGTCTGAAAAGATGATGGTATCCTCAGTCCCATGCTGATTGAACTCAAGGGCATAGGCCACTGCTGCCATCTCGGCATATTGTGATAATGCCACACTGCAACGCTTAGAAATTTTAACAGTGTTACCATAAGGATAAATCACCAGAATACCCATCCCTGCAATTTGTTCTCCGGTAATAGGAAGCTGAACCATCTGTAAAGCTACAACACAATGAGGTGCTCTCCAGGGTTTGTGGCGTGGCAGGGGAGAAAGGACCTGGATCTGGAAGATCAGGTGGTTGCAAAATGACAGTCATGAGATTCTCCTTGGAAAAGGAGGCCATGCTCCAACTTGGATGACATTTTGGTTAGGTGGACCTGATGTCTCTATCTTGGAGAAGGAGTGACCAGTGTGTCAGCCTGGTATTAGAGACTGACCCATCCTTCACTCTGTCTGATAGCAGAAAGGTAGTTGGGGTGTGGTTTGTGTTGATAATCAGTGGAAAGTACCAAATGATATACAAGAAGTGCTTGACAGCCCAGTAGGTGGCTAGAAGGTTCCTTCCACAAAGGCTGTACTTCTGTTCCACTGGGGTCAAGAGCTGTGATGCATATGCAATGGGTCTCAAAGTGCCATGAACCTTCTGGACCAGCACAGCGGACATAGCTATGTCAGAGGTGGCACAATCCAGATGGAATGGCAAGGATGGATTGGGGTTAACCAGAGGTAGAGCTGAGGCCAAGGCCTGTTTCAGTGACATCACAGCCTGGGTGTGAATGGGGCCACAATTCCAGGGAATGCCCTTATTCAGTAATTCGTACAGAGGAGCATCCTTTTGAGCAAAATCACAAATAAAATCTCTAGAATAGTTTACCATACCTAGAAATCTCCTAAAAGTGGCCACACTGGTGGGTAATGGCAGATCTTGCAGTCTTTGTATCTTCTTCCAGGTAGGCTTCGCCTTGATCAGTTATTCTCAGACCCAAAAAGTACCTCTTTCTGACACAGTTGTGCTTTTGCTGGGTTACAGCTGAGGCATGTTCTCTGAATGAGTTAATGGTTCGTCCAAGAGACCTAAGTGTTGTTCCTATGTGGCTGTTGCCAACAACAGGTCATCCACATACTGCAAGAGATACTGGGGAGTAGAGAAACTCTCAAGGGTGTCCATCATATGTAGATGGAACAGGAAGGGCTGTTATGGAATCCTAGTGGTAAACAGGTCCATGTGTACTGTCTACCTCAAAGGTGAAAGTAAACTTATATTGAGTTTTGGGGCCAATGGCAATGACCAGAATCCATTGGCATTGTCCAGGCACTGAACCATTTTTGGTCACGAGTCAAAATTTGTAGCATGTCAGGTGCTGATGTTACAGTTGGAGCACAACTAGGGATGACCTGATTCAGTCTCCTGTAGTCAATAGTAAGTCTCCAGGCACCTGTGGGTTTCTTCACAGGCCACACTGGGGAGTTGGTGGTAGAGACACATGTCCTGATTATGCCTTGTTTGAGGAGTGATTTTATAATTTCCCAAGAGAGGCAAGGCCTCTGGCGGAAAAGGATATTGCCTTTGCCTCTCGTGTGCTGGGCCTGTCACTTCTATGACAGTGTGCATTCTGCCACAGTCATGCTTATTGGTGGCAAATGTCTCCAAATGCCTTTGTAGAATGGGGATGAGCTTTGGGAAAAGCTCATGGTTCTTGAACAAATCTATGATGTCATACTCTATTATTGGCAGATATTGTTGCCACCCCATGTGAATCAGGAATCATGATGGCATGATATTGACCATTAATCTGTATCAGTAACATGTTGGCAAGGGTCCATCACACAGCTGTGTGGTGCTAGAAAGTCAATTCCGATTATACTAGGATGGTCATGCAATACCATGAGCTGGAAAGTGTGATAGGCCTTCAGGTGTTCCAAGTCTGCAGGTAGTGGTAGAGAATGGTGTGTAGGCAACCTAGTTCAATCTACTCCTGACATGTTGGTCCTCCGTCCGGTGGATCAGGGGATGTCTCTGGGTGGTCATCATGTAATACAGACACAACCACGCCTGTATCCAGCAGTACTGTCAATAGGCGGTCCCAGACCTTGGCCTCAGCGCAGGGCCATCCATTTGCATCCAAGACCAGCTTGTTTACAATACAGACTTGGGCCTGTAATTGTCAATCTGTACCAACGGAAGCATGGAGGGACTGGGCCTGGATCCTTTGAACCACCTCACTATGCTGCACTGATGCTACATAGGGAGTCGCTTCTGGGTTCAGGCCTGTATGGCCTGAGGGCCTGTACTACCGGTATCTCCATGGCCTGTTGAGGCCTGTGTTCCTGGTAGTATGGCTGCAAGGGCCTGAGCAGGAACAGCATCCGTTATGGAGTGCACTTGCCCAGAAGTTCTCAGAACTTCCAATTATCTTTGGCTATCTCCCTATATGAAGGGTCTGGTCTTTGTTGCTTACCCTTGTTGTTCTTATGGTGTTTCTTATTCTTATGGTATTCGGTTCCACCCCATTGTTGTTGTTGCTGCTGTTGTTGTGGTTGTTGGGCCTGCTGGGGTGTTGATTGGCTGCAGTGAGGGGCAGTTTCTTGTGGGCCTGCCCTTCCACCATGTAGTTCGTGGTGGTCTCCGGAGTAGTCTACAATGGCTACCTTATTGGAACTGGAGCCCAGATCACAGCTGTAGAGTTGATAAACTCTCTCCGCTTTCTGAAGAATGTCGGCAAACCTCTCCATGGTGGGATAGGTGGTTAGCTCTACCTTTTTCTCACTGCAGTGCTCATGTTCCTAAGGAAAAGGGTCTTATACTCAATAAGGTCTATATCTGCAGCTTCCTGTGCATGGTGCTTCCCTGCTTGGTAGGCAATCCAGAGCCTCTGGTGATAAGTTGCTGGACTTTCTTTTGCATTCTGCTTCACAGGATATGCAAGCATCACTCCTACTACACCTGGGCTGTGTGCAGAAATGAGTTCAGCTGCAACCTCGTCAAAGGTGGTGTGGTCGCCTTGACGGACGGCATCGGGAGTTTAGCCCACAGTCCCGGATCAATGGTCTGGCATAGAATCTGGACCTGGTAGTCTGCAGTGAGACTAAGCATTTCACATTTAGCATGCACCTTTTCTAAGTGACAGCTGAGGTTGTCAGATGGGCTTATCTGACCAATACTGTCAGCTATTTGCTGAACAGAGTAGGCCATTTGTGGGGATTATTGGGCCAATCAGGCAGAGGTTGGTTGCCTGGCACCATCCAAGGCTGCCTGTGCTGCAGCCTCAGCCATGGTACAAACCATGCCCTCCTGAGTGCCTATCTCATGCAGAAGCGGCCTAATTTGGGTTTTAAGGACCCGTTTGTTTCTCTCAGAGATAGGTACAGTGCCTATCGCATGTTCAATCATTGTCTCTATCTCCTGCCTGTCTTCCACATTAATAACAGCCACCGGTGGAGCTGTCAGGACTGAGCTTTGGCCTTATCGCCCCTATCATGGGACCACCATGTCGTCATCACCCATGATGTGTCATGATGTCATTGACGTATGACATGGGTTGGGTGTGATGGGGTCAGCCATGTTGTGGATAGTGGGAGGGACTCTGGGCCATAGTAGGGTGTGACTGGGCATTGTATTGTGAGATATTGTCATCTGTTACCTCCCTTCAGAGGATGTAAGTTAAGGCAGGGCTACACCTCCCAACCCTTAACATGTCCAGCCAGAACCTCCCACTGATGGCGCAGTTTTGCCATCTTGGATTCATATTCAGCATGATTCACATTTGCAACATTCATATCTACCTCATCCTGCATTTGTTTCTGCAACACTCTATACGTGGCACTCATTTCATGATTGTCCCTAGTAGCCACTTCTAAGTCATTATGTACCTGGTTTATCTCATCCTGACTCTCTCCCAGCTCCTCTCTCAATTGCTCATTCATTCTACTTAATAAGTAATTAATTTGCAAATCCTGACTCTTATCCTGTCTCAAACTTCGCAGTCCTGTTTCAAGATACCAAGTTCCTGTTCACCTGCCTGGGCAGAATGATGCAAAAGGGAATCTTTTTCATTTCGCAGAAGTTTGAGTCTGATTCCAAACCCTACTCACGTCTCACACATTCTGTTTCTGCAACCCCATCTCCTGCTTAAGAGATGAGATTTGCAGTTTAAGGGTTCAAACCTTGCTTCAGAGGCTTCCAGAGCAGCATAGACAGCCACGCACCAACAGTCCTTGAGCTTTTCACTTTCTGGCTGTATGTCTGTCTCTGAGTACTGAGTCGAAATCTCAGTACAGGTTTTCAGACTGACTTGCGTCCCATGCGAGAATCAGTCCATTCTCCATTGAAGCAAGAAAGTTTGAGGACATCAGTCTCAGTTCTGCGCAGATATTTGATCTGGTGGCCATTGTGTTGGAGGAATGAAAAATCAAACTATGAAAAGGCGCTGTGCTGTGTATTGATCCACAACTGGAGCACCTTATTCACAATCGGGCTACTGTAGACTTGTAAGCTTGTAATTCAGAACTGTCTGGAGTGTGTCGAAACAGCACGACCACACCCAGAAAGCAGCCAGATTTTGCAAGTTATTATAAAAGTGTCATAGAATGGGAGAGGCACGCGGAATGCACACCTACAGTCCCAGCTGAGAAGGGAATAGTTTGAAGCAACAAGTGAAACTTTGCAAACACCAAATATTGCCTGCACGCTGTCGCCAATTGTCAGGAGGTCTAAACCTCACTCTCAGGTTCTTGGCAATAATGGGAATGCAAGGAATCACAGACACATTGCATAAGAGTAATAAACTTTTATTACTACCAAAGGATAAATGACAGTTTCTAAGCAGTTCTTACCAAATACAAACTGAGAACCAATGGTAAGTGTTCCCTATACCTGAGGATTCTCCGTGCCTCTTGGGGTCTCCAAAGTAGAAGACATAATGTCTTCGTTATATACCTATGATAATTACTGTGGTTACCATAAGATAGAAACATTTCTAGTTACAGAGATGAGCCCTATTGGCTAAATTATAGGTGGCTCCACAGTCAAAGATAACATTATACAATTTTATAGTAGTCATCACTTTGTAAAGACAAAGGAGGCATAGTTGTACATATATCAGTGTAACAGTACAATCACCAAAAGATGGCAATGCCGACTTATATATCATCATCATTACAAGGACACAGTTGTCCTAATATCTTATAAGCAAGAAAAACATACATATATTAGAAAGCAAAGTGTATAGCAATAATATGTATAGATATCCTGACATCTACTCTTATACGGTAGATGCCCTATGCCCTATATGTTAGTATAACATATACCTAAGTGCTAGCTGTCTATGGTGTACCTCTGGGGTACCAGTAAGGGTGCAGGGACCTTGTGTAACACTGGTTCCTCTTATTTAGTTTATTCCTCAATCAACATCCTCTAGCATGCCCGGACAAGATCTTACTATATGATGATGACTCGCCATCTTTTCCTGCAGCCCACACTCTGTCCCATTAGAAGCGAAGCTACAAAAAGCTTTGCTGCTGTTGAAAACTGGTTTCAAAAGAACAAACTCCTCCTGAATTGTAAGAAAACCAAAACAATGCTATTTGCTCACCCACAAAGTAAATACAAATCCCATCAACTAGTAATTATCAACAACAATCTGATCCACTGACCGCGTCCAACACCTTCAAATATCTAGGAGTCACACTAGCTAGTTCCTCTCATACATGTAGCATATAGACTACATTGTAAAGACTGTAAACAAAAGAGTAGGTCTACTCTTTAGGCACACCACTGTATGGTCCTTGAAGCCCTGTCCCTGGCAACCAACATCTCCATCCTCTCAGTCATTGACTACAGGTTGTCATATACAGCCCACCACTGAAACAGCACTAAAAGAGTAAGAATGGCCCTACATAAAGCATGCAGACTGGTTCATGGAGCCCACAAGCTTACCCATACCTTTGGCCTGTAGGCACAAACCAATGGACTTAACCTCCAGGGGAGAATCAAGTACCAGGTGTGCCTTCTTGGGAAGAAATCTACCCTCAATCTAACCCAACCCTCCATCCAAAAACCTTCTCACTGTTGCTAATAGTGAGCACCTGACAAGAGGGATATCTAGGAATGCACTAACCATCCCATTCTGTCACACAGCCCTAACACAGCACTCTTTAGGTTACAGAGCAACAGACTGGCTAAATACTTTTCCTGCTTATATTACCGCTGAACCAAATCTAGACCCTTTTAAGTGCAAACTAGTCCAGTACCTGACCATGATAAGTACCAGAGACTGCCAATCCTAACTTTGATCCTGCCTACCCATGCCTGTCCAAACTGAGTACTTGTGACTGCCAGCACTAAGCTAACTCAGACTCTCCATACTCCCCATGCACTCCTATATAACTCTTCCGCACTCCCTTTCCAATGCCACTGCTAGGCAACTCTCCCACTCCCCATACCTCTGACCCCCAAATTCCAGTGTTCCTTTTTTCACACTACCACCCCACTACTCCCTCCCACCACACACCTTCTACTGCTTCCTTCCCACCACCCTCCCTCCCCACTATCTGCCACACCAGGACAATGTCAGCATTTGACAGCTTTGTTTAAATCCTATGTGTACACATATGTAATCCTAAGTGCACAATATTCTTGTCCTGAAGTTCTCTATATATGCAATGTACTGTATGTATTCTTGTACTGTAAATGCATAAATCCCTGTTGTATTATATTCTATGTTCTTTGTCAGATACGGATATCCTATAGTACCCATTTATTGTATTGTCATGATGTGGAATCTTTGTAAATGAGCTTTTAGCATGAAGGTTGTAACTCTCAGACAAATAAAGTAAATAAAAGTAGGAACTGAATAGTTCAAACTAGATTACAAATTAAATTTGTCCAATATCAGCTTTAGAATTCATAATTACAAATATTTTTTATCTCTTATTCTTTTTATTTCCTTTGCTTGTATTTCTTTGTCCTTTTCTATATTGGGAAACCTGGAGGACAGCAACATTTATATGAAGGATTTATAATCCTTCTATTCTTCACGTGATATTTTCCTAATATAATATACACCATGTTTAGCGCTCACCCTTTATGTGACAACGCTCACCTTACCCTTCTTCATAATTTTTATAATCATTGTTTTGGACTTTCATATAACCAAATAATCAAAACGTAACAACTTTTAGTTTGTTTGAAAATTTACATAAAAATGCTTAATTATAAACTTCCAAACCAGCCCAGTGGTGTGGAGGCTGAGGCATCTATGCCTTACGTCCTGCCATGCCAGCAACCTGTGTTCATGGTGCAAGAAGGCTGCCAGGAGTTGACTGGGGATGAAGAGGATCGAGCATCCAAGGACTGTGCTCCTCTCCAGGGGAAGGAGGACTGACGCTCCGCCAAATGGCTGGCCCCAGTGGATGCCCAAGGGTAGTGCGGAACTGTTGGGCACCTGAGAAGGAGGGTGCTCTGGACTTCCATGGATGTGCCGTACCTCCATGTATGCACATCTGGTGTGTGCCCCAGGGACGGGATGGGAAGGAAGGAAGTAGAATGGAGAAAAACACTGAAAACACTGCTTTCTTATGTGGTGATAATTGAAGTAGCTGGGCCCATAGCTGTCCCAGTCATTTGAATGTAGTATTTATTTTCAGATTTAAAAATTATTTTCTAGTACCACAGTTGCTAGTGTCAGTAGTAACTAATTTAAGGGTTAATCACCTGTTTGTTTTTAGAAAATTCCTTAACACTTCTAGGCCCACATGTTGGGGATACATGAGTACATGTCTTTAATGCCAAGTGTTACTAACAGCACATTACATAGGTCTATGTTATCTTTATTTATGTCCACTAATGTTTTAATAACATGCATTGAGTCACAAATATAACTAGGTGTTATAAGGACAAGAAAAAGCATATGAAATTCTGCATACACACAGAGTGTATTCATAAGGGTCCAATTCCAGCAATAATGGGTCTTCCTAATGGTTATGCTGCATTCTTATGGATTTTGGGCAGAGTATAGAAAATGGTTATAACTGAATTTTACTGATTAATGCCTCTGTTTCCACTCGATAATTTCTCCAATAACTCTCTGTCCCTCTGATTGCTCTAGACATATTAACAGTGGAGTTTTCTTGTAATTTCATACATGTTTTTTGCATTATTTAACTGTGCATTCTTTTAGTATTCTTCATAATCCTGTATAACTGTTGCCCCACCTTCATCAGCATTCCTAATAATAATTGAACTGTCATTCTCTAATGACCTACAGTAAGGGCTGCAAATTGCTGACGGTTTAAATTATATGTTTTATTCCTGTTGGGTAACCTACATTCTTTTACTATATTTCCAATCTATTTCTCTGTAAATTGAATGAATGTCTCAATCCCTGCAGGTATAGCCCTTGGTGGTAAAAATTGGAATTTTAGTTTTGAATGTTTTTCTTAGCTCCTTTTGTCTCTTATGTTCTACAGAATTCTCAAAGAGATGCTGGAAGGTTTGATACCTTTGAGGATTCTCAATTAATTTATATATATCCTCAAAAATATCAGAACCTTATCTTTCTATTAAACTTCTGTAAATTAGGTCTAAGCTGAAACACATTTGCTTGATCATTGGGACTATAGGAAATACCCTCATTAAGTACCTTTAGTTCAACATTTGTGAGTTCTGTTTTTGCTAACTTATAATTCATTCCTATATGGAATTTGGGAAGTTAGGATCTAGAGATTTCAGGAGCCATGTTTGGGGGAGGTTGTTTTTGTCTTATTGGTAATGAACTGTATGTAAAGACAGTTTAAACTCTTATATCATAATCACTTATTTATTACTTTGCACTATTATGAAACTTCAAGTCATCAACATTAAGACTTTCATTGTTTTCTTCATCTAGTACCCAAGATAGCATATTCACTTGAAAAGGTATTAAAACATAAGTCCCAACCACTCTTCGTTTAGACCAACATGTGGGTCTGTACAGTTCAAAGTGTATATCAAGAAAATTCTCTTTTCTCAACATAGTGTCCCAAAAGCCTTTCCACTTAGTGGGATGGGAACTTGTTCGAGTCCCCAAAAGCGTAATGATGTCACTGAATGTCCATATTCCATAACATGTCTGGCTACTGATGAAGTGTACCCTTTAAATGAATGTCACTTTTTGCTCACTGCTCCTGTTGCAATGTTCCTCATGGTCTTGCCCATGTATAATTTATCACAGGGACAGCATAGCAGGTAGACAATATTATGGCTCTTGCAGTTGATGTGTTGTTTGATCAGATGTCTTTTGTTGGTATACAGGTCTTCGAAAAAGGTTTTTGTGCTGGTATTCCTGCACTGGTAGTAATGTCACATGGGGCACTGCCTGGTGCTAGTGGCCTCCAAAGTTTCTAAAGTGCTGAGTGTGTACCAGTTTGTCCTTCAGTATTTGATTCCTACATGTATTGAATAAAGGTTTATTTCTGAACCTATTGTTAGGTGTTTCTCCTATCTGCAAAAGATGCCAGTTTTCATGAATAACTTTTTTATTTTCCAATTCAAGTGTGTGTATGGGGTGGAGAAGACTATCCTATCCCCAATGTCTCTTTTTATTGTGTTTCTTAAATACATCTCCCTAGGTGTAGATGCTATACACTGCTCCATATCCTGACCTGACTATCATCATATCCCGTCTGTACAAATCTTTCAAGCATATCTTCTGCCACTTCTGTATAAACTGTCTCTTCACTACAGTTCCTTCTAGCTCTAATAAATTGTGATTTTGGTATGCTCATTTTTAATCTGGTGTCATGATAACTGGTATTATGTAAAGGGTGTTTTTCACTGTCTCTTTTCTATAAAGTCATGTTTCTAGGCCTCTTGTTCCATTATAAATTTTAAGGTCCAAGAAAGGTACCTTAGATTGATCTGTTGTTTTGTAAAAATCAGATTCCTATTATGACTATTCAGGTAATTATAGAATCACGTCAGTTCCTCATCATTGCCCTCCCATGCCATCAGGATATCATCAATATAGTCCCTCCATGTGTTGATTTTATTGAAAAAGGGTTTACAGTTTGGTTTGTTATGTCTCGGTTCCAAATCCCACATGAACAAATTAGCACATGAGGAAGCCATTGTACCCCCATCACTGTTCCTCTCACCTGGAGAAAAAAGTCCTCCTCAGATTTGAAAAAGAAATTGTTTTAGCACTTTCTCTACTAGACAGCATCAGAACTTATTAAGTGGATGTTGTTCTTCTCTTAATCTTAGAGCTTAAGGAGGATTCCAACCCCTCATGATTAATACTGGTATATAGAGCTTTAATATCAAATGTAACCAATATTTTGTTGTTTAGTTCCAAAATAATGTCAATTACATGATTGGAATCCTTACAAATGTTGCCATCTTTGGGACTTCATTACAAATGTGAAAATCCACATATTTAGAGTGGCTTTAAGATGGAGTCCACTGCTGAAACTATGGGCTATGGGGTGACATGGGATCCTTGTGTATCTTCAGTAATATGTAAAATATAGGGTCTTAGGCATCTTATTAATCAGCATTTCACCATCTTTCTAGGTACCCCAGCCCATATCTATTCTCTGGTCTAACAGATCCCTTATATATTGTTATATTTCAGTTGTGGGGTGTTGATCTATTTTCATGTATCATTCTCTATCCTCTGGTTGTCTTAAACATTCTCTTCTGTAATCCTGATAGTCCCATAGGACTATCCCTACCTCCCCTTATCAGCTGGTTTGATTATGAGTGTCCTATCTTGTTTTAAATTCATCAATCTCTCTCTCCTTTTTTATAAATTATTCCATTTGATGTTAATACTTTTTAGAGCAAATCGCTCTTATTGTCTTATCTATGACTTTAATGTACATTTCCTGTATCAATTCTCTAGGAGGGTTGAATGTTGATTTTATGCCAAGTTTCTTTTTAGTTCTTGTTTTTTAGTGATAGGCTCTGAAGGTTTGTCCTTAAATCAATCTGCCAATCTGACTTTCCTATAGAATTTCTGCAGATTGACATTCAGATAGGAAGGAAGGATCTAATTTTCTTGTTGGAGAGAATGATAGTCCTTTTTAGCAGTTTCTTCCTGATCAGTTAAAATCCTTCTACTTAAATTGAAGACTACTGTTGTCTCCTCTCCTCCTCCTCCTGAAAGCCCCTCATCCCCTCTTTCTGCATCCTCCTCCTCCTCCACCCCTCCTTTCCTTGTGGAAAAACTGCTTCCTCGTGGACCCTACCACCCCCACTTCTCAAGTCGTATCTGTCCTGAAATCTGTATCTGTCAATTTCCCTGGTTCTGGTGGAATGTCCTGGCTCATGCCTTCCTCTAAAAAGGTTGTTGTGGGTCCCATGTTGCCCTTCTGGACCTGTATCCCATGGTGACCAGACTGTCTCCACTATCTGAATCCATACTGTAGTCTTGTGAAGTGAAGTAATTTTGACCACCTTGTCTTTGTGGCTTGATGAACCAGGAATATACTTTATTTTCCTATAATCTATTATATCCCTATTGAATTTTTTTAATTTCTACATTTTTATGTAACCTTCATATTCTGACAATTCTTTCTTAATTTTCTCTAGTATTGGTGAATTCTTGTAATTGTACCCTTGATTTGTAATTGTCCTTCACCTCATTTATGTCTTCTGTTAGTCTATTTCTTTCCTTGAAAATTGCCTCTATCAGCTTAGAGAGCATGAAATCTAAGGAACATCTGTTCTGGATGCCAGTACATCTTTCATGTAATTCTGCTGTCATGAAGTCCAGGTTGGTTCTATGAGAACCCATAGGCCTCTGGGAATTCATTTGTTCTTTATATATTCTCCAAGGGAAATAGTGTGCCATTCCAGTCTTATATCCTTTTGCTCTAAATGTTGTATTTTATTGACAACACTTTTGTCACTTGTGGTATCAGTCCATGACTTGCTCTGTTGTAATAATCCCACAATCTGTTCTTGCAGTTCTAATGAAAATTGATATGATAAGAATGTGAATTCCCCACTTTGTGCTGACCCTGAAATGGGGTTGTCTGACTGATCCCTCAGTTCTGTACCAGTGTTACCATTTATGTTCATTTTCTACTAAAATTTAAGTCAGTCTCTTGAAGGAATAATTTAGTAATTATGTGTGAGAATGTGTGGGAAAGCAGGAATTCCAATGGGCTGAGTGTGGATGCAGGGTGCTGGGCTGCAGTAGGGAGACTTAAGAAAATGAACTACCTGTAGAAGGTGTGCACCTAAGTGGAATGAGTGACTTCAACCTTGTATAGGTTTGAAAATGAGGGCCACTGAAGAAAATGGTTGGTCAGACCACTACACAAGTATTATACAATCAAAATAGATCAGGTTGCCCATATACCTCTCTGAATGCATTATATGTTAAACAATATTTGGGTCATCCACTAGCACAAAAATACTCAGAAGACAAAAGTAGTTTGGATAAACTCCACTGAACCAAATCTTTAATTAATCTTCTTTTATTTCTCCACACAATAATGCTGGGGCAACCGTTTTGTGGCTTTACCACTTCCTCAGGCCCCACTGCATTGCTGCCACATAAAACAAATCATATTTCAATTTTCTGTATACATTAAACATGTTTATATCATCACTAGATATGTGCTGACCTTAACCCATCCTATAGCACATTCTATTCAATCACCTTGTGATTATTACAAAACTTTTTTCATGATTTATTTATTCTTTTAACTGTAACTTAAATACATGGTTGTGACTTATATAATTAACTGTAACTGATTAGAGAACACCAACTATAGCCGCTGGTATAACATTTAAGCTGATAAATTATAGCCATGCAGACTATAACTAAAGTGTATTCTTCAATTGCAAGAATTTTTAAGCATTCATGCTCTTATATGCAGTTTATTAATAAAAGGCTCACCCTCGGGGCATGGCTTGGACCCAACAGCAATGGGAGCTTAGGACTGTTGCTCTGCCCCAGCCTGGCACCTAATCACACTCAATCCACCACAATGCTGGACTGAATTACCTTTGTAACAACTGGAAAATCCTCCTACCTCTGCCGCTATCATCCTGATGTTTTTCATTTGGTGAGCCACACTCTATATGCAGTTTCACAGCGCAGATACTTAAGTGCCGCATAGTCAGGGTGGTGCCATGTGCCTGAGCATAGAGGTCTTAGCTCACCTGCTGATACATCTGCTGCTACATTTCCACCTGAATACAGCCTGGATGGTCACGATCTCTGTTAGCGTGGGTATCTTAAAGTGGAGTGTAAGCTGCCTACCCATTGCACCTACAAATTATCATCACACTGGTGGGGTGATGGATGCCTCTATGAATAACATGCAGGGCCTTGTTTGCAAGATACTCAACCCCCCAGACCAGGCCAAGCTGGTGGACGCCTCTCACACATCACAAAAATGCTAGAAGCCCTATTGACTGGGGTGCTAATATTGGGGCATCCCTGGCAGGGAATGTGGCAGATGTGCTGGTTGGAGGACAAACAAAATGTTTTGGAACAGAGAACGGAGGAGCTCGAGGCAGCACATCACAGTATTGCAGCATCTTAGGGAGCATGAGGCAAAGCTCTCCAGACTTTGGTACAGGGCTGAAGACCAGGAGAATAGAAGTCAGAGGAACAATATCAGAATCCTGGGAGTGCCACAAGGGGCTGAAGGCCCGAACATGGAATGTTTCCTTAATGACTGGCTGCCTCAGCTGTTAGGGAAAGGTGGAGAGAACCGATCGGCGTGGAAAGAGCCCATAGGGTGACTGGCAGCAGATGGCTCTAATGCCCCAGAACCTTAACAGTATACCTACTAAGGTATTTGGTGAAGGAGAGACTGCTCTGAGCTGCTAAAGACATGGAAGAGCTTCATGGAGGGTGCTACCATTTCCCTTTATGAGTTTCTCTCAGAGGTAGCTGCTAGAAGGAGACCGTTTGGACCCCTTAAGAAAATCTTGCTGGCAAACTCTTTTCAATACTGCTTTAAAAACTCACTGCATTGCATATCTCCAAAGATGGGAAGGCTTTCTAGCAGAATTTCCAAAGAAGCTGAAACATGGCTCAACAATCACTAGCCAGGCCTCATATCCTGGACTACATCTCCCAGATGCCTTTGGGTCCCTGGGGACCGTACTGGTAAGGAACAGAAAGAAGGAGAGATGGTTTCTGGGGAGGACAAACACAGCTGGACTGGCACTGCTGCAAGAACACTCCCCATGCCTCCTTACAAGACTTCCAACACTCCACAGACTCAGGAAATTGGCCTGCTGATAGCCTTTTACTTATTGCCAGGCAATCCTCCGGGAATTGAAGACAGCAGGAGGCAGGAACAGTCCAAGTATTCTACTGCCAGCCAGCAATGCCAGCGTTCCTGAAGCCCAGGCCATTTCACTGCTAGTAAACTTTCAACGTCCCCCACCAAGCTTCCATGGGCAGAAGCAGTCTCACCAGCATAATTAGAGAATCACGACTCACAAGATGCTGAGACCTGTGAGCCTATGGATGACATTGCGCCCACTGGATTGGGCTGCTACAGTGGAAGAGGATGAGGAAGAACTGGCATCGGTGGCCTGCCTACTCAAACGGGGACCAAATCATTTGCAGAAGCCCTGGCCACTCCCCACGGCCTAGAAGAGCTGAAGGAAGCTGCCCAGAAGACCTGGAGCATCTGAGAAAAATGGATGATTTGCAGGTCATTTGAAACCTGGCTAAGACTCTTTCTATTTTAATGCAGTGTCTGTTAACATTGTTCTCCCTATGTTTGGAGTGCTACCAGCTGATACTGGGTGGCATGTGGGATGGACTAGTCCTGCAGTCTCACCCACCCCAACTTCAGGGTATCTCCTCCTTATCGCTCCCCAGTAAGACCTTGATAGCTGACTGGGGTTGCATACTGAATCAGGACAGGGGTTGCTACCCCCAACTCAGATGGCCCCAGCTCCACCAAATGATCCTTGCAGGAGAGGTTGGATACCCACCCCCTTTTTTCTCCTTCTGCATATTATTACACCTGTGGTTTGTCGGGAGTACCTACTTGGTTAGGAACCAAAAATAGAGGTACTTGACAACCAAGCAGAGTGATATGTACCTCTCACCCCTCCTTTTTCCATACCTACTACTTAGTGTTATTAGGTGGCATAGAGGTCCCCCCTTTTTCACTTAACATGGGAGGGCTCTCCCCTCTTTTTCCTTCCCATTGTTACTAGTTTTATACACTGTCTATTGGCTTGATGCCATTAGGACTACCTGGATCCTCCAGATCTTGTTTCATGTAGGTTTATGAGGCGGGCTGGGACAGGTCACCTATGCTTGTTGAGACCTTCCCCTTATTGGTGCCGAAGCAGTGTGGATCAGAGAGCTGTGAGGCTCCTTTCACATTCACCTCAGCATCATTAGAATTATTACACTGTTTAGTGTGTTATTGCTGTTATAGTTACCTTTTGTGTTCACTGTTCTTTGCTTTTTGAAGTAACATATTGTATAATTGTTCCTGTTTATTTGGCTAGGTTTTTCCATTTGGTGTCAACTCTTGCAGCTTTTCATAGCCTGTTCTACACCCGCCCTCCTTCTCACCACAAGGCTTGGGACCCTCCTGTCCGAGTCAATAACCAGGTGACTCTTTTCTCACTCTGCTGTCAACTACTTTTTCTCCCACAGTTGAGTACCCTTTTTCTGGTCTCTTGTTTAGTGGTTAACCATGGCTAGCAACCCCCTGCAACTCATGGTTGGAAGTGCGTCTCCTGGAATGTCAAGGGCTTAACCACCTGGCTAAGTGCACTAAGTGCTACAATTTATGAACTCCTTGGGCTGACAACCCAAGCCCTGCTCCAGGAGACACAACTAACTAATAGGACTGTGTAATGGCTCAAAAAACTATGGGTAGGCTCTGTTATTACTAGCTGTGCCTCAAAGCAAATCTAGAGGGGTTGCTTATATTGTTGCATAAAAGCCTTGCTGTGGGTGGTAGAAGATAAATGCATAGACTCTCAGGGAAGGTGGGTTGTGGTCCAACTCTCATATCCAGGGGCAGAGTGTTGCTAGTCAACATATACAGCCATAATAATGACTCAGGAGAGTTCCACACTGATATAAGCCAGGTCTTTGCCAATCTCATGAATGGGTTCTCGGATATCCCAATACTGCTGGAGGTGACCACAACTTGGTCCTCGATATTTTCTTGACAAGTCCCTCCCCACCCCAAGGACCTGGTGGGCCTCACTGAATTCATGGCAGAATGGGGCATGTGACCCCTGGAGGAGGGATAATCCACAAGGATGCAATTACTCCTTCTATTCAGTGGTCCATCATACCCATAATAGGTTAGATTTCTGGCTGGCCAATTATGTGGCCGCACCTGGGATATCAGAGCTTTGATTGGAAGCATTATAATATCTGACCATGCCCTGTGTCTATTCTGTTCTCTCCTCCAGGGTAGGGGCTCCTGCCATGAGATAGAGGTGTAACCCACTACTGTTGCAAGACAAAGACTTCCAGCCTTTATAAAAGAAGAGGCTCAGCTACTTCTCTTTCTTAACACTTCAGATGAGGTTTCGGCCTCCATGATCTGGGAAGCCTTGAAGGCTGTCATCAGTGGGAGAATTATGTCCTATACAGCAGCTAAGAACAAGCCCATGCGGAGACAACGCTTGCTTCAAGCTGAACTCACAACCCTGGAGAGGCAATTAAAAGCCTCGGCACAGCATCCACTCAACTTCCCCTTCTGCCCAATAGTATAGGCCTCAAATATCAAATAAATCTATTGTTAAGCAGGAAAGCAGAATGGCAGCTTCTCCTTTCCAAACATAAATCATGGGAAGGTGGGAATAAAGGGGCAAGCTGCTAGCTTACCATCTACATAAGCAGCAAGCTTCATCCAGAATACCTGCACTTAAGAATAAAGAGGGCAAGGTGGTCTTGGCACCCAAAGATATCAATGAGACGATGCAGTTATTTTATCAAGCTCTTTACCAGACCCATTCTAAGGTCTCACCAGATGAGCTCTCTGTACGCATGTCAGAGTTTTGCAAAGGGTTTCTCTTCCCAAACTTTCACAAGCAGACTGTAGTAGTCTGGATGCCCCATCACTGCTGGGGAACTCAGACTTCTCTCTCCCAAATGGCGAAGGGCAAGGCTCCGGGACCAGATGGAATGATGGTAGAGCTCCTCCAACTTCTTAAAACTGACATCACCACCCCTCTGCTGTGGGCCCTGCATGAGACTCAGAGCAGGTCTCACTCCCACCTACCATGCGGGAAGCCTTATAACTTTAATTCGAAAGTCCTCCAGTGTACTGGATTGTGCCAACTTTCAACCCATCTCACTGCTCTTGGTGGACACTAAATTGTTAGCCAAAGTTCTGGCTAATAGACTGACCCAGGTTCTTCCCACATTAATCCATCTCTCACAGTCTGGTTTCTTGAAGGGTATGTCTGGGGTGGACAATCTGCACCTAGTCCTCAACCTAAAGTGGTTGGCACTCCCTCCTTGACCCTCATGGCAGCTTTAGCAATTGACTTCTCTAAAGCTTTCGACTCCTTAGAGTGGAGCTATCTTCATAGCGTCCTCAACCTCTGTGGATTTGGCACCACTTCTGTTCCTGGGTCTCCACCTTATATCATCTTCTGACAGCCATAACTGTCACTAACAGGATATCTCCTCCCTTTCCTCTGCAGAGGGGCACCAGGCAAGGATGCCCCCTCTCGCCTCCCCTATTCCTTATAGCTCTTGACCCTTTGATTAGGAAGCTTCTGAAACTTCCAGCATCACTGGGATCCCTGTCAAAACAGGACCTTCCTGGTTACTGCCTATGCTGATGACATGCTACTTATGATGTCTAATCCATATCTCTCCCTACCTTTAGTGCTGCTAGTATTACAAGAGTTGCCTCTCTCTCCGGTCTGTTAATTAATCAAAGAAACAATTCTCCCCGCTGAACTCAAAGTGTGGCAGGAACTGCCTAGCAGGCACTGACATTACCTGGGCCCCTCAGGGTTTCACACACCTAGGATTTTCATCTCCTCAGTGTGGAATGACCTTGAAATGGCTAATTTCTCCTCCCCTCTCCTAGAAACCCTGACAGCTGAAGTTCAGTGTTGGCATAAGCTTTAGCTGTCCCTGAAGGGGCAAAGTGGAGGCAGTGTGCATGTTTGTACTCCCAACAGTCTCTTACCTACTGAACAAGCCCCCAGTTCCTCTGTCCCACAAGCTGTTTCCTCCCTGGACAAGCTTATCTCCTCTTTCTATGGGAAGGCAAAGCAGCCCTCTGGGGACGCATGAGAGTGGGGCCCACTGGTCCAAAGGTGGGCTTGGGCTCCCTTGGTTGGTGGGCTACCACCTGGCCTTTCGCATGGCACAAGCTACTGCTTGGTTCACCCCTAGTCTCACCTCTTCCCTGCAATGGGTCCTTCTGGAATCTGCCCCTATACCAGACAATTCTCTCTTCTCTTTTCTAACCAGCAAGAAACTCCCGGAGGCAGCTTACCCCAATCATGGCTGAGACTTGTAAAACATGGCTTGGGCAATGGCTCTTACTGGTGTACCAAGCATGGCCTACTTCCCCGATCCTATCGCTCCCCTTTGGAACAATAGGTTAATCATGGTAGATCATGAAACCCCTCTCTTGGCCCCATTGGGCTACTAAAGGATTCATACTGTAGGAGATCCTCCTCCCAGATAACAAAACAATGATGTAATTTCAGCAACTGTAGGAATGCTTTGATCTGAAAGCTCAAGATTTCTGGAGATATCTTCAGAAAGAAGTGCGCTCCATCCCTTTCTGTCCAGGTATACTGATGAGAATGGGTGGAGTTGTCTGACCACACTCCACAAACCGAGACAAGATTAGGGACTTGTGGGAGTCATTTACAAGGTACTGAGGGACTCACAGCGGATACTACCTCCAAATGCTGGTTGGCATGGGAGATTGAACTCAGTGCCCTCTCCCTCCACAGCAGTGGTCCACCTGTTTAAGGGTGACACATGTAGCTACGAAGATGCTAAGAGCCAGCTGATGAGGCTGAAAATTCTTCTTAGATGGTATAGGATGCCTGCTATGCTCTATAAACTCAAAGTGCTGAATCATGACAGATGTTGGAGGTGCCAGGCCTCCCTGCTCATCTACTTCATATCCTCTGGACATGTTCCACCCTTCACAAATTCTGGTCTATGGTGCGAATGACTGTTCAAAGATTGTGGGCAAAAGGATTCTACATTCTGATGACTCTCTTTTGCTAGGGGATGATTCATCACTAGACCCTCTATCTGTCCTGCACAAAACCTGGATTCTTTCTGCAGTTATGGAGGTAAGAGGGCTATCCTGATGAGATGGAGAGCAACCCACCTTCCCATGGTCCCTCTTGGGTGGAGCCATGGCTAGGTTAGCCATCTTTGAGAGACTCACCATGGTGGGGAAGGGTCATCTCCCTAGATATTACAAAATGGGATGCATACCTGCATTTGCACATTGTGCAGTCCCCCTCCTTCTCCAGGCAACCCCCAATACTATGACCCCCTTCCGTCACCTCTGCTAGAAATGAGTCCTCACCTCACCTCCTCATAAGTATTTCTATATACTGCCTGCCTTTTCTTCCTGACCTCTCCTTTAATTTCTGCTATATGAATCAGCTTGCTAACCAATGGAACACGAGGAGCCCTGCTGGATATAAAGCTGCTTTACCTCAGTACTTTACTTTAATCTAGTTCAGAGCTTACACATTTCTCTGTCTGATATTCATTGCTACAATCTGCATGAATGTTGACTAGCTATCATTTGTGTAATATATCTTTAGTTATCATCCACCATCATATGGATGTGGTATCCTGATACTTGGTAGTTGACAGCTATTGCACCATTGGCTGGATATACTGTAAGTGTGTATGACACCTGTTGCTTTAACCCTGGCTGTATTGAAAAAGATAAAATTCTATAAAATTGTACATGATAAAAAAAAGACTCACCTCTTTTCTTAGGGTGAGATCTCATTAAGGATTAGTAAACTGTTCCTCATTAACTCGATTTTGCAGTATAAAAATAAATCTTGTTCAGATAATTTGTAATATAATATTAAACAAATTCCTATGCAATAGCAGCTTTCTTGCTACGTGTTCATTATCATATTACCTTTCTAATTGATATTCTGCAGTTAATTACAAGTGCTGCCACTGTACTAATGAGTTGTGTAAGAAAAAAAAGATTTTTGATAAAAAAAGTATCCACCATTGTAAACTGATATGTTTATTTCAAAATATCCTGATTCATTACTGGACATAGGTTACATTACTTACTTCCTATCACTTCTCTTGGGTTCAACTAACTCTCCCAGGCAGCTGGAAAATCAGCATTTTCACTCTGCCAAATAAGGTTGTACAAATTATTAATAGATTCTTACTCCTTTGCCTTCTTTCTAGGTAAAAAGTAATGTCATATAGAATGGGATTGTTCTAAATCAACTCAGAGTTACTTACTTCCTTGTTAGTGTGCCACATCTCTGCCATCTCCTGGTTTGGGGTAGTCCACTTGTGAGCACCCATGGTTTAAATCCCGCTGTAGGCAGGGGGAGAAGATGATGTCATCTCTGACATCTTACACTGTCTCCACCCACAGTGTAGCTGGAATCTGCCCAAACTAAGCAGACTAGTGTGCTGTAGTGGTGCAGTGGGAAAAGAACTATGGAGCCTGTCCTGCTCCTGAGACACACACACAGCGGTTCGCCCTCCACCTCAGGGATAAAGTCTCTGTTCTATTTTATAGCTATACTGCATAAAAATAATATAATTTTTCAAAAATCAGTATCAATATTACATCCCTTCCTGTGTGGTCCCAAATCCTGTGGACATAAAGAACAACAGGAAAATAATCTGTTCCAACTGCATATCATAAGACTAGCACAGGGTGTAAGAAATGAGACTCACTCACCACAGATCCAAATATTTCCAATATTCTTTATTTGTCCCAGTCATTTAATCTGTTTCCAATGTTTAGTGCCATGCACTTCATTAGAGAAACTGTATACTGTAAAATAGTTACACTTTTCTGTACTGTATTTTAATTTATCACTTTTCACATTACCCATAATTATTTAAAATTTGTCTTCTAGCTTTCCATTAATTTAGAGATGGAAAAATAGATACACCTATAAACAGGGAACCAGATAGTCTAAACTAGATTACAAATTATGTCAAATATCAGATTGATAATTCATAATTACAAATATTGTGTACCCTTTTTAATTTTTTATTTCCCTTTTCTGTATTTCACGTCATTTGCCACTTATATACTGGGAGACCTGGAGGAATGGTGAAATGCATATGAAAGATTTATAATCCTTCTCTTCTTACCATATGATATTTTCCTAATATAATATATACCGCATTCAACACTCAGCTTGTATGTGATAACTGCTCACCACGCCTTTATTCACAATTTTTATAATCTTTGTTTGGAGGCTTTGATATAATCTAATAATAAAAAGTAAACACTTTTAGTTTGTTTGAAAATGTAACAAAAATATTTCATTAAAAACATCCCCATATTATGAATTTTCTATAAACATGCAGTTTCTATTACATATAATATTCCTTTCACTCCTGAGTTTCGTTAGTGTGTGAACCACTATAATTGGTGCCTTTTAAAAACTTATGTTTAGTCACCCTATTTAGTAGTTATACCTCACTTCTTCATGCATTTATAATATAGTTCATAGTAGGGACTAAGTGCAATTAAATTATTAAGTATTCAGGATTTTTCTCTTATACTTACTCCCATTTTCTAGTTTAAACTTGAATGTCGCTACAAGGTGCTTGAAATCTGCACTCTAAAGCGTACAAAAATATAAACCTCTATTTAAAGTTTTTAATTATAGATGCTTTATATTCCTTATTATAAAGCATGGAAAAACACCTTACTGGTGCAGCAAAAGAGTCCTGTCTTCTGCTATGATAAAGGAACAAATCACTGAGCCCAAGCCCTATTTATATAGACTCCACTGGGCTGGAGTTCCCACCCCAGCACAATTATGTCAGACATCAGTGGTAGTGATATTAACTCAGAAATTACACCCTACATCTTTCCATAGCAACCCAGCATGAGGTCACCCTGGATTGATATTGAGAAAGTGTGGTGTTAATCAATCAGCTGCACGGCTGTGGATGGAAACTACTTTTGCTCTGCTTTCTCTCTCCTTCTCTCTGCATACAGTATGTCTCTCTCAATCTCATCTCTCCACTTTCTCTCTCTCTGTCTCATGCTTTCTCACTCTGTCCCTTGACACACTTTATGGTGATGTGATGCCTTCTTTCTCCATGCCCTTGCTTGCTTGCTCATTTGCTCCCAGACAAGACTCTTGTAATTTCTGGCTTCCAACAGTTCAGCATTCAAGGTAAAAAAAAAAAAAAAAAAAAAAAAAGAAAGAAAAACTGACAGCTGAGTAATCAGCCATTGAGAAGCCATTATACTGTCAAGGAAAGACAAAACCGTCTGTGACAGCTTCTGTTAGCTACCACCGTGCATTGTTCAAACAACTATTTTTGTAGTTCTGTTTCAAATCAAATCAAATCTTTATTTAACCAGGTGAAACATCATTGAGTAAAACTCATTTACAAAGTGGGCCTGGTCAGCAATACAGAGCTGACAGTTCAGTTAATGAATATACATAGTTTCAGTCAATGAATATACAGAGCAAGAAAGAAATAATAAAAAAACATGGCACACAATACAATACAAGGTATGTACAGGAATAGTAATTAAAACAATGAATATGCTGAGTCATGTTATGGCAGAGGATATTAAACTCTGTACATTAGGTACTGGTAGAGAAGGTAAAAAGGTAATTAAGTGTTCAGAAACAGAATGACATAAGGAGATCTATTTACAGAATTTGGGTATGCCCACATCAGGTAAACACTAAGTGCAATTATAACATTATTATGAAGATAACGAAGTACTAGGTACAAGCTGAAATACACTTGGATGGGTGGAGGATGCTACCACTAGTTAGAGGGTTGAGAAGAGTAGAAATATGGGGAGAGTATAGAAGGAAGAAAGGGAAGTAGGAGTAGGATATCAGTGGAGGGCTAATGATAATTACTTGGTGGGGGAGTGGGAAGAGATGTTTATCAGACCCAACCAGATATTATAAAAAAAGAAATGGCTGACCCAGTGAAAATATTTTTCTTATACACACGCTCAATGTGTTTTGCATGAATAAACTCATCAACCCTCAGTCTTGTGGTTTATATTGAAAAACATACCTTGTTTGTGTAAATTGTATCTCACAGTCACTCATATGTTATTCTATACATTTTTTACTGTTAATCAGTTTTCTTGACTTTCAGTATAGCTGCAAAACACAGATCATATTTCAGATTCAGATAAGTATATACATTACAGACATATGTGTTCAGGCTTTAGAGCTCATAAAGTACAGGTTGTATATTTTGACTTAAATAACATCTTGACTTAACAGCATTTGTAATGCAACATCTCTTACCTGTATATTATGTTGTACAAATTCTGGCATTTAATTAACATTAGAGGGCTTTATTCTATTATTATACTAATCTGCAGTGAGTAAACATTCAATCTATTTGTACTCTACAGGAAGTTTTCTAGGTCCTATATCAGATTAATAAGAAGCTGTTAGCAATGCAACACATATCACTGGCATCTAAACATTAAACATTTTAAATTTTTAACTATTTACATATTACAGTGTATTTGGATCTATACAATATATAATATCCTCATATAATCTCTGCAGTAATTTTTTTTTATGTTGTCAGAAGTTCTCTTCCAAACCAGTCAGTGCCTGAGGGAAGGTGCGCAAAGAGAGAGTCATAATTAACATCCTAGAACCAGAGCAAGAATGTGTTTCTTTTTATTCAACCTATTCTTGTTCAGGATGGGAGGTGTAGTCTATGACTTGGGAGCATCCCAGTTGTCTGATCCTCCAAGGTTAGTACTGAAAGTGGATAAGGTGTTATTTATAGGAGTTCATAGAATGTGAGGCCAAACATGAGAGCCTTTCATATTGGGCCACTTGTATCATGCAGTTCAGGAATTTTGAATGGATGGGCTATCTGTATTATGTCATTGGTGAAGTAATAGCCTCTTTGCTTCTATGCTGGCAAGTATTACCAGATTATATTGATATCTTTTGAGGTGAGGTGCAGCCAGTTTACAGTAATTCCTAAAATAAATAGTCTTGGTGATTTAGGGAAAGAAGTGCATGGTATATCCAGGAGGATGTCTGTGATTTGCTGCCTATATTGGATAATTTCTGGACTTGCCCACAATATATGATATAGGTCTATGTTGGGTGAGTTCCATCTCCAGCATTCATTGTTTGGGGTAATGTGCAGCATGTAATATTGCAGGTATGCGGTACCACCAATGCAGGATCTTGTTTTATATAAGCCTACTGCCAATATTTTTAATTGGTACTCCTGTAGTTTTCAACATGTATGCAAATCTGTGGTGTCTAGGATTAGTCCCAGGATTTTTCCTCTAGGACTGAACTTGAGTGGTTTAATCTGGTATACCTTCCTGATAGTGGCATATATGCTGCTTACCACTCCTACAGTGTCAGTATTGGGATTTATCCCAAATGCCTGGTGTGGAGATAGAACCCACAGCCTTCTGATCTTCCAGCTTCAGAGGTGAGTGTGCAACAGTATGTTAATGAGGAACACTCTCTATAGCCATGCCAACATGACAATAGCTGCAACAACTTTTTTTTGGCAATGTAAGAGCATTGTCATTAATTCCCACTGATACCACTATTCTGCATCATTATTTTATAGTAACAATAGAGGAGGAGAAGGAGGAGGAGAAGTAGAGATTTATCTATACACCACTGCTTGGAGCACTTTTACACAGCAGTACAGCAATAAATCACAACTGAATGAATAAATAAAGTAACTATATCTAATGGAAAAGACTTAGTACCATGTCCAAACCCTTCAGTTCAAAAGGCTGAACAAATACATTTTAACAGGTGGCCAGTATAAAACAGATACATTTTAAGAGATGCTTATGGAGGCCAGAGAACCAGCAGACCAAACTTCAACCTAGATTGAGTTCAATAGAACTGGAGCAGCCTCCGTAAAAGCCTGATCTCAGTGGACTTTAAGTATGAAGATGGCATCCTCAGAAATTTCTGTCCCAAGGACATCAACACCCTGGTTGTTGCATAAGGTGTCAGAAGGTCACTGAAATACTGGGGCACAGTTCATTCATGGCCTTATATAGAAGGTTATTAAATGAACCTTTAGTTAATGTGCCACCCAATCCACAGCCAAGACAAGAGCAATAGAAAGGAATAATTTGATATAACCTCCAAATAGAGGTCAGAAGCCCACTGCAGATGTCTGGTGCAGCTGGAGTGACACCACTGACAACAAGATAGGTCTTTAAAAATGCATTGTGGTAACTGAGCAGAGCTAAAACAAATTCCTGAACCAAAATGCAAAGGTCTGTAATATCAAGCACAGGGAACAGTCTGACAATATTCCTATGATGTTAAAAGCAGCCCTTAACAACTGAAGACAACAGGAGCACAAAGACCAACTGCTTCTCAAGAACTACTCCTAGGCTTTGATCCCCTAAAACATGCACATAATTACATGTGTGCACACACACACTGCCTTCAGTTGCACTGCATCAAGATAGGAAACCTCTACCTACTGTTCAAACCTGATAACTGCCTATCATTCCCAACTATGAACAGTTCAGCCTTACAAGGATTGAATGTCAACCTGGTTGAGACTATTCTGGTTCTGATTTCCTCAAAACACTGTTCCAACCTCAGCATTAGTGACACCTTGTTTGGATCAAATGTCAGGTATAGCTCTGTAGCATCTGCATGACAGTGAAACTCTGAGCTGCACCATTTTATGATCTTACCCAGTGGAAGTATTTACAACAAAAATAATATGGGTGGCAGGACTGACCCTTGTTGGCTGTATAATCTAATGCCATCAGGCATAAGTAGAATGAACTAGAGCAATACTGACTGCTCTGTACCACTAAGAACTGACTAGTAACTGATATGTGCAGTCCTAGTCAGTTTGTTAAGAACCTAAAGTCTGTCCAACAATTCCATGTGATCCAGGGTCAAAAGTTGATGACAGGTGAAAGAGAATCAAAGATGGAAACCTTATTATTGGAGGCCAGAGAACCAGCAGACCAAACTTCAACCTAGATTGAGTTCAGTAGAACTGGAGCAGCCTCCGTAAAAGCCTGATCTCAGTGGACTTTAAGTATGAAGATGGCATCCTCAGAAATTTCTGTCCCAAGGACATCAACACCCTGGTTGTTGCATAAGGTGTCAGAAGGTCACTGAAATACTGGGGCACAGTTTGTCAATTGAACTTACAAGCTCGTCAATCACTTGCTAGGTGCAGATCATTACAAACTCTGATCAGGGCCATTTAATTGTGTTCACTATGGAAACTAGACTGAAATTACACAAAGATATAATTACTGTATAGGTCAGTGTTTCTCAGCTGAGACCACTGTGCACAAGCAGACAGCTGTACAATCTTCTTTGGGTCAGAGTTCCTTAGAGCCACATTTAAAATAGTAATGAAATGGACAAGTTCTCAGCTTTAAAAAAAGATAGGATATACATTTCAAGTGAAAATACATGATGGAAATAATTGATTGTATGCTGCGTGAAAAGAAAATTGTTATATGTGGGATTTGGGATGTAAAATTAAGCAGTGAGGCTATCAGTACATTTTGCTGACTGTGTTTTGAGATCATTTGAGGCCAGCAAGATAAGAGCACTGTGAACCACTCCTCTAGATGACCCACTTGCTGACCTTGTGCCTCTTTTTCAACTAACTTTGTTAAAAGGAAGGTTGCAGACTGATCTACAATTGACCAGATTGCCAGGATCTAGTGAAACCTTCTTAAGCAAGGCTCACCATCACCTCCTTAAGAGATGCTGGGAGGATACCTTTATGCAAGGAGGTGGTAACAGTAACTGTCAATATTGGTAGCAGTACAATGTACTGAACCTTGAGTAGTTAGGTTGGTGCAAGGTCCAGTACAGAAGTGAAACAACACATAGATACATAGATACATAGATAGTGTCGGCAGATAAGGGCTTCTGCCCACCCACTCTGCCCATTTGAGCTTGTAAGTTCATTTATGTTTTCCTAGAAGTCTGTTGCTCCTTAACCCTGACTTTCAGAATTCCTTTATATCTATCCCATGCATTCTTAAATCCTGTGATTGTTTCAGCCGCACCACTTCCTCTGGCAGGGTGTTCCACTTGTCCACCATCTTTTCTGTGAAGAAATTCTTCCTCACGTTTCCTCTGAATCGTCCCTCCTCCAACTTCATCCCATGCCCTCTAGTCATGGAACATCTTTTGCTTAAAAATAGTGTATTCCTGCACCCTGTTCTTCCCTGTAAGATACTTGTATGTCTCTATCATATCCCTCTCCTCCGCCCGCTCCAGGAGTACATATTCATTTCCTCCAACCTGCCCTCATAGAACTTGTGATGCAATCCATGTACCATCTTTATTGCCCCCTCTGAACCTTCTCTACCCTGTCAATGTCCTTACGTAAGTAGGATCTCCAGAACTGTACACTGTATTCCAGGTGGGGCCTCACTAGTGTCTTGTATAGTGGAATTATGACCTCCCTTTTCCTGCTGGTGATGCCCTGCTTATGCATCCCAGCATCCTATTTGCTTTACCTGCCTTGTCACACTGTTTCCTCTACCTTGAGGTCATCAGAGGTGATAACCCCAAGATTCTTTCCTGCTTGGTACATGCTACATCCTCACCCCCAACTGATATATTGTGCCAGGGTTTTTGTGCCCCATATGCATTATCTTGCACTTCTTTGAATTGAATTTCAAATGCCAAACCCTGGCCATTCTTCAAGTTTCTGCAGGTCCCTTCTCATTCTGTCTGCACCCTCTGGTGTGTCTACACTGTTACAGAGCTTTGTGTCATCAGCAAACAAAATTCTGCATTCTAGGTCCTGCGCAATGTCACTGATGAAGATGTTGAATAGAACCGGTCCCAGCACTGATCCCTGTGGTACCCCACTGGTCACTCTTCCCTCTGTGGAGTGACAGCCATTTATCACCACCCTCTGTGTCCTGCCACCCAGCCAGTTACCTATCCACCACACTGCTGTCCTGCCCACACCATATTCCCCAGTTTGTGTAATAGTGTTCTATGTGGCACTGTGTCAAAGGCCTTGCTGAAGTCCAGATAGGCCATGTCCACTGCTCTCCCTGATCCACCTCCCTAACACAAATCAGAAGCCACACTAACAACCACTTTCTCATTCAGCTGAAACTCTTTCCACCAGTTAATCATGCCAGACATATGCTCAACTATATCCCTGCAGCCCTAGCTTGTCAGTGTAGGAAATGTTGTGCCAGATGCCAATCTAATCCATTTTATTTACTTTATAAAGCACTCATCAAAATGTTCTGAGCACTCCACAACACAAAACAACCATAATCTTCCTATAATTCATTCACAAATGCAATAACTCAATAAGAATGACCTGACTCGACATGTATCATCAGCAACATGGGAGAAGTTATTGAATATTCTTATATCCAACACAACAAATGGCATCATGGATTCTAGTATGTGAGAACCACTTGGCAATAGTGATCACAATATAATCCACTTTGTATTTGTTAGAAAAGAAATTAACAAAATGGTGTCACCAAATATAGACATTTTAAAAGGAGCATTTTAATACAATGAGGACACAATTATTGAGATGGAACTGGAAAAAAGCTTAATGGTAAATGTTTAGAGGTTTGTGGATATTCTTTAAAATCACTAGTAGGTACCATAAATTAAGAAGAATCATATCCCATTAGTAATTAAATATAATAAAAGAGGTAAAATCCAGCATGGTTGAGTAATATGATTAAAAAGAAGTTCAATGCCAAAATTAAAGAATTAAGGCTAGCCAAAAACTAAAAGGCACCATTGGGACAAGTTTAATGAGCTCCAGAAGTAAAGCAAATTAGACAGTAGGATGGCAAAATGAAAAGTGGAACATTAAATTGCTGAAAAGTTAAAGTACAACACAACAATAGTTTATAAATATTTTAGATGTAAAACACCACCTTCATGAATGGTAGGGCCATTGCTAGAGGGAGATCAACAAATACTGTAACTAATGAACAGGATATGGCCAAGACTTTTCTTCTGCTTGGCATTCAATAAGTCAACACCTTACTTTAGTCCACTGTCCAAACACTACAACTACAGTACATTAATTGACAGTAAAAGCATTAGAGCGAGTGTACTGGCAATAGACCAGTACAAGTCAGTTGGACTAGATGATATTCATCTGAGAGTTGTTAAAAGCGGCAAAGAAATTAGATCAGATAAATGGAAATTGTTAAGCTAGCATCAGGGACGGTATAATCCCCAATGACTGGAAAGATTCCACTGAAGTCCATATCTTTAAAAGGGTAAAATAAATCAATTGCAGACCAGTGAACCTTACATCAGTGGTGGGCAAATTTTCTATCCTGAGAGATAAGATAGAGAACTATGTAAGTACTAATGGATTGAAAGAAAAAAAGGCAGCATTGGTTCAGTAAGGGAGATCATGTTTGATTAGCTTGATTAACTTTTGAACCAGTGAGCAAGCTCTTGAGCCTTGCCCACAAGTGGCTGTAGTCTATATGGACTGCAATTAGATTTTCAACACTGTCCTCATTACTAAGAGGCAGTATAGCACAGGGATTTAAGGCTCTGAGCTGCAAATCTGGAGACCTGGGTTTGAATCCACAGCCTCCACTTGCATACTGTGTGACCCTGAGCATGTCACTTAACTTCCTGTGCTCCCAGGTTGCACCTGTAAACAAGCTTTCAGCTCAGTGTGTTTCACCTGGTTAAACAAAATTACAAACTGATTTCTAAACAGGGCAGTATGGGAGCAAATGATATAGTTAAATGGTTCAGAGCCTTGTTAAATGGAAAACAGCAAGAGTTTGAATAAACAGCTTTTTAACTGAGTGGGGCAAACTGACTAGTCTTGGGGTCTGTTCTTGGCCCCACACTGTTCAGTATATGTGTTAATGACATGCAGTGCAGCCAGGGTAGATTGATGGCAAAGTTTGCTGATGATAGTAAAATAGGCTTTTTGGTAGACTCAAAGGAGTGAATTTAAACCTGCAAAATGAACTAGACAATATCCTTAAGTGGGCAGAATAGCCAAAATTATATTTAAGAAGAATAAAAGAAAAAATGAGGGTCTCTCACCCCACCTGTGGCTTAGTCCTGGTGCCAACAGGTGAAAGAGTCCTACAAAATTTGGCCAAAAGGAACAAACCCACACACCCTGTATCATAAACCCAGAGCTACTGCTCACAAAATAGATCAGAGTAGCCTACCTTATATAGATGAGCTTTTATTCAGTGTGCAATAATGATGATGGGGGACCCTACTGCATTAACTTCTGGCCACAGGTGGGACCATTCCACTCAGTGGTAGGTGTCATCAAGGATTTTCTGTTCCTTCTCATTTGACAACACTTTTCCAGTTGGGTACTACTTGAATACAGTGCCTTACCTCCCCAACTGGTGTAACTAATATCTGTAAAGGGTAGGGAATGCTGCACTGGACTGACCTGGATGTCTGCAGGAATGTGAGATACTGGCTCTGTAAGCAAGGACACTGACACTTGGATTGTTGCAAAAGGTAAAATTTTACTGAAAAGGTGAAACAAATATCTGAAACAGCCATGAATGGCACAACACACCATGGGCCTGATTCTAGAAGGGTGGCGCAAGTACGCCACCAAATGCAACTGCGCCACCTGCAACTGTGACAATGACCCTGCACCCTATTCTTGAAGAGGCAGGTCACCACAGTAACCTATGATTTGTGACATGTGTGGCCAGGTACGCCAAACAGAAGGCACACCTGGCGAGCATGCCACAACACAAGTGGCATGTTCCCCCACACCCAGCATGTCACAGTAGCTGCCCCATAGGGCTGCCCACACACCTGCCCCCAAACCCATCAGTAACTGCCCCACAGGGTTGCCAACACACCCTGCCCCTGAACCCATCAATCACTGCCCTGTGAGGCTGCCAACACCCTCAGCCCCCTGAGTCCCCGTTGAGATATGCACATGGTGGTGCTGTCATCCCCCCTCCCATGCCCTGACCCCAAGTCACCAGCTGCAAATGCAGCAAATAACCATGCCCTGGCAGCCTAGTGGCCCCACCCAGCCTTGCCAGCCCACCCACACCCCTCACCCGTCCTCAACCCGGCAACTGGCACAGCCCACTCTCCCTCCATAGCCAGCTGCTGACTGAGTTCAGTATGGCGTGTACTGAAAAGATGTGCTCAGAAATTAATTTCTAAGCACATCTTTGCAGTACACCATATTGAACTCATTCGGCAGCTGGCCGTAATAAGGTGAACTGTTTCGAACCGCAACTGAAGACTGAACTCAAGGTGTGCTGGAGGGCTGCCGCTAGTGAAGGCGCCTGCTGTGTTGCCACATTTGAGGTTGGTGACTCAGAGAGATAAGGTATGGGTGGGAAAGACAGCGCCACCTGCGAGCAATGCACAATGGGACTTTGGGGTCTGGGGTAATGGATAACCCATGGGGCATGCCTTATGACTCTTGGGTCAGTTGGTGTTGGTAGCCCTGTGGGAACCACTGAGCTATGCTGGGCATGTGGGGAGGACAACTGTGGCATGACTGCAGGTGGGTCTACAGGACCCCTGTGGTGTCCGTTAGTTACACCAGCTAAAGTTGGTGTAATTTATTGCGGGTTCTCCTCCAGGGTTCTTGTAGAATCCCAACATTGGGGACTTTGTTTTGCCTTTCTTGAATGGGGTGCTACTGCTGCCGTAATCCCCCAGCCATATCGCGGGGTTTGTAACTCAACTGCCGACATAACAGCTGTTGGTGCAAGTGGCCTGTGACATGTCGCGGAGCCACTTGCTTTGTAGAATCGCGCATCGCCAACTGCTGGCATAAGTTGCTACATGCACCATTCTACTTGGGAAAGTGCTGTTATGCCAGGCATAACTTTTCTAGAATCGGGCCCCATGTGTATAAATGGCAAACAAATACACATAAAATTAGCAGTACGATTATACACTTTACTTCTTTCCCAGCAGGGTACACCACCTCACCAACCTTCTTTTTTTTTTTCCCTGCAGGCACACCACCTCACTGACTTTTATTTTTCTCTTTCCCAGTAGGCAACAGCACCCCACTAACCTTCTGGTTTCTTTTCCCTGGAGACTGCAGAAACTTACCTCCCGCCTCCAACACATTCACTTTACCCCGGAGACTGCAGGCACTCACCACACATCAGCCCTCCAGATACCACACAAGCTAGTCCCAGGATAAGAGCCCTCACTCTGGCTTTAATCCATGAGTCACACTGAAACCATAAGGGCGCAAGTGACTACTAGGCCTTATGCTACCTCAGTCAGCCCACTGATCCCTTACATCAGATACCTACCCTGGTATCTATCACACAGTTACTATACTTGTTACTCTATATTTAAAACAGTTAGAAGTCAATGGGCATTTCTACACATAAATCACTAAAAGAACATTCAGAAATGATAGTGGCATAAAACATATTGCATACTGGCACATTAAAAGCTATGACATTCATTATTCCCCTCTGTAATTGCACTATTCAGTCTTTCAGATGACAAAGTCTCTTTAAATTCAGAAGGACTGAGGTAAATTCTCTGTAAAATCAATGTCACTTGACTTTTAAAATAGTCCCCAGACTGTATCAATAATGTTTTGTATAATACCATACCATAATCCGTTGGATTTCCTGAAGAAATTCTTTTGTTGGAATTGCTGACAAAGGTGTGGGACCAGCACAGCCAACCTAAAAAATGTAAAAAAACTTAATTAAGGAGGAGCCTAAACCAATTATTTCCTAAAGAACAGCAATTATCAGATTGGTTATTCAGATACAGTATGAAGAATCCACACATATACTGCTGGTTCCATTCATATACGTTTGACAAAGCCTTCATCAGTACCATACCATATCTAATAAAACAATTCACAAAATATTTAATTAATTATCTCTGATGTGATAAAACACATATCAAATTAATTATTCAGTTTAAATTTTAGTAAATCACCAAAATTCGAACTCCGCTTACCTATTCAGATTGAATACTGTATGCCACATATGATTATTTCTTTATTTCCTCTGTGGCAATTCCTAAAATATTGTTGTAACATAAAGATTTTTACTATTAGGTTATTTAAAACCTTAAAAATAACTTCCAAATAGTTCTGTAACTATCAATTCCTTGAAGTCCTGTATAGCAATGTATTAACAAATATCACACTTCAACATCCCATTCTGTTAGACAAATCCAGTACTTATAAAGAAAAATGTAAAAGCAGTGTCTAATCTTAAAGATATCACCAAAACCAATAACACTCCATCATTTAAATGAATACTTTTCATCCTATAACTTTATATTCTGTTTCATTATTAGACACAAACATCAAATCTTGCTGTGGTTCAATTAATTTAGACAACTTAAACTCAGTTCCTAAAATCCTCAAGCTTTCTCTTATCAAACAGAATGGATCATATATTATGATTTTACACTTAGCCCAGATATTCAAAAGGGTTGCACCAAGCGCAAGTCGAAAATGCGCCATTATGCAATATTCAGTGGGAGGCAGTTACGCCCCCAAATCCGCTGAGCAATAGCGCCAATGATAATGAATGTATGTGCAACTGAAGAGGAGGAACCATGCATAAATGGTGCAGTGCGATATTCAAAAATATGCACCATGGGTACAGGGGAGCAAGCTGAAGCTGCGCTGATAGCCCAAATAAAAGGGAACAAAGGAGAGGCACAAGAACGCCATAGGAAGGCACATGTTGCTGAACTATAGCCAGCCACACAGGCAACACAGACACACAGGGCAGGACAGAGAAAGGGCACCTGGAACCCACATGCACAGGGAAGGTGTGGGAGCCACAGCCACAGCTACAGTGCAGAAGGGAAGTGCCACACAGCACTGAGGCCACCAATTTAGGTGTTCCTGGTGCAGAGGAATAGCAGCCAGAACAGCCGGGGAACACAGAAACAGCTGCGGGGGTGAACACAAGCCAGGGACATGGCCAGTGCCACCATCCAGATGGAGGCAGTAATGAGGGGGTGAGAAGGTGGGCAGCAGGGGTTGCGGCCGTGGAAGGCCAGTCAGCAGTATTCCAGCAACAAGCAGTACTGAGCCCACACCAGCCGAGCTGTACAGCGATACTGAGATAGTGGGCCAGTACCGCTGGAATCGGAGCAATTCTGAAGTGGCTCTGTGAGCTGTGCAGTGATGAGATGCAGGCACCCACCGACAGAGCCATGCTCTGTCAATGGAGACTAAAGTGACAGCTTACATGTGCTTGCTGCGACGGGTACCTTCCAGAGACCAACAGGGGACACCACAGGCGCATAACCCAGTTGGCCCGTCACGCTACCTCACCCAATTCCTCAGCACACTGCTGCCACATGCTGCGGGTACATCCATTTCCCCAGCACACTGGCAGGCCCACAGCAAACATACAGGAGTTCCACAGGGTAGCGTATGCCTGGCATGCTAGGGGCAATAGACTGCACCCATGTGGCCAACCGCACACCACCTGGCCCGAGGTGGCCGCTATATTAATCAGAAGGGCTATGCTAGCATCAACTGCCAGGTGGTGTATGATGCCAGGGGCACATAATCAATGTCTGTGCCACTCACCCTGGGAGAGCACACGATGCCTTCATCTGGCACCAGTCGGTACTGTGCCACAGATTCGAGTGGGGACATCCCCACTGACCACTTAGTGGGTGAGTATGCAAACCACACGGACAAACTTATGGCTTGGGAGGGCATGGTCAGAGGTGAGATGGGTAGTGGCCTACATGGCCGGGGCAGGCTGATGCTGATCACCAAATTAACTTCCACCCTCTACACACAGGTGACAGTGGATACCCACTCCATCCCTGGCTGCTCACACCATACCGGCGGCCCACGGCCCCTATCGCAGCAACGCTACAATGATGCACATGCCACCACATAATGTTATCGAGCTGGTGTTCAGCATGCTGAAGGCACATTTCGCTGCCTGGACACCTCGCGGTGCCCTACAGTACAGCCCCTCAAAGGCCTGTGGGCTATTCCTGGCCTGTTGCATCCTGCACAACATGGCCAACGAATGTGGGATAGCCATACAGGTTGAAGAGGGGACAGCAATGGGGATGATGAGGACGCTGGTGACAATGGTGATGGGCATCCCCCTTGGGTGACGGGACCCCGACTGCTCTGGCTGGCACAGCTGCACTGGGACACCATCATGGAGGAGCACTTCAGCCAACCCAGGTAAGTCATGGGGCCATGTGCAACCACCAGTGGCAAAGGCACAACCCACAAACATGCATGGACACACACCAGGGGTGCGTGCCATCAGGGAAGTGGCCAGGCATGGAACCACACACACACACGCCAGGGATGGGCGAGGTCTAACATGGCACGAGTCAGATACACACACACACATCCCACCAGACATGCACAAGGGTAGGAGGCATGCCGACCCAGAACGCCACCCTAGCCACACACATGTCCACAGACCACCATGCCCACTGCCTGTCATTGTGCATGTGTCAGACACTGGGCACCATTGCACAGTGACGCACAGCACATGCAGGCATCATCATGCACACGCAACTGCGGACAGCAGCCTGGAGGTTGTGCAGATGGACTGTGTGTGTGTGTGTGTGTGTGTGCGACAGGGCGGGGCACCCACCCGTGCATTGACCGCTGAATGACACAATGCACACAGGGCAGCATCAGACAGTAGCCACGCTGGGAGAGAGGTCGGGACGCGCCATAGTGCCAAGGCTGCCCACGGATGCGCATGGCCCTGCCGAGACCCGCTAGCAGTGACAGACTGACCACTGGCCTCATGGGGTGGCACTGATGGTCCCCAGGGGTTCCACTGCTTGAACGCGGACCGGCGCCACGCAGGGGTCTGCAGCACACCGAACATGCCTGTGCCAGGCATGCTCGGCTGCCCACAGCTGAACCGGTGTCAACAAGGATGGTGTCGCATGATGCGGGAATGGGGATGGACATTACACTACGTGGTGTCTGCGATGCATGGACAAATAACTGTGTGCCCACTGTGGCCATGGCAGCTGTGATTGTCTGTGTCAGCCTGTCAATGGCAGCGGTCACATCCTCCGCATCCGGTCCATTCCTGCCAGGAGCAGAGCAGTGTCTCTGCTGTGATGCTCCTCTGCCTGGGGCAGAGCCACACTCAGTGCATCCACTGCCATCACAAGCTGCATCTGCTGATTGACTGATGCTTGCAGTATGCGGGTGTGCTCATCAAGAGGTCATCTGCCTGATCGGCATGCTGTCCCTCAGGGTGTTCGTGGCCCTGATGCTCATCACCCCTTGAGGGTGGGCGCTGCACACCAGGGCCAGGCCTGGGCATCTCCATAGGTGGTGCACTGATGACGCCCCCTAACACTGTACCCCATGCCCATTGGCCGACTGCTGATGCTGCCCCTCCAGCTGCCGCTCCCCAGGGCTCAATGGTGCCACCGCGAGTGGCCTCAACAGTCCCACTGTTCTGTACACACACCAGTGCTGCCCCACTGGTGCTGACAGGCACAGACTGGGACTGTGAGGACTGTCTGAGCCTCCATGGTGGCACCACTCACAGCCATGGCAGCGATGTAACCTGCTGTGTGGCCATCCTGTGGCACACACGTGTCACTGCCCATGATGTTAGCGACATCATCATCGGTGATGGATCCGGCACTAGCCCAAATCTCAGCATGCTGGCATCCGTGGGCGCTGGCACACTGGGACACGGGCAGGGCCTCCTCCGCACCTGCTCAACCAACATCAGTCTGGACATCCAGGTGGGCCCACTGTCGCCCTGAGCCGTGTATTCCTGTGGAGGTGGATGGACCCTCCTCCATCTCTATGTGACCGGCCTCAGTGGAGAAGCCCACCACCACTGACCCATGCAGGCGCTCAGGAGCTGTAAGGGAAAACAAAGTCACGTTACTGCATGTGACCTACCCTGTCCCCTCAATAGACAGACCATGACCTACCATGCAGTGACGGGCTACCACCCGTCTGGAATCCACCACCAGAACACCCTCAATGGTGCAACGCTGCATGCTGCCAGCAAACCGCTCCTCCTGTGGGGTCAGGTGTAGCACCTCGGCTGTTCCCCACCTGTCGCAGACCATGCTGCCCTGATGGCAGCCATGTTCTCCTTAATCCTCCACCTGTTTGTGCCCATCTTCTTCTTGCACTCCTCCATGCAGATTTACAGCATGCACCACCTCCTCCCATGCAGCAGCAAGGGCCTGTGGTGTTCCCTGGCATCCGCTAAGAAGTGGCTCCTGGTCTAGGTAGGCCTCGAACAGGGCATCCGTCTCAGCCATCATGAAATTTGGCCTCCTCCTCCTCCACGACTCTGTTCCTCTTCCTCCACAACACGCTCGGTCATGATTCAGTCTGTGAGAATGACGGGTGTTACCTATGACTGTGCAGTCCCATGCATGTCCCAAAATCCACAGTCCACACTCCCAAACAGCATGCAACTCACCGCAATAGACTGCAGTAACCGACTATGGCCAGTGCAGCCCAATGTCTCACTTTTATAGCGCAACCCATGCAAATGAGGTGAGGCACATCTTTAAGTGGATGCAAATGCAGTGACTACGCTGTTACAGTAGCCGGCTGTGTTTAAAGTACCCGTGTTGTGGATCGATATGCAATGCTTGGTCTTTTCACAGTTTGAATTTTCGCTCCTTCCCACATAAATGGCCACCGTATCAGATATCTGAGCAGAACTGAAACTCGATGTCTCGAACTTTCTTACCTCCCATGGAGGATGGGCTGACTTTGAGCGGGGACGCAAGTCAATCCGAAAACCCTGTACTGGGATTTCAACCCAGTACGCAGAGGCGCGACAGTCAACCAATAAGCATTGTGCTAAAGGGTTGATGGTCGCTGCTCTCTCGCTGCTTTAGAAGCCTCCGGCGAGGTTTCGAACCTTGACCTACAGATCGCATCTCTTAAGCAGGAGATGGGTCTGCAGGAAACAGAATGTGTTCGGATACAGCAGAACTTGGAGTCAGAACTCCAATCTCTGCGTAATGAAAATGATTCACTATTGCATCATTCTGTACAGGCTGGTGAACAAGAAATGTGTGCTCTGAAGAATGAGTGTGAAAGTTTAAGACAGGATAAGAGTCAGGTGGTACAAATGAATGATTTGTTGAGTGCCGCCAATGCACAGTTGAGTGATGAGATGGGTGAACTGCAGGACGAGATCAATCAGGTACGTAATGATTTAGAAACAGCCTATGGGACAATCGCAAATTGGCAGCCGCGTACTGTGTTTTGAAGAAACAGAAACAGGATCAGGTTGATATGGATGTTGCAAGTGTCAGTCATGATGAATGTAGAGCTAAGATGGATAAACTGTGCCAGCAGCGAGAGGTTTTGACTGGCCATGTTAAGGCAATGGGTGGCGCAGCCCTGTCTTTCCTTCGTCGGCAGAGGGGAGCCATCCGGCGATGATATCTCGTAGTACAATGCCCAGTCACGCCCTACTATGGCCCAGACTCCCCACCCAGCCATCCACAGTATGGCGGGTCCCCTCCCACTACCTCCAGGTCACACGTAGACGATGTCGTGATGCTCGCCATGGGAAATGCCATCATGGCGGCGCCCATGATAGGGGAGCAGGCCCAAGCCTGGTCCCCGGCGCCTCCGGTAGCCATTATTAGTGTGGAAGACAGGCAAGAGATTGAAACCATGATTGATAGGGCATTGGGAAATGTTCCTCTTCCTGAAAGAAGTATGAAAGCCATTAAAAGTCAGATTCGACAAATTTTTCAGAAGCTGGCACTCAGGAAGGTGTTGTTCAGACTGCGGCTGAAGCTGCAGCTCGCGCAGCATTGGATGGTGCGCGAGCGCGCTACCCTTGCCTGATCGACCACCAACTAATCCCCTGCAGATGGCCTACTCTGTTCAGCAAATTGCTGACAGCATCGGTCGGATGAACCGTCCGACAATCTCAGCTGCCATTTGGAAAGGTAGCGCCCAAATGCGAGATGCTTAGTCTCGCCGCAGAATACCAGGTCCAAATACTACGCCAGACCATCGATCCTGGTTTATGGGCAAAACTCCTGAAGTAGTTCGCCAAGATGGGAACGCTACCTTGACGAGTTGCAGCTGAGCTCATTTCGCCACAGCCCTGGTGTGGTTGGAGTAATGCTAGCATACCCGTGAAGCAAAATGCTAAAGAAAGTCCAGCGACTTACCACCAGAGACTCTGGATGGCTTACCGAGTAGGAAACATCTAGCACAAGAAGCCGTGGATGTAGATCTTATTGAATATAAGACCCTGTTCCTAGAAACATGATCCCAGCCGTGAGAGAGAAAGTAGAGCCAACCACATACCCGAATACGGATAGGTTTGCCGATATCCTTGGAAAACTGAGAGAGTGTACCAGTTGTACATCCGTAATTTGGGTTCCGGTTCAAAAAGGTTGCCGCTGTGGAACCCGCTTCTGGGACCACGACACACTACGGTGGAAGGGCAGGCCCAGCAACAACAGCCAAACCTCCATCGCCCTCCAGCTAGCACCCAGCAAAACCCCAACAACAACAACAACAGTGGGGTGGGAACTGGAATTGGCCTAAGAACAGAAGACACAAGGCAAAGGGAAGCCATTGCAAAGATCGGGTCCCTCATATAAAGAGATAGCTGAAGAAAACCGAAAATTTCGGGAGCTCCTGGGGCAAGTCGTTCTGTAGCAGATGCTGTTCCACACAAACACTTGCAGCAGTACAACCGCCACCCATGACACTACTGGCCATGGAGACACCAGAGGTATGGGTGCGCAGACCCATACCAGCCTGAACCCAGAAGCCCCGCTTACATTGCATCAGTGCAACACGGTGAAGTCATCCATGCAAGCCAAGCCCAACCTCTGCATGCCTCCAACAAGATGGATTGACAATTACAGGCCCCAGTCCGCATTGTAAACAAGCTGGTCTTGGATACAAAGCGGAAGGCCCTGCACCGAGGCGAGGTCGGGGCCGCCAATTAATTGTCTTGTTAGATACAGGTGCAGCTGTATCTGTGTTACACAATGACCACCCTGAACGTCTCCATGGTCTACCGGACGGAAGACCAATATGTCAGGAGTTGATGGTGCTAGGTTACCTGCATACTGTTCTCTGCCTTTACCAGTAGAACTAGGCCATCTGAAGGCCTCACATGCTTTCAACTGATGGTGTTGCCGATAACCCTAGCATCATTGGGATTGACTTTCTTGCACCACACGGCTGTGTGGTGGATCTACAAACATGCTGCTGATACAGATACAGGGTCAATACCATACTGTTTTGATTCCTGACTCTACGCTGTGGCAACAATATCCATTAACAACAAAGAGTATGACATCATAGATTTATTCAAGAACGATGAACTTTCCCAAAACTCCTACCTATTCTGCAATGACACTTGGGCGTTTGCAGTCAACAAACACGATTGTGGTAGAATGCATACCGTTATTGAGGTGCCAGGCCCTGCACTGAGAGACAAAGGCAATACCCATTTCCTCTGAAGCCTTACCTCTCTTGAGAAACAATCAAGTCACTCCTTAAACAAGGAGTAATCAGAACCTGTGTCTCCACTGCCAACTCTCCTGTTTGGCCTGTGAAGAAACCCACAGGTACCTGGAGACTTACTATTGACTACAGGAAACTGAATCAGGTCACTCCCAGTTGCTCCCCAACTGTGGCGTCTGCACCGGATGTGCTTCGACTTTTAACACCAGATCAGAAATGGTTCAGTGCTCTGGATATCTCCAATGGTTTCTGGTCATTACCATTGGCCCTCAAGAGTCAATATAAGTTTGCCTTCACTTCGAAGGCGACAATGTACGTGGACTTGCTTGCCACAGGGGTTCCATAACAGCCCATCCCTCTTCCATCTCCATATGATGGATGCCCTACAAGGTTTCTCAACCCCAATGTCTCTTACAGTATGTGGATGACCTGTTGTTGGCTACTGCCACACAGGAACAACATCTGGATCTCTTGGATGAACTATTGACTCTTATTCAGAGCAGGCTTGAAGTGTAATCCTGCAAAGCACAACTATGTCAGAAAGAAGTGCTCTTTCTGGGTTTGAAGATAACAGATCAAGGTCGGAATCCTACTTGGAAAAGATTCAAGGGTTACAAGACTTGCCATTACCTACCAGTGTGGCAACTCTTAGGAGGTTTCTAGGTATAGTAAACTACTCCAGAGATTTTATTTGTGATTTTGCACAGAAAGCCGCTCCACTGTACGATTTACTTAAAAAGGACATTCCATGGAATTGGGGCCCTGTCCACACCCAGGCTGTGACGTCACTGAAGCAGGCCTTGGCCTCCGCCCCAGCACTGGTAAACCCCAACCAGCATTACCATTCCATCTAGAGTGTGCCACCTCTGACATTGCTATGTCAGCAGTGTTAGCCCAAAAGGTACATGGCACCCTGAGACCTATTGCATATGATGACGCAGCTCTTGACCCCAGTAGAACAGAAGTATGGCCTTTATGAAAGGAATCTTCTGGCCACTTATTGGGCAGTCAAGCACTTCCTGTATATCATTGGGTACTCTCCGCTGATTCTTAACACCAGTCATACCCCTACTATCTTTTTGCTCTCAGACAGAGGAAGGATGGGTCAGTCTCTAACACCAGGCTGACACATTGGTCACTCCTCCTCCAGGATAGGGATATTCAGGTCCATCAAACCAAAGTTCCATCTCTACTAGCACATGGCCTCCTCTTTCAGGGGAGCCCCACGACTGCGCTTTGCAGTCACCTGATCTCCAGATCCAGGTCCATTCTTCCCTGCCACCCCTGAGGTATTAGAAAACACCTCTTTGTGCCACGTTTTCACCGATGGATCAGCATCATATTATCAAGGTGAACAAATTGCAGGGATGGGTATCATGGTGGTGTATCCTTATGGGTACACTGTCAAGATATCTAAACGCTGTACTGTAACTTCATCACAGTATGCAGAGCTGGCAGCAGTGGCCTGTGCATTAGAGTTTATCCAACATGGAACTCAAGACACTATCATTTTTACTGACTCTAATTGGGTTTGTTGTTCCTTTACAGAATTTCTCCCTTTCTGGCAGAAGAACTCTTCCTCTCTTCTGATGGTAGCCCAGTGAAATACATAGAATTGGTGATTTACATACACGCATTAGGTCAGAAATACCGACACAAACTCTATGTACACAAGGTTAAAGCTCACTCCTTACATGATCCCTACCATGCATTCAATGACACAGCAGACACCCTTGCCAAGGAAGGGCCGAGGGGGATATCTGGGCGATGGAACATCCAGAGGCCAATGCGGCTGTACAGGTTGCAGCTGTTAGAAAGAAATCTGAATCTTTTTCCCCTGGACCTCTCAGCAGCCCAGCACTTGGACACTGAACTCAAAGAAGTGTTCAGATTCTTGGACAAGGGTACTGAAGAAAGACTTCCTAACATAACCCCTTACGTAGGCATGAAGGTAAATTACACTTATCCCTGATGATAAACTTATTTGGTTTCAGCCAGAGGATACTACTACCAAATTGTGGTGGTCCCCAGACATTTGAGATCTGAATTTTTGCACCAGGTACATGACACACCCACTGGTGGACACCAGGGGCTGAAAATACCTCCAACGCCTCAAACCACCGCATGGTGGCCTGGGATTACCAAAGATGTTAAACAATACATTGATAACTGCCTCGTTTGTGCACAAAACAATCCAATACCTACAAAACGGAATGCCAAACTTTTACCACAGAAACATACTGGCCTTGGCATGCCATCAAATTGATTTTATTGGTCCTTTGACCAATACCAGTAGAAACAATAAGTATGCCCTTGTAGTGACCGATTTATTCTCTAAGTGGTGAGGCTTTCCCTACTAAGACTTGCACTGCAAAGACAACTGCCAAAATCCTGGTAGAACAGATTTTCTCCAGGTGGGCCTGCTCTCAAGGTAGACTCCGATAAGGAACCAGTTTTACAGGTGAGTTGATGAAAGAGTCCTTGAACTCCTAGGGGTTCAGCAAAGTTCCACATACGTTATCACCCTCAATCCTCAGGTCAAGTAGAAAGAGCTAACAGATGGATTAAGCAAATGCTTTCCAAATTCATTGAGGACAGTCCCAAGACCTGGGATTCCCTACTGCCTTTACTCCTTATGGCAATTAGGAGTACGCCTCAGCCACCACCCAGCTTACACCCTTTGAGGTAATGACTGGCAGACAAATGAGACTACCTGAACACTTGCTCTTTGACCTGCACACCCCCTGCGGACCGCGTCTGTAGATCAGTATGTGGAAAAACTTAGAAGAGACCCCTCACACACACACTTGTATGTCATGAAACTGCATGGGCAAGGCCCAGCAACAGTCCAAATACAATTTGACAAACATGCACAAGAAGTGGATTGGCAAGTTGGAGATCAGGTAATGGTACTTCAATTTGCACATCCCACCCACTCCTTCTCCAACAAGTGTGAAGGCCCTTATCCCATTGTCAACAAGCTCAGTCCAGCAGTCTATCAAGTTAGACTCTCCACAATAATAAACTGACTGACAAGTGGTTACATGCAAACCAATTGAAACTGTACAAAGGAGCTTAAAACTTACTCTTCCTAACCCCATTGGGCGGAACTGTACTAATATACTAATCTTTCATCTTCCTTTTCAAATACATTGACAAGATGGCTATCTTGTTCTATCTCTACTCCTTGCAGGAGTACTCCATTTGCCCAAGGCACGGTACGGACCTTCTTCGACATCTTGATCCTCCAGCACCTCCTACAGAGGAGTTTCCATCAAAATTCCAGACACTATGATTACTGTCCAGGAAGGTTCCAATGCATACCTCACTGCCTCGGTCATTGCTCCTGACAAATCCACCCTTCAAATTGAGTGGCAAACCACATCACAAGGACAAGTTCTCCTGTGGCCAAACTCTCTAAGGAACTTTCCAGGGTTGGTCCAACGCTAAATTGTCCCGAATGGTACACTGTCCTTGTTACAAACTGCATTAAGACACTCTGGTTTGTATAACATCACTGCTTTAATTGACCCTTCCTATTGTAACTCTCTTTCTCAGGATTCTGCCCGCAGATTTTGTGATGCACCACATGGCCTCTGCTGCCATGTATCTATCTGTGCTACCTCCTACTGACAAACAGCTTGAATGTCCAAAACATACCCCTGGTCCCCGTAGTGGTCTCACAGCCACTGCCTCCCAGGTTCTTTGATTAACAATTTACAGTTTATGCATGTACCTGTTTTATTTAACCTTACTTATTGAATATGAAAAGAATTTGGTATGTGTCACAATACCAATACCTCCGCATTTTACAGTACTTTGTTGCTTGACAGTTTAGCTGCCTTTCAGATACGTACCAAAGATCCCCTTACTGGGTTTATTCTACTGAACACAGAGGTAATTTTAGGAGGAAACCTCCTCCTAGTACTCTTACTCATAAACGTACTAAGCGTGAAGTTGTCAGTTCTGATGTCACGGGTGCCACGGGAACTGTCACAGGTCTTTTGGTACTGCTATGTCCATTTGGAACAAAGCAGACATTGCTGCTATCAAGAGTCATTCTGCAAAGTTCTCCACTGGTTTGGTTAATGATGTTTTACCACCTTTATTGCATGGTGTGGATGGTCTTAGCCAGGAAGAAAGATACACTGTATACAACATATCGACATTGCAAAAGCCTTCACTGATTCCAAAGATAAGATTAACGTACTCATACAACAGAACAATAGAGAAGCTGATAGACAATACATTGGTAGGGAAATACTTTGTTCTGCATATGGTTCATACATACTCACCACCATTAACAACCTTTTCAGAGACCTAGAAACTGGAAGGATTCCTGATATTATACATGACAGACGTCTATCTAAGTGGTATTGTCCTAAATGTAAATCTCCATCTTGTATTTCCTATGTATGCAACAAACTCTGTCTATTCCTCTCTCTACAGCTCGAAATTTGGGGTTTGTGACCAGACATCCAAATACTGGTCCTTGTTTTTCTGCTAAGAAATGTTCTATAACAGATACCATGTTTGTCTCTTTTACTGTCTCCTTACCACGCTTTGATCCCACTACAGCTTTGTTCGACAAGCTGGCACTGGCGCATTCTATAGGGCATTTGGACGAAGACATCTACCGAGAACACCTGGATCTACCTCCTCTACTGGTCTACCATTCCTTCCTGGATGCCTGGGTGGCACCGCACACGGACTGTTGTGCGAAAAAGCAACCATCTACCTGTGCCGATGTGATGTGTTTGATGTTACTCCGCCCTGTTTGTGGCTACTCTCCAGACAGCATTGACTGGACTTTCACTATGGATGCTGACATCACTGAGAATGGCACCAACGCTTTTGAATCAACGCGAGTCACTGGATCAGCTCTACCAGTCCTATCGTGAGGAAGCTCCCGCCTGTCAACACGGATCTCCAAGACGACTACACATGCCCTGTCCAGTTGCAAAATGGAGACTGCCTACTATGCGATCACAGTACAACTCTGACGGTGAATACTGTATAGTCACTAATATAAAACTTATTCTTATGGTTCTGTTACTTGTGCTATTGATTATCCCAGCTTCTGTTTTGTTCCCCATCAGAAAACTGTTATTGGACACACTGTCATAACCCCGTCCCCTTATGGAAGCAGATATTATTGATGGTAATCCAGATTATTTACTTACACTGAGGAATACCTACCTTACTTTAATGTACACATAGATCCACTTACACTTACTCTTAAATCACTTTTAGATAGAAAGGACACACACCTCGTCACGCCAGCAATAATATAACCAAAGCCAATGAAGCCATTCTTGACCTGATGAATGATGGAGACATGAATAATGCTTTGACTAACACTTGGTTGGAGATTACTTTTAAGGGTTTTGTTATAATACAAGCATTTTGATATTTACTTTGATTATTATGCTTTGCTGCCTACGGCGTACTCTTACGTCAACACCGTGAGCAGCTTGAGTTTCTTTACAAAGCTCATGCCTCTGGATTGTAAAGACCCACTGCCCTGCCCACTCCTAAGATTTGCCTGTGTTGCCCTTATTAGGCAACAAAGGGGAATTGTTACATGAGGTCCCTGCACCTAATTGATACCCTCAGGGTACACCATAGATAGCTAATGTTTAGGCATAGGCTATACTAATATGTAGGGCTAAGGGCATCTACCGTATAAGAGTAGATGTCAGGATATGAATACACATCATTGTAACTCACTTTGCTTGCTAATGAACACATATTATACCATGTATTCTCTGTCTATTTCTTACTTGTCAGATGCCAAGATACCTGTCCTTGAAGTAATTATAATGTGTAAGGCAACATTGCCATCTTTCGGTGATGGACACCACTTCACCTTGTTATGTAAGACTTTGTATAAGAACGTCTTTGTTCTAAAACTGATGACTTTACAGAATTATATAATGTTATCTTGGACCATGGAGCCACCTCTAATTTAGCCAATAGGGATCATCTCTGTAACTAGAAATGTTTCTATCTTTCAGTAACCATAGTAATTATCATAGGTATATAATGTTATGCACAGTTTTGCACCTCGGAGACCCGAGAGATCCAAAGAGACTACAAAGAAACCTCGGGTGTAGGAACACTTAGCACTGGCTCCCGGTTCGTGGTAAGAACTGCTTAGGGTAACTGTGATTCATCCCTGTTTGTAGTAATAAACTTGTTTATTACTTGGATGCAACTTGTTTGTGATTATTTGCTTCTCCAATATTGCCAAGAACCTGAAAGTGAGGTTCAGACCTCTTACAACGCCATTGAATGGCTGATTAGCTGATTTGCATATGCCGCTGAATATCGGGCTGTTGCGCTGTGCAATTGTGCTGGAACATGCTGAGGCAGGGCACAGTCCTGTGACATGCGCAGGTACACACCTAACCGCGCATGCTCGGGTTGATGACGCAGGTGCCTGCCATGCTGCTGATGTGCTGCATGGGAGGCAATGCAGGGCACGGGCCACCATTGTGCCAGTGGTGCTACAGCGCAGTTCACCTATATGGCGCTGTGGCACTGGGGCATCTTAGGCACTGGGGCAACAGCGTGCAGGCCATTACAGGAGGTGGCACAGGCACCCAATCGCACACATTGGGTTCCAATTGTGCTGTGACTGTCCGTGTGCCAGAGGCCCTTGACCCTGTGCCTGGCCTTTGCACCCTAGGCACCATGCAGTGCGACAGCCAGGTAGGTGCAACATCCATACACTTTTATTGTCTATATGGGTATCACGGTTGCATTGTCCAGCACATGGGGGCCATCCGGGGTTGGCCGTGGTGGTGTTATCGGGTGTGGGGTGGGTGGGTCTGACTGTGGGATTGCACACATGGGGGCATGGGGACTTTGCTACAGGATTGTACTGATGTTCCTCTCTCCATGTTTGCACCTTAGGCTCAGAAGAGCACAGACTGGCGAGAGAGGAGGTGCACCAGGAGGACCATCAGGTCGGGAGGGGTAAAGGTCCACAGAGGCGCAGGACCAGCCTGATGATGGTGAGTGCCTTTTGCTATTGCATGCTGTGTAACAGGGTGGGCAGTGGGGCATGGCCACCATCCATTGACACCACTGCCATGCACGCAACTTGTTATAGTCAGCAGTGTCCAGTGGCACTGCATGTCTGGGAGTGCATCAATGGTGGTCCATGCATGCACCAGGCACATGGCTGTGCCACTGCCTTCACACCGCAAGCCAAGTCACTGTACGGCCACGGTAGTGCTGTGCAGGACATGGGTGGTGGGTGTGCAGTGGTCTACATGGCTGTGGCTGCCTGGGTAGGCAGGTCTTGTGGACACGGTCACTGTGGGTGGTCCACACCATCACAAGGGTGTGGTACATGGCTGTATGCTGCACAATGGGTTTGCTGCAAGGGGCTGGACAGTCCACGTATTGACTCTGCTCCCTTGTCCTAGGTGGACAATGCTGGATGGCCCTGGAACAGGGCATACAAAACTTCTGCAGCTGGCACGGGCGTTTCTGGCAGCGTTGGAGCACATGGAGCAGCATGGGTCTGGAGGAGGAGAAGAACCTGGAGCGCCACAGGAGTGGAGAGCAGGGCATAGAATAGGCCCTCCATGACCCCCTGACACCCATAACCCTCTGGACCCACCCTCACACCCCTTCTTCCCTCTCCCATTTGTACACCCCTGCCCCATGCCTGCCCCCACCTGGTTTGTGGCCCTTTCCCCACCCTTGTATATATTTGTACATATGTTTCAGAGTTGTTATATTTTAATACCTACATTTTGTTATAACAACTGTGGTGGTCTCTGATTTGCAGCGGCTACAGGTGCTCAGCTGCAGTGGTGTGCATGGCATCAGGGGTGGTGCACACATGGCGTGTGTGTGTGTGTGTGTGTGTGTGTGTGTGTGTGTGCGGAGGTGAACCGCCTATGGTGTGGACAGGGATCAGTCACTGTCTGTGGTTTGTGTTGTTGTACTCTGTGCACTGGATGCCTGTGTGCAGTGGTCCATGGGCCTGCACTGTGTGCATGGCACCCTGTCAGACCATCCATGGCCTGTGCAGCTGACACCTTTGCATGTCTGTGATGCACGGTCTGCTGGCATGTCAGTGGTGGCTGTTGTGGCCAGTGCTGGGTTGGGATGTGTCCTTGGAGGTGTGCAGAGTGCTGTACCATTGGAGGTGGGGTCCGGGCATGCCCTGTCACATGTGGGGTACCTCGTGTGCTGGCGCATGGTCGGTCTCTCTGCTGTACCTCGGGGGATGTGCAGGGTGGCACTGTGTATGCATCAGTTGCATCACTGTCTGCTGCTGCCCACTGCAGGGTGTCATGGTGGGGCTGCCTTGCATGGCTCCATGGTGCACAGGGTTGCATTGTCACAATGGGGGTGGTGGCATGCATGGGGTGTCCTGCACTGTTGGGTGCTACTCCTGGACAGGGTGTATGGGGATCATGGTGCAGGGTGTGCTCTGCATTTGCGGGATGGTGGTATGGGGTGGTCGGCCATCCTTGTGTGCTACAGCTTGCCAGGGGTGTGATGGGGCACCATGGCCCGGCTGTGGGTTGGTTGCTGGTCTCCATGGGCCAGTGGTTTTAGCCCTCCCCAGTTGTGCAGTGCATAGGGTGTGGGGGGACGGTGTCTGTTCTGCTGTGTTCTGTGTGTTCCTCTGCCCAATCTTGGCATGGGTGGTGGGCCCCAGCATCCCTGGTTGTGCTGTTGCATTGCTGCCCTGCTGCTGGGGGCATCCCTGGTTGTGCTGTGGCCTATCTGGACTGCTCAGCTGAGCATCCCTTGTTGTGCTATGGCGCATCAGATATGCTCAGTTTCACCTCCCAGTTCCACTATGGCACAGGTGGTGCGATATTCAGTTGTCAGCCATAAGGCGCATCTTGGCCTGAGGAGTTTTTGAATATCGCGTTTCTCGCTTTATGGGCATAGTGGACTTGCATTTGCTCCTGCTGTTGCACACTTTTTGGGCGCAGTTTGAATATCTGGCCCTATATGCTTACCTAAAAGTTCTGCTGTATATAGACTTCAAAAACCTATTTTTAAGGTCTGAACTTCATTACATATGTCTGCAACAAATAATATGGCATTAGGAATCTTAATTCGTAATAGAGGTTAAATAAAATAATATCCAAAATCTTTTGTTTAAAATAAATATAACCTGCTCATTAAGCCCAAATCCTCTGTGTAGAAAGTTTTTCTATGGAAAGATAAAAACATCTTAAACCTCTCTTACTCACAATTACTGATTCAAAAAGCTCAAACTTCTCTTAATTATTTATATTTCCATATGTTATGATAATGTCCTTACTTTCAATTTCTTTTAACGAGCTCTAGTCTGACCACAGATAATGGTTTGGCAGCTCCTCTCACTCTCTCTACATGTTTAGAGGTGCCGCACCTGTTGTGTGCTCCATTTTATAGGCAAGGATGGGCGCTGAAGAAAGCACGTCACCACTGTAGGAAAAAACTCCTCATTATGTTTGCGTCACTCTTCTGCGCCTGACCGCTTCTAAAAGCAGCACCATATACAATCATACGGTGTCCTGTCTATCCCATATTTGTTTTAGTAGCTGGTTACTGGAAACTGGTCGTGATTCTTCATAGACCCTCACTATGAAACTATTATACAATTATACAAGCAAATCATGCATTTTTACTATCAATAAGCCTTGATGTTGTAAATAATCAAAGTCAAGTAGAACTAGTGGTATAAAACCAGATACATTTACAAAACCTAAACCCATTACATTGTTAGTAATATATACACATCTAATAATACTTATTAGATATATTTTTTCATTTAATTACTATTCAAATATCTTCAGCATAGAAAGAATAATCCAAAATGGCTCAAATTCAATATATCAATAAATATTCCATGTTTCTGATAGTCTCAAAGTTACATTTGGAATTGCTGAAGAATTGTTGGGAGGATTGTTGGAGGGCCCACTTGAGTCAGCAGTTATTGGCTGGAATCAGGAGAAGCACTGAATTCTTCAGGTTGCAGCTTTCTTCTGTGAGGAAAACTTGGCACAACAGGTTCATCAGGCACTTGAAGGATCAGGCTTTCTATTCTCACCTGCTCTCACTTACTACCCTATCTGACCCTACACTTGGATTCAGATGATCCCCTAATCCTGCACTTTAATCAAGTAAAGGCTGTCACTGTCAGGCTCTTTCACTGCAGTAGGCCTCTTCAGACAGGACGCCCACTTGTTTGGCTCTTCCTTATCAGTAGCTCTCACGCTTGACCCCTGCACACTGGCTGTGCAGCTACTTTATACCTAAAACTCATTTACATATGCTAATTTATGGTCACTGAGTGGACATGGACCTGTCCAGGGCTCAGCACCAATCAAAATCTTCCTTGCCACAGCATAAGCCACAATGGAATACTCCGTTTTGAAATTAAACTGCCCCTCAACATTCCAAGACTTCCTTTTAATAACTCTGAGTCTCATTTTAAAACACATTTCTTTGTCACAAAAAATAAGCACTTTCTTTATGTCTAAGCATGCTTTCACTATAACGTTGGAAAGCTGTCATCTTTAGCTTTTTGATGAATTTTTCCTGTACGAATTGACCCTTAGGAAATCTAAGTTGCTAAGACTTACACTCTTTTGTCATTAAACATAATAAATAATTACTTTTAAGTACTTTCCTCTATACTTTCTCTTGAAATGGGAAGTTTCCTCTTTAATTACATCGTCCACAGCAGTTTTTTTCCACAGAACTTGAATATTCATTTTACCATGCCTACCTCCACCTCATTTGTAACTGCCTGCATGGTTTAGATTCAGCAGGACCTACTCTCCTTCTAAGGTTCGTGACTGCTCTGTTCTGGATTTTATCACTTAAAACTATTTTTTCTGTTGTGTAGCACACTTAAATCTATCCATCTGCCAAGTTTCATACAAATCTAATAAAAAGCAGTTTGGCAGCATGAGTCTGAAAAGTAGATATATGAAGCAATTGTTTTGTGACTGTATGCAACTTTCTGGTACAGAGCCTACTAATAACAGCTCCATTTTTGCTTGTGTTTATTTACAAAAATCTGTGTATTTCTAGTAGCACCCATGACTTCCCTCAGCTCCTTTATTGTTTTTTTTTTTTATCAAAATGAATGTATTTTAATATATTTTATTAGTGTGATGTTGTGGGTTCCACGGTGCTAGATTGCATCCTCTGAGTCACAAAATGGCTCATCTTTGAGCTTCAAACAAAATGTTTGCTTCCTGAGTATGTGTGGAACGTCCCCATAGTCCATAACAGACTGTGTTCCATATATTTATTTTTGTTTAATATGAGCCAGTCCTACAATTATTTTCCCTGGCCCTTGTTGCCTGCACAACTATTTAAAAGGGGAAAATATCTGGGATGATTCTGCCCACAGAGAAGAGAGCCTCAGAGCATCTCACTCGTGCCTTCACAATGATTGAATGCACGCAGGCTGAAGCCTGACTTTTGACCAGTGTCATAGTTAGAGTAGCCACCTGCAAGCAGCCTTGGGAATTCCTTACTAAGTGGGGTTCTCTGCTGTGGGACCGATTCTTGGTCACTACACTCACTGCTCCTCTACTTTTTGGTGTGCTGGGTGCCCTGGCTGCCACTCTGCATTTCTTTATATTTAGGCAAGAGATTATGACCACAACCAGGGAATCACAGTGCCACAATCAAAATGTTAATTGAGAGGTAGCTCAGGGACTAGCACCTGTGATAAGGGACACCACTGTGTATCTCCAAAGAAACCCCTCAGACTAGTGTTTTCATCCAAAAATGGTGCACTTCTTTGTTGCAAGGTGCATGAAAATGTAAAACACTCACAATGTTGTCACAAAATGTAGAGGGATACAAAAATCCATAAGTCCATATGTCAATAAAATCAATCTCTCCTTGCTTCAGGCCAGTAAGAAGTTTGTGATGAGTACAAAAAGAGCCCCACACACTGACATTGCCTGATAAAAGCCTTGACAAAGCACAAGAGTACAAAACACGTCAGGAGACATTAGAGGGTGGAGCTCTTCTTTGTACTGTTGCTACAAGCTCCTTACTGACCTGAACCACGGCCAGTTTGATTTTATTGACATATGGGCATATGACTTTTGTATTCCACTACATTTTGTGACTATATGTGAGTGTTTTACATTTTCTATGCACCTTGCAATAAAGAAGTGCACTGTTTTGATGAAAACACTAGTCCCAGGGGATTTCTTTAGATCTACGCAGTTGTGTCCCTTATCACAGGTACCAGCGAAACCTCCTCTCTCAATTTCTTTATATTTACATTACACAGAGCAGCTTTTCTATTTTGCAGGAATGATCTTTTTAAATGTAAAATCATGAGATCAAATTGAACCACTGGACCACCTGGACATGTTTGAGTAGCCAGGGTAATCAGATTGCTAACTCACTGGCCACCTATGACTAAAACTACTATTTAAACAATAAATACTATATTGTATACACACAACATTAGCTAATCATAAAAATTAGCAAAACTGCATGTGTATGAAAGCCAGGGCAGGGCCAGGAGTCATTTCCATATTTCCTATGCTACACCCTACTATACAAACTAATAATATGCTCATGCTGATTCTGACAGTTAATCTATTTGAAATCTGCTTATTTTTTATTTATTACTTATTTAGATTCCAAATCTGCTTTTATATCACTGCAGGGCAACCTATACCTAGCTACAGCTACTGCCTACCCTAAGACTTGAACCTAAGTCCTTAGCAACTATGTTTTAAATACACTAAAACTAACTATCTTTCCCTATTCTACTTGGAGAAACAGTCCTACAAGGCTGCTAATGCTACTAGTATCCACTGATTTGTGTGTACACATCAAGTGCACACATGCTATCTCTTGTCTGACAATCAAGTTATTAAACCATAATGGTTTCATCGCTGTGTCCTGTCACCATCTGCACTTTCCATAGCTTCAGTTTGTGAAGGAGTACTACTGAACTTTGAATAAAAACTCTTCTATGTAAGGTAGACTACTTGGTTTTTGGGGTGTTTTTGTGAGCTGTAGCTCTGGGTAAGTGCAATAGGGTGTGTGGAACTGTGTTCCTATGAGCAAAATTATATTTAAGCCAGACAATGTACTCTTCTTCACTTTAGAACAAAATGGTAAAAGCAGTCTATGCAATGAATGGAATAGACTTAAGATCATCAAACTGGAAAGGGACGTATGGTTCATAATTTCAGACATTTTTAAAGCAAAGGCCACAATATGAAAGTGTTATCAAAAGTGTCATCAAATTTTGGCCTGCATCAGGCATAACATTTTTTAATTGCCACACTGCTCCCTATCCTCTTACTGACAGACCAGTGCTCCCCAAACAGCAGCAAACTTTGATCCTTAAGACCTTAATAAACAGGTTCAAAACGTAATCTTGTATTGTTATTTTGCTCTGGGAGCATAGAGCTAAATTATGGTACCCTGCACTTATTTAAGCTCCATCCGACTTACACCAGCTAAAAGGCCTTAGTTTCCTACATATATAATGCCTGCAGCTTATTAAAGAAACAAGATATCATCCAAGCCTGGGTCCTCTACACCAGACCTTATGTGCTAGTAATATCTGAATCCTGGCTTAAAGGCACTACTTCTGATCATGACATCAACATCCCTTCATATAATGTATACAGAGCTGACAGAGTATCCAGGGTTGGGGATGGGGGTAGCAACATACATACTGGATAAATTTACAGTATCCATCACTGACTCCTCCACTATACAAAATGAATTTGAAAGCCTCTCATTAGGGTGTCTCTATAATCAAAGGAGGCCATATCCATAGCAGGCTGTTACAGACCCCTATCAGGAGGCCTCAGAATAGTAGATCACCTCACAAATTGCTAGAAGACCTCCATCTCAGTATGTGTTATCATGGGTGATTTCAGCCTTGATTGTAACTCCTCCTGTTCCAAACCACTGAGAGATCTCTATACACGACGTGCCTCTCTCAGATTATACCCCAACATCACTCGGCCTAATGTCAAAAACCCTGTTTGTAGTACCCTCCTTGACCTAATACTTGTCAATAAGCCCCACGACATCTCTCACTTGGGGATATTTCACAGTGATGTCAGTAACTATATGGCCATAACCTGTGTAAGACTCACACCAAAATTGTCCTCCACCTCCAGCTTCAGGCTGAAAAGAAACCTCAAAAGTTTAACCAATTGTCCTTTCTGGCAGACCTAAGCCAGATTAAATGGCAATACTTCTACTTGGTCCATCAGTCTCTGAGGCTTTCAATATCTTTCAGAACCTAGTAACAACTCTCTTGAACCTAAACTTGCCGCACTCACCTTAGACATGTTACTCCCACCTCTAACAAGCATCCTAAACTTATCACTTATATCTGATAAATCCCTTGACTATGGAAAGCCACCATGGTAATGCCAGTATTCAAAGTGGAGATAGAACTAGCCACACTAATTATAGACCTAGCTCAATCCTCCCCCACTGTCCAAAGTATTAGAATGCATCATGTATGACCAAGTTATTGAGTACCTTGAAAAATACCAGCTGCAATGCGCTGAACAACCCAGATTTAGAAAGCAGCACAGTACCACTACCACCCTAGATGAATTTACAGGGTACATACATGATGCATTAGGTCAGGGCTCTTGATGGGGGCAATCTACATTGACCTCACCAAGGCCTTCCACAGTTAACCATGACCTATTATTAACTTTACTTTTGCATGTTGGCCTATCCACTAAGTCCGTAACTTGGTTTACAGGGAGAGTTCAAAGAGTGAAAATCATAGACTTTTTCTCAGAGAGCAGCAGTGTAGTAACTGGGGTCCCCAAGGCTCCATCCTGGGTCCTCTGCTCTTCAGTCTGTTTCTGAATCAACTACCACTTTCAGTTAATGACAAAATCTTACTGTATGCAGAAGATGCAGTAATATACTCAAGCCACACCAATCTAGTAGCATTAGAAAATCGAATACAATCCAATTTCTTTGCAATCAAAGATGGTTTCTAAAATCAAAATTGCTGCTTAACTGTAAACAACAAAACATGCTTTTCGCCTCCTCTCATAGCAGAAATAGGACCCATTGCCTGAATGTTATAAACTGCAATAATGAACCACTTGAAAAGGTGCAAACCTTCAAATACCTCGGGTTATGTTAGACTGCTGTCTCACTTTTAACCAGCATATCGATCTCATTGCCAGCTGCTAATGCCAAACTAGGAGTTCTCCACAGGAACAAACAGTGCCTCACCAATGAAGCACTAAATCTATCAGTGACTAGTTCAGTTCGGTCTGTAATTGACTACAGACTGGTGGTGTATGGTGCCATAACTGACTCAGCCCTCAAGCCTATAAAAATGACTCTCAATAAGGCATGCAGACTTGTGTTGGGAGCTCATCGCCTCTTCCACACCTGTCAGCTTTATGCACAATCAGGTTGGCTAAACCTAGAAAGCAGGATAAAGTACCAAGTTTGCCTACTGGTCATGAAATCCACAATGGGCTTAACTCCCCAGGTGTTCAGAAACTGCTCAGCAAGTCTAACAATGGTAGGAGTACTAGAGGTATTAACAGCTGATCCTTCTTAGTCCCCTTCAAAGCGGACCTCCCAAGGCCAATGATCCTACTGAATATCAGGCGCACTATTGGTTGAATACATTGACCGATGAAATCCTGATTGCAACCAAACTAGGTCTATTCAAAACCAAGCTTCATGCCCTGCTTACATCAACCATTGACTTTGGCTATTGTGCATAATATATAATTCCTCAACCAGTATTTGTAGAACTGTTTGATGTATTACAACTACCAGTAATCTGTGACCAATGAACATAATATATGCCCCTATATCTCTTTTTCCAAGCCCACTGTCCACATTTTCCCTACAACACCCCTAGTTTTTGTATCCTCCTTTCTCCCCTGTTGGTCCTCCTCTTCCAATGGTCACCCCCCATCAATTCCACCTAGCCAGATACCATGCAGTGAAGGCCCACCCTCTGTAAATCCACCCATACCCCTCTCTTCCCCTCAAGCCATGTTTTTCTCTGTTGGTCAGCCCATCGCCCTCTGATCGCACCCCTCACCTCCTATTCTTCCCTTTCTAGGTCCTATCCTTCTCAACAGGCACCAGGTTATAGGCCACCATCCAATATAAATAAAACTTCTGTTTCCCCACCTGCAGCACTTACAACAAGAACTGTCTCAACATGTTCGCATTTTACTCCTCTAGACTGTAACTAGCTAAGATCTTACATTGTATCATTTGAATGCCTCCTTGTATATTATTACTGCTAATATGTATTATTTTTGTCTCTGTATCTCTGTAATTCACTGTACTGATGGCGAGCCTTTGTAAATGAGCTCTTAGCTGAAAGGTAAATGTAATCCAATTATTTCTAATAAATAAATAAATAAACCTTGTACTGAAAGTGGTTAATAAGCATGCTCCATTTGTTCAAATTAGAACAAGGAAGAGGTCCTGCCCATGGTTCACTTCAGCACTGAAAACAGCACTACATGACAGGGATGCTCTATGGAAGCAAGTCTGCAAAACAAAATTAAATTCGGATTGGGTGGCTTTTAGAACTTCCAGAAATTCCTGCACTAAACTCATATAGGGCTGAAAAAAGGTACTTCCAGTCATCTCTTGACTCAGCCAAACACAATGCTGCAATGTTTTGGCAGATTCTCAGAGAAATAAAGGTTATACACATTCATCAGCTCTGCCATCCCAAATAATTTTCACAAGCAGCACCTACACAGACAAACCCAGTATTTTAGAACAACTCAACAACCACTTCACCACTGCTGGCTTAGCCTTCAACTCTTCACCTGCAAGCAAGATTCTTACACAGCCTAGCAGCAGTGACCTCCCTGCCTTCATCACATGAATAACCCTCTCCCAACCTACTTTAGTTTCAACCATATATGCTTCAAACAGGTTGAGGACCTCCTAACCATTGGACATTTAGAAAAGCACAGGTGCTGACCAACTAGAACCCATCTTTCTAAAAATAGGATATTTTACCTGACCCCAATCATGCACCTCTTCATCCTAGCCCCTCCCAGGGAGATCTTCCTACTATCTGGAAAATAGCACATAGAATTCCTCTGTTCAAATCCAGTGACCCTTGCAACCTCAACAACTGCTGCCAATTTCCTGCTACCTATCTTGTCAAAATTATTGGAAAACCTAATCAAGTCCCAACTGAGAGTTCCTGGAATCAAAAAACCTGTTAAATCCCATTCAGTCTGGTTTTAGGCCTAAGCACAGTACAGTTTCTGCCATCACAAAGGTCACCAATAACTGGCAAATCACTCTCAATTCAAAGAAATATGTCTGCGTGCTTTTTGGACTAAAAGCAAAGCGTTCAACACGGTTGAGCATTGCCTACCATTGTCGATGCTGTGAGACCTCATCAAACAGTATAGCCTTGAGTTGGTTTGCCTGCTACCTCATAGAAAGAAGCAATAGGTCAAAGTGCAGGTGACCTCTCATCACTTACAATTTTGCCAAGGGGTACCACAGAGACCGATCTTGGGGCTCCTTTCTTTTGCAATATACATAAACAATATTGACCTCAAAGTCAGTTCGGCAGAAGTGCATCTATTCACAGATGACATTACTTTACACTGCTAGGCCTACCCTTAACCTTGCCTGTGAGAAGCCGCAACATAATTTTGATATCCTCTAACTTAATCTCCTACAGCTGAAACCTTTGCTCAATACTTACCACTGCTTGCTATATGTGCAACTTGGATGGCCATCTCTTAGCAATTGGAGTTGGAGAAATACCTCCTTTGAGTCTACAGAGCTATCAGAAATAGACTCCCACCTTATATCGCTGACTTTTTCTCACATGCCTCTGAGGCCTTCTCCCTGAGATGATACTCCTGCATCCTGTTTGATGTTCCTAATACAAGAACACGTTACAGCACCTCCTCCATAATACAATGCCCTCCCAACTTTGTGGAATAATCTTAAAAATCTCTAAAACTTATGCAAATATTAGGGTTATCCATCTTTAAATCCCTGCTAAACTGGCACCTGAAAGAAACATGTAAATGCTACTCCTAATGCAAACCATAGCTATACCTGTAAACATCTCGGACCTAACTACTTTCCTCTGCACTTAACACCCTTTCTCTGGTATCTAATTCCATACCTTGCCTCCTTTTGTTGTCACTTCCACTGTTTTCTTGTGTCCCTCTAACTTTCTTCCTTACTTTTCTCCTTCCATGTCATCCATCCAGTGAATAACCCCCTATCACTCTACATGCTCTCTCTACCCCAGTTTCACACTCTGACCCCTCTTTCCTCTCTCATCCTCCTCCACTCCCCTTGACTACTTTTGCCCTTCATCTTCCTGTCCATCCCCACCACCCTGACCCCATCCCTCTCACCCTTCTTATCTCCCTCACCTCACCTCACCTGATCCCACATCCCCTCTTACCCCATCCCTTCCCTAGCCAGCATGCCCCTCTTTCCTCTCTGACCCACTTCCACCTATTACCATACAGACTCTAAAACCTCTTCTACTACCGCTACCTCAAGAGCACTTGTGTTCCACAGTTACTCCTGTCTTGTCTCATAAACAGTATTTTATGTCATAGTCTTCCCTGAGTACCCCTTTGTGAAATTGTAACTCATGTATCCTCTGTAAACACGATGTATTCTATTGTTACTCCTTTTGTGGATTGTACATTTGTTGTTGGTCCAAAAATGTTTGATTATGTATATCACTTTGTCAATGTATTAAGATTGAAACATGTGTACTCACAAGACCACCTTGTAAATGAGTTCACTCAATGGTGTTTATCCTGGTTAAAAAAAATTGAATTGAATTGAATTGAATTGAACTTTGCCAGTAGGGAAAGGGATGTTGTGTTGCCCTTTACAGATCTTTGGTGAGGCCTTATTTAGTCTGCAAGAAAGACAGCAACCAGTGATCACAGCCAAGCTCGGGCAAGCAGAAAATCTTAAGCAAACAGAAAGTGTTTGAACAGTACCCTGTTCTTTCTCAAGACAGAGAACAGGGAGCTGTTCAAAAGCACTCGCAATGAGGAGTGTTGGTATCTTGTACCTGCTTTAATAAATATATTAAAAGATCTACAAACCGAGTGATTCTTTTAACCTGTGAAGTCTTAACACGGACTTTGCGTTTGCCATGGTGCCTCATTTAGACTATTGTGGGTGGTGTACAAAGTCGGAAAATTCACTTTGCAAATTCATTTGTGAAGTTAATCCACCTTGTAAAGTGTCAGTTCGCAATATAGGAATAACTCTGTGAACTATGAAATTGCTAACTATGCCAGTGAATTGGGCCACAGAAGAAGTTTGCTATACACTATGTGACTGGAGATCAGATGTTATTGAAACGAGCTGTATGATATGCAGAGGCTGTGTTGAGTGCAGTTTTCTGAAGATAGAGTTAGAAAGAAGTCTGTCCCTGCTTGTTTGAACAAAAAAAATAGAGTATTTTGAAATAAAATCACTCAGAAAAAAGATCAAAAGGGCCTTGTGCAGCTAAATTGGTGTTGTTTGCTTTTGGTTTTGTTTATTTAGTTTAAAGTAGTGGTTTTGTTTGTTTAGTGAAGCACTGCTGTTTGGGGAGGAGAATTTTTCAGCTAACAAGACAACCCAGAAATATCAGTGACTTAGAACATGTTTTAATGTGAGCAATAGTCTGTGTACAGCAGATATCTCATACTTGTTTTCCTCAGTCTTTCTTGTCAATTATTTTTGTCAGTTGCCTGTGATTTACATTTATTTCTATAGTACAATTGGTGTGATGAAGTATTGAATCAGTCTCTTTCTATATTGTTGTAGTTATTATGTTTAGCTCTTAAAGTGACAGTGCTCTGTTGCTTAGTAACTTGCTAATTACCCCTGTCAAGTGTATCTTCTTAAATCCCATCATGTTAAAAATATAAATAAAAGCAAATAAACTTTGTGGGTGGTTTTACTGTAGCTGCAATTAGTTCAGTAAACTGTTCCATTCGGATCACATTGCTAATCTCTCAGGAGAGGTGCTGTCTGATGCTGCTATTTAGTTGTACTGCAGTGTTTCTTTATTTTTTTCCTCACAATATTATATATCTAAATATGAAAATAACTGGGAAGAGACACTTGACTAAAGGGAGGTGGGCTGGGGAGGTAGCAAAGAAGTGCATAAATCATGTGGAAAGAAAGGGTGTTGCAGATAAAAAAAAACTACATCTGCAGTAACAGACCACCAGGCTGGATGTACTCCAAAACATTGATATCAATGAGAGGTTGTGGTAGGCTTCAGATCAACAAAGAACAAGTGGTTCTCTTTTCTCCAGGCCCTTTGAGAGGTGGTCATAGTAAGCCACCAACTAGGGTCACATGGAACACATACAAGATCTTTAATTCTGGTTTCTTAAGCTTTTGACATCTCTTTCTTGCCACTATCATCATCCTGCTTTTGCTGCTTTTGTCATCCTTGATCTTGCCATTTCATCATCTCTGAAACAAAACATTTCCCACCCCACTGAATTTTGAAGCCCTCATCTATTAAACCTGGTTAGCTTCAGGTCTTACTTCCTTTCCTTATCAGGATAGAGATGCAGCAAAGATAAGTAGCTGAGGGGCTTGTCCTAACTATTCCTAACTTTATCTAGAATGGCAACCCACTTTGTAATTCACACAGGTGAAGGTTAAGTTGTTCCTTTATAGTCAGGCCCAGTGCCAATCTGGCCATTCATTGCAATGAGAAAAACACAGTCTCAATGGTTCAGTGGCCAGGGCAAGCAGAATATTGGCAATTCAGTGCAATAAGATGTCATGTAGAGTTAAAAGTTCAGTAGTATTTGGGCAAAACACAAACTAGGCAGTTCAGTTAGCATTAACATAACACTGTTCATGTGGCAGTTAATTAGGAAAAAGTGTAATAGCACAGTTCATATGGCAGTTTGTTAGAAAACAGGGCAATTGCACAGTTCATATGGCAGTTTGTGAGGCAAAGGACAATTACACAGCTCAAGTGGCAGTTTGTTAGGCAAAGAGCAATTACATAGTTCAAGTGGCAGTTCACAGAGGCAATAGGGCAATTGTACAGTTCAGGTGGCAGTTCTAAGGACAATAGGGCAATTGCACAGTTAATGTGGCAAAGAAAATATCACAGTTATTAGTGGCAAGAAATAGCACAGTTATTGTGGCAAAATGCAACAGAACAGTTCATGTGGGTAAAAGCAATAGGATAGCTCATGGTACATGAAACATAACATAGAAACATAGAAGTTGACAGATAAGGACTACTTGGCCCAGTCTGCTCATTTCCCTGCCTGGACAAGCTGCAGATCCTAGTTAACCAGCAGCCTACTTCTTCCTCCCCCACCGCCTAGAATTGCCTTATGACTGTCCCATGCATGCTTGAATTCCACCACTGTTTTGACTCCACGACCTCCTCCAGAAGGCCGCTCCATGCATCCACAACGCCTCTGTGAAAAAATACTTACTTAAATTACCTCTGAGCCGTCCCCTGTATCTTCAAATTGTGCCCCTTGTTCTTGCACACCTTTTTTTTGAAAGATGCTACCTTCTTGGACTTTGTTGATTCCCTTGAGGTACTTGAAAGTTTCTATCATGTCCCCCTCTCCCTCCTTTCCTTGAGGCTATACATATTAAGCTCCTTAAGTCTCTCTTCATATGTCTTCCGGTGCAGACCCTGCACCATTTGAATAACTCTCCTCTGGACAGCTTGATCCTGTCTATGTCTTTGCGAAGACTGGGTCTCCAGAACTGCACGAGTACTCCAGATGGGGTCTGACAAGCTGTCTGTACAGAGGGATAATAACTTCCTGTTTTCTACTGGTGATGCCTCTCCCTATGCATCCCAGTATCTCCCCAGCCCCTCCTTGCTGCCCTCTCACATTGCTTGCCCACCTTTAGGTCATCTGATATGACTACCCCCAGGTCCCTTTCCATTTTGTTGTTGTTAGTATCTCACCCCCACTGTGTACTCTTCCCCTGGGTTTTGTTTCCCAGGTGCATTACCTTGCACTTCTTAGCATTGAATCTAAGCTGCCATACATTTGACCATTCCTCTAACCTTGCCAAGTCCCTTTTCTTCCTTTCCATCCCACCTTGTGCATCAACTCTGTTGCAGATCTTTGTGTCATCTGCAAAGAGACATACTTTCCTTCAGTCCCTCTGCAATGTAACTATAAAGACATTGAAGAGGACCGATCCTAATACTGAACCCTGCGGTACCCGCTAGTAACTCCCTTTCTTCAGAGTGGACTCCATTTACTATTACTCGCTGTGTCCTATTCTCCAGCCAATTTTTACCTAGGCTGTCATCTTGGGACCCACTCCCAGTCTAGCTAACTTGTATATTAATCTTTTGTGTGGGACTGTGTCAAATGCCCTGCTAAAGTCTAGGTAGACCATGTCACAGCCCCTCCCTGATCTACTACTTTGGTCACCTAGTCAAAGAAATCTATCAGATTTGTCTGGCATGACCTTCCTGCTGTGAATCCATGCTGCCTTGGGTCCTGTGCCCCACTGGCCTCTAGATACTCAACAATTCTTTCCTTCAAGTAGTATTCCATCATTTTCCTATCACTGAGGTTAAACTAACAGGTCTGTAGTTTCCTGCTTCTGCCTTGCTCCCACTTTTGTGAAGGGGAATCACATCTGCCCTCCTCCAGTCCTCAGGTACCACCCCATCCTCCCATGATTTGTTAAACAGGGTAGTCAGTGGTGTCACTAATTCTACCCTTAGTTCTTTTAGAATTCTGGGATGAATCCCATCAGGCCCCATTGCTTTGTCCACCTTCAGTTTTAAGAGTTCTTTCAGAACCCTTTCTTCTGTAAATGGGCTGGTATCAACTTCTATATCCAGAGTGTTTCTCTTGTACACTTGTATGCCTTTATTTTTCTAGAGCCTGCTGGCCCAGTCCAGCTTTTGGCCACCTCTATGGATGACCCAAAGGTGGGAAATTTAAGAATAAACCTTCCCACCCTTCCAGTCTTGGCCACTTTGGATACTGCCTATGCACTAGTTCATTTAAATAAAATAAATAAACATAAGCCTGGGACTTTCCCCACCCATTCTTTGCCCTTTTGGGAGCTCCAATATTGAAAGAAGGACCTCCAGCCATTAACTCCACCCTATAGGTGGTCCTTTCCTTTCTGGGGCTGGTCCACCCTTTCTACTGTATCGGCTATTTTTCCGATGCCACGGTGCTGAATTCCACCCTGGGTGCCCCTTCCCTCCACTGACACAGTCAGCTCTTTTCCACTAGTGATGTCACTGACTTACTGCCCCATCCCAGAGGAGAAGATATGGCCAGGAAACTGCTGAGGATAGAGGTTCTGGAGGAAGGGCCTGGCTCACATCACCCACGCTTTCTTTCTCACTTTTCCCTGACTGCTGGTCCTAGGTTCCGTTGTGGCTCCACTCACAACAGTGATGAGGGGTGGTGCTCAACTTAAAAAAATTAAAACAAAAAAGGGCAATAGTGAGCCCTACTGTGCCTGCCAGTCATGGAGAACACAATGACTGCCAAAATAGCTGACTGAGGCAGGGAGGGAAGGAGTTAATGGACCCAGTACTGGGTAAGTTTATTTGGGTACTTGTTGAACTTGCATACACTCCTCTCCTACACCAGCTTGATTCACTAATTTTAAACTAATTCCTGAACAACTGTCAGGATTCTCTTAAATGCCCAGGGTTTCAGAATGTAAGCAGAAGCTCAACTGACTCTAATAAAAAAATAGAATACCCCATGTGCTAGGCATGGATGGCAGTCCCAGCATGTGGCCTACCTTACTCTTGTGCTACCAGAGCTAAAGGGGAGGGTAGCAGTGAAAGGAAAGAAAAAAAATAATTGTAATGTATTAAACACATTTTCTATGCAACTTACAGTAAAAGATGCACCGTTTTGGATGAAAACACTAGTCCGAGGGATTACTTTGGAGTTACACAGTTCGTCCCTTATCACAGGTACCAGTTCCTAAACTGACTCTCTCTCAGTTTTTTTATATTTACGTTACACAGAGCAGATTCTCTATTTTGCAGGAACAAACTTTTTAAATGTAAAAATACTAAAATATAGTGTAACCAGGCAGACCAAACTGAATCACTGGACCATCAGGGCATGTTTGAGTAGGCAGGAAATCAGATTACTAGCCCACTGGCACCTATGACTAAAACCACCATCTAAATAATAAATACTATATTTTATATGCAAAAATATTGCCAGTCATAAAAAATGAACAAAACTACATGTGCATAAGGAAAACCAGGGCCAGAAGTCCTTTCCATACTTCCCCATGCTACACCCAACTATAACAGCTCATAGGGATGTTTTCCAGGAGACTAGAAAGGAAGGGTGGCTGCTCCAGTCATAGGTGTGGGGGGCAGGAAGGGGGAATGGCACTGTAGACCTGGAGGGGTCCGTACCCATTCCCCACCCAGAGACTGAAGCAGCCACCCTCCCTTCTCTAGTCCCCTGGAAAATGTCAATTATGACACATGCTAGGTGACTGAATGAATGAGTGCGTGCTTGTATAAGCATGCACTCATCCATCATCAGCTCAGTTCTGCTGCCGTCCTCGGAGGTGAGTGGAGGCTGTGCTTGATGGCCACTCAGGGTCTGAATAGGGGGAGTGGGGTGGTGTAGGATTGCCTGACGGGTGGTGGGTCCACTAGACACCAGGGAATTAAGATATATTTTTATTTATATTGGGGCCAGTGATCAGCTGGGGGCTCACTAAACTCAGGGATCAAAGATATATTTTTTTTATATTGAGGCCGACAATCAGTGGGGAAGGGGTTCACTAGACACCAGCAATTTTAGATATGTTTATTTATATTACGATGGGGTGATTGGTGGGGTGGGGGTCCAGTAGACACAAGGGATTTAAAGAATTACATTACAACATTAATTTTACAGGGCAGTTTGTGGTGAAGTGTGGAATTTTGCAGGCAAAATTCCACACTTTGATCCATTCCACACTCCATGAATTTGCGGATTGTGCTCTGTGAATTTGGCACAATTCACAAATTAATTAATTGACTGAATATTGGGGACATTGCCCATCTCTAAGTAAGACTAGGAGTGGACAATGGATATACTATCCATGTAGTTACTCACAGTGGCTAACTGAGTTGAGTCTAAGTAATTTTCTCTTGCCATTACAGGTCTCCTACTCTGCTGCCTTCTCATCCGGCAAGCCAGACCTCTCCTTCTCCACCTCCTCTTTCTGGGGCACCTTCATTCCATTTCAAGGTATGGCTATCACCAATGTAACAGTAAGTATACTTTCCAAATTTCATTTTCTTTCAATTTTTAATTTTTATTTCCTTTCACAGGTGCAACACAATAGGGAGTGCACTAGAGCCTATATAATTTTCTCTTGCATTCTCAGTTCTGTTTTACATTCTATTATTTCAATGTGTGAAGAATAGCTCAGTGCTTTGTGGTACGTAAGAGCTGAATAAGGTATGGTTAGTGCTTAGATACATTGGAATTGGATGGTACATAAGTTAGTGTTTGTAGTATGTAGTACATAAGTACTCTGACTGGTGCTTAGATACTGTTAGCTGGAATGGTACATAGGTCACTGCTTTTAGTACATAGGACTGGATGAGATATGGTTGCTACTTAGATACGTTTGAGCTATATGATATAGTTGATAGTAGAACTTGATCTTTTGGCCTTTCTATATATCCCACCTTTGGTGGGATGTTAAAGTAAGTGTTGAATCAAAGGCCCAAAAGAAATGTAATAACCAATGTGATTACCTCCTCCAACTCTGGAGAGTCTGGCCAGTAGCATGCAGGAGAGGAAAACCCCCTTATGGGGAACCTCTGAAGACCCATGACTACTGACCTGCCCATCCTCTGGGCATATTAAAAGGAGAGTGATCTTAAGGTAGACAGTATTGATATGTGGTCTTCAAACTAGATCCAGAGTGTTGGTTGAAGAGGCATATCCTGCATCTGATAACAGCGGTAATCCTGGAAGATGAGGTACTGGCAAGAAGTTCACCATGGAGACATTAGCTAAGGGTTAGCTACTCAAGTCTGTAATAACAATAGATGTAGAAGGTGAGGAGTTGTACATATTCGGGCAGCTCAGCTAGCAGTTGTTAGCATATCACATCTTGAGGGGCATGAATGTAGAACTGGTCGATGGTCAATCCTGGAGTGCGAGGAAGGAAGAAGTCTGGTCCAGAAGATGTAAGGATAATGGTAAACAACAGCTAGGCTCTCTGTTGCAGGGCAGTAGGAGAGAATGGCAGAATCTCACTATCTGAAAAGCATGGCGCCCAGAGGCTAGGCCCATTGCGGGGCAAAGCAGAATGTGGTGTGCGGTAGCCAGGCCCATTCGGGTGAAGAGGATAGAAACTCAGGCCCCTTTGTGGGGCAAAGCAAGAATGTGTAGAGCAAGCAGATAGGCCTGATTTGAGGGCAAACTAGAGTCGCGGTGACCATGTAGCGAAGTCTAATTGAGGAGAAGCAGGAGACATTGCAGACCAACGTGGTCCACCATTACTTGGTTCCAGTAGTTCGGTTTAGTTCAAGTTTATTGTTAGGCATATTATGCCATTATAAATTCAAATGTAAATAACCATATAAAAGGACACATAATAAATTATACATGACAACTAATCATCCAATTAAAAAAATACTTTAGGTTAATAAATAATTACATTCATAGCACCTAAAATTCTTATAACATTAGATCATCAAATTTGGGTTATTGCACCTTCTCTTAGCCAAACAGGCACTGTCCTGTACTATAGCAAACATTCCTACTCAGCCATATTTTCATAACTGATACATTAATATGGTTTATTACTAATTAGGCAATCCAACATACCTTTACCTAAATCAAAGGATTCAAATGATAATCTTTAAGCTCTATATATATCTTAAGATGGAGGCCACAGGGACAAGCACCCTCTCTTCCTGTGTTTTCAGTAGATATGTTAGTATAGAATCCAGTTGATAATTAAGTCGCTGAATTACATTGCCCAAAAGAAAAGACTTCATTTTTCATACAGTGGACAAAACATAACTAGGTGTAATAAATTATCCTGACTAACCCACATTTACAGAAGAGATCTACATTTTTCTTTTCTCAAATCTCCCTTTTCTAATATTGCTGAAAAACATTCAAAGCGAAATCTAGTAAATGCTTTCCTATGTTTTGGGTTTTGTAAAACATCCAAGTATGATTCTAATTTATGAGATCTTTTGTTTTGGCCATCCACTGACAGGCTTTAGACAATCTACTAATCTCCAGGTCTTTTTGTACAAATACATTTTTATCCTAGAATTGACTTGTTTTCTTATTCGGCTAAAGGAGTCTTAAACAATCTGTAATCATTGACAGTAAGCCTAGTGGTTTGATTATTTCTTCAACTACTTTTATAATAAGGGAAATTATTCGTGAGTGGAAATATGTTATACCTTCCTCCAAACAAATCCAAGGGAGCCTTTCCTGTTTCATTCTGACACACTTAACCAATAATTTACTAGTCTTTGCTGAATTTGACATTCTATTGAAACCTTACCAATCTCAATCATCACTAAAGAAGATGGGGCAGTAATTGGTAACCCAAACATCCTTTTATAAAGTTTATTCAAGCAAAGATCGAGTCCCATTGTATTATTAGATTAATGCTCAAATCTCAGCTCCATAAAAGAGCTGGATTTGATCTTTGCATCAATAACCATTAGGTTTCCTAACGGAATTCTCTCCAAACTTGTAGAAGAAGGAGAAAGAGCTGGGAAAAACTTCTCTACTTTTAACTTAATTTCTTTCAGTTGTTAGTGCCAATTTCCTCTTTGGGTAAAGTTATTCCCAAGTAACAAAAATGTTTCACTACTTCCAATCTATTATGATTAATGTAATATTTATAATTACTCTTATTTTCTCCAAAACCAATACCTTGGTTTTACTATAGTTAATTTGGAGATCTGCACTGGAACTTTCTGCATAAAATTTCTCCAAACTTAGTCATTCCTAAATGGCTTGAAAGTAAAGCCACATCATCTGCATAAGCCAAATAGGGAAGCACTCTTGCTCCTATCTTTGGCATATGACATTTTTCATCATACATTTTATTTAGAACAGTGCAAAATATAAATTAAATAACAGGTGCCAAAGAGCAACCCTGCTTAACCCTATATTGAAGCCAAACCAATGACTTAATTCACCTCTAGTATTATACCTAACGTGACATAATTGTCCTGATGCATCAGCCTTATCATTTCCAGTAGTGAAGGATCTACTCCAAGATCAGAGATTCTTTCCCAAAGAAGAAATCTATTGACTTTGTCAAAGGCTGACTTAAGATCTATAAATGTACAGTAAAGTTTTTGCTTTTTGGCCACCCTGTATTTATATATAAGGTGAGCCAAAACAAAAGCTTATTCAATAGTTGCATAACCTTTTCTAAATCCAGCCTGTGATTCATCAGTGACATTACTGGCTTTTGCCCAGCAGTACAATCTTTTATTAATTATTTTTGTAAATAATTTCCCCAATTTATCAAGTAAACTGATTGGCCTATAACAGCCGGATCCCTTTTATCTCCTTTCTTAAATATTGGTACTATAATACTTAAGTTCCAACTTTTCGGACTATCCCTGTTACCCAAACATAATTAAACAATTTATATAAGAAAGGAATCCAATAATATTTGGTCCTAATTATAGCATCCAAAGGACCCCATCCGGCCAGGAGCCTTTCTTCTTTAAATGAATTCATTACTGTCTCTATCTCTCTTACTGATATCTCATTATTGGGTCTATATATTCATTCCCTAGTACCTATCTGTTTTAATTTAATGAGATAATCAGGTTCTTCCCTACTGAACATTTTTTATAATAGGATTCCCAGATATTAGGTTTAATATATGTCTCTATTTTATCATTAATTTTAGTACCAAATCTAACAATGTGCCAAAACAATTTATCTTTAGATTGAACTGCCCTTAACTCCAACCATAAGTGTTTGACATGTTTTCTTTTATTATTTACTAATACTGACTTATAAATGTTCTTTATCTGATTCATTTCTTTATTATTTTCCTTGCTCGGACACTTTTAATATTCTAAATTGTTTATTAAGATGTTTCCTAGCTTGTTTACACTCAATATTATACCAGGGATGGCCTTTTCTTTTACCTCTAATCTTAACCTCTTTTGTTATTATATAGCAACTACATTTATAATAGAGTTATATTCAGATATTAATTGGTTATCAGGGACATTATCTACAGCTTTCAACAATCTGTTAAAACTCCTGTATTTTGTAAAATGCCTTCAAAATGTTGGGCTTCAATCATAATCCATTTTATTCTTTTCCTTTTTGCTGGATCAATAAAGGCTCATGTCTAATTATTTTATTAATATATTCTTTTCGATTTAACATGAGCTCAACATCGAGTGCTGACTCTCTGGCCTTATTTTTAAAGATAGGAGTAACATCGATTGATCATATTTATATCTGCCGGACAAAGTCAATAGCTGAAGAATCATTCCTCCCTAAATGAATAATCTCCTCTAGATCCAAAAAGTCCTACCATTTAAAAGACATAGATTCCTGTCAATCATCAGTCTATGCAGATCTATTCCACGCTTATTTATTACTGCATCCTTTGCTTTCCTTGTGATCCGTACTCTAACTCCCTCAATTAGAGACAAAACTTCCTCTATATCATTAGTACAAGCCTGTAAACATCCCAATCTGGTGCTGAAATCCCCACTATCAACAATCCACATTTTGGATGATCACTTTGGATACTGATTATCACATCATTAAGTGGCTTAAGGAAATCCAAATTTGCATATTTACTTCCTACAAGGGTTACAATAACCATTAATTATAAACCAAGAATCCTTATGTTTAGTCATTAATTTAACCATTTGAAGACCACTACTCTTAATGCTTAATTCTTCAGTGATTAAATCAATATCTAATTTAATGAAAATCAAAGACCTCCAACCCCTCCCAATTTTTTTGTTTTCCTAGCTAACTTATTATAAGATTTGTAGCCATCTGAATACAGATTGTTAAGAGACCACGTTTCTTGTATACATACCAAATCAAATAAATTCAAATAGTCAGTCATTTCAGGATCCCTAATTTTCCCCAAGTCCGGATGGGTTCCAAGACAAAATTTTAAATTTGTCTTCTTTATTTTAGAGCTCATCCTGACTATGAGGATCAATTATAGAAAAATCAATTCCTGTCCCTGTTGCCTCTCTCTGGATAGGTTCACCTGTCCCTGTGGCATTCCCTCATAAAATCCCTTTGTCATTGATTTGTTAATGAAACGTTTCATATCTATTAGATGTTTCAACAAGAATCTCCCATTGTTGCCCCTTCTGTTGTATATTTATAAGTGAATCAGCAGATCTACCTTTGTCTTCATCAATACATGCATAAATACCCAATTGATCCAAGGCTGGCGATTTCTTATATAATTCCTTAACCAAACTTTCTTGATTGACCCAAAATAAAACCTGACCATTGCATTCTGGTCTTCTAACACTATCAATTGCAGAACTGCTGACAAAAGTTCCCAAGCAAACTTCCAAAAATCACTCAATTTCTTTGTTAAATTAAAATTGTTCTCATTATGCAATTGTTTAAGACCAAAAATAGTTACTAACATTTTTTGTTGATTTATTACATATCCTCTATCATTATAAAATTCTGGGAAGAGTTTATTCAGGGTCATCAAGTCACCAACTTGATTCCCATTCTCTCAAATTCCTTGGTTTATGTGCTACAGCTTTCATAAAATAAAACTGATTAGTAACCAGCAAAACTAATTCAGAGGTAGAAATTGGTCTTATTACACTATTAGAATGTTTGACTAAACTAGAACCATCCACTGCATTGGTTAGCAAATCCAATATTAAGCCAGATAATTTACCCTGTGTTTCCTGATGGATACAAGATACATTAAATAATGGTAGGACAAAATCAGTACCAAGTGTTTTAATAAAAATTTCTAAAACAGTAATTTCCCTCTTGGCTCACTCCATCTTGAGTATTTGTTGAACATTGTTCTTGATTGTTCTGAATTTTAATATATTCAATGGCCTTCTCCTTATTGCCTAACCTTTCATCTACTGGTAGAGTATTTTTTCCATTTCCTTCTCAACTTCTCTTATTTTCCTTCCACTTCTCCTTTTCATTGTTTTTATTTTATTTTTCTTACTTATTTTGATTTCTTTTACTTCTCTGAACTACTTTGTTTCTTGGGACTACTCTTACTTGTTCTTTCCACTCCCAGATATTCTTTTATGTCTAAATTTACATCTGAATCATTTATTAGATCTAAATCTACTTTATTTTGATTTACTAATATTTTCACTTGTGTCATTGATTCCGATGTTCCTTTTCCTTACAAAGTCTGTCAGTTTTAATTTATTCCCTCATTATACTTGCCCTTACACTTATTTTTACACTTACATTTACTCTTACGCTTACACTCACCATTTCTAACACTTAGAATCCTTCTTGCAGCCTTCACCTCCTGTTCCTCTCCTTTTTTCATAAAATGGAACATTTTTCTGCCATCTCTTTGCAAGTGCTAGTGTCTCTCAAGTTTTTATTTGGTAACATTACACACTCAGAACCTTCATCTATAATTGACTGTTCGAAAAAACTATCTACAAAAATGTAATTGGATTCAGAGTTGAATGAATCCGTTCACATTGCCCACACTGGGACAGTGCATGGTCCGCAGGTAAATCAATGGTACTCTGATCAAGGATCAGATTATTTCTAACACTTTCAACAGAAAGATCAACTTCCATGTATACGTCTCTATTTTCTTCCTTATATCCTTGTTTCATCAGGTCCAGTTTGTTTTACTTTCTAAACATATCCCTTAATAAAGGAAAGATCCTGTTTGATATCCAACAATTGTTTAAACAAGAAAATACTAGAGTTGAGTGGATCTCTTAACACAGTAATAATATTCTTTGTTATACCCTCCAAATCTGGGTTGCTTCTATTATCAGGGCTCATTGTCCAGGAAGTGCAACTGTACTCTTCCCCAGTTAATTCCTTAGTTGATTGTTCTTGAACCTCCATCACCTGATACTTTACATATTCTATCCCTTCATCATACTTTATTTTTATGTGTTTCTCAATATCAGTTTTGTTTGCAACAGTTTCATTTTGGGTCTGGCAACTCTCCATTGTTCATCGTCACTATGATGCAACCTCAATGTTTCTCTCATTCTTCTCACCTCTGTGTCTAGTATAGTTAGATTATGGAAGATACCATAACAAATTATTTTAGTAGCTAGGTTCTGTACAAACTCCTCTGTAATTCCTGATTTAATTGGGCTAACCCATTCTAACTTGTTACTAGGCAAATGATGTCCACTTCCCCTCTTGACTTATAACTGGAGTAAATGGAGTAATGTCTGTCACTGCAATAACCCCAGACTTATCAGTAATAACCTGTGGTGTTACCTGTGGTGTTACAATTCCATAAAATTTCAAAATCCTCCCATTTCAAGTGGATGCTAACTGAGTAGCATACCCTTTTGTAACCATAGCCTTAATTTTCCTGCTATTATCCTGTAGTATAGGTCTGTTATCAGTTAGCCAATTTTGTTTCTTACTAAGTGACTTTGCAGCTAATTTTTTTAAAGAGAGATTTCTTTGAATGCCTTGAATGGTCCTCCTTGTTTAATTTTAAACCTTGTTTAATGTTTTTATGTACACCCTCAGTCAGGTTTAATTCATCATTGAGAGGCATCTTACTTCTTGTAATAGGTGGCATATCAAAAGAGAATAAAAATGAGACAAATATGGTGGATGAATAAACAAATGTAGCTAAACAAATGTCAATTTCTTCTCAGGACACAGGTGTTCTATTTTTTCAATCCCACATTGTCAAGACATATACAAGTCTCACATAATCCCACACAAAATAGGGATATGAAAAACAAAGATTTCAGACCCAATAGACCATATAACATAAAACAAATCCTAGCACCCAAGAACAATCATCAAGACAAAGCTTGGAGTAGCCCAGGATAATACAAAAAGTTCAAGAAAGTTCCAAGGAGGTTCCTAGAAAGAAGATCTTGTAGTAGTCCACAGAAAGGTTCATAGAATAATATATATAATCCACATCAGAGAAGGTCTGAAAAGTCAACAGAGCAGTCATTGAATAAGGGAGCTAATCGATAGGATCTAAAGACAGAAATAACATCAGCATCAAGTACAAAGAGCTGTAGACTAAACTGGCACCAGGAAAAGCTCCAAAAGTTCCTTATTGAAGTGCCGACAATTCAGCAAAGTTCTATATGCAAAAGCCGCACCTTTCCCCAATGCCTCAGAAATTTAGACACTAAGAAAGTCAAAAGAGTAAAAATAAATGAAATATAAGAGCAATACAAACAGTATGACTAATATAAACAGTCCTGCCCTATGAACACCTGGGTACAATTTAAATGAATGTTTTACAAGTATCCTAGAGATACGCGCTTTTGGCATAGCAGAAATAAAAATCACTACCAAAAAAACCTTGAAAGCATGAGCGAACAGGACTACTAAATCAATTCTCCACTATCAGAACAAACAGTGTTAAAATTATTATGGAAAAAGACTTACTTTTGTCAGTTTTGTGAACTGCTATTTTTAAAACAATAGAACAGGTCAAGAAGCACAGACATACCTCCTCAGGTTGAGTAATTATGTAGCTCAGCGGACAGGTATACACCTGTAATGGCGCCTAGTGTATCTGAATGCCAAATGGGAGTCTGCATTAAATACAGCCTGATCATGTGATCACAAGAAACTGGTTTGGCATGAAAAACAACTACATTCAAGTTTTAAAAAATAAAAACACTTTGTAGCCATGGATTAAGCAAATAGTAAAACAAAAAAAATACAAATACAAGTTAATCACTCAGATCAATACCGAATAATGAACAAAAAAAAAAAGGACAATAAATAATTAAAGGACTCTCCTTTGTAAATGTCCTTTTCCCAAGATTCTGTAAAATTCACTGAAAAATTCACTTTCAAAATACTCGGTGACCCACACTTGTACACACTATCAATTCTCCTTTGGAAATCTTTTTGTGTTTCAGTCAGCTCAGTCTCACAAGCTCAGCAACCAGGTGGGCTGCAACACCTCAACCGCCTGACCGGCTTTTCTCCCTCTTGTTTTCCTTTTTGTTGCCTTAATAAAACACTTTTTTCATGCTGCAGGAAGAGAAGGACAAGAAAGAAAAGCTGAACCGAAGGCAGAGTGGACAATAAGATCAACTGGTAAGGTTATACTTCTAGGCAACAGATAGCATACCTTTTATAAAATTAAAACAAGCTATGCAGCCCTGCTGCTTATGGTTACTCCTCAAGTGCAAGTGCATGTAGTCGGATCTGCCTACTTCCAATTCCCAATATGAACTACAGCCACTTGAAACTGTGTTTCTCCTAGAGGTATTCATCCAAAGCCACATACACTGTATTGACTGCTAGCTGTACCCTGGTTCCAGTAGAGATAATGAGACCCCCACGTGGGTCAGCAGAGGATCCAAAATTGGGATGAGCAAGCAGCCAGGCCCTAACTGGCAAAGCCAGAGACATGGTAGGACCCACGTGGTCCATCAGTGCATAGAATACAGTGTGAAGGCAAGAACTCTATGTAGGTTGGCCAAGATGAAACAGATGCATTGAACAAGTGCCAGGCTTCCCTGGTGGTGAAGCAACAGTTAAAAGATATCCCAGGATAACACTGAGGCCATAGGCTGGAGCTGTGAGCTATTGTGATGGAGACCTATATGATGACAGATGTCCTTCAATGCTGACAGAGGAAGCTGAGGTAGGATTAGTCAATGTATTACTTGACGGGAGCATATCTTGGTATAGTCTAGCGAGAAGAGACAACTGTCTACACACAGTTATGTAGAAAGGCCGATGAAGGCTAGACTTTCTTGTAAGTCTTGTTGCTTAAGTCAATGAGTGGGAAGTCAATGCTGAAGATGGAGTTCTGTCAAATGGAGATGTCCCACTAAGAGCGATGACTGGATGAAGGACGATGGTTAATCCATGATTGAGGAAGCTGTGAGTGAAACGACAGTAAAGTGTTTATGGACAGTCAGCATGATTGAAGATGAGTGCCAACGGGAATATATTTGAGAATGTAGAATCTTAGAGGAGAAAGTGGTCGGCAATGATACCAGCAGGAAGCGGTGATGAGGTAGGAGTCTATGCAAAGGAGGCTTCGAGGCTGGAGTCCAGTGCAATAGTAGGTTACATTCAAGTACTTTATCAGAAGAGAGTGCCTGAAATGTCCAAGGATTGAGAATTCTCTGCAAAATTGTGCGCGTAGATACTAAGTTGGAACTGGACCAGAATGGAATGGAGTACATAGAAGAACTTACGAACCATGACGTCGTAGGTCTGGACAAGCAAACTGGAGCATGAATTCCTTGAGATCCAGAATAAGCAACGCACAATGAATGAAGTGATTGAGTAGGTATCAGGTGGTCAGTTTAAACAAGACGCAGACCCACATGGGTCTGCTTTGTGAAGATGGAATCTATTTGAGCAACGGAATGTCCTGAGGCCTGATGAAATTGGGATGGAAAGAACCCCATGATGTTTCACCAGTGCCATAATACGATATGCCCTAAAGTACCAGGAAAACCCTGCAAAGTCTGCCCATAGTGCCTTGATTATGCTTGAATCAAGAAGGAGGGCCCCTCGTGGGTGTGTATGTATTAGATGGTAAATGCCACATGGTCCACCATCACTGTAGTATTGCACTTTCCAAGGAAAGTATGGCAGGACCCCACAGTCTGCCATTGCAGGAGAGGCACATGATCCAGTGAAACTAAGAAAGACCTCAAGTGAGTCCACATGCATTATAGAATTATGAATGATGAGGAGTTGCCCACTTTTGGGCACAGGTATCAGAGATGAGGAGACCCCTCCATGGCTCTGCTGCTGCTGTAAGTTATGTGGATGAATTCTGAGCATTCTGAGGTCCCACAGAGCAAGGCTGAACCAGGATTCTGGCTAGATGACTGTTGTGTTGAAGAAACTCCGGAGGCCAGAGATAACCAGCCTGAAGCTGAAACCCTCGTGGTATAGCGAGGAAGGTTCATAAGTTCATAAGTTTTTCAAGCCAGAGGACATTGTCCATAATGCTTGCCTCATATTTAATTTAATAATTATATTTATAATCATCTGTCATTACTAAATCCAAATTTGTTTTAAAAGCATCCATACTTGTACTATCCACAACGTTTGTAGGGAGACTAGTCCATATTGCAATTGATCTTATGCTAAACCAATTTTTCCTCCTTAATGAATACCATTTACCAATCAGTAACTTTATTGTGTCTACGGTTGCTTTGTCTAAGTTCGGATTTAAATAATACTGTTCCATTTAAGAGTATAGAATCTTGTAGTAAACCATATATAAGGCATAAGTCTCCCTAAGCCTTCTATATTTCAGGAATACAATTTCAGATCCTTAAGCCTATATCCATAATCTTTTCCTTTCATTCCTATTATTGTCCTACTAAATCGTCTCTGCACTCTTTCAAGGTTATTAATTTCTTCCTTAGTGTATGGGGACCACACTGGACACAATACTCAAGGTGGGTTCGTACCAGAGTATTGTACAACGGCAGCATAACCTCTCTAGTCCTACTTGCCACATGTCTAAATATACAATTTAAGTTCTGATTTGCCTTTTTAATTTGTTTGGAGCAATGAAGTTTAAATTTCATATCTGGGGTGATGATAAGCCCAAGATCCCTTTCTTCCAAGGTCTGTTGTAATACCTGGTTTGCCAGTTTATATATAAATTTAGGATTATGTTTACCCATATGCATCACCTTGCACTTATCATTGTTTAATATCAATTTCTTTTCTTTGGTCCAGATAGTAACTTCATCCAAGAAGTTTTGCAGGATACTATTTTCGTTACTATTGTTAACAATAGAACCTATGCGGCAATCATCGGCAAATTTAAGTAACCAAATCTCATTTAGATTTGATTCTAGGGAAGAAATATAAATATTACATAGGCATGGCCCCAAAACCAATCCCTGGGAACACCACTTGTCACACTAGCCCAATCTGACAACTCGCCATTTATGGCCACTCTCTCACCTCCTATCACTAAGCCACATCCCTATCCAATTAATTATATTTTGGTTCAATTTAACTTTTTAAAGCATTTATAAGTTCAAAGTGATGTGCAATGACCAGTAAGGCATCATTATTGCATGATTCAAAGGTTGCACTCATCTAGGTGATAGGAAAGTTCCTGGAAGTACACAGAGGACTCCTAGATGGTCCACTAAGAACAGCAGGTGGCGATTGGTGGATAGCTAGACCCCTCCTGGGCTTGCTGGTAGGAGTGGATGAGTCAGCTAGGCCTCCATGTGGGCAAGCTGGACTGGTAGGACCTCACGTAGGTCTGCGGAAGAAGGAGTGAAAAGTGAGTCAAGCTATGCCTCCACGTGAGCTAGCAGGACTGGCAGAATCCCAATGCAATTCTGCAGGAGGCAGGATAGAAGTGAGTAAGATGAGTTAGACCTCCACATAGGCTAGGGGACCTGCAGGACCCCACTGTCATAATTATTTTAAAACATAGGGCAAAGGACCTTGAAGGGAGGTAGATAGTGCAGGACATCTGAGAGATGAGATGAACTACTAAGAGCTGTCTAAGGAAACACAGCTGTAAATGTAATGAAGATGTAGAATTCAGGAAGGGAATCGCAGGAGGACAAGTCTCAGGCTAGAATTGTGAGCTCAGGCTGTAGTGTAGGTCTATCATAGCCAAGTTCAGATGATTGACCTGTAGTGTGGGGTCAAAGTGGATAGGCTAAGGAAGGAACCTCTCGGAATGTTCATGGTGAAAGGCAATACACTGAATGAGGAGAACTGCCCTGCTGAGGGGCATAGCAGAAGGACTAGTGGGTTCACATATGGATTTGCCATTGAGGATGATCAGAAGCACTGAGAAATACCCCTCATAGGTATAGGAGATGGTGGATCCATCTTCAGTGAGTCAGAATGGTATACAGACTGCCTAGGATATCTTCGTAGCAGGCACATAAATAAATGGGAAGCAAGTCTAGTTGCATAATAACTACAATGAGTCTACTCTGCTCCAATTGTAGCTACAACAATATGGGGCATAGAATCTGTAGAGCCTCTTCACAGTCAGGCAAACAATGAAGAAGCAGCAAGGCATAGTGGTGATGTCACATGTGAAGCGCCAGTGATGAAGGATACCAGTGAGGGACTAATGGATCCATGAGATGCTGCATTTAGGTCCTGTGGGATTCAGATGTAAATAGCTAGTGACAGGTCTTGCTGAGGTGCATTCTGATAGAAAGGATTCACTGGTAATAACTGGCAAGAAAAGTAGGCTATTAAAGCAGCAGAGCAAAAGAATATAATGTATCATCTCTCCTCACTGCTGCCAGGACTGAGTGAAACCAGACTGGAGCAGTGCGGAGTATCCAGGAGCATTGAGAGGAGAGGAATCCAGTGGACACGCCGCATGGTATGGAGCAAGTGGCAGCCTCAAGGAAATGAGCAGACTGCATGGCCACATGATGCAAATGGCTGCTCGAGGAACACAGCAGATTGCAACATGGCAAGGAGAGTGAGGCTGCTGAGAAAACACCAAAAGAGGGAGACAGAGACAAAGCAAGGAAAGGGGAGAAATGGAGGAATGAAGAGGGGGAAACAAATGAGGCAATAGAAGGGGAAAACCAAATGCGAGGTGGGGGATAGGCAAGATAGAATGAGGAGAGAGGCACAGAGAACAGCAATGGAGAAAAGAGCAGCAAGGGTGCAGCAACATGACCAAGGTCTGCTCACTCTAAGCAGAGGAGGCGAAGCGGACAATTAAATAGAGGATGGGAGAGGAGCTATGCCCCCTATTGAACCACATTCCTAGCCTTTCAAGAATGCCTCACCCTCCAGCAAGCAAGCCATCATCATCTTTGCTACCAAATTGTTGATATGGTCAGTGTTGCAGACACATGCTCAGACGTGAGGCTGTCCAGAGGAGGGCAACAAAAATGATGCAGGGTCTGCATCAAAAGACATATGAAGAAAGACTAAAGGAATTAAGATGTATAGCCTTGAGGAAAGGAGGGAGAGGGCGGACATGATGGAAACTTTCAAATACCTCAAGGGAATCAACAAAGTCCAAGAGGTAGCATCTTTCAGAAAAGAGATGTGCAAAAGCAAGGGGCACAATTTGAAGATTATAGGGCGGACAGCTCAGATGTAATGTGAGGAAGTACTTCTTCACAGAGAGGGTTGTGGATACATGGAACAGCCTTCCTGAGGAGGTCATAGAGTCAAAACAGTGGGGAATTCAAGAATGCATGGGACAGACATAAGGCAATTCTAGTGGGGGTGGGAGGAAGTAGACTGTTGGTTAACTAGGATCTGCAGCTTATCCATTAGGTAGGAAATAGGCAGACTAGGTGGGCCAAGCAGTCCTTATCTGCCATCAAATTCTGTGTTTCTATGTTTCTTCCTTCTTCTCCTCCAGCTTCTCCACCACTGTGTATAGTCTTATTAAAATCAGCCCATCCTCTGTATATAGCATGAATAACAGACATTAACCTAATGCTGTTGCCTTTGCCTAATTCTAGATTATCACACAGCTGAGTAACACCTAAAATGAGAGAAACAGGAACAGAAGACAATTAGAGAATGGCATATGAAAATGTTTAAGAATTAAAAACAAAAATGGAAAAAAATTAATAACTTCATCCCCAGGTAGGAAACACAACTAGATCTGGGTTGGATCCATGCAGCAACAAGGATTTCTTCACCCTAGGGATAAATACCTTATTTTGCCCCTCTTTACTACAACCTACCCCTTCTCCCTCTGGTTACACAAGCCCTGTCACTCACCTTCTTCCTGAATTACCCCCTGTGCATCCATTCCCTGTGACATACAGCCCACAGTGGGAAAGGGGTTCCTCAAGTTCCTACCCCAAAATACCGATCCTCATGAAGACAGTGGTGGGCATGGGTTGGTGTTGTGGGACCTGTGTGATAGCCAGGAGGGTCATCCTGCTTTGGTCAGGGCTGTTTTCCTTTTCAGCCCATCCCTAAGTCATTGGCTCAAGGGTGTGTGCATATGTGCACATGCAACTGTGTGCTATGTCACACCGACTGATGTCCTCCCTCCCACTTCCGTGCCACTCCCAGTTCTGCCTGTGTTGACTTAGGTGGCACTGTCAGAGGCCAGCTGAATCCTTCCTCCTCTCTCTTTGAGAAAGAGGTGTCCTCGGGATGTTTGATCCTTCTCCACCTAGCCAGCCTCCGATAACTTGGGCTTGCTTGAAACCTGGTCACCTGGTATCATGAACACATGAACAGTAATGCTATCACTGTGCCATTGAGCTGGCCCCACTTTACTGATAAATACCTGAAAGAGATAAACAAGAGCAAAAGATGATTGGAAAGACACTATCCACCCCACCCCAGTTAAAAAGTATAAAATAAAAACCTACCATTGCCACTAGGACACACAGTAATACACAAAGATCATAATCCAGATCTGAACCCCAAAAGACATTATCATGTCATTTCTTGGTACTATCGTTAATCAGGCCAGGTGATATGGTGGGAGACTTACACAGTGTAGCACATTAATTCAGGAGTCCATCTCATTTTGTTTCCTCAAGTAAGAATTTCCAGACAGGAGAATTTATTATCACTGCTGGGTCTTCACAAGGAGGAAGAGCTTCAGGAAATTATGCAAATTCAAATATACTAAGCTGCCACCCCAGGATATGTCTCTGTAAGTCCGTGAGGGCACAATAAACAGGTCTCAACACTCTACAGTATAGAATATCTTGATGTTTATTCTAACAAGTATTTCTTATGTTTCATCAGTGTGTCTCACTCTCATTATCACCCGTGTATTTGCTAAGGCTTCATCAGGATATCACCTTTCAAATATTCTATAAACATAAATGAAGATATTCAATAAATGATATTTCATACTTGTATAAATAATAGTCATATAAGCCACTATGGCCATATACAGTCACTCACTTTTGCACCATTTGTGCTAGAGATCCATAGCACTCATTTGATTCTCTTCTCTGTGCTTTATCTTGTTGGACCTGAAAAAATATATTCAGTTTACTTGTTTACTTATGTTATCTTTTGTATTTTATTTATACTGCACACCTTGTATGTATCATTTCACCACACTCTCACCTACGTGCAGCTCATATGGATGCTGGCAATAGCCCTGCATGCCTTATGACATGTTTTTCTTCAATGCCTACCTGACAGGTGATGTTTAGTGTACACTTTCAGTTCACCCACAAAGGCTGATATAGCAATACTAAAGCAGCTGTTGTAAACTTTAATTTTACCCTTTCAGTAATCGTATTGAACTCTTAAAACAGTGTATTTTGAGCTATGTAGCATACTTCATCATAGGGTATGCAGGGGTGCTGCCAGCATTCATATGAACTGCACATAGGTGAGAGTGTGGTGAAGGGGTACATACACAGTGAGCAGTTTAGATAAAATAGAGGAGATAGAATAAGTAAACAATCAAACTTAATATTCTTTTTCAGGTACAATAACATAAAGTACAGAGAAGTGACAATAAGATAAAAATACAGAGCAGTGAATCAAATGAGTGCTATGGATTTCTAGCACAAATGGTGCAAAGTGAGTGATCTGTTTGCACCATTTCCTAAAGTGCATTGCAAAAGTGTGGCGGATGGCAAAGAGACTGACACACAGCATGGCACCATGTAACACCCAGCAGAAGCCTGACTTATTCATTCTGGTAGTTGAGAAAAAATCTAGGAGCACAGAATTTTTGTATGCTGTGCTTTTCTCATGATTCCCCTAAAGTGCATTTCACAAACTATGGTAAAGAGGTAAAGAGACTGACACACAGCACAGCAACTTGTAGCAGCATGCAGCAGCTTCACATATTTTTTCTGGTGTTTAAGAACAAGTTTTGGAGCACAGAATTTTTGTACTGTATGTTGTGCTTTTCTTACAATTTCATCTAAAGTGCATTACAAGTACTGTGGCAGGGGATTGACACACAGTGCAGCACCTCGTAGCAGCTTGCAGTAGCCTCACTTATTTTTGTCTGGTCATTGAAAACAATTCTACAAGCACAGAATTTATGTGCAGTATTTTGTGCTTTTCTTACAATTTCCCATAAAGTGCATTATGGTACCTGTGGCTGGGGACAGCACCTTGTAACAGCATACAGCAGCCTGACATATGTCCTTTCTCACAATTTCTCCTAAAGTGTAGTACAATAACTGTGGTGGATTCATTGACACATAGTGCAACACCTTGTTGCAGCATACAACAGCTTGACATATTTATTGTCTTCATTGGGAAACATTCTGTGATCACAGAATTTATGTATGCTGTGTTTTTCACTACATCCTCGAAAGTGCATTACAAGAACTGTTCTATGGTTGGCACACAACAGAGCACTTTGCAGCAGCATGCAGCAGCCTCATATTGTTTGTGGTCACTGAGAAAAATTCTGGAGCATAGAATTTGTGGCCCAGATATTCAAAGGGTTCGCATGGCACAACAGTGTTGTGCCATGCCGCTATAATGTCGGTGCGATATTCAAAGAAAAGTCGCGCTACAAGTCCCAATGCCCCGGAGTGCATCAGTAATGTATGCAGGCACAGGTGGGGGGCGTTCCTATGCATAACCTGCACAGCCCAATATTCAGCCCAGGATGTGCAGAGCCGTACATCGCCAACCCTACTTGCGCCTGCACAAAGTTAAAAAAAAAAAAAAGGAACAACTGATGGCCACCCACAGGTGACCTGCTGCATTGCAGGGCACAACACGGCAGCTGCCACCTGTGGGTGGCCACCCAAGTTCCGCTGCATCTGGCGGCACCCCCCATGCCCGATTGTGGGTATTTGTATAAGAAAAGGAGACTTATTGCACTATCCCTCGTGGTCCAGTGGACCGCTGTTTGCCGATCGCGGGCATTTGTTTAAGAAAAGAAGAATTATTGCACTATCCCTGGTGATCCAATGGACTGCTGTTTGTCCAATCGTGGGCATTTGTATAAGAAAGAAGACTTAATGCAATATCCCTGGTGGTCAGTGGACTGCTGTTCACTATTAAGGGCATTTGTATAAGAAAAGGAGACTTATTGCACTATCCCTGGTGGTCCAGTGGACACAATGTGCCGATAAGCGGGCATCCATTTTAATAAACCCTCTGTCCAATATCCCTGGCGGTCCAGTGGACCGCTTTCCCTCGATCGTGGGCATCTGTACCCAAAGAAAGGACCAATATCCCTGATTGGTCTAGTGGTACCCTCCTCCCCACCTGCTCACTGAGCCCCACCACCCGCTCCCCCCCGTCAGCAGATGTGCAGCAGCACCCCACCCGCCAGCCGCACGCCACCTGCCGACTGACAGCTGGTAGGACTGCCGCCCATTGGTTCACAGCATGAGCCAATGGCGTGCAGCCCATACCATACTACACATTCCAGATATGTGAATGAATAACATATCTGGAATGTGTAGAACCAGTAGCTGCATGCCCATTGGCTCATGCTGTGAACCAATGGTCATGCAGCCCTACCGAGCTGTCAGTCGGCAAGTGGCAGGTGGCAGGCGGTGGTGCTGCCACCCACTGGCTGATGGGGAGCGGGGTGGCGTCCAGTGGGCGGTGGGAGGGGGTTATCACTAGACCACCATGGATATTGGTCCTTTCTTTGGGTACAGATGCCCGCGATTGAGCAGGAAAACAGTCCACTGGACCACCAGGATATTGCAATAAGTCTCCTTTTCTTATACTAATGCCCGCAATCAGGCAAACAGCGGTCCACTGGACCACCAGGGATAGTGCAATAATTCTCCTTTACTTATACAAATGCCCACGCCGGGCACAGAGAGGTCCACTGGACCACCAGGGATATTGGACGAGGATTTCTTTTTAGACAAATGCCCACGATCGGGCTGCAGGGGCATCATCCCGACGGGTGCTGCCTGGCAGGAGTGCCAGGCACCAGAGTCATCGAGGGATTGGCGCACCTGCATGCTAATGGGATGCAAATAGGGCCATAATGACATACAAATGGCCCCATGTGCGCTTCTTGCATAAATTATGGCCCCATTTTGCATGTCCCTTTTGAATATTGCAGGTGCTGTGAATAGTGCAATGGCACTTAGCTAGCGCATCTCCATGCTCCACTCTGGCCACTTGCGCTGGCACAGTGCCACTCGCTATGCACAGTGGGGGTGACCAGGGTGCAATATTCAAAGCTGCTGAGCCATAGTGCAGCTCCGTTGAATATTGCCCAGGCCACACCCTGTGCAGCTAAGTTGAGCTGCGCCCAGGCTTGCACCACAGCCTGGCACAGTTTTAATATCCGGGCCCGTATGCTGTTTTTTTTCTCGCAATTTCCTGAAAGTGCACTATAAGAACTGCAGTGTGTGCTGACCCACTGGTGCAGTAGTAGGGCTTCTGCTTGTGATGCCATTGTCCTGGGTTCGGGAATGGACCTGAGGAGTCAGAGGGCCAGCTGGGGGAGAGGAGGATTTATCATCCTATGGACTTCTTCCCTCCTCTATAGGGAAGGTTGGGTGAGCATCCAGCACATGACTGACTTCTGACAGAGGCCAGGGGAGCAGCCGCGAGCCTTAGCTGTGGGAGGCATGTGGGACATTGACATTTGGCACCCACATCATTACCGTCATGCCTCCCAGAGGGAAAAGCATCTAAAAATTGCCAGTCCCATGGATGATGCCCCACTCCACCCATTCCGCCCCACATGCCAATGGCACTTGACTGGTGACCAAGTTCAGTATTCTGTCTGGACCAGCCTGACTCCAAAGTCCCACTGGGGGCAAGCCAGGAGAACACCAGTAGGAGGGGGACCACTGGGAACCTAGTTCAGACTCCACCAAGGGTGTGCCCACTTGGCAACCCTGCCTTGGTAGTCAAGCCCGAGACAATCATCACCAGAGGTAAGTCCCAGGGGAATGAGTGGGGATTGGGGCTGAGCCATCAGGGTCTGGCACCAAAAAAAGAAAGAAAGAACTGATGTGGAGACTGACACACAGTGCTACACCTTGTAGTGGCATGTAGCAGACTGACATATGTCATATTTATTCTGGTAATTCAGAAAAATTGTGAGAGCACAGCATTTATAAAAGTTGTGCTTTCTCACAATTTTCTTACAATTTTCTCACAATTTCCCCTAAAATGTCTTTCAAAAAAATGTGGGGAGGGACTGACACGCAGTGCAGCACCTTGTAGGAGCATGCAGCAGCCTGACATATTTATCCTAATGGTTGAGAAAATTCTGTGAGCACATTATTTACTTAGTTTGTGCTTTTTCACAGTTTCCCTCAAGGTGTATTACAAGAACTGTCATGGGAACTGACACACATGATAGTGTAGCAGTAGCAGTAATAGTTTATTATTACCAGTTAATGAGTTCTTGTTCAGAAGAAATTTTCAAGAAATGAGAAATGTTTATATTGTGCTTGTGTACCTGTGTCATCTATAGCACTTCACAAATACTGTCTGAGAGGGTTACTTGAACAGCATAGCAGTACCTGCTTCTGTTTAATACTGTGGAACATGTTATATTTGTTGTAAAATAATTATAGCTTTATTCACTCAAGTGATAGTTGTGCAAAAATAAAATGGTGCTAATAGGCCAAAATTGCAAATTTTCAATGGTCATGAATTAAGTGCTAATTGCAAAATGTGAAATTAATCTTGCACAACTGCAGCCAATTAGCACCATGCACTATATATGATGTGTGCAAGAATAAACAGTTATAGTAATTACTTACTCGGGAGAAAAGTTTGGGAGCTGAGAACAGGGAAAAAAGGGCTGGATAGAGATAAGGATTCAGTCTGACAAGGGAACAGATCAACTTGATAGAGCACAACATCAGATGCTAAACTGAAAACATATTTGTGGCCAGGCAATTTTAATATGGTGCTTTTCAAATGCACTATATATGTAAACAACAGTGTTTTACAACAACAGCAGTAGCAGAAAGAAATAATAATAGGGCACATAAACAGGGCCATTAAAGAAAGCATAGATAGAAAATACATATTTTTTAAGACAGAGAGCACTGAGACAGAACCCAAGACTAGACAGAATGAAAACAGTAAAAGACAGAAAAAGAGTTTACTTTTTAGTATTTTTAAACTTTTATGTTTTTGTAAACAAAGAGGTGAAGGAAGACTAAGAAGAGAGAAAGACAGTATCTGATAGAGCAAAAAGAGGGAGTATCAGTGAGGAGAACTACAGAACAAAGGATTGTAAAAAGCATGATTTAGGAAATACCTGTAAGGCCCAGATGGAAGCGTCCCTGCACCACCACAACGAAGTTCATTCATCCCTCAAGAAGCACTTATTGGTTTTCAAGCAACTTTTTAGAGTTTCAGACTCTGTTGAGGTCCTCCATCTCTGATTGTGGTTGTGCCAGCTCCCCTCTGGAGGTTGTTGGCATTGGTGTCCCAGTGCTGTTATTCTCTCTTGCCCTCTCCCTTGCTATGGTTACTGTTCCGGAGGTCCACATGATTGTTGCGGATGTGGTCAAACTGTCACTGCCCATCAGTAGCACAGAAGGACCACTGCTGCCACCACTCATCTCTTCCTGTTTTTGGCCTGCCACAGGGTCAGGTGGTGCCTTTTCATGTGGTTATGTTGCCCACTGGTGCCTAGATGGTGGCCTTTCTTCCCATGATTAACAAGAGTGTTGCACAGATTGCATTTGACAAACCTGTCATCATTTGGGTCCATCGCAAAACTTCACAAATGAGGGAAGACCTGGGCTGCCTCCTTGCACTGGGCACTGAGGGTCAGCAAATGAGGAACCATCACATGGCTCCTCAGGGAATCAGCCAGTGGTGGTGGTTGTGTGGTGGTGATACCAGGGAGCAGGGGGCTTTAGGCTGGTGTTGCACTGAGGGCTGTTATTGTGGAATTACTATGGCTATAACATCAATATTGGGAGGCAGGAGAAAGGTGTGGGAAACTACTACATACTACCTAAAAACAACAGGCCAAAAGACAAATTAATGCCTTACATGATGTGGTGGGTAAAGTCTGTCTCACTGAATATGAAATAAACATGATTATGGTGGATTTTTATGCAGCTTTACTCCTCAGTGACTATCCTGATCCACACACATCTCACCCTTTCTATAGACAATGACTCCATTTCCTAAACGTACCCCCATTCAAGATCTAAGCCTAAATCAACCAATCACCTCCAAAGAATTGCAGAGTGCTATCCTTTCCATAAATCTTAAAAATCACCATTAGGAGATGGACTACCTACAATTTGATCAATCCTTGTCCTGATTAGTATCCCCAATCCTTCGGGGCTGTATGCTAAATTGCAGCAACAGGACTTTTTCCCAGCCACCCTGAGCACAGCAACTATAACTGTTCTCCCCAAACTGGGGAAAGACTGGACCTACCACCGAGTTACAAACTGATTTCCCTAATAAGAGTAGACAGTAAAATTCATGCCAAAGTAGTAGCCTCTAGGCTAGAAACCCTTTGCCAGTACTAATTCACCCCTCTCAAGTGGGATTTGTCCGGGCATGATTTAGTTCAGACTATATCCATATGTTATTGGATTTAATGCATGTAGCCAAGGTATCTCCCACTCCAGCTGCAGCAATAGCTATAGATTTTGAGAAGGCATTTGACACGGTGGACTGTGCTAGCACATGCTTGTTCATTGATAGCTCAGAGGGCTGCCAGCCATGGAGGAGAGAGGAGGGCTGTGCCAGTCACCCTCTCAGGTTTGGGAATGGGGGAGTGGGGTGGTGGAACATTGCTTGCTGGGGTGGGTAGGCGGAGGTACACTAGATCACCAGGGAATAAACTTTTAATTCACAGATTGGGATAGGCTCCTGGGGATGGGGGGTCACTAGACCACCAGGGAGAAATGTTTTTTCACTGTATGGTAGGGGATTGGGATGGGGGTGTTAACTGGAGCTGGAGACCAGAGAATGATATCCTGGACTGGTCGGGTGAGTGATCAGGTGGGGGAGGGACTGCTAGCCACCAGTAATTTAATATTTTATTTTTGCAGGGCTTGGGGTGGCACTGGACACCACAGGATTTTTTTTTTTTCTTTCTTTCCACCTCTAGGTGAGCAGAACAGGGCACAATTTCACCCAAAAACCTTTGAAGTTTTCCAATCCACCACAGGTGGAAGTTTGGAATCTTCAGTGAAGGTTGCAAAATTTCAGGAAAGTTTCATTACAGTGGAAAAGCCGACTTTCATCCACCTCTAGTGGGAGTACCTGTATGCAGCACTACAACAGATGGATTTCAAATTACTTTTTATTGCAGCAGTACAAGCAAAGTATTCAGAACTTAGAGCTCAGATCCTCACAAATAATACTTTATGTGCCCCATTTGTATTAGAAAGAGGAACTAGGTAGGGTGCCCTTATCCCCATCCTGTTTGTACCGCCATAGAGCTATTAGCAGCAGCAATTTGCCAACACCCTTATATTACAGGGATATTAGTGGGGAGGGCACATGATACAAAAACACTGATGTGTGCATATGACCTCCTGGTCCTTCTCATTGACACCCATAACCCCATACATCCTCTAATCCACCTTCTTGAAGAATTCACAAGGTTTTGGGTTTGAAGATTAACCAAACTAAAACAGAGGTGTTGCCACTAAATCAAAAATGCTCACATGCCATATTTACTAACTTAAATTTAAGATGGATCCCATACTTCATGATGCACTGTCGAATAAAATCTCCCCTCAGGTTAAACAAGCAGGGGATCTCAATTTCAGGCCACTACTTAGCAAAATTAAAACAGATTTTAGACAGATGGAAACCCTACGATTATTCATAGTTGGTAAAATTGAAACCCTCAAAATGATTAGAGCCCTAAATTGCTTTATTTAATTGCTCATTTACCCTGGCTATTTCTAAAGACTGGTTCTTCTGTATGGATAAACTTATGGGCAGTTACCTTTGGGAAGGAAAACTGCCTAGATACAGAATAAACAAACTCAGATCACACTGGAAGAAAGGGGGCTAGCTTTACCTTGGCTAAAGGATTATTCTTTTGGCATATATAGGTAGCTCAAACCCTTAGATGGTTTCCAGATCCTGGCCATACTTTCAACAACAGACAGAGATAGAAATTCACTTTTAGAAGGCCATCTTCTTACTACATGCCTTATGACAAATACAAGCTATTGATTCTTGCCCTTCTACTATTGACAACTTGAGATTGATCTTGTCCAAGGTAGATAAATGGCTAAAAAATGAATCTGCCCCACCCAATCTATACTCCCTGTGTGGTACTCAAAGCATGAAAGTAGGGGATGAACCATTAACCTGGACAGCCTGGAAACAAAAGGGCATTTTAATTTTAAAATATATTTTAGTACCCAACTCGTTACACTAGATTCTTTCCAAGGACTCAGACAAGATATGGCTTTCACAAATCCAAATTTTGGAGATACTTGCAATTGAGAAGTACAACAGCCCACCTTGTCAGCAATCTCCATGCTGGGCAAACTTCCCTAAGTGCCCATTCCTTAAAAGTGGTTAGCCAATAGAAAAGGTAGAGCAGGGTCCATTTACTCCCTAATCAGAGATAGTATTCCAAATCAGACATCAGCAAAATAAAAAAAACCTCTGGGAATCTGTTATTGGTCACCAGACACCAGAAGAAGAATGGCAGTCCTGTTGGAAGGAAGCACACATACCAGTCAGACAGACCTACAGTAGGCTGATACAGAACAAGATCTTGCACTGGTGGCAAAGAAAATCAAGAGTATTATACTCTGCCATTCTAATACCAGCTAATACCTGCCAGAGATGTATGAAGCCTAATTGTGATCCATATCACATACTGTGGTCATGCCCAATGCTTACATGCTACTGAAAACAGATATATGATATGTTACAGCAGACACTGCAGTCCCATATACCACTAACTCCTTAGCTTTTCTGTTAGGCTCCAATGTAGTATTCCCTACCTGTAGAAATCAGTTGGACTTGGTAATCCTGGCTAGTACAGAAGTCAAGAGGACTCCTGGTTAGCAGGTGGCACTCCACAGACATTCCCAGCAGCAGCAGTGAATGTTTAGAATGTATGACACAGAGCAATATGAAAGAATGGCATACATCTCTAGTACTAAACAGAAATATGATTAAGTATGGGCCATCTTCTAAGACTTTGTCCACACAACCACTTCAACATAAACTTTGTCCAACCAAACATCTGTACCTCTTCTCAGAACAGATGTTGGATAACATAATATAATCAAGAGAGGATGACCTCTAAAGCTGCAAGAAAACCTTGCCCTCCTTTTCCCCTCTCCTGTGACCTCTGGCAAGTTAAGGCATAACAACCTCAGATGGGTTCCAGGTTGGACTTGCATCAGCTATATTTAGATCCACATACCATGGTACACTAAGCTGTAAAGTGTTCTCCTACATTAAAAAACAGCTGCTATATAACTTGTTTCCACACATGTCACATAGAGCCCATATATCGTAGAAGCTAGCTAATATGTTTCTTATGAAAACTGAGTAAATTATTCAATCAGCTGTATTGAAGAACCTCAAATATGTGTTATGGACTTAATGACTTAGTGCATGTATCTGCCCTACTCATCAGCCCAGGATAATGGACGTGCCAGACCATGCAGATTATGTGCATACAGAAATCACAAAGTCATATGAAACTAATATTGTAATTACGCATAGTATGGACAAATGTATCCATGTAATCATTGCTGTACCATTCTTGTTCCTGTTGCAACAAACATTAATAAAAATGTTTAACTACAAAAATAAAGCATTCCAAAGCCACACACTCACTTTAACTGTTCTGGACATCCTACATGGTTAGCTAGAAAGATAGCAATTGTGCTGTTGCAACTAACAAGGCACCTAGCTTCACCTGAGCTCTTTCTTCTCTAGGTTGCTTGAAAGGACAGAGCAAAGAACCTTAACAGAGCAAGGAAAAGAATTAAGGCTTCTTTTTGGCTAGACAGATTTACTGTGTGTTGTTATTTTTTATTTTGTTCTCACAGGGATTGTTACTGTTTGTTGCTAACATTTTATTGCTTTATTTTTCTCTGATTCAAATTTTGGTTGCTGGGTATACCTTCTGCTGCATTATTACAGGGTGTGCCTACAGGTGTGCTTACAGATTACTGCTGTAATCTTCTGATTCAAATTATCTTTTGCAAGGTGTATCTTCTGTTACTGCTTTATTTTTCTCTGTAGCAAAGTGTTTCTTACTGGATATATCTTCTGTGAAATTATTACAGGTGGTGCTTTACAGGTTTTACGGCTTTATCTATCATTAGGATAAGCTTTCAGGGCTACTGCATTTGTTGCTGGTTGATTGTTTCTGCTCTAACCTCCTTGTTTCTTTCATCCATGGTTCTTCTTTTTCAGCAGGGAAGGCCCGGCCATCCACCCCATCCCCAACCACCCAGTTGTGGCATTTCCTGTAGCAAAGCAGGAAGGGCAGATCAGAGGGTATCCACACAGTGACCTCATTTACAGGGCACTAGCAATTTAACTTACTATAACAAGTTATACAATAACAAACAAACAAAACACAAAATCAAACATTTGCTTTCATTTTCTTCCTTCTAATTACTCTGATCAGGTCATAAACCCAGCAACTTATCTGGAATTGATATCATTAACTGCAGGTACTGTGGAACACTTTTCAGAAGGGCAGTTTTACAGGATTTAGGACACTGTCCTATATGTTGGGTCATTTGAGATATAAGGGCTCCGCTCCAGTCAGAATGGGTAGAGATTGTGTGCCTCAAATTCCGTATTCAAGAGGAAATATATTATAAGAACTGCCCACCATTTCCCCAACATCCAACAGAAGCACCTCGACCACAGAGGATAGTTGGTCGAGGAGGTTGACAGGTGGTTAGGAGCGGCAAATCGGTGCCCATCATGGGCTCTCCAACATATTACCTCCACAAACCATATAAAAACTACAAACAGGTATCTGCCTCTATCCCAGAAATCAAACAAAGGGCAGAGGACACTGCAGAGCAGGACACTACAGCACAGGAGCTAGCATAACAAAACTCACCAAAACATGATCCAAAACAAAAAAGGCAAAAGGAAATCCACAAAACTTCGATCATGATGACTCCATGATCCGGGAGCTGATATGTATCTCCAGCCAGGGGTAATGGTCAGATGTTTCTCAGGTACATCAGCATGGAGAGACATTGACCATGTTGCTAAATTGTTCAGGAAGCAGGAGAAAAACATTAACGTCCTGGTACACATAGGGACTAACGATCTCATGAGCTGGTCATTTGTGGAGACCAAGGAACACCTGACCAGGCTGGGTGACAAACTATCATCCATTTCATCCTGCATCTCCTTCTCTGAGATCCTGCCAGTCTGGGAGCGGGGAAGATGGATGGAAGGTCAGAGAAGGGAGATAGGAGAGCTAAACATGTGGCTCAAGGGCTGGTGCCAGGAAAAAGGACACAAATTTGTAGGGAACTGGCAACAGTTTTTGCAGTGAAAGTTTTTAAATTTGATGATCTGCATCTGACTAAGGAGGAGTGAGTGCATTGGGGCAGAAGTTTGATGTCTTTGTAGAATATTTAAACTAGCAAATGGGGAGAGGGATGCAGCACCCCACACGTCGAATGGGAAGAACACCCTCCTCCTCAGCTAGTGGTCAAACAGAGTGCAACATGTCTGTAGTTCATTTGCATCACCAGGTAAAGAAAAAGGTCCAGCTCCCCATATGATGCACAGAGGAAATGCCAGACCTCACCCAACAACTAACACACCAAAATCTGGCCAATGGAAAATCATGTACACAAATGCTTGCAGTCTAGAAAACAAGAACCCACACCTGCAGGCAATAATGACAGAGGTTAAACTGGAAATAGTAGCCATCAGTGAGACATGATTTACCAGTAACCATACTTGAGGGACTTCAGTCCCTTGCTTTGTACTATTCAGAAAGAGACCGAGTGCAAAAAGGGGGTGGAGTGGCCTTTATGCAATGAAAATATCAAAGCTACAGAAATTCAGAATAGACATAAGGAGCCAGAAGAACTGTGGGTCACCCTGGAAACAGGAAATGGCACAGCAATACGAACTGGGTTGTGTACAGGCCTCCAGACTAGGGGAGGACATAGACACATTACTGTTAGAAGATATACAAAACATGACAGCTAAAGGGGAGGTTCTGATAATGGGATACTTCAACATGTCAGATACAGATTGGTGTCAACACCAGCAGGAACATCTGCCAGAACTAGACACATGGTGGATTCCCTGCAGAGGGAGGGCCTCAAACAACTGGTACAACAACCCACAAGAGACAGGGCTATCTTAGATCTAGTGCTGACTAACAGGGAAAGAATTACAGATCTCCAGGTAGAAGGTCAACTGGGGCCAGTGACCATCACATGGTATGGTTCTGTTTGGCCACTAGAACTAAATCATCCCATTCCAAGGCAAAAATATGGGACTTCAGAGGAGCTGATTTTGATAAGATGACCAACAGAGTCAAGCTATCCCTGGCAAATGAAATACAGGTGAGAGGGTAGAGGCAAAGTGGTCAAGCATTAAAGATGCAATACTTGAAGCAACATCCCATTATGTTAGAAAGAAAAAGTGCAAAGAAGAAGGAAACCACTTTGTTTCTCAAAACAGTAGCAGAAAAGGTCAAAGCCAAAAGCTGGCATTCAGGAAATATAAGGGAAAGCAGCAGGATGAAGATAGGAGGCATACCAAACTTCCCTAAGGGAAGCAGGGAAGGCAGTGAGGCAGGCAAAGGCCCAAACCAAGGAAACACTAGCACAAACAGTAAAAGAAGGTGACAAGACTTTCTATAGATACATTAGTGAAAGGAGAAAGTCCGGGGGTATTATAAGATCAAAGGGGATAAGGGGCATGTGAGGAGGAGGACCATGTAAAAGCATCTACCCTAAATATATACTTCTGCTCAGTATTTACTGAAGAGAAGGCAGGGCAGGGCCCACAGCTCAGCACCATGGACACAGGGGGAGGGAGGTGTGCACTAGTCCCTTCACAAAAGAAAGGGTCCTACAAGAGCTTGATAAGCTCAGGGTGGACAAGGCAAAGGGACCTGATGGCACACCTCCCGGGTACTAAAGGAGCTAAGGGTGGAACTAGCAGAGCCATTATCAGAACTGTTTAGTGAGTCTCTGAGCACAAGAAAGGTCCCAGAAGACTGGAGAATGGTCTCATGTGATCCTGCTCCACAAGAGTGGTAGCAGGAGGAGGCAGAGAACTACACACCAGTCAGTCTTACCTCAGTAGTGGGCAAGATTATGGAGGCACTGCTTAAGGAAAGGATAGTGCAACACCTGGAATCCATAGTAACACAGGAACCAAGACAGCCTGGGTCTACAAAAGGAAGGTCCTGTCAAACTAATCTCATAGATTTCTTTGACTGGGTATCAGAGTGGCGGACCAAGGGGCAGTTGATGTCACCTACCTTGACTTCAGCAAAGTTTTCGATACTGTTTCACATAGAAGATTGATTAATAAGCTGGGTAGCATCGGGGGTCAGAAGTTGGTCAACTGGATGGCAAACTGGTTGATGGGCAGAAAACAGAGAGTGATGGTAAATGGTATACAGTCAGAAGAGACGCAAGTCACAAGTGTGGTGCCTCAGGGATCAGTCCTGGGGCCCGTCCTCTTCAATATCTTCATCAGTGACATTGCAGATGGACTGAGGGTAAGGTTTGTCTGTTTGCTGATGACACCAAGATCTGCAACAGAGTAGATGATCCAGATGGGGTGGGCAGAATGAGTAGAGATCTGGATAAACTAGCAAAATGGTCGGAAGAGTAGAAACTTGGGTTTAATGCAAAGAAGTGCAAGATCATGCACATGGAAAGAGAAACCCTGAAGCCACCTATTGGATGGTAGTGGAGTTGCTGGCAGTCACAAGGGAGGAAAGAGACTTGGGAGTCATCATCATCAATGACCTTAAATCATCTAAGCAGACCATTAAAGCAGTAGGTAAGGCTAGAGGATGTTGGGGTGTATTAGTAGGGATAACACAAGTCAGAAGAGGGACGTCATGTGCTCGAAAGATACTTAGAGTACAGGAAAAGTGCTACAAATGGCTCTGCCTAGCCTCAAATGCAGTATGCTGCTCTCGACAGGGCCTGGGGACTATATAAATCCTCTGACCGCACTGCTGACTTGGAGAAATACAGAGAACTGTGGAATCACTGTGAAAGCCTCCAAACAGGCCAAGTCTAAGTACCTGTGTGATCTACAGACCATTTACCTCTGGGACCCCAAAAATTCTGGAGCCAAATAAATCTTCTACTTAAAGTACCCCAGTGCCCAGGATGGCGCACTAATTGTTGGGAATACCCATACCAATGATCCCTCAACAGTAGCAGAGGCATTCAATGCCTCTTTCACAAACCCAAGTGGACTCTCCCCACCCCTCCTGGTGCTCCCCCATTCACAGTACCAAATGGGAGCCTGCAAGGGCTCATTTCATCTGAAAACTGTCAAACCATCTGAAGTACTACCTCTCCTGCTTAAAATTAATCCTGATTCCTCCCGGGACATGACCTGCTTGAACCAAGGCTACTGAGGGCCTCTGCTCCTGCCATCACCCTCCTTGTCACATGGCTAATCAATAGGTCCCTCCTCAATGGAACAGTCCCAAGCAAATGGAAAGTAGCAACCATAGTCCCAGTCCATAAAAAGGGCCCAGGGATGAAGTGGGAACTACAGGCCTATCTCCATTCTCTGCCCTCTGGGAAGATGCAGGAGAGATTGGTCTATAACCAACTGCGTGACTACCTTGAGCAGCACTCTCTCTAACCGACATACAATACAGCTTCAGGAAAGGCCATGGCACAGACACTGCCCTCATCTGGCTTACATCTGATGTCCTTGACGCCATGGACCAGGGCTCTCATACGGTTGCATTATTTATTGACATGTTGAAGGCTTTTGACTTGCTCAGCCATAGTCTTCTTCTCTCCAAACTCCACCTCCTTGGACTGGATGGGCTGTCTCACTCCTGGTTCAAGAGCTATCTACTCAATCGAAGCCAAAATGTCCTCTGGAAAGGAAATCAGTCCAGCACCTGACCGGTAGTCTCTGGGGTACTTCAGGGCTCTATCCTGGGCCCCTGTCTTCACCCTCTTTGTCAATGACATAGAGAGGTTTGCAGGCCAAGCAAACTCATTCTCTATGCAGATGACACTGTCATCTACTGCAGTGACCCACTACCTAGCGTTATCACTGCCAAACTCCAGACCAGTCTTTCAGCACTTGAAGCCTGGTTCTCTGCTAACTCCCTAACATTAAATGAGGAGAAAATGAAGGTTGTCCTGTTTGGAACCTGATGCCTCAGCTTAGACAGGTGTGACCTTCTGCTGCTCCAAACTGCCCAGGTGAAGCGAGTCGAGGTCCTAGATAGGATCAAATACCTAGGGATCCTCATTGACAAGGAACTGTCCTACAAACCTCACATCGACTTGTTAACTAAGTCCATCCACCAGAGGCATGGACTCCTCTACTGTCTAGGAAGTTCCCTTTCGGATGAGGCACGACGTGCAATCACTAACTGCACACTTCTCCCTGCCTCCTTTATGGTGCTCCCCTGTTACAGTTCCTATGAGAAGGGAACTTAGAAAACTCATGGTGCTCTACCACAGAGTGGCATGCTTTGCCTTCAACTCCCCTGGAGGCACCACTGTGAGGTCCTCCTAACCTCCATTGGCCCACCATATGTCAATAGATGGCATACTTCTCCATCTGCCTGACCTAAAATTCACCACCTCTGGCCCTCCTCCTCATCTGCATGGACTGTTCAACCCCAGAGTACAATGCTGATACATTAGATCCTCAACTGGCCATCCCTTGTCATCCCTCATATACGTACCAACCCTGGCAAGCTCCTTTAAATATGCTACCCCACAGTTATGGAACTCACTCCCAGCAAACCTGGTTGATAGGCCTTCTCTTCAAGGATTCAAGTCAGGCCTCAAAGTGTACCTCCTGGAACTTAGCCTTTGTGGCTGTAATCACTAGCCCCTTTCCCTCCTTTTCATCTGTGACCATTGTACTACTATTGCCCTATCTGGCGATTGTGCCTACCTAACTGACTCCTGATAATTCTGTGCATTGTGCAACTGTGATTTCTTGACTGTCAACCTGTAATTGCTCTCTCTCTCCGCCAGTGCTATGTCTCCAGTCTAACAACTGTATTATCATCCACTGTATGTAATCACTGCTGTATGTATCGAATCCCAGGTCACCCCTGAAAAGGGACATCTGGTTGCAGTGGGCTTACTCAGTTATCAAAATCTAAATAAATAATAAATAATAATCCCTCTTTACAACACACTGGTTAGGCCCCATCTGGAGTACTGTGTGCAGTACTGGAGGCCACACCTTCTAAGGACATTAACCAAACTGAAGCAGTCAAGAAGGGTAACCAAAATGGTGTGGGGACTGCATCAGAAAACATATGAGGACAGATTAATGGAGAGCAACATGTATACCCTAGAGCAAAGGAGGAGAGAGGTGATATGATCGAAACATTCAAACACCTTAAGGGCATTAACAAGGTGAAAGAGTCTAACATGTTTAAATATAAGAAAATAGCAGGGCAAGAGGACACAGCATGAGATTAGAGGGAGGCTGATTAAGGGGTAATGTGAGGAAGTTATTTTTCACAGAAAGAGTGGTGGATGCATGGAATGGCCTACCTCAGGAAGGGGTGGATATGAATACAGTGCAAGGCTTCAAACAGGCATGGATAGACATAAGGGAGTAATACAGATGAGTATGAATAGATAGGCCATTGACAGAGCAAAGACCAATGGCACATTCATAAGGTAGAAAAGAAATGGGCAGATTGGATGGGCCTTGCGGTCCTTGTCTGCCATTAACTTCTATGTTTCTATGTTTCAAATCACACAAAGGCTATGGCATCTATGAGCAGCAGGACAATCTTGGCCAATCAATCAGATAACTGCTCACTGTAGGTGTCTGCACTTTGGCAGATGGAAGGTGCCAGTTCCAGGGGCAGTCAGCCTCACTTAAAGCAACTGGATCAATAAATCAAGAACCATACCTCGAGCTACAATAATAGGTTTAGCCACAGCCAATAAGGGCTGTGAAAAGCTACCAAATGACCAAAGTTATTTTCTTTGTTGGTGCCATATAGTGCTGTTTAGTCACAATCATCAAAGTGTATGTGTGCATGTGTGTGTGTGTGTGTGTGTGTATGTAACCTGTCCTGCCCATAGGAATGAGATAGCTAACAGCTGCAGTTGCACTGCTTGTAGTCTGACACTGTAGTCTGACTTTCAGTTTCAGAAAAGTCTAGGCAACATATGAGTTAACCCCTAAATTGCTGAAAGAAATAGAATAAATCTATTAGACTGAGCTGGAGAGATGATAGAAACAGCAGTTTAAAAGTCTTGTTTTGTTAATATCCTGAGAAGTTCTGAGGTACAATACAGTAGCACCTCCCCTTCAGATGTCTTTAACATAGAGCAGCAAATAGCAAAATCAGAGGGAAGTGCACTATTTTGCAGCTGTGGAGGAACATTTCCAAATGTCCAAAAGGGAGTTCCACAATCAGCTGTTTTAGAGCTACAATCTGATCTATCCCAAAAGGGCTGTAGGCTCCACCCACAGCCCTAAAAAGGCTTTTATTTTATAATAATTGCAAAATTCAAAAACACATTTTTGGACCACTAGCCACTTTCACTAATAAACTATTTAACTAATCCAAAAGGTCTGAATATTGCTAAAATACAGACTTTGTAAATAGTATCTTCAAAATTATTACACCCACAGTGCAACACAGTCTATCAACACTCCAATAAATATTCCTGGCAACAGTTTATGCTCCATGCATATTTATTTAATTAATGGAAATAGTGGACCACCGTGTAACATGTAACTAGAGATGTTGAAGTTTTACTTCGACAGCAAAGTTCTAGTGAAGTTGTAATTTCACTTTCTTGAATTACTTCACAAAGTTTCCACTTTCCAATTTCACCTAACTTTATCTAACTTCTCTAGCAAAGTGGTGAAATTAAGGTGAATTTAGGAGAAGTTAGGTGAATTTAAGTCAATTTGCCTAGAAAAGGGCAACTTTGCCTTGTAAAAACTTTGTAAAGTCAGCACCTTGCAATTCAAGAATTTTGGAAACTTCATAAATTAATTTGCAAAGCAAATTTTATCCAATTCGACCATTTCTACTTGTAACACCAACTCAGCACATCGGCAGTAACTCTCAAGAGCTACATTGTAAATAGCATCTTCTGCTTTTGGTGCTTTTTTCAAAGTATTTTATAATGAATACTATCACAGTTTTTTCCTCTGCATAGGCTATATATAAGTAAATGATACTGAATTTTATGAGAAAAACTTAAATAGACACTGCTTCTTTGGTGGTAGTTCCACTATAACTAGTGCACATGTTGGTGAGTTAAAATGTGGAACTATTGCCTTGTCAATAATACTATGTGATACTGCATACTTTTCATAATTGTTTTGTAAAACTTCCAGTGTGTATAAATTATTTTTAATTAGATCTTTTTGTAACTTTAGCCACTACAATATTCTTCACTGTACATATTTTGATTTTTAGAAATATGCTAGTGAGCACTTGACATGTCACTGCCAGGAGTACTTAAGAAGTGTCAGTTTCAACTAACTCTGCCCCTTGATAAAATCTCCTGTGAGAGGCAATATGAAGGGATGTTTTGGTTGAATAAATGACCTACCTGGACCTGCTTGGTGTGTGCAGATTCATTTTGCTTTTGCATATGTTACTGTGGTATTTGCACCTTCATGGGCTACTGAAGTGTGTTACTTCTGCTCTATCAAGTACCTGAGGAGAAGCAGAGGTTAAGGTGGTGAAGTAATAGTAATGGTGATGGCAGGAGAAGACAGAGATGAAGAAGCTTGGGATCAAGGCCATTAGGGCTCACAACCTTCTGGAGATTGAAAGCTAATTGGGGCATAAGAGAGACAGAAGGTGTGGTAGGAGAAAAGGAGAAAGCGTGTATGGGAGGAGGAAGGAGAGAAAGGACAGGGAGTGGAGGGAGGAGCAGGAGGGAGGGATTGATCACAGGAGATTATGAAGGGTTGATGGAAGAAGCAATAGCAGCAGGGTTGGAGATGGGAAGTTAATGGCTGGTGGAGAGCACAGGAATAATGCCTAGCATTAAGAGTTTTAGTAATAAATAATCATGGTTGACCATATCAAGTGCTACACACAGCACTGTGTGCAGTTTTGGAGACCTCATCTATGCAAAGACATAGACAAGATGGAAGCAGTCCAGAGGAGGGCAACTAAAATGGTGCATGGTCTGTATCAGAAACCATATGAAGAGAGACTGAGAGAGCTTAATATGTATACCCTTGATGAAAGGAGGGACAGGGGACATGATAGAAACATTCAAGTACCTCAAGGAATCAATAAAGTCCAGGAGGGTAGCATCTTTCAGAAAAGAGATGTGTAAGAACAAGGGGGCAAAATTTTAAGATAGAGGGAGGCTCAGGGGTAATGTGAGGAAATTTTTTTCACGGAGAGGTGGAGGATGCATGGAACCGCCTCCCTGGGGAGGTTGTTGGGTCTAAAACAGTGGGGAATTCAAACATGCATGGGACAGACATACTGTAAAGCTATTGTAGTGGGGTGGCAGGAAGTAGGCTGTTGGTTAACTAAAATCTGCAGCTTATCCAGTAGGTAGTGAAATGGGCAGACTGGGTGGGCCAAGTAGTCCTTATCTACCGTCAAAGTCTATGTTTCTGTGTTTCACTGAGGTCTAGGAAAAGGTGCCACAAAAGAGCATCTGATCAAGTCGGGACATGCAAATCATTATTGACTTTGACCAACACAGTGGAGGCACTGTGTTTTCTCTGCAGTCAGACTGCAAGAGGGATGATGTTATGTTTATTTAGTTAATCTCTGAGCTGTGTGTTAGCCATTTCATCCACTACTTTTGTTAAGGTACTGATAAATTAGATATACAGTATGTCTATCGTTAAGTCAGATTTATCTCCAACCTTGAATAGCCTCATATGCAGGGACACTGGTTTACGGATTGAGAAAGGGCATATTCCATTTTGCACATTGTAAAAAACGGTATTGTCACGGTGTCTGCTAAGCCAAAATCTGGTTTTACCGGTATTTGGTTCTCTGTACTTTATTTAACAATTTTAACTCTGTTAACATGCATTTTAGCAATTTTGACCTCCACTGTTGCAATCCTTCCATCCTTGTACCAATTTAAAGTTATTTTAGGTACAAGATGTGATGGCAGACAGCACTACAGGCCCCATCCCTAAGGTGTGATGGAAGCAGCTACAGCCCCATCCCTCAGATGCGATGGCAGCACCAACACGGCACTATGCCCCCATCCGTCAGGTGTGATGGCAGCACCAACAGCACTACGGCCCCCATTCTTCTGGGGTGATGGCAGCAGCAACATCACTATGACCTCCCTCCCTCAGGCGTGATAGAAGCAGTAGCACTGCGGTCCCCATCCCTTAGGTGTGATGGCAGCAGTACTACTTTCCCCATCCACCAGTGGTGATGGCAGAATCACTACAGCCCCACCCCTTGATTGTGATGGCAGTAGCAACAATGCAGTCCGCATCCCTCGGGGTGATGGCAGTAGTGACAGCACTATGATCCTTTCTTCAGCACCCACACCCCACATGCACAAGTTACAAATGACTTGGTCTCTTTGCTTGTTAGAACTCAGCTGTGAATTAATCTGAACCATCACCACTAAGGTGGACTACCTTTGTTTTTCCTATCTATAATTTAACTCCTGAATTGGATTTCTGCCTGTGACACGCTGACCAGGGTTGGGAACAGACTTGGGTGGTGGAGGGCCAGCTGGTGGGTGAAGGCTTGATTGTCCAATGACCACGCACCTTCTCCTGGGAGGAGGGTGGGTTCATGGCTCAGCATTTGCTGGCCCCTGGTGGAGGCCAGAGGTGCAACAACATGACAGCCCTCACTGCAGGAGGGAGCATGACTGACATCGGCTTGTGCCTTGACATCATGTGGCCTGTCAAGAAAATGGGAAACACCCGCTGGCCAACCGAAGGACAGCTGTTGGTCCCTCCATAAACTGGAAGCCCCAGATGTGTGTCCGCTCTGACCCCTGCCATGCTAAGGATACAGGAGCTCTTTGAGATAATTCTCCTTCCTGGTAGCCTTCCACAGGGGTAGGGACCCACTCAATGAAGGGTTACTTGGGTTACCTGGTAGCACAGCACTAAAAGGGCAGTGGATGGTGGTCGGGAAAGGGGCCTAGGCAGGCCCTGAAGAGTGATGGCCAGGGAGTAGGAGGAGATAAACAAAACTGCTTGAATTTGCTTTTTGACATAAAGTGTCTTCACCTAAAAATCCACAAGTGATTAGTGGAGGACCTTCAAATGGATTCATGCATCTCCCAGACATGTGGATGATTTGTTTTTATTTGGTGTCCATTAAAAGGGTGTCTCCCAGTTTTCATGTCTTTGTTCAGATGTGAATTGAACACCACTCTGCCCACCAGCATCATACAGCCCTGTGGTCTTACCTTCTATGTGTCATTGACTGTGCTTTCAAAATCCACTGGCCAAACATATGTACACTTAAATACTTAACTTTTGCTTTTTGTTGAAGCAGTCATCGGAAAACTTTTTGTTGTCACAGAGACTGAAACAGCAGGTGGGAGAAAAGGGCAAATCATCCAATTCACCTAAATGGGGTGCTGACTGTGAAGTCTTTTCATAAGTAGTAAGGCAGTTTCTTCTTTGTGAACATATTTTCATTCAGACTAGTTTTCATTCAAACAACTGAGGATTTTGATGGCCCTACTGATTACAGTATAAACTTGAATAAGCTAGTTGGTAACAGTGATCCTATGTTTAGCAATCTACAATCTAGATGCTCATATGCAAACAATACAATGAGAACCTAACTAAAATCTAAAACAAGCTTATAAAACACATAAATGTATCTGCACATTTACCTTTACCTATACAAAATCATTGCAGTCCAAGTAAAACGAGGCAAATTTCATGGTACCCTGACTACTATTCTATGATATAATAAACATATATTGGTATTTTTTTATATTCTTTGTAAAGGAGGTAAGGCCCACTAGGCAGAACTGTCTGTTTTCAGGAGTGACCTAGAAGCACTGGGGAGGTTAAGTGACTTGCTTGGAGTCGCACAGTATGCAAGTGGAGGTTGTGAGAATCAAACCCAAGACTGTTGGATGTACCCAGTTCAATCACTGTTTGTTACTCTAACCACTAGGCATGGGTGATTAAACTGAATGGCTGATTACAACAAAGCAGTGCAGATAATTTCTTACTGACTCTTTATGCAGCAAAGCAGAAAGAATGCAAAGCACATCAGCATTCATTTTAAGATGCTGAAATTGTTGGCCCACTGGCACTGCAGTAACACTATTGCTTGCAATGCCAGTGACCCAGGGTCAGACGTGAACTCAGTTTGCTGGAGGTCTGGCCAGGGAGTAGGATCAAGCACCGGGGAATGCCTCCTCCTCCAGGAAGGGTGGGCTGCAGGTCCTGAAGCTTTACCACCACCTGTGTGACCACGGATGGTGGTGCAATGGTGCTGCAGAGTGATCAGGAGGGGAGGACGCTAGCCAGGATCTGGAGCAGTGGCATGTCTCTATGTGACCTACCTCCTTGGAACTCCTCTAGTGCAGATGCCCTCAGGGACAGAGAACAGAAAACCAGGAACAATCACTGTACATCGGTCACTGGCAGAAGGGACCCAGGTGCCCCAGACTTCATAACCAGGCACCAAGAGGGACCCACTGAGCTGCCCGCCACACTAACGGAATGTGAAGGGTGACCTGGGGTTCTCTCCCTTCCCACCTGGGGTACAATCCAAGCAGGATAGGGGCAGGCCCACAGGAGCTCCTGAGCATTACCTGGGGTGAAGCTAGGGATACCCAGCCTAGGGATCTCTGAAAAGTGGAGACTGATGCTGTGAGAAGCAGACATAGAAAGAGAAAATAAAAAATTTAAAAAGATGCTGAAATCGTTGAGATTCTGTGCAGTGACATACAATTTCCGTGAAGCACAGTACAAAAATTCAAAATCCACATACCAAGCAGGATTCCATGAATTTATTACGGTGTTACGTGTAAAATGGAAAACCAGGGTCCCTGCTCATATGTGTGTAGTTTCTATAAAGTGAGCATTTCATCAATGGTTGGGATAAACTGAATACATTTATAATGGAAGCAGCTGAATATGGATAACCAGTTTTAGGAACTAGGGATCTAGATTATCTGGTTCTGCACTTTGCAGGGTCAGTTTTCATGATGGAAATGATTTCCTGCTTGACCACAATAGTTTTCAAATACAATAGCATTCAAGCTCCCACATTTGAATCTCAATGTTCAATATGGTGCAGGATGATGATAGTAGCTGTAGACCTATCAAAAGCCATGCTGGCATGGAGAAAGTGATCTTAAGTTATTCCACAGCATTTATTTATTTAGTTTTATCATTGATGACCATCTCACATTCCAAAATTTGTTTTGGTAATAAAAGATGATTGTCCACCATCTAGCATCTTTAACATTTGCCAACATTTGAAGGAGTACTTTTCTTCCCTTTCATCAGATTGAGGTAATAGTTACATTTAGCTGACCTCATTTATTTGGTGCAGAGATTTCTTTTTATTCTAAACATAGACCAATTATGATCATTGTAAGTAAGCCTTGCATTGTTCAAGTGTAGGTCTCTGTCTCATAAGAGCTTATAGAATGTCACATGAGAACCAGAAGTACAATTTCCTTGTTCTTTTCTTTTCCTTTTTCTTTGTCGGGCAGGAGTGAGGGAGGTGGTTAGGTTGTAAATGGGAAGAGGGTGGGACAGGTTGAAACTGAAACTCAATCAGGTACTTAGTTATACTTACTACACTGTACTTTGCAACTATGCTGTGGAAGAGGGTGAGTGCTATGTAGGTGGGGAATGAGAGGACATCTTTAATGCTTGTTGAAGGCAGACAACTGGAAAGACTACTCAGAGGGTATGAGGGAGTAGCAGTTTCTTAGCCTTTTTATAGAAACTTCACATGGTGAAACTTTGATGGCAAAATGCCTCTTTGTAAAGTTAGGCAAAGTCTTCACCTGGCAAAGATCCTTAGCGAGGTCAAGAACTCCATAAAGGGATACTTTGTGTTATTCAAAGTCAGGAAACTTTGCATAGCCTTTCACAAAGAAAATTTCCTTGACTTCCACAACCTCTACTGATGAGTCAAACTTGCAACAGGACAAGTATTTGTGGTCTATCACTACTGATATAGCTCCCAAGCTAGTGAGATAATCTAGATGTTTAGGGTCAAAATCAAACTAGCAATGCAAAAATTGTTGTGACAGCAGTAGTACAATTTTAATAGGAAACTGTCACTGCCAACCATGCAATCCTCATAGTGGGAGTTTGAAGGGTCATGAGGAGGGTGTATCCTTCTAACCTCCTCCCCCACACTCGATCACCACTGGAATTTCAAAAGTTGGCCACACAGTTGACTTGGTACCTCAGCTCTTCCCTCACCTACCAAACTTTCAAACATGACCAATCAGCTGGCCAGAGTACTTGTGGTGGTACAGCATCTGATGTCCACTACCAGCAGCCATAATGACTCAGCTCCCTCCTTTGCTCCTCATCAGCCACACTATCATGGCTGCTGGAATTTGAAGGGGTCATGAGAGGGCATCCATATGACTTCTATGCTCCCTCTCCATGATCACCACTGGAGTTTCTGGCCACAGAATTGACACAGTCCCTCTGCTCTTCCTATGCCTGCCAAAAGTACAAACTGGACCACCAGCAGGCCAGACTGTTCATAGTGGCAAAGCTTCCAGAGCACACTTCCACCATCCATAAAGATTCAGCTACCTCCTTTGTTCCTCACCAGCTACACTATCCTCACTGCTGGAGTTTAAAGTGCTTGTAAGGGAGGCCGTCTGTCTACCTTTTAACTTCCTCCCCATAATTGCTGCTGAATTTCAGGTACAGAATTGACTCAGCACCTCAGATCTTCTCAGGCCTGACAGAAGTTCAAACTTGGCCAATCAGCTGACCAGTCTACTCATGGTGGGTGGAACTTCCAGAGCACACTGCCATAAAGACTCAGCTCCCTCCTTTGTTCCTCTCCAGCTATGTTATCTTCACTATGGGAGTTTGAAGGATCATGAGGGAGGGTGTCCAGCTACCTTCAACCTCCTTCCCTCTTCAACATTTTTTCCTTTGGTATCCAGGTAAGGCTCACTAGGCACAAATGTCTGTTTTCAGGGGTGACCTGGGAGCACTGGGAATGTTAATGACTTGATCAGGGTCATAGTATGCAAGTGAAGACTTTGGGAATTGATACCAGATCTGCTGGATGTCAAGCTCAATCACAGATCATTACTCTAACCTCTAGGCTATACTGCCAGGCTAAATTGCTGATGAAAGTTAAAAAGCTGACTGTAGAACTGAGTCAGTGCTTCAGCTCTTCCTGCACCTGCCAGAAGTTTAAACATGGCCAATCAGCTGGCCAGACTGCTCATGGTGGATCGAGCTTTCAGAGCTCACTGTCAACTTCAAAAGGCACCTGTAGCAAGTGGTCTTGCTTATAAAGGGCTGCAGTGCAAAGCAAATAGTATCTACCATAGGCATCAGCCATGGAAGGAATCCAGCAGACAGAGACTCTGTCTGTTGTAAGAAACAAAGGCTTTGGACATGGTGAGACTATTTGCATGTGCTTCTCACACTTGCTTACTCTGTTACTGTTGAGTGCTGGTTTATAATCCTGTGCATCTACTGCTATTGTTCTAACAGATGCATGTTTTACTTAATTCAACTTGCTGTATCAAAAGTGCTTAGGCTCCCTATAAATGTTTATTATCATAATTAAACACTTTCTGGGTGAACTCTATATGTTGGTTTCTGTCTGCCTCTATCTGTATACTTTAGGTTAGTGAATCCCTATAGTCAGGATACTTCCTTTTAGGTGGACACTGTAAATTGTATTCAGTAATGCCAATTTGTTTATCTGTGTCTCAAATACACCTTGCCTATACCCTTTGTGGGTGGCCCACACAGACTGAAACTGTAACTGGAGACACCAAATTATATTCTTCTTGTTCCTCAGTGTACAATAGCAGAATCTTGTGTTTCAAATATATCACTTTTATCTGTGTTTCATATACACTTGTAACCTCTTCCACCCACAAGTTGTGCTGAGTAAGCCTGGAGATGTTTCTTATGCCTTCACGTGAATGTTGCCCGAGTTCATTGGGCTTGTAAAGTGGTGTGATACCTCCATCTAGGGGACGTCTTATGGCAAAGCACTGCCAGGGTCTTTCCCAGAGGAAATAAATAAAAACCCATTCTCTGTGACAGGTAATACAATAACACAATCCCTTCCATTTATCACTCTAAGCATGAAAATATACAACAAGTCAATAATGGTAAAATATGTCAACTGCTGCAAACAAATAACCAATGGGTTTATTCTGGGGTTGGAACGAGGTAGGGATAAGGAAAGAAAGCTAACAATAGACAAAGATTGCAGTTTGCATTCACCCCACTGAAAGGTTTGTCTCAGCACCTCTCCCCCACTGGTACAACAGATAATCCCACAGTCTCTGTGGTACCTCCTGATTACAGTTCAAGTGTGCACACAGATGCACAGTTGCATGCCTGTGACACTTGGACCTCGGTGCAGTACTGTGAAAATTCAGTGGTTGGTTGCAACTGTTGACCAGCATATTACACAACAGAATGTACAATAAAATAGTTGCTCCTGGCTATAAGCAGTAGCTGTGAGCTTGATTTTGTGTCACACAAGAATACCTAAAAGTATCTAGCCAGCTAGCTAAACAATAGGAGTAATCTGTTCTGTGGGTAAAACCCAGTACTCATGACCTTCAGACGATAGGCTGGTTCTGTTTCCATGGGGACATCTCTACTGCTTAGGAGGTGATGGCTGAATGGTCTTTCTGTAGGCTGGATACAGGTGCAATGGACCCAATGTGCTCCTGGTGGCAAAGTGTATGGGCCATGATGACTGTGGATGATAGGAACTCTATTCTGGTGGTGAGAGTGTGGCTATGATGCTCTGGATGATGATGATGATCTTATTCACCCCACAAGGGGACTTCTTTCACCCACTCCAACAGATGAATGATCACTTGAGACCTCAGTTGCTTTGATCACATCTCAGGATAACATTCTAACAGCAGTAGAAGATGGTGGCTCACCTCCTTCCCAGATGCAGAGCAGCTTTCAAGGCAACCCTGCTCTGATTTGGCACTAGACCGCATGCTCAGCACTCTAACTGCATCCTGCCCCTTTCCATGGGTCTCAAGTCTCTTTTGGACAAACTTTTGTTCAGATAGGAATAGCAAGTGAGAGTTATTCACAAATGCTCTCTTCTCCTCAGAGCTTTTGTTTCAGAGAAACTGCTCTGTTTGTACATCTCTCCCTGTACAGAAACAAGGGATTAAATATCAGTGACTAGCATCTCATGCATTATTGATTATGATAAACCTCTGGCTCTCAGTGGCTGTCAGTTCCAGGAGAAAAGCATGCATGCATGTCATACACCATCTTGCAATTCAGAGCTGTTTGCAGAGCTTGGATCCAAATAGATGTCAATTTCACATGGACAACATGTACTGATTTAGTTGTTTTGCTATTTGAGCAGCTCTGAGAGCTGCTTGAAACTGAGAAACCTACTTGCTGTGGGCTGCCCTACCCTGAAGACAGTCTAGAGGATGGTTGAGTGAAGACAGGTAGCGGCATGTCAGCCATGGTGAATACACCGAACAAGCCAATAGAACACATGACAGTGTCCAGTCCTGCCCCAGGTCCTGCAGCTGCAGTCTGGATCAGGGCAAGGCTGAAGTGGTAATGAAGGGAAAGCTGCAGCAGTGCCCTGAGAGAGTCAAATGCAAGCTCCCTTTTAGAAGGGTTTACATTCTCACCTCAATGAAATCCTTGGCACCCTCATCAATGCCTGAAAAACACAAAACATTGCAACCCAACACTGCAACCCAGCACAACACAGGCTATCTAATACACCTGATTCCAAACTAAACCTTTTTACTAATACACCTGCACCCTATCTGAATGGTATCAACTGTGTATTTCACAGAACACAGGGTAAACATTAATATTAGCATTTCCCCACTGTGGTAAACAATTAAACCTCCAAAAATGGCTTAAGGGCAGCACATGGGTGGGGGCAGCAATAGACAACTTATCAGCAGATTGAGCTTTTTCTACACCACATTTACAGGAGGTAATAGGGACACCATGGACATCATCAGTGAATTTAACAGGATGTTTTACTCCTCTTTCAGAACAGTGGATGCCACAAGTTCCTCTGCAATGATTTGAACAGGATCATTGATGGGTTCTGCATTCTCTGTCAAAATGGGTTCAAGTCATTCAATGCCCTCAGGCAGTTCTATTGCTAGGATACCAACATCCTCTGTGATGAGAACAAAGTCCATGATAGTGGGCCCAAATTCAGTTGGAACAAAGGGTGCTGCTGTCAGATTCAGTGGTCTTGAATGACTTGTATAACATCCTCCAGGTGCTGAAGGATGAAATTCCATGGGGAATGGTTCAGAAAGATATTCATCTGGTACTGGACAACTGTAGGGTTCCTTGTCCTCTGAGCTAGTATAGACCATATCAGACTGAGTCACTGTGGGGGCAACAGGCATTCAGGTGGAGGCACATGGTTCCTCCATGTTTGGTCTCATACCTGCTGGCAGGTCTCCTTGGTGTTGAGAGAGGTACTGGGTTGACTGATTCAGGTAACAGTTGATCATTTGGCAAAAGGTGGGATTGATGCAAAGTTTGACCACAACATTTCTTTCTTTCCATTCTCAGATGATAAACCAGTAAATCTGGAAGCTGCTACACAGCAATACGGATCCAGTTTACATGGCTCCTCAATCTTATATTTCCTATGATCCCTAATTTCCAGATAAGTACTTCATCCCTGGTCTTGAGAACATTCTCTCAGGCTATTTTGTTGTAGCTTCTTTGTTGGATAGGGACAGGATGTACTTCCCAGTCACTTCTTGGCCACCCTGTAGGCCTCTTTCAGTTGAGCACATAACCTCTTGGTGTAGTCCAGGTATGTATCTGGTAAGATGCCGACTGCTGATATCCCAAAACATAAGTCTATTGGAAGCTGGGCTTCCTCTCTGAACAATAGGAAGTAAGGTGAAACCCTGCTGAGTCATTTTAGTACAATTGTAGGCATGTGCTAAGAAAGGTACCAACTGGTTCCAGTATGGCTTTTTCTAGGATCCACTGTCACCAGCATATTAAGCAGAGATCTGCTGAATATCTTTGGCTGAGGGTCACCATGAGAATGATAGGGAGTGGTATGGGACTTCAAGATAACCATAATGCTGGTAAGTTCTTTGATGAGACAACTCTCAAAGTCTCTCCCTTGGTCAAAATGAAGGTGGTGGGGAAAACCATAATGCACAAATTACTTTTGCAGGAAACTTTAACCATGGTGGTTACATTCTGGTCTTCTGTGGGAAATACCTGTTCATAGCCAGTGTTGTGGGTGATCACCACCTGAATCTTACTGTCCCCTACCAGTCAGTTTTAAGGAAAGGAAGTCCATGCAGACTAAGTCCATCGGTCCAGTACTGATGAAGTTTACAAGTGGCGCCACCCTCTTGGATGGAGTCTTATGTGTGTTGCACGATTGCAGCATTTACAATGATTATCTGCTTCAATAGCCATGTGTGATCAGTATACTTGGTCTTGGATGAGGGCCAAGTTTTATTAGTCCCAGGTGTCCCATATCCTCATGAAGTGATCACAAAATCATTTTTCAATACTTGCTGGGAAGAACTAGTGTTTTTGGGAAAGATATTTGGGTTTTGTGATTTGACAGCAGTCCATTCTTTAGCAAAGTTTGTCACACTCCCTCAGGAGAAGTGGCACATCAGAAAGCTTTGATTCTATATGAGTGGAAGCCAGGCCCTTCTCTTTGGCTAGAATGATGTCCCACAGACTTGGATCTGTCTATTGTGCTTGTCTTACATCTGCAGGTATCTAACCATAGATCGGTGGGGGGACCACTGGACACCAGGGATTTAAATAAATATATTTTTTCACACTGTGGCTGGCAGTCAGTGAGGTGGGGTGGAACCACTAGGCACCAGTTATTTAAATAAACATATTTGTTTTACACTGTTGCTGGTGATCGAGGGGGGGCACTAGACACCAGGGATTTAGATTCACCATTTGTTATCTTCTCCTTGCTTTTGGGGTTTTAAGTGCAATTTACACTTAAAATCCCAAAGCAAGGTGAAATTACAAATGGCAAATTTTATGTAAATGGGACAACAATGCAAAGTAACCGTGGAGGTGAATTTGGTGACTTCACTGAAAATTCACCCAAGGCAAAACTTCGCTGCATCTCTACTAAGGTCATGCAGGAATGTCCAGAAAGTATCTAGCTAGCTAAACAATAGGAGTGACAGTTCAGTGGGTAAAACCTAGTACTCACAACCATTAGATGACAGCTGGTGCTGTTTTTGTGGGATGTCTCTCCTACTTAGGCAGTTGATGGCTGGATGGTCCTTTCAGTAGACTGGTATAGGTGCAGCAGACCAGATGTGCTCCCAGTGGCAAAGGTTGCAGGCTGTGATGACTTTGCATAATAGGAGCTCTTTCTGTAAACTGGGTATAGGTGTTGTAGACACAATGCACTTTGGTGGTGAGGTGTGCAGGCCGTGATGATGCTCCAGGCGATGATGATCATATTCTCCCTACAAGAGGACTTAGATGCACACACCTAACAGGTGGGCAGTCACTTGGGACCTCAGCTGGTTCAGTCCCTGTCAGGATAAAATCCTAACAGCAGCAGCAGGCAATGGCTCACCACCTTCACAGATGCAGAGCCACTTTCAAGTCAACCCTGCTCTAATTCAGTGCTAGAGCCCATGCTTGGCACTCTAGCTGCATCAATCTCCTTTCCAGGGATCACAAGTCTGTTTTGGGCAAACTTATCAGTCAGACAGGAATAGCAAGTGAGAGCTATTCACACTCTCCTCTCCTCAGATGTTTTGTTTCAGAAAATCTACTCTATTTGCAATTCTCTCCCTTGTGCAGAAATCCATGGATTAAATATCAGTGCCTATCATCTCATACATTATTCATTATGCTAAACCCCTGGTTCTCAGTGGCTGTGAGTTCCAGGGGAAAGCATATATGCAAGTGCTCAGCCAACTTGCATTTCAGAGCTATTTTGCAGAACTGAGCTCCAAACAGATGTCAGTTTCACATAGACAGGACGTACTTACTTACTTGTTTTGCACTTGTTGTGGGGCCCCAACCCAAGGCAGTTTACGGCCAGATGAGTGAATAGAGGTGGCAGCATGCTGGCCATAGTGAGAAGGGCACTGAATAAGTCTGCAGAACAAATAACAGTGTCCAGTTCAGCCTTGGCTGCCACAGCTGCAGTCTGGACTGGGATGAAGAAGTGGTGCCGGGAAGGCAGTAGCAATGGTCTGGACAGAGTCAAAGGCAAGCCACTATTTAGGAGGTGGTTACACATTGTATCTGCACTCTGTCTGGGTAGCCTGTACAGGCTAAATTGTATTGGTTATACATAACTTGTGTTCCAGTTTGTGCTTTTGTGCATGACTTAGGAACAGTTTGTTGTGGTATAGAGCAATAGCTCTTTTTTTATTTTCTATTGTAAAGTATCACTACTAAATTGAATTATGGATTAACTACATGAGCTCTTTATTTGTGTTGCCAGTTTGCTATGATCTCTAGTCTACTACTTACAGTTAGCCATGTACCTAACATGACAAGCCTCTATAAACACCGATCACTCTGGTTTTACCATGTCTAATTTAATTACTAGTCACCAAATCATCTGTGTTCATCAGCATCTTCTTATCTCTAAGTTATTGAGCTGGATTTTATTTTGTCCTGAAGAGACTTTGTTTCTGCATCTTCATATATGAAACCTGCTACTTGGTCCTCCTGCCCTTTTCCCATATTATTATGGCAGGTGACATTGAACCTAATCCTGGTCCTATGAATGTCCTGCCATGTTCTTTTGCCCCACCATTGCTGGAAACAAAGGGACTCAAGATTACCCATCTAAATGATAGGATCCTGATTCCTAAATTAGATGAATTATCAGCCTGGATCACTCATTATCAACCTGACATTCTGGGGACTATGGAAACATGGCTAAAACCAACCTTTCCAGATAGCATCTATACCTTACCTAGTTATAGCCTTATTTGTTGTGATTGTACTATCACAAAGAAAGGGATGGCACACTGATGTAGTATAAATCACCCTTAATGTTACAAGTCCAAGCCCCCTCATCCCAGCTAACTCCCATCTTGAATGTTGTCATGGTGTGCTTACACTGGATAGTGTGGAAAAGCATGATCTTTCTGCATTTTATCCCACCAGCTGGAAATAGGAATACTGTATATTTCTTTCTTTGGTTACAAGTAGGTTCCCTGATCAAAACAAATTAAGTCATCCTATTTGGTAATTTCAACATGTGTTGGTGTAGCAGTTGTAATAAAAATATTGAGCAAATACTCAATAAACTTCATCTGTCCCAAACTATTACAGAACCCAACAGATGCTCTAATAATGAGAGCGGCCTGACTTTGATTAATTGGATTTTCACTCCCAGAGTAGACAGAATCCGATGCTCTGGTGTGCTTTTGGATACCAAAAGTGATCAGTCACCTGTATTCTGTGTATAGTGGAATAAGATGCCAAATTCTCCACTGGAGCTATTCAGTTTAGAAATTTTTCTTGATTTCATCCTAAGCAGTTTGGACTAGCAGTGTCTCACACTTACTGGGTCTTTCTGTATGAGACTATGGATTTTATCTCAGCTGTTACAGTCTTTACCTCAGTATTTACTAAACTGCAGGATATGTTTGCACCCTTACCAGGAGAAGGATGTGCTGTCCTGTCTCTAAATGGCTGGACCATAATCGCCTCTCTAGGTTTTAGAAATAGATCAAAAGTGGCATTTATTCAAGGTCTTTTCATCTAAGACTGACTGGACTGAACATAGAGCACTTTGTAAGGAATGTAAGAGAGCAATCTGGCATGACAAGAGCCTCCACTGTAAGCAATGTTTGGCTCCAATGCCCCAAATCCTAGGTTCTTCTTGCAGTGCATTAAACAAATGTAGGTCCTAAAAGGTGATCATGCCTCCTCTGACATGGCTTTAGGTTATGTAAATTGCAATAGTAGCTCCACAACAATCAATGCTTTTACCCTGTAACTGCTACTTCTCAGATCTCTCTCCTCTTATGTCATGATCTTCCTTGCTTTGCCTCAGTCACTGTCCAGCAGTGACTCCCTAATGCACCCTCCATCCTCTCTAAGCATCCCCTTTTACTTTAAATGGACTCAACCTGCTGAGGTTTGCAGGTTCCTTAAGCAAGAACCTGAGTCCAACTCCACAGACTCTGAAGATAATGAGTCTAAATTTCTTAGGATTACAGTGTATGAGCTTGCCTCCCTACATCTACATTGTTTAATTTGTCCATGTCCACAGGTTTCATGCTTGAACTGCAGAAATCCTCTCATGTAGTCCCTGTGTTTAGGAAAGATAACACAGACTTATGTATAACGATAAGCCCATTGCCATCCTTCCTGCCTTAAAAGATTACTTAAAAATTGCTACCTCACAGCTCAACACTTTTCTGTTCTCTTATGACATTCTTTCTCCAATGCAGCATGGGTTCAGAAAAGGTCATATCAATACAACTGCTCTCCTTACACTTACAAGCCATGTTGCCTCTGCTATGGACAGTGGTGGTCTCACAGATTCAGATTTTACAGACGTAACAAAGGCCTTCAACTTGATTGATCACTCACTGCTCTGCTCTAAGCTAGCAGAGCTATGAGTCTCTTACACTGCTCTCCCATGACTTGAAAACTATGTGATAAATAGGTCTCAGAGGGTCACATTTTGCTTCTCCCTCTCAGAACCTGCCGTATGTTAGGTGACATTACTCAAGTATCTATTTTAGGTCTTCATTTGTTTGTCTTCCATATAAACATAATAAGTCAATGTCTGTCCCATTGCTCTGCTGTCCTTTACGGTTGATCTGACCCTTCACACTAGCTCAAATGACATTAATATTATAACTCCAAAGGGAATTATCTGTTATTCAGACATGTCAGTCTGGATGCAGACTCTAGAGGACTCTGCTGATAGATTCAGATCAATTTGTTTTATAAAAGGTATCTTTATGAAAATCCACAAAAGATTTTAAGACACATTAGAGGGCAATGCATGTCAATATGTGCTAATACGGTAATTCCTGAAATGTATGGTCTGATTCTCCTCAACTTGTAAGAAATAACTTGGGATCAGTGCAAGCAAATATGTTAATATTAAGCAGAGATTCTTATAAAATGGGCAAAACCTTTTGAGCATTTTGATTGGTTGGTAGTCTTGTGTTAGCAGTGTCTAATGCATGGCAAAAACTAGTCCTGACAACTAAGGTGCAGTCCCTGTTTCAAATCCTTGAGCCACAGAATAAAAAAAATCAAATAGCCACTATTGTTTCTCATATTGTACCAAGAAAAGCATCATTCTCAAATACAAAACTGACCATTTCACAAGTAACAAAGGTAATAAAGTCTTCAAAGTAACATAACTCTCCATAAGCTTTCAGGAAAACAGTTTTTGTCATTCACATTTTTGTTTGTTTGTAACAAACTGATCACTCACCTGCTCACTGCCCCTCCCCACTTCTGCCAGTCTTCCGCCTCACTACCCTCCCCAAACCATTACACGCCTAGAAGAACAAGGGCTAAACAGCAATTGTAACCTGGTTTAAACTTTTTCTCAATTTTGTTTTTGTTTTGGAAATAACTCACCATCTCTCACTGCTGCTCTATGCCTCGTTTTTGCCTCACTGAGTACGCACGCATGTTCACTGTTTACTGGCTCCTCATCAGAGCTTACCACATAACTGGGAGAATGACAAAAAAATCCAAAATAAAATAAAACAATCCACAACATGCTGTTGTGTTTCTGGGGATTCACCATGTGCATGTGATCTGGACAGTCAATAATGTGTAGGGGTGAGGCATCTGGTAACCATAGCAATAGACATTAACTACAGTAGCCATACAATGGGGCAAACTTCCACGGGTTAAAAAAAATACAATAATTATTTCCAGGCAGATGAACTATTTTACATCAATATACATTAAAGGCAAGATTCACTAAGCAGATGCACTTGGTGCAAAGGAGATGTGCCAGTGCAAATGAGATGCACTGTCCCCAGACAATGCGATTCACAGAAGGATGTTCCACAAGATGCATTGTGTGCATACCCACTATGAATCGCACAGATGCAGCACGGCGCAACCTGAGATGCCTCAGCACAAGAATGTGCCAAAGCACCCAGGGCATCACAACAGTGAATATGGAGCAAGTAAGTAAGGGACAAAGGAGCAGCAGGGCACACTGCAGTTTATTTATTTATTGAGTTCTTGGATAACACCTGTGAGTGGATGCTCTTTATAGGTCCCCATCAGTTGAACAGAAAATAGCAGAGAACAACAATTTCTACATTTACAGAGATGGTACAGTAAGTTACAGAAAGGTTCACACAAGTAGACACTGCTGAGGCATTGTACAATGTATGCCTGTGTCTGTGAGTTCAAACACCCTGGAGAAGATAGACACAGATAAGGTAACAGAGAAAGGTGACATAGTGGAGGAGTGGAGGGAGAGAGGAGAGAGAGAGAGGGAGGGTGTGCCATGAAATGTGGGGGTAGGCAGCTGTGGGGTGGGATCAGTGAAGTGTTGAGGTTGGGAGGTGCCCCTAGGTCAAGAGGTGAGTCTAAGTGCAGCAGATGATTACTATGGGAGGGGGTAAGTGGATGCAGTCACAGGTGTCCTTGATAATGAGGTGCTGATGAAGACTTCGCTTGTACGCACCAAAAGTTAGATTAAGCAGTCACAGTTGTCCTCTGCAATGAGGTGCTGATGAAGCTTATGCTTGAAGGCACCCATAGTTGCTACTCTGGAGACTGCAGGTGGTAGAGTGTTGATCCAGTGTGGTGCATGGTAGGAGAATGCACTGGCACAAAGGATGCAGGGAACACACCAGCAAGGACTGACCAGAGTGCCAAGGGTCCCGAGTGGCCACAGCAGAAGAGGTACACAGACAGAGCACACACCAAAACATCTGGAAACACCATACACACCCCACACAGGAGACCAATAGGCATAGATGCTATGCCCAGGGGTGCCTTGTTAAGGTGTGCCACAGCTGCAGAAGGGTATCATGCAACATGGCAGAGGATGCAGTATAAGGCATGGTGCACAGGAACCCAGTGGTGTGGACAATGGAGATGCCACACAGGTGCACAAAGGTGGGCATGCACAACTGCGGACAGGCTGAGGGCCACTCCCCACAGGTGTAACATGTCCACAAGCAATGTGGACTGCAAGTAGAGCAGCACAACAACAGGGCACCAGTGCAACAGAAGCAGCCCACATGCACCTCACACAGAACAGGGGCACTGAGAAAGACAGCCTGCCCCAACGCCCACCCACACACCACAGGCAACAAAGAGGGTGCACAGTGAGGCTGCCACAACAGGAGGACAGGATGCATGTGTGCAGTACCACAGGTGCACACATGTGGATGGGAACAAAGGGACAGTGGACAGCAGCAACCAAAACAGAGCACATGCACAATGTACACTGAATGACCACAGACGCTGATTGCAGAAAAAGGTTTAGTAAAATGAAGGTAACAACAATAACTATTTACAAAAGCAACAGTCTATAGGAACAGAGAATGTGAGGTGTGGGATCTGTACAGGAACAAAAAAGGTGAACAGGAGGGTGATGGTATGGGTGTCGGGGAACAGGGACAACAACAGACAATGTGGACTGGCAAGGATTGTGGGGTAGAACAACAAGGGCTATTTACAAAAGTCCATTTCCCTAATGTGCAGGATGGGCAGCAGCACAGCGGAAACCCCTACGACCCCTGGCACTCAGCACTCTTATCAGCATGGTCAGTGTCTGCAGGAGCTGTCCTTGGTGCTTGTAGAGCAGGTGTAATGTCCTTCTCATTGCCCCTCTGTAGCTGCATCCCTGCAAGCCACAGAACACCCTGATGCTTTGCTGACTATGCACAGCTGGTCATACCACCCATGGACCTACAGTGGGGACACAGACAACATGTACTAAGTGCCATGTTCCACCATGCCCCCCTCCTTCCCACCACACAACTGTGTGGGAGGCATCCACCACGGCAATGGCCGACAGCCTGCCAGGCACACCACACACCAACAACAGGCTGGCACACAGTGCCACACTGTGACAGTACAATGGTACTCAGACAGCACATGGCCCACATGTGCATGTAGAGGTAGGCGCGAGGGCACAACCGCCATGTCCCACACAGCATGTGCAGATGCCAGCAGGATACACAGGCATGCAGGCCCTGTCCGAACAACACTGGAGCATCACAATATGCCCACGGTCCACATGAGATGTGGTCAAGTTGGATGGACACACAGGGGCCAGCACTGTGGCCCAAGCATGCTGCCATGCCCACACCCCATGTGTGTGTCATCCAGCAGCACATGGTCATGCACAAGGGACCGGAATGGCCTGCAGAGGGCACTGCCCCCCACTCTGAACACACACAGAGGATGCTCAAGACAGACACTCACCTCCACCAGCACTTCCTTGCCCATGGGCTCTGACACCCTATTGTGCGTGGCCTCCACCACAGCTGTAGCCTTCCACCTGTCTTCTGGCCCTGTGAGAGGAAAAAAGCATAGATCACCATGAGGAGATGGGAGGTATGTAGTCCTCCCCCTCAGCCCCAGCAACTACACAGTGCCAGCATGCAGTGGTGGTATCCGCCCCAGTGCCCCAATTAATGCGCCCTGACAGTGTGCAGCAACACACAGCACCCCAGCCCATGCTCACTGTGTGTGTGCAGCTGGATTGTTCCATGCCAATAGCTGTACCACACCGCGCATGCCACAGTGGCCATGCACCCCACTCATGCACCACACTGCACACTTGCTGCCCCCAGTGAAACATGCCAGCACACCACACTAAGGGTGCTCCCCAGTCCCACATTAGTGTGTGTGTGTGTGTGTGTGTGTGTGTGTGTGTGTGTGGTGGTGCAGTGTGTCAGCCCCTCCCCATGGACACATACCCCAGCCTGCCTGTATCTGCAGTGCACTGTTACTTATCTGGTCGTGGCAGTGCACCCCTGTGTGCATGTGCCAGAGGACCCAGAGCCTGTCCAGGTCCCTGCACTGCAGATCACCATAACGGTGCCTGCATTGCTTGCTAGTGCAGGCAACCCATGTCTGGCTCACTAGCCACCAGTGATCCTGGCCCACACCGCTGAATGGGGCTCAGTGAGGTCATCTGACCCAAACAGCTGTCCCTCCACTTGCAGCAGCAGTACAACAAGGTTGAGGAGCTCAACTACCCCCAGTTCATGGCCCTTGGCCCTGTTCTCTGCACACGTGGCATATTCCTCTCAGTTTTCTAGTCAGGTGTGCACAGATCACGCTGCTGGTGCAATGCCACATTCATGCCACATGCACGATTGACCATCGTGCACAGCACCACGCAATACAGTACTGCAGCGTGTCAATGAGCAATTGCCACCAATAGTGCATCACACACATGCACACAGTGCCACATGGGTGGGAACACAGGTGTCATGAGTCATGATCAGGTCACGCATGCACATTCTGTGCAGATCCACCATATTGTGAGTGGAAAGCAATACAACAGTGCACTGTTGCCGCCAAGACTGCTGGTGTTGAGCTGTGATCTACAGGTGCACATTGATGTAATGTCATGCCACAGCACAATACATGCACACTATGAGGTGGTGGTGGCACAGCAGATATTGTGCAAGTGGATGTGGGATGTGCATCCATAGGGTGATCGTGCAGTCGGGCACACACTGACCAGCTGTGCTCATGCCTGTCGTGCTTCAGTAACCTCGCATTGTGCATGCATGGAAATGTGCTGTGACATTTGCGCTGTATTCAGAAATGCCCCATGTCCAACGTGCATGCACAGAAAAATGCACCATAGGATGATGTGCTCAATGCAGCAGTTGCACTTTACTGATTGGGATGAGCTGGGAGCAATTATGCAATCATAGATGTTGCTCCCAAATCAGCTCATTGCCAGATTCAGGGGCATATCACTTGTTTAGCATCTCATTACAGATGCTCCCAATCTCATTTGCATGCCTCGAGCCATAAATGTTCCTGAATGGACCACCATAGAGCTCAGGTGACCGAGAGGAATTGCATCCTTGAAGGTACGCCTGTTTACATTCTCCCATAGTCAGTGTGACAGCACAATATGACTGTGTGGATAAGGGCATACATCCATAACCCTCAACTGTTCCTGGTCAACATGCACATCCCTGGAGTGCTCCACAGTGTCCCATTGTTCCAACTAAGTTTGGCATGGGGTGGGGCTGTTGCTGTTGTGGCAAACAATGCCAGACATGTGTACAAGACATGTCAGCTATGTGTACCAGTGCTACATATCTGTACCTGACATTGGCCAGCTGTCTATGACCATCCTGTGTCCTGCTCCAGATACACACTGCAGGTGGGTGAGAGGTATTCAGACAGTGTGCTGTGACCCTGCAGCAGCCAGACACCATGCCTGCACACATACATACTGTAGCTGCCTGCCATGTGCTAATGCCTCAGTATTCTCCCCACAGAAACCACTATGTCCGGAAAGGACACAGCTGCAGGATGCAGACATCCCAATTTCACCACAGATGAGGACAGGGTGCTGATTGAGGCCTACCTCATCTACTGTACAAGGACATTCTATCTGGCAGGGGTGGCAGCCGCCAGCTGAGGGATGAGGGTTGGGAGGCTGTGGCACGGCATGTCAATGCCATTGGAAAGTTCAACAGAACACCCCAGGAGTGCAGAAAACACCTGAATGATGAGAGAGGTGAGCCAAGAAGAAGGTGGTGCACATTGAGGCCTCTCTGCATGGGACAGGGTGGGCCACAGACAGATGTGTGCTTCACACCCACAGAGGAGCTGCTGGTTGCCAGCATAGACCTGTCAGCTGTGCAGAGTGTTCTGGAGGGCTTCCAGATGGGTGGCAGTCCATCACAGCACTGTGAGTATACATGACCCAGGAACTGTGCCTGCCCTGTGTGTGTGTGCCATGGTGCCCTGACAGCCCCGCTGTGGGTTACTATTTGACCAGGTGCCTGGTGCACCAACCATGGTTCTGTACTTCCCATCTGTGTACCGTGTTATACATTCTGCATGACAGGCCGGCCATGTGTAGTCTGGGGACACCTGTGGTGTGTGGATCCACTACACCTTAGTGATGGCATCTCTGTGGGTGGTGTCCAGGGTGCTGTGCCAGTCACACACATGTCCAGAGGGCATGTACAGGCACCGGTACAGTCCTGCTGTAGCTGGTGCCTGGCTGCATCAGGGGAACCATTGTTGACTGTCACCCACATGACATGTCAGGTGCACCACTGGCACACATGCATGATCACCCTGTACATGCCTGTCTGAACACAACTGTCACACATGTCTGTAACCATGTATCCCTTCTTTCTGTTACAGCTCCATCATACCTCACTGGTGCTGCTACACGACTGCAGGATGGCCTTGCAGGGATGTTGCTGCCCGCACACCTGGCTGCAGCCAGCACTGTGGATGATGCTGTGCTGGGCCATTTCAATGCCACAGTAGCCCCAGATGCAGCACCAGTGGTAGCAGGGCTGTCTGACCCTCAGCAACTGGTGCCATGACTGGTGACCAGGGCTGCTCATGGCTGCTCAGCTTTCTGGCATGGCTGATGATGATCCAGGAGACAGGGTGGATATTGCAGATGTCCTGCTGGTGCTGGCATCCAGTATGCAGGGGCGTACAGCGATGATGATGTTGATCCAGATGCCACTCAACTTTGGGGGAACATGGCCAACAGTGGAGCGACCAATGAACAGGTGCATGCACGGGTGGCACCATCAGGTGATGGCAATCATGCAGCCCTGGTACACCTGAAAGGCCTGCACAGCCACCCACAGTGGTGGTTGCTGTGGGCTCTATGCCCTAGTGCTGCTGTGGTGACGGGACAGCCAGCACGGGTCAGCAGGGCATTGTGGTGCCAAGCAGGTGGTGGAGAACCATGATGCAGCCATTCCTGGATGTTCAGCGGTTGCCCAAGCCCAATCCCCACCCATTCAGTTGCCTGATGTGGTGCATCCACTTACAGTGGCTGCACCACAGCAGTCCAGCACCCCATGTTTGTCGGCACCTGTGAGATATCACCTGCCTACAAGGCTGTGGGCTATGCATGCCTCCTGCAGGACACCGTGGAGGGGCTGGCATCCCTAAGGGTGGAGCTCAGAGGCCTTCAGATGCTGCTGGCAGTAGAACTTGAGTCATCAGCCATGTGGCGCACCCAGATGTTGGTAGAGGCTTACCCACTGTGGGTGGGCATGACCGCAGCTCTCACAACATCTGGTGGACCCATTACTGCTGATGTTGTCACCATACATCACCATCCCCATCAATCCCGTGTCCAACATGGATGTGGGGACAACACACCACTGAGGACCCATTCACGGTCTTGCTGCAGTACCTTCCAGGGTGTTGGCTACCCCGTTGTGGCCAGTGGTGCTGACTTAGCGACCACCAGGCATGGGCGTACGCCATGTGTCTGTGACAGCCATGGTGCCTCCCACTGATGCCTGAGTGACAACTCACATGGCTCCTATTACCTGCACCCATTGCAGCCCACACACCAGGCTTCCTGTGCCAGGGGCAGTGTGGGTGGCATGCCTGCCCCAGTGCATTGCCTGTTATGGGTCACCTGTGTGCTGCAACATGCTTGTTAGGAGTGCCGTTGTTATGCTGTGTGGCATGGGCATGATGAGGGTCCTGCGCCTGCTGTACCCATGTGTCAGCAGCAGTACATGATCCATGCCATCCCAGCACATACGCCATGTGCCTGATATGTGTGTCCTGCTGTGCATGTGTGATACAGCATTGTCGACCACTCATGGTTGCGCTACACAGTGGCATTGTTGCCATCGACTGCCCTGTGGTGTGGTTGTGGTGTTTGGGTGTATGTGGCTGTGTGGCTGTGTGGGTGTGTATGTATATGTGTGTGTGTGTGTGTGTGTGTGTGTGTGTGTGTGTGTGTGTGTGTATATGTGTGTGTGGGTTGGGGGGTCTGAATACCCACCTGTGTTACTCACCTGTGGTCCCCAAAGTGCTCTTCGATGATGGTGTCCTGTGCCACCTGTACCTGGCAGCCAGGCATGGGTCTCATACGCCAGTGGTGGTCCTTCACGCTGCCCCAGGCCTGCTGTATCCTCATCCTCCTCCTCCTCCTCCCCAGAACTGCCACCCTCCTCAGCCTGGACAGCTATTCAACGGTCAATGGCCATGTTGTGCAGCATACAAAGGCCAGGAATATGCCACAGGCCTTCTCTGGACTATATTGTAAGGCACTACCCGACCTATCCAGACACCTGAAGTGCATCTTCAGCATGCCAAAACACACTCAATGATGGCCTGTGCAGCAATGTATGCCTCATTGTAGCACTTTGCCTCTGTGCCAGGTCTGTGGAAGGGTTTGAGGAGCCAGGATCAGAGGGGTATGCTGCATCACCTGGAGGGGAAAAGCAGTCTGTTACACCTCTGCATACCTGAGCATTGTGTCCTAGCCCTCCATGCACCATGGTGCAGTACTGTGTCTGCTGACTGTCCACCCCTGTCCCTGTGGCTACCTCCTGGGGCATCTCCATCCCCTCACACCTGCAAAGGCCTGCCGTGGCTGCACATGTCTGCCTCTATACCTGCACATTCATGCAGCCATGGTTGCCCATACCTGTTTAATTTGGCATTGCCTGCCCTCCATTGCTCAGCGGTCACCCGTGCATGGCTGTGTGTGGTGTGTTCTGCCATGCCACTTGTGTCTGCTGTTGCGTTGCAACTCACCTCCCGTTCTGTGCTGTTCTGCTGCACTGTCCCTTTGTTGTATGTGCAGTACCCTCAGTGTGCCCATCTCCATTGTCCTACCTGTGCATCTCCCCTGCACAGTCCCTGCCATGGCCCACACTACCTGCTCTCCTCCCATCATTTGTTGTGCCATGGTGCTCTGTTCGTGAGCATATCTGCATGCCCCACCCACCGATTAGATAGCCGCTGGATATGTTCCTTGTATTAAACAGGTGGCAGAGGGTGGACTGGTACCATATGAAGGCATTGTGTTTACTCCCAGGGTGTGTGGCGAGACATTGATGATGTGCCCAGTAGCATTACACACCACCTGGCAGTTGACGGAGTGGTAGCCCTTGTGGTTGACATATTTCATGGCTTCAACACCAGATGGTGCAGGGATTGCCACATGGGTGAAGCCAATGGACTCTATGATGCCTGCCATGTGTGCCACCCTGTGGAATTGCTGCATGGCTTCTGTCTGCTCTGCCTGTGTTCATGGGAAGTGAATGAATTCAAGCATGATGGATCAGTGCAGTGAGGAAATGGGACGTGGATGGCTGAGATATGCCAGTCGTGTCTCTAGCTGGCCTCTGGAAGGTTTCCATGGTGAGCAGACACATTGCTGTTGTCACTTTGGTCTCCACTGATATGGCATACCCCTTCCAGTGGGTGCCTGCGTTTCGTCGGCAGAGCTCACAGAGCTGCCTCAGAATAGTCCTGTTCAGAAGGTATCAGCCGGCTGTTTCGTGTTCGCCAGCTGTTCAAACGTTAGTCTGGCACGATACCGCCATGGAGCTGACTGCCTACAGTGCCTTCCACCGCCAAGTTTGCTGGTTCACCTGTCTCCTCATCCCCATTAATATTCCCACCATCAGGAAAGGTACTCCATCCATGTTTGTGTTCAGCTGCTGCTGTACTCCTACTTGCTGCTGCTATCCTGTGGTCAGCCTGCTGGGGGCTTGCACTTAAGTCTACTTCTTTTATACTTATCTCCTAATGGCGCATTTGGTACTTGCGCTGTGAATGCTCTGTATTTGCACATTCATTTGCTGTGTTTTGCTCTGTGAATGGCTCTCGCTATATATGCAGTTACCGCCTCCAGATGTGCGCATATCATTAATTTTGGTCTCCAAGCATCCTGTGTGGTGCAGCACATCCAGACTGTGCCAGGGCATCTGTGCTCTCTCTGAATGGCACCATGACGCATTTCCCTGTTGTGCAGTTGCATCTCATTTGCTTCCAGTGCATCTGCTTTGAATCCTGCCCTGAAGTTTAAATGTTTTTCTATTTAACATTAAACTACTAATTTTTCATGCATGTAATATACAAAGGCCCATTTTATAAGTGCAATAGACACTCCAGGGTGCAATAAACAGTTCTAATGGAGGCTAGGGGTTGGAAGCACTCAGCCTGTGGACTCATGCATTACTATTCCCCAGCCATGCATTAAAACTGTCTAATGCACATACCTCTCAACCTTTTGTCACTGAAATGAGGGACATGGTCATTTTGGACACTCAAAATGAGGGACAATGAGGGACACAGACCATCAGAATGAGGACACATCCTAGACATGGAGATACAAGCTCAGAACACTGTGAAGACCCTAATATTTACTTGTACAAAATATATTTTGGATTTAATATTCTAGAATAATAAGAGATTCTGCTTTAAAGTCTGAATTTACAGCACATTCTCTGTGTGGACAGCACCTTTTCATGAGGGACGGATGAGGACAGAGCAATTTTATGGAAAAATTAGGATGTCCCTCGTAATGAGGGACACTTGAGAGGTATGAACGCATCCCATCATGTCTTATTGCTTACTTAATACATTAAGATCTAAGAGGAGTCACTCCTCCTAGGGATGTGCTACAGGCCTCAAAAAGCTCATTGGAGCATGATGCCTATCTGATTGGCAGAAGTCAGAGCGCAGCCACATTGGATACAAAGGTGATCCCGACAGAACAATTTCCTGGCTATAGACCTGCATCTTTAGAGGGCTAACAGCAGGGTGGAAATTGAATTCTGTCCACCTTCAACACCCCTGATGAAGACCACGTGTTTGGCTGAAGTGCTGGGGAGTTCTTGCCTTTTGTGATGTGATATCTTGCGTGATTAGTGACAGTTTTGAATGAAATAAAGCTTTATATGTGCAGCATAGATCTGCTTGAGTATTTTTGTTCATCTAGACATAATTTTTCTAAACTTCAGGGAATGCTTCAAAGAGTAGCATGTCTGACAGGGTGCTAGGTTTAAGGACACATTGACCTTTGCTCAGCAGTAGGGAAAGAGTCATCTCTAGTGTAAAAGTCAAGGAAGAAATCTGTTAATTTCCATTCTGCACCTGTCAGATAATCAGAATTTCTGATAGTGATTTTATTCTGATGTTAGCTAAGACATCAACGTTAGAATCAAAGTTCTGATTCAGCATCCAAATCAACATGGGTAAAAACTGAAATCCCCCATCATGTACAAGTACAGAGGAGCCTGTTAACAGCCAGAAAAAATCCATCCTTCCCCCTTCATCGTACTCTTAAATGTGCCAAGACGTGGCTCCGGTCACTCTCTCTGACGCCTGTCTCCTGCAGACTCAGTACTCATAGAGACACAGAAACATAGAAGTTGTCAGCAAATAAGACCTCTTGGCCCACGTAGTCTGCCCTATATTTCATACCTGCTGTGCCAGTGAAGGCTCTGCCTGATATCCAATTTTCTCCCGCTTACCTCACTTCAAAGGTCCCTTGTCCATCGCATGCATGCTTGAATCCTGTTACTGTTTTAGCCCTCACCACCTCTGCTGGATACAATTGTCAGGTATCCACCACCCTCTCCATGAAGAAGTATTTCTCACATCTCCTCTGAGCCTCACCCTTCCAGCTTTATAGTGTGCCCTTGGACTGGGACATCTTTTCTATGGAAAATGCTAGTTTCCTGAACCTTATTTATACCTGTGAAGTACTGTATTTGAATATATCTATCATATCCCACTTTCCTTCCTTTCTTCTAGAGAGTACATATTTAGTTCCTTGAGTCTTTCCTTATAGGACTTTTGTTGTTGGCCTTGCACCATTTTGGTAGCCCTCATTTGCACTGCCTCCACCCTATCTACAGTATGTCCTTCCAGAGGTGGGGACTCCAGAACTGGACACAGTGCTTGAGGTGGGGGTTTACTAGTGTTCTATACAGGGATAATACTACCTTCCTCTTTCTGCTGCTGATGCCCTCTATATGTCCTCGATCATCCTGCTAGCATTACCTACTGCCATATCACACTGCTTGGCTACCATTAGGTCATCACAAATGATTACCGCTAGGTCTATTTACTGTTTGTGGCTTGTACTGCCCTGCTCAATTGGTATGTTGTCTCTGGTTTCTGTGCCCCAAGTGCATGATTTTGCACTTTTTGCATTGAGCCAGCTGCCCTTTACTGACCATTCTTTCATCTCTTTTCAGATCATCCTTCATTCTCCCCGGTGTATCCACTCTGTTGCAGATTTTGTGTCATCCATGAACAAGCATACTTTCCTTCCAGCCCTTCTGCAATGTCACTATTAAAAACACTGAAGTGGAATGGGCCAGAACTGATCCTGTAGCACTCCACTTGTCACTTTGCCTTTTCCAGAGTGAACCCCATTTACCACTATCTTCTGACTCCTGTTGCTAAGCAATTTCTTACCCATTTTACTACTTTTGGACCTACTCACAGGTTGCCCAGCTTGCTCACCAGTCTTCTATGTGGAATGGTGTTGAAGGCCTTATTGAAATGCAGGTAGGCACATCTACCACTTCTCCCTGATCCACTTCCCTGGTCACCCTGTCAAAGAACTTGATCAGGTTTGTCTGGCAAGATCTCCTCCTGTGAAGCCATGCTGCCCCGGATCCTGTAATCCACTGGTTACAAGGTATTCCCCAATCCTTTCCTTCAGTAGCCATTCCATTACTTTACCCACTACCAAAATCAGACTAACATGTCTGTAATTTCCTGCCTCCTCCCTATTTCCACTTTTTGTGTAGTGGAACAACAACTGCCCTCCTCCAGTCCCTGGAAACTCCCTGTTCTAGTGATAGGTTGAACAGAACTATCAGAGGTGCAGCCAGCACTTACTTGAGCTCCCTTAGTATCCTAGGGTGCACCCATCAGGTCCCATTGCCTTGTCTACTTTTAATTGTGCTAGTTCCTTGACTACCCTCATTTGAAGAAAGACTAGTGTCCACCTCCCTCTTTGAATACCCTTTTCTTAATCTTTGGTCCATCATGTACCCTTTCCTCCATAAATACTGAACAAAAGTAATTGTTCAAAATGTCTGCTTTTTTGGTCCTGTTCCTCACAAACCCTCCTTCCCTTTCAGCCTTACTATCCCTTCTTTGGTCTTTCTCTTCTGACTTATATATCTAAAGAATGTTTTATTCCATTTTTTACTGACTGGGCATTATTCTCTCTGTTTGCACCTCTGAACTCCTAATTGCTCTCCTGTATCTCTTTGTTTCTCCTGGTAACTCTCCTTATCCTCCTCCTTCTGTTTCCACCTCTACTTTTATAAATGCTAGCTTTTGCCTTACTTTCTCTGCTACTTCTCAGAGAATCATGGGGTCTCATTTTCTTGCCCTTATTAATCTGCCTGACACAGGGATTTATTGCCTTTTCATTTCCTTCTTTATTTTACCCATTGTTCCTTGACTCCCACTTTCCCTATCTCTGCCAGGTTGTCCCTGAAGTATTCTCCCATTTTCTTAAAATTGGCCCTCCTGAAGTCCAGAACCCTTATCAAGTGTGGCTCAACCCTGGCCCAGTTCTTATACTGAGCCACATGTACAGTGATCACTGGTCTCCAGGTGGTCACCCACTGTGGCATCAGCAACACAGTCCCGTTTGTCAGTACCAGATACAATACTGCCCCCATGAGTTGGTTCCTTAACTAGTTGCCTGAGGAATGTTCCTTGCATGTTGTCCTTACTACTGACTTTTGCAGCAGCTAGAAGGCTCCAATCCATGTTCAGTAGATTGAAGTCTATACCAGCAACACCTTCCTCTGTGCCATCCTTTAGATTGCTTCCATCATATCTTTATCTACCTCCCTCCTGTATTGGAGGTCTGTAGATAACTCCTTTGTGAATAGTGGCCCTTCCATGTCTCCAGGGTGACTCACAGTACCTCAGCTCCTCCCTGCTCTCCTGTATTTCCATAACCTTCATGTTACCTCTGACATAAAGAGCCACTACTCCCCCAATTGTACCTACCCTATCTTTCTGAATAGAATATAACCTGGTATGGCACATCCCAGTCTTGGTTTTCATTGCAATAGGACTCAGTAAGTGCTACTATGCCCAGGTCCGATCTGCAATGGTGGTATCTAGGTCTGCAGTCTTGTTGCCAAGATTTCAAGCATTTGCACATATGGCTCTTCAGATTGTCCTGCCATCTCCTTATTTCCCATTTGTCCTTCCTTATTTCCTACACTATTTTGAGTACTATATCTCTTTCCTTTTACCCTTTTTCCTTTTTCTCATGTGCTACTCTCACCTGTCACCCACTTGTCTTCAAGTCTATCCTCTAACCATCATCCCACAATGTTTCTCACCACCCAAGTCCCTACTGACCCAGCAAGATAAAGTCCTATGCCCCATCCCTAATCCCACTCCTGTTACCTGGTCCTGTTGTCTGCCTCCCCTGAATCCAATCGTGACAACCCTCCAGCCCCAACAGTATACCGTTAGTGCTGAGATCGAACTTTGTGCCGCAACAAGGGCGACAGTGACAGGGGTGATCTTGATTTTAGATATTAGATCACCCTCACCGATGCTGTCCTTGTGCCCACACAATTTCTACCCTTTCAGGGCATGCCATCCCAGAGAATGTTATATTTAGTTTTGGGTGTGGGAGGGCAAAGCTCACACAAAAGCTGACTGTTTCCTGGGAGGATGCTTTCACACTGTAACTCCTGGGAGATGTAATGCCTGACTCTGTAATGCCAGGCAGCATGTTGCCTGCTCTGTAATGGGCATCAGAACACGATTTTGTGTGCCGGCATGGGTGAACCACCCCCACTGATCAGTTCATTTGTTAGCATGATACAGATGGAGAAGATGATGATGACAAGCACTATAATAAAAATATATCATTTAATTCCTCTGTAAAACACACCAGTACTGGCCAAGCAGTCCTTCCCTTTCCTTTCCTTGCCACCATCACTTGAGAGTTTCTCCTAGAAACCCACAGTTGTTCTATGATGTGGCTGACCTTAAGTAAGCCATGGGAATGAAAACTCTAACAGATGCAATAAGTCATGCATCTGGTAGAGGCTGTCTCCAGGGCTTACTTAGTGGCGACCACCTCAGTGAATAACTATGGGGTTCTGGGAGAGGCACTCAGAGATGGGCATGGATGGGTTTTTGCTGAGGAATTAAAATATATGTGTTTTATTATAGGTTAGTACTCATCATCATCAGCTGCTCCCTGGTGTTATACTGGCAAATGAATGAATTAAGTTTGGGATGGGAGATCAGATCAGGGCATGCTCCCCCATGCCCTGACCATCAGACAGTAGGGCTGGGTTACAGAGTGGGTGGGGGACAGGCGGGGCATTGGATTTACCTTGCTGGGGGTTGGAGGGTTTGAAACTTTGTGGAATAATGGTCGGGATGGACCTGAAGACAACTGGGTGACAGCAGCACATGAGCTCTGAGTCTGCATGTGCCATCACAGAGAGACCTGACCTACCCCATGGTATGTTTAAGGTAGAGGAAAAGGGGCAAGGGTTGGGGATGGGACAGGTTTTATTTCTGTTTTTCCTCCAAGTTCTCACTGTGTGTTGAGTGGAAGATTTTTACAATTTTTTCATGAGTAGATTAAATCAGGTGAAAATTTGGAATCAGATTCAGATTCCATATCTGAATACAATAATGTTTTTCAGATTCAGAATTTTAGCCTTGAATACTGAAAGTCTTTACTATGAAAAAATCTCAAAATCTGAGTAATTCAAGTTCTGTTCAGTGGATTCCCAGCAATCTTACTGGTAAATAGTGGTGGGCAAAGTCCAAAACGTCACTTTGTGGATAAATTCATTGAAAGGCTATGTCTGCAGTTCAATGAGCTGGAGCAACCAGCCACACCCCTGCCTAAGCTATGTAAGTCAGTTCATTCCAGCCTTACTCAGAAACACTTTTTCTTTGCAGCCAGAGGCTCTGCTGGCCCGCCCCTTTGTATCCAGTGTTTCTGTCCCATTTTCCTCTCTGCTTTGGGCATCCATTTGGTTTGTGATGGATTTCTGCTTTGTTTGTGCTTGACTTCTGCTTGTTTATGCCTCTCCGGCTCTTCGTCAGTATTTTGCTTCCTGCCTCCTAGCTGCAGCCGTGCTTCTTTCTGTCTCTTGACCCTGCTGCTCTGTCGTCCCTGCTCCTGTGCTTTCTCAGTTTGGTTCTTTTGGACATTTTAGTCTTCCTGCATCCTGTCTTCATCAATTGCTTAGTCTTCTGTTGTTCTGGACCCTTTTACTGTTTTTCCTATACCTCCGCAATCTCAGTTCTAACTATAATCCCTGATCATTTACACCTGTATTCTAGCTAGGCAGCCACATCCTTCTATGTTATGTTGTTGTTCAATAGCAGCCTGCTCCTAATTTTTGGTTTCAATTGCTTCTGCTTTCCTAGCAGTTTGAATTTTATTTTAACTCAGCTCAACTGCAGTGTTTAACTCAGTTCCTGCCTTGTACCTATGTGGAGGTTAGGCAAGTAGGCACAGTCCATTTATCCTAGGGTTTGCCTCCTCAGCCTTTGTCTAAATTATAACTCAGTCCTTACCTCACACCTACACGAGAGTCTCAAGCATAAGCCAATTGAATTCATCCTTAGAGTGATTGCATATACTTACTGTACAAGGAGGTATCAGTACACAAACTTTGATGGAGGTCTCGTCTACTCATACTTTCATCACCCAGGCCTACATGCAGATCTCCTGTATCCAGTACCCTCCAACTATTCCTCATTGGATGCATGCCAAGTACAGCCACACCATAATATGGCTCAGGGATCACCCTACGGGCAGCAGTCTCACTCTGCACTGATGAAGTCTGCATCTTGAGCATATGAACCTTGGGGTGGGGTCTTTTCACCCAGCCCCCTGGTGAGAATGTCCTCACACCGGGTGGAGCTTAGCCATGCAGTTGTACAGTATTGGTGGCACCTCTTGATGTAGAATTTAAGACTTCAGCTGCCGATAGGGTGGGACCCTTAGCCCAAAGGGGCTCCTTTAGCTGTGCAGACTGAGTCAGCAGCACCTTTGAAAGCTATTCTCCTACAGCCACCTAAGTTTCACCTGATCTTTACATCCTCCCTTCCTGCCTCTCAATCATTCAGCTTAATCTTTAGGCCTCCCTTGTCGAGGTCGGGTGAGTGCCTTTCAGTGACTGTTGCTCTCCTCCTTGCACCTTGGGGTTAGAGCCTCCTAACTGGGAGTCCCCTTTTTGCAGAGTTCACTTGCAGCCCCTCATAGCAATCATGTTAGAGAGACAGAGTGAGAGCCTTCCTCCAAATTGTTTTTACCCTGAACTAAGTCTCTAAATTGTAGTAGCTGAGCTGTCACTAAATGAATCCCAAGCCTGGAGGAAGGTGACCTAAGCCTTGGATCCTCAGAGGTTTCATCCTCATGGGGGGTCCTCTCCCTGGTGCCAAAGGTTATTAAAGTTAGGTAGTCCATACTGTAGTACAGTATATTTCTATCAGTTTATACGTAGTGTTCTCTGTTGGATGGAACTGGAAGGTGGCTTACCTTTTCCATTTCCTCTCTCTTTGGAAGTCATTCCCCTTGCTTCAGTTTTATATCTCTCAGCTTTGCATCTCAGTCTGTGTCTGTTTCCACTTGTCACTGGATGCAGTCAATCTGTGCTCCTCATCCTCTGTGGTCAGCACTTGCTGCTTAGTACTTTCTTTTGGGGCTCCTTCCTAAAGTACCTTAAGTCTAAGGAATCCTTCCCATGGCACATCTAGGGTGGAACCTCCTCGAGGTTCCTTGCCTTTTGGCACCCTAACACAGTGGCAGTTCCCTGGGAACAGAGAGTGCAAATGGTCAAAGTTTATTAACAGTTGCACAAGCATAACTACACACTAGTTGCTCCAGCCCATTGAACTGAAAGGCTATGCCTACAGGTCAATGGGCTGGAGCAGCCAGCTACACCCCCTGCCTGACCTACATAAGTCGTGCTTTCCAGCCTCACCAAAGCACTTTTCTTTGCCCCACCATCCTCACCTCCTTCTCCAGCAGCTTGCCTCTCTTCTTGGAGCTCCTCCCTAAGGCCTCTTTAGCCTTTCAGAATCTTTCCCATGGCACCTCTAGTGGTAGAACCCTCCTCGAGGGTTCCTTGCCTTCAGTACCCTGACAGGGTGGTAGTTCCCCATGGAACAGAGGTGTGCATGGCCAGAGTTTATCAACAGTTGCACAAACATAACTACACACTAAGTTGTATAAGCCCATTGAACAAATTTATTACATTTGTGAAGTTCTCACTTATGACCAAGTTCTACTTTGCTTTAAAGGAGAACTTAGAATGGCTGAAAATGCAAACTTTGCTTCAAATTTTGGCTCTAAGGCACATGTTTGCATGGATTCATAGAATTTGAGGTCACATGGTGCTGCAGTGAGCTGTATTGCCATGTAGGCTGAATTCAGTGAAATGTGAGGAAGAGAGCTAGTATTAAGTGTGCTCTGTATCTTGTACCTGAAAAACTTTGGAAAGAATTTATTACACAGTTTTTTTTTCAACAAATCACTCCGTTAAGTATCTGCTGTGCATTGTGCATCTAGATCACCAATTATTTCTTGTATATGTTGTGATTTATTTAGTTTAACATTGTAGTTTCATTTTCTGCATTCTGCACAGTTAGACTGCTGCTGGGGAGGAAGCTTAGCATTAGCAACTTCCAGCAAGATAAGTTCTGGTCAGATCCATCACGGTTGCAAAATGAAGTTAGTGAAGTTATGTGGAATTGTTAAGGTGGCATGGAGAAACAGCACAATGATTTGTAAGTAGTAAGATTTGTTTTAATTTTGTTCTAAAGAAGGCATACACGTTATTAGGAAAATATATAGAGGCGTATATTTTAATGGAAGGAATAGTAAGCAATATAAGTTTACAAAAGAACCCCAGAGCAAATGCCACTGAGGTATGTATTATCCTGGAGGATATTGCTATATATCCAAATTTTAAAGAAAACACAATTGCACATACCCAAATAATGCAAAGTTTCATGAGAAACATATGCAATTCCTCATAATGGTACAGAAGGTGGCAGTACATGAAAAGTAATGGCTGGTATATGTTCAGCTTTGGGATTATTCACACAGTTTTTTTAAAGAAACAGGGTTTTGTCCATGAGGTGATGTAAGTTATATTTAAGCAATGTGTTGATGTCAGGCAATCAGGTGTAGTGATGGACTATTAGCAAATAAAATGTGATAGTAACTTTCAGAGGTGGTCACTGTTGATAAGGTTATGGCTGTTATGCTTTTGATAATGGGAATATTAGGAAAGTATGAGGTTTATGCAGGAGTGAGTACAACTAAGCAGAGTTTCATGAGTATGTTCTCAGAGTCCAGGCACATGTGATATGCAGGTTTGTTTTACAAATAGGTAAAATAGTGATACATGTAATTGATAGAGAGATAGATAATAACATAGACAGATAGAGAGACAGACAGGCAGGCAGAATAGGAATGGCAGTGAAGTATTGAGGTGATGCCAACCATACCCTGCAAAGATGGACAGGCACTGAGGTGAGCCTTTGGTCATCACCCATAACACTATGCCATTTCACTCACCATACCCTACAGACATAGACAAGTGTCGAGGTGTGCCTGGGGATGTTTGAGTTTACGCTCACACCATTTCATAAGGAAATACACTGAAATGGGTGCAGTATAGAGAATGGAGTGAACTTTGGGGCTGAAGAGTCAAAGGCACACCTCAATAACTGTCACTGACTGCAGATTAGGATGGGCTGGAATCACATCAGCATTACTGTTGACAATCCCAAGTCACACCCCTGATGCTTGTCATTCCTACAGGGTAGGGTGTTATGGTCAAAACCCTAATGCCCTTGGTGTTTCTTGGTATTTTCACCCACGTTTCAACATGGGCATTTTGGACCTCACCTCATGAACAGTGACACTATCAGTTCATTAGCTGTAAGGTGATTTTGAACAGTAAGTGTGCCATTTAGTGCCATGCAGAAACACATTTTGAACAGGTTGTAAAAATGACAGCTGTACTCTTGAAGAGGAGGTGTAAAAATGGTAATGCTGAAAATCTGGAGTGAAAATTTAAAAAAAATTGACGAAGTCATGAGATTGCACAGAAACTGTGCAACACACACCCGTAATGCAATTATTTTGGGGATTTGCTACTCCAGATATTCAACATACATTTTGGGACCTCTGCTCATGAACAGTGGCACTGTGATTTTTAATCTGACCAAAACATTGATTTCACACAGTGACTGTGCTCATTGTGTGCCAGATGTGCAAAACCACATATTGGGCAGGATGTGAAAAATGACAGCTGTACTGTTCATAAGGAGGTGTGCAAAAATGGCAATGTTGAAAATGTGGAGTAAAAATATAAAAATTCTTGAAGTTATAAGTGTGCATGAAACTGTGCAATGCACTTTCATGTATAGTCATTTGTGGAATTTTGTCACCAGATTTTCAACATAGGCATTTTGGGACCTCCCTCATGAACAGTGTCACTGTGATTTTCTTCATCTGTCCCAAACATTGATTTCCCACAATGACCGTGCATTGTGCGCCAGATGTGCTAAACTACATTTTGGGCAGGATGTGAAAAATGACAGCTCTACTGTTCATAAGGAGGTGTGACAAAATGGCAATGTTGAAAATATGGAGTAAAAATATTAAAAATTCTTGAAGTTATGAGCGAGGGTGGAAAGCACAATGCACACTTATAACGCAGTCATTTTTTGGATTGTTTCACCAAATTTGTAACATAGGCTTTTTAGGAGCCATCCTCATGGACAGTGACCCTGTTGTTTTGTTAATCGTCCCAAAATTCCATGCAGTAACTGCAAAATCACCTTTGGGACCAAATAATGACATGACAGTGACTGAATTCATGAGGTGGGGTCTCAAAAACACCATGTTGAAAATGTGGTGCTGAAAGTCACAAAACTGGCAGAGATATCCACCTAAGTTGGAAAAAACATTTACTGTATGCCATTATATAGCGTACTGGCATTTCTTCAGTTTGCAGTCGGCTTTGAATAGTGCAGACACGTTCTCGCTTCACTGAAGATCATTGCAGCAGACTCTGGAGGTAAGTATGAGGTGAGGGTGGGTGGGGGAGGGGTACACAGAGATTGGGTGCAGGTTGGGGGAGGTGGCACAGCAGACAATGAGGGACCTTTTCTTGTTCATAGGTTAAACAAAATAAAAGCTGTTTAGGAAAGGTTTTCTTTGTTACAGGGACATTTGGCATGCTGGTGGGCTCCCAGCATGCCATCTACATGTTCTATGGAGTGGGACTGGAGCCAACAGGGATTGGGCACCCCATCGACAAAGAAGAAAGGGTCTTTGTTTGGGGGGCATGATGCTGAGGGGATTGGGCCTCCTCGGTAGACAAATTATTGGACGGGGACCATTATGCTGATGGTGATTGGGCCCCTGTCAGCAAATGAACTGGGGGAACATGCCTACAGGGGGATTGGGCACCTCGACATCAGCTTTGGGGATTCATTAATGGTCAAAGAAGATTACATGCCCTACTGGACCAGGAAAGATCATTGTGGGTATCATTTCCTGGCCCAGTTGGGCATGCAATATTTGCAGTGACCATTACATTGAGAAATTATCCGTAAACATTAGCATGGACCTTCATTTATTAAGTAGCCTTTTGCTATGGTTGTACTTTTCTTTAAACCTCCAGGTACTGTTTTGTTTGTTACAGGGTACCCCCTGCCCCACCCCACTGAGTGCAGGTCTGTTTACTCATTAGTGTTCTGGGATATGCTTCACTCACACAACAGAGTAATAAATTATTTTGCATAAAGCTTATTTTCCTACAGACTCCATCCTCTTCCTCTATTCATGACATTATCACACTCTGTATATTAAACTTCAAAGCACAAAACCTGTTCATATGCTAAAATCCCTAAGCCTTCAGTCACTTCACACAATAATGGTAAAAGCCAGGTGCCGGATCTATAGGAAAACTACCAGACTTTCTGTCTGAGGTGCAAATGACTTAAATTCTTTTCTCAGTAATTCACATTGGTGAATCTTACATGTCAGTGTCGAATGCACTTTCCATGCAAAGGATATCAACTTAAGCAAGGCCTTTTTCAGTGTCTATACAGTGTTACTTGTCACATCATATCCAGCATTTGCTTTGAGGTTGCTGGAGATGAGCAATCTTAAATTACTGCTAAGAAACCAAACCCATATTGTCTGGATCTGTGGACTGAAAGTGACTGGCTAATAGTTAACTGGCTACTGCATTACTGCTACTGATATAACCAAAATATTTCCTTGTTACATGGATCAACTCAAAATAAGTGACTCTTCTGTGTATTTCCTACCAACTTCTTCACAAATCGGATTATTTCAATGATGTCCTTTACAGGACTAACATTTCCACTTCTGTACCAACTTCAGTAAGTTGTTTTTTCCTTTTATACCATGTACCCACTGTTATATTTACTACTTTTTATGTACTGTCATTTTTTAACATGTTAAATTTTTATTGTTGTTCCAGTCTAAAAACACTGCTTTGCACAAGTCATACATAGAGACTTACAAAGAAAAATACAAAAAAAGACATATACAAGTCTGCTGATTAAAGATCAGAATAGGTCATATCATGCAAAACACAGAGATAGCATCTAAACAACATCAAAAAGGGAAAGACTAGATCCTCACATTGAAACAATGAATGCAGTCTGTTACACAAACAGGAGAAGAATAGCTCATCACCCAATGAAATGCCATACAAATACCTGGTAACCTAGGAGCTGTTCACTATTTAAAACTTAGTTTAGAAGATTGCTGAAAGAACCTCCAGTAAAACATATAGTATGGAGCATTGGAAACAATACGGGTGTATGGGCTTAGAAACAGGGAAAATGGTAGCCCAGGGAGTTGGCAGGAGGTGGAGGAGGTGAGGCAAAATGTGAACACAGGTATGCACCCCACTTGTTATAATATGTATCTAGTTGTCCTAGCTGTGAGTAAGAAAGTATCTCAAGTATGGCAGATCATGCTAGGGCTGACCTCCAAAATTGCAAGGAGGAGGAAATAGTTTCTCCAATGCATCAGGATTGCTCTTTGCCCTCCAGCAGTGCAACCAAGATCCATCTCTGAAGAGTGGATGGTAATGCATCTAGGGACTCGGGTCTCCCAGTAACAACATTGCATCATGGTTTCCAATGACCAAAGTGACTACTTTTGAGCAGTCAGCAACTACAGATCTCCAAAAGGAGTTAAGTTGGGGCAGGTACATAGAATGTGCAGTAGGTTAGCAAGAGCTTGAGAACATTTCCGCAGTCAGCCTGGGAAAAGTCTATGGAGGACAGGACACTGGGGTTCGATACCATCTAAGCAATATCTTGAGCTGAATGCTCTGACTTTTGACATCCCAATAAGCCACATGAGCCAACCTAAGGCACCGGTTCCAGGTTTCTTGTGTTATCTCTGCCCATGTCACCCACCCACTTAACTCTACAGGATTCGGTAGGGTTAGGCTGCGCTTTTCTCATGGTCTTATAGAAACCCCCACCAGCCCTCACTGGGAGGAGACCTTATGAAGGGAGCAGAGCCAGAGCCATTTTGGTTATACAAAATTGAATTTGAAAGGGCTTAACAACACTATGAATTTGCAAACATTTCCAGATGTTCTTTGGGTAAATAGTACTGGCCTTAATTTGTTCAAAGAACATCAGGGTGCCAGAATCAGGCAGAATTAGGTCCTGGATTGTCTTGATCCTTTCTCAGTGCCAATCAGACCAATAGAATGGCTTCTTGTCAACTAGCAGGAGGGGTTGTGCCAAAGTGGAGCGACTGCAACCGAGAGTATCTGTCTTGTGGTGGCGTGAAAGACTTTGCCATACATCTGTGCCAGGCTCTCACTGTCTCAATCATGATAGCAGACAGGTTCTGCCTATATGGGTGGAAGGTGTGAGCAGGTTCCAGAACGGAACTGTCCCAGATAGCGATTGTTCTAGGTTGACCCATCTCGGCAGTGACACCGATGGCACAAACCATTCAGTAGCTTGTGCTACAAGGAAAGCCATCTGGTAATTCTGGAAACAGGGGAGACCCATCCTCCCTGAGACCAGTGGGCTTTGAGTTTGGCCTTACCCCATCTGGATGCTTTACCTTTCCAGAGAAAAGAAGAAACATTGTTATCTAGGGTTTGAAAAGTCACAGCGAGAGCCTAATCGGTAAGTTATTAAATAGATAGGATAGTCGTGGAGGGTGAACATCCTGATGGCCTCCATTTTACTGTGTAGGGAGAGGTGTAACTTATGCCATCTAACAAATTCAGTGGACAGTGTGAGGAGTAAAGGGAAAAGTTAGCACTCTCCAAGTCCCACCACTTGGCGGTATTATTATCCCTAAATTGGTGAAACTCTCAGGGGCTCAGGAGATTTCTGTACCATCCAGGCAGTCTCTAGTACAGAGGTTATTTAGGGAAATAATATAGTTTTCTTTGGTTAATTCAGAGACTGGCTAGGTCAGCAAACATTTGTAGGAGGGATAAGACCTTGGGTATGGCTACCTTGGGCTGGGAGAGAGTTAAAGCAGGTCATCTGCATAAGCACTTGTTAGGAAGGATTGTCCCTTGACAGATACCCTGGGACTTCTTCTGCTTGTACTGAGGTTCTGAATTAGTGGGTCTAAAGTGATTAGGAAAAGGAGAGGAGAGCAAGCAGCCCTGCTGCATACCCTAGTGCAACTGAAAAGGTGGGGATACATTCTTATTGGTTACAATTCAGGCCATGGGGAACTGTGCAGAGTGTAGACCCAACCCCAGAAGTACGGGCCAAACCCATACACTGCAATAGTTGGTGCATGTACTCCCACTCAACAGAATCAAAAGCCTTAGAGAAATCAATTGCAAGTGCTGCAACAGGCTGAGAAGACTGAGACGCTAACCAGTTAAGATTAAGAACTTTCCTAAGGTTGCTGGCTGCAGACCTCTCCTTAGAGAAACCTGATGCATGGGTGCACTATGAAGGAAGGAATGAGAGCAGCTGGTTAGCAAGAATTTTTGCTGCAACCTTGGTACCTACAGACAACGGGATATAAGATGAAAATTCACACAATCCAAGAGGTCATTGGATGTTTCAGGAGTAATGTACAGTAAATAGTGCTTCCCTCATAGTGGGGGAAGAGAGTTATTGAGATGGGACTCTTGAAGATCTTGCAGAAGGGCTGGAGAACTCATCAACCATAAGCTGATACAGTTTGGAGGTCAGGCCGCCTGGGCCTGGTGCTTTCCTTTCACCATTTGAAGAGTAGCTGCTCATACTCCATCAATGACAAAGGGCTGATTGAGCTGCTCCACTGCTTCTAAGAAGATCTGCGGGGTTCTGGCTGCCTTGCAAAACTCACTAAGGGCTGTTGAGAGACTGGAGGGGTCCATAGTAGACTGATTGATATAAGGAGTCATAAAAGTGACTCATGATCTCATTAATGGCCTTAGAACAGGAGACCATCTCCCCTTAGCATTCCTTAGCGCCATGATCCAGGAAGTAGCTTGCCATTTACGGAGCTGGTATGCTAACAGATTGCCCCTTGTCCCCTCCCTCCCAATACTTATGTTTGGTCCTAAGGAGCTGCCATTCAGCCTTCCGCTGAAACAGACAATTGATTGATACTTAAGCCCCGTGATGGTTGCCACCAGGAGCTATCCCTATAGGCCTTCATTGTTGCTTTGAATCTAGCCTCAAGGGTTGCAAGTTCGGCCTGCAGTTTATCCAGCTCAGCTTTTTGGGCTTTATTCTTAGCCGTGGAGAAGGCTATACTCCTGCCCTGAGAATTGCTTTAAAGGCTTTTCCAAATTGTGCTGGGGCCTACCTCATTGTCGGAGTTGTTCTGAAAGCATACCTTAGCCTCTTCCCCAATGTAATCCTGAAAATCTTTATCCTGCATCAGGAGGAGTTGCATCTTCACCTGGTGTTCTCAGGACCCTGGCCCACAGACTGATAATTCAGCATTATGGGGCATGGTCTGAAATTATCAGGTTCCCTATCTTGGGGTCGCTAATCCCATATGCTGCCAGACTATTGCATAACCAAAAGTCAATGCGACTTTGTGAGTTATGTACTGGGGAAAAAGGTAAAATCCCTGCCATCTGGGTAGTCCTTGTGCCAGGCATCAATTAGGCCCCATTCTTCTATTAAGACCTGCAGTGCAGCCCTGGCTTGGGGATGGACTTGTAGGGTAGGTTTAGATTTGTCTAAGAAAACATCTAAAACTAAATTAAAATCACCGCCAAAATAATGGGTATGGTTGGTGAGTCCTTAGTGAGCAGAAGGATGGCCTGTCCCACCCCAGTTATGGCTTCAGTCAAATCTGTATTAAAGACATAAATATTAGCCAGGATAACCCTTCCACCAGCATGGGAAAACTGGGCAGCTACCCATCCACCCTGCTTGTCAGATTTTGTCTCCTCCACATTCCAGGCACAGGACTTGTGGAGCAGAATAACTCACTCCTTTAGATTTGGTAGTAGCCATGCTGGCCACAACCCAACCCACCCATATTTTTTTTAACCATCCTACTGACCTTGCTGTGAGGTGCACTTCCTGCAGCATAGCAAGGTCAGCCTCAAGAGCCAGATGTAGCAGGATCTTAGTGCATTTCACTGGGTGGTTTAAACCTTTAACATTCCATGAGATACACCTCACAGCACCCACCCTGGTGGCATCCATTGCAAAAGAAGGTGGGGTATAGATCTAAGATTCTGACACCTACCTGAACTCTTGGCACCTGAAAAGGAGAATGGGGAGTGGTATCCCAGTGATCGGAAGTGAGGAGTCGGAGTTTTGGCTAGGCTCTCCTCAATAAGGATTTACTAAGAGATTAGCAGCAACCTTCAGCGAGCGTTAAAACACCAACCATCTTGGTGTGGAATAAACTGTTTACATCAAAAGAGAAAATATTACAACAATCCTGTAGAAAATATAACAACAGACCAAAGAGGCAATTATCTAGCAACAGTGAACAGTTCAGTAACGAACAGCAAATATTGTGATTACATTAATGGTGAGGAGGTATCTGCGTTAAGGATCGCCCCACTGTGCACTTTACTTCCACCTCCCTCGAGGAGTGCCCTTCTGGAGCCCAAAGTCTTCTGGGAGATGTGGTCCTAGAGGCCACCTCAGGCCAGAACTTGGGTTGCCAGGTCTCAATCTCTGAGGGATGCTGAGCGAGAATTTCTTTGCCACTTTTAGTCACGTACAAGAAGGTAAGACTGAAGTTATATTGAAACCCATGTTGTTGTAGCAAGTTTTAATAGGGAGGAAGGCTTTGCTTCATGGCCACCTCCTTTGAATAGTCTCGAAAAAGGAAATCTTAGAGCCCTTCAAACTATGTCACCCAAGTCTCTGGTTACTCTGAGTGTCTGCTCTTTGGTGGTATAACATAGGCAGTATGCTATAATTGGCCGTGGGAGGGTGTGGGGACGATTTGGAGAAAGAGCCTTTGGGCTGGTTCCACCTCCACGTGGCCTCTCAGTGCTCACCCAGCCACTTGGATAATTTCATTCAAAAATCTTTCTGTGCTTGAGTCCTCTGTACCCTCAGGGATGCCTGTTGCAGTACAGTCCCCACCACTTATAGCACCCATGCTTTAACTGGGCAATCGTGTTTTCCGGGCAAATTCTATTTTCCACTTGCCACATACATAGGTTTCAATGATAAATATCCTGGTTATAACAATCTATGCCTGCCTTCTGTTATGGGCAGATTAGCTGCTACTTACTGTAATTAGTGTCAGTGAGCACAATCGATTCAGATGCCGAATTGTGAAATAACATTAACTAGCAGCTAATCTGCTGTAATAGAAGGGCGGCATAACTCTAATGTGAACAGAAGGAAGGGTGGCTCTTGTAGGTGCGAGTCCTCAAAAAACGGATCATGCTATGACTAAATCCACTGCCGAACTACCTTATCTGCACTCTGAGGGTCACTAGGTTGCTATTCATTTTAAACATAGTGGGAATAAGTCTCTTAGTGCCTAATTGAGGCTTTAATGTTTAACCCATGGCTTTAATGTATTTTTGTTTTCGTCCGTGTTTGCACGGAGCCGCCAGCTGGTATACAGCTGGTACAGTATACAGTACTCACCGAGCCAACTGCAGAAGGAAGGAATCGGGTAGGTTTTGTGCTGTTTTATGCAGGTACACTATCTTTGATGATTATGATTATGATTATACAGCCCATACAGGATGTAGAAGCTTGGTAACCACTACCAGTGTGTTTATTTTGTTTTAAAAATGATTTTTGGTTACAGCGCCACTCCTATAACAGGCAAAATCTGCTTGCACAGATGTGCCCATTATAAGCAGCTTGCACTGTATATCTAGCACAACAGCAAATACAAGGAAAAAACAGCAGTACAGTAGGCAACCCAATACTCTATCCTGAAAATTATAATAATTTCTCCATGTCCATGTTTTATGCTTATATTGTCAGTTGCCTGCTTTCAATGCTTAGCAGTCATTGTAGCCATTGACACAGGCAGGTCACTGATCTGTGCAAAGAGTATACCCTTAGGTTGCACCTTGACTTTAAACCTCCAGGTACTGTTTTTTTTTGTCACAGGGGAACACCCCCGCTGAGTGTAGGTCTGTTTACTCATTAGTGTTAAGATATGCTTCACTCACACTAAAGTTAATAATAACGTCTGTAGTTTGTTTGTAGATTTAATTTACATGACCTACACAGTGTTCAGATATGCTTCACTCACACAACAGAGTAATATTTAATTTGGATCATACTGCCAACTGCATTCTAGATTTCCGTTCTGTGACATAACCAGTGTTCAGATATGTGGAGCTTAAAGTCACAGAGCAACCTAGCTCAGGTTACTTAATAAATAAAGATCCATAATAATGTTTAATATTTTCTCCATTTAATGGTCAAAACAAACACACATGCCCCACTGGGCCAGGGAAAGATCATTGTAGAGAGCATTTCCATGGCCCAGTTGGGCATGTATTGTTTGCTGTGACCATTACATGGGGAAAATATCTATAAGCTGATAGTTGTGGACCTTCATTTATTAAGTACCCTTTACTATAGTTGTACCTTTCCTTTAAACCTCCAGGTACAGGGTTTTTTTGTCACAGACCCCCGCTTAAGTGCCAGGTCTGTTTACTCATTAGTGTTCAGATACGCTTCACTCACACTGAAGTTTAATAATAATGCTTGTAGTTTGTTTGTAGATTTAATTTCTGTGACCTATGCAGTGTTCAGATATGCTTTACTCACACAACAGAGTAATAATAAATGTGCATAGTTTTCTAGACAAATCTAATCATTTTGCAGCTGTGTTCTGCTGTCTTTGTGGTGGACGTTTGATTCAATTGCTTGTGTCATACGTGGAAGACAGTGCTTGTGGACAAATCTAATCATTGTGCAGCTATGTTCTGCTGTGTGTGTGTGTGTTGTGTCTGTGTGTGTGTGTGCGTGTGTCTTGTGTAGAAGGCAGTGCTTGACTGCTTGTAAACAAATCATTATTTTGCAGCTGTTTTCTGCTGTGTGTGTGTGTGTTGTGTGTGTGTGTGTGTGTGTGTGTGGACTTTGATTCAATTGCTTGTGTCTTGCATGGAAGACAGTGCTTGTAGACAAATCTAATCATTTTGCAGCTATGTTCTGCTCTGTGTGTGTGTGTGTGTGTGTGTGTTGTGTAGAAGGCAGTGCTTGACTGCTTGTAAACAAATCTAATCTTTTGCAACTATGGTCATCCACTGGCTAAGTAGGATTTGTGATTGTTTTATGTGATCCAATCCTTACTTAGTATTTGGTTACTTTATTGATGTCTCCTATGGAGGGACTCAGAATGTGCAGGATAGTTTTTTTCTGCAAATAGCGAAATCACAGAGTCACCAGACTTGGACATTGGGTGGAGTTTTCCTTTAACTTCTCTCGCCAGAGGTAAGCCAAATAAAACACTATGGAGGAGAGTTCAATTTGCCAAAAAGGCTATTTAAAGAGATTCTTGCTAAGGCATAATCTTCCCATCAGTGTTAGTGCTTGACATGCTGTAGCTATCTTGGCTTGAGGAAGGGTGAACATGGTCAGGACCCTTAGCAATTGAGATGCATATGCAGCAGATAAGTCAAGATGGACTAACTCACCCTAAAACTGTTGAGTATCATAGTTTGCATAATACACAAAGCTTACAGTGATGAATCTTCATATGGTTTGGATGCTTTGGGTTCTATTATTATAATTCAGGGACAAATAGCTAGGAAACATTTTCAATGGCTGCCAAATGTGGTACAGTGGCAGATAGTTTGCAAAGGTATAACAGAAATTATATCTATCAGGTATGATCCAGGAATTGGATCACATTTTCATAGACACACGTTACATGTAGGGTGCCTGATTATCCTTTGTGAATCACTGCTGCTCTCTGCACTGAAATCGCTATTAGACATGTAGCTGACTTAAATCTACTGATTTTAGAATTTACCTGAACCTGTATTTAAAATTTAAATATATATATATATATATATATATATATATATATTTTGAGGGATGCGTTATGGATGATCCCAATATTTAATTTCAGCATTTTAGTGGAAACTTTGCACTCTGATTTTCTTATTCTGAATTTTTTGCAGTATATTTTCTGTATTTATATTAATTGTGTTGGCTTTTCTGGTAATGTACAGGGGCAGGGACTGAGTTGTAATTGGGTCTGAGTAAGGAACACAAATATTCATTACATTGCCTTGCTATCTCCACCAGACTTTTTACTGTATCCCTTATTAATATACTTACTATATATATATATATATATATATATATATATATATATATATATATTTTTTTTGTTTAGGCTATTGATGTAACTGCACAATTGCTTGCTGTTGTTTTTGTCTGCATTGGTGCATTTGAGTTCCATTTTCTTTTGAAATTGTTACTTTTATGTTTATGTTTCTTTAACAATGTTTCATATTCTGACCGTGTGGTTATGTCATGGCTTTTGTTTTCAGATATTTTGTTGCATATTTAGCTTTTTGTTGTTTGTTGTTGAGTCACTTTCTTCACATCCTCATTTAAGCATCTTGTTGTCATCAGTTGCTGTTATATACCTTGATCCTAATAATGTAATCTATTGCAAATGATAATACGTTGCACTAAGCAAGGAAGATCAACCAGCATGGTTATCAAACAGTGAACTGACACCTCTGTATGAGTGGGAAGGGATACCAGCAAAACAAGTTTCTTAGTTTGTAAATGGTTGTAAATTAAGCACTGAAACTTAGCAAATAAAGATCCCTATAGCTGAGGTTTCAGCTTGCAAAAAAATGCAGTACTGGGGATAGCTCAATTAAAGGAAAACTATGTGATAAGTGTGTGTGTGTATGTGTGTGTGTTGATTCAATTGATTGTGTCTTGCTTAGAAGACAGTGCTTGTAGACAAATCAGATCATTAAGTAATGACATCTTTATAGTCTAACCAATACCTTAGTTGTTTTTTCCTATATTCCCTAAGTAAAGTGAAAAGCTTTAATTTACTTTTTTTCTATACTGCTGATTTGCTAGATGGCATCATGCTGACATTTTTTTACTGCAACTGGTATCCTTTATTTCTGCTTATACAGTGTGTATGTGTGTGTGTGTGTGTGTGTATTGGAACAGGGAACTATATATCATTACAAACAGGGTTTGATGTTTTGCAAAAACATTTGTTTTGCATCAGTTTTTTGAGCTCCACAAAAATTATATTTTAAGTAATAATGCCTTTCTAGTCAAACCAATGTAATTAAATAGCACTGTTCTTGCTCTCTCAGACCTTCTGGCATCTTGCCTAATATTTTGGGCCTACAACACCCCCGTTTAAGCTATTTTGCATTTCTTTTCAGCTCCAAGATCAGACCCAACCCCACCTCTTATTTAAATTCTCTGTCCTTTCTTTTCAGGTTAGTCTGAGAGCCACAGCCTGGTTCTCTGATGAACCCAACCTGCCAGACTGCCATCCGCAGTCCAGGTCTGAAGCCACCAGCCCTCACAGAAGCTCAGGTATGGATTTGCACCTGGGGACTCATTACCTACAGGAAGGGAGGCCCTAGCTGCCTGATTTTCAGCCCGCCCACCCACCACCATCCCAAGTCCTGTTTAAATACACTTAAACCCTGTCCCGCTTACTAGCTCACTCCTACAGGTTTCTGCCAGGAAGTTGCTTAAGCTTTGAGTGACAGCATCACTGTCTCTTGTGAAAAGTTTCCCTATCTAGTGTAACTCCTCTTTCTAGCACTCTCTAAAACCACCAGATACATTGGTTAACTGTACAGCCTCTCTTTGGCACCAGTGTGTCAGGCTTGATGACGGAAGCAAGCTGCCATGTCCCCATTAAAGGGTGCTATCTACTGCTTCTTGCTACCTGGCTTGGTACAGCTGGCACCAGATTCCTAGCTGGGCAACTGCTACTCCCTCTGAACCACTACTGGGTAGTGCATGGCTGTCAAATGCACCCTCAGAGACTGCATCACTTGGCTGTGGGCAGTGACTCACTCGGCCTTACCCTATAAACATAGGAGGCCACATGCCCTCCACTCATATGGGATAGTAATGGTTAGCTATACCCCGAAAATTAAGCCAGTGTCCAACCATCTGAATAATCTGGAAGCCTCAATGGCGGAAGGTACGACATTTAGCATCAACCTTTCTTCTAGAAAGGTCATCTTTATGCTCCTGCTCCTCTCTGGTAACACTCCACCAATCCCAGGCCCACTCACTTCAATGATCCCTGGTGTTCATGAGGTTAAAGGCCCAAAATAGCCTCCCTGAACATCTGCAGTTTAACTGCAAAATTTGACCAACTACAGGCATAGATGGCCTCCATACCCCTGACATCCTATGCCTAATGGAGATATGGTTGACCAGTAGGATTAAAGATAGCAAAGATGCCCTCAAAGGCTTCCAAGCATACAGCATTGATAGAATAGGCAAGAGAGGTGGGGTGCCTCATCTATGCCAGGGACTCTCTGCAGTGCACTGTCCTCCTGGAACCAGGGTGGCTGAGGACCATGAGATAATAGTGATAAAGGCTCAGGTCAGCCAGAATGGCAAAACTCTCATCCTTGCCACAATCTACCTACCCCAAGAAAGCCACAACAGGCTTTTCCACAATTATTGATGTTATCAGCACCCTTCCAAAGAGGGTGGAGCTTGTCATTACTAGGGACTTTAACATAAACTAGGATGGAAAGGAGACTGCCCTTTCAGAGATCTGATAGCCACCTCCAACCTGACACAACTTGTCACCTGCCCCACCAGGCAGAACTATAAGAGAGGAAACAGTACCGCCCTTGACTGGGTCCTAGCAAGCTCATCATCCCAGATCTGAGATCAAGGTTCTCCTAGACACGCTAAGTGACCACTCCCCAGTCACCTTCCTGTAGTCTAATAAATTTACAAAAGCTCACCTATCCTCATTGAAAGCAGGGTCATGAGGAAGGGTAAACTTGAGCCCTCAAATCAGCCCTTGCCCTGCATGACTGGACTCCTATTGACCTGGTGCCTACCCTTGATCAGGCCCTCATTTACTTCATTAACAGCTTTAGCTCCATCTGTGACATCTATGCTCCGCTCACAAAAGAAAAATTTTGAGGCAGGCAAATGGCTGGATTGATGGGGAGCTCCTCTCCACTTGAAAGAAAGGGACATACTCTGGGAGAAGGCCAGAAACACAGGTAGCAAGCATTACTACCCGTGCTATAGAACAGCCAGGAACCACTGCACCAAGCTGATCCGGCTCACCAAAGCCAACTATCACAAGGTCCAACTTTGCAATTCTTGGGGTGATGGGAAAAGATTCTGGGATAACATCAAAAGCATCCTTGGAAAGAAGGACAAGAAACACCCTCAGCTGCTCAGTATCAGTAACACCCTCACTACAGACCCTCTAGCTATTGCAGAAGCCTTCAATAAAGCCTTCACTGATCTTACCCCAGTGCTACCACCTGCCTATTTTCAGCCTGGCTTGAACCACTCCAACAATGTACCCAGTACCCATGTACCCAGTGAGCTCACCCAACCTTCTACTTTAAAAGGGTGATGGTGAAGGATGCCCTCACTGTGGTCAAGAAAATACTAGGTATGACCAGACTGGGCAGTGACTGGATAGACATGAAACTTCTATTCCTCACTCTGGACGTTCTTATAGTGCCCATTACCATGCTGTACAATAAGTCTCTGACCCTGGCCCTATTCCCGGTGATTGGAAGTAGGCCCTAGTTATGCCAGTGCATAAAGGAGGTGACAAGTGTCTGTAGTCAACTACAGACCCATCTCGATCCTCTCCCCGTCCAAGGCATTGGAAAAGATTGTGGTAGGTCAACTCATCGACTGCATCAATAAGTATAATTTACTATGCCCCAACCAGCATGGCTTCAGACAAAATCCACAGACCCACCACTGCCCTGCTGGACTACACAAACTATGCACATAAGGCTCTGTATGAAGGTAAACTGGTGGGGTCTGTCTTTATTGACCTCACCAAAGCCTTCGATACAGTAAACCACCCTCTGGTGCTAACCCAACTGCGAAACATAGATGTGGCACCCAATGCCCTTTGCTGGTTCCAAGACTACCTGTTATGGAGAAATCAATGTGTCTAAATTGGGCAAACAGTATCCAGCGAGGAGAGTATCATTAGGGGTACACCAGGAATCAATACTGGGGCCCCTGCTCTTCAGCTTCTTCTTAAATGACCTTCCCACAGCCTGCAACACCAAACTGATACTGTATGCAGATGATGCTGTGCTCCTGAGCAGCAGCACATCTCAGACTGCCCTACAATCTGAGCTGCAGAACTCCTTCTCCAAACTCGAGAACTGGTTCTGTAGTCATAAGTTGCTACTAAACTACAAGAAGACCAAGGCCTTGCTTATGTCCAGCCCCCAAAACAAAAATAAGCACCACCCCTCATCATCTCCAACTCATGCAGTGAGCCATTGGAACAAGTTCACTTGTTCAAGTATCTGGGGTCATAATAGATGATACCCTCATGTTTGAACAACATATTGACTCTCTGGTCAAGACAGTCAATACCAAGATTGGTGTCCTGTACAGATACAGGCAATACCTCTCTCAGGGGGCCCTCCACCTCTCAGTCCACAGCTCAATTATATCTACTATTGACTATGGACTAGTGGTCTATGGGGGCAATGGATACAGTGCTCAAGAGGGTTCAGACTGTGCTCAACAAAGCCTGCAGACTCACCCTGGATGCTGAACATGGCACTCACACCTGTACTCTGTATGAACAAGCAAATTGGCTGTCATTAAGAAACAGGGTAAAATTCCAGACTTGCATCCTAGGGAAGAAGGCCCTATTGGTAAAACACCACCTTGTGTAGGCAGTTTGATCAAGGTGGTCAACTCTTATAGGTCACCAGAGGGAGGACTAGAGGGTCCTTGGTGATCCCTTCCATCGCACTCCTCACTCAGGCAATGTGCATTTTCCTACCAGGCCCCGTATGGATGAATGAACTTACTGGGAACCTCTTGACCACCAATTGTCTGGCACAATTCAAAACTGACCTCAAATAGCACCTAATAACGCTCTCTAGTGCACCTGCCCTGAGTCCAGCCAATCTGCTCTTTCCACCCCACAACAAGCACTAGGCAGGCCTCAGATACCTCTCCCTCTGTCCCTTCTCATGATTTGCCCCAGTAATCACTTTGTATCATACTCCTTCAGCACCTGCCACCCTCCCCCCCCAACTCACAGTTCCATGAGTTTCCCAAACAGTCACTATTAATGCTGGCTGCCTGACCATGCCTTCTTGCACCCCACCATTTTACTCTAGCATGTCCTCTCTGCTCCGCCTCCCTCACCCTACCATTTCTCCCTATACCTTATCGTCCTCTTTCCCCTCCTGTCACCCACTGCTGTACTTACTCTCTCTCTTGTACCTCCTTCTTCACCCTCTGCCAGCTATCTCCATCCTTCTGAACTACTGACAAGGCACTTTGTGGCTGCTCATTCCACTGCCACACTTATAAAGTGTTTTTCTTGTTATTTAACTTGTACCTATGTTTTGAGTTATTCTGTAAGTTCTGAATCCAAGCTGTATCGTTCATTGTAATGTACCTTTGCTTTCTCCTACTGTACTTTGTTTTGCAATCTATGACGTGGAACCTTTGTAAAAGAGCTTGTGCTCAAAGTTTTTTCTGAATCACAAAATAAATCAATAAATAAAATGTGTCACTTGTTGTCTCCTTATGCTTCCTAACTGAAGAGATACAGGTATACTTTCTTTTCTTTTGATTTTTATGCTGGCATTTGCAATGCCCCCTGCAAATTAATGATACTGGTTGTGTCAGTAACTGTGCTTTTACTGTTGTTTGAGAAAGCCATCACCCTTGATAGATTTTTACATTTATTTCAGCATTTTGCCCACCCCCATTAATGTGGCATGAAGCACAGTGCTAATTTTACACACCATCTGTCCTGTACTGCTCCTTGTTGTCAGTAGTTGACCACCTACAATATATAGCAAGAGGCTAAAAATATTTGTTTTGATATTGGATGCCAAACTGAAGTGAAAAATAATTTTTATTTCTTTTTATAATTACAATTTTGACCAACTGTATTTAAAATACAGAGCAATTCAGTTGAATACAGCATTTTCTATATTGTAAAGACACTGCTTTGGGATATGAAGTTCAGACAAAATGGATATTCATAAGTGACAAAAGTAAGGTAATAATTTAGCACATCATTATTGAAAGGGGAACATTACGCTGGTTACAGTGAACACCAGACTTAGTTGTATATCACATTATAATGCAGGCAGGTGTAGTAGAGAAGAATCCTTCATCCTGTTAAGCCAGCTGAAGTTTAAAAGCAAAAACAGTATTACCAAAATGTTTCAGGATTCACAAGATCTACTTTCTGCTGTTGCCTTAAGGTATCTTCTTTGTCAAAAACCTTGATGTTTCCTCTGAGGCTATTCTTGCAACCTAGGAAAGGTAGAAATGATGAGGTATCTCCTCCCTATTCCTGGATGCAAGTTTCCTCCACCCTGGGAACACCTGCCTGCTCCTAGTAGGTGGCACCTGATTTCCCTTCTTCCCAAACCTGTCCTTCTAAGTGTCCTGATCGTGCCCCTAGAAAAACTCCTGCCTCCTTTGATGCCTTGTAGGAGGGAACATGAGCCAGAGGAAAAATAGAGCTCTCTAAATCCCATACACACACAGGCAGCATAGTAATGAGGCTTCAGTGGAGGACACTATTTTTAACACTCTACCATGTTGTTTGGAAGGTAATTATGCGGGTAATCCTTTTCTCAAAGCAATATGTCTGCAGGCTACATCCACTGCAGCCATAAAAAGGAAGGCTAGGCAGCCTTTTCTGTCTTAGCAAGCAGCACTGTTGTAGTCAGTATTTTGTGTGATTTTTCCTGACTTCAATGGTTTGTTATTTTAGTTCTGTAGGACAGGTGTGTTTTACTGAATTATTTTTGTCACTGTAGTTTGAGTATCTTGATTTCATTTTGTTTATTGGTAGGAAGTTGTATTTGCTTCTTAGTCCCTGAAATCCCTGTTGTATATTGTTTCTGTAAACAAACAACAACAACAACAAAAAAGAAAAACTGGTGGTGGTGCAGGTGCTGCTGGTTCTAGAGGAGCTTGAACTTCAACAGAGGGTGCTGCTGCTTCCCTGTGATGTTCCTGCCACCCCAGTTTGAAACAGGAACTTTCTTATGCCTTCCACAAACCACTGTCAGCTCAGATGGGCCACCACTCCACCACCCCCACTCGCTGCTTCACTCTGTTTTTTTCCTACTCAACCCAGTGATATGCCATGAGATGGGCAATGACTATATAAGAGAGGACTTGGGTATGTATAAGTACACAAGACTAAGTCCCTAAGAAATACCAACTGAAAACAGACATATAAAAACATAAAATTAAAAAGTCAAATTTCCAACAAGATAACATTGCAACTTTAACAAAATATCATTCCATCAGTCTTTAGAGTAAGGGCAATTTTTACATATATATATATATATATATATATATATATATATATATATATATATATATATATAAAGATCTTATTGAGTACTGCAAGATTAACACATACTATCCCCAAACAAATCATTTGGGTATACACAGGAAACCCCAAATTACCTCCCAAATTTATCATTGTGCCAAATCCACAATGTAAGTCTAATTAATCATCCTGAATGCACCAAATGTGTATCTCCCATTTGATTACAACCATACCAATTTCAAAAATTCAGCAAAAACTGACTGAGTTATGCTTAAAACACAAAAGGAGTAGTTGGTGGAATTGGAGTGGTGGCATTCATGTTGTCAATTATTCTCTGTCACATCTGTGGCATCCACGCTGGTGGGTGTTGGGAAGGCAGCAACAAAAGGATTACTCTGAGATGTAGCAAAATCTCTTGCTCAGGAGCAGTGATCACAGTGGTCCCTTGACTGCTGGTGGTGGTGGCACTGAGCCTGATCTGGATAATAGGTCCTCAGTATGGATATGTGGACCAATAGCCAAATAGCTGGTAGCTCCTGTCTGCATTACAGCACACTGGGCACAGGTACCTGGGGTAGTATTTGACTCTGGCTGAGTGAAAATTGTACTAAGCCCAACTGCAGTGGTAACAGCATTCATTGTATTTGTCAGCATATCACACTGGCAGCAAAGACTGTAACTGGATCACAGACACAGGTCAGAAAATGTTAAACTGCTGCTGACTGAGACTGATGAGTGGATGCAGCCTGTGGTGGTAGTAGCAGTGGGGGTGGTTGAAGCAGGGGTCTTCATGCTGCAGTGTAGTGGGGATGGGACTGCTGACCTAAAGACTTTGTGTATCAGAAGCTTCACTTTGATACAATGTCACCTTAATCTACTCTAAAGAGACGTTACAGGTGAAGTTGCCAGGCAAACTTCACCTTGGTATACTATAAGGAGAAGTCACAGGCAAAGTTGCCAGGTGAAGTTATCAATGGCAAATTTCCTATTAACCAGAAAAATTTTATGAAATTATCCATGGAGACAAATTTGGCAACTTGCTTTAACTTCATCGGTGAATTAAATCTTCACATTTCTAAGAAGTATAAGAAGACACAGAAGGAAGAAGAGAGGGTGGTGTACCTAAATTGTCTGAAGGAAGCAAGGAAAGCTGTTAGAGTGCAAAGGTACAAACTGAGGAGAGATTAGCACAGACAGTGAAGAAAGGGACAAGACATTCTATAGGTACATCAGTGAAAGGAGGAAGTCAAGGGTGGGATTGTAAGGCTCAGGGAGATGAAGGTGAGAGTGTGGAGGAGTATTCACTGAAGAAGGGAGGGACAGGAACCACAATTGGGCATCAAATTCAAAGTGGGGAGGGAGGTGAACACCAGTCCTTTTATAGGAGAGATAGTCCTGGAGGAGCTCACAAAACTGAAGTTAGACAAAGCAATGGATCCAGATGGCATACATCACAGGATTTTAAACGGACTATGGAGGGAGCTAAGCTGCACCACGGGCAGCCATGTTCAGTGAGTCGCCAACACAGGAGGGGTTCCAGAGGAAAGGAGGAGGGCACATGTAGTCCCTCTCACAAAATTGGTAGCAAGGAGGAGGCAGCAAACTATAGGCTGGTCAGACCCACTTCAGTAGCCGTAAGATTATGGAGGCACTGCTTAAGGAAAGCATGGTGGAACACTTGGAATCCAACAGAGACCAGGATCTGAGACAGCATGGATTCACAGTAGAAGGGTCATGTTAAATCAATCTAATAGATTTTTTGACTGGGTAATGAAAGAAGTGGATAAGAGGGAGTGATAGATGTCACCTACCTCAATTTCATCAAGACATTCGACACCATCCCCCACAAAAACTGGTTAGCAAGTTGGGTAGCATGGACATGGGCCACAAGGTGGTAAACTGGGTTAGAAACTGGTTAGGGGACAGGAAGCAGAAGGTGGTGGTAACTGGGATCCAATCTGAGTGGTGGGTGATAAGTGGGTACCTCAAGTATCATTCTTGGGCCAGTCCTTTTAATGTCTTTATCAGTGACATTGCAGAAGGACTGGAGGGAAGGTGTGCCTGTTTGAAGATGACACAAAGATCTGCAACAGGGTGGACACTCCAGATGCGGTGGAGAAAATGAGGAGGAATCTAGGAAAGCTGGAAAAATTGTCAGAAGGATGGCAACTGAGGTTCAATGTAAAGAAGTGCAAACTCATGCACCTGGGATGTAGAAACTCTGGAGAGAGCTACAGGATGGGGGGTTGCTGATGTTCACCAGCGAAGAAAGGGATCTGGGGGTTATCAATTCAGAAGTGGCCAAGCATATAGTACAAAGGCTGTGGGGGAACCAGTGGCATGTTGGGGTGCATAGGAAAGCATGTCACTAGCAGAGGGAAAGAGGTGGTGATTCCACTATACAAAACACTGGTGAGGCTTCATCTGAATACTGTGTACAGCTCTGGAGGCTGCATCTTCATAAGGACTTAGACATAGTGGAGGCAGTACAGAGAAGGGTGACTAAGATGGTGCAGGGCCTGCACCAGAAGACATATGAGGAGAGACTAAAAGACCTCAGTATGTATACACTGGAAGAGAAGAGGGAATGGGGAGAGATGATAGAAACTTTCAAGTATCTTAAAGGCATAGACAAGGTGCAAGTGGGCTACATCTTTCAGTATAGGACAAGTACTACAATGAGGGTGCATGATATGACATTGGAAGAGAGCAGGATAAGGGAAATGTGGGAAGTTTTTTTTCACAGACAGGGTAGTGAATGCATGGAACAGCCTGTCCCAGGAGGCAGTGGAGCAAACACAGTGGAGGATTTAAACATGCATGGGATAGGCACAAGGGAACCCTAGAGGTGGTAAGGAGAGGCCAAAGCTAATAACCAAGTATGGTCAGAGTCTGTTAATAAAGATAGGGTATACAGGCAGACCAGATGGCCTAGCGGTCCTTATCTGTCATCAGTTTCTATGTGTCTGTGTTACTGGTGAGTGGTAGTGACTACAATGGGGTCACCTTCCCATGGTGACAGTAAAATGACCTGGACTTCAGCCACCAAGACCACAACCTTTAGAATGGCAGACTTTGCTGTGATGAAGAACCTGGTGTCCAAAGTCTGGAGCAACTGCATGAGTAGAGACGCGGTGAATTTAAAATGCAGCGAAGTGAACACAGTGGTCAGCTTCGTTGGCACTTCACACGTGAGTACCCCTTAGGAAAGGCTCACTCGCCTTGTTATTATTACTCGTGCTGTCATTCCATCTTAAACGTGAAGTAAGACAGAGGACAACAATATTGGCAGCATCCCACCCACACAGTCACCAGAATGAATGTGCATCCCAAAGTGCTACTGTCTCTTGTCCAGAAAACTCCCCAGTGTTGATGAAGTGAAATGAGAGTGTAACAAGAAATGCAAAGCCTCCCAGCATTAATGGTGCACTCAGTCATGTGCGCAATGGTCAGGTCACGCACAAAGTCACCAGAATTAATGTGAATCCCCAAAGTGCTACTATCTTGTGTTCAGAAAATTCCCCAGTGCTGACGTAGGAAATGAGAGTGTAACAAGAAATGCAGTCTCCCAGAATTAATGGTGCCATGCAAATGCAGACAGATTAAGATTGTGCTGCACACTCAAGGGATGCATACAAAAGGCATAACAACACTCTAACCAGTGCTCACAAGGCACAAATCCAAATCTGAAAGGAATACATTTTGCCAGTTGGGGATTAGTGCATGGCAGTAATAATCCACTACCAGTAAAGATACCACAAAGTAGTATAAAAAGTTTGCAGGTGCAGTGGATATCAGGTTTACACTGCTGCAATTACTATGTGGCACAAAAATGGTGTCTGATTTAATGGCATGCATCCCACACACTCACTCAGCACACTCAAGTAATGTGTAGCAAATTGAAAACTTTTAGTAATATAAGCAAATGTTTTAAACAAACAAATTGTACACTGCTGCACCACTACAATCAGCAAAAAGTCAAGAATTACTGAAAATATTACTGTGTGTACATTAACACAGTTATGCAAGAAAAATATAACCAAACAGTAAGATCATGCTTTTCTCCTGTTAATCTACCTGCACCACAAATACGCCCCACTCCCAAAGCACACTTCACAGTACACAGACTGACGGTTCTAAATTAACATTTAAAATCCACACACAGCAAGACATGAGCACAGAAGCGTTTCCACAATCTATGTACTAAATTTTGAGCAAAAATATTACTCAAAAAGGCATTTTAAACAGCTTTTAGAGGTTTTGAATTGCAGAGCTCTGAGAGCAAACTGTCTCCAGCTACCACTGCACACACACACACTACCCAGGCCAGAACTGAGGCTGTGCCAAACAATCTAGAGTCCATGTGACCTGCAATCCCATGAATAACTGCAGAATATCATTTGGAGCTCAATTACAGAGCAAAGTGAGGCGAATTACATTGATTTCAATGTACTTCACATTAAAATTGGTGGAGAAGTGGTTTGGGGAGGCGGAATAACGCAGAGTCATTTGTTTCAATGGACTTCACATTCCTCATTATGAAGTGAAGTACCCACTTCACATTGTGGAGTTCTCCGCTGATTCCACATTACTCAGTGAATCACTTCACAGAGCAAATTAGACCACTTCACCCATCATTACTTACAGTACTGTAACTCACATGCTGTACAGTAAGGAATGTGAATGCCTATGGCTGTACTTCTGTCCGGTGAGTTGCAGCACAAAACTCCCAGACTTAAAATTGCTTATTAATGAGTACAATGGTGGAGTGGTGAAGCCTGAGAGATACTACAAAACATGCTTACAATACATCCAAGTAACTAGTAAACAAAATAATGTTGTGATTCGTGACGGATCATGAATCGTGATTTGTGACTGCATTTGTGACATTGATGATGAAGAACATGATTCGTGTCAATGGTGGAGATAACCAATATGGAACTGTACTGGAACGCGAATGCCTACGGCTATATTTCCCTATGAACTGTAGTACAAACTCCCGACATAAGACATGTTCATTAATGAGTACAATGGTGGGGTGGTGAAGCCTGAGAGATACTACAAAACATGCTTACAATACATCCAAGTAACTATTAAAATATTAATGTTGTGATTCATGACGGATCGTGAATCGTGATTTGTGACTGCATTTGTGACCGTGATGATGAAGAACGGATTTGTATCAAGATTGACTTGATGATGGTCCTGACTTAAAAAGCATATTAATGAGTACAATGTTCATGCAGAATTATGCACCACACCTGTCCAGTACTCTGAAGGAAGCCTAAGAAACAACTTGACTTAAGTTACAGATGGAGATTGGGCCCTAAAGAGATGCAAATGCCCAGACAGATTAAGATTGCACTGCGACTGAAGAGATGCAGACGCAAGGCATAACACCTAACTAGTGCTCACCATCAGAAATTAAAATCTGGAAAAGAATACCTTGCTGGTTGGGGCGGCTATGGGGCAGTGTACTGCTCTGCAGTAACAGTCACTAGTACTAGTACCAGTAAAGATACCACAAAGAAGTACAAAATCACATAGCTGCAGTGGATAGCAGGTTCTCATTGCTGAAATTATTATGTGACACAATAAAAGGTGTCTGATTTGATGACATGCGTCACACACATACTGTAATCACACACACACTAAGTAATGTGTAGCAAATTTAAAACTTCAGTAATATAACCACATATTTTAAACAAACTAAAATTATGCACTGCTGCACAACAATAATCAGCAAAAGATGGCAAGAATTATTGAAATATTACGTGTACATTAACACAGTTATAGAAGAAAATATCACCAAAACAGAAAGCACTGTCTTTTACCCAAGTTAAGCTACCTATACCACAGATACACCCTTCCCCAAGGCACACTTCCACTGTCTCTCAGTACACAGACTGAATGTTGTACATTAACATTCAAATCCACACACAAACAATCATGCTCGATGCGATATGAGCACAGGAGGGTTTCTATAATCGATGAACTAAAGTTTCAGCAAAATAAATTACTCAAAAGTTTTTAACAGCTTTAGAAGGTTTGAATTGTAGAGAGCTCTCAGCTAGATTGTCTCCTACAGCTTCCTACACACACTACCCCAAACTGAGGCTGTGCAGAACAATCTAGAGCCCATTACACCTGAAATCCCATGAATCACTGCAAAATTCGCCTTTGGAGCTTAAAAACAGAAGTGAGGCGGCACATTGTTTTCAATGTACTTCACCTTAAGAATTGGTGGAGTAGTGGTTTGGGAAGGTGGAGTAGTGCAAAGTCATTGTTTTCAATGGACTTCTGTTACCCATTATAACATGAAGTACTCTGCTTGTGTTGTGGAGCACTCGCAAATTCACCTTCACTCCTTGAATCACTTTGTGGAGCTAATTAGGCCACTTCGCCTTCATCTTTATGCACAATGCAGATAATGCAGAGCACATGTAATGCATTCTGGAGAATGTGCATGAAGCAGATGCAGAAGTTTGCATTCCTGTAAGCAATTACTATAGGTATAAGAAAACAAAACCTGCCCATCTGACAAAAAGAGGAACCTAAGGTAAATTATTCTGAAGAGAAGGCATATGATTAATTGAAAGAGCTGTTTTTTCCAGAACAGAGAGGAATGCTGAGCAGCACTGAAGGACTGAAAAACTAGAATGAAGACAGCAAGGGAGGGCTGGATGCCAGGATAGCAGTGGCTGCTGCAGAGAATATCAAAGTCTTCTTGCTGTGTATCAATGCTGATAAAAACATACAGTAAGGAGGAAGCTAATCTAAGGGTATAGAGCCTTTGAATAAAGCTCTAGGCAGGAACCTATCAGAGAGTCAGAGGTGGTGACTGAGGTGCATAATGAATATTTTGCTTAGTGTTCATTAAAGTATCCTTCAGGGGTGGAGGGAGCTCATTGAAGGGCTCATAATATTGGTGGTAGCCACAATGCACCAATTGAACATTACCCAGCTCTTGTATCTGGCTCCCTAGCAAAAGTCAAGTCTGGTAAATCACCAGGTGAACCCCAATGGATAAACAAGATACAATCACATGAAGGTGGGCCACTCTGGACCAAAAAAATGGCCACACACAAAAGCTTTTGAGAGTCTCAATGGTTCATTAAGTACTCTGAAGTTTCACCCATTTAGGCTTTTCTAGGGACACTGGAATACTCTTACTTCACTTTCTAAACAACTTTTCTGCTTAGGTGGTTCTAATAATGACTGCCAGAATGTTAATTTCTAATTTTATGCAGTCTTAAGACTTCCCCTCCCTTTCTCTTGATGAACTGAACTAAAAGCATTCTAGTGTACCCCAGAAGAAGCCTTAATGTACAAAATGTCAGGATCCTTCATAACCCATTGAGACACTCAAAAACATTTGTGCATGGCCATTTTTGTCTACAGTGGCCCACCTTTGTGAGTTTGAGCAATGGTTACTTCATCAATGTCAACTCTTTAACTGTAATTCTTCAAGTATCTTGTGATTACCCACAAGGGAAGTGTCTTTGGATGAATAGGATAAAAGCCAGGATCACAGTGAAGCTGAAGGAGCAACTGGTGGTGTCACTTATTATAGCCTTTAATGTGCTTTTGTGCTTATATGTGTATAAACCTGTTTATTACCTGTACATTCAGGCATATGTTTTACTTACCAATATTCACTGTACTCTGTATGTTAAGTTCCTGTATATCACCTTAATTTGTCTTTCTAGGGTACTTAAGGGTGCATTTATGTTCATATGTGTACTACCCATATATTTACCTATATATTCTTATATATTTTCTTACCAATATTTACTGTACTCTGTATTTTAAACATTCTGTACTCCTTCCCCTCCCCAGGATGCATCTGTAAGCATGCTATTTCAGCTCATTATGCCTTTCCTGGTGAAACTCTTCAAATAAATAAATAATAAATAGATTTCAGATGTCTGTCTGGATATGTATGGTGATAAATGACTGGAAAGTGGCCAACATAGTCCCCTCTTCCTGAATGGGCAAGGTCAGAACTATAGAACCACAGCCTGACATCAGTGCTAGGCAGGGTTCTGGACTGAGGCTAAGGTTCTTCCCTCCTCTCTGCATGGTTTTATGAGGGCAGATCAGGACAAACGTACCTGGTCACTGTTTATGAGGGGTGACTAACCAGGTGGACAGAAGCAGGCCACAGACAAAGTCCATCTGTACCTCAAAGGCCTTTAACACTGTGGCACATGACAAGAGTGTTTGCACAGTAAGTCAGTATAGTATACATGAAACAAACATAAGATTTATTGATACATTACTTGGGGCCAGGAAGCAGAGATTGATGGTGTACCACTCTAAGTTAAGAGGAGTACCCAAGGGTGTCCCTCAGGTGTTGGGGCTTTTCAACATCTTCATCAGTGATCAAGAATCTGGGGTTTCCTGCAGGCTGCTTATTTTCATGGGTGACCCTAAGCTGGCTAGGGTAGTGGACTCCTTGAGGATGAAGCCATACAATACGTTAGGAGGACTTAAATAAACTGGGCAACTTGCCTAATTCCTGGAGCCTCAGTTTCACTGTCATCAAATGCAAGGTGCTACCATTGGTAAGGATAAACAAAGCTATGACTCATCCATTGTGTGTGTTTTCTCTTGCTGCAGTTAAGAAAACAAAGGACACTGGTATCTCAAAAGACACAGGTCTGAAGTAGAACAAGCAGAGCATGGCCATGGTCAAGAATGCCAGATGAATGTTTGGGTGCATCAAATAGGGAGATGACCAGCTGAGCAGAGGAAGTTATCATGTCACTAAACAAGTCCATGGCCAGCTCTTGCCTGAAGCACTACATGCAGTTTTGATCTCCTCAAAACAAAAAGGACATGGAGGCCATTGAGAGGGAATGTAGAGCTACAAAAATTATCAGTGGTATGGGCACAAAAGCTATGAGAAGAGGCTGGAGTCCCATAGTATGTTCACCCTGGAGAAATGGAGACTGGGAGGAGGCATTAACTCAATCTTTCACATACTCAAGATTATTGTTGAGACTGAACAGTCAGTGATGTCTGATCTTGTGTTCGACAGTAGGACATGAGGCTACACCCTGAAGCTCACTGGTGCCAAATTCAGCTGTGGTTAAGAGACACATTTTCTCTGGAAGGTGATGAACTTATGGAACAGCCTACCAGCTGAGGGAGTGGACATGAAGACAGTAAAGGCCTTTAAAGTAAGTCTGGATAAAATTATGCTTGCCAAAGGAATCATTAAGTACCCTGGGTAGTAGAGTGGTTAAATATTTCTACAGATTTGAACATGTTTTCATAGCATACCTATTTTATCTATGCATCGGGGTAGACATGATAGACATAGAGTCCCTTCCATCCTTAAATTATAGTATGTTACTTTGTCATTTCTCTTTCATGTGCCTGTCATAATCCAGAGAGTCAGGATATGGCAGTCAAAATCTTCTGACTTTTCTTTACTGAATATTGGATTTGTGCCAGTGGGGAACTTAGTCCTCAAGGTACTTTTGACTTTAAAAGATGTGCTACCATATACATAGAAACATAGAAGTTGTCAGCAGATAAGGACCTGTTGGTCCACCTATATACTCTTATTAAATGGCAGTCTTAATTTCTTGCTTGAGCTTCTACTTAGCAAAGTAAAACTAAACTCAGATACAGAGTAACCCTGGTAGATTCAAAGTATAAGTTATATACTTTTCTTTCCAAATGAGTGTTACTAGGATGACTGGGAACATTGAGACATAAGGAAGCCATGGCCCATTGAGTATGTCTCCCTCACATAGTGGGCAAATATTCTATTATTTACAGGCCAATTAAAAAATTGGTTGAACTTTTGAAGATATCAAGCTTGTGGCATCCATAACATTCTTACGTAATAAATTCCAGTACTGTATTTGGATGCTCTTACAGAGAAGAAATTGTCTCTTTGTTGGTATTTGCAAGTGGTACTATGAGTTGTTTATCATGACTTCTTAAAGAAATTAGACAGTTAGATTTTTGATACCACATTGTTCCATAAGCACAGGATCCTGCAAATTATATATAGTTGTAGTAGGGCCCCCTTTGCATCTGTGCTGGAAGGAAATTAACCCAGTATCATGTAACCTTTCCTCATAGTCTTTATTTTTTAATGCTGTTATCATTTTGTGGCTCTGTGTTGGACCCTCTCCAGTAGTTAGATATTTTTTAGGTAAGGGCTCCAGTAAGCTTTAACACATTGTTTTTATATCCCAGACTATGGATTATATGGTAACATGTCTGATGAGTGAGACAATATAAATAAACACAATCTGGCAGCCAACTCAGGAGATGTCATATCCCTGCTTAAGCAAAATAGAGTTTTGAATTCTAGCCATCCAAATATTAAGCTTAATCATACACCCAACATGTCTTTTTGTACAAAATAGCAGTCTGACTATTTCACAGTTTGTGAAATCTGGATCATCCATATAAGATAAAAAATAAGTATAATAACATGCTTTTGTGTTTTCTCTCTCAAGCCACATACACACATCATTAAGCTACAAATGCCAGTCTTAGTTCTATGTTTTAATGACTAAGACATTTGACTCTTTTTTTATTGTTTTGCTAAAATTTTGATTTAATTAGCTTCTTTTGCTTATGTTTTTATGCAGTTTCTAGCTTTGGAACTCTAAGGAGCATAGTGTGACTGTGGGGTGGATGGAGGTCTTTTTCTTAGGTAGCCTTGAAGCACAAGCAGCTCACTTCCCAGCAAATACTACTGCTTCTCATTCCTCTGCCCTTGAAACACCAGCCATCCCCCAACTCAGCCCCACCACCAAGCCTACATAGAACTTAAAAAAACAGACAACAGGAGCATGATTCACAAAAGTGAGATGTGCCAGTGCATCCCAACAATGCGCTATAAAATGATTCAGACAGGGTGGATGTGCTGGCACAACCCGGATGGAATGCGCCAAACAGGAAGCACTGGAGATGCATAATACTGCTATGCAGCACATATGGGGGTACACATGCATATACAGCACAAAGCAATTCACAGTGCAAAGGAAGGCATAACTACAGAGCAAACTCTGCACATGTACCAAATGCACCATAAAAGATAAGTATAAAAGAAGCAGACTTAAATGCAAACCACCAGCAGGTCAGTGGCAGAACAGCAGCACCAGCACAGTGCAAGAGAGAGAGAGAGAGAGAGAGAGCACACCAACACCATGGATGAAGCACCATTTGTTTTGGTTGGACTACTAATGAGGATGAAAAGACCGGGAGGTGGAAGACATTGTAGGTGGCCGGCCCCATGGCAGTATTGTGCCAGGCTGTCCTTCGAGCAGCTGACAGATATGGAGACAGTAGTCAATACTGCCTGAATCAGGCTATTATGAGGCAGCTCTGTGAGCTGTGCCATGAGGAATGCAGGCACCCACTTGACGTGGTCATGCCATATCAGTGGAGAGCAAGGTGACAACAGTAATGTGCTTGCTCACCTTGGGAATCTTCCAGAGGCCTACTGGGGACACCCACTGGCATATCACAGGCTTCCATGTCCCATCCCCTCACACATCCTCATCACACTGCTACCACATGCTTTAGAATATATCCAGTTCCCAGCACACAGGCAGAGTGGATAAATGCCATGCAGGAGTTTTACAGGGTGGCACACATGCCAGGCATCATGGGGCCATTGACTGCACCCATGTGGCAATCTGTGTACCACCTGACGATGACGTGGTAACATACATCAACTGCAAGGGATACCACCCTTCAACTGCCAGGTGTGTGCAATGCCACAGGGTGCATCAGCAATGTCTGTGCCACACACACTGGGAGCACAAATAATGACTTCATATGGCACCAGTCACCTGTGCTGCAGATTTGAGGTAGGGGACATACCAAGTGGCCATTTAGTAGGTGCATGGGACATGGCAACCAGCCACACAGTAGGGCACTATAGCACAGGATGGGGGGCAGGTGTGCAGATAGCATGATGCACAAAGTGCAGAGAGTGCAACAGATGTGGGACAGCGGAGGGGTGTAAGGTGACACAGGCAGACACTAACCAGTACAGGGTGGCACACTTGCAATGCCTGGATTATGGGTGCAGTGTATTGGGAGCATGTAGCAGGGACAAGCCCAACACATGCAGAAGCAGCCACTGTCACAATGCACACTGGGCAGGGCAATGGTGGGTGTGGCATGTGTGACCCCAATGGCATTCGTGGCCTGAGACCAACAACAGCAGCAGGCCCAGCAACAGCAGGTGGATGGTGGGGGTAGGATTGTAGGGAAGGGACAGGCATAGTCAGTGGTGGACAATCAGCACACCTCTGCCCAGCATGGTGCGGGGGGGCGTGCTGCACATGTGACCAGTGTACTAACAACCACCCTTCACCCCCACAGGAGATGCGACATACCCACTGAGGCCCTGGCTCCACACCCTTTCCAAAGACCCAGAACAGAGGCAGAGTAGCATTATAATGAGGCACACACCATTATGCTCACCATCATCGGCGCTTCTTCTGCATGTTGAAGATGCACTTTTGGTGCCTGTCTAGGTTGGGTGGGGCCATACAGTATAGCCCTAAGAAGGCCTGTGACATATTTCTGGCATGTTGTATGCCACACAACATGCCATTGACTGTGGAATAGTTGTCGAGGCCAGTGAGGCAATTGTTCGGGGAGGAGGAGAAGGGTGGGAGGAAGATGCGTGCAACAGGGCTAGAACACTGGACCACCAATGGGATGGCAGGACCCACGGCTGGCCATGAGGTCAAGGCTCTATAGGAGCATGCTGGTGGAGGAGCATTTTGGGAACCATAGGTGAGTATCACAGCTATGTACAGGGAGGTGCACAATGGTGACAACAGGAAGAAACACAGCTGTGCAGTGCACAGTCCACACAGCACAGCACACAAACAGCCCAACACAGGTGCACACACACAACACATGCCACACAGTGGTGGCACGGGAGCAGTGGACTGCAGACATGCCAGGGACCATGAGGTCTGGAGACACACACACACACACACACATATACACACACACACATCTGCAACACTCGTATGCCACAATGACAGTGCCAGGGTTGGCATGGATCAGTGCACTGCTGTTGCTGGTACACAGACCCAGCAGACACTGACCACACTCATCACACCCATGCCACACAGCACAACAGTGGTGCACACAGACATACAGGTGGCACTGCATGGGGCCCATGATGGCATTGCACTGGGGCAGGCACATGCCATCCATGCCACCCCAGGCACTGTTATCCAGGTGAGTGATACATAGGTGGAAAGCTCAGAAACCATTGGAATGGGGACCTGAACATCACAGGGCTGCACCACAGCCACCACAGACATGAGGGCAGCCTCTGCCATGACTGATGGATGCAGTCACAGCACCACCAGCCACAGGGGTGTATCCCACACCCTGTAGAGGTACTGCAATGAGACCATAAATGGGTGCTCATTGGTGTGATGGCCCCATGAGCTATGTCTGTGCTGGGGAACCTGGGCAGTGCAACCTGAGGCAATGGCATCAGCAGCAATGGTTACACCTGATGCTGCTGCCTGGGTGTGCAGGAGGTGCTCCTGGGTGTCCGGCTGGAGGCCTGGCAGTGACAGTGCGTACTGGATACACACACTGCCTCTGCAGTGGATGCAATCTGCTCCATTGCTGCAGTCATGCCCACCCACAGTAGGCATGCCTCTGTCAACATCAGGGCCTGCCATCCAACTGCAGACTCATGCTTCAGGACCATCAGCATCCGGAGGCACCTGACCTCAACATGCAGGACTGCCTGCCCTTCCACAGTAACATGCAGGAGGTGGACATAGCCCTCAATGTTGTCAATGGGTGATGGCTCACGGTGACATCGCTGACAGGTGGGTGGTGAAACAACCTACTCAGGGGCATCCACAGGTGGTGGTTGGGCCACGGCAGGCTGTGGCATGAGTGATGCTTGGGCATGCTTGGCACCATCATCCATGGCCGGTGTTGTCACATACCAATGGTGCCTGCATATGTCCCACAGCACCTGGATGTGATGCCCTTAATGGCCCCACCACTGCACCTGGACTAGATGCATAGGCACAGCACCCACTGCCATGGGCAGTTGTGCAGCCTCTACATCCATGCTACATGCAGCAGGGCCATCATCATCTCTGTATTCCCCTGCATGCCAGATGCAAGCACAAGAAGGGCAGTGATGTCCACTACATCTGCTGGGTCATCATCAGACAGTCTCAGTAGATCCTCCAGCCATGTGCTAACATTGCCACCAGCAGTGGCAGCATTGGCTGAGGGACTGATGGGCCCACCACCACTGGTGCTGGAGCAGGTGGCACTGGTGCAGTGGATGGTCCAGGGATGGCAACATACACTGCGGTGCACTGCAGCCCTGTGTGATGGGCCAGCATCATCACCCGCTAGGGCATCCTGTGCAGCTGTGCCCACAGCCGCACCTGTGAGGTGTGATAGAACTGTGGAAAGAAGAAGAGAGAACATGGTTAGTGTCAATGGATTATACAGTGGCATACATACATACATACATAAGACAGTGTGACACAGTGTTGTGCCATGGTTCCACATGACAGTCCCTGGCACAGCTGTGCAGTGCCTATAATGCCATTGCAGCTATGCACCTGCTAAGACCGGTGCTGTGTGGTGACAGGCCATGGCCATATGGTACCCTGTGTGCCAATGCTACGACATGCCCATCCAACAGTGTTCATGTCCCAGCAGCCTGACTGGGACCGCCCATCACATGTGCCACCATGGGCATGGACTGTCAGACACAGTGTAGCACAGCACCAACATACAGTGGTTGCAGAGTGCCACCCCAGCACCTGGCTGACAAGGCCCTGCAGGCAGTGCACATGTGTAGTGGTGCACGTGTGTCATGGCAGTCAGTGCTGCATCCGCATGGTCAGCTGACCTGCCATGGACAGTTGTATGGCCATGGACATGCCACCTGTGATGCATGTCCAGATACACTGCAGCTGGCTACCCATCACTATCACTATGCACACCTTAATGTTTGTGCAGGTACATCAGCAGCCAGTGTAACACCCCACTGGGGCGGCCTGTGGTTGTGTGTGGCATGGCATGTAGTGCAACAGGCATCCCTGCACATGGCCATATGGCAATAGTCTTTCCACTGACCATTGCATTATGTGGATTGGCCACACTAGTTTAGGACTTGTAAACAAACAGATTCCTCTGTTTTACAGTCCGTTGGCAGTCATCTGTATCCCTGTCCCCAGGTCATGCCTGAATCTTGGCAGCAGTCATCTAGTGCACTTACCTACTCCACAAGACCTGTATTAATACATGAAATAAAATAGTACTCACCTTCAAGGCTATGAATCCTCCAGTTACCTATTCTCAGTGTGGGCTGAGTTGGGAGCATTTATGGCTCAGGGCATACAAATGAGGACGGGCAGTGATAATGAGATGCTAAACAGCTGTGATGCTGCTGAACACATTAGTAGGCTGATCTGGGCACATTGTCTGTGAACTGCATAATTGCCCTTGGCTTATCTCAATCAGCACGGCGCATCTGCTGCGTTGAGCGCATCTCTGCACAGCATTACCCACGCATCAATGCGGTGCATTCAGGTCTTCTTCCTGAATGGGGCAACGCGATGGGCACATTCTGTGCATACGCGGTGTCATTGCACCCCTGGCGCAGCACTACAGTTGGGAGATTGGTCCAACACTGCATCGCGGACATGCACATAGTGGACATCACGCGGTGCAGTCTATGGCGGCATGCACGGTCCCCGCGCAGTGCACATTGTGACATTTGTCAATAGTTATACGTAAATCACTCATTACATGCCATGGTGCAACAATGTGTTACCGCGCATCACAGGTGCTATGCGCGATAGTGCATGCCACGTAACATGGTGGACAGCTATGTATTGCACATGAGCGTACACGGTCATGCTCTTAACACTGCATTCCCGCCATAGCATTGCATTGCACATGCACCTGTGGGTGCATGACGATGGCAGGGCATGCGTATGGGCCCAGTAGCGCATGTGGCACCATTTGCCTTTTACTCTATGCAGGGCCTGCAGAGTGGTGTACACCTGTTGCTCAGCAGGGATGCACAGGGTAGCCAGAAAAGAGCAGAGGGACATGAACTGATTGGCAGTTGAGCTGCTCCACCTGGTGGCACTTGTCCTCCATGTGGAGGGCCAGTTGTTTTGCAGGGAGGACCTGCAGGTACCCAGGGAAACTATCTGGGCCAACTTTGCCCTGCACTTGGTGCACCGCGCGTGATTCCCTACAATGGGGAATAATGTCACCATTGGTATGGTGATCTGGGCAGGAGGAACTGGGCATGGCTGGAGAGGCTGCGGCTCGTACTCAGGGGTGCACTACCAGTACCAGGTATCTCACATCGTGTGCAGCACAGGCGCTTGTGGGGTGGGGTTGAGCCACATCACATCAGCAAACTCACATGGTCACTCCCCAACTCACACACTTGGGTGTGGCTGCACCTGCCCTGTGGTGCCCTGCCATGCATGACACATGGTCTGGGCCTCATTCTGTGGTGGTGTGTGCGGACAGGTACACTGTGATGTTCATGTGGTGGGATCACCGTGTGCTTTGCATATCCATGGCTGGGCACTTTGAGGCTCAGGTATGGCTGCTGTACACAGCTGCTGACTGCACGGCCATTCACTGGTGTTGCACTGGATATGCGCATCAGCACTGCATGCCCACACTGGTGTTGGGGTGGTTTGTGCACAGACATGCCTACCATGGAGGTCTCTGTCTGTTGTATCTTGCTGGGCTGGAAGCCAGGTGGTGGGCTGCGGCAGCCACTGAGGCGAGGCAACAGGGGATACAGCTGGAGCTCCTCATGGTGGTCATATGGGAGCAGGTAGGTGGCAACCTTTGTGTGCATTGTCTGTTTAGTGGGTGGGCTACTGATCAGTGGGGGTTGTGTGTCTGCATTGGGACTCAGTATGTGTTCTCTGTGTCCTTGCTGTAGGTCCCCGGGATCATCAAGCAGCAGCTGGCGGTGGAGGTGCCTTGGACCAGCAACGGACTTGGATCAGCGGATGCAACAGGCCATCCAGAGATCCTCAAGCCCATCTGCAGGATGCAGGGGCACCTTCATCACACCCTAGGGCCGTACTCCATTTCCTGATGGCACATGGCCATGTGGGGGTTGGGGTGCAGAAGTACATGCCACACCTGTATCCCTCTTCCATGTACATGACTGTATTTGTTGTATATAGCCTGATGTTTCCCCACCATCCCTACCTATGTTGCTGCCCCTCCCTCCCCTTTTGCCCACCCGTTCATGTATATAGTTCCTCACACCCCATCCCTTTTGTATTGGTATTTGTCCATAGTTTCTGCTGTTTCTTGTGTTTTCATTGTTACTGTTCTTCCTGTTATTTATATAAAACGTTTGATTCTCTGACATGGTGTCTGTGATCATTCACTGTTCCACAATCCTAGCAACGTGTACTGTCAGGGGCTCTTCACTGTCTCCTTGCTACCAAGACCCTGTGTGCCCCCATCTATGTATGGTCTCCTTCCCTTGCAACCCTCCTCCATGTGGCCCTACTGTTGCATGTGGCCTGTGCCTGGGCCTCATGTCCTGCTTCTCATGTCCCTGCCCCCAGTCTATGTGTGCTGCTTGTGGCCTGAATACACTGCACTGCTGCAGTATTGGTCTGTGGGCCTGTGTGTGGTGTCCTGTGGTTGGGGATCTGGCCTGGCTGTGTGACACTGGTGGCATGGTGTGCTGCTCAATATTTGGCATGGGTGTCACCCTGTGTGCCCCACATGGCCACAGCCTTAGCCACCTGTGATGTTGGCCTTTTCCAGTGGCCGCCACCTTGCTCCTTTCATTTGCAGCGTTGTTGTGTGGCACCATATTGGCTACAGTGTACCTGTTCTGTGAGCCTGCCATGGGCCTGTGTGGGTTGTGGCCTGAGCCTCTGGGTGTTGTTCTGTTTGTCCAGTCTCAGTATTGTACCTATTTTGGCCACTGTTCTGCCCTTGACCTCTCTGGTTCGTTCCTTTGTTCATGTGTTCTCTTTCTTTGTCCCACTACATCGTCCCCTGTTGCTCCCACATGCCTTGCTGGATTGCTTCTTATTCACTGTGTTGCTCCCTGGGTGGTTGTGCACATCCCAGATGCACTGGCGCATCTTCACTTGCACTGTGCCCTTTCCACACGATTCACAGTGGAGTTGCGCTTGAGCATCTCCTGGTGCATCCCTTTGTGAATCGCCGGTGTTTAGTGAGTGCAACCTATTTGCACCAGCTCATCTAACTTGTGCCCAGCGCATCTCGTTTGTGAATCCCCCCAGATATTTCTCATGGATCTTACTTCATAGATACATAGATACATAGATACATAGACAGTGTCGGCAGATAAGGGCCTATGGCTCACCTAGTCTGCCCATTTGAGCTTGTAAGTTCAGTTTGTTTTCCTAGAAGTCTATTTCCCTTACCCTGACCTCTAGAATTCCTTTATGTCTATCCCATGCGTTCTTAAATCCCGTGATTGTTTCAGCCCCACCACTTCCTCTGGCAGGGTGTTCCACTTGTCCACCACCGTTCTGTGAAGAAATTCTTTCTCATGTTTCCTCTGAATCGTCCTCCTCCAACTTCATTCCATGCCCTCTAGTCCTGAAACATCTTTTTCGCTAAAAATAGTGTTTTCCTGCACCCTGTTCCTCCCTGTAAGATACTTGTATGTCTCTATCATACCCCTCTCCTCCTCTCCTCCAGGGAGTACATGTTCAGTTCCTTCAACCTGTCTTCACAGGACTTGTGATGCAACCCATGCACCATCTTTGTTGCCCTCCTCTGAATCTTCTCTACCCTGTCTATGTCCTTACGTAAGTATGGTCTCCAGAACTGTACACTGTACTCCAGGTGGGGCCTCACTAGTGTCTTGTATATAGATACATACTTCATGTAACCTTGTGGTCGAGGTTGAGTGCTACATCTTCTTTGCTCCCTCCTAGAGCTTATCATATCCAAAGTCATCAGGTTTAGTAAAATTAATCTTTTATTCACTCCCAAGGCAGCACACAGATCCTCATTCTCTGTATCTTACAGCTGGGACTTAATGCCAGTAATCTTGCTGTTGTATTGCTTTGTATGAGATGACAGCATTCATATCTGGGATTGAAATGCAGAGGATGAGGATCTTCTAGCAGCATTTATTTTTTATTTATTTAATATTAGAGTCTAGGATTACAATACCTTTGAGCCAAGGCTCTTTACAAAGGTTCCACATCAAAGAACATTATTACATGAAAAGGCAAGAATAATCAACACACAATGGTTACAATATAATACCAAAATACAACAGCCAAATAAGGGGGAGGGAGAAGGTGGAGATTAGAGTTCATAGGCAACCAGAGGCATTTTTGTGCGAGAAGGTAGCTAGTAAGTAACTAGCAAGAGCATACAGTTGTGAGGTGAGATGGGAGAGAATCCCGAGGAGTTGGCTCGAAGTACAGAAAGGAGAGCCAGGTACAGAAGGGTACAGAAGGGATACAGAAAGAGGCAAACTAGTTGTGGAGTCACAGGAGCTAGTGGCAGCAAGATGGTTCCAGAGACTAGCTTTGAACGCATCAAGTGTGTTTGCAGAGGAGATGGTGGGGTCAAGGTCATTCAGCCAGAGTGGTGCTCTGTAGGCAAAAGATTGTTGTGCCTAGGGGATTTTAAGGAGCTGTTGATTCGATCTCCTAGGGCTCTGACAGTTTGTGTTTGTCTGCAGAAGGGTAGAGACACCTGGGGTGCATTCCCAGACAGATTTGCTTTGCCAAGGTACAGGTGAGATACTTTATACGATTTGATAGATGAAGCCATCCAGTCTGTACATATAAGTCACAGGTGTGGGTGAGCGGTGTGCACCTATAAGAAGTCGACAGGCCTTGTTTAAGGTAGTTTGCACCGTCTGAGGGCTGTTGTCATGGCAGAGCTGTAAATGATGTGACCATAGTCAATGATCGAGACCACGGAGCTCTGTATGACAATATTTAGTGCTTCAGGTGTAAGAATTTATCTGTGTTTGTATAGAAGACTGAGTCGAATATTTGTTGATTTTGCAACATAGTCAGTGTGTGCCCTATAGGAGAGGCTAGGGTCAAGCAGAATCCCAAGATATTTGAAAGATTGCACCTGCTCCAAGGTGTTACTCTGAGCAGTGGAGATCGTCAAGTGGTGTTCCTTGTGCAGATTGTGAGAGCCACAAATAGCATGCTTTTTGTTTTTGTGATTTAGTACTAGTTTGTGATTGTGGAACCAAGACTCAGTGTTGCTGAAACCCAGCTGGAGGTTATCCTGTAGGGCCCTGGGATCTTTATGGGAGGCGAATACCACTGCATCATGAGCGTACAAGATGATGTTTTCAGGGCAAGCTTGGGAAGGAGTTTAGAAAAAGACTAAACAGGAGTGGCCCCAGAATGGAGCCTTGAGGTACACCGAGCTGACCGACAAGATGTCAGAAAGAGTGTTTGCAATTTTTACTCATTGCATCGGTTTTAGAGGTAGCTACTAAACCATAGCACAGAGTCAGGTGACAGTCCGGTATTTAGTAGCTGGTCAACAAGCAGCCTATGGTGGACTGTGTGAAAGCTTTAGAGAATCAATAAAGACTGCACCTGTTAGTTTGCCGTGGTCCAGAGAATTATGTACAGCCCCAGTGAGCTCTAGGAGAGCAGTGGTGGTACTGCGCCTTTCCAGAAACTGTGTTGCTTGTCACATAGAATGTTGTATTTGTCCAGATGGTTGGTAAGTTGGTCTGCCACAATACGCTCAAGTGCCTTAGAGAGCGGGAGCAATATTGATATAGGGCAGTAGTTTGAATGGATGGTCTGGTCACCGCCTTTGTGGACTGGGGTCACTATTGAGGTTTTCCATTTGTCAGGAAGTTCTTGCTGCTTAGAGAGTGGTTCAGTATTTTGTAAGGGGATGAAGAACCTGATCTAGGGTAAATGACAGGAGCTTGAGATCCAGAGTGTCTCCACTAGTTATGGATTTCGAGATGGCAGTGGCAATGTAGCAGTGCACATCCTTTAGGCTGATCTCCTGAAGAAAAAAAGGGGTGAACCAATTTGGGCTGAGAGGGGCCAGTGGTGGTAGCTTTATCTTCTAAGTAATCTGAGGGAAGGACAGTGCTGAGGTCTGTAAAACCAGGTTAAACGAGTTTACTATGACAGCATGGTCAAGGGTGATTGATCCGCCAACAGATAACATAACAGGGAGTTTTGGCTTCTTTCCTGTGATTTCCTTGATGTTTTCCCAGAATGCTTGACCATTCCCCAGGTGCTAGTGAGAGCATTTTTTATAGTAAGTATTTTCATAAGTCTGATGGCTTTAGTGCAGGCATTTCTGGCTTGCTTCTATTTTGAATATCCAGTTGGTTTCTGGTTTCCTTGGCAACAGCCCAGAGGTGATCCCGCAGTTTAGCTGCTTTAGCAGTTTCCCAGTGATCCACGGTTACAGAGCATTTTAATTTCCATTTTTGATTGGGGCAAAGAAGTCATGAAGCCCTATTGAAAGTAGTGATGAAGGAATCTAGGCCTGGTTAACATTAGTGTCAGTGTATAGGTGACCAGTCTTGCTGGAGCAGGCAGAGTTTGAAGTGGATGAGTTTGCCATGGGGAGGACTCTGCTGGAGATGATTTTGGGGTGGCTTAAGGAATTTATTTGACCATACGCAGGTAACTGGCAAGTGGTCGCTGAGGGTGTCTGGGAGAACTGTGGTGTGGGGAGATCCTGGTGGGATGGTTGGTGAGAACCCAGTCTAGGAGGTGCAGGTACCCGTTTTGTAGTTGGTTCTGGTAGTGGATGAGACCATCTGTGTAAAATTGGCTGCAGCAAGGGAGTCTTTAGGGCACTTGTCTCAGGTCCTAGCCAGTTAATGTTGAAGTCTCCTAGCAAGATTAGTTCAGAGTCTGTGGGATGCAGTCAATGAAATTTAGAACTTCGTTGAGGCCAAGTTTTGATCCTTTGGTGGAATGTATATGGATGCGATACTTAAGGCTTTCTGGTTTGCCCAAGCATAACTTTTATTGGCAGAATTTGTGCTGAGGTGGTCTGTAGGGGAGCCCTAGGGGTGCCACGTGAGAGTGTTCCTGATAAGAATGGCACATCCACCACCATTTTAGAGACCTTATCTTGCCTAAGAATATTGTAGCCTGGAAAGGTTAGTGCCTGGTCTGGTACTTTTGGCATCAGCCAGGTTTGACCAGTGCCAGGATATCAGGGTTGTGTTGGCAAACGAAGGCTTGAAGGGCATCGATCTTTGGTAGCAAGCTGCAGATATTAAGGGTAGCCATGATGAGAGACCCCAAGATTTTTGGGGGCTGGTGCTGGTAGGGCCGGGTTTGGGTGGACATTTCGAGATGAGTAAGAGAAGAAGGAGGAGTTTAGGGTGTATGGGTGTAACCCTTTGAGCGATAGTCTATGTCATTTATAATGGTAATGGCAGTAGGTGGTGGTCAGTGGAGCAACCTAGTGTGGTACTAGAGAGGTACATAGAGTGTAGGAAGCCCCATGCATAGGGTTTATCAGGGTACAAGAAAACTCTTCAGTTCGAGTGGGTGGGCAATGCGGTGGGCAGGGGTCCTGGGAGCAGTAGTTTTGAATCGGGAGGCTGGAGGTGTGACATTGTGGCATACGTGGTTTAATAGGGCTTGGAAGGGAGAAAAGGAGGGCAGTGTAAGGAGGAGTAGGAGTGGAAGGAACAGTGGTCGGCAATCATATCACTGTAAGGTCCAGGTGGACTGTGAGCGGTATCGGTCAAAAAATGTGATGAGATAGGAGAAAGCACTACACAAGTGAGAGGAGGAGGTCCTAAGAGGGATGAGCCAGTGAGCAGGGAGGCGGTGAGAGAAGCAGGTGGGCGGGGTTGACAGTGTATTTAATTAAGGTCAGAGGGGATGGGGGTGGGCACAAATCTTCGGCAATCGTGACAGAAAGTCAATGGGCGAGCTCCCAGTGAGCAGAAAAGCAGAGAGAAACAGTGCCAGCCAATCAGCAGCGGTCCTGTGGAACAGGGGTCCAATCCGGCAAGGCAGGCGCACAGCAACCAATGGTGGCCGTTTTGGCTTCACGGATCGAGAGGACTTCTTACCTGGCACTCTGTGTTCCAAAGATGGGTCCAGGTGATGGCTGGGGCCCGGCTTTTGGAGCCAAGGCCGTGCTTGGCGCTCCTCACAAGGGCCCTGTTCAGGGGCTGGAGCTCTGGCGCTCCATGTTCCAAAGGCGGTCCAGGTGATGGCTGAGGTGGCCGGCTGTTGGAGCTGTGACTGTGTGGCGCTCCTCACAAAGGCCCTGTTCAGGGGCTGGAGCTCAGCTCCGTGTTCCAAAGGTGGATCCAGGTGATGACTGAGGCCACCGGTTGTTGGAGCCATTGCCATGATTGGTGCTCCTCATGAGGGCCCTGTTCAGGGATGGAGCTCTGAAAGACTTGTTTAAAATAATAATAATAGCTTTACTAAACTGGCTGACTTTGAGGATGACAAATACTGAGTGGTGGGGCTGAAAGGTATGTGTTGCCATTAATCATTATGGGAGAATATGAATGGAAACAAATTTGTCAGGAGTAAGAGAAAAGGAAAAGAAGGGTTAGGTTGTGTGGCTGTTTGTGAAGTGGAAACTGTTAAGAGTTGAAAAGGAGAGTGTTCCCAGAGAGGTTTCAGCCTAGTGTTTTAGAGCACAAAACTGTGAACATGAAGACTATGGTTTGTATTTCACCTCTGTCACTTTTTATTTTATTTTTTATTATTTAAACATTTGGTAACGGGATAGGCACACTGGCCAAGGCTCATTTCCAGGTGTGACCCGGTACAAGGATACAGGGATTACAAATATTTGAAGATACAAATGGTACATGAATATATACACTTTGGGGACTTATTCAGAACCAGACACGTGCGACATGCGATGAGATGCGTTGCACAAGTCAATGCACAACAGGAAAACAATGCAATATTCAGCAGTGTCGCATGGACATGCAATTGCACAAACACAGCTAAAATACCATGGAAGCATGATCATGCAACATGCAAAGCTACATGCACAGAGCAACAGGGCAAGATGTTATGTGCAATGGGCCATGGGGATCGCTGCAGTATTCAGCTAACATATGCAAATGGCTTACTACAGTCGGTGCCCATCCTTTATATTTGCATCTCATTACCTGAAGGTATTCACCTCATTTAAGCGTGGAGGAGCAGATGAGCAGCGATGCACTCCAGGATGATGTAGTGTATACCAGGTACTGCATCAGAAAGTTAGGCCCTTTACCCATTGTTTGTGTGTGTCACTCTGTATGCTCTGTGGCTGCCAAATACTGCTCCAAGCTCTATTGATAAGGCAATAGCCTGGTACTGTGTCCCCACAGCACCAGTGATGATGCCTGGTAGGCGGAGGTGACCTAACCTCACTAGGGATAAACCCCCACCTGTGTGTGCTGCATGCTATACCTGTGCATTTACCATCCACTGGTGTCTCTTGGCCAGCTCCCTATACCATGCATTGTGCCCCGGCCCTCGGTCTCCTGTCACACTGTCCATGTTGCTCACCCCTCACACTTGCATGTCTGCATGCCCTGCTGCCTGTTGGCCTGTTGTGCCCCTGTACATCCCCAGGTCTGCACCCTTAGAATCCTGCATACCCCTGTGCTGCTGTATTGCTGCACTCACCCATGAGTTGACACTCAGCCAGGTCCCCGGACTCGGACCGGTGGCACAGTTCAGCCTGGAGCCAACTGTAGACATCATGTGCACTCCCAGGGTGGTTGGCATACACACAGGTGATTCTCCTTGCAGAACTGTACACGCATGGTGGTTTATCAGTGTCAGTCCTTCTGTTGCAGTACAAAAACAGCAGCACTTGCACTCCAGAGATAGAAACTGGATAGCCCCAATGAAGGTATAGGACTCAAATGTCAGTGACAAAATGAAACAAAATATATTGCATCAGTTAACTTCAAATCAATACAGTCAGCAATATAGATACACAGCAGGTCTCTGTAAGACCAGGTGCCCCAGTGCTTCATAAGTAAAGGCTTCATCAGGCCCCTGGCGAAGGTTTGCTTGGCGAACTACTGGAACCGAACGTGGTCTACAGAAGACTGCTGTATCTCAATTGCTCACTGTACTGATTTGAAGCTAAAGTAAACAATCAATTTGTTTCATTTTGTCGCTGACATTTGAGTCCTATACCTTCATTGGGGCTATCCAGCTCCTGGCTCTGGAGTGCAAGTGCTGCTGTGTTTTGTTGTTTCATGGGTTGCTGCCCTACACTTGCACCCTGCCCTGGTCCTGGAGTGCAGCACCTTTCCTATTTATTTGTTTGTTCTGTTGCAGTACGCCTCACTGTCACCACGGGTACCCGTGGTGAGCAGGCACAAGGATGCACTGACCTTTGACTCCACTGCCATGGCATGGCATCTTGTGTGGGTGCCTGCAGCTTGACATGGTGCAGGCCCCAGAACTGTCTCAGAGGTGCCCTGTTGGGCTGGTACCACCCGCATACTCTGTGTTTGTCAGTTGTTCGTATGTGATGTGGGGACGGTACCATCACAGCTGACCATACCGCCTATGGTCTACGTCAGCCTGCCTGGTGTTCCCCTAGTGTTCCTATGTCAGCTATGACTGCAGCCATTCCACAGACCAGGCATGCCATGGGTCTATTGCTTGCAGTGTGTGTGTGTGTGTGTGTGTGTGTGTGTCCCTCTCCTCCCCTCACTCTCTTGCTCTCACACTCTGGCTCTCTCACACTCTCTCTCATCGCTGTTTCCCCCTCTCCCAGTACAGTTCTTGCACCTGACACTGGGTGACTTGCCAATTAGGGCTGATTTGAGTGAACCTAACCCTGCCAGATCATGCACCATTGGCGCAGTCCAGTTCAATATGCAGTTATGCGGCATATTCATGTACATGTCCCCATTATCTGTGCCATATCCATTATGGGTGCATGATGATGCATTCCTATTGGCACAGTAGACTCTGGTCTTCTCAACATCGCGATGTCATGCATTTCCTCCTGTGCACAATGCATCTGCCATTTCGCCACACATCTGCTTTGAATATGGGGCCTTAGATTACGTATATATAAGGAATACAAGACTAGCCAAAACATGTTTGGCTAGATTAGTCAACATTTCAATAGAAAAACACTTTTACAATCAAAAATACATGCTAGACACAGTGAATTTAGGTAGGAAGGGATGACATTTATACAAAGTTGATACACTTACTGCGTGTCCCTGAGCAAGTCACTTAACTTTCATGTACTTCACACAATAGCAACATTCACTGTGTAACCAATAGCAAGTCACTTTGCTCCTTGTGATTAACCTTTTGTGGTTTCTCTGTCCAATCACTACTGTATGTTGTTTGAATATCTATGAGCACTGAAATAACATCAACATCCCACCCTCAGATTGTAAAGTACTTTGGAACACAGTTTGTGTGAAACACTATATAAAACCGCTTATTTTTTCATTTCCTTTACAAATATCCAGAAAAGAGGTGTAGTGAGTATTGTTCTTGGCCTCGGTGCTTCACATTGACACCCAAATCTGAATCTAAAACATATGCACATCCTTATGACCTAGCTATGTTAACAGTTGTCCATTAGAAAAAAATGTCTGCATGCCTAAACAAAAGAGGTGGTGGTTAAAAATAAACAGGGTGTTAGCTAAATGGCTAATTTTAATTTTTCCATCTAGAGCCAAAATTGACTACAGACCCACCTTTACTCTAAGAAGAAGGGAAGTGGATTGAATGTCTCTGTAGGTGACAAACGCTACCTCTGCCAGCCACTATGACTCCCATAAGCTGAGCACATAACCCTAGGTCTTTGGTAAACTACCCCCATTCTCATGTTCTTGCCCCTGCCAGTCTCAGCTGTGCATGCAATGACTCTGTCATGCCTCACATACTAGGCCTTCTTTACTACTTACCCTTAGCCCCATCTAATAGCTTTCTTAATGTACTAAATACACATGCCCTCTTAAACAAAGAAGGGTAAAAGGCCACTGCTTGAAATAACGAGATACTGTAGAGAACTCCAGAATGACATAGAACAAAGATACAAGGTCTGGAGTCAATAAAATGCTCTGGTCATGTACAGTATCCAACTGGCACACGTTCAGGAAGCAAAGGAATACCAGTAAATGAATCTTTAAAGTAAAAAGAAGTTATATATAAAATCTCCAAGTCAAACATCTATCAGATCAAAGAATTTCTGGGCACAGGTAAACTGCCTCCTGAAAAGGCAGTTTAGTCTGAGCTTCCATTCACTATACTTTTACCGATAGACAAGTACTTTATGAACCCAAATCCTCAGCTAATGCATTTAATAAATTCTTCACAAATCTGAATATGTTTAAGGATCCCATAAGTGGGGTTCACCTAAACCCACACTTTTGACCAAATCTCTCCTCATGGGCCATCACCTAAATTTCACTTTCTGCTAATTACTAGGAAGGATGTTCTCACCCGCTGAGATAGATTAAGTTTGATGTCTCACCATGCTATGACAATCTGGAGCCAACATTCTTAATAACTGTTACCCTAGTTATTGCCTCTCTCAAAACCTCTATAATAAATCCTTACTCCAGGGTGGTGGTTCCTATACACAGAGGAGGGCCCAAAGAACCAGTTGAGCCATCTCACTCCTTAGTTCCTTAGCAAAGATTCAATACAGGCTGGTTTTAACCAGCTCCGGGATTACATAGAACACCACTCCCTGACTGACATACAGCATGATTTTTAATAAAAGATCATTACATAGATGCTTCCCTGGTCTGACTGATCATCGATATCCTTGGAGCAATGAATGGAGGACTTGTGACTGTAAGTATCTTCATAGGCCTTACCAAGGCATTTCACCTGAAAAATAATCCACTGTTTGGCAAAAGTAAGACAGGTGGGTCTTGACAATCTCACCTGTAGCTGGTGTAAGCATTACCTTACCAATCAGAAACAACTGGTGAAGTTGCAAAGTAGCCTACTGTATCTGCACAAATGGACATAACCAATGGTGTTCCCCAGGGTTCAATACTGGGTCCCTTGCTTTTCTCCTCTTTTATTAATGACATGCCTAGAAATTGGGGAGTACAATTATATGGATCACACAGTGCTATACAGAAGCTCTGCAGATATTGACCAGATTAACTTAGAACATAAGAGTGGTTTCAAACTCCTTGAAGCATGGCTATTCAAAAAAAAAGCTTATACTGAATGTCAAAAAAGGAAAGCCATGCTATTTGGTTCCAGACTCCCAGGAAACGAAGGCAGCATCTGCTCAAACTGTCCACTCTCACTGGCACACAGCTAGAAGTGGGGGACTGGTGAAATACCATAAGGTACTTGAAGACAGAATCTAACACTTAAACCTCATGTTGATGTTGTAATGAAGACTCTACACCAGAAGCTTGGCCTACTATACAGGCCTAGTGTATCCCAAGTTGAAATGGAAGATCTTCCTAGAATAATCCCAGAGTCATCATATAATTTCATCCTGAGCACATCTTAATGTAATCTTAGAATCATCTTTTGTATATGGCTGAAGTAATCCTAGCATATCCTGGAGGCCAAAATACTTAAATTAGATTACTTTAGTGATGACTTTAGAAGTAATCCCAATAACCTGTCTTGGATTACATCAGTGATTCCAGGATGACTGCAGGATGGATCCTCAGTGAAGCTGCACAAATTATGGGCTTTATTTGGCACATTGGATCATAGGAATGCAGTCCTTTTCAGGCAATACTGCAGCTAACCTATGGTGCTCTTGGGAGGATGGTAGGCAAGGTTCAGGGTACCCCTGTGTCCAGTGATATAGATGTTATACTGATTAGGAGTCCCTTGAACTCATTATTTATGGATTCACTCATCCTCCTGTAGGAGACACTGGATACTGGATGCTGGATGCTGGAATGTGAATCTGTTTACTAATCTGTTAATCAAATGCATGGGTACAGTACACTGTTTCCTGGCCCAAGGACCATAATCACTTAACTTCTATACAGTTCATTATAGTTAGTTAGTTTTGTTGACCAGGAAGGAGGGCTAGACAATTCTGCCTATTTTCAGCCTCGTCCTGGGAGAGGGAAGATACAGATGGTAACCAACTGTAATTGAAACAGATTAAGCTGTTGGTGTTATTTTTAGTAAATGGGGTAAATTCTGTCAGGAACTGAGGAAATTCCCCTACTCTCTCTCTCTCTCTCTCTCTCTCTAGGGTAACACAATATGGAAGGATATTACTGATGCGGCTCAATTTAAGTGACTCAATAATACCGCCACATTGACAGTGAGTGTGTAAAAACACGAGGAGTGAGATACAGTGAGTGTAGCAGTGAGCTGCACTCGATGTAAAATGATATCAACATTTGTTTGGCCAAACCCTGCATAGCTGGCCATTTGGGGTAGTGGCTAGAGCCAATGCCACTGTAGCTGTAGACCAGGGTTGGGTCTACCTACAGGAAAGATATTTTTGAAATTGTATTTTTGGTCTTACTTCTACTGTAAGTCTGCTCACCCTGGAGTTTAGAATAGATAAAGTTGGGCATGTGGGGGGTGAAGCCCTGCAAAACATTTTATTTTTTCTTGTCATACTAAGGAAGTAAGTGACCATCGCTGGAATGTTGCTCATGCTCTTTGTTCAGGGCAGATATGTGTTCACCCTTACTGTTTGATGAGATAATGGACTCGCCTTCATCACATAAAACTCTATCTAGTACTGTGGTCACATTACCCTCTGCCACATTGAACAGTAACAATAATGCCCTTATAGTTACAGATCCTGTCCAGATACGTGAAAACCAGAAAACTAGGCTACAAATGAAAACTCTACACAGATTAATGTACTTACAAATGATGTACCACATAAATTTAGTCTAAATAGGCAGGTGAGCAGAAACACGAGCAGACTAGATGGATCATGAGGTCCCCATCTGCTGACATGATTTCTGTGTTCCTATGTTCCTATGACTTAGGGTGCCCTGATTCTCAATGGGGGCTGTGTCTGGCACCAAGCTGCAGCAAACAGCAGCTTGCTCTGATGCCCCTAGTGCGGAACTCTGCACAGATTCTGGTACAGGATGGGTCCCGGTGCTTAAGTGTCCACATGCGTCAACCTCACCCATGCAATAAATGTCCAGTGCACAGGAGAGGTTCAACAGAGCCCAGTTCATACAGGCCAGTTGGCACCAGCTGCAGTGACAAGAAGGGGTGTGCGGTGCCAGCTCAGGGTACAGGTTTGGGGTGTGTGGAGTGGTGGATACTACCTGGTAGGGTGGGGTGGGGGCCACTAGACCACCAGATTAGGGGCAATAGGGTACAATACCATGCAATATCAGGGGTTGGGGAAGGGGACTACTAGACCACCAGTAATGGGCAATATGGGGGCAGGAGGCACTGGGCACAACAGGGTATAGGGTCAGAGGTCATCCACGCACATGTACACAGTGCACAGCACACCGGAGGGACATTGTCAAAATGCCCTTACACCAGCCCTGGCTGGTCTAACAATACTTAGTAATCTGTCTTTGGGCTTGCTTTGTAGATCCCCCTTGTGGCGAGTGGCAGCCTGCCTTTGATGCAACCCACAGGCACCATGATGCAGCCCATATCCAGGCACAGGGTGACGCAAGGCCCATTTGGGGGCAGGCTGCCTTTGAGAATTGCTTCTGGTGTTATCTGTCAGCAAAGGTGCATCTTGCACCATTCTTCATGGCACAAGCACCTAGCACCAGGATAAAGGCTTTGTGAATTGGGACCAGTGACTCCAGACTCAACATTAGAAGCTCCTCTACTACATCCATAAATTGACCACCTTCTGCTGCAGCAAATCTTGATGAACTGATCACAGTGGGGTTAAGTGAGCAAACCCTAAGAGATCCTGAAAGAGGGCATTTATGAAACCTTTATTTATTTGACTTATTCATAAATAGGGAGCAGCCTCTAGAAAGAATGCCATTAGGCTATTGTATAAAGATGACCTAGAAACACCCCAGATAGGATGTACATAGTGAAAACACTGCTTAAAGACTCCTAAAATTCTATGTATCTGAGGTGTTCATTCTGATACTCACTAACGACCACAGCTATGATGTCAGTTTCAAAACAGTGGCTAATTTGGAAAGAGTTTTGCAAAGTATAATACTTTGAAAGACACTCCGTGTGGACCCCATTTCTGGCCATACCCATTACAAAACTGGCTGTTCGTACTATCACAGTTCTTTTAAAAATGAAGGTATAAACATATCTGATATCCTTTTTGGTTGAAAAATGTTGCAAAGTCTTGGAAAGATCAGTTCCAATAATTGACTCAGAGCACATCTGGACAAGGGATGGTGAATCAAAGTTAAGTTGATTATGTCAGATGAAGGACTTATTCATCTCCAAGGATGTTTCATTTTTTTTAGGCAGAGACAGAGGGACCTTATTCTATCCTGGACAGCCCAAATCTTGCCACAAATGTGGTTCCAGGGTACATCTGATCAATGCTTGTGATACCCCGAGATGCACACATTGCATAAATTTGGACATCAAGTGGCAGGATGTGTAGATCTTTTTGATGCAATTTGTGCAAAGAGAGAGGCCGTTCTTATGTCAGATGACCCTGAGCTTCATACAATAATGAAGAGTGTGTTTCCCATGAACCTTTGATTACATAAGCACAGAAAGCAGGTTCAGCCCAAGCCTCAGAAATCAGACTTGCCTCACTCAGAAAAGGCAGTACAGCACCAGAGGCATCTGTCCCTTAAACAAAAACACCCCTTAGATATGGATACTCAACCTCCACCACCTACTAGTACCCAGTCTACTGAGGTACTTGATACCTCGCAGAATATGGAGGAAACCGTTGATGCTGAAAGTATGCCATCCCACCCCACCTCAAACCCTATCCCCATTTCAGAAGAACCCCTTACACAGTGGTAGAACAAAAGAAAATACCTAAACATAAACTTGGGAAAGAAAAAGGACCCAAAGGAAAAGAAAGACAACTTTTTCAATGAACTTCAGTAGTGTCTACCAGAAACAGATATGAATCTTTAAAAAGCAGAAAAAATGGGGCAACATGGATGAGGAAGAGGACTCAGATGCCTCATGTATCACATCCTCTGCTAAACATTTTTCTTCAGGTCATGAAGACTGGGGTGGACACAGTCAAGAAAAAAGGAACTCTAAAGCAAACATTACTTGATGATAAGCTTTTAATTTTTTCTCATCTAAATTACATCTTTAAAGGTGGTATCACTAAATGTCAAAAGCATCAAAAGCTATAAAAAGACTGACTGTCTTAAGAGAACTTCAACGACTGCACAATGACATTATTTGTCTCCAAGATACCAGATTAAAACTTTAGTTGAAATTTCACAAGCTTCTAAAATATGGTATTCAGGTGCCACCGTTTGGTCATGGGGTGTTTCAGCCTGTGATGGCATAGGTATTCTGTTTCAAAACAACCAACAGACTAATTGAAATAGATCCAGGCAGAACATTACTCTTGGATATACACTACGAAAAAAACAGACTGGGGCACCTGTGAGAGCATCACTATGACATCATCTGAGACTGCCAGGTGGATGCAACTTTGAGCTGACTTGGGCTGGACAGACTGGAGCAGGAGCTGTGGACGGTTGAAGAGAGATGTGATTGTTTGAAGTAGGAAACCGCTTGTCACAACAGACGAGAAATATGCTAAGTAGGGCAGGCTTTCAAGGCGTAAAGCAAAAGAGTAAATAGATGTTAAAGTGCCTGCAAACAATCTTTTCTTCCCTCTAGCACACGTAAAAATGCTAGCACTTTGGTATGTCTAAGAAAGTTTTCTGAACTTGTGAGCTCTCTAACAGTTACTCACTTGAGAAAAGAATTCCTCGGAGCAAAAACAAATGCCCAGACCGCTGCAACTGCCCATATCTACAATACAGCACAATGACCTTCTACAGGAAATAGCTGAGAATCCAACGCTACAAGAGCCCCTGATTTCCTGCCTCCCAGAAACACCGACTGGTAAGGTAAAGACTAAGTCCATACATACTGCTAAGATCTTAGCTTTTTGGAGAAAATGACATTGCCTGAACTGCATAATAAATCTGTGGAGATGCCTGAGAGGCAGCAGCCCTTATACAGAATGCAAGTGGATTTAACAAAGCAAAATGGGGAGGAGGGTGCTCAGGAAATAATGTGCTTACTGACCAGATCAAAGCTACAGAAGAATCAACCTTCTCATTGAATAACACCTCCATAGAAATGCCAACAGAACATTTATTAAAAGACAGTCACTGATATCAAAATGAGATGCTAGAAGCAATTACACTCTTTGAAGTGGAGGTTTTGGGATCACTGGCTGAAATTAAAACTTCATTAATTACGCAGCTGCATCTTTACAGTTTTGAGCACCAAATTGAAATCACTGACTTCATGTACTGAGGCAGTGGAAAATTGGGTGTCTCAGGCGGAGGATTCAGTAAACCTTGGCCCAAAAACAATTGCCTTGCAAAGCAATTAGAGCAGTTACAGGACCGGGTCGCAGAACAAAAAGACAGGACTCGTCAGGGAAACTTATGCTTGCTAAAAATACCTGAAGGCACTGAAGACAATGGCGATCCTTGCCTTTTTGAAAAATGCTAACCCAGGCTTTAAATCATAAATATCCAGAGGAAAAGATCCACTTGGACCATTCACATAGGGTGGGTAGTCATGAGGGAATAATATTTATCCTAGGCCAGTTTTCATTAAGCCTCAAAAGTTTTTAGACAAAGAAGTGATCCTGGCCAAAGCACATATTGAAAAGGGTTAACATATGAATCAATTAAATTCAATGCTTTCCCAGACATGTCCTCTGAAACAAATGCAAAGCACAAATTGTTTAATCCAGTCAAGGAAAAGCTATATCAAATAGGACTTTATTTTTTAATGAATTATCTGACTAAATTGTGCTTTGTGGTTAAAGGAAAACTGCAGGTTTTGATGACCCAGAGGAAGCAATGGCAGCTTTTAATGAAAATTATGGCTGATACTTCAGTAGCTTTAAATTAACAGAGCTTTAAATAATAGAAAGCCAGTATGGGGTTGGGTTGCAAAATAAATATATAATGTAAAGGTCATACATAGAAACATAGAATGTGACAGCAGATAAGGACAAGCCCCACCTAGTCTGCCCATTTTCCTACCTAACAGATAAGCTGCAGATACTAGTTAACCAACAGCTTACTTCCTCCTACCCCCACTAGGACTGCTTTATGTCTGTCCCATGCATTCTTGAATTCCCCACTGTTCTTGACTCCACAACCTCCCCAGGAGGCTATTCCATGCATCCACAACCCTCTCTGTGAAAAAATACTCCTCTCACATTACCTCTGAGCCATTCCCTCTATCTTCAAATTGTGCCCTTTGTTCTTGCACATCTCTTTTCTGAAAGATGCTACCCTCTTGGACTTTGTTGATTCCTTGAGGTACTTGAAAGTTTCTATCATGTCCTCTCTCCCTTCTTTCCTCAAGGGTACACATATTAAGCTCCTTTAGTTTTCTTCATATGTCTTCTGGTGCAGACCCTGCACCATTTTGGTGTCCTCCTCAGGACAGCCTCCACACTATCTATGTCTTTGCGGAGATGGGGTCTCAGAACTGCACACAGTACTCAGATGGGGTCTCACCAACTGTCTGTACAGAGGCATAACAACTTCCTGTTTTCTACTATTGTTGCCTCTCCCTATGCATCCCAGTATCCCCCAGCCTTCCTTACTGCCTTCTCCATTGCTTGCCCACCTTTAGGTCATTTGATATAATTACCCCAGGTCCCTTTCCATTTCTACTGTTGTCAGTATCTCACCCCTATTGTGTACTCTTCCCTGGGTTTTTGTTTCCCATGTGCATTACCTTGCACTTCTTTGCATTGAATCTGAGCTGCCATACATCTGACCATTCCTCCAACCTTGCCAAGTCCTTCTCATCCTTTCCACTCCATCTTGTGCATCAACCCTGTTGCAGATCTTTGTGTCGCCTGCAAAGAGGCATACTTTCCCTTCCAGTTCCTCTGCAATGTCACTTATAAAGACATTAAAAGGACCGGTCCTAGTACTGAACCCTGCAGTACCCCACTAGTAACCCTCCTTTCTTCACTGTGGACTCCATTTACTACTACCCTTGTGTCCTGTTGTCTAGCCAATTTTTATCCAGGCTTCCACCTTGGGACCCACTCCAAGCAGCTAACTTGTGTATTAATCTTTGTGTGGAATGTATCAAATGCCTTGTTAAAATCTAGGTAGGCCATGTCCACAGCCCTCCCTGGTCTACTATTTTGGTCACCCAGTCAAAGAAATCTATTAGATTTGTCTGACATGACCTCCCATCGTAAATCCATGCTGCTTTGGGTCCTGTGCCACACTGGCCTCTAGGTACTGAACAATTCTTTCCTTCAGAAGTGATTCCATCATTTTCCTACCACTGAGGTCAAACTAACTGGTCTGTAGTTTCTACCTCTGTCCTGCTCCCACTTTTGTGAAGAGGAATCACATCCACCCTCCTCCAGTCCTCAGGTACCACCCCATCCTCCCATGATTTGTTAAAGAGAGTAGTCAGCGGTGTCACTAGTTCTACCCTTAGTTCCTTTAAAATTCTTGGGTGAATCCCATCAGGCCCCATTGTTTGTCCACCTTCAATTTTATTAGTTTTTCAGAACCCTTTCTTCTGTAAATGGACTAGTATAGACCCCTGTCTTCAGAGCGTTTCTCTTGTTTGGTTTAGGTACCTCCCTCCCTCTTCCTTTGTGAATACTGAGCAGAAATATTCATTCAGTATCCTACTTTTTCACTGTCACCCTCTACCCACATTCCTCCCTTTATTAAGCCTCAGTATCCCTCCTTTGGTCTTTCTTCACTCCCTAATGTACCTATAAAAGGTCTTATCCCTTCTTAACAGAGTTGGCTATTCTTTCCTCAGTTTGGCCTTTGCTATTCTGACTGCCTTCCCAGCCTCTTTCTGCTTTAACTGATAAAGTTCACTGTCCTGCTCCTTCTGTGTTTCCTTATATTTCCTGAATGCTGTCCTTTTCTCCTTAACCTTCCTGCCACCTCTTTAAGAACCATAGCATTTTTTTCCTTCATTGTGTTTTGTTGATTTGCTTTACACAAAGGCTTGTTGCCTCTGTTATGGCTGTTTTGATTACTCCTATTGTTCCTCCACCCTCTTTCTTGCCTGTTTGCTAGTGCTTTTCTGATGCACTTTCTCATTTTCCCAAAGTCAGCCTCCTAAATTCCAGTACTCCTGCTTTTGTATGGCTTTTATTGTATGGCTGTGTTTATCGTGAAACACACTGTTTGGTGGTCAATTGTTCCCAGATGGCTACCCACTTCTAAATCTGAGATTCTTTCTCCATCCCCATTTGAGAGTACCAGGTCTAAGATTGCTCCTCCTGAGTGGGTTCCAATACTAGCTGTCTGAGGCATGCCCCTGTAGGGCATCAAGAATGACCCTGCTCTTGGATGTGCCTGCAGCAAAGGTGCTCCAGTTAACATCTGGCATATTCAGGTCCCCAATCAACAATATTTTCCTTTTCTGCCATTCTAAGGAAGCCTTCTATCATTTCCTTGTCCATTCCTCCCCTGAGATGGGGTTCTGTATGCAACCCCATGCGGATATTGTGGTGCCATTTCCATCTCCAGGGTGACCCAGAGTGCCTCATCTGCTCCCTGTTTACTCTTTAGTTCTGTTGCTTTGATCCCTTCCTTTACATAGAGAGCTACTCCTCTTCCTCTTTTACCCTCCCTGTCCCTTCTGTAGATTGTGTATCCTGGTATGTTGACATCCCAGTCATGGTTCTCTGTGTACCATGTTTCTGTGACTGCCACAATATTCAGGCAACCCTCTTCCATCAAGGCCACTAGTTCAGGAGCTTGTTACACAGACTACAGGCATTGGTACTCATCACCCTCCACTTTTGATGGCCTTACCCTTTTAGCCCCATTCCTGTCCTTACTGCCTTTGCCTTTTTACATTTACCCCTGTCCTTCTCCCTAATGACTTTCTACCTTGGTGTTTACCTCACTAATTACTGTGTTTTGTGGGGAGGCTGGGATTTCCTGCTCCTTTTAGTGCCTCCCTTGGCTAGTTTAAATGCTTGCCAATGAAGCATTTAAACCTCTCACCTAGTATCCTGGCCCCGGACAGATGCAGACCATCGCACCAGTATAGGTCTGCATCCCTCCAAGTGGCTCCACAGTCCCCAATGAAGCCAAACCCTGAGCTCCACACCAGTTTTTCAACCATTCATTGAATTCCTGGTGAGAGTACCCTAAGCATCACCCTTGCCATAGACAGGCAGCACATCTGAGAAGGTTATCGTATACGCGCTACTTGTCTAAGGCCTCCCCAACTCTACAACTCACTTGCACTAGCTCTGATCCCATTCCTAGCTAGGTCATTTGTCCTAGGTGGACAATGACATCCAGCTCCCTCCTCATGCAGCTGCTCCCACGATCCTGAGGTTCGCTTCCTGTCCCTCCAAGCCGTGGTGCCAGGCAGACACCCACCTCCTCTCCCTTCCTCCCCATTTCTACCCCCCTAATTATTGAGTCCCCCACCAGGAGTTGTTTCCTTCCTCTGTGGGGTCCCATGCCACCCTCCTGTGGGTCTCCTTTGTGTAGGTTCCCAGCATCCTCCTTGGTCTCCACTGCAGGTGCCTCCATAGAAGAACCACTATCCACCAGAAGAGTGAATGATTGTGGAGAGGTACAGCTGGAGGGATGCAACTCTGTTCCACCACCCTTTCCTCCCTGAGCCCACCCTGGTCCATCCTCTCTTCTTTCTTGGCAACCTCTGAGGTAGTGGCATTGGCCCTGGTGGTCCCTGGATGGGGAAGAGGTTTCCACAATCCTAGCCAGGTCAGCCTGGAGACGGCAACCTCCTCCTCAGATCAGAGAGGTGCCTGCAAATAGGGCAGCATCGCAGCCTCCGTAATGTCTCCCAGAACACTGCTGCCCCACAGCCATTGCACTGTGCCACTCCTATCAAGTCTTATTTTGTGTCCCTCTCCTGTTTCTCTGCATGCTTACTCTGTCCTCTCTTACAACTCTCAACCTTCCTGTTCTGGGACAGCAACTTTCTATATTCTTCAGTAGCCTCCTTCTCTATGCACAGTGTCAGACCACCACCAGCTCAGGGGAGGTAGGCAACTTTTTCCTTTAGGGTTGACAAAACCAATGTTTCTCTATGATCCTTCCCTTCCTACTGCCAAACAGGAAGTTCCTGTTGATAGTCAAATCCAGTGGCTATAAAAAGTAGAACTGACTTAGGGTGGGATGGAGGGCAATTAGTAAAAAAAAGGCTAGCAACAGGAAGTTGTAATTTGAGTCACCTGCTTTTATAGTGTCTAAGCCACACCCCAATTAAGCTCATCTTTTCTTTCTTTTTAACCCTAAATAAGACCCTTCTACTTCTAATAAAGTATTTAGCTGCTTAATCTCAACAGACACTGACTCCTGCTGAGATATAAGTGTTAAATTAATAAGAAAATGTAGCTTCTTTTAGTTAGTTGCTTTCTGATCTACAAGCAAGGCTAGCAACAGGAAGTTGTAATTTGAGTCACCTGCTTTTATAGTGTCTAAGCCACACCCCAAATAAGCTCTCTCTCCTCCTACTGGTTTAGCAAAGTAGTTGATACAGTACCCTTCACAGCACAGAACACACACTGACTTTCTTTCTTTTATTTCTTTTTAACCCTAAATAAGACCCCTTCTACTTCTAATATAGTATCTGTCTTGCTTAATCTCAACAGACACTGACTCCTGCTGAGATATAAGTGTTAAATTAATAAGAAAATATAGCTTCTTTTAGTTAGCTGTTTTCTGCTCTACAAGCAAGGCTAGCAACAGGAAGTTGCAATTTGAGTCACCTGCTTTACAGTAAAGCTGGGGCAAGGAAGAATGCATGTGCTGGTGGGGTATAAAGAAAGGGTAAAATGTGAGAAAAGATGGGAAATAAATTTTATAGAGATAAGAATCTGTTGATGAAGGCTGTCTTTGTGTAAGGAAGGAGGGAAAAGTATTTAGAATAATCTCTCTTTTTCCCTCTATTCTTCATTATCATTCCATCTCTTTCTTTCTCATTTCTGGTTATTTTGAATGCAGCTATTTAATATTTTTATCTATAGCTATAGGAAAGCCTGCAATATAAAAGTTTTGTAAGAACATACAAGTAACTTAAGAAATGCTCTGGGTTTGCCCAACTTCTCTGCTCAGAGAATAAAGATGACCACAGAAGGACATCATGCATTTGGATGGTGGGATCGGGAACCTCCAGGATTCCAATGCTATTCTTTTTAAGAGTGGGGTGGGGGTTGGTGCTATCTTTATAATAAGAAGGCGAATAACTTTTTGCTTAACAATACTTATATAATAAATTACCTTAATAAACAAATTAATGGGCCTAATTGGTACAACTGGCATGAGTGGTGGAGGGATGGGGTGTGGGTGGGTGGGTGGCCCAGCCTATATACAAACTAGATTATGTGTAATCTTATTTGGCTGTTGTCCTGGAATGTAAAGGCCTAAAAGCAAAATTAAAATGACATGCATCATAAAAATTTATGCAAAAACAGAAAATAGATATAGCAATGTTACAGGAGACCCATTTCTGGGATAAAGAATCATCATGGTTTATGAACAGATGGGGAATTGCATTTTATCAAACTATGCTAAGAATTTGAGGAGTACTGCCATATTATTTAGTAAATCAAAACCATATCCTAAGATAGCTAAAGCAGACTTAAATATACAGGAAAGATAGGTTATAGTAGATTTTAAAACTCCTAACTTAAAAATAACGATGGCAACTATTTGTGCACCAAATGAAAATAACCCTAACTTTTACAGACAAATTTTTTAACACTTTCTACTTTTCTGCCTCTGTATATTATGGCAGGAGATTTTAATGTAATGCTTTATGCACAGGATAAAACATCTAAATTAAATAAAGCCCATAGATCCACACAACTGATTATTAAAAAATATATTAGCGAATTGGGGCTCGTAGACCCTTGGAATATTAAATATCCAACAGAAAAGTTTTTTCCTATTATTCATTGGCTCAGCACTCATATTCTAAAATCACTTACAACTTAATATCAGAAACCATTCTGTTTATGATTTCTGAAGTAAAATACATGGGCATATTAATTTCTAATCATTCTCCTGTTTGCTAAATATAAAATATACTAAACCGCAGATACACTTTAAACATTGGAAACTAAATTATTCTCATATACAGATTCCTAGTATTTCTCAGATTCTGTATGGTGAAATTCAGGAGTTTTTCAATAACAACTTGGAATCTGATACTTCAATTAATATAATATGGGCACATTTAAGGTTTGGCTCAGAGGCCGTGTACTTAACATAGAACAAATTAAGAAGAAAAAATCTGAATTTATAGTTAGTCAGCTACAAAAGAGATTCTATCTCTTCAATATATACATACCAGACTTTGGATGATAGAATCTTTAATAAATTGATTCAAAGAAAGACCAGCAAAATACTATTCAATTAGACCAAATTACTCAACAAATATTGCACACAAAATTGAACTATCTATACCTATCAGATAAGCCTCAGAAATTATTGGCTTGGCAAACAAGGAGAGAGCAACAAAGAAATTATATATTAGCAATAAAGGACCAACATGATAGGTTAATTGAGGATCAAGATATGAATAATGGCTGCTTCTTTGCCTATTATGAGGATTTATATAAATCTGATTGCTCCAACTTACAACAGGACAAATTAAACAATATCTGCATATATTATCTCCACCAAATATACCTATCAAATTTCAAAATCAATTAGAGGCAGATATCATGTATGAAGAGATTGAAGTAGCCATTAAACAACTACCTGTAAATAAGTCTCCTGGTCCAGATGGGATAATAATTGAAGTATATAGGCAATTTAAGGACTTATTGATTCCTATAATGCTTAAACATTTTAATTCATTTAATGAATCTAAGGCACTTCCCAACTCTTTTGTGAAGCCATTATTCATGTTTTTAAAGAAAGATAAGGATCCACTGAGCTGCTCCTCATACCGTCCCATCTCCTATTAAATATGGATTACAAAATGTTTACAAAACTTATTGCAAACAGACTAGAAATTATTCTTCCAATTATAATAAATATGGTTCAAAATGGATTTATAAAGGATAGGACAGTACAAGAAAATATTAGGCAATCAATTAATATATTGTCATTAGCTAAGGAAGAAAAAGCAATATTTTTTGAACTAGATGCAGAAAAAGCTTTTGACCGTGTAGAGTGGAAATACATGTTAAATGTGATAGAGGAGATGGGGATGGGGAGCAGTTCATCGGTGGCTTCAATTAATATTCAAAAGTCCAATGGCTATGGTTAAAACTAATAATAACTACTCACAACCTTTTAAGCTATTTCATAGCACGAGAAAAGGCTTCCTACTTTCTCCATTATTATTTACAATGGCAATAGAGATTTTAGCTGATAGAATAAGGGCTAACCCAGGTATACAAGGTATCTCTATGAATAATAATATATATAAAGTCTTTACACAGATGATATACTTTTATATATATCTTGTCTGGAAACATCTATCCTAGAATTATTGAAACATCTAAACAATTTGGTTTTATTATCTGGATATAAGATTAATTGGGATAAAGTGGTAATGATGTCATTGGACCCAAATAATAAAATAAATTACCTTGTGGCTTACCATATGCAGATTGATAAAAATTAATTAAATATCTAGGTATTAAACTCACTCATGATCACAAACAAACACTGTTACTTAATTATAAGCCCCTTATACTGCAAATAACTGAAGAATTATATCACTGGAAATGTTTGCCCTTAACATTAATTGGACACATTAATATAATAAAAATGAAGCTTCTTCCCAAATATATTTTTCTTTCTCAATGTTTACCACTAATACCACCTCAAACATGTTTGTGCAAAAATAATTACAAAATGTATATGGCATAATAAGCATCCTAGAATAGCATATTCTCATCTAACATGAGATAGAACTAGTGGTGGGCTAGCCTTACCAGATATGTTTAAGTATCTTTTGGCAGCACAAATTGTTCGGTATAGGAATAGCTAAATGAGAATAAAATCCATGAAAAACAACATTACTAGAGCTTTAAACACATCTGTATATGGATATGATGCAATTACTGTACTCAGAATATTATAAAAAGGAAAAAATATAGCACTAGAGTCAGGCCACTGAAACTATAATAGCGGCCTGGGACAAAGCTCACCATTTGCTTAAAGAAAATAATATAATTTCTCCTTACACACCTATTGCACTAAATTACAAATTTGAACCTTAGTTAAAGACCAAACTTTTTCAAAGTTGGTGTGCGAGAGCATCAAGCAATTGAAACACATTATAGATAAAGAACAGCTGAAGACATTTTTAACTCTTCAACAAGACTTCAATTTACCTAATACGCATTATTTTCAATATTTGTAATTACAAATTTTGTACAGGTTTCTTATAAAAAGCAAAATAAAAATTGGACATCATCGGTACTTAATGCTCTATAGGATGGAAAGGAAAAATTAAATTAATTACAACTATGTACAAAGCACTTGCTGAGACATCTTTAAAAGAACAACAGAAATTAATAAAAATGGGAAAGGGATCTAGGTATAAACATAACAGACCCTTATGGCAAAATGCATTAAAATCACATACATACTATGTAAAAGCTAGTAAACTTCAACAGATTCAAATAAAGCCTTTTTTAGAACCTATTACATCCCTCTTGACTAAATAATTTCAGTACAGCCATCATGGAAAAATGCCCCAGATGCACTATAACTACTGGAACTTTAATTCATATGCTGTATGCCTGTCCATACCTTTCTAATTTTTGACACAAAATTATAATGAACATTCAAATAATATTAAACAAGAATATAGCCAATACGACTCAACTGGAATTGTAATGATTCCATTCATGTTACTAATGCAGAACAGATGACCTTCACTTCAATAGCAGTGTCAGTGGCTCAGTAGGTAGCACACTCACCTCTGAGGCTGGGAGATCAGAGGGCTGTGGGTTCAGTTCCCACATCTGGCACTTGGGTTAATATCCCAGTACTGACACTGTATTGCAGCATGAGAGGGTGCTACATTTCTGAGGTGCCACCTTTCAGATGAGATGTTAAACCGAGGTCCCATCTGCCTGGATTGGTGGTAGTTCAGGTGGATGTTAAAGATCCCATGGCACTTATCCCGAAAAGAATAGGGAATTTCCCGGTGCCTGAGCCAAATTTCCCTCATTCACTAAAATACCACCAACAGCTTAATCTGGTTCAAGATCAGTTGGCATTCATCTGTATCACCCTCCCTAGGTCATGCCTGAAAATAGGCAGGATTTGTCTAGTGCACTTACCAGGTCAGCAAAACTAAAATAAAAATTAAATAAATATCAACAATAATTGCAAAAATGCATACTACTTATGTGGAAAGATAAAATCCTCCAATAACTCAAACCTTGTTTGATTTTATGATAGAAGTATGAATCTAGAAATAATTTATTACATTAAAGAAGGTCAGGTGCACATACATGAGAAAATTTGGGCCTTATTCCAAGACAATATGCCATTGGGCAATATTAGTTAATGTGAGTATAAAACTTAAGTAGTTTTGTTGGCTGGGTTCCCCACCACCTTTCCCTTCAATAATGATGATTAAATATGCCCAGTATATGATGATTTATATGATTGGAAATTACGGCAAGATCTGAATTGATGTGGAAATAAAAGAAAAAACAGACTTAGACTGATTTCTACATCGCCCCAGACTAAATTCCATAGAGCAGAATTATTCAAAAAAATTCAGCCATACATACACACCTCAAGCATACTGATATGTGGAGGAGATTTTAATTGTGCCCTTCACCAATGGGTAGGGGCCTAAAACTCAAAAATTATTTTGCAGCACAGATTATCTAAAGATGTAATTACCACTGCATGTTTGAAGGATGCCTATAGGAATGCCACTTCATAGGAGGAAATACATATTTTCAGACATATATGCCACTAGGATAGATTTCATGCTTGTAACAAAAACCGAACAATTCATGAGGCTCAAACATTAACTATATCATTTCAGATCATAAAGCCTTGCAGATTGAATTATCCTGAGAACTATACCCAGGTGTAACAAAAATATTTGGCACCTAAAGTCTACCCTACTGGAAAATGAACAGATTAAATTCCAGTGGCGTAGACTATGGAAAGGAGGACATCCCCAATGAATGTGTGACTCCATATCTGAATGGTGGGAGGATTCAAGAAAATATTTTAAAAAGTTATTCCAGAAAATAGCAAGAAAATCAGCAACTGACATTTACTTGAGGTATTTAACTTTACAGAAACATTTACATTGTCTCATTTCAAAAGCAGACACTTTGCACCTGGATTACAGTAATCAAACAAATATTGTGAAAAAGAGATGTTTAATATACAATATAGTAAGGCAAAACCCTTATATCAGGAAACTAAATGTGGTACTCAGATAAGAGAAACAAATCGTTGATCCTACAAGGATAGCAAGTTCAGAACTGATCAAGAAATTGTTTATGAACTGCAAGCACATCACAGTCAGGTGTTATACATAATATGATAAAAGAAATGACAGAAATAGTTAATGATTTTTAGCACAAACCTTTGGGACAAAATTCTCTATTATCCCAAGTGACCAGGATTTTAAGGACCTAAATATGCCTACTCTAACTGACATAGTAATTACACAATTGATTCAGAAAATAACTGAAGTAGAAGTAATCACTGTGATAAAACCTTAAATAATAATATTTCTCCTGGCCCAGATTGTTTGAATACTGAATTTTACAAAGTATTCCTACTGGAATTAGCATTCTATTTAGCAGATCTCTTTAACAGTATTCTTGGAAAACAGGTTTTATTACCCTCAATGCCTATAGCGCATTTGATATTTTTATTCAAAGGAATAAAATAAATACATTGGAGACCAATTATTATTTTAAATACTGATTTGAAGTTCTTAGGAAAATGTTGGCATCTAGATTAGCAAACATTTCAGATTCTTTAATTTGTGCATTACAACCCTGCTCTGTTCCACATAGACACATACAAGATCATTTAATTTTATTATGTGAGCTTTTCACATGAAGTCAAGCATATGCAAATTCAAGTTTAATTGTATGTTTAGACCAGGAAAAGAATTTGATACCTTATCACATGATTATCTTTCTCTACAATAACAAACTATGGAATCCCTGTAATTTTTATACAGTGGATTAAAGTGTTATATAAACATGGTTATGTTCAACCATTAGTAAATGGCTGACAAGGAAACTGGTAAAATAAATAAAAGTCAGCAGGGCTGTCCATAAGTCCGTTACTTTATACATTTAGTGCTGACCCGTTTTTGCAGAATATCTTGAAGGATGATTACAGTACATGGTTGAGATCACACTAACACAGTATTCACCATTGAAAGTTTTCACTTATGCAGATGATGTTATAATACTTTTAAGTGCTAACACTACAGAAGACATAGTGGTAAATCATTTTAACAAATTCACATTAGTTTTGGTTCAAAAATTAATTTCTGCAAAAGTATATGTATTAAATTAGAAATTAAACAAATTGGACATCTAATAATTTTGCAAACATAAAAGTGACAACCAACACAACTAAAATATTTGGAATACAATTTGGAACAGATAATCTAGCTCGCCTCATTTGGGAAGCTTGCCTTCAGAAGACTAAAAGTTTAAGTAGGTGGAAAAACAAACAAATTTCAAAACAGAAAAGAATATAATTGATAAAAACCTTGTTAATGCCAATATATTTTTATGTCACTTATTTGTTTCCATCCCCACTGCAGGTTGAAACTAGGCTTTATAGTATATTTTTCCAGGCTGTATGGGTAGCTGCCTCAACCCAGTTAAGTGAGACATTACTTATACAGTAAATCAATTAAGAATGGAGGCTGAAATATGATCAACCCCCCAGTTTTTATTATAGTATATTTTGTATCACATTATTTTTGTTGTAACCACCTCAGAGAATACTGTATGGAAAACTGTTATATCAGACTGGGTATAGCTATGTAAGTTTGCATGACTGCATTTTAAATATAAATGCATGTCATCCACACAGATAGTACAACAGTATGTGAAACCCGTTTTCAAAATGAATAAAATGGAAAATTCCATGTAATCACCCCACATATATGAGGAAAAGTCTTTATAATACTATAATTAAAGGATTCCCTTTTCCCATTGGGAAACAGTGGCATAATTGCCGTTATAAAGGAGAGTTTATAATGGCAAACACGCGCACAGTTTTCCCCGCACTGTGTATGCTCGAACTCCTCGCTACAGAGTCCTTCACGTAAGAGGAAACCCTTCCCTACTGCAAACCCATGGAAACTGCCACAGACACTTGGCAGTAAGTAATTTTAAAATTACTTGTAATGTTCCACATGGCTACTGGATAAACCACCCTGGCAATAATTTAAATAAAACTAAAACAGACCTTGGGCACTGAGGTAATCTGACTGCGCCGGCACAGCAGTCTTTTTTATTTTATATAATTGCTGAGGTGAAAAAAGAAGAAACCAACAATTATATAAAATAAAATACGGGTCTCAGTATGTAAACTCTAATTTACACACACTCTCGGGGTTGATGCTATGCATAAACCCCTTGAGCTTTTGCTCTCGGTTTATGTAGCATCAAACCCGAGGGTGCATGAAATTTAGTTACACACCGAGACCCATACTTTTATTCTATGTAATAGAATAAGCTTTCAGTGTAGAATAAATTATTCCATACTGCCCCCAGGTAGCATTACACCTTCACTTTCACAGCTGACAAATGACAGAATTCCCAGTTTTACATGGGATGTGTTATAGCTTAGTTTACATGGTAAGTTAGGTGTCCAAAATAATAACAAACACAAACAGATTACAGACAGATGTTGTTTAAGGCCAGACTGCCAAATGATTCTAGAAACTCAAGAGCACCTTTTCTTTGAATGTACCTATGTTTCAGGCTCTTGGTCTTCCTTGATACCACCTGCTGTACTAATGTATTTTCCACATTGACCTATGAAACTTTAATTCTAGGTATTTTTAAAACCAATGGAAAAAATACCATAAAGAGACATTACTAATCATAATAGCAATACTAAAGTATTGCCTGTGGCAAACCAAATGTAAATGGGTATTACAACAGCAGATAGTAACTCATGCTGAAATAGTGAAAAAGGTTACATCGGCATTGAAAACAGTCTATACGAAAGATGGCAAAAATGTTCTAAACCTAAACTAGACATTCTTTTGAAGAATTGTCTTATGTATTTGAATATATAGGAGTTTGTGAATAAACTAGGGAACAAGTTTGTTTTCCTATGTTGATATGACTTAAAAGCCCGGTTTTCAAAATTGTAAGAAATATATGAATGTAACCTTTAAAATATAAATTTTCAGTTACTACTTCTGTTTTTCTTGTATTATTATGTTTGTGTTCTGAATTTTACTTCCACTTCCCCCAATACAATTCTCCTACTCTTTCCAATAGGAGACCCTTGGCTGTCTTGCCAAGATGACTGCTGTGGGAGAAGGCCAGTGTGCCTGCTGGGGTGCAGCATCTGGGGACTTAACCTCTACCCCAGCTGCTTCAACCCAAGAAGTCCATTTGTCAGTGGACGTCACTGTACTGATTCTGTACACAAACCTTGAAGCTGATGTAGCATGAGCTGTGGATTTTGCTACAACTGAACAGTCTCTGCTTATCTGCTTGGAGGACAAGAAAAACAGTGGCTGGATCAGATAGCAGTGGAGGAGCTCCACTACATGCAAGAAATTGCCCACTTGCAAGGCTGGTACCTACTGTTGGTTCCACTGTGCCGACAGCTGAAGTGCAGTTGCCAAATGGCCCCCTGCAGCAGCAGCAACAACTGTTGCTTCCTCTTCTTGGACTACAAAATGCTTGGGGTGTTGTACCCTGACAGACTCCGCTGCAGCACATACTTTGCCTGTTGAGCCATGGTTGCCTGACTGAGCCCTGTGGGTTGCAGGCTGGAACAGAACAGGTAATGGCTCTTGGATACAGAATGCTGCTGATTCAATGGTACAGGGTACTGCGCTGAGACCTTGAGCTGTGCTGCTGTACCAGTGGTCTCGACTGTGATGGGCGGGTCTTTCTTATCACTTCGTAGGCTGGAGCAGAATGGCATTCCCTGCCAATGGAGCAATTAGCCATGGAACTGGCTTCTGTTGAACTGCCTGCTACATCCCTGAACCTGCTGCTCATTCTGGTGGGCAACTGTCTGTGTGACCATGGTACTTGTCATGCTGCGCTTCTTTTCTGCTGCATTGTTGACCCCATCTCTGACTACTGCTACCCCTCACGGGTGGTTACCCCCAGACGTCTTCAGGCACTGTTCTACATGACTTGCCAGAGTGTCCTGTTTTCCTGCACCAATCTGACACTGTTAACCCTACAAAGACCAAGGCAATATGCTGATCTACTGCAATTTAAAGGTGATCTGTCCCGCATAGTAAAAGCAGTCCACCTCATCTACAAAGGTGGTTTGGAATTCCCTACTGACAGGGTGTATATTGCCTGAGAGTTGTTAAAAGATTCTGGCATATTTCCAGCGTCGAGATTTATGCTCTAGTTAATGCTGGTAGCTTGAGTAATGACATTAGTTTTAAGCTGATCTCGAGTCTGGATAAATGTTGGGCCCATTACAATGCACACAAGACTCATCACTCTGGTTACCCTTTCTGCCTGTTCCTCTTACCCCATTGTCAGAATGATTACTGCGCTGTTTCAGAATGGGGGTTAACATTGCAAACATTCTGTGCTGGTTATGGCCCTGGTGTGATGTTTTGGATAGACCTATTCTTATTATGAACTCTGACAAGTTTTGGACTGGGGCATGGGAAATTTGTATTAAACTTTTCAGAGTGATTTAGCTGTCATGCATCTCCCCTGCACCTTTTACTTTGGTAGAGACTGAACATATGAAATTGCAGTCAGAAAAAGGCCCACAGGTCTATCAAGTCTGCCTGATTGCGAAGCTCTTAGTTGCATATTACTACAGCTGCCCCAGCCCCACCCAAACCCCTCCTTCCCTATCCTTTCCTGGTCTTTCCCTCTTTGATTCTTGTCTGTACTAATCCTGCCCGTGACTCTATCCCAACCTCATGTAAAGCTATCCACTGTCGCAGTTCAATTAAATCCTCAGCAGTGCATTACATCCCGCCACCAGCTCTCTGTAAAGTAGTACCTCATCTCCTCCTGAACCTCCCCTTCCAAGTTCAGATTGTGCCCTTTAGTGACCCTTCCCTTCTAAGTGGAATAATCCTCCTCTCTGACTTTGTTTATGCCTTTCAAGTACTTAAAGGTCTCTATCATGTCCCTCTTTCCTTCTGTCTTCCAGTCAATACATGTTGAGCTCCCTCAATCTTTCCTTATCGACAACTCCCTAAGTCCCATGATCATTTTCGCAGCCCTGCGCTGCACCCCCCAATAATCTCCACATCCTTTTTGAGGTATGGGCATCAGTACTGCACACAGTACTCCAAGTGTGGCCTCACCAGTGATCTATACAAGGGCAGGATGACCACCTCAGACCAATGTTTGAGTTTAGCTAGATCCTCCCGGTGCCTGCATCCCTTCCTCATTGTCCACTTTTGCACAAATCTTAGTGTCATCTGCAGAACAGACTGATCTATGCTTGATCCCTCTACAATGTCTCCAATGAAGTCATTGAACAAAACAGAGCCCAGCACTGAACCCTGCAGTATCCTACTTCTCACTGGCCTTGGTTTGGATGTCTCTCCTTACAACTACCCTCTGTTGTCTGCCCTTCAACCAGTTCTCAACCCACCCCACCAGTTTCTCCTCCATTCCTATGTCCCTCAGCTTGCTCATTAACCTCCCATGGGGCACTGAGTTGAAAGCCTTGCTGAAGTCCAGGTGAAGACATCCACAGTGTGGCAGTTGTCAACCATCCTAGTGACCTGGTCAAAGAAGTCAATCAGGTTAGTTTGGCACGATCTTCCCGAGACAAACTCATGCTGTCTCATCCTGTAGACCATTATTATCGTGAAAAGTTATCCACCTCTCCTTTAGAATGGTCTTCATCAACTTCTCCACTAGAAGTCAAGTTTACCAAGTCTGTTGTTGCCTAGTTGGTCCTTGGGTCCACTCTTGTGAAGGGGCATCATATGAGCCATCCTCCAGTCCCTGGGTACCTTCCCCATCTCCAAGGAGGTGTTGAAAGGTCCATCAGAGGGCCTGCCTATACCTCTGCCAGTTCCTTCAGGACTCTTGGGTGTACACCATCTGGTCCTGGTGCCTTGTCCACTCGCAAGGCCTTAAAGCCCTTCAGAACTCGCTATCCTCTTGAATGACCCCACCTGTTATCTCACCCCCCTTCTTGTTTTAAGTGTAGTTTCTGGACCCATTTCCATAATGCTTGTGACAGTGCTCTATGCAGCCTGTGCAGCTCTGTGTAGCCACTGTCTTGTTTTTGGTCATTTGGCAAAAATTTTACTAATGAATTTTATTTGCAAACTTTTTGGCTGTAGGGGCCACTTATACTGTGTGCTAAGTGCCCTAGCTGTCCCATAATAGGATAGTTCCTTGCCATAGGATGACTTGGTTTCTGAGCTCAACAGGCCACCTGTGCACCTGCTGCTCGCATACTCAGAATGCCTACTTTTTGCATCCCAGGAGGGTTTAGTCCCTTCCTCCCTGCACCTCCTTGGGTGAGCTTAGTCTGCTCACCCTGATAGCCCTCAACCTAGTACTACTGCAATTACACCACCTGTCTCTACCACTGGGGGAGCAGCTCCTGTCTGTTTCTGGGAAATTGCCTTACTGGCAGACCAGTCCCTGCCCCTGCTGTCTCCAGTAGCTATGCCCCCAGTCTCACCAAATGTAAACCTGTTCTTGCTAAAGGAAAGAACATAGGTCTAAGGTTACCAGTGCTCCCTAACCTAAGTGTAGGATGGCTGCCAAGATTTGATCCATGAGAACTGTTTTGGGGTTTTGGCTCTGGAGGCTAAATGGGATGATTCTGATGCTGAAGACAGAGACTCGGAGGCCTCCATCCTCTCTTCACTGCAGGGCTGTTCCTCCGATGTAAGCCCTCCCAGCCTGAGCTGCTTAGCAGAGCAAGCACTTGGAGTAGGATGAGGTCTGGGATGCTTTACAATGACTTCTGTTGCTGTCTTTATCTCTTTCTTCCTCATGAATTTCCTACAGGTTGCTATTTTAATGTCAACATTATTAGAAGCTATGGGAAGAGACTTTCCATTTGTAGCTCTGCACCCTATTGCAGCTCACGTTTTCTTGCAGGACACACGGCTGAAGATGCAATTTATACTGACTTAGGCATCCAGGATGTGGATGAAGGGTACAGCTTTTTGGTCTGTGCATACTGACTGTTGTGACAGGGTGAATATTTTATTTAATGCTCTTAATATTCAGGTGACCAAGTCTGGCTGGGCCTTGTCTTCAGATGTTTCTAATAGACTTGATAGACTCTGTCTCATTGTAGTCTACAGTATGCCTCCAAAGCCATAGTTTCCATGTACTATTATTTCATGACATTCAACCCTATTTATATACTCCACCTCATTGTGTGGGATGGTGATTTTAACTGTTGGCTAAGAAGGGTGGATAGAGATTTACAAACTGCAAATCCAATTGTTTATACTCAGTGGTTGGTAATGCTCTCTTCAAGGATGCCTATAGTGAATGCCATCCATCTTGGGACACACTTATTTTAAGTCCACCCTGTCCACCAGAGTTGACTAAATCTTTGTTTCTATGGTTATGTCAGTCCAAGCAGCACATGCCTAGGGATGGACATTCCTGACAACAAGATTATGTGCTGCACATTGACTTGGGTGAAGGCTCCGAAACATGGGAAGGGTCATTATTGCTTGAATGCCTCGCCCTGTCCAATCCACTTTACTGGCCAAATGTGGCTTGCTTTGGGCAGACCACTTGTCAGTCAAATGCATGTATGATGACATTGCCACTTGATGGGTTGACAGTAATCATGATTTTCTTGCCTTGTTTAGATGGCACACAGGTCAAAAGTCCACAGGGAGTATCTATGGTACCTGTCACTTCATGGAAAACCGCAGAGGATTACTTCTCATGCTGAACTTGATAATGATGACTATAGTACCTAGATTAAATCTTTGAGGTCAGACATGTGAAAATTCCAGTATGATGGGCCCAGTCCTTGCAACAAGAGATGCATTTTGGCACTCAATGTACTGCACAGATGTTTGGATCCTTGTCAGGACTGCAAACACTGGGTTATCAGTTGGACAGTGCAATCCCTGTATGATGTTTATGGCTCTGTTGTTCACACCAAACTGGCATAATATGGATCACCTCTACTTTTATAAAGTTTCATTTGCCACAGTTCAAACCACTGCCTTTGATTAGTCCTTTTTTACAACCTTCGTGATCCTACCCTGGGCCTTGCTGATGAGCAATCTCTATTATCTGCAGAGGAGGTTTGCAGAGTATTGACTCCTTCATGTTAATACTGCCCTGGTATGCATGGACTTGGCTCTGAATTTTACAAGTAGTTTAAGGGACTGCTGGCACCTTCCTTGCTGAGGTTTATAGTTCCTGTCTCAAATCTGGAACCTTCCCCATCCTAACACAGGCAATTCTGATTTATATTTTATAAGAGGGTGATAAGGCAGACCTCTGTAACTGGACTGTGTTGCCTTAACTCCTATTATAAGGTTCTGACAAAAATACTAACAGTGCACTTGAGATGCATTGCTGACTTCCTGATTTCCCCTTTTAAATTTGCATGATTCAGGCCAGAAGCATTCAGGATAACTTGATCACCCTAGGAGAACTTTTTGTAGAGTGCGGGAGCACTTAGTGAGACAACTACATGCTGATCCTAGACCAAGAAAAGGCATTTGACAGGCTGTCTCATGACTCTTTAGTCAGAATCCCAAAGGCCTTTTGTCTAACCATCCCCCATTTGTACAATGGATTAAAAGTCTTTATACCCAGGCATCCATTTATCCCCTTATAAACAGATTATTTGGAATCCCTGTGTACTCCAGAGGGCATTTGCCAATGTTGCCTCTGAGTATCTTGCTTTATGTTTTGTTTGGATCCCTTTGTTGTAAATATTCACTCCAATGCCTCCATTATAGGCCTCCAGTTGACTCTGAGAATCTGCCCACTAAAGGTCATGGTATATGCTGATGACATTGCTGTTACCATCTTACATGATTCTGAGGCCAGGCATTCAAACATCTCTTGGAGTCGTACTCTGTTGTGTTGGCTTTTAGAGGTGAACTATACGAAAAGCAAAGGTATTCCCTTAGCACATCTCTCTTGTTTTCCATCCTGATATAGCATCAATCTATGTTTCTACTTCTGATATAAAAATTTGGGGTATTCTTTTCAGCCAACAGAATATAGCAGTTAAAACTGGGACTCTTGTTTGCACATGCTTCCTTTAAACTTAATATCTGTAAAGGAAGGAGCATTTCAAAATTGAAGCAGATTCTCTAATTAAGTCCCTATTACTGCCCATATTTTTCTATGTGAGCTATATTTTTCAGAACCTCTGAGCCTAGAGACTATGTTGTATGGTGTTTTTTTTTTTCAGGTAGTGTGGGGTAGTCATCTAAACCCTATCAAAGACAAGTTATGTACCGGCCAAGAAGCAAGGGGTTTGGGGATGATCAATCCTCTTGCCTTTTATTTTAGCTTTGTCCATATTGCAAACATTTCAACTGTTTTGTGGATTGTTGATAAAGTCTGGAATGATGCTGTCTGAGAATGGTTTGTGATCTATCTCACTGAGTGGCAACCTCATGGTCTACGTAATGTTAGGAAACCTGTCTTTGTCCCCAGTTACATTATTGCCATTATGCAGAATGTGAAAAATGGATTTTCTAATATGGGATGTTGGTCACTGCAACTAGGAAATCGCTGTACCAGACCATCACAGCTGACCGTTTCCATTTGGAGATGCACTTCCCCATTGTATTGCTTGGCAACCACCATAATTTTCACCATCTGAACAAGTCAAGATTCTTTGGGCTGTAGTATAGTTGAGCTGCCATGATAAACTGGGGTTTAGGAACTCTCATAGTTGCAAACCTTTGTCTGATAGATACTGTCTCAGACTAGGGTGTGAAGCCTTTCTGGAAACTCAAGAACACCTAATTTTTCTTTGTTCTTATGTACAGCAATGCTGGGCCTTTTAGTGAATTGACAGGGTAACCCTTTGTTCCTGTCCCTTACTTATCAGGAAGTGATCTTGTTTGCTTTTTCTACTCGATGGAGCAGTTTGACTTTTCCACATTCGTGTTTTAACTTTGCTGAAATATTATATTTCGCAAGCAAGGTGCTCCTGGATTCTTCAACAGAAACTGGTTTTCCATCAAGAATTGTTTGCAAACCTTCAGCTGGAATCTTTCAACGTTTATGACAGAGACAGTGATCCTCTCCTCCGACACAGTTGCACATTTGTGGCACTTGTCTCTCAATTTTTCCCAACCATAATTTGCCTTCTTAGTTGTTTTCTTTGTCTACCCCTCTTTATTTTTCACTTCTCTGATTTTGAGTGTTGTTGTTCTATGTTATGATGTAATAGTAATTTTATGATTTTCTTTTTTTTTTTTTTATCCTGCATGGCTATGTGTTGCACCTATTTGTTTTGTGTCTTTTTGTAATAAAATCCCCTACTCTTTTCGAGAAGTGCCATGGGATCTTTAATGTCCACCTTAACAAACACCAGAACAGACAGATGGGACCTTGGTTTAACAGCTCATCCAAAGGGTGGTGCCTCAGAGGTGTATCCCACTTATGATGCATTCCCGTGTCAGTATTGGAAATTTAACCCAAGTGCCTGGTGTAGGGCTTGAGCTTCAAATTTAGTACTTCAAAGATTTATTTCAAAAAGTTAGTTGAAGTCCGTGCTTTCAAAACATTGTCCTGAACAACACTGCCAAAATAAATATACTTTCCAGCTCCTGTGGCCTCTACTTAAACATAGTTCCTCAGCTCTGTCTGTCTTCTCACCTGCAGGGGCAATAATAGTTTCTGGGACTCCCAATTCTCACAATCAATAACCATTGATCTGGTAACTGCATGTAATTCACCAGTGCCCTTTTCAATTTGATTTTCTCTAGAGGGTTTATAACTGGCATTCTGGAATAGCACCACACTTTGGGGTGTACTTTACCTGTGAGGATGACTTTTCTCACAATGTCCCAACACTTCCAGTGTGTGAGATTCCAACCTTGAGGTTGGTTCTGCCTTGGACAGTGCATCATGATGCAGCAGGTGCCCCAACCAGCACTGGCCAGGTCACTTACAAACAAAAGAATTAAACCATCACTTTTGCCCTGGTTGATGCCCTGAGTCCAGAATGACAAGAACTAAAAGATAATCGGCAGGAAACAAAGCATCCAAGAAGAGACTCTCCTTCAAGGGATAGGTGTGGTGGCACCAGGGTTGAAATAAAATTTGCAGCACCTACAGCATTCAAACCCAGACTGCCTGATAGGTGGTGTTTTCTGAAACTTCTCCTCGGGTTGGGCTCATGTTACAGGCTGGGAAAAGAATGAGGAAGTAGTCTTTACAAGCAAGCATCGAAGAGTGCAGGGCAGAACCAGTGATGGGGAGTTTGGGAACGGAAAATGGTGAATTTATTTATTTATTTAATGTTTTACCAGGAAGGCATGCTGAGAAGACTACTGCTCAATTCCAGATGCATCCTGGGGAGGGAGAATGTGGATAACAGTTGAAGACAGTATAAAACACTTGATATTACATAGTAGAGTAACACTAACATTAGTGCTGTTTGCTAGATAATAGTGGGTTGAGAGAGATAGTAGGTGGCCACAGTTGATACAGCATGCTACAATAAGTACATAGTGAACGCCTCTAATAAGTTGGTCAGATTTATGAGTTACTAGGTGGAGAATACTCAGACATTCCACACAGAGACTGGTAAACACCTAGACACATGCACATGTAGGGGCAAAATGATCTTGGAGCAAGGAGTTGAGTTGTGAGAGGAAGGAAAAGTGATGAATGGAAGCTGGGAGGGAGTTCCATAATAAGGGAAGGAGGTAGCTGAAAGCTGCTTGGCCGATGGTGGTAGACCAGTGTGGGACAGCTAGGGTCCGATAGTCAGTGTTTCTGAGAGAGTAAACTTGGGTGCAGGGTTGGATGGGGCATCGGTGAGGTAGGAGGAGCCGCTGGGACCAAAACTTGGCTGTATCTTGGCGCAGTGGGTCTTTCTGCAAGTGTCTAGAGAGGTGAGGTGCATATATTAATATAGGGCACAGTGGTGTGTGGTGTAGGGACAGTTCAGGGTGAAACAACAGAAATAATGGAAGAGAGGTCGAGCCTAGCTAGTGTGGACTTGGGGCCAGTGCAGTGGCTATGTCCCCATAGTCGAGGACAGGGAGGATCATTTCTGCACTACTGCCTTCCTGGCAGATAGAGGGATGTTGTCACAAAGCCGGTAAAGTGCTCCATGCCTGGGGTGAAGCTTTTGAGTATGGAGTCGATGTGTGTGGTGAAATTGAGGTGCTGGTCAAGCCAGACACCGAGGTATCTGAAGGAGGTGCAGGCCTCCAGGGGTACCCTTCCATGGTGTGGAATGTGATCAGAGAGGGTAGTCTGGAAATTCTCTGCCTTGTGCCAAAGGTTAGTGAGACTGTTTTTTGGCATTGAGGAGGAGGTGATTTGAGCGAGTCAGTACTGGACTGAGATAAAATCTTGCTGCAGGCTGGTAGCAACCTCTGTGGATGAGGGGCGGATGCATACAGCACTGTATCATCTGCATACATGTGGATAGAGGAGTGTGAGCAGGCAGAGGGCAGGTCATTCAGGAAGACTGAGAACAGAGTGGACCAAGAACCGAGCCTTGTGCTACCCCTGAGGTTATTGTGAAGGGCGCCGAGGAGGAAGAACTGATGTGGATGGCTTGGGATCTGCCAGTGAGGTAAGACAGAAACCAAGATGTGGCCCAGTTGGATAGTCCAGCATTGGCAAGTTTTACTAGCAGGAGGGAGTGTGACACTGTGTTGAATGCTTTAGCCAGGTCAATGAAGATGGCAGCTGTGATGTGGCCGGCATCCATCGCAGAGAGGACGGAATCAGTAATTTCGAGAAGGGAGGTAATGGTAGAGTGAGATTTCCTAAAACCAGACTGATAGGGGAAAAAAAGGAGGAGGTCCAGAAAGAAGGATAGACGAGAGAGTACCAGGTGCTCCTGTAGTTTGGCCAGAATCGGTAGGAGGGAGATGGGCGATGAGTTGTTAGGGTTTGAGACATCTCCACTCTTAGGACGGGATTACAATGACATGTTTCCATTCAGAGGGACTTCAGCTAGGAGAAGGATAAGTTAAAAGAGAGGCCAGAGATTGAACTATGACAGGGGCAGATAGGTGGAGAATTTTGAGTCCAGCCCAGTGGGACATTTGCCCTTCTTTGGGTTGAGGGCAACCAGTGCATTATATACCCTAATTACAGATTTTTGCCCCATGTAGGCCTTCCCTCCACTCCCTGACAAAGTAAGGCTGTGTCTGTGGTGGAGAAACTGACTTCACATGATCACCCAGTTCCTCATAATCTGGAGTAGGCACTGTGGAGCAAGCAACACTACCCACCCTCCCCAGGGCTTGTGTATGTGACAGCATGCCCGGAGAGGTGCTGAGCACAGAGTACAAGAGCCAGGCTCAAGCCTCAGTCCTGACTCTTGTACAGCACACTAAAGGTATCACCACCCTGCAAGCCCTGATGGGTTCAGTTCTCTCATCAGGAACCCCAACCTCCTAGAAATAAGGCAACCACCCATTTCAATTCCTCTGGGACATGGCCATGCCACATCCTCAACCTTTGCCTGCACAAACATTCAAAGCCTTTCTATAGGAGAAGTTGAAGAACTTTTGATATAATGGTTATGTACATGAATCATCTACTGAACAACTGCTACTGTATGTAGGCTTACCACAGATGGTGATTTTAGCTTGAGGTTTCTACCTGTGGGTCAGGTACTTTTATTGTGGCATTAAGCTACTATTTAAGTATATCCAAGATAGGATGTCTAGGCTGGAGGAAGTCACTTGCATATCAAGTGTTGCAGGAGTTAAATGTAGTTGTACTACAGTTAAGGTTTAGTTAAGGCCTTGTCATCCATGGTCCAGCACCCCTGATGGTTCCCCACCTCGCAGCAGCAACTTATGTAGGTATATGTACTAGCCTTAGGGAGAAGGCACTTGTCATATAAGCATAAGTGTCAGGATCTGTGTTCTACTATGTATTACTGATACATATTATGCTTCACTGATATATATTAGCCATGAGAAATGCTTTTTGCTCTATTTTTCTGTATTTTCATATGTAAAGCAACAGTGCCATCTTTAGTAATTGTACATCACTATAGATGACCTTGGATTATTGAGGTCTTATTGTATTGCTATCTCTGCAAGCTATGCAACTTTTCATACTAGTTAGGATAGTTACTCAGACCACCTGTTTTGTCCAATTATATATATTTTATGTATCTTCCTTAGCCATTGCCATAGTTATCATCAGGGTATAAGACCCTTTGTAACATGTAGCTTCTCTGAGAAAAGAAACTGCATTGCCTAGGTAAGGAAAACTGGTGTTCTCCTTGTGTTCACACTGTATTGGTAGTAAGCCTGTATTACTTATCTATAATAAATTCCATTTATTACATGAGTACCACTTGTCTATTGTCTTTACTTTGTACCGTTCCACCAAGAACCTGATAAGGTTCTTTATTACACTGTTACATTTTGGTGACCGCGTGCAGGTGGAATGTAAAAGGAAGATTCACATTCAATTTATTTTGACTGTTGAGTAGTGTAGTGCCATTTTCACCTACTTGGACCTACTCATGCTTACAGTGGTAGCAGCTGTGCAGACCCACACCATTTTGGTCTTGGGCATGGCAGACTCTCACCATGTCCTCTTACACTCTTTCTGTGTGTGACAGCATACCCTCTTAGCACCAATGTTCACCCACTGAGGACCAGAAAGTGGTTGATGATGGCACCAAGGTATTTTTACCAGTTTTCCAACTGCTTATTTGTTTGTCAACCCCTTATTTGTCATGTCTGACCTGTGCACAGAACCAAGACTTGATGTCTCAAACTACCTCATATCCCATGGCAGATGGACAGTTTCGTACTGGATGCAAAATCTGCAGAAAACCATTGCTGCTAATATCGACCATTTCTTAGAGTCCAAACAGGAAACCAAGAAATACAACCTCAAAGGTCTTTGGTTGTGGTTCTATTACCACTGTTGACAGTCTCACAGCGAGGTGTGCCTCCTTTGAACTGCAAATGTGTCTCTAAAAAGAGATGGGCTTGCAGGCATTGGAGTTACTGAAAAGGAAAGAAAACTAGTGGAGGAGACAGTCGCTCTGCAATACTAATTCCAGACTGATACACTGTACTGCTCAAGACCCTGAGTGAGAGATATGTTTATTCAGGGATGATTGTGAAAGGTTGAAATGTGATAAGAAAGAGTTAGCACATTTGAATGATATTCTGAGTGATATGAATGAGATTTTGAGAGATGAGAATGCTGAGTTGAATAGGGACTACAAGCGTGTGAGCTGTGAGTTGGATAAAGAGCTTATGGAAAACGTTGAATTGGGCGCCACATATAGAGTGTTGCAGAGAAAGGTTGAGAGAGGTATTGAGTAGGGCACTGCAAATGTCTGTCATAAGAAATGTAGACAAAGATAGTGAAGTTGCCATCAATTGGATATTCTTGCAGGCCATGTTAAGGCCATGAACAGATTTTAGTATCGCCCATTAAGATTACGCCATCCAGCGATGATGACTCTGACTTTGATGATGAGACATGCCATGTCACACACAAAGTCCAACTCATGATGCACAACCTCTGCTCGCCATTCACAAGATGGCACCGATGTCAACAACACACTGCATTGCCACATCCATGCAAACATGGCGGATGCCATGTACATTGCCAGAATGGTGGCTCCCATGTCGCAGGTGGAGGGCCTGTATTTTGTGATGCACCTCTGCTCACTTCTCTCATTATGGGAGATGAATCAGAGATTCGTAGCAATGATTTATGAAGCAATCAGTAGGATCATGGTCCCAGAGGATCAAAAACAGGCCATCCAGGACCAAATTAACAGAATGCTAAATGACTCTGTCACTCAAGATCATATGCACAGGGCAGTCGCTGATGTGGCAGCAGAGGCTGAACTTCACAAGGCCATGCAAGATATTGAACTGGGTAAGACTATGCATACTTCCAACCCTCTGCAAATCACTCATTCTGTCCAGCAAATTACACAGAGCTTTGGCAGATGGGCCCAACTGACAATCTCAGTTGCCACTTGGAGAAAGTGTGCTCCATTTGTGGAAGCTCTCTCTCCAACCCTAGTACCAGGTTCAAGTCTTGCCACAAACAGTTGAACCTACCATCTAGGCTAAGCTCTCAGAGACAGCACAGAGTGTTGAAAACTTCACCTTTGATGAAATTGCATCTGCACTGGTGTGCAAATTACCCAGGAGTCATGGGAATGCACTTGGCCTACAAAGTCAAGCAAGGCACAAAGGAAACCAAGCCACCTACCACCAATGGTTGTAGCGTGTACAAAACCAGCAAAGCCCTAGCAGATCAGCAATTCGATGTAGATCAAATTGAGTACAACGATTTGTACATCTGTAACATGTGCCTGGCCTTGAGGGAGAGAGTCCGAGCTTAATATTTTCCCAGACACAGACAAGTTTCAGGATGTCCTCACTAAGATGGTGCGGGCCTATCAAATCTACCTCTACACCCTTTCTTCTGGTAAATCCAACAAGGTAGCTGCAGTACAGTCTACACTTGATGTCCCCACCTACTACATGGTGGAGGAAACAACCAGAAAATGATACCCCTTCTGATGACAAACAGTCATACCGGGGAGGCGGACCAGAACTATAGAAACAACTGGAACAATAGGGACAACAGAGGTAGCTGGAAAAATCCAAACATCCATCAAAATAGCCAGAACAGATACCAAAACATTACAAGCTATCATCAAATCAGAGAAGAAATGAGACCTCCACAAACTGTTGGAGGAAATCCATACCAAGAGGGGAGATACAGCTGCATGAACTGTGGCTACCCTAGCCCCAGCTGTTGAGCAATCGTGTAGCTGAGGAGAGGTTGCGTCGGTTATGGGCCAGGTCGATGTGACATCCAAGGCAGAACCACTCGTGCTGACCCTCACTGTGCCTGTGACATAACATGTACTTGTACCCATTACAAGACATACAGAAGGCCTTAGAAGATCCTGCAGGCCTTCAATTTCAGAACAGGCAGACAATGCCAATTCTGAACAATCAGGTTGACAATTACAGGCCCCAGTCCAGATTGTGAGTATCCAATTGTTGACACAAACAGACAGCCTTGTGTAAAGGCCACTGATGGGGCTGCCAACTTACCATGCTTCTGGACACCGACAGCCATGTCAGTCCTCCATGAAGAGGACTCAGTCTCATCTAACTGGTCTACCAGCTGGAAGATCAGTGCACAGTGTAGCTCATACTCAACTACACACCTACCAATCTATTCTCTCTACCTGTGGTGGTAGGCCACCTCAGGACTAATTTTGCTTTTGACCTCATGGTTTTATGTCATTACACCAGCATATTGGGGATTGATTTCTTAGCATTACATGGCTGTGTAGTGGATCTAGCCAACAGGATACTCACTCAAATCAAAGGGCAATGTCATACTGTTACCATCCCAGACTCACACGTGGTGGCAGCTATCTCCCATAACAACAAGGAGTATGACATCATGGCTTTGTTCAAAAGTCATGACCTATTTTCAGAGCTTGCACCTCTGCTGCAAAAACACCTTGACATGTTTGGCATTAACAAACACGACTCTGGTAGGATGCCTACCATTGAAATCACAGGACCTGGCCCTGTGAGGAAAAACAGTATCCATTTCCTGTTGAAGTCTTGCCATCACTTAGGAAAACCATTCAATCACTACTTCAACAAGGAGTGATTAGGATCTGTGTTTCCACTGTCAATTCACCTATTTGACCCATTAAGAAACCAGATGGGGCATGGAGACTCACAATTGACTACAGAAAACTTAGGTTACTACTAGCTGTGCACCAACAGTAGCATCAGCACCTGATGTACTCAAGCTGTTGACACCTGACAAAAAGTGGTTCACAGTTTTGACATTTCTAATAGGTTCTGGTCACTCCCATTAGCGCAGGAAGCCAATACAAATTTGCCTTCACCTTTGATGGACTTCAGTACAGCTGGACATGCCTTCGAAGGGCTTTCACCACAGCCCCTCCTCTTCCATCTCCACATGATGGATGCTCTGCAGGGCTTCTCCACACCCCAATGTCTCCTGCAGTATGTGATTGACTTACTTCTGGCAACTACCATGAAAGAAGATCATTTGACCCTTCTAGAAGAACTTCTGTCTCTCCTCAGGAGCACAGGCCTTAAGTACAATCCTCCAAGGCACAACTATGTGAAAAGAGGTCATCTTCCTTGGTCTACATATTACAGACCAAGACAGAAGCCCAGCTTTCAAAAGATCTAGGGCTTGCAAGATTTGTCACTTCCTACTAGTGTAGCAACACTCAGATGCTTCTTAGGAACGGTAAACTACTCCAGGATTTTATCCTGACTTTGCTTTGAAGGCCACTCCCTTGTATGAACTTCTGAAAAGGCTGTCCCATGGACATGGGGCCCAATCACACTGATGCTGTGACACAGCTCAAACAGGCCTTAGCCTCAGCCTCAGCCCCAGCACTGATCAATCCTAACCCAGATCTTCCATTCCATTTGGAAACAGCCACATCTGATGTGATCATGTCTGCAGTGCTGGCACAAAAGTACAATGGGTACTTCAGGCCTATTGCCTGTAGCTTCCTCAGATACTGTTTCAGTAAGAGAAAGTATAGTCTCTGTGAAAGAACACTCTTGGCAACCTACTGGGCTGTCAGACATTTCATGTACATCATTAGGTATGCACCTGTTGTCTTGCATACCTGTCACACCTAACCAACTTCTTACTTTCAGACAAAGTGAAGGCGGTTCAGTTCCAACCAGACTGCCCACTGGTCTTTGCTTTTGCTGGACAGGGACATCAAAGTACTGCCTGCAAAATGCCATCCATCTTGGCTCATGGCCTACTCTACACAGGCAAGCCCCACAATTGTGCACTCCAGCCTCTGACATACCCAAGCCAGGACCATTCTTACTGGCTACACAAGATGTTTTATAGGATACCAGCATGTATCACACCTTCACAGATGGCTCTGCCTCCTATGTGGAAGGAGAACAGGTAAAAGGATTTGGTGTGCTCATAGTAGAGAGCCAGATTTCTATTTACGTGCATTGTTGGAAATGTACTGTCATTTCCTCACAGTATGCCGAACTGGCAGATATAATCTTGCTTTACAGGTTATGCCCCATGGTACTAAAGGTGCTATCATATTTGTAGACTCCAATTGGGTCTGCTCCTCCCTTACTGAATGTTTACCATTCTAGAAAGAAATAACTTCACATCCTCCGATGGCACACCTGTCAAATACAGGGATCTGTTTGTGTATATGCACACACTGACACCTCAGTTTCCCATTAACTGTACATTCACAAGGTAAAGGCTCACTGCAAAACCAACCTTACCCTGAACTCAACAATTGAGAGGACTTAGTACCAAAGCATGTGCTTGGGGGAGATATGGTCAATGACCCACCCAGTAGCTTTGGCAGCCATCTTCTTAGCTGCCAGCACAAGGCAGAAACCACAACCAGAACTACATCATGGACCTTTCTGTTGCACAGAAATCTGATCCAGAACTTAAAGCTGTGTTTAAATACCTAGACAAAGGAATTGAACAGGAACTACCTACTGGTAGTCCGTATAAAAGACATTTTGGCAACATTCACCTATCTCATGATCAGAAACTGGTCTGGTATAGAAAGGACTATACAGGCCACAAACTGTGGGTTGTACCACAATCCTTATGAAACAAGTTCATCCATATGGTTCACGATACCCCTACTGGGGACACCAGGGGCAGATAACACTATCAGAGACTTAAAACCATCGTCTGGTGGCCCGTATGACCAAAGAAGTAGAGCACTATGTGGACAGCTGCATAGTGTGTACCCAGAACAACCCTATTTTGGTAAAAAGAACCACAAACTATTGCCTCAAAGGCAATCTGGACAATGGAATGCAACACAAATTGATTTTATTGGCCCCTTGACTAACTCCAGTAAGACAAGTATGAACTTGTTGTCACAAATTTGTTTTCCAAGTGGGCTGAGGCATTCCCACTAAAAATAACATGGCAAAGACAACTGCCAAGATTCTGGTGGATCAATTGTTTTCTGGGTGGGACCAACCCCTTAAGGTAGACTCAGACCAGGGGAACCAGTTTTACTGCTGAGCTAATGAAGGAGACAATCCAAATGCTTGAAGCAGATCAGAAATGTCATACCTCCCATACCATCCTCAAGCCTCAGGCCAGTTAGACAGAGCAAATAGAAGAATCAAACAGATGTTATTCAAATTAATCAATGACAATCCAAGGATTGGGATTCCCTCTTGCCACTACTGCTGATGGCAATCAGGGCACTCTAAACAACTATTAAGTGCACACCATATGAAGTTATGACTGGCAAAGCCATGAGATTACCAGAACACCTATTGACTGACCTTCACACCCTACAGCAGATAGGGTATCTGTGGACAAATATGTTGAAAAACTACGGGATGACATCATGGAAACACATTTGTTAGCTGCAAATCATATGGCCAAGGCTCAACAACAAGCAAAAGCTCATTTTGATAAGCATGCCAAAGAAGTTGACTGTCAAGTTGAGATCAAGTCATGATTCTGTAATACAGACCACTATTTACCAGCAAATGGGAAGGCCCATATCCCATTGTCAACAAACTCAGCTCTGCTGTTAATCAGATAAGAGTTCAGCCTCAGAAACAGACCACCGACAAGTGGTTCCATGCTAATCAGCTCAAGTTGTATAAAGGTGACTAATTACTTTTCCCAACCCACTTAGGGTGGAATAGTAACCCTCACTTAACAATCCTTTTCAGTTTTTCAGATAAACTGGCAATATGGCTATCTTGCACATCCTCATCCTGTTGGGACTACTTTCTTTGACTTACTCTCAAGACAAACCCCTTACAACTGAACACAGATGACGTATAGCACATTTGCTTGACAAACTTGAACATTCAGCTAGAGATGTTCCCATCTCTGGCCCCAGTGAGTATGTACTGATGTCTCCAAAAGATTGATTTCTGTTAAGGAAAGCTCAGATGCCTATCTTAATGCCATTGTTGTATCTCCAGACAAATCCAATTGCAGATACAATGGAAACTGATTTTAATGTCTCACACACTTCCTGTAGCATGTTTATCTAAAGGAAACTTTCATGGATGGCCCAACACAAGGATTGCACCAAATGGTACATTCTCTATTTGACAAGCCACTTCTAGACACTGGTCTGTATAAGTTAACTGTCTTAATAGATTCTACCTGTTGTGACCGCCTCACCTCTGAGGAGTCACAAGCTTTCTGTCTTCACAACTATATCGCTACTGAAGCTATGTTTCTTTCTGTGGTCCCACCCACTGAAGAAGAACTGACTAAATGTCATTCTCAGGAGCCTGACCCTCCTAGTGGTCTGACAGCCACTTCCTTCCAGCATCTTGATTAATAATGTACAATTTATGAGTATTTCAGTTATTTTCAATCTTACACATTGGAATATGGCTGAGTTTGATCTCTGTCACATGACCAACACTTCTAAATTTTTAGTTTGATGCTGATCCAATACTGGACCTCATGCCACTGAACACTTAGGCATTTTTAGACCCGCACTTACAGCTAACAGTAAACTATGCACTAGGCATTATACTGCAGATTTTACCAGTGCAGCAGGCACCTTTCTAGCCATTTGGTTCAGGAATGTCTATCTGAAATAGAGCAGATATAGCTGCTGTTAAAGCACAACCACTTAACTTTCAACACGCTATTAAAAATTATGTGTTTACCATCACTGTTACATGGTGTAGACGATTTAAATAAGGAAGAGCATTTTACTGTTTATAACATGGAGGAAATCACTAAAGGGTTCAACAACACTAGAAACAAAATTAATGAACTGATTTTTAAGAAAAACAAAGGGCAGACAAGCAATATATTGCCTGTGAACTTTATGCTCCGCTTATGGTGCTTATGTAATTGCCACTGTTAACAATCTCTTCAGGGACTTGGAAACAGGACACATTCCAGATATTATTCATGATAGGAGAATGTCTAATTGTCATTGTCCTCACTGCAAATCTACTGCATGCATTACCTTATGTATGTCAAATTCTGTCAATATTTCTATGTCTACTGCTAGAAATCTTGGGTATGTTCACGTTATCCAAACCAAGCACCATGCTACTTTACTCAACGTTGTTCAATTCATGACAACGTGTTCATTACTTCACTGTGTCACTACCTCACTTTGATCCACAAACTTCTGTCTTTGAAAAACTGGCTGCAATTAATTCCATTTGATGTCTTGATGAGAATATTTACTGAGAATGAACTGACTTGCCTTTTTGCTTGTACAGTGCAAGTCACATTAAACTGTCCCTCAGCTCACTGGTGTAGCATTGTTCAATGAGTTTCCTAATCTGTGCAGTGTTTAATTGCAGTATAGCCTCTGTCATGAATAGTATCTGGCAGTATAGCCTAGAGGTTAGAGGAACAAGGTGTGAACAAGCTTGATATAGTACATCCAGCAGACCAGACCTGAGTTTGATTCTCACAACCTCCACTTGCATACTGTGTGACTCTGAGCAAGTCACTTAACCATCCAGTGCTCCCAGGTCACCCTGAAAACAGGCATTTGTGCCTAGTGGACCTTACCGTTACCAAAGACTAAAATAAAAATAATAATAATTCAATTAATTAGTAGAAGGTTAGTATTGGTTTGCATGTAGCTGTTATATACTATAAGCTTTATTTTCAGCTGAGTTCTTATGAGTTTCATTTCAGAAGGCAGACTAAACAACTCTTAAGGAATGCTGTGATATCTATAAACAATGCTCTTAAGGAATGCTGTGATATTTATAAATAATGCCAAGAAAATGCAGCTACTGCTGTTTCACTAAACAGTTGCAAGTGAGTTGAATAGGCAGTGAAGGATGGTTGGAAAAGACTTGAAGGCTTCAACAGTTCTAGTTGCCACTGCAGTAGCATCACAAAAATATGCTACACTAGTGAGTTGATGGAACAGTTTAATGTAACTTGTATTGTATTTCATTCCATCCTACAAGCTTGGTCGAACCACATACCAACTGCTGAGCCAAGAAGGATATTATTACCTGTGTTGCTGTGGTGTATTTGACATTGCTAAACCTGTCTGCAGCCACTCTCCAGAACACTTAGACTAGTTGTTTTGCTTGGGTGATGACCTGCCATCTAACCTGACTGAACAATCTTCGCTAGCTGCAACTTCAACACCAGCTGCCAAAACAGCTGCATCCTGAAGCTTCCTGGAGGAGGTACATCGCTTCACATCACAGCTCACCAAATAGTCCTTTACTTGTCCTATTTGTCTACAACAATGGAGAGTTCCAACTGTACAAGTTACCTACAATTCTGATGGGCAGTATTGTGTAATGACAAATCATCATTCCTTTGCTTATGGTGCCAAACTTGTGCTATTAATTTTCTTAACTTCTTCTTTACTCCACAGCAGAAAACTGTTATTGGCCACACAGTTATTACTCCTGTTCCTCTCCTGAACCAGATATTATTGATACTGATCCGAATACTTGCCTGCCTTGTGTCAATATTTGCCTGTATTCAATGTACATATTAACCTTTGGCACTTTCTTTGAAATCCTTTTAGCTAGAAAGGATTCACATCTTATCTGTATTAACAACAATAATTTTAAAGCTGATGATGCTCTTAATACTCTTATTCAGGATGGTGATTTAAGCACTGCTCTTTCCAATACTTGGTTAGAATTAACCTTTAGAGCTTTTGTTATTATCCAGGCATTTTTGATTGGTTTTCTGATCCTAACCCTGCTTATATGATACTAACCCTTTGCTGTCTGTAACGTATTCTTAGACAACATTGCAAACAACTCAAATTCCTTTACAAGGCTGGTGCCTCGGGCTTGTAAACATCTTCTGTAGCTCCATCCCACTCTTTCCTGTGGTTGTTGCCTTTCTTTTGAAGGCAACAAAGGGAGGAATGTTATCCATGGTCCAGCACCCTGATGGCACCCCACCTCGTGGGCAGCAACTTATGCAGGTATATGTACTAACCTTAGGGTGAAGACACTTGTCATAGAAGCATAAGTGTCAGGATCTGTGTTTCATTTTGTTTTACTGATACATATTATGCTTCACTGATATATATATTAGCCATGAGAAATGCTTTTTGCTCCATTTTACTCTATTTTCATATGTAAGGCAACAGTGCCATCTTTAGTTATTGTACACCACTACATCCGACCTTGGATTATAGAGGTCTTATTGTATTATCTCTGCAAGCAATGCAACTTTTCTTACTATTTGGATAGTCACTCAGACCTGTTTTTGTCAATTATATACATTTATGTGTCTTCCTTAGCCATTGCCATAGTTATTATTAAGATATAAGACCCTTTGTAACATGTAGCTTTTCTGAGAAGAGAGACTGCATTGCCTAGGTAAGGAAAACTGGTGTTCACCCTGTGTTCACACTGTATTGGTAGTAAGCCTGTATTACTTATCTGTAAGAAATTTCATTTATTACGAAAATTCACTTGTCTATTATCTCTTCTTATTGTACCGCTTCACCAAGAACCTGATAGGGTGACTTATTACCCAGTTACAGCCACTTCACCTGACGGTTCTATGTGATAATAGTGAACATGAAATGGCTATTGTTATTACAGCAGTGTATATCATCAAAAAAGCAAATCGCGATATACACTTGCCAGCTGCACCTGATATCAGCAAATGAATAAGTGTTTTTGTAGGGGGCTTCTGCCTCACACACCCCTAATTTTAGATTCCTAACTCCAGGGGGTGCATGTCAGGGAGGCACAGTTCACCAGTAAAAAATTAAGTCCCGGAGACATAGGCAGTGGCAAAACTCAAACCCTCCCATCCCCAGCCATGAACTTAGTACCTGTTGCACTGGAGCTAGCCTCCTTCACCACCACCACACCACACAGCTGGCTCAGTGGCAGAAGGCACACTTCACAGCAATATCCCCATCCCTCCCTTCCTCTCACTATTTTTCTTTCAGTCACACTCCCTACCCCACAGTACCAGTACATCAGTACCCATGCAGGTTGCCCATGATAACAGCACTGAATACAGGTTGCCTTTGACGGTTACCCATATTTGATCACTATTATCACAGGATAACTACCCTGAGTTGTGATAGTTACCATCTACTGATCTGTGTTGAGTGCTTCTCTCTTTCCTAACATGACAAGTGCCTGCATGTGCAGAGTCCCATTTGGAACTGCTGAAGTCTTGCTAGTTTTGATTTAGGTAGACCAAGAGGATGAGAGTTGCATAATAAAAGTAAAATGACACAAAAACATAGATGAGGATCTCAGGGTGAAGCAATGGAAACAGTAATAGATGCAGGAAATTATACTGAATGACACAGACTTAAAAGCACTAGAGATTCTGAAAGTAAAGGAGAGATCAGGGTCATGTCAAACACAGACAGTCCATGCAAAGGAGGCTAAGGTGAGGTCAGAGTTGAGGGTGTCATTTTCTGTATGTCTTGTTTTCATTATCCATAGTATATGCTGTAGAATATTATACCTACAGTATTTGATACTGCTAATGTTGAAAATATAACAAAATAGAGCAACAAGAAGACAACGCCAAACCAGACATCTGACTTGATGTCCACCATGGATCCCCACTTCATCCCAGAAAGCCCTCTAGTTCCTCACTAATGTTCATCGATGGAAGGGACCATGCACAGGTGGTTGTGAACTATGGATCATGCCTTTCACAAAGCTCTGTCTTGGGCATGAATCAGGCCCAACTTTGTGGAATAGGCCCTCTATCCGTTTTGATATATTTTTTAGTCTCATGGAACATTTTAAAATAATCAAATACAACACTACTGCAGATTATAAGATTTGGTAAAATAAAAGCAACCTGATACTAAAAGAAAATCTAACTTTGCTCTTCCATATATTAGCAATCAGAAGGCCATGGTGCAACCCACTCAAGCAACCTCCCGCTGCCTTACCTCCCCTTACTCCTCAGGCACTTGTTGAAACTCCAACTTTGGGCTGGCAGTATAACCTAGAGGTTAGAGGAACGAGTTGTGAACGAGCTTGATACATCCAGCAGACCAGACCTGAGTTTGATTCTCACAACCTCCACTTGCATACTGTGTAAATCTGAACAAGTCACTTAACCGCCTAGTGCTCCCAGGTCGCCCCTGAAAACAGGCACTTATGCCTAGTGGGCCTTACCCAGTTAACAAAGACTAAAATAAAATAAATAAATATACTCCACCTCCTGACATCTCCCCAGTTTGAGCGCCTAATGTCTATGGTTGAGCATCCAGCTTGGTCTTCACTGCCTGTCTACTGGTTTTATTTCCATACCACCTCTGCACTTCCTCAACCATGGGGCTAGGCATACACTCATATGAACATACAAACATACAAGCATGCTAAACTGCCATCAAAACAGAACTTTTGGTCTATCAAAGTTCTGCTTGAGTGTGCAGCTAGCACCTAGATTGCAGCTGCCCCAACCCTCCCTATCTACAGTATCTCCCCTAACTGCCTCAGCCCCCGGCACCCAGACCCTCCTCTTGCTTTGTCCCATGCCCTATCAAAACTTCCTACTGTTTTACATGATACCACCCTCTGGTAGAGCATTCCATTTGGACACCACCCTCTCAGTGAAGTAGTGCCTCCTCATCTCCTCCTGAATCTTCCACCCTCCAATTTTAACCTGTGTCCCCTTGTGGCCCTACTGTTCTTCAGTTTAAACACCCTTTCAGTACTGGGTTTGTTTACCTCCCTCAAGTATTTGAATGTTTCAATCATATTCCCCTATCCCTCCTCTCTCCAGTGTACATATTCAGCTCCCTGCAACCTGTCTTCATAGGCCTTTCCTTCCATCCCCTGCAACATTTTTGTTGCCTTGCATTCCACCCTCCAGTAAATTAATGTCCCTCTTCAGATATGGCGCCAATATTGCACACAGTACTCCAAGTGCTGCCTGACAAAAGATCTGTAGAGGGCAGGATACTTCCCTATGCCTGGACGAGAAGCCCTTGTGGTACAGACCAGCATCCTGTTTGCCTTAGTCGCTGCTCTCCTGCATTGGGCAGAGTTGGTCATGCCCTCTGTTACCAGCACCCCTAGGTCCTTCTCCTCCTCAGTGCACCCCAGCCTCATCCCCCAGCCAGTATTCCCTCCTTTTGTTCTTTTGCCCCAAGTGCATTACCTGCACTTACCTGCACTGAATCCCAACTGCCACTTCCCCGACCATGCCTCCAGTCTTGCTAGGTCCCTTTCAATTTTTTCCATCCATCCTCTTCATCCACCACCGCCCCCATTTTGGTATCATCTGCTAACAGACTAACCCTGCTCCCAACTTTTTGTGCAATATCTGAGATATAAAGCCCAAATAGCACGGGCCCAGCACTGATCCCTGCAGCACACCACTTGTTACCCTTTTGGGTGTCGAGCTCCCCAACCACCCATTGCATCCTACCCTGTAGCCATCCTCTATCCAGTTTGTCAGCTTTTTCCTACCCCTGCCCCAGTCAACTTCCCCACCCAGTCTCCCATGTGGCACTGTATCAAAGGCCTTGCAGAAGTCCAAGTACAGTACATCTACCACATGACCCCATCCAGCTCCCTTGTTACCCAGTCGTAATATTCTACTAGATTATTCTGACAAGACTCCCACGAGATGAACCCATGCTGCACGCCATCCTGTGAGGCCATTTTCCTCAAGGAACATCACCAGCCTCTCCTTCATTATCATCTTCATAAGCTTTCCCACCATGGAAGTGAGACTTACAGGCCAATAATTTCCTGGTTCATCCCTAGGCCTACTTGTGTATGGGCGCCACATGGGCACCCTTCAGTCCTGAGGCACACAACCCATTTCCAGAGAGATGCTAAACAGATCTGCCAGCAGCTCAGCCAACACCTCTGCCATCTCCTCAGCACCCTGGGGTGGATGCCATCAGGACTTATCCACCCTTAAGGCCCTCAACCCTCTAGCACTCTACTCCCTGTCATCCTTGAGTCTGTCATCTCCTGTCCCCCTACCCCACCCTACCCCACTCTCACAGTACATGGTGGTAGCGGTTCATCCTTCTCCTGACTGAAAACAGAGCAAAAGTACTCATTCAGTACTTAGACTTGTTCCTGTCCTTTATCCACCCATTCTCCTCCTGCTTTATCCTCACTATATAGTCCTTGCACTTCCTCTTTTCCCTGACATACCTAAAGAAGTCCTTCTCCCTCCCTTTATGCCCTGTGCTAACTATAGCTCCCTTTATGCCTTGGCCATTGTCTCCCACTCTGGTCACCACCCTGGACCACATCCCATAAGCCTTCCTATCCCCATCTTTCTTAGTTCTACTAAATTTCCTGTACACAGCCCTCTTTGTGTCCTCACCCCCTCCAGCACTTCATGGTTTCCTGGCTCTGTCCTTCTTACTTTAGTCCCGGTGCAGGCTTGTGTAGCCTGTACTAGCCCAGTTTTAATAGTTTCCCATTTCTTGCTCAAGTCCCATCTCCAGTCTAATACCCTGGAGACTCCCTTTACAGTATTTCCTCATGCTCCCAAAGCCTACTCTCCAAAATCCATCACCCTAGTACCTGTGCTTCCAGTCTCCTGCCCAACGTGAGTATGAATCACACTGTCTGTGGTAGCTACCAGCCAGTGGGTCCTCAACCTAATCTCTCTCACTACCTTCTCATTTGACAGCACCAGGTCCAGCATGTTACCTAGTCTTCTAGGCCCACTTACCATCTGCATTAGGAGATTCTCCTGGATCACAGGGGTGGTGAGATGTGCTCCAATCTACCATGGTAGATTGAAATCCAACACCATCACCACGATCCCCTTCTACACACCCTCCTATTTGCTCCACCTAGCTCCCTGTCCAGTTCCACTGATTAAGCTGGAGGTCTGTACACCACCCCAGCATCAGCTTTCTACACTTGGAGCCCTGAAGCTGCACCCATAGTGCCTCTGTCCTTCTTTTGTCCCCTCTTCCCTTGCACAGTTGACCCTTCTTCACAAGAGTGCTACCTCACTCCCTCTCCCAACCCCAGGTCCTTCCTGTAAATACTATACCCCGGGATTGCCAGATTCCAGTGATGGTACTGGGTGGCCCAAGTCTCAGTCACTGCAGCAATTTCACATTTCCCTCTGAAAGGGAGTGCCTGAAGTTCTGCAATTTTAATACCAGGCTTCTCACATTCAGGAGACCACCTTCCATCCATTCCCCTCCTTCTTATTTCCCCTGTCCTCCTTGGTTTGCTCCCTTGTCTTGGTGGACTGCTCCTTATCGCTCTTATTACAGTGGGGTAGTACCATCTGTACTCCAACCTAACTACTGCATGCACCCTCCCCATGTTGTTTCACCTCTGCCTCTACCCATAACTAGGAGGGTGGGCTCCTAGGCTCCCCTTTCCTAACAGCAGTCCTCTTGCCACCTCTCCCTCCTAGTTTAAATCCACCTTAGTTGCTATATACTCCTCTATTCCACTTTCAGTACTCCCTCCCTTCCCCGCTCAAGTGTAACCTATCCCTGTGTATAAGTCACTGCTGTCCCAGATCCTACCCCAGTCCATCACTAAACCATACATCTTGGTGTGGCACCAATCCCTTAGCCACTCACTGAAATCCTCTATCCTTCTTTTCCTCCCTGTGCTCGCACATGGTACCAGGAGTACCTCAGCGAATGCCACCAACCCCCAACCTCCCCACCCTGCCTACCCAACCCTTGGACCTCCTCTTTATCACTTCTACAGACTCCCCGCCAAGCCATTTATACCCACGTGCATCACCATGTGAGTTTTCTTCCTCTCTTCCCTGCGCTTTTGAGAAGTGCCTGCTCCACTCTTCCTGCAGTCAACCCATGGATATTTTCAACCCAGATCAGACTGTGCCTTTCCCCTTTCCGCCTCTTCTGACCCCCTTCAGTATAGAATCCCCAGCACAAGTACCTCGCCCATATCCCATACCTCCTCCCTCCCTTTAATACCTTCCACGTCACCAGGGTCCACACTGGCCTGCCCCTTATAGTCACCTTTGCACCATCTGTGACTCCTACAAGTTCTCCACTGTTCTCTCCCTACCACTGTTTCTGCCCTGCTCCTCCCATCCCCCCACTCTACTCTACTTGCCAGCCTGACCCCTGACTTCTGGGCATACACTATCCTTCTCCTCACCCTCCCCTGATCTCCAACCTCCTCCCCACCTGCTGATGCCTACTCTGAGCACCTATGCCCCACTACCTTCTAGTGGAGCCCATCTCCTCCTTCTCCCTGCTGTGAGTCTTCTCCCAAGCAGTTGCATCCACCTCTCGCTCCTTCCTTAGTAGCACCCCATCAACCCTACTGCTCATGCTTCTCTGGTCCTTTCCTTTTGCCAGTCCACTTCTCACCTCCTTGTCCACCTCCCCACCAGTATGGTCCTCTTCCTCCCTCCTTAATAGCAGAGGTGTGAATCTGTTATTAAGCACAATACATCCCCCTGCTGGTTCTCCCTCCAACATGCTCCTCCCCATCCTACCCTGGTCCTCCTCACCCCAGCCAACTGCCAGCTCTTTTGATACTTCCACACCCCCACCCCACTGGGTTGTTGCCCTTGTCTCTTGCACACCCTCCCTTGCACTCTCTATTCTGCCTCTGCCTCCAATCCATGGGTCAGCTTCAGAAATTATTTGCTCTGCCGATGTTCCCCCATGCTCTTCCCCTGACAGGATGACCTCCAAACTCACCTGAAAGTCTTTGTCTGTTTCAGTATAGTTATTTGCACACTGCATATTTCTGTTGTTTTATTTTGCTCTTGGTTGATGTTCCATATTGTGCTGTGACCACAATTTATTTTTGAGACAACTTATTTTTCTACCAACTCATTAGTGTACTAGCTTATTCATCAAATGTTTGCTCATTTGACTTGTTATTGTGTATTGTACTCCTGCATCTGCTGTTCCCTTCCTGAGGTCATAGCTGGAAAGAAAACTTGGCTCAGTGTCCTCTCCCAGGTTACCAGTTTTCAAATGTTTAAATCAATCAATAAGTAAATAAATATCACCACCTGTAACTGTCTTAGTTTCCTTGTATACCTCATCTTCCCTGTACTTTCTCTTATATCCTATGTTTCCTTAATATGTTTCCTCTTCTTCAGGGTTACTACACACAGTCAGCAAAACATATGCATAAATAAATTAAGCAATACACAGCAGGGTGTGGGTGTGGGATAACTTCACGCCTGGGATGGATGGACATGAGGCTGCAGGCCTAGTGCATCCAACATACCAGGCATGAGGTTATCCCAGCACAACCCACACCCTGGAGAGCATTATTGCTATTATACAATGGCTCAATTGTTAACAACAACAAAAAGAGATTAAACATTTTAAAATATGTTTTTCTTTAATTTTGATGGAAGTACATCTTAAAAAAGTGCACAATTTCTTATTTGTCCATTAGGTGCTGCTGCTACATGCTTCCTGACTTCTCCAGGTCAGCAGCTGTGTCAGTGTTTACTCTGTCTTTCCAAACATTTCCCTTTGTTAAAGTGCCTTGCTCCCACACCTTATAGCTGTACTTTTTATTTTTTGTGAGTCAACTCCCTACACCTAACCTACCAGCACATGCAGGGTTGAGCGTACATTTAACATTGTGGCCATTTTTAATTGTGGCTCTGAAAAGTGAAATGCACATGCTGAACTGTCGTGCTTGGAGGATCTCAGGACTGGGGATGGAAAACGGTTGTATTTTCCTTCGGACTGGACATTTAGGAGAACCACTGTCTGGCGATTGGAAGCAGCGTGAGTTGTGGACAGCGATCAGCAGCAGCAGCGGTGAGTGGTGGCAGGTCAGGAGCAGGGATGTGCGAGTGAATGCCGCTCACTGCAGCAATTTGGATTTTACAGACTGTGGGCTTTTTAAACGATGTCATTTCGGCTGCTGGACCCAGGAAATTATGGCAGCTGTAAGTTGTGGTTATGAGAGGCCAGTTAAAATGACTCAGCTTCAGAAAGCTTGAAAGAGGTGGGTGGGAACACTGAAGGCTTCAAGCCGGGATCGAGTCAGGTTGCATGGACCTCTGAGTGATTCTAATGACAGCTGATGCAGTCATCTTCTGTACTAGGACAAGACCCATGATGTTGTATTGGGATAACATCACAGGTCCAGTCCCAGACTAACCAATCACAGGTCAGCATTCTTTCATGCCATTGTATAATATAAATTAATCAATGAATATGTTTTTATCAGCTAAGTAAAACTTGCCAGTGGTACCAGCCATGACTAGATCTGACTCTACCAAACATCATCAAAGTGTCAATTAGCCATCTCCATGGCAATGAGCAGTGGGGACTGCACTAACATGCTAGTGGCCTGGTTTCATGTCCCAAGCCTGGGATTAGTCTCCAGGAGCAGACGCCATCAGGGAAGATGGAATTTGTTTAGGTGGACACATTCCTCCTCAGTTGGAGGTAACACAGTGCACCATCCTAGTAGAAGCTCTTGGTGACAGCATGATGAAAGTGCATTGATGACCTCAAACCATCATGTATCCCATCTCAATCCAGCAGATGGCTTTTACTTGCATGGGGTTGGAGGGAAGGTGGCTAGAAGAGAGAACAGCAAAAATTGCTTCTCCAGCATGCAAGATAATCTCTGTGTCACCTACACCAACTAAGCTCCCTATGTACCACTCAGGTCCCTTCAGCCAGCATCCCAGGACCAAACGTTTGAGCCTGGTACTTCCTGCATTGTTTGTTAATTAGAGATGCATGACTTTCTCCATCTAGTATGTTTAATAATTGTCTACCAGTGGCACCACATGAACTGGGCTATAAATTTAAGACCAAATCTAGCTTTGGTAGTTGTTTACAATAGAAGCAAATAAAGCAGAGCCTTTCTCCAGCTCACTGGCAGGTTAAAATATAAAACACAGGAGAAAAATGGAACCATTTCAATAGAAAACTAGAAGAACAAACAGAAACAAAGTTTTAAATGAACTTCAGTCCTGTTTGGGCAGCAGTGACTTGATGAGGACTGCAGAATTTGATACAACTAATTTGCCAGTTTGGTAACACTCTTTAAAAACATTTAAATTAATTAAAATGGGTTCCGGTTCATTGACACAGGATTAGGGCTGCTGCTTGTGACACTAGTGAGCCAGATAAAGAAACTAGATGAAGGTGTCAAAGGGTCAGCTATGGGAGAAAGATGGAGCATCCCAGAGGATGCTCTTCTCCAAGGAGAGCTGCTGTCAAGCTCCACACCAGTAATGCCAACTAGGTCACCTCACACAAAATGCAGCTGAAATGATAAGAAAGGTTGGGCATCTGCTGAGTCTACATAGCAACAGGATTTGTGAATGTATGCACGAGCCCTTGTAAGCAGACAGTGTTTCCATTGTCTATTTTAGCATGTTGGCTACTATCCTATATTTTTCTACCACCACCCTGTATTTTTCTATCACAACTAGGTGTGCGAGTCTGCAAAACCTCGGCTTGTGAGTTAATTCATGGATTTCTGAGGAGCGAGTTCACTAAATTGCACAAGAATTTTGCAGGATTTCACTGTGGAGTGAAAATTCTGCCTTGAATTTCACACTTCTCCAATGAAATTGTGCTTCACATTAAAAGGTGCAATTTGCTGAAAATCTCATGCAAATTGAAGTTTTGAGTGTTACAAATTTGCAAATTGCACAAAGTGTACATTTTTGGCACTTTTATGTGAACTTCGGTGAAGTTTAACTTCACAACACCTCTGAACACAACTCTATATTTTTGCCACTACCCTTTATTTTTCGCCATCACGATAATCTTTTATAAAATCCTCCAAAATGCTATTTTACAATCATTCTTTATTGTATTTCTACCCCTGTTTTAGTAGCAATTGCTCTATACCTTACTAAAACACTTATGCATGTGCATAGTGCATACAGGTGCAGAATAATGTACACTTTTCCCGATCACCACCACCACCACCCTATATTCCCTGAGAGGGAAACCCTGAGACATCTTCAGGATGGGAGAATAACACTGGGGAATATTCTAGTTCATAAAATGTTGCTTGTTATTTTCAGGATCAAGCAGCCTACTGTACCTCCTTACTTCTCAAATGAGTCTCCAAACACTACTGCACCCTCATTTGCCCCCACCTTCAGAGGAAAGCCAAGAGGTTGGAAGATGAGGGCTGCAGATAGAATGATGCTCCAGAATAGTCACCCTGTAGAGATGGGGAGTGTCAGCAGACACTATATGTTATGGAAATCTTTTCCACATTTCCACCATTTGTTTTGTGAAGTAATTATTTTTACCATTTCCCTTTAATCCTCCTCTGTTCAAAGACAGTGTGTATAAATGCAAATCTTCTTCCTCTTCTTCTTCTTCTTGTTCGCCTGCTACTTCTTCTGCTATTATTAATGGTGTGTATCACTGAAAATGGCTGCTCCAAGATTGTCTATCAGTATACTAAACTGTATTTGAACAACCACAGTTTAACCATGCTTTTCAGGGCTCTGCTGAGTAAGCAAACTTTGTGGATATTTCTGCACAGTGGATCACTGTAGGTTGCTGGTGCTCTCAGTGTAAAATCACATCCAAAATGAAAACAGGATACTACAGATATCACATTCAATGTCCACTGTATGAACTTTGAATTTTGTGTCTGTGAGTTCCCATTTTTAGTTCTGAAACATGGTGATGGTGGATGCTTGAGTTCCAACCCCCACACTGGGCTGAATTATCTATTTTCATCTACCCTTCTAATCTAATCTAAACTAACAACAACACTAGACTGTGACAGTGGAAAATGTCTGCAGCAGGCAGATCACAAAGTAAGCACTCAGTGGACATTTTCTGCAAGAAATATGAACTCTACTAAGGGACTACATGAGCACTAGGTCTAAGGCTTCACTGCAGCTGATCCGAAGGAAAGCAGAGTTCCAAACAGCTGGTCTCTGAAGAACAATTAGCCTAAGTAATGAAGGAGATGCAAGTAGAAATTATTTTCAGATTTAGCAATATGACTGTTTAATAGTCTAATGTCCAAAGTACATGGAATGCTTAAATGAAAATCAGCAGAACAAATGAACAGATTTTCAGAAGTAGATCAACAAATTTGTGACCTGGAGGACAATGTTGCAGATGTATACAGAGATCTTTCAAAAGCTACTGAAACAGTAAGTGAACTAAAAGCTAAAACTGAAGACATGGAACTTCAATCCAACAGGTCCAACATCAGAATAGTCAGACTTATGGAGGATAAGGAAGGTAGAGATCTAGTCACCTTAAAGCAGCATTGACTCCTAGTTGTTCTCTAACATGGGCAGTAATGTGTGCCATGGAAACTGAGGGCACATTGATCTCCCAGCCCCAAGCCTGCTGCCAAGAAGTGACCACTCAACTTAATTATAAAATTCCTCTGGTACAGGAACCAAGAGAAGATTTTGGGAGCAGACAGACTGGCAAGACTGATTAAGGTGGAGAACTCTCCGTTGCACTTCTTCTTGGATTTTAACCCTCAGCTTCAACAGAATAGATGGCAGTTTATGGAGGTACAGAAGTGGCTACACACCAAAAGGTGGCCCTTACACACTTATTACCATTCTGTCCTGAAGATTCAGGAGACCAGTGCTGATCCTGATACTTCAAGAACCTCTTCTTGATAAAGAGTAATACCGATAGATGGAAGAGGCAGCTGTAGACCTGTGCAGATCACCAAATAATGGCAGCAGAATTTTGCAAATCAGAGACATGGCCTAACAAAGGACTGAGATAGATGTCTGAACTTAAAGCTGTATGCAAAGCCACCCTAAATGGTTACCATTGTCACATCTACTTTACTTTTAAAGCACAAAATTGTGCTACTTAGTCAGCCCAGTGGTGCAGGCGGAAGGTCTACCATCAGCTATATTTGTGACCCAAGATCGGAGTGATCTGGGGTTGCTGGGATTCAGCCGGGGATGAAGTGTCTGATGAACTGTTCTCATCTCGGTCTTGTCATATCCAGTGAATGACTGTCAACAGGTGGAGACCTGGTGGCAGTGCAGATCTGTGAGCAGCAATAGAGGGTGAATGCTACAGGACTTCACTATACATGTGGGTTTCCACATGTGCACATTGATGTGCACACCCCAGTAAAGGTTTGGGAGAAAAAGCAGGTGGAAAATCTGGCAAGGCAGGTGTCCATGATGTAATGCACACTGATTCTTATCTGTCTCACCATCAGGGTGAATTACTAGCCAACATTGGCTATGGATTTTGGGGAGAGGATGGCCCTCCTCTCCTGACCCCACCTAACGGGCAATCCATGTGGGTTCAAGCCAGCCAGGTAAGCCTGGTGAAGGCTCTGGATGTGGAGGTCAGTGTGGCAGGGCATATGGGAGTTCTAGCCTGCCTCTGTTGGGGAGTACAAATAGAATATAAAAAAGAAAAGAAATGTACTGCCTTCTCAAAATGACATGTGGCTAAAGGTTCTCTTTTTCCATCTTTTTTCCTTATGACTTGGCAATATCCAAGCATCCGAATATACTGGAGGGATTTTCATATGACACCTCCACTGGGCAGGTTCTAGTGGATCTCTGCACTGGTGGCCTGAGTTGAAAATTCTATAAGCACCCCTTTGGAAACTTGGTCTAATGACTGGTAAGCACACATTTGCACAACACTGGATGTCTGACAATCCTCTTAGCATAGCACAAAGGGAATAGCATAATAAGCTGTTGCTATTCTTAAATGCATGAGGCTTGAGAAGACTCAGTACTTACAGTATTATATACTATACAGTAAGTTGAATGTCTACAAATCAATGTGGGACCCCATAGAAACAAATATTTCAGTCACCTTTTTCCCAGGATAATGCTTTGTTATTCTACCGTTCCTGTATTGACTAAACATCTAGAAGAGAACCATCTTCTCACACAAGATCAGTATCAGTTTCAAGTGGGTTACAGCATGTCAACAGCCTTGGTCAGGTTATCTAGTGACATACTGCATGTGATCATATGGACTGTGGAATGCCCACTGGGAAATTTTATCAACCTGATCGAGGCCTTCAACTTGGTGGATCTTCCCATACTGACCCATAAGTTAGAAGGTTTAGGAGTGGGAATTATACACTTAACTGGCTTAAACAAAAACTATCAAATAGAAAACAAAAGGTTAAAACTGGGTCTGTTAAATCATCAGTGAAGACTGGGGTGCCAAAAGTTTGGTTCTGGGTCTGCTCCTGTTCTCAATATTTGTAAATGATTTACCAGAAATCTGTAAGAAGTTTTAACTGCAATGTATGTAGATGGTACAGTACTTTATTGTGCTGGAAGAATAGGACTGGACCTGAAGTAAAATACAACCAGTATACTGTGCATTACAAAACTGGTTTATGGAAAATTATGGAAAATAAACTTTGCTTAAGTGAAAAGAAAACCAAAACTATCATCTATGGAACTAAGCAAAGGACTGTGGCAAATGGCACAATATGATCATATTTGGGAAGAATGGACATAATTTGTAGGAAGTATCCAGTTTTAATTACTTGGGAGTAATGTTACAGAAAATGTTATCTTTCATGAGCACACAACAAACGTAACTTAAAAAGTAAATAGCAAGTTTGGATATTTATACAGAAATAAAATAGCTTACATTGCAAGCCAAAAGAACTAGATCAAATCAAGTACTTCTTCCAGCTCTGGTATATTATTTTGCTAGTTAACTTACCAAATACTACACTCCAAAAATATGTAGTGACATTTAATAATATTATTAGATTTGCTATTAACCAAAGTAAACAAGAACATCATTCTGATTTATAGCAAGAGTTTGGAACTATGCCTCCTAAACAAAAAATCAATACACTGTATTCACTTCTCTTCATAAGGTTTTAAACACAGAAACATTCTAATTCCTAAGCAACAGGTTAATAGGAATAAACAGCAGTAAATCACTGTGTACATCTTCATTAAAATATTATCAAGAAAGTCATACCAAAACTAACATGACTGAACATTCATTATCATTGTATGGTCCTAGACTATCATTTTTATGTTTGCTTGCATGCATGTGCAAGAAACATAGTGCCATGATCCGAAAATGCACTGCCGTACAGTTGAAATGAGAGCTACACTTCAGTGATCAGCATAAGATATTAGCGTGCTCATGCACGCCTCCCACACATATGCACACACACGCATATTGCATGCTCATGCTCCCTCCCCATGCACACACTGTATAGCCGATGGGGGTACCAAATCCCTGTCAGCTGTGCTGTTCCCCAACAGAGTTCCAGGTGCCATGCTGTGAGCTCCACCCCAGCGTGGCAGCAGTCTGTATGGCCAACGGGTTCCCAATCCCCCGCCAGCTCCACTGTCTCCTCCCAAGAGATTTCTGGTGCCACGCTGGGAGCCCACCCCAGTGTGGCAACAGTTCCTAAGGCTGACAGGGTGCCCAATCCCCATTGGCTCCACGACTCCCAAACAGCCTTCCAGCTGCTACACTGGGAGCCCACCCCAGCGTGGCACAAGTCCCTTGTAGTCTAAGCAAAAAAAACTGAAAGAGAAAACATTCCCTCGCTGACTGTCCTGACCCTCCCCATCCGTGTCCACCTCTGTGCATCCACTCCCACACCCACACCTCACCTCATACTTACCTCCCGAGTCTGGCATGATGATCTTCGTGGACTGGGAACACGCCTGCAACTCTTCAAAGCTGACCAGAATTGAGGAAATACCGTAAGCTGTATAATGGGATAAATAGTTTTTTTCAACTTTAGTGCATCTCTCATGCATTTTGGGGAATTGTTTCACCAAATTTTCAACATGTGGTTATTTGGACCCTGCTCATGAATTCTGTCACTGTCATGGTTAATCTGCCCTGAAAGGTGATTTTGTAGTCACTGCATGGAACCACCTTTCGGGACCAATTTATGAAACAACAGTGTCACAGTTCATGAGGTGGGCCCCTCAAAACCCTATGTTGAAAATTTGGTTAAAAAATTCCCAAAAATGACTGTTTTAAGAGCATGCATTGCACTGTTCCTACGACGTCAGTAAGTTTGTGAATTTCTATATTTTCACTACAGATTTTCAACATTGCCATTTACCACACCTCCTTATGAGCATTACAGCTGTCATTTTCACATCTCACCCAAAACATGTTTCTGCCCATGTAGTGACAATGGCGTAGTCGGTGTGCGTAAATCAACAAAGGACAGATTAAGAAAATTACAGTGACACTGTTCATGAGCTGAGGTGTTAAAATGGCTATATTAAAATCTGGTGAAAAAGTCCATAAAATGGACTGTGTTATGAGCGACTATTGTGCAGTTTCCATGCACCTCATAACTTCATGGATTTCTAATATTTTTAGTCCAGATTTTCACCACTGGCATTTTACACACTTCTTATGAACAGTACAGCTGTCATTTTTCACACCATGGCTGAATGTGTTTTCACTCCAGTGCAGAAATACATGGTTGCTGTGGGAAATCACTGTTAGGGACAGATTAAGAAAATCACATTGACACTGTTCATGAGCGGAGGTTCCAAAATCCCTGTGTTGACAATCTGCTGTAAAATTCCCAAACTAAATTACTAGTGCGTAGTATTTTCACGCATGCTCGTGACTTCACCAGTTTTTAATATTTTCACTGCAGAATTTCAGCATTGCCATTTTTGTACCTCCCCATGAACAGTACAGCTGTCATTTTCACATCCTGTTTGAAATGTGTTTTCGCACCTGTGGTGCCAAATGGCATAGTCACTGTACGAAATCAGCTTTCAGCTAACAAAGTGATATTGTCACTGTTCATAAGGTGGGGTCACAAAAACCTATGTTGAAAATTTGGAATGAAACTGGCAATGAACTCCTGAGGCATTATGTTTCCAACCATTACGCCTCCAACCTGTAGAGACTGATTTGCATCAGGGGTGTGACTTGGGATTCTCGCCTGTAATGCTCATACCATTCCACACCCCTGCAGCCCGTGAGTGGCATCGAAGTGTACCTTGGACTCTTGACCCCAAAGTTCACCCATTCTCTATACAGGACCCATCTCACTGTATTTCTGATGGAATGGGGTGAGCATAGGGCCAAAGACCTAAGGCACACCATGACACTTGTCAGTGTCTGCAGTGTTGGGTGTGGTGAAATGGCATGGCCGTTATGTCTAACGACCCAAAGGCACACCCCAATGCCTGACAGTCTCTGCAGGGTGGTGGTGTGTTGGCTTCAGTTCAATACTTCACTGCCATTCCTATTATGCAGCTCTCTAACTCCTACACAACCAATGCCAACGACAGCAAGCAAACATTCGGCATTGACAAATGCTTGTTTATTCTACGAGAGAATGAACAACAGATTTGGGGAACTTATGTACAAAATTCAGTAGCAAAAGAGTGGAATGCACTACCAAATGATATAAAAGTTATAGAGTCCCTGTAGGTGGGGAAAATGATGGAATCACTTCTGAAAGAAAAAATTGTTGAGTACCTAGAGGCCAGTGGGGCACTGGACCCAAAGCAGCATGGATTCACAGCAGGAAGGTCATGTCAGACAAATCTAATCAATTTCTTTGACTGGGTGACCAAAGTAATAGACCAGGGAGGGGCTGTGGATATGGCTACCTAGACTTTAGCAAGGCATTTGACACAGTCTTGCACAAAAGATTAATAATCAAGTTAGCCAGCCTGGGAGTGGGTCCCAGGGTGGTAGCCTGGTAGCAAACTGGCTGCACAACAGGACACAGAAGGTAATAGTGAATGGAACACATCTGAAGAAAGGGGTTACTAGTGGAGTACCTCAGGGCTCAGCATTGGTCCAGTCCTCTTTAACATCTTTATAGGTGACACTGCAGAGGGTCTGAAGGAAAGGTATGCCTCTTTTGCGGATGACACAAAGATCTGTAACAGAGTTGATACACAAGGGGGGTAGAAAGGATGAGAAGGACTTGGCAAGGTTGGAGGAATGGTCAGACATATGGCAACTTAGATTCAATGCAAAGAAGTGCAAGTAATGCACCTGGGAAATAAAAATCCAGGAGAAGAGTACAAATAGCAGGTGGTACTAACAACAACAATAATGGAAAGGGATCTGGGTGGTCATATCAGATGACCTAAAGGTGGGTATGCAATGTGAGAAGTCAGTAGGAAAGCCAGGGGATACTGGGATGCATAGGAGGGGCATCACAAGTAGAAAAAGGAAGTGGTTATCCCTCTATACAGACAGTTGGTGAGACCCCATCTGGAATACTCGTGCAGTTTTGGAGACCCTCATCTACGCAAGGACATAGACAGGATGGAAGCAGTCCAGAGGAGGGCAACTCAAATGGTGCAGGGTCTACATCAGAAACCATATGAAGAGAGACTGAGAGAGCTTAATATGTATACCCTTGATGAAAGGAGGGACAGGGGGACATGATAGAAACTTTTAAGTACCTCAAGGGAATCAACAAAGTCCAGGAGGGTAGCATCTTTCAGAAAAGAGATGTAAGGACAAGGGGCACAATTTAAAGTTAGAGGGGATGGCTCAGGGTAATGTGAGGAAATTCTTTTCACGGAGAGAGTGGTGGATGCATGGAACCGCCTTCCTGGAGAGGTTGTGGGGTCTAAAACAGTGGAGGAATTCAAACATGCATAGGACAGACATAAGGTAATTATAGTGGGGGTTGCAGGAAATAGGCTGTTGGTTAACTAGAATCTGCAGCTTATCCAGTAGGTAGGAAATGGGCAGACTGGGTGGGCCAAGTGGTCCTTATCTGCCATCAAAGTCTATGTTTCTATGTCTTTCAGAGTAAACTACAAAAACATTTGTACCATGGGTGTGAATGATATTAGAATTTCCCCTCCCCTCTCCCTCTGTTTTTAGGGAATTTCATGTGTATGAAATAAGGATGAATGAAAACAGTACAACATGTATTGTAATTGTTTTTATGCTATATTGATGTTTGCAACATGTGAAATGTGTATGTGAACTTGTATGTGACATGTACAGGACTATGTTGAAAATAAAGTTTCCTTAACATAATATTCTGTATAAAATAATCATTTTATCATCATCAAATGAGTTGTTTGGGGGTTGATGTTAAATCAAAAACACATGCTTAAAAAAAATATGATGAACCACTTAAAGGCACTATCAAGATGTAGTTGTTTTGGTAACACCTGAAGAATTTTACATCATGCTCACTCATCTACTTACAGACATACTTATGCATATATTCATATATAAAATACATTTATTTCATTTTATTGCATGATTTTAAATCACTGTTATAGAAGTTGTAACTTTGTTTTGTATACATATTGTGAAATTCTTTCTTCCACAGGAATGGCTGAAAATGAGTCTCTTGATCCAGACCAGTTTCCTGGTAAATCAAAGAAATAATATAATTATGATCTGTGGAATTGTGATGTCCAAAACTATACATCCTTGTAATCTTACTGTATGTTCTTACTATCTCTTCTGTCGAACCATGGGCTGTGGTGTTTCTGATCCTGGTTGATCAACTGTACCAGCACAATCAGTACCATAAATGTTGATATATGCTGTGTTTTCAACTTTTGATGACAATAAACAGATTTAGAAAAAAGAATGTGTTAAAATGGCAATTCAAGGTCCAAAATGTTGTTTAGAATTTCTTTTGAATTAAACAGAATTCAGAGAAAACATTTCTGTAACCCACGAAATAATATTCCATTGATTTTGAAAATAATCCAAGGTTTAAGTAACCCAAGAGATTACTAATCTGCTGAAACCATCTCACTTTCTAAATTTCAGAATTCTGCTACAGACGAGATGTGCTGTAAAGTGGGTTCTTGACTCAAGGCATCACAGAACCCATCAGAGTGGACCCATCTTTGATCTGGTGCTGACTAATGGGGGCCACATCCAAGATATAAAGGCAAAGGTTTGCCGGGTGGCGGACCATTGCACAGTGTCATTCTGGTTAGACATGGGCATGGAAAAGGCCCCACTAAGACTTAAATTGGATTTTAGAAAGACAGACTTCAGAAGGATGAGCAAGCTGTTAAAGAGTCACTTGGCATGCATCCTCATGGACATGGGAATAGATCAAAGGTTATCCATCATCAAGGAAGGAGTAATGGTTGCTAGAAGGAGGGCATCACACTCAAAAGGAAGAACTTGAAGGCCAAAGCAGCTAGCTGGTTTAGTACTGAGGTCACCCAAGCAGTAAGTGATAGGAGGTCAGCATAAAAGAAATTCAGGAGTACCCAAAGGGAGGAAGACAGGGAGGATTACCTGAAGATGGCTAGTGGAGCAGGTAAGGTAGTGGCAGGCTAAAACTCAGAAGGAACTGCAGCTAGCTGAGGGAATTTAAAGGGGAAAGGAAATTTTTGCTGTATTAGTGAGAAAAGGGACAAGAAATATGGCATTATTAGGCTCAGGAAGGGGACAGGTAGGTGATGGAGAAGGGGGCAAAAGTAGAGGTACTGAATGAGGACTTCTGTTCACCGATACCACTAGGGAGAAGAAGGGAAGAACGGGTGGGGCACAGATGTTTTGATAACAGTGGATAGGGTGAGGGCAGGGTTGCTAGCACTGAGGATAAATAAAAATACCCAGAACCAAATGGCATACAATTCTAGATTGCTGAGAGAACTGGCAGAGGGGCTTACTGATACCTTGCCTGGTCTGTTCAATAGTTTACTGGAGTCAGACATTGAACCACAGAACTGGTGAACAGCACATGTAGTGTCCCTCCATAAGACAGGTCTCAAAGATGACCCAGGGAAGAACCGATTGGTCATTCTGACCTCAATCATCTGCAAGCTCCTGACAACCATATTAAGGAAAGGTTAGTAGAGTATCTGGAAGAGAATGGTCTCCAGGATGAGAGGTAACATGGATTTATGGGAGAGATGTTGCTCACAAAAATCTGATTGACTTCTTTGATTGGGTCACTAAAGCTGTGGACAGGGGCCAAGTGGTGGACATCCTTTACCTGGACCTCAGCAAGGCCTTTGACTGTGTACACCACAAGAGGTTGATCAGGAAGTTGTGTATCTAGGAGGGTGAGAAGTTGACAGAAACTGGCTGATGGGCAGGATCCAGAGTGTGGTGGTGGGTGATGAGCAAGGCCACTGATTTACGGTGATTAAAAACAATTAAATTTTCAAGACTTAAGATTCTGGAATTTCACCGCGATTGTTACTCTAATTTCTGATTTTACCGAATTCTGTTATCATTCTTGAAGTATGTGCATAAATAATCAGAATTAAACAAGGCTTAATATACAGAGCATTAAATAAAGCAAACTGAAAATAGTACAGGAAGGAATTAAATGAAAAACATACTTTTTATAGATTTACTGATCTGATAGAAAATGCCAGATTCCATGAAATCTTCGTTTTTACCGTTTTCAGGCAGCCCTAATTCGAATTTTACGGATTTTCCGGTAAAACCGAAAACAGTGGCCTTGGTGATGAGCTATCCAGTTGAAGGTAGATCACCAGTGGGTCCCACAGGGCTTGGTGCTTGCATCAGTTATGTTCAATGCCTTCATCAACAATACTGAAGATTGCATTAAGGGCGAACGTTGACTACACGTGGATGATACCAAGATCTATGGAGGGTGGATACAGCAGAAGGGATACAAAACCTAAAGGAGTTCCTGGAAAACGAGAGTGGTGGTCCTGGATTTGGGAGCTTGGCTTTAATGCAAAGAAATGCAAAGTTATGCACACTAAAGCCAAAAATCAGAGGACTGACTACAGTCTTGGAGGGACTGTGTATCTGTATCAGAGGAGGAGAAGAACTGAGGACTGATGATCACTATTGACTTGAAACACTCCGCACAATGTAGGAAACCTGCAGCAAAGGCAAATAAAATGTTGGGCTGCATTGCTAGAGGGATCAGCAGCAGTAGAGAGGAGGTAATACTGCCCTTGTACAGGTCATTAGTGAGGCAGCATCTGGAGTACAGTGTACAGTGCTGGAGCCCATACCTTAAAATAAAAACAAACCTGCTAGAGAGTGCTCAAATTAGGGCAATGGAGATGATCTTGGGACAGCAGGGTAGACATACATAGAGAGGTTGGAGACCCTGAACATGTACTCCTGGAGGAGAGATGGGTGGGGGAAGAGAGAGAGATGGTCTCAAATTGGAGGGGAGGTTTAGGAGACTAACTAGAAGACACTTATTCATAGAGAGGGTGGTGGTGGTTGGAATGGGTTTCAGGAGCAGGTGGTTTTACTGAAAACTATAGACAGCTTCAAGAGAGGTGGATAAAGTTAAGGGAAATGAGGGTCAAATAATTGGTGAATGGAGGGAAGGATGGTTTGGGAGGGCAGGGTCATTAGCTTATACTAAGGATCATGCAATACAAGCAGACGAGACAGACCTAATGGCCTTATTCTACTGACTTCATCACATGTTTGTATGTTCATATGCAGACAAAATGTTACGTAAATAGGTGTTATTTTCCAAGATTAATGTATAGTACATGGAATCTCATTCTGTTGTCATTTGAAAATTCTGCACAGCACTCGGGCATTGAGAGTTCATAGGGTCTCATCAGCCATTGGAAACAATCTCATCCTCATAGGTTTACTGAACCACTTTGTATTCTGGCATCCTCAGCATTTGACTTAGACAGCCAGATTGTTGAACTTTGTGACACCATAACCCCTTTTATTCCTCCCACTCCCTTTTGCAGAGTTTTGTGTGGGGTTAGCTTTTGCTTTTGTTCTAGTGCTATTATGTATCTACATTTGGGACCTGCGAACAGTCAATTTCATGCAGTGAATGTCCCAACAGCAATGGTCACTGTGCATGGGCAAGGCCAGCGATCTTTGCCACCCATCTCCTGAAGATCTGAAGCACAACATATTGACCCATGAAGGACAACCTATCACCTTTGCAAGAGAAAGGTTCTGCACTTTAGTACTATAATTGCATCCCTGACCTGGGCAAGGAGCACTCCTGCAATACACAAATGTGATTTGTGCTTTGGGTGCATAAGCCACTGTGTCTGTGCTTAAATTATGCTGGAATCTTGACCACATTTGGGTCAAACTGTGACTTTTTTCTTTCCTCGATGAACTTGTACTGACTAAAGCTTCTCTGACCTGTATCCATATGCCACTGCATTGAAGCAATCCCTCCCATTACACTGGTTTTAATTTGAAGGATTCTTAGAATGTCTTCAAAAAGGACAGAGGGGAGGTGGGGCAAGAAACTATTTCAGACAAAATAGGATCCTTCTCCAGGACATTGTGATTTTACATGCATTGTTAGAAAGACCAGAGTCTTTCAACATGACTTTTCATTCTGGTAAAATGCTGCTGCAGAATCAACCAAGGCATATAGGATTACTTCTGCAATGGATGCCAGCTTGTCTGAAAAAACTAAAAGAATCCTTTGTTGACCACAAGTCATGTTAAATAAGGTACCTGTCCCATAATTTCTGAGTGCAATGTTTTCATTTTTCCTTCTATAGTACACGCTGATGTAGTGCTCTCTCTGTTTCAGCTGCAATATGTGAATAACAGGAATCAGAGCATGTACTGATACAAGGCATGGTGTCCTACATGATCATTTTTCAGTACACTAATTCCAGATACTGTCAGCTAAGTTGCCTCTTACAGTACTAAGTGAATAATGTGGGCTGGCAGTATAGCCTAGAGGTTAGAGTTATGAGCTGTGAATGAGCTTGGTACATCCAGCAGAAAGACCTGGCTTGATTCCCACAACCTCCACTTGCATACTGTGTGACTCTGAGCAAATCACTTAACCTCCTCAGTGCTCCTGGGTCACCCCTGAAAACAGGAATCTGTGCTTAGTGGGCCTTACTCAGTTACCAAAGAATAAAATAAATAAATACATTTCACTGAGTTTAAAGAGTTAAGTGGTCTGCTCATTTGGGGACATCTGGGAAGAAAACTCAGGGCAAGGGGATGGAGAAAGATGTACATGTGTTACTTAAGTTGTGAAGTTGTGCAGCTAAATTATATTCAACAACTAGCAATAAATATCACCTACTGTACTGAATTTCATGTTATCACAAGCCACTGTCAATGTCTTGTTTTGCCATTACAGTATCCTCTTTGCTTGGCTATGTGGTGACTAATATTGAGTACAATTTATCATTGATTCCACCAGATGTCTCTATATTGTGGCTCCCTAAGACTTACAACCTGGAATGAGAATGGATTAAAACATGTAACCATAAGCAAAGAAATCCTGTCCTGTTGATATAAAAATGCTGGCTAACTGAGTGAGAAACCCATATGTTCACCACAGAGGCCAGCAGATTGCAAAAAAGCTTATGAGGGAATTCACTTACCTCTTGTTTTACTCAAATCCCAAGGGGTGGGATTATGGATTTAGTGGATTGCCCTGCAAAATCAAAAAATACTAACTGATCCCACAAGACATTATGTGCTTGTACAAACTCAGGTGGGAGACCTTGTATTTATGTTGGGATCTAGTTATGCACCCACAGTGGAGGATCTAGGTTTCTTACATAAACTGTTTCTAGAATTGGCTCAGTTCTGAAAACAGAAGATATTTGGGGAAGATGTTAGCTGCATTCAGGGACATGTTCTTGATAGGTCACCTAAGACCACATCTGCTCAGACCCTGTGATGTGCTGTATTAGATGCCTTACTGGGAGAGCAGAGACTGATTGATGTATGGAGGGTACTTAGCACTCATCAAGGGAATAGTCTTTCAACTGTCATCACGAAGTCATAAACCTGACAGGACATGATGCTAGATATTACAGAACTACTCCAGTTAGCACAAAATTCCCAGTATGGCCTGATCTTGGTGTCAGCCCATGCCACCGTGATGTTGTCCCTGAGTTTACACCAGGATACTCCAGTGACAGAGTGTGTAGACTTGACCCCCACCTTGTTCACTGAACCTGACTTCTGTAAGTGGATATATGCAGAACTCAGAATTCTGCATTTCAATAATATTCCTGTGATTTCACCAATGACTTTGTGAGAGACACACAAAATATATGTTAGAGCAATGGTCATGTTCTACTCTGCAAAGCAGAAGAAATACTCACTTGGAAAACTGACACCTCTTCATTAAAATAAAGCATATAGAAAAGTCCAATATGGCCAGATTCTAAACAGGAATAGTCCGAGTTAGAAAAGTGAAAATAGAATATTATATGCTTACTGTACAACAGTATAAATTGTGTGGGCTCTACTGTTGTCTAGAAGAGTATGTTATTTTGACGGAGACTATACTGTTAAATTATTGACATCGTCAAATATGGGTTGATGGTAAGACTTTCACAGAAATCCAAATAGCAGGGGGTCAGGCGTTAATCCAACCTACAAAGCTGATAAAATAAACCATGATTATGAATCTCATTACTCCTCCAAAACCACCCTGCAATGGAGCCCTGAGCATCTTTTTGAGCTCAGGGAATGTACTCTAGCTTTCTGATTGGTCCCATATGACCATAGGTACCACCTCTCCTACAGGAGTTGCAGCAGCAGTGGAAAACCTAAGCAGTGGAAAATCCCTTGATCCTGATGGGATCCCTATTGAATTTTAAAAGCAGTTCTCCTCAAGTGAACCCTATCCTAATAGCTATGGCCTTAGATAGTCTAGAGAAAGAACCCCAACCCTTACTCTAAACTTAGCTGTTAACACACTGTTTTTCCAGAGCAGGGAAAGACAACACTCAGCCTCTCTTACTGTCTGATATTATTAGTGAATTCAGACTCTAAGATTCTAGTCAAATAATTGCAACTAGGCTTGGAGCTCTGAACTACTTTCAAAACCAAGAAAATACCACACTCTGCCCCTCTTACTGTTTGATATTATTACTGAATTCAGACTGCAAGATTCAGTCCAAAATAATTGCAACTAGTTTTAAGCCATTACTTCCCAGGTTGATTTTTAAAGGTGAATCAGGATTTGTTTCAAGAAGGCATCCTCAAAACAACATTAGGATAACTCAAAATGTGATCTGGCATTTGAGCAAGCAGCAACCATGGACATGCTGTCCAGTGGTACTTGATGCCAAAAAAATTCCACTGGGTGGAGTTGGAGTTCATGTTTCAAACTCTGGAAAAATTAAATGCTGCTTCCAGATCTTGCCATGGATTCAAGCCTCATATAAGGAACACAAGAGACCAACTTCAAACCAACTCCTACCTATGTGCTCCTTCTCCAGTCTCCCAAAACACAAGGCAGGGATGCCACTTATCCTATTTTCTTTGTATATTCTTACTATAAAAACCCTGATGAGTTCCATTTGGGAGCATCTCAAATCTGTGGCATGCAGTTGCTGGAGAAAAGCATAACATTTCACCTTGTGTGAATGGTAGTTCACTATTTTTAGGGAATCTCAGTGAAGCCTTTCAAATGTGATAAACATTAAGCATTGGAACCACACCCTGTGCCCCTGGAGCTCCTGCCATCTTCTCCACTCACAAAAGAAGCATTGGAACCACACCCAGTGCCACCAGGAGCTCATGCCATCTTGTTCACTCACAAAGAAGCATTGGAATCACACTATGTGCCGCCTGGACCTCCTGCCATCTTCTCCACTCACAAAAGAAGCTTTGGAACCACACTTTGTGTCGCCTGGAGCTCCTGCCATCTTCTACTTACAAAAGATGCATTGGGACCACACCATGTGCCACCTGAGCTCCTGCCATCTTCTCCACTCACAAAGAAGCATTGGAACCACACCATGTGCCACCTGGAGCTCCTGCCATCTGCCCCACTCACAAAAAGCATTGGAACTGCAAACTGTACTGCCTGGACCTCCTACCATCTTCTGCACTCACAAAGAAGGTACCCTGAACCCAGACCTCCCAGACTGCCTAGATCCTACAGCCTTCTTTTTTCAGCCCATTCTGAACTTGGTGACTTTTGAACCTCATCAGCCTGTTTTCTATCTGATTTACCTGGTTTAATTATTTTGAAGCACATCTACATGACAGCCTGCTTTATCATCTGTTTAGAGAGATTAATTTGGGCTAAAAAATCATTTTACTGTTTTTGTATTAATTATGGGATAGTATTGCAGTTTATGAGTTTAAAGTTAATTCATCTGAAACCTAGGCCCAGTGTGTGTGTGTGTGTGTGTGTGTGTGTGTGTGTGTGTGTGTGTGTGTGTGTTCTCTCTCTCACTTTCTCCAAGCCTGTTATCTGATTCTGTATTTTTGACCATCTAACAACCCCTCCTCCCAGTATTTTAACTCCCAGCTCACTTTTTACTTTCAACGTTGGAGCCACATCCTGTGCTGCCTGGAGCTACTGCCATCTTCTGCACTCACAAAAGAAGGTACCCTGAACCCAGACCTCCCAGACTGCGGCTAGACCCTACAGCCCTCTTTTCTTTCAGCTCATTCTGCACTTGGTGACTTTTAACTTCCTTCAGCATGTTTTCTATCTGATTTACCTGGTTTAATTATTTTGAAGCATATCTACACGACAGCCTGCTTTATCATCTGTTTAGAGATTTTTAGAAATGTTTTTCAGTGCCTCACGTTTCCATTTGCAAATTATACTGTAAAGCCACTACAGGGCAACAACTCAATTAACTTCAGCTGCTGGCAACTCGTCACTGTCCACCTCTTCTCACAGTCAGTTTACTTCTGTCACTGCCACTTATCTACTCCCTACTGCTGATTTGTATACCTGATCAATTCTTCTCCCCCAATCCATACAATATGCCCACCCTTCCTTCACCACTTCCTCTCCTTCTAATTCTTCTATCAATTTTATCTACCTCAGCTCCACAGTCTCCTTAGTCCAGTAAACATTTCTCACCTTTCCCTCTGCTCTCCAATCCCCTACCTTTATCCTTGCTATAACTCCTATACCCCTCAAATACTCTGGTCTCACTTCCTCACCTGCCCTTGGTACTCTATTCTCAGCCACTAGCCACCTAGCTTTCCTTCACCACCTTATTTTCACCTCACCTAGCTCCCACTCCCTCTACACACACCTCTGCTAGTTGCAATCCTTCCACTAACATAGTAATGTCTCCCACCCTCTGCCCTCCCCAAGGGCCTGAACATCCTCCACTTAAACATCTGCAGTCTCTTGTCAAAAATTGACATCTTATATCTTATGGTAATCTCTCTCATACCTGACATACTGATTTTAACAGAAACTTGGTTAAATGCTAAAATACCTGACCTCACCATTCATATCCCAGGTTATTCCATAATCAGGCAGGATAGGGCTGGCAGAGGTGGCAGAGTAGCCATGTATAGCCTTTCCTCACTTCAGTTCTTAACCATTCTACCTTCCTCATTACCCTCTGCCTATGAAGCACTTGTAATAAACATTACCTTGCTTTTCCTCCCCTATCTTCATAGCTGGCATCTACTGTTGACCTGGCTCCAAGGCATCTGATACTTTGGATATCATTACCTGCATAACCTCCCTGTCACATAAAAGTGAGCTATACATCCTGGATGATGTTAACCAAAACTGGCTATCACCAACAACTTTCAGACAGGGTAGGTCCATGGCTACTGCACTCAAGGACTTCTTGGATTTAACAGCTACCCCTGGAGGATGCAAGGTCTGTGGGTGCAGTATATGTGGACCCATCAAAGGCATTTGATTTAGTAAATCATGGCATCTTACTAAAGAGTCTTTAAAAATAGGATTTGAGAAAGAAGCTTGTAATTGGTTCAAATCGTATTTAAATATCTCAGTATGTTATGGTAAATGGTCAGCAATCAAGAGTAGGCCATGTGACAAGAGGTGTACCATAGGGATCTTTATTGGTCCCTCTTGTTCATAGTCTATTTGAATGATTTACCAACTATATTAAACACACACAAGTTAGACTCCATGCGAACGATACCCTATTGGCAGCTGTAGGTAAAGATCCAGAAGAAGTAGAACAGAAATTGCAAGGTGATTTTGTGGTCATGCAGGATAATTCTCCTCCTTGGGATTATTGATAAATAATTAAAAAAACACAGACAATGTTCTTTGGCCCAGAGCTGAAAAATAAAAGTGTCCCAAAATAATGATAAAGACCCAAGAGGGGAAAATTTTGGAGCAGAAGTCAGTATACATATATTTAGACATTAATATTGACCAACATTTAATTTTTGAACAACATGCAATAGAACTAATAAGGAAAACAAGTGTGAAATTAGGTGCAATGAGATGTTTATCAAATTGTACAACAAAAGAATGCGTTTAAGAATAGTAAATCAACTAGTATTACGGTAATAGACTATGGAAGTCATATTTATAGGCATACTACTAAAAGCAATTACAGAACTTGGATGTACTATATTAAAATGTGATTTTAGCTTTCATCGCTGTACTATGTACTAAACTTGGATGGAATTCATTAAATCAATGGGCTAAGGGTTTTGGCTAAATCAGATACATGGATTACTTAAAGTAAATTTCAACATAACTTAGTTGCTAAGCTTCAAAATCCAAAACATGAATTAAACTTAAGAAAATTGGGAGCTAGAGAACTGATGATTCCTAAAATAAAAAATTGCTTTACTAATATGACTTTCCAATATATGGCTGCTACAAGTTGGGATGGACTTCCTCCTTTCCTTTGTGACTTAGAATTATCTATCACTGCATACAAAACTGCAGTGAAGCAGGAGATAAGTTTTAGATGTCATGTAATAGGTGAATTCCATGCAGGTAGAAGTATACTGTCTGTGATTTGACTGTGGTCTTTTACAATAAGTGTTCTGTTATGTGTATTCTAACATGTAATTTTTGTGATTGAAGTCTATGTCTTGTATGTTGCTATTATAGAATTAATTAGTATTGTATACAAACAGGGTGTGCCTTGTAAATAGGGTTTTGAAACCCTAATGGCTGTATCACTGTATAAATAAAATCTTTACATACATACAACTGTCAAGACATGAAATGACATCACAGCCCTCAATCTCTCCCAACTCATCCCGGAATCCACCCACCTAAATCTTAAAACCCTTAACCACTCCCTGATAGACTGGGTTCTCACATCTCAACCCCAACAAGTCATTAAATCAGGCATCCTCCCCGATGCCCTCAGTGATCATCACCTAATCTTCATAGTTGGGAATGTCCATAGACCTAAACCACCTCACAAAATTCTGCAACTCGCTCCTTCAGCTCCTTAGTCCTTAATCCCTTCTTAATGAACTGGCCAGCTCCAATTGGCCCCTATTGCCTTGCCTCTTCCATTTTACCAAACACTTGCATAGAAACATAGAAACATAGAAGTTGACGGCAGATAAGGACCGCAAGGCCCATCCAGTCTGCCCATTTCTTTCTACCTTATAAATGTGCCATCGGCCTTTTCTCTGTCAGTGGCCTATCTATTCATAGTCATTTGTATTGCTCCCTTATGCCTATCCATGCCTGTTTGAAGCCCTGCACTGTATTCATAGCCACCACTTCTTGTGGTAAGCCATTCCAGCCATCCACCACCCTTTCTCGAAAAAGAATTTCCCTCACATTCCCCTTAATCGGCCTCCCTCTAATCTCATGCTGTGTCCTCTTGTCCTGCTATTTTTCTTATATTTAAACATGTTAGACTCTTTCACCTTGTTTATGCCCTTAAGGTGTTTGAATCTCGATCATATCACCTCTCTCCCTCCTTTGCTCAAGGGTATACATATTGAGCTCCGTTAATCTGTCCTCATATGTCTTCTGATGCAGTCCCTGCACCATTTTGGTTGCCCTTCTCTGGACTGCCTCAATTTGGTTAATGTCCTTGTGAAGGTGTGGCCTCAATACTGCACGCAGTACTCCAGATGGGGCCTAACCAGTGTCTTGTACAGAGGATTATTACCTCCCTCTTACGACTTGTGATACCCTACTAATACACCCTAACACCCCCCTAGCCTTACCTACTGCTTTAGAGGTCTGCTTGTATGATTTTAGGTCATTATGATGATGATGCCCAAGTCTCTTTCTTCCTTTGTGACTGCTAGCAACTCCCTCCCAGCCTATAGGTGGCTTCGGTTTCTCTTCCCTATGTGCATGATTTTGCACTTCTTTGCATTAAATCCCAGTTGCCACTCTTCTGCCCATTCTGCTAGTTTATCCAGATCTCTTCTCATTCTGCCCACCCCATCTGGATCATCTACTCTGTTGCAGATCTTGGTGTCATCTGCAAACAGACAAGCCTTACCCTCTAGTCCATCTGCAAGGTCACTAATGAAGATGTTGAAGGGACTGGCCCCCGGACTGATCCTGAATTTACCCTTGTGACTTGCATCTCTTCTGACTGTATACCATTTACCACCACTCTCTGTTTTCTGCCCGTCAACCAGTTTGCCACCCAGTTGACCAACTTCTGACCCACCCCGAGCCTACCCAGCTTATTTATCAATCTTCTATGTGGAACAGTGTCAAAGCTTTGCTGAAGTCAAGGTAGGTGACATCAACTGCTCTCCTTGGTCCCACCACTCTGGTTACCAGTCAAAGAAATCTATGAGATTAGTTTGACAGGACCTTCCTTTGTAAACCCATGCTGTCTTGGATCCTGTGCCCTATGGATTCCAGGTGTTGCATATCCTTTCCTTAAGGGTGCCTCCAGCAATCTTGCCCACTACTGAGGTAAGACTGGCCGGTCTGTAGTTCCCCATACTCCTCCTGCTACCACTCTTCTGCTTATTTTAAAGATAAATTTCTAACTACATGGAACTCTACACTCCATTCAAATGCACTAGAGTTCATGGCAACCATCATCCCTAGGTCTCTCTGAGTTCTGACCTGTCTCAGGGTGAGACAAAACTTGGAGGAAACATACGGCCTCCCAGCTTTCCCTAGACCATGCCAGGTATCTCATGTTAAGAAATGCCTGCATAAAAGTTACCAGACTTTCCAAGTCTGAATATTTTTAAATATTTTTTCTCAAAACATCAGTTCTCCTCCAAATTCTGAAAAGTGGTCCATGCCCTATTCTCCCCTTCACATCCGCCTCCCCTGTGCTTAAAATAAACAACTCATTGGTCTCCAAACCACACTTAGTGGCTCAAGGTTCAACTCCTATTATACCGTCTACACCCACAGCACTTCTAAAAAGTCACTCCCTCTAACCTCCCTTCCTCATCCTCCCACATCAAGCACTCAACCCTTCCACATTCACCATTCCTTCTCCTTTCTGTGGTCTCCCCAGAGAAACACTAATGGCCCTCTCTCTCTTAATCCTTCCAAAGGCTCAGCCATGAATGACCTGATCCTAAACTTCTCTACCTTTCAGCTTCTGCTATGGCTTACCCTCTCTCCTTAATTCTAAATCTTTCCTTCTTGTCCTCATCTGTCCCTTCATTTTGGAAATACGTGGTGATCTTCCCTCTCCCAAGGGTGGTGACCTCTCCTCCCTGCAAATTTTTGCCCAATCTCCCTCTTCCCTGCCCTTGCAAAACTCCAAGAACACCTGGTCCTCTCTCAACTAACCTCCTTCCTTAATGACTGTTCCTTTTTACCCCATTCCAATCTGTTTTTGGAGTATCACTCCACTACCACCTCCCTGCTCAGGTTCACTGACTCCATCCTCACTGAGATGGATAATGGCCTCATTACCTCTGCCATCTTTCTTGACCTCACCAAGGCATTCAACACAATCTCCCTTGCCTACTTTTGACTCCGTTATGGTAGCTGGGTTGTCTACTTCTGCCCAAAACTGGTTTTAGAGCTTATCTGTCAGGCAGAACACAGTCAGCCAAGATCCAGGATACAATCTCTTCCCCCTCTCTATTTTCACAGGAGTCACACAGGGCTCAGTGCTTGGACCCATTCTCTTCTCCTTCTTCCTGATTGACTTGCCTCAGTATGCTCCCCTCCTCCTCCTCTATCCATTTGTATGCCAATGACACTGACCTGTTCACCTCTGTCAAATGCCCTGCCAATGTAGCAACCACCCTTCAGCTTGACTTCCACCAGGTTCAGCTATGGTTTGCCTCACATTAACTATCCTAAATGCCAAAAATACAATCTCCATCACCTTTGGCACTAGGTAGAGACTCTCAAGGCTCCATTCTTTACCGTCTTTCCATACACTTGCTGGGAAAATCCTAGAGGACACCTCCTCATTGAGATACCTTGAGGTTTGGTTGGACCAACACCTCAACTTCTCTAGCCACATTGCGCCATCCTGAAAAATTGTGCCCCAAGCTTGGTGCCTTATTCAGGAACCATAGTTGCATCCCTCCTGCAGTGCAGTGTGTGCTAGTCCAGAAGATGATCATCCCCATTTTCGACTACTGTGATGTAGTCTGTGTGCTGCTCCCAAATCCTCCCTAACCAGATTGGACACTCTATTTAACTCTTTCTATTGATTTTCCCTTGCTGCTCCATCACACCTCATCCTGTGACCTCTACCACACCATGTTCCTTCCCTCAGCTTGCCAGCAAGGTGCCTCCTTATTGTGCCAAACTGACTTCTAAATCTTGGTTGGAGAACTTCTCTCCTACCTCTCATGCTCACTCTCTTTCCCTATCCCTCTTCCCACTCCCTCAGATCCTATGACACTCGCACTTTGTTGGTCTCCATCGAGACCACTCTCCTCAGTCAGTCAGGCTTTACCCATCATTTCCAGCAAATCTGGAACTCCCCAAATATGGCACTCCTCCTCTCCAGCTCCTTGCCTCTACCTTACATAACTTTCTCTCATCTAATTGCTCCTACTTTAACCCTTCTTAACTGTCCTCCTATGTCCCTGCTCCTCTCCATGACTCACATCACCTATAAACCTTCCACCCCAAGCCTACTTCTCAGCACTTTCCTTTCCCTTCACTGCTATGCACTATGTTCCTCAGATATGCTACTTGTAATTAAATGCATATTTCACAGGTATGATATATTTAATTTATGTTATGTCACAAATGCAACTGTATGATTATTTATGATACTTTTAACTGTATGTCTTGTTACAAATGTAATTGAATGTTTAATTTCTCAGATATGTTGAATGTTAAACTATATGCCTAATTCTTCATCCAACTGTCCCTCCCAAAGGTTGGCACTGGGAGAAGAGCAACTTGTTGTTCAGTGTGTCTTCCTGGTGAAATATTTCAATAAATAAATAAAATAACTAAACCTTTTGCTCAGTTAGAACCAATTTCTGGGCTTACAATCAACTGACACAAATATAAACTGATTCCAGTAAGTAACACCTTACCCTAGTGAGGAACCAATTCCTTCCTTCCAGAACAACCTGCTCAATCTTTATGTCATTAGCTGTTTATCTTACACATAGAAATTCTGGTCTCTTTAAAAGCCACTTTTCCAATTTCACTTACAAAATTGAAGGGTGATTGTGAAAGGTGAAAACATTTGCCTTTCAACCTGATAGGCTGGGTGAAATTGGACAGGTTGAATATCCTACCACTACTACTGTATCTTCTGCAATTCTTGCCAATAAAAATACCCCAATATTTCTTGTAAGCTATACACTGCAACTACTAGACCAGTTATATAAAAAGATTAACCATGTTCATATATTACAGCTAGTTTGACTAGTAGACCATAAAAGCTGGCCTGGGCTCCAGTACTGTTGCCCAAAAGCTCTCTTTGTTTGCTACCATGGCTAACACCATGTTTATTTAAAAGTGTTAATAATATATGCAGGTAACAGACTGCACTTATTGGAACACTTGTAAGCAGGGGAACTCTATACTCATTTATCTTTCTTAGAAACAACTGCAGCTTGGAAGTGAAGAGACTTACATGTATCTAATATTAAGGTACAGCCAGGTGACTGATTTGGGCAAAACATCAGTGTCACTATCTTGCTCCCATGTAGAGGTGGCAATACAGTACATGTCCCCACACTTTCAACCTCATCTCAGGTTTTCATAAAATAATAAGGAACACCTCCTGGGACCACAAGGCACAGACATGGAAAACATGGGAAACAGAGCTTGGGAAAGTTTGCCAACACCTGACTTTTCCAAATGAATAAGGCAAGCAAGGCAATTCTATTTATAAGGCAACCAGTCCCTGAGGCTCTGGGCACCAAACATAAATAAGAACATACAGCAATAAATTATAACATAATAAAACTGCATAAAAACCATAACAAGATTAAAATTCAGCATGATAAAAGTTTCCAAAAGTTAATCTTTAAAGGACTGGCCAAAGCTAAAGATAGCATCAACAGTCAAAGACCAGGCTCAAGAGGTGGGCCTTTAGCCTCCCTTAAACACTTTGATTGAGGGAGCCTCCCAGACTGCAGGTGGAAGTCAGTTCCACAGGGTCAGCCAGAGACACTAAAGCATGATCTCCTGTGGTCTTGAGCTGAACCCTGGGAATGTCCAGGAGGCCTCTTGAGGAGGAGTAGAGGAGCAAGAAGAGGACACCAGTGCCAGGGGCTCTGACAGATAACCAAGACCCAGCTCATATAGGGCCTTAAAGTTGAGAAGACCCACCTTGAAAGGACCCTCCACCTGACTGGCAGCCAGTGCAGAGCACACAGGACTGGAGTCACATGACTTGACTGCGATAGGCCAATTGCAACCAAGCCACAGCATTCTGCACTAGCTGCAGCCTGTGGAGGGTCCTGCCATGACCCCCAGGTACAGAGCATTGCAGCAGTCAATCTTAGAAGTCACAAAGGCATCTACTAGAAGTCGGTAGGTCCTCAAGGTGGAATGAGTGGCTTAATCCGGGCAATGTTCTGCAAGTGGTAAAGACCACTGCTGACTACAGCTGACACCCTGATCTTCAATGGTGAATCTGCAATCAAGGATCCTGCCCAGATTTTGCACCGTTGGAAAGGCCACCAATGGAGCAGACCCAGGATCAAATCCAGAGTAAGCCTCCTGTTGCAACTAATCATGCCTGTGACCAGGCTCGATCACCAGCACCTCAGTCTTAGCCAGGTTGAGTCTCAACCAGCTGGAAGTCATCCAGTCATTGATTTTAGCCAGACAGCTGTTAAGCACATCAACCATTCCTGATGTTCCGGGTGAAATACAAATAAAGTTGTGTACCATCTGCATAGCAGTGAAACTCCACACTGTATTATCAAATGATCTCGTCCAGGGCAGCATGTACACTGTGAACAGCTTCAGCAACAAGATTGAGCCCTGAGATACTCTGCCTGACAGAGGCATTGGGGAGGAGAAGAAATTCCCATCACTACCGCTGCACTCTGCCCAAGAAATAGGAATCAAACCATTTGATGACTGTACCAGTGAGTCCACACAATTCACAGAGCTGATCAAGAAGCATGACATGATCCACAGTGTCAAAGCTGGGAGAGATCAAGAAGCACAGGAATTCACCTGTCTCCTCTATCTCTAGCCCTGAGCACATCATTATGCACTCTTTAGATCAATTTCCATGCTATGCCAGGCCTGAAAACCTGACTGGAAAGGCTCATAGATATCTAGGTGATCCTCAAGCTGATGTGCCACCAGTTTCTCAACAACCTTGCTCAAAAATGGCAGGTTGGAGATTGGATGGCAATTTGTCAGGACGTCTGGATCAAGGGAAGATTTCTCAGGAGGGGCTTCACCAGTGCTTCTTTCAAAGCAACTGGAAGACCACCTCTGCCATTCAGCAACTGGCAATCCTGGTGAACACTGGGTCAACTGCATCGACACATCCCATTAAGAAATGCATTGGTGCAGGGTCAAGTTCACAAAGAGGTACTTCTACTCCAAGATCACCTTAGTCACTTCAGACACCTCCACTGGCCTAAAGTTCTCCTAGGCAGACTGAGTGTCTGCAAGACTCCTAACTCAATCACACAAGGCAAATACCTCCTAGCGGAATCCCCAACTGGATAGTTGACACTCTGTTGGAGAAAAACAGCAAATTCTTCACATAAAGTGGTTGAAATGCTTTTTTCTGCCAAAGACAGGCAGGATGTAAAAGCCTGTCAATGGTCCAAAACAGCTGAGATGGTCTGTTTCTTCCTGCAGCAAATTCCCAGAACAGAAATTCTGCCTTCTTATGGAAAATTGCCCCTGGTACTCAATATAGTGAGAACACAGGGCCAGCCTGTTGGCCTTCAGCTGGGTCTTCTGCCAGCAATGCTCCAACATCTGACCCCTGATCTTCATCACCCTGAAATCCCAAACAAACTAAGGGATGTCAAGTGAGAGGATCTGTGTCATATGTGGACTGGTGCGATGGAATCTAGAGCTTCAGCTACCACTCCATTATAGGTGGTCACTGCCTCTCCGGTGCCAATCTCACACACTGCATCAACCCTAGATAGGTCAGCTAGAACCAATTGTCCCTCTGGGTCAACACCTCTTAAGGGCTGATAACGGACCATCTCCACAGGGAGGAACTTTCAGGAGGCCCCAAACTGAATTCCACCATGCAGTGATCAGACCAAATAACCCGATCAATCTTGAGGTTATCAATCTCAAGACTCAGCTGGAATGCCAGATTGAGTGCATGGCCATGTTGATGGGTAGCAGCAGTAACTGTTTGTGACAAGCCCAGTGACTGCATCAACTGGAGGAGGTCGAACTGATACATGAGGATTAATTGTCGACCAAGGCATTGAAGTCCCCAAGATCAAACATCTGGGGCCTCCAACACCTGGTTAATGATGAAGTCAACTACCTCCTGCAGGAATTCCTCCCCTCCCAGGAGGGCAGTAAACAAGGAGAATCCTGCAATGTGCACCTGCACCCCCACTCACGATGACACACTCAAAAGATCAGGTGCTACCAACTGGGTGCCCCAAGAAGCCCAGACTGGATCGAAAAATGATGGGCACTCCCCCACCCCTGTGATCCTTCCTCAGACAGTGCACCATGGTATACCTGGTGGGGGATATGTGCTCAAAACAGGGCCCACATCACCACCCAGCCAGGTCTCTGTGATGCAAGCCAGGTCAACAGAAGAAATCAAATCCATCAAAATGGCTCTCTTGTTCCTCATCGACTTGGCATTGCAAAGCACTGCCTGAAGAAGATTAGAGGATGAGGCCAGTCCTCTAGCTACCTGCTCACTTGGTCTGGTGGGAACTCTTGGTACTGAAACCAAACACGTTTGATCTCTCCCTAGGCTGCATTTACACTTGTGAATACTTGCTCCAGAAGTAGCAATATCGCCAAATCAATAAAAATTTCTACACAGAACATACTTTATCCCTGAACACCTCCATAACAAGCACATTAGTATTGTTAACATGATACTTTATTGAAAATTATGAAGTTAAACAAGTATCCTTATGCATATATTTGAAATTTTTATGTAAAAGAAATTGTGTGTATGAGCGGCTAGAACTCATTGTAAATGAGTTTTGGCTCCATTGTGCTATCCTATTTCCTGTTGTTTAGGAAATAAACTATTTTACTGCTACTGCTACTACTAACACTGATTTATACAACTCCAACCAATGCCAGAAGTGTAAGATGACTCAAGGATAGCTCCCCATGTGGAAATTGAACATTACACATAAAGAACCTTCAAACAAAGAACATGAGAGGGTGCCACCAACACAAATTAGTAGGCAGTGCACCTTAAATTGAGAGACAGAAGAAAACAAAATAAACAGTGCACCCACCCCCAAAAAGCTCTGTACACAAGATGGCCCCATTCAGGGCCAGCCAGCTCTGAGTGTCACATTCAAACAGATAATGTGATCCACACCAACGCACTATCTGTTTGAATATATAATCTTGGTAGCACAGTGCACAGCAAGTGGTAACCATGTTCAGCGCATAACACTATCAGGGTGCAGGGCTGAAGACCGCCCATAGGGGTACAGTCGGACACACAGTGGTTAGTGTCATTGCTGCCATGGGTGATATTCAGCCCAAACATACAGGTGAGCCAATTGAGCATGCAAGGTGCTATGGGGCCATTTCTGTGCCCATTATGAGCTCATCTGTATATGAGCACTGGCCCGTGCACAGGGCCAGGTCTCCCAGTACCGATCTGTGTAAGAATGAAAGAAGAAACACCCTTGTCCTGGTAGTCTAGTGGTCCCCCTCCCAACCCCAATCATCATAATATAAAACTCCCCATTTTCTCTGGTAGTCTAATGGTCACCCTCCCCAAACCCCTGATCATCATCATAAAAAGAAAATCCTTTGTTTTTCCTGGTAGTCTAGTGGTCCACCCTCACGAGCCTCGATCATCACAATAAACAAAAACCTCCATTTTCCCTGGTAGTCTAGTAATCTCCCCTTCCTGAGTCACAATCTTCATAATAGAAGAAATCTGCCATTTTCCCTGGTAGTCTAGTGGTTCCCCTCCCGAGCCCTGAGCTGTGTGTGAATAATAAAATCCCCAATCCCTGGTAGTCTAGTGCTCCCACCAGTCCCATTCACAAATAGCCCTGTAAAACTTGTAGTGCAGCACCAGCCCCCAACCCTGACCTGCCCCATCGGTCTTTCCAAACCATCCCTGGTGGGCTAGTGGCCCCACCCTCAAACTCAGTAGACAGTGATCCACTACCCTGACCCAGTGACTGACACAGCCCTCCTCACACTGACCTCCCATACAGAAATATAAGTGTGCTGTGTACATGCAAGGCATGCCACGTCTTAATTGTGCAAAGTTTGCATGCATTTAACATACACAAAGTGAACCTAAGTGACCAGATCTACAATTGCATCAGATGCTCATCCTGCAAGCTTGACATGTGTGCAGCAGGTAAGCTGGTGCAAAAATCTTCTAAAATCACTTTAGATTCATATTGAATGCTTGACATGAGTGCAGCAGCTAAGCTGGCGTGAACATCATTTAAAATCACATCAGGATCACAGGTGGCATGCTTGCTATGCATGCAGCACCTAAACTGGTGCAAATCTCATCTAAAAACTTCCATTTCTATTTCTCATACTACTACTAGCAATTAGAGTCATTGAAATACCATTTCACTGATTTCCCATTAAAATTAGGTAAACTCATTAATTCTGACCATTAAATCTTTTGCAAATTGTTTAATGGCTTTTGATTTTGTCATTAAATTGCCATTAATTTGTAAGGCATTGTTTACTTACTGCATTAAATGCCTAAGATACTGTTGGGAGTCATTTAAAAGATTATTTATCATTTAATAGATCGGTAAATCCCATGCAAACAAAAACTCAATCATAAAAAAGCACTGAAATGAATGACTCAAACTATTAAAAGACTGATTAAAAAGCAAAGAAAATATAACGCTTTCTTAAAAATAAATCATTAATGCTCTAGAATGCTTATAAACTAACTCAAATAAAATGCAAAACATGATCAGAAAAGCAAGATCCAGGTGGGAATATAATTTGGCATATAATGCAAACAAAACAAACAACAAAAATTTTATTCTTACATTAATTCTTTAAAAACCTAAAAGCCAAGTTGGACCATTATTAGATAATAATAACACTCTTATCTATGATTCAGAAACAATTGTGGACTTACTTAACACTCAGTTTTGTAAAACTGTCACCAACCATCTAATGACAAATCAGTACTGACATTATCTAACTTCACTAGTGATACACCTAGCAGTCTATCTAAAGATATAATTTACAAAACGTTGTTAACCCAAAAGGGCAAATATAGTCCAGGCCCTGACAACATACCGAGCCATCTATTATTTTTATTGGCAGACATTTTGGCAGAAGCCTTGAAATTAATATTTGACCTTTTTCTTGCTGCATGTTATGTCTCACATGATTGGAAGTATGCTTATATTGTCCCCATATATAAACAAGCATTTGTCAATGCCGAATGTTAAACCTTGCTGGCATTGGCATTGGTAGTGAGGAGTTAAGAGCTGCATAATAGGAATGGCAGTGAAGTATTGAACTGAACCCAACCTCACCACCACCCTGCAGATGCTGACACCCACTGGGGTGTGCCTTTGGGTCGTCAGGCATAAAAGCCATGCCATTTCACCAAACCCTACTCTACAGACACTGACAAGTGTCCACGGTGTGCCTGGGGTCTTTGACCCTTATGCTCATCCCATTCCATCCAGGAAATAAAGTAAGATGGGTCCTGTACAGGAGAATGGGGTGGTTTCACCAAGCCAAGGCACACCTCAATGCCTCTCACTGGCTGCAGGGTGTGGAATGGTATAGGCATTACAGGTGAGAATCCCAAGTCACACCCTGATGCCTATCAATCTCTACAGGGTGGTGCGTTATGGTCAGAAACCCCAACGCCACAGGCATTCATTGGCATTACTTCACATTTTCAACATGGGTTTTTGTGACCCCCACCTTATGAACAGTGGCAATATCAGTTTGATAACTAAAGCTGATTTTGCACAGTGACTATGCCATTTGGCACCACAGGTGCGAAAACATATTTCAAACAGGATGTGAAAAATGACAGCTGAACTGTTCATGGGGAGGTACAGAAAATGGCAATGTGAAAATCTACAGTGAAAATATTAAAACTTGTGAAGTCACAAGCGTGCATAGAAACTGTGCAATGCACACCTAATGCAATTAGTTTGGGGATTTTTACAGCAGATTGTCAACACGGCATGTTGGAACCTCTGCTTATGAACAGTGTCACTGTGATTTTCTTAATCTGTCCCCAAACAGTGATTTCCCACAGCAACCATGCATTTCTGCACTGGAAGTGCAAAACACATTCGGCCTTGGTGTGAAAAATGACAGCTCTACTGTTCTTAAGGAAGTGTGGAAAAATGGCAGTGGTGAAATCTGGACTGAAAATATTAAAATCCTTGAACTTAACGAGGGTGTGTGGAACCTGTGCATTGATTACTCGTAATACAGTCATTTTATGGACTTTTCACCAAATTCTTAACTTCATTTTAACACCTCTGCTCAAGAACAGTGTCACTGTGATTTTCTTAATCTGTCCCGAACATTGATTTTGCACACCAACTGCGCCATTGTGTGCTACATGTGCAAAAACACGTTTTGGGCAAGATGTGAAAATGACAGCTGTACTGCTCATAAGGAGGTATGGTAAAATGGCAATGTTGAAATCTGGAAGAAAATATAAAAATGTGTGAACTTGTAGGTGTGCATAGGGCAGCACTGCATATAAGTAAAACAGTCGTTTTAGAATTTGTTCACCAAATTTACAACATAGGGTTTTAGGGGCCTACCTCATGAACTGTGACACTGTCATTTCATAAATCAGTCCCAAAATGTGGTTCCACACAGTGACCACGAAATCACTTTTCGGGGCTGATTAACAAAATGACAGTGACAGAATTCATGAGGTGGGTCAAAAACACCATGTTGAAATTTGGTGAAACAAATTCCCCAAAATGCCAGACTATGCATCAAAGCTTAAAACCCTCTTTACTCCATTATACAGCTTACCAGCATTTCTTCAGTTTGCGGTCGGCTTTGAAGAGTGCAGGCGTTTCCGGTCACAAAGATCGTTGCACCAGACTCCAGAGAGAAGTATGGGGTGAAGAGGAGGGTGTAGGAGGCAGGGTGCATAGAGGGGTGGGTGCAGGTGGGGGATAGGGGTCAGGACAGTCATCGAGGGAGCTTTTTTTGCAGGTTGTTTTTTCCTTGATGACACGGGCCTTGTGCCACGCTGGGGTGGGCTTCCAGCGTGGCAGTTGGAAGGCTGTTTGGGGGCAGTGGAGCCGATGCAGGATTGGGCACCCCATTGGCCGCCAGACTGTTTGGGTTAGTTGGCCGCCAGACTGTTAGTCTGTTTGGGGGGACAGTGGAGCCGGGATTGGCACTCTGTCAGCCATACAAGAAGTGTTGCCATGCTGGGGTGGGCTCCCAGCATGGCACCTGAACTCTGTTGGGGGGGCAGGAGAGCCAATTAGGAGTTGGGCACCTCTATCGGCCATACAGTGTGTGCGTGGGGGCATATGAGCATGCTGTATGCGTGTGTGTGGGGGAGGCATGAGCACACACGAGCATGCACTATCTTATCGCTGCTCATAGCGGAGCTCTCCTTTCAACTGTAGGGCACTGCATTTCAACTGCTGTCGTAGACAGCCTGCAGCATCGTTGGTGAACTGTGGCTGCGCCTGCAAACACACTGACTGAATTGAAAGACAGGGTGCCACACCTATGAAAACTCGGATGATGGCACTATGTTTCTTGCACATGCATGCAAGCAAACATAAAAGGGCCTAAGAATAGGTGGGAAAATTATTGCCCCATAAGCCTCCACATCCTCAGTTTGTAAAATCCTTGAGAGAGTATAATAAAAGACATGATTGCACCAGTTCTAAATATTTGCGATCCTGAACAACATGGGTTTAGAAGTGGACATAGCTGCATTACCAATGTGATGTGCTTTTATGAAAATATTAGTTCTCTAGATAAAAGGATTCCTTGTGATATTATATTTATAGACTTTAGTAAGGCATTTGACGTTACGCCACATTGGGCCTTATCTCAAAACTCTGTAAATTGAATGTCAATTCTCTTTTGACAAACTGGATATTAAATTGGCTATGCTTCAGGACTCAACAAGTTATCATTAATGGAAAAAAATCAGATAGTTGCTCTATATTAAGTGGTGTACCACAGGGATCCATTTAGGGCCTTGTCTTTACAAATATTTATTTCTGATGTAACCAAGGAATGTTCACCTATTAATATTAAGTATGCAGATGAGCGTTAAACTAGGGGGTGCTTGTACATCGGATTTTGACGACAAATTATTCAGAAAGATTTAGACTATATCACTGAATGGGTAAACAAATGGGGTATGAAACTGAACACATCAAAGTGTAAAGTTATGCACTTGGGTTCTACCAACTTACATAATCAATATACACTGGCTGGTTCTATGCTGGTTCAAACATCAGATGAAAGGATTTGGGAATTATGATTTCTGATGATTTATCATATAACAAACATGTACATGAAATCATTAATAGATCCAATAAGGTTATTTGGTCTATTCTTCAGAATATTAGATCTAGAGAATGTACTGCTCCCTTTATTTAGAGCATATGTTAGGCCACACTTGGAATATGCCTCTCAGCTTTGGAATCCATATAAAAATCAGAATGTCAACTACTGGAGGGTGTTCAGAGAAAATTCACACAAAAAATCTAGGTTCGAAAAAGTGCCATATTGTGAACATATTGACTCCCTAAAGCTCATGTTACTCTCTACTTGTCACCTTCAAGGTGATCTTTTGATTTTGTTTGATATTATTAAAGATCCATACCTTATGTGTGAAATTGGTCTAGAGTTTAAGGATCACTCTTATGAGTTCAAGGGACATCTATTACATTCGATTCAGAAATCATTTAATTGCATTAAAAGAAATATTTTTATACTATAAGAGTAATTGGACCTTGGAATAAACTGCCACTTCATGTGGTTATTAGTAATAATAATAATAATAATAATAATAATTTTATTTATATAGCACCTTTCAGTGTATCAAAGGTGCTGAACAATTTAAAACAGTTCAGAACACTACATAAAAACAGAACATGTACGTAAAATCAACATACAACGAAATAGAGTATTAATAATAAAATCCAAGCTTTTATAAATAACTTAATTATCTAAAAAAGCCATATTCCACAAATAAGTTTTCAAATCCCTCTTGAAAAGTTCCACGGAGGTGCACTGCTGTAACCGAGTAGTGAAACTAAGAAAATATTTAAATATCGATTAGACACATTGATAAATTCTGGCTATAAGCTGATCTATTTTTCATTGTTTTAGTATGGGAGCATTATGGATTTTGGCCTTCTCACTCCCTAACCAACCTTAGTATGAACCTTAGTATATAGTTAGCCAACACCTCATTCCAGATGTGTGAAGAGGGCCTCTGTGGTGTGAAGCTTGACCTTTTGTTTTGGATCATGCCAATCTCCTTATGCATATTTAGTGCTACATATGTGTTTCTTCATGACTGTTGTACAGCTGTTAGTACCTGAGAATGGTTCTACCATTACAGTAGCTTGAGTGCTATTTAGATAGGGCAGAGGGCAGTTGCCCCCACACACACAACACTGTGTGCCTAGGTTATTCTTATGGTGTGGCAATAATGACATTAAATTAAGATTTAATTTTTGGCACAATGATTGTCCCCTAGGCCTGTGTGTGCTCACACTGTGGGTGCACTCCTGATTTGACAGTATCTGTATTGCATTGTCTACTCTCTCCACCTATTTGCATGCGTCATCACATGAGACATGAAGAGATTCAACCAAGCAGTGCATGAGTCACATGAGCGCGACACTGTCTTTCCGCCACAGAGTAGACAGGCTCACACGCAGCTTGGAGAGTCAGTGAGCACTGAACTCTCAATAGCAGTGTTGCAGTGGCATATTTTGTTGGTCTACTCTTAGTGGTCTCATTTCCTTGGTAGTTGAAGGGGCAAGGGGTGAGCTAGAAACTAACTCAATGACTTGGCTACCTTTCTACACTACTAGGCTTACCTCATAATAAAAACAGCATGGACCCCTACAGCAGCAAGCTAGACCTAGCAGCAACAGCAGTGTGGGCAGCCCTCACAGGCCTTGATCAGTGCAGTGTGGCAGCAGCCACATCAGCAGCCAACCAAGAAGAAAGCAACACAGGTTAGGTGGGTTCAGTTGGTTAGGCAACTTGCTTGTGGACCATATTAGGGACCAGGAATGGTCAGTTCCATCATCCAACTTCTGGCAGAAGGACAGAGGAGGAGTGGACTGAAAACTGGGCTGGTGACACACTGGGCCAGATGCAGGTTCCAGCCAGATGGCCAGGTAAGTAAAAGTAAATCATTTTTTCATAGGGGGCTTGGAAGGAGGAAGGACTGAAATATTGCTGTGCTTTTTCTCATTTTGCACCTTTGGGCAGCTTCACAACCCATATAGGAGGGGTATTGAATGGAATGGAGTTGAGGAGAGAGAGACTGAGGCAACTGTTTTTTTTTTTTTTGGGGGGATGTCAAACTTCAACCAGGAAAAAAATGGTTATTAACTGAAATGGTTTAAGCTTAAATCTGATGCACTGTGCTGGGGTATAGACAGATGAATCTTGTACATTTGAATTTTCTGATTTGCATACCACTTTTCAATTACAGCAAATAAGTTTTACCTTTTAGAGATGTTCCAGACATTCAAGAGCTTGCCTTCCAGGAGCTAACTGGCACCTAGCCTCCACTGGTTGTTGACTCCCCTGTTGAAATCTGAAAAAGCACCCTGCCAGAAAGTCTAAATTTACAGGACATCCTCTGTGTGAGCAGCATGTTTTCCATGAGGGATGGATGAGGGACAGAGCAGTTGTCAGGGGTAAAATGAGGGCTGTCCCTTGCAATCTGAGATGGTTGATCAGTATGGTATGCATAGATTATTTGAGCCCCACTATAGTTGAAACACTTGCCCCCCAGTGAATCTGATTGCCCCCCTGCACTCATTACCATTATGACATAGGAAAAGGAAAGTGCAGGGGTGCATGACATTAGAAATGAATGGGGGTATTTTTACTACTATTTTGTATATTATGATGCTGAGTTGGAGATTAATGAAGGCCACCACTTGACTAACAAGGCCCTTGTTAGTAGTACAGTGTGCCTTATTAATCTCAACTCTACCATCATAATGTATAATCAATAATAAAAATAACTCCATTCATTTCAGAGGGGCACGCCTTAGCACTCTGTCTCATGGGCATCATCTCTTAAAGACTCCTGTCTCTTGCTCCCAAGTAGAGATGCAGCAATTTAAATTCCGCCGGTGAAGTGAGCATAGAAGTGGGCAATGCAAAGTGCTCACTCCGCCTTGTCATTACCACTTAGCGTTAAGGCGGAATAGTCAGAAATAAAGGCGACGTCATTGTTTTTAATGGTCTTCGCATTCCTCATTATGATTCTAAGTGATTCACTTGGTGTTTCAGATTTGGCAGACCCCCACACAGCACATGGTTTACAGTACTATAAGCCATATGCTCTTTAGCTAGGCAGGAAAAAAGTGAGTCATACAAGCAGACACTTTACTTTCTCCTGTGCAGACAGAGAGAGAGAGTAGTGTGTTTGTGACTGCTGATACTTTTAGATCAGAGCGAGGAGATTTAAACTTTGATTTAGACCCAACAGCTTTTTAAAAGCTACATTTTTTGTCTTTCTGTACTCTTTTTACTTAATTTGTTCTTTCTGTAAATTTTATTTTTCTTACCTTTATAAGTAGTTAGTTGTTTGTCTGTGTCTGTGTGACTGTGTGTGTATGTTGTGTGACAGTGTGAGTAGTGATTGCTCGGACTGAGGGAGCTCTGTGGGATAGATGGACTAGGGTGAGGGAATGACTGAGACTGGGCAGCTCTGGGAGAATGTGATAGTGGTAAGCATTGTACCATGTGCATGTGTGGCGGGCATGGGTGACCATTCCTGTTGGACTGCTCAAAACTTGTGAGTGCCCCCAAAGCGAGAACCAGCACCGCCTCCTGTCCATGACTCTGAGGCAGTTAAACCACCACCACCAAGTCCAGCAACAGGTCCTCTGGAGAAGGCCGCGTGGGGGGGCAGTGTACTGTACTGCTGCAGTAACAGTCACTAGTACTAATACCAGTAAAGACAGCACAAAGAAGTACAAAAATCACATAGCCGAGTGGATAGCAGCTTCACATCACTGAAATTATTATGTAGCACAATAAAAGTGTCTGATTTGAACACGTCACACACATCCTCACACACACACTAAGTAATGCATAGCAAATTTGAAAACTTCAGTAATATAACCACATATTTTAAACAAACTAAAAGTATGCACTGCTGCAGCACAACAATCAACAAAAAGGCAAGAAATATTGAAAATATCACTGTGTGTACATTAACACATTTAAACAAGAAAAATATCACCAAACAGAAAGCACTGTCTTTTCTTCAAGTTAATCTACCTACACACAGATACACTCCTCCCCAAAGCACACTTACACTGTCTCTCAGTACACAGACTGAATATTTGTACATTAACATTCAAAATCCATACACAAACAATAAGCGCTTGATGTTATGAACACAGGAGGGTTTCCTATAATCGATGAACTAAAGTGTCAATAAAAAGACTCAAAAGGCTTTTTAACAACTTTGAGGTTTGAATCACAGAGACTCTCAAACAGATTGTCTCCTACAGCTTCCTACACACACTACGCAAACTGATTCTGTGCAGAACAATCTAGAACCCATGTGACCTGAAATCCCATGAATCACTTCAAAATTTGCCTTTGGAGCTTAAAACAAAGGCGAAGTGAGGCAAAGTGGAAAGCGAATGTAGAAGTCATTGTTTTCAATGGACTTCACATTACTCATTATAACAGCGTTGTACTCCGCTTACGCGTTGAGGAGCACTCCGAATTGACTTCACTCCACAAATCACTTGGAAGTGGAATTGAATTGGAACCATAATATCCTTTCTCCCTAGTACCAGGTAAGAAAATTCTCGTCATACCTATACTTGGTGGGTTGTCTGTAACAACATGGCTGCACTTGCTACAGTGTGTGTGTATGTGGGGGGACTGGCCATGTGGGTGGAGTGCCGAGTTATTGTGACTTTTTGTTGCCCTCAAAGTCTGTTTGCATGGCAGCATTCAAAACTATGGAGAAAATAGTTGGAATACAGGCCAGACAGAAGTGAGTAAGTAGTTCTGTGGGTAAGTGTGCATGGGGGTGGGAAGAACCACTTGTGTTTCCAATGGTATGTGTGCTACATTTCAGATGTGCAACTGAGATGAGTGGGCAAGAAAACTAAAAGTATATCACTGGTATTAGCATGCTAATGTATATGCATGCAGATGTGCTGAATTTGTATTGAAGTACAAGGAAGCCATATGTATGAAGGCAGTTTAGTATAGTGGTTAAGGGCTCTGAAATGCAAACCTGAAGGCCTGGGTTTGAATCTCATCAATCCCCATTTGTATGCTGTGTGATCCTGAGCATGTCACTTGACTTTTATGTCTGCAGTTATCAGTGACCACTTGCTTTTTGCATGCATGCCACATTCATGCAGTCTATTCAGTTTAACATAAAAAGCATGCTTGCCACACTTCTGGCTGCAAGCATTGCCACATGTATGCAGTCAGTTCAATTTAACATAAAAGCCATGCTTGCAGCAAGCATGTCAGATGGGTAGTTTTATGTGGGCAGCATGCAAAATTTCATGCAACTATTTCTGTAAGAGCTGGCCAGCCACTGACTGAACTGTATCAGAGCACGCAGTATACAGTACATGGTTGTTGGCTGACCAATAAGAACGCTAAGAAGGAGGTCACGTGATGGTGGTCCGACGGCGACAGCAGTCTCTGTATCTCTTCCACTGAAATCCACTGCTAAACTAGCGAAAATGCTCCTAACCTCATCCAGCAGCTAATAATTGGTGCAGGAATCTTTGCCAGTCCCATTGGGTGAATTCAGCATGGAAGTTTACATGAAGAAGGTGCCCACGAGCATTAACCTCCTACCCCAGAGAAAGATAAGGCCGCAAGTGCCTAAGCAGTAGTCTGCAGGCTCTACTAAAACTTCAGTTGCGTGAATGGAGCTCTCCAGAAGAGGTCCCTTGAGATAATGCAGCCATGCAAGAGTCACTCTCAAGTATACCAGCAGATATGCACCTGATTAAAAACTCTGTTGATGCCCTAACAACTAAGGTACATGACTCGGAAGCCAGGCTGGTCTTTCTGGAAAGAAACAGCTTAAACTGAGCAAGACTCGACAGGTGTCCATCAGAAACTTAAGAAGCTGGAATAGAAGCTGGAGGATTTAGAAGGGAGGAGAAGGAGGAACAATCTCCTTGTCATTGGTATACGGAGAAAGAGGAAGGGAATTCCTCAATTCTTTTCTTGCAGAAATTCTGCAAGAAAATTGCTAGTCTATCTCTGAATGGCACAGTTTATGTCATCAAAACAGCACATTGCGCCTTCACCTCCACCTCCCCTGGCTCACCACCTAGACCCATGATCTTCAAGCTATTTATTTTTTGGATAAGCAACACATTCTGGCAAAGGTGAAAGAGTTGCAGGAAATACAATGGGAAGGTGCAAGATTCATATTACACAAGATCTCCTACAATCAGTCTGGGTAAGCGACAAGAACTGCACCCAACATTTTCAAAGCTGATAGGTACCGGAAACAATTCTGAATGAAATACCCTGTGGTACTTCAGGTTAAACATGAGGACCAGTGACTGTCTTTTGAAATGCAAGAGCAGGCTGTACAGGCACGTAAAACTCTATTCCCAGATCTGTTTAAATGAGGCTGCGTGGCTAGACTGATCATGTCTGCTTTGACCCCTCATACTGTGTGTATGGGAAATAGGTGGCTGGAGAGAGGCTTTGGCTGATTAACTGCTCACACCAGAAAGTATATGGAAACAACTTGTTTGGGCTTGCTTGTATTGCTTGAACCCCAGGAGTATATTTTGTTCAGTGGCACTGAGGCGAGTTGGTGGAACTTGAACTGGGACTATGCAGATGATTGAATAATGGTGATGAGCCAGGACTGTTGGACTTGTAGCCCTGAAGGGCACCTACTGGTTCTGTAGGCGGAGGTGGCCTTTTTTTTTGCCTCCTGCACCATGCTTGGCAGTACATGGGGTGAACTTGTACAGGTTCTATGACAGGGGACATCTTTCTTTTCTTTTATCTTGAATGTAGCCACAATGTTTGCAGCACACATATGGTGGGACATTTCAGACACATTAAAGAGGCAGACCTCCTTAACATTGGGAGACTTGATTCCCTTCTGTCACAAAAAATAAGGGTGTTTTTTCTTTTGGGATGTCACTCTAATTAATAGCCTCTCTATTATCCCTCTCACTAACACTTTATTGAAGGGGGCTTCAACTTTGGCGCATGTTTCAGCCTTTTAGGCTGCTTTCCGATGTTTTTAAGGCCTGCATATTAAGGCTCGATTGGATCATGAACTCTTCTTTAAGAGGGAGGATATTAGCATGGATGTCCATCCTATGGTTTGGGTTAACCTGAACTTGGAAGATATGCACATATCTGGGTCTTTATTTCCATTTGGGGATTATGTGGGACAAATTAAGTGCCTTGTTTCAATAGACAATGAATAGATTTGTGCATATGAATTAGATTTATATTGTTTCAGCAGCTGTTGAGATGTTATACAGCTAATTTGTTTTCCCTTTTTTATTACAATAGCGGGAGGGGTGGGAGGCTTGGGAGGGGGTACATAGTGTATCAGGCTTGTGCAAAACATCACCTGACAGCATTTTTGAGGTGGTACAGTTGACTAGAACTGAGGTAGTCTAGATAGGAGATTAGTTTAGTTGGTAATGTTATTTTGAGTTGGGTGGGGGATGCGATCAGACATGCTTGAACCCTTTTGTAGTCTCTGTCTGGTCTGGGGGCAGGGTGCTGAGCCCGTAAGTTCCAAGTTTCTGGGAAAGCATGCTGTCAATATTGGAAAATGCGCTCAACAGTCTAATAGCATCTTTTGGCCTCCACCATGAGTAAGTTGTCATGAGTGGGCCTTACATTATAGTGACTTGGAATGTGAGGGGGCATAGGATCGATATAAGCAGCAAGTGATACTTAGACACCTCTTGCATTTGAGAACAGGGATTGCCTGCCTATAGAGACACATCTTTGGAGAGAGGATGTTCTCCTTTGTGCAGGAGTTGGGTTGGATAGGCCTATAGGTCAGGCATATCTACGAGCCGAGGAGGAGTGGCCATATTGATCACAAAAGGGTTCCCTTCTGGTTGGAACAAGAGGTCTGGGATCCCAATGGTCACTACATCCTGCTGCATGGAACATTGGAGTCTCAGAAGATTCTTCTGGGTTTGATTTATGGCCCAAATGCAGATTCTCCCAGTTTTATATACAGCTGTTAGGGCTTATAGCTACTAATCTGCACAAGTTGACCTTTTAGGAAGGAATGGAATATCACCTCACACGCAACCCTAGATAGGTCAGACTCTAAAAGACGTGGTCTGTCTCCAGCCCAAAGGGCCTTGAAAGATCTCATGCATGGGGCAGACCTAATAGATGTCTGGAGAGTGTTGAACCCTGATGAATGCCAATATACCTTTTTCTTTTTCCTTAAGTCCACTCTAGAATTTATTACATTCTAGCTAGCTCTTTTTGCCCTGTCTGGCATAGTTGGCTCAACTATACAGGCCAGGGTTATATCCGACCAATCACCATCTTATTGGGCCCTGGAATCAGGAGAGATGCCTTGTGGTGCCTGAATAACCAGTTGCTTCAAACCCAGATTCTCTCTCAGTTGTTAAAGACTTCACCTCCCATTTCTTAGCAGACAACAAAGGGTCAGTGACTAGAACAGACGTTGTATGGGCGGCCATGAAATGTGCCTTAAGGAGAGAATTCATCCCTTTGGCTGCCACTAAGTCTAGACAAACTAAAAACAGGTAGAATGTCTGCTCAGTTCCATCAGGACCCTTGTGCATAACTTAGCCGTCCAGTCTCCAGATGGGGTCTGGGTTAAGCATTACTTGCAAGCCCAATACTCTGACTTGATGTGTCAGAAAACTGAACTTTCCTGAAATGCACCAAGTTCAAGTATTTGGATGCAGGAGACAGAGGGGCAAACTGTCGCTATTAGACTGAGGAGCGGAAGCTTCAGATTCATCCTGGGCCTTTGTTTTGATGAAATTGGTCTTGTAATTACTGAACCTAGAGACATAGCTGCTGGATTAAGCCAGTACTACCAAAGCCTGTACTCTGAAGATGGGGCTGTTCAGCCCTCTGATGGTGATATAATGGACTATCTCCAATCGGTTGAACTTCCCAAGCTGTACCCTTGCTGAGGTAAGGTTCCGAGGTAGTCATATTACTGTTTGGGAAGTTGAACAGGCCATTGGGCAACTCCCCTGGATAAGTGCCGGGTCCTGATGGTTTATCAAATAACCTTTATAAAGCATACCTATCAGAGCTGGCTCCTTTATTGGTAGAGGTATATAATTCTTGGTATGAAGATAGGCTTTGAAGTCTACCTTCCTGAAGGCACTCATTACTCTAATCCCTAAGGAGGAGATCCCCAGTACCCTGGGAATTATCGACCCATTTCACCACTCAATTCTGATGTGAAATCCTCACTAAAGTCTTAGCCAATAGGTTAGGGCCCTTATGTGCACTCTCATTGGTAGGGAGAAAGTGGGTTTTATAACTGGTAGGTCCTCAGGGGATCACATGCGGAAAATGTTACATCTTCTCTTGGCATCAAGGGACTCAGATTCCCAGGCTGTTCTGCATCCCTTGATGCTGAGAAGGCCTTCGACCAGGTCTCCTGGGACTTCCTTTTCTGCTATGGCCCACTTTGGTTTTCCTGAGGATTTCATTAAATGGGTTCAACTGTTATATACCTCCCCAATGGCTCAAGTTTGGTGTAATGGCATCCTCTCCTATCTCTTTCCTCTGTGCCAAGGTACCAGACAGGGCTGCCCATTATCCCTCTCCTGTTTAACTTGTCTCTGGAGCCCCTGATTAGAAGACTGGTCTCTTCGCTGGGATAAAGGGATTAAAGTGGAGGAACATCACTATGCCCTTTCAGCCTACACTGATGAGTTGTTACTGCACCTGGAGGAGCTGCTGATGGGTATACCATCCCTCTTGGCAGAGGGGAAGCCATTTCTAAGGTCTCTTACTATAAGCTTAATCTCTCAAAACCAAGATATTCCCAATGAATAATAAAATCACTCAGACAGAAATAACTGAATACCTTCTCTCATGGGAGGCGAAGTCTTTAACATACCTGGGCATCAAGGTGGCCAGAGATACACCTCAAGATGATCATTTACATTTTCTGGGCTGTTGAGCACATTAAAAGCTGACTTAGACAGGTGAGGTGCTCTTCCCCTATCGTTATGGGGAGAATCAATATTGTTAAGATGAATGTGCTCCTCGCCTTCTTTATCCAATGGGCATGCTTGATATCTTTTCCCCAAAACTTGGTTCTCTAAACTTCAAAAATACTAACTGCCTTTATATGGAAGGGAAAGGTGTCAGATGAGCCTACTTTAAACTTACAGCTCTTGAAATCTCAGGGCGAGCAAGCAACCCCTCCTTTTCACATACTATGGGCGCTTCACATCAGCAAACTGGCCTACTGAGTTAAGGGTGTCGATACAGAAAGAGCTCAGACTTACACACCTCTGTGGCTGAATATAGAGATCTTCCTGGCTGCCAAGAATCACTGTGTTAGCTCATCCCTAGTGTACACAACTCCTAGGCTGCTTCCTAAATCCCTAAGGTACACTCCTATTGGTTGGTTCCTCAGGGTGTTACATCAAGTGCAAACTCACCTTTCTCTTAATTGGCACCTGTCCCTCAATCCACCCATATTGGGCAACCCCACTTTCAAACTGAACATAAGCCTATCTCAGTCATGTATTGTACCTTCTTAATGGGGAAAAAATCTCTGCTTTACTCTGGGGAGAAATAGTTTAATTCCTGAATATCCAGTCCCATTTCAAGGTGCAGGACAAGTTCTTCTTTAAGTATAAGCAGCTCAAAGGAGCCATCACTTTCTTTATGGGAAATATGTTGAGGCACAACCTCCCAAAACTGAGTTGTTTTCAATTCTGCAGGTTGCAGATCAGCCACATGCGGTTTCTAAAGCATACAAAGAATTACAGTCCTTGGATCCCCATCTGACTAAAGGTGTCTGTTACTATTGGACCCAATAGCTTTCCTTGCAGCTGAAGTAGATTTCTGGAAAAAGTATGGAGAACATGTATGAGTTTGTAAAGCTTACAGGCTACGCATAGTCCAGTTTAACATACTGCACAACTTATACTTTACACCAGTGAAGCTCTACAAAATAGGTAGGCTCCCTTCCCTAACTGTTCACAGTGTTCCAGAAATGAAGGGACCCTATACCATATGCGGTAGACTTGCCCAAAAGCTCAGGTTTTCTGGCAATCCTTCAGGAAAGCCTTAGACCCAATTATTGGGCTTGATCCACTATTCACTCATGAGGCCTGTATATTGAATCATTTCCTTGTGGAATCCCAAAGTCAGGAAAGCACATATGGCAGTAATTTCAGCTGTGGCCAAACTGGTGATCATGAGACACTGGAAGGAGGATTCACTTTCCCTGGTGATAGAGTGGCACAGGAAACTCTTCTGGCTCTCCAGTTGGATAAACATATTGCTTCAATGTGCAACAGACTTAATGTTTATCAGAATAATTGGGGATCTTTAAATGCTTTGATCACCATATGGAAGCCTTGATTTTACTTAGCTTGAATGCCTCAAGTAAACTCCAGATTAATTAACTGATGACAGCAACCAGCATGGGGTGGGATAGGGTGGTATGGGGGTAGTTATGTGTATTTTAGAATAGTGAATTTGGTTTGTATTACAGTAGGTATTTTATTATTTTTGATGGGTGTAGTCCTTGGGTCTGCACTGGTTGCCTGTATACCCATTACTTTCTTTTAAGTTATAATAATGACAATAAAGTATACTGATTTACAAAAAAAAAGAAGACATGCTAAGAAAATACAGCGCCAGCAAAGAGCTTCCTGCCAAAAATGATCAGTTAAAACCTTGCAGAAATCCAGAGTTCTCCATGCAACAGCCAAAACACCCAATCAAAAGATCCACACACACACAGGTAAACCTTATAAACCCCTAATGACCTCGACTTACAAAAAAAAGTATCATGTCAGGAAAGCGAACCCTGGCAGCAAAACCATCACAGTGACACAACCAATTCGATATCCACAGTGTTGAATGGGTTGTTGAAGCAAAGTGCCAATACACCAACTCCCTGTGTTGACCACTCTCCTTGAAATCCCCTGATTTGGTAATCTATAATTCCAGGGGTGCGAGGCAAAGCCCCCCACAAACAATAAAGGACTCTGGTGCTGAAGCAGTCCATTGACACTTTGCACGACGATGCGATCGCTGTCAGCAAAGTGGTGTTGCAAAATTGTTCAACAATTTTGCTGTTGATGTGACTTTGTGAAGCCAAAAACTAAGGAACAAATGAAATCATAAAGCCCAACCAAAACCTACATATACAAAACATCACTACAAACCCTACAACATCAGGTAACCCACACAGACCATTCATGACTTGATCCACTGAACCTAGACTAACACACCTACAAAACCTAGCCCCAGATTGCCCTAACCCACTATGCCATGAAGCCAGCACAGCTTCCAACCAAACAAACTGCATCCTTTACACACATAACATGCCAATACCAACTGCAAACTTTACACCCATAACATGCTAATACAGTCAAAGTCTTATGCAGGGCATTGCCACATGCACCTTAGTGCAGAGGGGCTCTGCCCCCACACCCCATACTAAATATAAATAAACCCAGACTGCACTACAGTTGGATATGGCAAAATACCAGCATGGCAATAACATCTGTGCAGTGTTATTCAATGTGATATGTTTGACTCTCTATTATCGCGGTTGTTCACATTCATTCATCATCTTGACTGGGTACTGCAGCAGTTCTCACCTACCCTGTGAGTGCACTTCTTCATTACTTACTATGGCATGGTCCACCACCAGGACCACTGTCACATTACTTGATGAGAATCAGCAGGTGGGAGGAAGATGGCCCTCCTTTCCCAGCCCCACCAGGGAAGGGCAATCCATGTAGATCATAGGGTCATGTATGGGGAGTCAGAGACAGGCCTGACAGCCCACCTGTGATGACCATAATCAGAAAAGCTTTATGGAGAAAGGAAAAAGAATACTAGAGAACACAACAGGAGTTATTATTGGGTATGGATTCAAAACTGAACATATAGAAAATACTTTTACACACAAAAATAGTAGGGATTTGGAATAATGTACCCTCTGATATTGTTAACAGTGCATCAAACTCTATGCTCAAAATTGAAATAGACCAATACATAAGAATGGGTGACATCAAAGAGTTGTACCACTGAGAAGGAAGAAGAGTTCACTATGGCATCCTCGGCCTTCTTCTGTCTGTTATGACCTTTATATGAACTTTACTATTTGATAGAGGGCACTTTTCTCCAGTTGGTGCTCTTGTACCCTCAGATAGTGACTATTTAAAGGGAGGTCCATCAAATAATGCAAAGGGTTCTGGGCACAGAACTATCATCTGATCCTTGCATCCTTCTTTTGATACTTTATTGGGGACTTAGCACAGGTGATGGAAAGGGTCCTCTGAGGGATCCAGCTTTGGCCAATGCAATGAGAACTACTTTGCAATATTGGATGGCCCTTCTGCCCCAATATAGCACACTGGTTCAAAATCTCACTACCTGTATGAAACTAGAGAGAGACCAACAATTCTCTATGGAAAATCACACAGATTCTCTTAAATTTGATAACTCCTGGAGGAAACAATCCAAAATGGACATTTCCCAAATTGAAAGATAACACACATGGCTTGAATGAGACTCTGGGTACTTCAGAAAAAACTCTATTTTGTCATCTCCTTGAGGAGACTCTAAGTCAGTAAGGGACAGTGTCTAGTTCACTATGTAACAGTATGTGGTATCTAACAGTTTAATGGGTGTACTCAACCACAATGTGGAGTAATGTTTGTGCAACTTGTTAATAGCTAGTATGTTTGTATTCCTGGTTTATGCAGCCTAGGAAGGTGAAGCTGGTTCCCTCCACTAAACCACAGGTGTTGCTTTTAATTTAATTGGTGTATACAACCACAGTGTGGAGTAATGTTTCTGCAACTTGTTGATAGTCGAAGCCTAGTTGTATGGTTGGATGTTGGAAGTCATTTGTAGTTACTTTGACCACATATACTGTCTGTTCCTTGAGGGACTTACACCTGTAGGGATACCAGGAAGGCAAAGGAACCCTCTTGTGGCAGATTCCACTCCTACAGGTGCCATGTGAATGTGATTCCTTTGGCTAAATGTACCATAGGAAGGATCCCAAAAGACATACACAGCAACAGCTGCAAACATACTATAGGTAAGCAATGTGATGATTGAGGAATTCTAGTGAGTCGAGCCACACAGAGCATGCATGAGGGCTAGGCAGCTGAGAAGCAGTGCTGCATTTTCCACTCATGCAGATCAGCATCCTATAACTGTTTCAACTTTTGCCATTTACTATGTTTTTAGGCATATAAGATATGGAAACTTGAAACAAATTCCAAGCTGCCTAATATGTTTTAATAAAGTTACTTCCCTTTGACACATACTGCCATTACTACCATTAAATGGGAACCCACTGAAACTTCTTGTGGCAATTAGTAGCAGCAGCAGCAGTGAACTGCCTGGAACACAGAGCTCATGATTACAAGTAATCAATGCTAAGATGTGACCAAGCTGCTTTGGGTCTTGCTGACATTTTCTGCATGAAATCCAAGTTAAAAATAAAAATAGTATCATAGAGACCCTCCTCAGTGATAGCATCTGCTATAATTTCTATAAGCAGTATCTAATAAGACTGTGAGGTGATACCAAATCTCTTGATTAGTCCATTGGTATCAAATGAGAGATACTGTAACCAATTCTGCTGATGATGTATGGGGGTGGGCCAATGAGAAAAGCAGTTTAACTAACCTGAATGAATATACTGAGCTGATTAAACTGGTTCTCTTAAAACTCACTCCAAGACGTTATGTCTTAAGATGGTTACTGGCTTTTGTTTCAATTGAAAAGACAAGGAAAAGAATGCTGAATACAACAGATCTGTTCTCTGCTCTTTGATTTCCAACCGGTCCCAGACTCTGTGGCAAAGGAGAAAAGCGATAAGTAGCACAACAGATCGCTTTCGATGCTCAGTATTCCGCCAGTGGTCCCAGACTCTTGCAAAGATGGGGAAAACTGTCAGCAGTCCTGCAGCAGACTCAAATGAGCAAGCCAGCAGACTGAGAGGAGCTAAGCCTTGATGGTGGTAATGAATGTTTTATTTCAACTTTACCAAGTACTTAAAGAATAAAGGCAAAAGATCTAATTAACTATCCATACTGAGCCACATGTTACTAATTACACCCATTTACTCCTGGAAAAGCCAGAAGCTACACACTTGTATTTAAAAAGTCTGTCTTAAAAGGCACTTAGTTATTCATACAACTAGAAGAAAGTGGAACAAAGTGAACTGGTGAAAGATTCCCTCTCTTTTTATTTCTCTTTCCCTCTGTTTGTTTGGAAATTTACAAAAAGAATTGGACATTAGTTCTGAACAGACTGAGACTGGGGTGTACCCTCCCTCCCCACCCCTCACCCAGCAGGATCAGTCTCAAATCAATGTTTGGTTACTTAGCATCTTAGACTGGTAAATAATTGTATACAAGCTTTTCATATTAAGCACTGAATTGGGTAACAGTACCTAGCCTTTGAGCTTAATATAAATGTCAAAATTGACCTAGAGCCATTGGGGAAACTGAACAAAAGCATCCCTCTGAACCAATTGACAATAAAAAGTTCAGCAAAATTTTGAAAACTTGAAAAAAAGAAAACAGAGAAACAAACAAAACAAATTCAACAAGGGAAAGGAGAAAAAAAGAGACTCTGAATCACAGAGAGGAAGTCACAGGGTTACAATATATTGTATTACGGTGAATGATAGAAGCCAACATGGACAGCCTGCCTTCTTTCACTCCCTTACAACCTAGTATTAAAGGAATAAATAACAAGACCATACTAATAATCAACCACATTTAACTCAGTCACAACTGAACTTAAAACAAAGATCTGAAGCCTGGACTTAGATATCCCTTAAATCCCACCTGACTCAGGAGCCAAAAGAAAGAGAACAAATCTAAACATGGTAACACTACCGACACTGAGGCAAAAAATAAATAAATAAATGATAAGGAACAACAGAATTATGTGCAAGTGGAGGAGGATATACTGGATGAAGTTATTTCATCTAGCACCAGTAAAACTGAATCAGCTGGAAAAAGGAAAGGGTAAAGTGGCAATAAATCAATATGACAGTTCAGAGGCAAAAATCAATGCAAGAAGAAGATACAGGGCGTAACAGAGCTGACCAAAACATGAGAGAAGAGGACAGACACTTTATTGGGCTGCACAAATGTTAGCAAAATGTCACTATTACAAGAAAACTTGGATAAAATGAAAGTAGTCACACAGAATGCCCAGAAACTCCAACCAGCAGTGAACAAGATGGAAGCAGCAAAACTTCTGACAGGGTTGACAGTATTAGGCAATACCAGACCCCCAGGGTGTAAGTAATGAGCCTGATGCACAGGCAGAGGGCCTTATAACCGTGGAAGGTCCAGTATTGCCCATTCTGCCCACCCAGGAAGGTATTATTGTGCTTAGAAAATAGGCTGTGTCCTTTTTCTAGGATTGCAAAGAAAATATGAAGTAATCCCTATAAAATGACTACAGTTTCTTTTTGTTGCAGTGTGCTGTTTAAGCCCCCCACACACCATTAGTGTGTGCCTTTCTTCCTGTTATGTCACTTCATTGGTAAAGTGTTCTTTTTTTAGTATGCTGTCAGTTAAAGCAGGAGACAGAAAGTTGTAATTTTTGCTGCCTATTAATGGAGTGCTCATTAGCCAATGAAGGGTAAGTTGCATACCCCAGTATTGTGCTGTCAGCCTGTTATAGTAGCCAGGGAGATGAATGCACTGCAGATTTCAAAAGTGCAGTGATGAGATGCAGTTTTTCTGAAGCCGATGGGTCAGACTGCTTTTATTGTGTTGTTGTCTTGTATGTGACTACTGTCTATGGTGTGTTTTAAATTATTTAAAGGAGATTTTGGGAGAGCTTCTCTGGCAGGAGGGTCGGTACACTCAGACATTCGCCTCAAGTACGTACACTTTTGTTTTTGGGGACAGTAGCAGCACATTGCAGAGGGAATGAGAGACAGCAGTCAGCTGTGAAAGAGTCATAGTGTAAAAAAATAGAAACATTTGCCTAGGTGAGATTGTCTGTAGTATTGTGAGATGTCTACTGATGTGGTGTAGAGCAAGGGGAGCCACTATGTCTTGCTAAGTGAGACATAGTGGCTCATAGCAAGACTAGTGGCTTGCTAAGTGAGAAAAAGAATGACAGTAATTTCAATATTCAAATTAGGTGGTTTCAACCAGTTAGAAGGAGTGGGCACTAGGATACTTCAGTGGGTTGGCATAGCTGGTCTTTTTTTTACAGGACTCTCATTGCAGTTAGTGTACCTCTGACAGCCAATCTGAGTTCTAGGATTTTTAAGCCCATTTTCTAAGCTAAACTAGATACCTCCTCCCAGAAAATTATAGCGCTGGAAGAAAAACAGCCATCCTATGTCTGAGTGATCTAAAGAAGCTGAAAGTCAAGTTCAACCAGTTACTAACAAACAAGATGATCAGAAAAGCAGGGCTAGATGTAAACATACCAGTATATTTGGAATTTTTCCAGAATGGGAAATGGAAAATGCCTTTGCCAAAAAAATGTAACCGAAATTTTCAAAGCCCTGCTAAAAACTGAATTGAAGTTAAAATGTCCAGAACTGCATAGAGTTCATTGGGTAGGCAAAAAGTAATCTCTTGGAATAAAGGTGATTCCAGACCAGTGTTAGTAAAACTGTTTTGTAGTAATGGCAGATTGATGATTATTAAGATGATTTCCAGAATATACATATTTCATATCTAGATAGTAAAACTGGTACACACCATGATTTTCACAAGAGTTATGGAAGGCAAGAAAGAATATACAAACATACAACAGACTTTATGGAAGGAAACAATCAAGGCACAGTGATCTTCCAGTTTGATTGAAAGTTTTCCTGAATGGACTAATACATTTATGTGACAAAAAGAGGCTGCATATGTAGACTTAAAAATTGGACTACCAGCTTTATTTACTTGATCAGTCTAAGGATATTAAGATATGATCTCCTGTTTGTAAAACTGTATGTCCTATTTGTGTTTATACGTGTGAGTGGTGGGGACCAAGACTTATAATGGTAGAGACGGAAAGGAGAGAAGAAGAAATTAATTCAATTCATCTAAGGCGCTTTTGAATGAGGGACTGCCAGGATGTGGCCGTACAGTCAAAGCGAAAAGAAATGCATGGGTCAGAAAGAGGCAACAATGTTTTTTTTCCTACCTTACTTCTGTAGAGCATTGTGGTGGGGGATATGCAATAATTCTCACAATTGCAGAATAGTTCTCACAACTGCAGGTGTACCAAGTAGTTGGGGGTAGAATGAAAGGTTGCAGTCTATGGCATCCATAAGGTAGGGAGGTGGAGAGGGCATGTTGGAAGAGAAAATCAAGGTAAAATAGAAGTTACATGTATTCTCATTCTCTCTCTCTCTCCTCCTCTCTCTCTCTCTCTCTCTCTCTCTCGCCTCTCTCGCTCTCTCGCTCTCTCTCCAAAGCCAATATCCATAATGGATTTTAAGCTCTCCATTTTAACATGGAAATGTCAGTGAGATTAACTCTGCAATAAAGAGACAGAGAATCCTGAAATATAGAAATGAAAAGATATGTGGATATTACTTTTCTATAAGAACCTGTTATAAAAAACAAAGAAACTTAATGTTGAAAAAGGAGCTGTTAATGAAGCATACTTTCCACAAGTGTTAAAAAAAAATGGTAGGGGTGTCCAGTGATGCAGTGTCAGTGGCTCAGTAGGTAGCACACTCACCTCTGAGACCGGGAGATCAGAGGGCTGTGGGTTCAGTTCCCACATCTGGCACTTAAGAATATCCCAATACTGACACTGTAGTGTAGCATGAGAGGGTGCTGCACTTCTGAGGTGCCGCTCTTTCAGATGAGATGTTAAACTGAGGTCCCATCTGCCTGGATTGGTGGTAGTTCAGGTGGATGTTAAAGATCCCATGGCACTTATCGAAAAGAGTAGAGGAATTTCCCGGTGTCCTGTCCAAATTTCCTCATTCACTAAAAATACCACCAACAGCTTAATTTGGATTAAAGTCAGTTGGCATTCACCTGTATCCCCTCCCCAGGTTGTGCCTGAAAATAGGCAAGATTTGTCTAGTGCACTTACCCAATCAACAAAAACTAAATATATAAAAAATAAAAATAGTGAGGAAGAATTTTACAGGAAAAGTAGTAGATCACTAGTCAGATTAGAAGGGAGAACTGCCCTCATAAAGCTTTCACGGCAATACACCATTTATATTCAGTTCTCTATAACATACAGAATGCCCATTTCAACCATATCAATCTTTTATGCTGTAGAATTCATTAGTTTAGCTGTCATTTTATTTTGAGTGTTGACTACAAACTAAACTAAAGCAAAAGCATGTTTTAGTCAACATCATGTCATCGGATGTCACTAGATACAACAAGAACTGAAAAGGCTGTGGCCCAAATATAGTTCTTTAACACAATTCATAATACATGAATGCACACCTGCAGTAGGTACTTATCCAAGTTGTTTTTGAATGCCTGTTTACTAATACTAATAATTATGTTTTCTAGTAATTTATTCCAGAGGTTACTGGCTCTTTGAGTAAAGACATAATTGCTTTTATCAGTCTTGAATTTATTCAATTTTACTTGCAATGTGTGTCCTCTTGTCTTAGAATTACTGTTTTTATTCAATTCCTAGCTCATTCATGAGCAAAGGATCACATTATATCATAGAATAACAAAGGTCACCTTTAATACAACTGGTCTCAAAACTGTGTAATCCCAAAGATTGTAATTGCTCTAGTAAGATGTGTTTTTAAGATGTTGACTTGTTCGTGTATATCTGCGCTTGTACTCTTTCCACATGAGATATGTCTCCTCATTTGTATGGGTTCCATAATTGACTGCAGTAATCCATATGTGGTCTGACATAGGACAGGTATAGAGGTAGGATAATTTCTTTTGATCTACTTTTTATGTTTTGTTTTACTGCTCCAATTATCCTATTTACTCTAGAAGTGACTGTTGTATGCTGGTTCTTAAATACTAGTTCTGTAGCTATTACAACCCGTAAGTCTTTTCATTACTCTTCGACTGTAATGGATTTGTATTTATAAAATACTGATGTTTAGGGTTGTGTAGACCCATATGAAGGACACGCATTTTTCTTAATATAGGATCATTCCCCATTTGTTCAACCATAATACCAATTAGTCTATGTCAGTCTGTATGAGACTTTTGTTCAACAGAGCTACATAATCCTCCTAGCTTCACATCATCTATGTATTTACAAATTTGATTGTAAATATTATCATACATATCTGCAGAGAATAATTTAAATAGTACTGAACCCTGTGGAACTCCACTTAATACATTACCTGTTTTGGACAAGTGACCCTTTATTGTAACAACCTGCATTTTTGGCTGAACCATTTTAATACCCAACTGATAATGTGTCTATCATTATTATATTTTGTAAGTTTGCTCTCTATTGCCCAATGTGGTACTAAATCAACAGCTTTACTATAATCAAATAATATTACATTCTATGGATTGCCATTCTCAAGGTGTTTATTTGCATTTTCATAGAAACAAATTAAGCTGGTTTGACATGAATGCCCTTTTTAAAGCCATGTTGATTACAATCAAAAACTGGGTTTGTCTCGAATTCCTTGTAGATTTTGTCCTCAATTATTGACTCCATTATTTTACATACCACCAAAGTGAGCCTTATTGGCCAGTAATTTATGTCCTGTCTATTGCCTTTTTGTGTATTGGAATGACTTTGGCCATTTTGCATTCTTGTGGTACCTCCCATTATTAAGTGATTTTTCAAATAATATTTTTAGTTAATTTTTGATGTTTTCTGTTATTATCTGTAATATTTGTGGAATCGTTGTTGGGTCCTAGTGCCCTAAGTGGTTTAAGCTCATCTATTTTGTTTTTATATCATCAAAATTTATTTCATGATTGCCTGTTTCTAGGTTCTGTTTAGTTCCAGGTTAGCTTTTAGATGTGTTGTAAATAGAGCAAAATGAGTGTTGAAAATATTGACAATTTCTTTTGGTTCTGAAATTATTTTTCCCTCTTATATTATAGATTTTATTTTATTATTTGTTTTATTTAATGAAGTTATGTATGCATACAATTGTTTACTGTTAATTTTGTTTGCTGTTCTAGCTAAGTTTTTTCCATTTTCTGCTTGTTTTATTAATCTTATTTTTACACTTTCTTTGTAATTCATTAAATTTTGACCAATTTTTTCATTTATCAGCTTTAGCCTTACCATGAGCTTTGTTTTTCTCTGAAGTAGTTTAACAATCCCTTTATTTAACGATTTAGTTTTATGCCCTTATGATTATTTTTAAAACAATTTTTAATATATTTGTCTGTAGTAGTAAGTATTATGTATATTTTATATAGGTTCAACATTCGTCTACTGATTTGTTAGTTAGTTCTTTGTTCCAGTCAATGTTTGTTTGAGTTTCATTTATTTTCTGTATTATATAAGTATATTTCAGTGCATCCATTGAGTTGCTTTAGTGTAGCGTTGACTGAAAAAGAACACAGTTGTGGTCACTACAACCGATCAGTGAGGTCACTTTACAATCTGTTGCAGTGATAGTGTCATTAACTAGGTCTAAGTCTAGCAAGTTGTTACCTCTTGTCTGTGCCTTTCTGTTGGTACCCTTTGCAAACTGTGAGAGGCCTTTTGGCACCATGCACTTCTGCTTAAAGATGAACCAGCATAATATTCTGTGGTGATTTGCATATATAGCCCATGATGCTTTGCATTATGGGGGTATGTGATTTTGTATTTCTTTGAAACTTGGCTTCCCTGCCAATGCCCTTTGGGGTAACCATTGCCTCAGTGCTTTTGCACGAGGTTCATTAGTCTTTAGCTTGTTTTCTTGTTTTTATTGGGTCACCACAACATAACCCAGATAAACCATCTTAGGTTAGCTGGTTCATTCCATTAGGGTGCCATACAGATGAGGCACACTGATGAGTCCTAGTAGGATGAAACTTGTGTCTGTACTGAACTAGCCTAATATTCTGTGGTGATTTGCATATACAGCCCATGATGCTTTACATTGTGGGAGTATGTATGATTTTGTAATTCTCGTGTAGGGTTGTTCACTAGTTGTAATAATTTATGTTCCATGAATGTTTTAATAAATTCCTTACTTGTTTAGAATGTGCACTGTTATTTATCAATTAATATCTGGGTAAGTGAAGTCCCCTGCTACCATGACATCACCCACGTCTACTACGTTGATTATTTCTTCCAACAGGTTGTTATTCTGGTCCTCTTTGATGTCCAGTAGTCTATAGCATAGTCCAAGTATAAATTATTTATTTATATTTGTACAGATTTGTACCCATAGGAGCTAGATATTCAGACTGTGCCGAGGCAGGGGTGCAAGATCTGGGTGCAGCACAGCTGGGTTGAGCCAGGGCATAGCCAGGTGATACTGAATGGTGCTGTGCCATGGCTCAGCACCATTGAATATGGCACTGAAGGTGCATGCATTGGACACAGCACAGTGGCACTGCACCAGCACATGTGGCAGCAAGGGAGCAGGGGCTGTGCCAGCACAGGTGCAGTTATGCTAGGTGTAGCAAAGTGATATTCAGCCATGGGCATGCAAACTCTCATTCATGAATAAGAACGGTGTAGTACAGTATGGACAGCACCCCATTAGCCCACAGTGGAAAAATAGATGTGCAGCCCTACTGTATGCTGTCAGTGGATGGGCAGCTGGGTGGCTTGTGGGTGGAAGCTGCCACCCGCCATTGACTGGGGGTGCAGGGTGGTGGGGACTATGTGCATGGGTGAGAGGGGTACAAATGGACCACCAGGGAGTTTGTCTAACACCCGCAATCGGGTGAGGGATCAGTCCACTGGACCATCAGGAATTCATTTATTTCATGCCTATGATTGGGTGAAGGGTTGGTCCATTGGACCACCAGGGACTCATTTAATTCATGCCCATGATTGGGAAAGGGGATTAGTCCACTGGACCATCAGGGATTAGTTTATTTCATGCCCATGATCAGGCACGGGGATTGGTCCACTGGACCACCAGGGACTCATTTACTTCATGCCCATGATCAGGTGAATGGGTAGGGTCCACTGGATCCCAGGGATTTTTAATACATGCCCATGAACAGGTGATGGGGCACAATGGGGGGCTCATGGACTGTGTTCTGGGTGGTTGGTGGCCACCCACAGCAGGCAACTGCCATGTTGCACCCAGCAATATGGCAGCCCACCTGTGGGGTGTCCCTGACTTGTTCCAGGTTTTGAGGGCTCAACATTGCAAGGCAGTAATACCATTGAGAGGGTTTGGGGACTTGGAACCTCAAGAGCAAAGCCCCAAAACCTTGAGATGGAATTTCTGATGAGAAATACATACTTAGCTATGTGTTATTTTTAATAATATATGGAGCCAGGAATAGTATTTTCTTACCATGTGGTGCTGACTGAAGGCTTCTTTCTTTTGCAGAGAAATCAGGAACAACACATAAGATATAACGATTTGAAGTAAACAAGTTAATAATTTAATTTTGTTGATGAGCCAATGACTGTGGCTAACAAAACATGGAAAACTGAAGTTCTGAATGTTTTTTTTTTCTGAGGAGCCGTTCTAGTCAGAGTCAAGTTGGGGTACACTACAAATCGTCACTTCTTGGGTGGGGATGATGACTTCCTGGATGTTGATCATAGCGTTCACATAGAAGTTGCAGTGGGAACCAAAAATGTTTCCTGCAGTTGCAGAGATGTGAGAACTTTTGCTGGACATTTGTGTTGTCATTTCCTGTGGGACTGCAATGGAGTGAGTCGCAGTATCGAGCCTAGGGTTAAGTGAGCTGAGGAGTTTGCTGGATGAGCTGCTGATGTGCTGGGTTGCTCTCCTGAGAGGATGGCACAGATTTTCTTTTGTTTGTGCTCAGACAAGGTACTATAATTGTTGATCGATTGAATATTTTTATGACTGAACACTTGGGCTACATCTGTGGGAGGCACATTGGAATTAATCAGTATTTGTATTGCAGTTTTTCTTGTGCTGTGGTTAGTGATGCATTTTCTGGTGGGAACCCTGCAGATTATTGTAGCATTTTCATTATGCTACAAATTTTGTTTTCACCAGTTGTCATTGCTCTGAACCACAGACTGGTGGGTTTGAGTTTCAGATTCAGTGCTAAATAGAATGGAGCATCAGGTTTTAGCATTGCAGAGGGCCTTTGTGTTGAATACTGTTCATAGGCCCTTACAGTGTCTCTGTCTAGATTTGTGGTGTTTTGGTATAGCTTGGGGTGGACTGGTCTAATGTCTCTTATGTTTATGCCAGTTCTGGTTTTGGTTTAGCACTCATGGTATTCTAAGTAGTCATTTCCTTGGCTGTCTTTACTGAGTACTATATAAGCCCCAGCACGCGGGAGGTACTACTCGCTTGTTCAGTAGGGTGAAGTGTAGGCCTATGTTGGAAGAACAGCATATGGAGGAGTGCTGTTGGGGAGTCATAGCCCAGTGTGCCCAAAGAATAAAATAAATCTATGTCCGTTTCTGTGAGAGCTTCTGCTTGCCTTGGCTGGTTGCCCATCCCAGTTTTTAAATACTTGTGTTTTGCTGTTAGTGTCTCTAGTGTCTGTTTGAAGACTGTAGATTGGCTTTAAAAATAGATGCAGGGTAATTTGTTTTATGCAGATGTCTGTCTATCTCCCAGGACACCTCAGACTGTGCTCGGCTCATATTCAGAGCCATCTTGCTTTTTAATTGAAAGAAAAGTCAGTGAGGATGGAGTCTAGCTGCTCTATGGGGATATTAGTTCCAATGGAGTGTGACTCACCCTGTTTTGTGAGGTAGGTCTATAGGAAGTTTAAATTGAAATTCATTTTTAATTGTGTTGGCATTTTCCTGGTTCTGGGTGAAATGTACTCGGTCTTGGTGGTGTTGTTTATTGTAGGAGCTTCCATTTTCTGGGTTTGTGGTAATGTGGTGAGCATCAAGCAGTCTTTCTGTCAGGAGACTGTTTTACTTTTGAAAGACTGGTCAGTCTTTATGCTTACAGGGGTTGAGCTTGTGATGCTGATTGCTTCTGATAATACTATCATTGAGAGGTGGAACATTGGTATTATCACTTCCGAGCGATAGTATTATCAGAGAACAATTATGGTATTATCACTTTGCCTAGTGCTGTATTACTGGGATTTTTGTATGGGATAGGGTAGGATTATTTGCCTATCTCCGTATTACAAGTCCATTAATAGTATGCTGCATTATTTAGACTGGAGGTTGTTTTTCACATACAGAATGCATGTATGGCAGCACTACATGATTGATAAAAGTTGTCATTGTCTCCTCATCAGCCCAGTGGTTTTCTGTCTGTGCAATGTTCCAGTCTGGTGGGAAGTTGTAATTGGGCAAGCTTGCTGTTGTTTTGCCCTGGCAAATTACCTGAGGGAGGTAATTGCCAGCTAGTATACCCCATTACCAAGGATACCTGCCATTTATCAATGAGACCAGTTACCTCAACCTGCCCTGCTTTCTCCATTGCCCATTGGTGCATTTTGCACTGGTCTCATGGATATTAATTACTAATGCCAGCAGTACAAGTTCCAGCTTTGACACACAGCTGATGTGCTCCAGGGGTTTGTTTTCAGAGTATCAAAGTCCACTGGCATCTTTGGCCAGCTTTAGTGTCTTTCCTCTTTACAAACCACAGCCTGTTAAAGACATGCCTAGCCCACTGTCATGTAAAGGTTAAATGCAACCAAATTCAGCTATAAATCAATGGTTTGGCTTTAATGACTCCAACAGCAACTGCAAGTACAACTGAGGCATTGACAACAGCACCTTCTGAATGGAAATTCTTATTGTTGTTTTTTTTAGTTCATATCCAAAAATCACCCACTAATAAAGTTAGACTTCCATGAGGCTTTGTAGGGAGATGTGGGGTTAGCATGGCAGGTTTTATGACTGATTTTACTATATCGTGGTAGTCTGCATTAAACTTCCAGATAGTATATTCATTTACTGTTTTCCAATATTTGATGCTGTAGTGGTGGACAGTGTTCACAACACTGTTAGTTGCTGCATTCTTCCCCAGCTCAGAATGAATTTCTGATGCGTAATGTGTGTACTCAGCCTGTCTCTATCTGGGGTGGGGGTGCTCTATGCAGATCCTGCAGTACTGAGTCCACGGTTTTCAAAGACAGTCCCACGCTGTCACTAAGTGTAGTAGCACTAATTTCTTCCAACACAGAGGTCTCTTTTAACATCTTTGCTCTCTGTAACCACTGTACAAGTGACATTATTTTTTAGCTGGACAACAGAAGGAAGCAGAAAATGTCTGAAGCGAGCCTCATTCAGTCAGTTACTGCTCAGTATCAAATGTACTGGTAATCACATGTTAAATACTATTCTGTACCATCATTAGTGGGTGATAACAGCTGATTACTTTCTGCCTGACATGGTAAACAGCTGATTGATTACAACAGTTGAATGCAGAGCCTGCTGTTTTACTATAATAGCTGAGTCAGAATCGTGAACAAAAATAATGGCAACATGTCAGTGGAGCTGCTTCCACAAAATGAAGCCTAGGTTTTACACTACCTCTGGTGAAAAGCTTATTATGCAGATAGAAATGCAAACATATAGTTTTGGGTGGAGACATGAACTGCCTATTAGACATTAAGATGACTAAATCAACGTGGGTAGGGAATGGGATAGATATAAATCTAGGATTTTGAATGATTTCTTAAAATGTTATGAAATGGTGGATCTTTGTCGGAATTAAATATTGTCAATTCACTCACTAGTCTAACAAGCATGCAGTACATTCAAGAATATATTATATTTTCTCATCAAGGCCTTATATTTTAGACAGTTCATGTCATCTGATCACACCCATACAGAAAGCACTTTATATTTTGGACCATAACCCAGTTTCCTTCTCATGTGTCTAATAAGGGCAAGTTGAAAAAGGAATGTCTATGGAGACTCAAAATAACATGTTAAAAGAACAACAGTTTGGGTCAAGTTAAGTGCAGCAATCCAATAACTCTTCAGTATTAGTTACATAAACTATAGTAATATAGTCAGACTGGGGATGCCTTAAAAGCTACCCTTTGAGGAATTATAATTTCTGAGGCATCCTGGCAAAATAAGAAAAAAGAAATTAATTAGAGTTGATATGGAGCAAGCTCTACAGGAACTAGAAAACACAATGACAGCAGGAGACAAAACTATCAAAGCAGAATATGAAATTCTCAAAACACTACCTAATAATACAGAAGAATATAATATTAAAACAGCTGGCTTAGTTACAGTAGAAAATGACATTTAAGCAGTGAAATGTCAGGGAGTTTTAGCAAAATGATTACATGCAATGGAACAAAAATCTGAAATGCTTTCAATAGCAGACAAAATAATAATTTACAAACCACTCCTGGTGAGATTGCAGATTGTTTAATTGACTTTTATAGGGGTCTCTATAGCTTCAAGGGTGAATCTCCAGAAAAGGATAAGGAAAATTATATTAAACACTTTGCCACTGATGTGTTTTCTTTCAGAGAGAGACTTACTGGTTTTGTCTAGCACAATATCTGAAATCAATAATACCATAAAGGCAATGGCAAAAGGAACACATACAGGAGACTATGTTTTCTCCATCAAATGTTATTTTATTTCATTTAAAAACTCTGGTAACTGGGAGAGGCACATTGAGCTGAGGATGATTTCCAGATGTGACCCAAAGGAATGGGGAAGGGAGAAGCACTATTAGAAAGAAACAAAATACAGCCAGTCAGGTGATGTGGTTACAATGACAATGACATAAAGTGCATAAAGTTCACTGCAATACAGACAAAATGGCAAAACATTGTATATGGAAGAAAATAAACTAGCACACAACTCATCTGTGCAGATTGGGTAACTTCAAAAGGCATAGTGCCATAGTGATGGCATGGTGATCTGGTGCTGAAAGGAGGAGTAAAACAGGTTGATATACTCAAACAAGATTAATGTAACTATGAGATTAGGGAGGAGGGAGAGGCACGGGTGGTCAAATGTCAGGCAAGGGTAATGAAGGGTTCAGGAAGAGGGCTGTCAGGAGCAGGGGAGGAGTTTTGCTGGCATTTGATGAAGGGAAGAGAGGGAGAGAGATAGATGGATGGAGGAGGGTAACTGGTTCCAGAGAGAGGAGAGGTGGTATGAGAATGCAAATTTCCCAACTGAGGGTGTGGATGGGGAAGTAAGAAGGTTCATGGGTCCACTGGAGTTCAGGAATAGGAAGAGAAGAATGGAGGAGAGGGCATTGAATAGGTACAAGAGGTGACCAAACCAGTATTTAGAGCTGAGAAAGCACAGTAGGATGGGTGACATGAGGAGAGATGGACGATGGATAGGAAGGAGCACAAGAAGCAGTGCTGGTAGAAGAGGGTGAGTTGACAGCAAGGCAGGAGAAGGCATTGCTGAGGGTGTCCAGTCTGGCAAGAGAGGGAGTGGATGGTGCCATAAACCACATCTGCATTGTCAAAACATGGGAGAACCATTTTGATGACCTGGGGAGAAAGGCATTTCTTATTGTGGTACAAGGCACCAAGTTTGAAGCAGAGTTTGGCATGGATGACATCAAAGTGGGCAGAGAGGGCAAGCCTGCTATCTAACCACACTCTGAAGTACCTGAATGCTGGAACTACATCAAGCAATGTGCCATCCAGCATGGAGAAGGCAGGGAGGGTGGTGTGCTGATCCGGCTTCTGTCTGGTAACAGAAGTCACAGACACAGGTTTTTATGTTGGCCTGCAGTTGGTTTGACTGGAACCAGTGAAGAACATTTTGAAAATCTTCCTGGAGTGAGACTTCAAGAGATGCAGTCAAGGAACTGGTGTTGTAGAGAACTGTGTCATCTGCATACGTTTCAACATGTGAGTTGGCACTAGCAGATAGGAGGTCATTTAGGAAGATGGAAAAGAGGGCAGGACACAGAATGGATCCCTGTGGAACCCTTACCTTGATAGAAAGGGTGTGGAGATGGTGTCTCCTACCTCTACCTACTGTTGACAGTCCAAGAGGTAGGAATGTAGCCAGTTGACAGGAGGCTGAGAGATCAGCTGAGTTCAGCTTATCTAGAATAAGTGAGTGGGACACCAAATCAAAGGCTTTGGCCAGATTGATGAAAATGGCTGCCATGATGTGTCCCCATCTATCTCTGAAAAGATGTAGTCAGTGACCCTAAGCACAGAAGAGATAGTGGCATGATCCTTCCTAATGCCAAACTGGAAGAGTAAGAAAAGCTGGAGGACTGGAGGAGTCTGAAAGCCATGAGCAGACTAGTTTCTCTTGCAGCTTTGCAAGAGAAGGGAGGATGAAGAGAGGCAGAAGTTTCCAGAGTGGAGGAATCACCTCTTTGTGGAGAAAACCTTGGCAATCTTCCAAGACTGGTGGCAGCAGAAAAGGATGAAAGAGACATTTAGGAGATGAGTACGGAGGGAGACTATGGCAGGAACAGACAGGGGAAGAAGTTTAGTTCCAAGCCATCCAGGCAAGATTTGGAAGGGTTCAATGAGGAAAGTGCAAGCAGAGTATCCTGACAAGTGATGGGGAATCAAACCGGGGGTTAAGGAGTTGGGAGGAAAAGGAGGAGAAGAGAGGAGTCAGGAAGTGGAAGGGAGTTGAAAGCACATGTGGTAACAAACTCATTGAAGTGAGAAGCAACAGAGGAAAGATCAAACATAAATAATCCATTAGCCATGAGGACTGGGGAAGAGGACTGAGATAGTGGGTCAGAAGGGAGTAGATCACTTTCCAGAACTAGGATGGGGAAATTAAGATTATTCTGGATGCTGGCCTTGAAGTAGAGGACAAGCTAGTATGAACAGCCTTGGTGCAATAGTGCCTAAGTGCACTGTAGGAGAGGGTCCAATAGGGAGTGGGATAATTTATACCTAGCCCAGGCTTGGACACAGGTCTTGCATAGGTCAATGAGATCAAAATGATCCAGGATTGATGAGAAGATTTAACCCTGGATTTCCTGATGGTGGTGTGCTTGTTCCAGATAGAAGTATATATTGAGTAGAAGTGGGAGAGGCCATGCTATTGTCTAGGGCAGCATCGTGGGGAGACCAATCAGTTGCAGACAGGTCATCAGTAGACCTTCTTTGTTCAGTGACTGAAGGGACCTGGACAATGTACTTTGGGGAGGAGGGAGGGAGCTGAAGTTTTCTGACACAAATGTTATGCAGTGGTTGCTGAAGACATCCAGAATATACCTGCTGCAACAATGCAGTGTGGTTCTAAAGCAAGAACCCAGTCCAGGAGATGATTTGATGAGTGGAGACTGACTTGGATGGGTTCTGTGATGAGTTGTGAAAGATTAAGGAACTCAGTCCTGTGCATGTTCAGCCTGGAAGTCAGGGAAAGACAATTTACCCATTTTGAAGAAACCCAGAGGATGATCTCACCAGTAGAAGAGTGTGAGGAGAGATGGAGAGTGATTCCACCAGAGAAGGGGTGGGGATTTTCAGTGAGGCATAGAAAACACCAATAAAAATGGTAGTGAGGAGGAAAGGAATATTTGGCTAGAAACTTGTGGGAGGATGCAGCCTCCCTGAGAATGATGGTGCAAGAGAGTTCTGGTAGACATACAGGCAATTCCACTTCTCATTTATCCTTGTTGTGCCTAATGATGTGGTAGTCTGGAATGGTCAAGCTGGAATCAGTAATCCTGAAAGAGAGCCAGGATTAAATGATACAGAGGAGGTCTGGAAAGTGATGGGAGATCCATACAGTGAGGAGATCCAGTTTGGGAAGGAAGCTTATAGCACTGAGGTGGAAAACACTAAGGTCTTGAGGAATGGGGGGCAGGGTTGACTTCCATATTGCCATCAGGAGGAGAAGCAGCTAAGGAGGTGGAGAGTAAGGTGGGATTTATGTTCTGTGGCCAGGAGGAGAATTGGGAGGATGGATGGGGAAGATACAGGATAGAACAGTGGAGGAACCTCTAGCTTAAGGGGGAAGGAGACTAGGAAGGATGGGGAAGGAGGTGAGAGGAGAGGGGAGGGAGAATAGGAAAGGGGAGAAGAAAGAGAGGGTGGAGAGTAGAGAGTGGGTGGGAGGGAGGGTTGTGGAAGGAAGGGAAGTAGGAGAAACAAGAGGACTACAGGAAGGAGCATGGTAAGCAGAAAAATTGTGAAGTGAAATGAGTAATTTGTTCAGACACTAGCAAAATAGCAGTAGATATGTAACCTTTGAGTATCAAAGAGGTTAAAAACAGCAGGTGAATGGTATTAATACTATGCTGTGCAGGCTAAACAGAGATAATAAAGAGGCTGAACCCTGAGAAGTGTAACAATTACAATTACCTGAGTTTAGCAATGTGTCAGTGTAAACAACAAGAAAAAGTAAACAGGCATACAAACAGTGAAAGCATCTGAATAAGATGTGCACTGCAGAATTAATGAAACAAAATCAGAAATAAGACTGGATGGAGATATGGTGTAGCTAGGATACCTGAGTTAGCAAGGTAGCAAATAATCCCTTCTGTAGGTGGAGACATCTCCTGGTGCAGTAAGTTAGCACAGTCCAACATATTAGAAGATATTAATAAAAGTCACATGACCAGTCAGGACTTCCTAATTATAAGAGACAATACTATGGTGGTCAAAAGACTGGTTTAAAAAACTGGAAAGGCACAAACTGGTTTACATCCCTTTCCTGTATGGAAGCAACTTCTTCTGTTATCTTATATGATAATTTATTTACATCAAACAAACAGCTCTGGATACTCTTTGAAAACCCTTCTATTGATTGGTCCTGAGATCTTTTTCCAATATGTAATAAAGAATATTGATATATGAAATAATATAAATATTATTTTGAATCAACTTGACTGCTGTCAAGAAATAATGTATTGCATATAGCTATTTATTGTATTTTAACTGTAACCTAGATATTTATGGTTGCAAGAGAGCTATGATATATACCCTGAAGAGTTTTTCCAGACTTGCAAGACTGCTTATTTGCAAATGCCTGAAATGCTGATCAAAATAAAGAAAATATTTGCCAGAAAAAGGTGAACAATGTGATGATATAGCTGAGAACTGGTGATGAGTGATAGCAGACTGAGGTATGACTTCCAGAGGAGAGAGGGCATGGCAGGATTGTGGGGAGATGGGTCACCATCAGACCATAACTCAAAGTGGAAGTTCTTATACTGGACAAAATGGTACTGGACATCTACTTTATGGCCTTTTATGCATGAGGAGGAAATAAAACAGTGGAGGAAATTTCTGAGGATCAATGGCCTCAGCTGCCATCCCTCCTAGCATGGGTACTATTATTAGGCTCTACTCTGCTAATTTGGAATTAAAATTAAGGCAGAACATTTGGAGCAGTGCTCTCACTCTATCTCTCTAATGGGGTAATGTTGTGGGCATGCCATGAGTAGATTTGAAAGGAAAGGAGGTACCCTCAGGAAGAAGGCCTCCCTAAAATGTATCACATTTAATGTAAATGGTATAAATGGTTCTATGTGATAACAGCAAATGCCAAAAGCGACTACTACCGTTACTGCGAAGTCAGAGCACCAAAATCAATTTTGTCCTCTGACTCCTGCCACACACAAAAGCGGCAACTTGTATTTTTATATTTATGCAGGGGCTAGAGATCCCTGCACCCCCTCCACTAAAGGATTCTCAAATCCAGGTAGGTGCATGTCAAGGGAAACATAAAAATAACTAAATTCGGTCAGGCAGCAAAATGAACCTGCGCCTGGACCCAAGCCTAACACCCTAGTGCGGAGGTCATGAGCCGACCCGCTACACCATGGGGCCAGCTCAGCAGCCTACCACAATGCCATCTCTCACATCCCTCCACCCTGTTGCCATGCATGCTCTCACTCCCACCTCATCCCGTAAATAGTTGTGCGCTTGAGCCCCGCGCATGCACATGTAGCAAATCTCCTGTCAACATTGTCGCCCACCCCTCATCTGGTTGTCTACCAGAGAGGTAGCCCCATGACTGGCATCACAACTGAGTCACCCTTTGGGGTCTCTCAACTGTGATTGCCCACATCACAGGCTACCATATAAATTCACCAATAAAAAGAAATAGAATGTTAACATATATAAATAAAATTAAAGCAGACATCATTGTATTCCAAGAAACACATTTAGAGGAAAGGAAACTACAAAATACACAGGAATTGGATAGAACAGATATTTTACTCAACAGAGGCAAAAAGAAATCAGGGGTTGAATCAATAGTAAGGAAAAATCTAGGATTTAAACTTATTAAAAATGGACTGATAATGAAGGACGTATGCTATTAATAAAGGGATCCTATTAGGAAAAACATATACATTAGGTTCCATATATGCACTCTTCAAAATTCCCCAAATTTCTAGCATTGGTAACAAATGGGCTATTAGAGATAGAAGCTATAATGTAATAATAATGGGGACATGAATGCGCTGATGTATGCAAAAAAAGATAAACTGACACCAGGGACATCAAATAATATAAGAACTTCTAGATAACTAAAACTTTGTCAGAATATCATTTAATTGATATATGGCATATGTAATACCTAAACTTAAAGAATACACCCATCATGATCAGAAAACACAAGGATTTTTGAGACTAGGTTATGTATTTTATCAAACAATTATGTTTTCACCACATCCATCAGATCTATACCCATATCTGATCATGCTATAGTGTAGGTAACACTACAAAATAAGCAAGAAACTACAAAGACCAGAAGTTGGACCTTTAATAATAAACTTCTGAAAAATCCGAATTTCTGGACAAAATTAAACAGTGATAGCGGAATTTGGGTACTTCAATTATTCAGGACAAGACATGGTATTAAAATTATGGGACCCATTCAAAGCTGTATTGAGAGGTGCTATACTATCATTTCAAATCTGGCACAATAAAAGAAACTAGCATTTGTCAATGCCGAATGTTTGCTTGCTGGTATTGGCATTGGTAATGCAGGAGTTAGATGCATAATAGGAATGGAAGTGAAGTATTAACTAATGCCAAACCACACCCCACCCTGCAGAGATTGATAGGCATTTTGGGTGGGGGTGCTTAATCATCGGCAGAATAATACTCATGCCATTCCACCCCTCACTCCACCTTGCAGATACTGACAGGTGCTGCAGTGTGCCTTGGGGTCTTTGGCCCTTACATGCACCCCATTCCATAAGGAAATAAGCTGAGATGGGTGCAGTAAAGGAGAATGGGGTGAATGTTATTGCTGAAGACCCCAAGGCACACCTCAATGCCTGCCACTGTCTGCAGGATGGGGTTAGAATGGCATGGCGTTATGGCTGATGACCCCAAGTCACACCCTCAACACCTGTCAGTCTCTACAGGGTGGGGCGTTATGGTTGCAAATCCTAGTACCCCTGGTGTTTTGGCATTTTTGCTCTATATTTTCAACATGGGCTTTTGGGACCCACCTCATGAACAGTGGCACTATAATTTCATTACTCAATCCCGAGTTGCACTGTGATTTTCTTAATCTGTCCCGAAAATTGATTTTGCACAGTGATCACACCATTCTGCACCACGGGTGCAAAAACACAATATGGGCAGGATGTAAAATGACAGCTGTACTGTTCATGAGGAGGTGTGAAAAAATGGCAATGTTGAAAATCTGGAGTGAAAGTATGAAAAATTGGTGAAGTTACTAGCATGCATAGAAACTGCACAATGCTTACTTGTAACAACTTTTCAGGACCAGAAGCTCAGAACTGATCTAGATCTGGAACTTAAAGAAAGTACAATAGCAGAACACATCGTTTCAACTAAATCAACAAAATGGTATTTACTTAAATGGAAATTATGGTTCAGTGAAAGGGTGGTTCCTTATTGGAACTCCCTCCCAATTGCTGTGGTGGAAAGTCCCACTATGGAAACTTTCAAAGCTAGACTAGATAGTTATAGTCCCAAAGAAATTAGAACGTTCTAAAACAACAATCTAAACTACTTTTGGGAGTCAGCATGCAAAATGGATGAAAGTCTAAATATATGCTTTGTATCTAATATGAGATTATTCAATGGATTAACATATGGCTGGAGAATAGGTGTAATAAGGAGGAATTATTTTTATAAATACCTGGGAGTCCTTCTACAAACAAAAACACTTTTATAAAAAGATGGTCTGCACATAAGTATTAGCGGCACAAAAGTCCTAGCTATGGTGATTACAATAAATGTTACAGCTTAATCTTTAAAGTAATATCAGAGGGGAGGAATCCACAAACCATAAGAACAAGAAAAACACAAGAACATAAACAGAGCAACAAAAATCAACACAGGTTGGCAGTTTGTGCTGTCACCTGATAAACGTCAGAAGTTTAAACATCCAAAAAGGAAGAACTAGAAACTAAATGAAAACCTAATGGAAAAGCTGACTTGGTCTTTATAACTGAGTCATTGTGGACAGAACAAAATGAATGTGAAAAGAAATTCCAGGATACCACTTATATCACCTAGACAGGAAAAATAAAAGAAGGGGTGGCAGCTTATATATCAAACAACATACAAATGAAACTTATTTCAGAAAATATAAAACATGAGGAAGCAATACAGAAATAATCTGGTTCAAAGCAGAAATGGCCGACCTGTCAGTGGCGGTTGGATTTTCCGCTTGCGGCGTAGCGACCGGGTTCGGGAATGAGCTTGGGTCGCTGGAGGCCATCTGGGGAGGCAGCAGGCATCCACGATTTCGCTGTCTTCAGGGAGGGAAGGGCTGTGACCCGGTGTTGAAGCAACCACTGGTGGAGGCCAGGGGTGAGCAACATGTCAGGGTCACTGGGGTGGTGCGTGACAGGCGTCGGCTCTTGCCTTGATATCTGGATATCCGCGGCTTAAGAAAGCCAGGAAAATTACTCGCTGGCCACCAGATGGCCAATCTCTGTTCCTAGGGCCTCAGTGCCTTCCTAGGGCCTCCTGTTCCTCAACAGCACCCCCTGTGCCCTAGAAGTATGTGCTGGGTTCACCTCTCTCCCAGGTGCCTTCCCCTTGGAGGAGGGGACCTGCCCGTGAAGGGATACACTGGGATATCGGGGTTGGCTGCAATATGAGGATCAGAGGAGGGCTGGCTAAGGACAGTAGAGGCTGGGAGGAACTTGGTAGAGCCCGAAGGAGTGGTGGACCAGTGAGTACGGGGGGAAAAATAGATCACACACACAAAATAAAAGCAGAAATGGCAAAAGATAAAAAATCATAATGGGCTTATGCTATAGACCACCTAACAGCGAAAATAATCGACAAACTAGAAAGACCTTATGCGATGGGCCAAGTAGTTTCTCTAGGTGACTTGAATTTTAGTGATATACAGTGGGACAAAATGACAGCCACACCACCCAATAGTATTTCTTTTAAAACAATCAAACAATTAAGCCTAAAGCAGCATATTATAACCCCAACAAGATGTGAAAATATCTTGGATATGGTCTAACAAAAATAACATAAATATTACTAACTGTGACATTTATGCACTACTTTGAAACAGTGACCATAATACTGTAATATCCCAACTTGAGGAATGCATCCCAATGCACAAATGATGCAGGAAATACTGTATGTAATTTTAAATCTGCAGACAAAATACGATACAGGAAGACCTATCCAGTATACATTGGGAAAAACAACTTAAAAACAAATCTGCCAATGAAATGTGGAACATAATTAAGAAAACTATCAAATCAATATGTGAAAAGTATATTAAAAAATTAAAAAAATATAACAGCAAAGGTATGAAACCGAAAGAGCTCAGAAAGAGTCTAAAAATTAGTAAAGGAAAAGTGTCACTTCTATTATAGATATAAAAATAAAACAGAACAAAACTGAGAAAGTTATTTAAAAATACAAAAACAATGCAAAACTAAAATAAAGAAAAATAAACAAAAACTGGAGATAGGAATTGCCCAAAAAGCTAATAAGGATAACATGAAAATGTTCTATGGATATATAAATTCTTTAAGAAAACAAAATCACAACCTATGCACCTTAGTAGCAAATAATCAGCAAATAGATGAACCCAAACATATGGCTGACATATTTAATAAATATTTTCGAACAGTGTTTGAGGATAACAATCCATTCTTTGGAGAAATTACAGTAAAGACAACAACAGATATTACTATCAACACTGACATAATACTTGAAAAATCAAGGAACTAAAATGACAAATTCTACAGGACCAGACAACGTCTGCACAATACTAATAAAGTTATTATCTCCACAGATAGCCTACCCCTTATGTATTTTGTATATATGAGCACTTTCAAACAATGAAATCACAGTGTAATGGCTAACTGAGACAGTTTTCCTATCCATAAAAGGGTAGCAAAACTAACTACCCGAACTACAGGCCTAGAAGTTTGACCTTGGTACCAGGGAAAATTATGGAGTTCATCCTCAAAGATGTAGTAAAACAATACATAGGCAAACATCAGTACAAAGATATGGAACAACATGGTTTTACTATGGGGTGATCAGTACATTACAAATTTGCTGTGTTTTTTCTCAAAAGATCAGAATCATTGGGCAGAGGTTTACCTGTTGATTGTATCTAATTGAAAGGCCTTTGATAAAGTACCCCACAGAGCAATCATAGAAAAGTTGATACAAATTAAGGTAGACCACAGAATTATTAAATGGATTATGAGTTGATTAACTGGTAGGAGTCAAAGGTTATCATTAATGGATACTTATCTGACAATGTTGCAGTGACAAGTGGGTACACCAGGATCCGTCCTTGGTCCTTTGTTGTTCCAATTGTTCATGTCAGACATGGGGTTACAAGCAACAAGCTGGCTAAGAAAATACGCTAATGACACAAAAATAGCTTGAGAGGCTAACACAAACGAAAATACAGACATTCTACAAAGAGACCTAGATAAGATATCCAGGTGGATTAACACATGGGGATGAGTTTCAATAGTGATGAGTGCTGTGTCATGCATCTTTGAAGGCACAATAAGGAAACGATATTATCTAAATGGAGTCCCATTAAGAAAAATAAAGGGAGAAAGAGATCTAGGAATCACAATAACAGACAAATTAGCTTATAACAAACACTGTAATGCACAAATAGTCAAGTCAAAGAGGATATTATGGACTACCAAGAGAAGTTTAGAAGTAGAAATGAAGGTGTGATAATGCCATCGTACATATCTTATGTGAGGCTTGGGGATACACAAAAAGGATATAACAGACAAGATTGAAAAGTCCAAAGACAAACCACAAAAATGATACATAACTTATGTACCCTACCATACAATGAGAGATTAAAAAGTTAAACCTAGTGTTCCTCCAAACAAGAAGGATATGTGAAGACATGCTTTTGTGTTATGATATCATGCAGGATACCTATCTCAGAAATGAGCTAAATTTTGAATTTAAAAATGACAGCTTCGCACAAGGAGACACCCTCTACAACTTAGACCAAAAGATTTTGAAACTAGGAAAGCCTTTTTCAGATGGGATCTGTACAATTGCCAGACATGTATGAGCCTGACACTTTTTCTCCGACAATAGCTTCCCGTCAGGTACACTTTCCCAACATTTAAATGACTTCATATAAAAATCCTGACAGTAGGGCACTGGAAAGCAAATGTACATCAGGCGCACAGATGGCCATTGTGAGTGTGCTGGCTAGAGAACAATTTGTCAAGAGGCTGCAACAAAGTAATCAACAGTATAACCAGATCTCTAAGGCAAACTTGATTATCCTGTCCGGGCGGCATGCAGTCCTTGGGAGGGTGCTAGGGGCTGTGAATTTACAGGCAGGCATGGTAAACTGGCATGTAAATTCCCAGGAGGATGTGGAATATAGTGTAAGCCTAATTCAGTGGCACCTAGACATCTCCCTCTACAGTTTGCTTGCACTCACACATGTGCATTTGTGACCATGGGAAGGCATATCTGGGACATAATAAGACATGGTTAATGTATTTGACTCAGAAGGAAAACAACACGAATAAAGTGTTTGTTCTCAAGATTCGCTGCCAGTCATTAGTAACTTTGGAGGACTGAGATAGTACTATGTCTAGCTCTGAATCTGAACTGCATAGGGTTTAGCAGTTCCCTAGACTCAAGGTGAGTCCTCAGCTGTGCATTTACAATTTTGTCTAGGAGCTTGGACAGGACCGGAAGGAGAGAAATTGGCCTCTAGTTATTGAGATTGCCAGGGTCACCTGATTTGAACAGTGGCATGACATGTGCTGTCTTCCGTATAGGCGGTAAGGTGCCCTGAGACAGGGATAAGTTAAAATGGTGGGTGGCCAGGTATTGCTGGTATGTGGTAGGCCATTTTTAGGAAGTAAGGTCAAGGGTGTTGGCCCCAGCACTTTCTAGTATCCAACTGAAGCAAGAGGTCCTCTACCTCTTTCAGTGAGGCAGGTTGAGTGAGAAAGGTGTTGAAGCTATCAGAGTTTCAGACAGTTGGCTGACAGTCTGGGAGCGAAGTATGTTTGCAGGGGAGTTATCAAATGCCATGCCTGCAGTAGCAAAGTGGTTACTGAATGCATCAAGTATATCCATCTTTTCGGTTATAGTCAAGTTGACAGAGGTAATCTTGGTGGGGTGAATTTCCTGGGAAGTGGCCTAGCAGATGGTTGATTGTGTTCCAGAGCTTGATTGGGCTCTTTGTGGCAGAAGTCAAGTCTGGATTTGAAGAAGGTGGCCTTTGATTCTCTGATTGTTTTGGTACATAAATTTGTAGTCTCTGAACTCGTTCCAATCCTCTGCAGTGTTCAGTCTACACGCTTTTTCCAGAGCTTATCTCTTTCTAGAAGCAAGGACTTGATCTGAGGGTGAACCAGTTACAGGTTTTGGTCCTAGTTCGAACTTTAATAAGGGAGCATACTTATTAAGGGCCCTTGATAGAATGCTGTGGAAGATATTGTAAGCTGACGTAATCGTTTTGGCCTGGTAGAAATCTTGCCACTGAGGGTACTTGAGCTCGTTATGGTAGGCATGTTCATTGAAGTTGCACCTGGATCTCTTCATAGAGAGTTGCTGATGGGTGCTGGGTTGTTGGTGGATCTTACTCCCTAATAAAATAATGGTCGCTGGCGTCTGAGAAGAAGACATCAGCATGGGAGAAGAGATGAGGTTTGCTCACCATTAGCACATCAAAAGTGTACTTTTACTAGGGTTCTTCACGTTTGGGTGTGTTGGTTCAGTAATAAGTTGTGTCAGCCCATGTTCATCACAGAAGGATGCAAGGGGCAGCTGTGTTAGAAGAGCCAGTCAAAGTTGAGGTCTCCTAAAATAATAGTTTCTGGCAGCCCTGTCCCAACTTGTCCTTAAATATGACACAAGCTGTAGGCCAGCAGACAGTGGTCTGTAGCATCCTACTACACAGAGTGCAGTAGTCTGTGTAATTTCCACTTTAGAATTAGGCATTCGAATTCACTGGTGACAGATGCCGAGGATAAGCAGAAGGCAGAAAACGTGTCTTTAACGTGAGATAGCTACCCTCCTCCTCTGGCATGCCTATCAGCTCTGAACAAGGCATAGTTGGGATGTTGCTTCTCTAACAGTGGTGCTAGGTCTAAGCCAAGTTTTGGAAATCACAAGTATGTCAGGAGAGTATGATTTACCCAGGTTTGTATTAAGGTTATCTTTTAAGGAGGCTGCATACGTTAATATGCAAAGTTTATTCCTTTTAAATTTGCTAGTTCTGCTGGCAAAGCAATAGCTTCTGGGGCCAGGGTTGAGTTCTACGTTGCATGAACATAGCAGAATGATAAGTAATATTTTTCTAAGAGCGCTAATTATAAGCTTAATTCTTGCCTTTCTCCGTATAGTAGATCTGATGTTTTAGGGACTGGAAAGTAGCCACCATAGGAGAGGTGATCTGTTGTAGCAAGAGCTAGTACCCTCTACCACACTAGGCAGGGAGGAGATAGAATTCTGTGGTGGGAGGTTGGCCTTGTGGTGGGGGAGTGTTATAAGTACTACTGGTATGTGTGGTCCAAGAGCAAGGATCGAGGTATTGGTACTTGGAATCACGGAGGCAATTAAAGGATAAGTTGCCATGTGGTATACAGCACAAGGTGCTGTTGTAGACCAAACATGATGGTAGTTCAGGTGTCCAATGCTGGGCAGCTGGTATCAGCAGAAGAAGGGGCAGTATAAGAGAGCCATATGAGGGCCAGACATGATGGTACCTCAAAAGGGCTGCTCAATTAGCCAGGGGTCAGTGGGGTTGCTGGATTAATGCAGTTTATCAGTAGCTTTCGATCCAGGTCAACCGAATTTGATAGCATTAAAAATATTTAGTGGTGAAGCTGTAGCCAAGAGAGCCTATGTGTTTTAGTAAGGCGAGGCCCTGAGGTGGATCCCGTGGGCTGGATACAGATGAGGGGATCCAAGCTAAGTCTCTGTTGGTGGAGCACTGCACCAGGGGATGTGGACTAATATTTTGGCAGGAGCTACTGTATTTAATAATCAGCAGAGGTGGGGGAGGAGGTCAAAAAGTTGCGGCAGTTGCCGTACCTTATGAGAACCTTGGGTCCATGCCTGCAGTATCAGTGTTGGCTAGAGGCATGGGCAGCAGCCAAGATCCACGGTTTAGGAGCTGGGAGCCTGGGTGGCAGTTCCTCGGCTGAGGGAGAGAAGAAAAGTGAAGATTAATAAAGGGATTCACATAAAGGGTTAGACAGAACAGCAGGAGTCCAAAATTTGCAGAACGAAAGGATGTGTATTACTTTGGCACCCAAAAGTGTCTTGGGCCAGTACACGTATGCAGAGAAAGGGCTGTAAAACACTAGATTTCTTTCCAAACTACAGTTCAAGTCCTTTCAATTACAGACTGGGTTAACACTTCAGCTTTTAACATTTGTCCCAACATGAACATTTTAGGGTTTAAAATCAAGAGCAGAAGCCGGCTTTTGCCAGGGACCAATCAGATCGTGGTCTGACAGGGCACTCATAATCCGGTTGGTTGCGACAGTTGCTGTACCTTGTAGGGCCTTGGGTCTGTGTCTGCAGTCTCGGCGTCGGCTAGAGGGTGCCGACCATCTGGTAGCAGGAATCCGCTGCTTAGAAGCTGGAGCCTGGGTGGAAGTTCCTCGGCTGAGGAGAGAAAGAGGCGAGGAGTAATAAAGGGATTCACACAAAGGGTCAGACAGCACAGCTGGGAGTCCAAAATTTTCAGAACAAAAGGATTGTATGGTACCAGCAATACCAAAGAGGTAGTGAGGAGTAGTAGTAGGTGGTTGCACCCTTGGTTGCTGGCCTGCTTAACTGCTAGCTGGTTTATAGTTGAAAGGGTATATAGTCAAATTAGGTGCTGTCCCTAGCAATAGGGCAGGTAGAGCAGTAATTGAGAGGAGTTAGATGGAGTGGCTGGAGAAAGGTTGAGAGCAAATGTGTGATCCTGTGGGTGGGACTGCTTTAAAAGGGGCAGTGAGAAAGTGGGTCAAGTCAGGTATTGAAGACAGGGAGGCCAATAGCATGAAAATGTGCAGCAGTGGGTGACCAATCAGCTGCTAGGCTGAGGAAGGCGGAGTAAGGGTCTATTTAATACTGAGGAGGAGGCGGCAGGGGTGGTGAAAAATTCAGTCCAGAACACAGCACGAAAGAGATTTCCTGAGATCAGGAAGTGCCAGGCATTGGAAAATCAGCCAAGGAGTAAAGCTGCCAATCAGTGCTTGGTTCCTCCACTGGTCATCCAGTCAAAACAGTGGCATTCAAAACCATGAGCTTCGAGGTCTGGTGTGTACCTGAATCTGTCCTGGGGTCAGTTGGGTGGTCTGTTAGCTCTGGCCTGCTCAGAGAGAGCCAAGGCCACAGAAGCAGCTGGAAGCCCCGCAGATGGGCTGTCTGTGGAACAAGGAGGAAACACAGAGGATTAAATACAGCTAGAGTACAATAGCAAGCTCAGTGGGGGGCAGGCAGTGGGGAAGGACAAAGCATGAGGTAAAGAGATGGTAAATGCAGGGCAATTATTTAGAGCTAGAAGAGGAGTTATGGGGGGTCTGTGCTTTGACACGGGGCGTCTGAGGAGGACAGCAGCAGCAGGGGTGTGTAAGGGAAAGGTTTGTAGGTAAGGCAGAGAAGAAAGTCAGGTGTTTAGAGACATTTGCTTCATTGCATTCCATACTGAGACCAGTTGCTATGCTAAAATAAATGGTGACATACAAAACCCTCGCTGACCCCTTCTACAAAAGTCAGACTCAGGAGACTGGTTTTAAAAATAAAGATCTGTGACTTGCCTGCCTTTCAACTGCATCATCATCATTCTGGGGTGGGTGGGAGGTGCAGCCAGTACATCATGTTCACATTATCATGTACTGGTAGTAACTATGGCAGACTTGTCCCTGTTCTTTGTCATTCTAAGGAGATCATTTACCTAAATGCACAAAATTAAATAACTACACTAATAAATGCTGCTAGCTCTGTTTTCTTACCCCAATAGTAGTGGTAGCACTACTACAAACTAAAGTACAATTATTAAAACACACTATTATCCCTTCTAAAAATCAGACTCAAGAGGAGATCATTTATTACAAACTAGAGATCTGAGCTGGGACTTTCTTGTAATCACGGTCACTTTCTCATTCTTTTCTAAGCAGTCATTTTTGTAAATGTGCCTTAACCATATTGATTTCAGTGTTGGTAGAGTACTTCTGGTTTTCTCCTGATTGTAATAGGTAGGAATTGTAGAAGACTGCAGTCTTGAAGTGGGAGCTAGCTGACTGGCTCTCTGACTGGTTGTCTCTGACTGACTGCCATCTGCTCTGGCCTAGTGTTGATTTTATGTTCCTGGCATCTTCTTCATCACTTAACTGTCTAAAACAGATATGGTGCCAGCCTGTACCTATTGAGAAATACAAATCATTACATTTAATTATGTAACTTATACACAGACAGTATTGGTAATACTTTCTTAAATGTCAGAAACAGAAAAGTGATTAAAGAGCATTCTCTACTACTAAACAGTGGTTTAATTGTGTTTTTTTCTACAGATATGTTGATTAAAAGCAGTTTGAAATAATGTTTGTAACATACAGTTACCATAATACAATAAAGGTCATAAAAGGTTTGGATAAGGATCAGAACTTTTTTAGCAATTAGAACCTTTAGAACCTCAGAATCTTTTGAGGTTCTCCACCCCTAATTATGATAGTGTACACCCAGCCATAAGCAGGAGTTGCAGAAGCTGTGGTACAACCATGACTGTACTAAAAACAAACTCTGGCAGAGCCGATAGGGCTGCATTGGAGGAATTTGGGGTAAAAATATGGAAAATTACCACAGTTACAAGCTTGCATTAGCAAATGTAATGTAGGCTCATAAATGTGTTGTTTTATAATACAGTATTTGTACACCAAATGTTCAACAAAGCCTTATTATGGCCCTGCCTCATGAAGACCAGGCACAGCAAATGGTCAACTCCTGCCCGAAGGTGATTTCAAGCAGGAATGTGAAATCAACTTTGGGACACAAAACACATTTGAGGCTGGAATTGAAATATGACAGCTGCCACATTTATGAGGTGCAATAAAGAAATGGCTATGTTTTAAATTTGGGGTGAAAATATTGAAAATTACCAAAGTTATGAGCCTGCATTAGCGATATTAAATGTAAGCTCATAATTTTGTAATATTTTTTAATTTAGTTGTTTAACCAGGTATAGCACACTAAGCTGAAAGCTTTTTACAGGAGTGACCTGGGAAGCACAAGGAGGTTAAGTGACTTGCTCAGGGTCACACAGTATGCAAGTGGAAGCTAAACCCAGGTCTGGTCTGCTGGATGTCACCAAATTTGTAGCTCAGAGCCTTGAACCACTGCGCTATACTACCTCCTTATTTTTCACCAAATTTACAACATAGCCTTCTTATAACCCCACCTCATGAACAAGGGCACAGAAAATGTTCAACTGCTGCCAGAAAGGTGATTTCATGCAGAAATCACAAAATCACCTTTCAGGATGTGAAAAATATTTTGACCAGGATTTAAAAATGAGAGCTGTAACATTTACAAAGGTGTTGTAATGATTTGGCTATGTTGTAAATATGGTGTTGAAAAGTTGCAAATTTCTAAAGTTACAAGTCTATATTCACAAAATTCAATGTAGACTCATAACTTTGTTTTTAAATATTGTTACACCACATTTTCAACATAGTCTTGTTATTACTAACCTCATGAGCAATAGCAGATAATATGTTCAGCTCCTGCCCAAAGGTGATTTCATGCAGGGACCATAAAATCACCTGTTTGGATAAATCTGCCTAATGACAGTTCAATTTCTCATGCAATAGGGTCCCAAAGAAGGCATGTTGAAAATTTGGGCCAAAAATATGCAAAAATGCCTAAGTTATATCACTAAGTTCAAAACCCCATTGGAATACATTGAACTGCATATCTGTTTCTTCAGTTTGCAGTCCAGCTTTGAAGAGTGAAGATGTGTCTGTGGTCCAAAGCGAATTATGACTTTGGACCCTCAATGGGTAAGTAAAGGCTTGGTTGGGGTACAGAGTGGTGGGTGCTGAGTGGGAGGGTCAGGTGGGTGGGAGTGCAATGGCCACAAAGACAACAATGGAATTTTTTTAAAGGTTTAAAAAACAAAAACAAATGAAGATTCCTTCACTGGGAATGAGCACCCTCCAGTGCCACTGTTACGTTTCTGGGAGGGTGGGGTGGTGGGTACTGAGAGGGAGGGTCGGGTGGGGTGGAAAAACAATAACTATATTTCAAAAAGGCAAAATAACCATGCATGCATGGTAGTGGAGGTGCCAGTGGATCAGGACACTATGAGGATTCTTGTACAGAGATTGGGCACCCCCAGTGCCACTTTATGTTTCTGTGGGGGTGCTAAGATGGAGGACTGAGTTGGAGGAGGAAACAATAAACATATTTATCTGAATTTTGGTAACGGGTAAGTCCACTGAGACAATGCACTCCCATTTTCAGGGACTACCAGGAAAGCGACCAGAGAAATACAGTACAGAGCAATTACAAATTCACAGTAAAAATTCCAAATACAGTACCATTTCAAAGAAAGATAATTACTGCAGAAACACAAATCATAGCAGAAGAATAATTATCATCAGTACAGCAACAATGTAGCAATGGCAAACAATATAAAATAATTAGCAGGCTAGGCACATAAAAATTTAACAGGTTATTATACATTAACATGTAACAACAAGCCATAAGTGCAGATACAACTACAAAATGGTAAAAGGTGAGTCAGGGTAGAGGTAGAGGTGACACATAGGAGGGGAGATAGGCAGAAGAGAATGAAGGGAAAGCAACAAGGTAGGAGTGGGAGGCATGATCAGAAGCATGAGCATGTAGTAGCAACTTAGAGAGAGTGGTGAGCAAGTTGGATTGGAACATGGGAAGAGAGCATGATAGGACAGAGGGAGGAAGGGAGTTCCAATCAAATGCTACTGAAAATGCGAAGGACTTGTGATCTTTAGCTAGTCATAAGTTAGGCTACTGGAGAAAGGGAGAGAGGTAGATCTGAGATCTCAAGGGACTTGTCAATGGTGGACAATCTCACTGAGACAGGGCGGGTAAATTTAAAGACCAACTTATGCGAAGACTCAGGTGGTATACCTCAGTTTTGATTCATACAGTAGCCATCCCAAGGAAGACAGGACGTCACAGTGGTGGTGACAGACATTGAACTCCAGGGTGAACCTACCCACTGTATGATAAGCCTTAACCTGGAGCGACATGGTAGTGACACTGGTAGATAGTAATAAGGGGCACCATAGGTTAGATAAGGGAGGAGGGACAAGGATGATATTTTAGAGCAAGAGGTTGTGGTGCAGATGGGACAGATGTGGAAGAGGAGACCTAACTTTTGGTTCAGAGATTTACCTATATTAGAAGCATGGATAGTAACAGAAAGAAAGGAGTTAAGTGTGAGGCCCAAGTATTTAAAGACGTGGACTGTTTCAGGACATCCCCATTCAGAGATGTGATATTAAGCAGGGGAAGTGTACTTGGAGAGGAGGATGAGATCGAGAATAACAGCGTTATGATTATGTGAAATACACTATTGATGTTCCTTCTCAATTAAATGTACTGGGTTTGGAGGGTTTAGCTGTTTGTTGGCATTTGTTACTGTTATTCGCCAGTGACATCGAGTTAAATCCAAGTCCTTTATTCAGTGATGTTGCTAGATATACTCTGCATTCCTATTTGAATTCAGATGGTTTCAAAATGATCCATTTGAATGCTCAAAGTTTGATTCTAAACTAGCTGAAATGGAAGTATTTACTGATAATTATTCCCAAGACTTAGCATTTATATCAGAAACTTGGCTAAAATCTCCCATTCCTGATGATGTCTGTATTTTACCTGGTTTTAAGATATTGCGTGCTGATTGTAATGGTAAGAAATGTGGGGAAGAGTTGCTGTTTATTTTAAGGAACATTTGGAACTAAAAATATTGAATTCCAGTGTAGATAGCATTTCTGAAACTGATTGGTTAACTGTTCAGTTACAAATTGGTGGTAAAAAACTCTAATTTTGGGATGCTTGTATAACCCTTCCATTGTGGGATTGAAGGTTTATGGGATTTTTTAGAAATTCACTGCATTTAGTGATGGCCATGATTCTTTGATTATGGGGAAATTAGTCTTAATTGGTTTCAAAAGATACACTCGGTCTTGAATCTTTATTGGGTTCTTTTGGATTGTCACAAGTTATTCAGGAACCCACTGGTTTGAATTCTTTTTTACAAACTATACAATACTTGATTGAGTTATTTTGAATAGATTAAGTATGATAGGCTGTTCTCATGTACTTTCTGAATCTGCAAGCGATCACATGGCCACTTATTGTGTCCTTAATCTCAGATGTGTTTGTGGTCCTCCTCGTATAATACAGTCTCATAATTTCAGCAATGTTGATTTTGATGCACTGCCTTTAGCAATGTCAACTCTTGATTGGTCTTTTTGAAATACATACCTGATATTAATCTGGCTGTTGAATTCTTTTGTGAGTCGTTATTACCTATTCAGAATTATTTTTTCCTTCAGGAAGATAAGGTTGAAGGTGCCTAATAAATGGATTTCCTCCAAATTGAGAAACTTAGTGAAGAAAAAGGATTTAGATAGCAGGTATAGAAAGAAGCCAGACCACAGCCTCCTTAATTTCTATCGTTATTCTAGAAATCTTGTGACTACATGTGTTAGGTCCTTCAAAAAGAAATATTATCATGATTATCTTGAATCAAATCTTTCTAGTCCCAAGAAGTTTTGGGATGGTGTTAATTCTTTATTAACTCCTAAATTCAAAATTGCATTCAGAAATTGAAAATTGCTGACCAAGAATTTTCAGAGCCATTTGATATAGCTAAATTGTTCAATAATTTTTCTGATTTAAATAATTACAAGGGCAGGTTCCTGGTTATTCAGATTGAATCAACTTTGATTTGGATTCAGATCTTCCACATTTAAACAGGACAGGATTTTCTTTCTCCTTGGTTGATATTGCTGCAGTTTTGGGCTTCTGGGTACCTTGCCTGATTAGTTCAGTGACTGTGGGGTGGACTTGATGGGTGCTTCCTTAGTTTGGTAGTTCCTTCATTGTAGACCCCTTTGTTATATTTTAATTTGTCCTTAACTTCTCAACAATTTCCTCTCAGTTGGAAGTTGGCAAAAGTTACTCAATTCCCAAAAAGTTTTCAGAATTGGTCCAAGATTTTGGCCAGTTTCTATCCTTAATCCATTAGGCAAAATGTTGGAGAAGATAGTAGGAAACAAATCAATGATTATCTGCTTCAGTTTGAATTGTTGAGTAGTTCTCTACATGCTTTTAGGAAGAACTGTAGTACTGGATTGCCTTGGTCAGGTTCTCAGACACCATACTAATGGTTTTGAGAAGGGTTTGATGACTGGTATGGTGTTTGTGGGCCTGACCAAGACATTCGACCTGATTGACCAAGGTCTCATCTATTATAAACTTATTGAGTTGTTTTTTTCTTGTTCTGCTGCTACTTGGATTAGAGATTATTTGTTTCTGAGATCCCAGGTTGTTAAAATTAACACTATAGAGTCCTCTGTGGCCCCTATAAGGTGTGGGGTTCCTCAAGGGTCCATTTGGGCTCTTTGTTATTTTCTCTTTTATTAATCAATTATCTGCGATTAGTTCTGAATGTGACATTTTACTTTATGCAGATTACTTGATTTTGTTTTGTCAAGATGGTTCTATTGATTCTATTTCTACAAAGATTCAATCTGATTTTGATAAGCTTGCACTTACTTGGCTTAGACAAAATTTGTTGGTTCTAAATACCAGAAAGACTAAATCGATGGTCTTTGGAACTAATAACATGTTAAAATCTACTCCTTGTTTAAGTGTCTCTGATTTGGATGGGTCAGTCATTGAACAAGTTCAGCAATTTAAATATCTTGGGGAGCTGTTAGATCCGACTTTAAGTTTTCATTACAAGCTGTAGCTGTTAGTAAGAAAATTTATCAGAAATTGGGAATCCTGTTTAAATTTAAGTCTTTTTTCTGTTTAGAAACTAGGAAAGCCATAGCAGTTGGTACTCTTCTTCCTCATTTGGATTATGTAGCTGGTATTTATTTTAAGTTGGGAATGAGAGAAACAAATATTCTTTTGGTAGCTTATAATAATGTTTGTTGTTTTATTTTGTTAGCACGCATCATACTCATTCTTGTGATTTATATTCTCAATTGGGGTGGTTTTCTTTTAACTGTCGTATTGAATATTTATTTGGCTTATTAATTTTAAGGCTATTAATGAGAATGTTTATTTTCCTTTGTCTGATTTGATATCTGTTGATATTATTCCTTCCATGCTGTGAACATCTAATGGTCTGTCTTTAATTACTACTGTGTATAAGTGGAAATCTAGCCTTGAGCTTTCAGAAATTCAGCTCCTTTTATTGGAACACATTGCCTGTTTCTATTCAAATAATTGCTTGTAAAACTCATTTTAAATTTATGTTTAAATATTTTACTTAATAAATCATGTGTACTTCTAATCGGTAGCTTTGTATATTATGTTGAATTGTTATTGTCTTTACGCTTATTGTATTGTTTGTCTGTTTGTTATTCTCGTCTGGGTCAGAAATGAAAAGGGTCTTTCTGGACCAGTTTCCTTACCTGGTTAACAAATGAATAAAAAATAAAATAAATGAACATGATTTTAGGTTTTTGGGGTTAATGATGAGATGATTACACCTGAACCAACCTTCTAGTTCTAAGAAGTCAAAGGCAAGGTCACAGTCTATTTGACTAACATCAGAGATAGCGATAAATGATTGCTTCATCAGCATATAAGTTGACAGATGCACCACCACAGTTACTGGGTAGGTCATTAATAAATAGGAAGAACAATATAGCCCCAAGAATATAGCCTGCAGCACCCATGAAATACGGTCTGAGGGCGATAGGAACAAGTCCACTAACCCTTTGTGAATGACAGGACAGATAGCTATGGAACCAACCCAGGGCACTATTATCTAGACCAAGCACATGAAGCCTTTGTAGCAGAAGACCATGATTCATAAGGTCAAATGCTTTGTCAAGTCAATAAAGATGACACCCATTGCAGAACCTTGATCCATGGCCTGGATTATGTCTGTGGTTACTTAATTAAGGCAGTGAGAATACTGTGATTTTTCCTGAATCCATGCTGGTAGGAAGAGAGTTTGTTGTGTTCCAGATATCTCTGTAAATGATTATAAAGTATACATTCCTGCATTTTAGGCAGGGGCACAGGATGGAGATTGACCTAAAGTTTTCTGCTACCAAGTTGGGTCCCCCATTATGCATGGGTACAACTACCACCACCATCCACTTGTCCAGGACAGTCCTTGAGAGGAAGGAGGTGATTAAAAGGTAGCATACTGGGTGAGCAATCACAGGTTCACCTAGCTTGAGGAACTTTGGTTAGAGGGTGTCATGACCAGGCAAGCTCTTTGCCTTCAAATTTGCCGAAGCCTCTGGACCTCCTTCATGGTGGCCAGCTTCAGGTGGAAAGAAGGCGAGTCCCTAGGTAGTTGGGGGTGATTGAGGCTGAGGGGGCAAAGGAGAGTTATTATACAGTGAGGTGTATCTGTCAAGGCTAGTGGAGAATTCATTGATTCCAGTGGCTATCAATAAGGGTCAGAATGGGTAGTGTCCTGAGCAGTAAGGGAACTCGGGAGCTCAGTAACTTTCCCTTTGACCAAGGAATTGATCTGTCTCCAGAATGCTTTAGGATTACAAATGTGTTCAGTCTGCAATGATTGATAGTGGTGGTGTTTAGCTTTATTTATGGAGTTTTGCATTTGTTTCTGATGTGCCTATAAAGTTGCCAGTCAGATGACAGGACACTGTTTTGTACATCTGCCAAGCATGGTCACAGAAGGATATTAGCATCCTGAGGTCCTTATTGAGCCATGGGGCCTTGACACCCTTGGTCCTTAATTTTTTCAGGGAGCATGCTTATCTACAATTTGTATAAAGGTGGATATAAAGAAATCCAGAGCTTGATTGATATCAGGGAGGGTTTTGATAGGTTCCCAGTCAGTATTAGAAATAATACTAATAAAGCTGTCAGTATCAAGTCTGGACATGTCATGTGCAAGTGAGATCTTAGGGAGGGGTTGAGGCAGTTTTCCTCCACATGCAAAGTGGGAGAATGGTCACTTATAGAATCAGAAAGTACATGCACAGCTTTTATTTTATGGGGGCAGTTAGTGATCACCCAGTTAAGCAAAGCGTGTTTTCCAGTTTTTGTATTGACGCTAGTAGGCTCTAGGGCAAGTTAAGCTAGGTTATAGTCAGCTAGTGAAGAAAACAATTTATCAGCAGTGGAACCAAGCCAGTCACAAATGAAGTCACCACACAGCACAAGGTCATGATGAGGGAGATTGGAGAGGAAGCGATGAATGATGGGAGGCCTAGGGAAGCATTTTTGGGCAGAAGATAGACACAACCAATGGTATGCTTCTTCTCATTACCTAGGGTCAGGGAGAAGATAGGTTCCCAGCTTGAGATCCAGAGTCAGTATCAGGGAGCTCAGTAGCATCCAGATCAGATCAGGTATAGATAAGGATACCACAACCCCTTTGCCTAGTCTATCCCTCCTGAAGCAGTTGTAACCTAGTAGTACCACCTTATGTTGTTTGATAGTGGGCTTCAGCCAGGATTCAGAGATACATAGGATGTCAGGGTCATATGAAAGATCCATGCTTCCAATTCAGCCATTTTAGGGCTCAGACTATGAATATTCATATGTGCAATCTTTAGGCCTTTGGGGTAAGATTGTGTGATAGACAAATTAGTTTGATTAGAGGTGGGGAAGGGAGGTCCAGGATTGAGCTCAATGTCCCTGCACAGACTAGCAGAAGGAGGATGGACAAGTGTACCCAAAAAGAGATATTAGACAGTACACTTGCTAGGACAGCTGATGCAGAGGAACACACAGGTGCCTCACGGAGCCAGAGTCCTAGGAGAGCGTGTATCAGTTTTCAGGAGACATACATAGATACATAGACAGTGTCGGAAGATAAGGGCCTATGGCCCACCCAGTCTGCTCATTTGAGCTTGTAAGTTCAGTTTGTTTTCCTAGAAGTCTGTTGCCCTTACCCTGACCTCCAGAATTCCTTTATGTCTATCCCATGCATTCTTAAATCCGTGATTGTTTCAGCCCCCACCACTTCCTCTGGCAGGGTGTTCCGCTTGTCCACCACCCGTTCTGTGAAGAAATTCTTTCTCATGTTTCCTCTGAATCATCCTCCTCCAACTTCATCCCATGCCTCTAGTCCTGGAACATCTTTTCACTTAAAATAGTGTTTTCCTGCACCCTGTTCCTCCCTGTAAGATACTTGTATGTCTCTATCATATCCCCTCTCCTCCTCTCTCCAGGGAGTACATGTTCAGTTCCTTCAACCTGTCTTCATAGGACTTGTGATGCAATCCATGCACCATCTTTGTTGCCCTCCTCTGAACCTTCTCTACCCTGTCTATGTCCTTACATAGGTATGGTCTCCAGAACTGTACACTGTACTCAGGTGGGGCCTCACTAGTGTCTTGTATAGCGGAATTATGACCTCCTTTTCCTGCTGGTGATGCCTCTGCCTATACATCCCAGCATCCTATTTGCTTTACCTGCTGCCTTATCACACTGTTTCCCTACCTTGAGGTCATCAGAGATGACAACCCCAAGATCCCTTTCCTGCTTGGTGCACTTTATATCCTCACCCCCAACTGATATATTGTGCCAGGGTTTTGTGCCCCATATGCATTATCTTGCACTTCTTTGCATTGAATTTCAACTGCCAAACCCTGACCATTATTGAAGTTTCTGCAGGTCCTTCTCATTCTGTCTACACCCTCTGGTGTGTCTACTCTGTTACAGAGCTTTGTGTCATCAGCGAACAGTGAAATTCTGCCTTCTAGGTCCTGCGCCATGTCACTGATGAAGATGTTGAATAGGACCGGTCCCAGCACTGACCCCTGTGGTACCCCACTGGTCACTCTTCCCTCTGTGGAGTGACAGCCATTTACCACCACCCTCTGTGTCCTGCCACCCAGCCAGTTACCTACCCACCACATTACTTTCCTGCCCACACCCATATTCCCCAGTTTGTGTAATAGTCTTCTATGTGGCACAGTGTCAAAGCCTTGCTGAAGTCCAGATAGGTCATGTCCACTGCCCTCCCTGATCCACCTCCCTAGTCACCCAGTCAAAAATTCAATGAGGTTGGTCTGACATGACCTCCCTGGTGAAACCATGCTGCCTTGGGTCCTGTAGTCCATTGACAACCAGATGTTCCACCAATCTCTCCTTCAGTAGTGCTTCCATGATCTTCCCCACTACTGAGGTGAGGCTGACTGGTCTGTAGTTCCTGCTTCCTCTTTGTTCCCACTTTTGTATAAAGGGACTACATCTGCTGTCCTCCAGTCTTTGGGTACCTCCCTGTTTCCAGTGATCGGCTAAACAGGATAGCCAGAGGTTCAGCCACCACCTCTCTTAGTTCTTTAAGGACCCTGGGGTGCACCCCATCTGGCCCCATTGCTTTATCAACTCTTATTACTTCCAGTTCCTTCAGGACCCTTTCTCGTGTAAAGGGACTTGTGTCCATTTCTGCACCATTCTCACCCCTTGTACTCCTTCAGACCCATTACCCTCCTCTTCCTCAGTAAAGACTGAGCAGAAATACCTGTTCAATATGTCAGCTTTACTGTTGTCATCCTCCATGACCCCATCCTCCCCTTCAGTCTCACTATCCCTCCCTTTGTCTTTCTTTTCCTTATGTACCTGTAAAAGGTTTTGTCCCCTCTACCCACTGATTTTGCAATGTGCTCTTCTGTCTGAGCTTTGGCTTCCTTACTGACCTCCCTGCCTCCTTTGCTTCTCCTGGTACTTCTCCCTATCCCCTTTGCCTGTGTCTTTTTGTATTGCATGAATGCAATCTTTTTGGCTTTCACTTTCTTTGCTACCTCTTTGGAAAACCATAATGGTCTCCTCTTCCTTTTCCTCTTGCTAACCTGCTTAATGCATAATTCTGTTGCTCTTGTAATCCCGTTTTAAATACTGCCCCTGTTCCTCAACCCCGATTCCTGCCCCATTCCCTTAATGCCTCTTTCAAGTATCTCCCATTTTCCCAAAGTCTGCCCCCTAAAATCCAGGATCGTGTTTTTGTGTGGTTTGGTTCTGCTCTTTCTGTGATTTCAAACCACAATGACTGGTAGTCACTGTTTCCCAGGTGCTCCCCACTGTTACCCCCATCACACTGTCCCTGTTTGTGAGCACAAGGTCCAGTATTGCCTTCTGCGAGTTGGTTCCATGACCAGTTGCTTGAGGAAGGCACCCTGAAGAGAGATCAGGATAATTCTGCTCCTAGTTGATGCTGCTGCTGGGATGCTCCAGTCCACGTCTGGAATATTGAAGTCTCCAACCAGTACTACCTCACCCTTGTCTGCCATCCTTTGGATGGCTAGCATCAACTCCTATCTGTTTCTTCCTCCTGGGCTGGTGGTCTATAGACCACACCTGTGTGGATAGCTGTCCCCATTTTCCTTTCCAGCTTAACCCACAGTATCTCTCCCCATTCTGTTCCTCCTGGATCTCTGTGGCCTTATGTCATTTTCACATACAGTGCCTCCTCCTCCCTGCCTGCTCTGTCTCTTCTGAATATGTTGTAGCCAGGTATGGCCATCTCCCAGTCATGGTTATCATTACACCAGGTTTCAGTGATGGCCAATGTCCAGGTCTGACTGTACCATGACAGCCTCCAGATCTTCCATCTTGTTGCTAAGGCTCCTGGCATTTGCACACATGGCTTTCCATGATTTGACCTCCTAGACTGTTTCACTGTTCTACCAGCCCCTCCCTTGGTTGTCATGGGATATATTAAAGCACCCTGGGAAGTCAGGCCATATATAACTCAGTAGAGGAGGGTTACAGTCCGGTAGGGTCATGCAGGAAAAGGCAATAAACTGGTCAGCACAGCAAAAAGGATAAGGCAGGATAGGTTTAGAAGCCAACCAGAGTGACCTATTTTGAAGCAAGATAATGTAAGAGCCCACCAAGAGGCAAATGAGCAAATGATCCAGGAGAACAGGAGAAAGAGATCCAGAGAACACAAGAATAAAAAGCAGGTTGCTAGGATAGGTAAGATTAAGGATGTGGCAGAACATGGCCTAAAACCATGTCAGAGGAATAAGTTAACAGCACCTTTAAAATTCAGGAGCCAGAGTAATCATGTCCAATAGAGATAAAGTAAGGAAAAAGAGGGCAAAGGCATATTAAATTAAGGCCGGGGTGGGGGAGGGCAAAATATCCCCAAGTATACAGTAGGAGAGAAAAAGAGCAATACAGTATGGTCAGAAGAGGCTTGAGAGTCTTAAAATGCTACAACTAATCAGCATGGCTGCTGGAAGTGAAGCACCCAGTCAAGGACAAGCCTGAGGAAAGAGCAGAGAAGGGGTTAGATTTAAGCAAAAAGAATAGTTAGAGGGCTAAATCTGGGGGTGTGGATAGGAGCTGACTGCACAAACAAGAGCAGTTTAGCAAGGAGGGAGAGCGGTGGGAAGCCAGGCAGAAGGTAATGGGGCCAATTTCAAGAGACACCACAATACCTGAATGTAAGACTTCAGAGTGAGTGAATAAAAAGATTAGAGCCAAGAGGGGAGGGAGGAGGGGTGCAGTAGGGAGAATACAGTGAAGTACAGATTACAAAGTTGATTTAGAGATTGGGGCCAAGTACAGGAAAATATGAGGACACAGATAGGAATTGTTTATTTATTTATTAATTTTTTAACAGGGAGCCTGAAAAACAGGAGAACGAGGGTAGAGAGAGAAAAAGGCACAAATAACCACACATGCATGGTAGTGGATGGGAGGGCAGTAAGAGGATTTTGTGATCGGGACACTAGGGATTGCACCCAGTGCGTCACTATTATGTTTCAGGGGTGGTGCTGAGTGGGAGGGTCGGGTGAGAGGATATGTATTATTTTAAAATTTATTTATTAATTGGAATCTCAGATAACCCCTTTGAGCTAAAAGCTTGTTTACAAAGGTTCCATGTCATAAGGCAATAGACAAGGTACGTAGACATTACAAAACAGATGAGGGTATATAGCAGGCAAGTACATTATGGTACATACAGATACAGATTCAAGCAAGTACAATTAAAATACATCAGGTAGGAGAGGTCAACTTTATTGCAACAGTACTAAGAGCATACCTAAGGTGGACAAGCAGTTTATAGTGGTAACTGAACTTTAGAGCATGCAGGTAGAGTTATGGAGGGGCAAGTGGTGGTAACCAAAGTAGGGAGAGGACAGAATGGACGAAAGCAAGGGAAGGGTGGGGCAGAGACAAAGAAGTTGACAGAATAAAGAGGTTGAGTACTCAGAGGGTGGGATTGGATAGAAATCTATCCAGGGTTATGTAAGTAGGTGATAGGGCATGGCTGGGTAATGTGGGGGAGAGAGATAAGGGAAAGGTTTTAAAGTGGGGGTTGAGGTGAGGGGAAACCATGGGGAGAGGGAAAATTGTAGGGGGTAATATTTTTGAAAAGAAAGCAGGAAGGCGGGCGATGAAGAGGGGACATGGGGGTAAGTGTTCAGTGGGGTCACACCAGGCAGGAGGAAGTGTTGGGGAGATGGGTGCTATGCAGGACAGATAAGCTATCAATAACAGTAGGATTATGCACAGGTGATGCAGACACAGTTACTAAGAGTGGCCAGGTACTGCAGCAGCTTGGCCTTAAATGAACATAGTTTCATTTCCTCAATCAGCTCAGAGTTAAGGGAATTTAGGCAGCAGGAGGCCCTGTATTCAAAGGACTGTGATCCATGTGTAGCTGCCTATAGAAACAGCGAGGAGTGCTTCGCAGATGCAAAGCGACTGTGTTGAAACTCCAACATGTTGTTCGGCTGGAAGGAAGTGTGAGTCCTTTCTCATAGCAAGAGGTCTATAAGGCTATGTCCACTGCAGCCCTAATAAGTAAAGCAGATTGAGTGATGGCTAAATGGTTAAGAAAGGAAATGTTGGGAAGGACAGCATGAATTGGCTGTGTAAATTTGTTGCAGATGGAATGCAATGCATGCAGAGCAACTGCAGTGGAAAGGTTGCTAGTGCTAATATGAAAGCAGATAAAGCAAGCTGAGGAAATGAATGAAATATACAAGAGTGTAACACAGGCAGACCTAGCATTGAGTCAGTAGAATGAAAACACACTGCAGGTAAGCACTGGAGTAAAATGAGGACATGAGTGTAGGAGGAGCGGCTGCCCTACAGAAGGCAGGGTGAAGTCCCTAGCCAGAAAAGGCAGAACATACTAACCAGAGAGTTGCAGAAGGCACAGGCCAAACAGAAGCTAAAGGCAGAAACAAAACAGAAAAGCACAAAACAACTAAGTGGAAAGCAGCAATCACAGGGGAGGAAGGGAGGGAGGAGAGAGATAGATAAGGAGAGGAGGAATCAGAGGTTCCAGCTCAAGCCAGGAAATGAGCTTCCAATGAGGCTGAAGGACTGGTTTATATAGCCCAGGAAGAAGGTGTGGCTGTTTGCTCTGTCTACCAAACCAAGGGCTTTGCCTTTTAGTTGCAGTCTTCTATTGAGAGTACTCAAATAATTGAATACTGCAAGAAACTACATAAACTATATAAACATAGATGAGCCCAGATTTTCAAACTGCGCCATTCTGAGGCGCAAGCCCCTCGCTGCTCAAAATAGTTGCGCGAGGGGTGTGGCGAGAGTGATCAAAGGAGTTGCACTGTTGAGCAACTCCTTTGAATATCACCCCCAGCCACAGCACTTAGCATGGCGCAGTGGAACTTGTACCACCTCAAGTTGCCAGAGTTGAGCATTAAACTTGCGGTGGCGCCAAGTACCATTACACCATGCTCAAATTTCCGATATTCAAAAGGTGACATACATATGGGGCCATAATTTATGCAAAGCGCAGGGGCCATTTGCATCTATTTATGGCTCGCTGCATGCCATTTGCATGTAGGTGTGCCGATCCCGAGGACTTGCTCCTGGCCACCCTGCCAGGCAGCAGCCGCCGGAGACCGACAAGACACGCAGCCCGGATCAAGGGCATCACAGTTACATGAAACCCCCACACATATCCCACAGCCCGATCATGAGCAGTACAGGTACATGAAACCCCCACACACATATCCCACAGCCCGATCGTGGGCAATACAGGTACATGAAACCCCCACATCTCCCACAGCCCGATCGCGGGCAGTACAGAATACATGAACCCCCCACATCTCCCACAGCCTGATCGCGGGCAGTACAGGTACATGAACCCCCACACACATCTCCCACAGCCCGATCGCGGGCAGAATGTGTAAACCCCAGTGCCCGATCATGGGCAGAATGTAACCTCCCCAACCCGAATATTCCCTGGTGGTCCAGTGGACCAGAAGCCTGATCACGGGCAGAATGTCACATCACAACCCCCAAACATCTCCCTGGTGTCCAGTGTCCCCCACCCACCCACGGCCCCTCCACCCCTCCCCCCGCGGCAGTGACAGCATCCACCCGCCTGCCACCCGCCGCCCGCCGACTGACTGTCGGTGGGCTGCACGCCCATTGGTGCAGAACTACAGCCAATGGGCGTGCAGCCCATACCGTACATTACAGTCCAGATTTGTGAATGATGTCAGCCATATCACACATCATCACCACACACAGCCTGGATAATTGTGTGAACGGTTTATGGGAAGGGAATGTTGGCCAGGACACCAGGAATTTCCTACTCTCTGCGAAGAGTGCCCTGGTTTCTTTTACTTCCACCTGGACACCCACCAGGACAACACCAGGATGGGCAGAAGGACCTCAGTTTAACATCTCATCCAAAGGATGCACACCCAACAGTACAGCACCCCCAATACTTCCTCTTCTTAGTAGCAGTGTTTTCTTTACTGCTACTTTTTGTGTGCAGTATAACTGGAAAGGTTGGTTTATTACTGTAGTTTCACAAGCACTAAGTAAAGCATCACACACACACAGGTACTACGTAGTAATAGTTTGTGTTTTATACAGTAACCAGCAGTGATCTGATCCATCGTGTCTTTAGCAATCTTGCAAACATGCTTGGTCCAGCCCCAGCAAAGCATCTGCACTGCTGGTCCCAAGTGGTGAGGAACAGGATGATAGACCACAAACACAGCACAGCCACACAATTACTGCTAGTGTTGTTCCTGGGCTGCCAAACCCCCAAACAATCTATGTAGAACAAAGGATGCACTCAGCGGGGTGGGGAGGGTTGCAGTAACAAAATGCAGTTAAGAGAAGTGCAGCATAAAGTTGCCAATACATTTGTTTGTGCTAAGGCTGGAAGATGCCAATAGAGCCCAGTGCTTTGACCAGAACCTGGTCTTTGTCAGGGTGCATGTTGGGAATGTACAAACATGCTATGAATATACAACCTTAAAGGAAACAGTGGAAAAAGCACAGCTTTACCCAGGCACTACAGAAATGCCTGATTAGTGCTTTCCAGGCAGTAACATTTTTTAACAAATTACTCTAATTGATTTTTAGTGATTTAAACAGTGGCCTTCAACTTTCACTTTCTATTGCTGGCAGCCACCATTTCATGAGTAGCAGACAGCTCTTCCTGAGCTCACTTTATGCTAATATGTCCTGCCAACCAATAGCTGAGGTGAAACAGGCATATTAGCATACAGTGAGCTTGGAAGCTCACTGCTACTCATGAAATGGCTGCTGCCAGCAACAGGAAGTGGAAGTTGTGGATAGCTGTTCTAAATCATTAAATAAAGTTGTTACTGTCTGAAAGCACTAATTGAGAGTTTCTGCAGTGTCTAAGGAAAGCTTTGTCTTTTCCATTGTTTCCCTTAAAGAAACACACACTATAAATAAGTGAAGTTAAAATGAATGAGACTTAGATGCCCTTGTAACAAAACAATCCACAGCTAACATACCCAAGGATGAAACACTGCATCAAGATTATAGAACATAGTTCATACTGTGGTGTCAGATAGTGCAATGCAGTATCTTGCAAAATTGCTGTAAAATGCTGCAGTATGCTGCAAGAAGCAGTGTAATTTAATGGCAATTAATCCTCCAGTCATCCAATATTTTGTGGCATATCATTTACTGCAAAGTACTGAATTGCATCTTGTCTTGCTCCACTGTAAATTATTGATACATGATACAATTCCAGAGAAGGTGGTGAGATAGACTACATAGACAATGACATACAGGTGTTTCTTTTTATTCGATGGGCTCAAATATTGTTCTCCCCAAGCCTTTAGTTCTTGTAGCATTGGTAATAGTACTACAACCACAAATACCATTAGCAGTACTACTACTGCTAGTGTCACCACCTGTCCATCTGTATATTCACTGTCATCCTGTTGTGCAGCAGTAGGGGAATTAGAGACACATGCTTTGTGCAGCAAGCAGCAGACACCACCACCAGTCTCCCCACTGCTACCATTATGGCTGCTACATCCACAGCCAGTGTGCTTCCACCACCACCTGTGCCATTCTTGCAGCAGCCACCCTTTCAGCTGCCATCACTACTGCAGCCACTGCTACCACTATTCCTATGCCCATGGCTGAAGCTACTTCTACCCCATGTTTGTGACCATGACACCCTCTAGTGCTGACCCAATGCAATGCTTGATATTGTTTTCAGAGTACTATGTGTGTGCTGTGGTGGATCGAGTCCACATGAAGCTTGTGTTGCATTAGTGAGAGCTCAATGTTGGTGGCTGAAGTGTCATTGAGGTGTATATGGTATACCAGGTTCAGTGGTGATTAATGGTGTTGCTGAAGTGCTTTTAAAGTTTCTTAAAAAACACCTTTTCTGGCGAATACCAAATAACGAATACTTGGGTCCCGAATACCGAATATTAGGAAAAGGTATTGCACAGCCCTACTGCATGGGGCTTTTCTTGTACTATCCAGGGATTAAAGTGATATGAGGGTTCTAATAAATAAAGGGATGAAGCAGACCAAGCAATAAACAACCATTGTCAAGAGGGCCAGCTCAGTACTGGTGTGCTTTAAAGGGGTGACCAACAATGGAATGGAAGTAGTCATGCTCTTATACAGTGCAAGGCCTAGTTAAGCCCACATGGAGTACTGCATGTAATGTTGGGCTCCTTAATACCAAAGGACATTGAGGCAATCAAGAGAGGGCACAAGAGTGACAAAATGATGAGTGGTATTGAGACAAAAGGTATTAGGAAAGGACAGAGGCCTTTAGCACTTTTACCATGGAGAAAAGCAGGCTAAGTGGAGACTTGATCACAGTGTTCCATCTACTCAAGGGTAGCAATAAGACTGAACAGTTGGGGATGTTTTATCTGTTGTCCTGCACCACAATGTAGGCCATGCCCTGAAGCTCGGGAATCATAAATTCCACTATAATGTGAGGAGGCAGTTTTCGAGAGGGTGGTATACCTACTGCACAGTCAATCAGTAAAAAATGGTAAACTTGTACAAATTTCTGCTTACCAAGGGAATCTGGTTACCTTGTATAGCAGAGTGCTCAGGGAATTTCTGTAAATTGGTACCTGTTTGCACAACATACTTATGTCATCCATGTTTGTGAAGTATAGGATGAGCATGATGGTCCTAGAGTCCTATCTTTCCTCAATTTACTATAGTATGTAATGATGTTAATACTGTATATCCTGGAATATTTTGGTTGATTTTATTATTTCAGTTAGTTGTAATGCTGTGGTCATGTGCAAATGTGTGATATTCTATCAGTTGTACTACATTTCTGTCTCCTGAAATTGCACAGCTTTGCACAGTAGATTGTGATAAGTCTCATACTTGTTTCTTACCCAGAATGGTATCACACAGTATGACTGAAAACAAAACAGACATCAGTGACTCAGTGTTAGCCAAATGACCGTGGGTAGGGAGGATGCACTTTGGGAGGGTCCATAAAATCAGGCCAGTCATGATGCAGGCTTTAGATATCACTTCTGCCCTACTAACTGACTACTCATCAAAGATCAAGCAGTTTCAGTGGCTCAGCAGGTAGCACACTCAGCTCTGAGGCTGGGAGATCAGAACGGTGTGGGTTCTATCCCCACCAGGCACTTGGGTTAATATCCCAATACTGACACTGTAGTGCAGCATGAGGAGGTGCTGCACTCCTGAGGTGCCATCTTTCAGATGAGTTGTTAAACCGAGGTCCCATCTGCCTGTTCTGGTGATAGTTCAGGTGGAAGCTAAAGATCCCATGGCACTTCTCGAAAAGAGTAGGGAATATTTTATTGAAAACTCAACACAAAATATACAAAATTGTATTACAGCATACTAATTCATAATAAAAAGAAATCAATAATAGAAATAGGAGGCATCACACATGGAAATTTGAAACCAAAATCTGGAAATATACATAAATCCCATCCCTCCCCCACAATAACAGGGAAGATTATCTCTCAAAACTCAAATCACCATATACAGAAGTAAAGAAATATTTGTATAATAAAGGAGAGGAAAAGAAACAAAAAACAATAAGATTCACAAGTAAATACTTCATTCTATAGAGAGAAAAACAAAAACATAAGACATTGAAGGTCAACCTATAACTCCTACCCCATTCCATTGACCAAGATAGAGGGAAAAAATCTTATACTTCTCAGTGTTTCATATACTGAAAATAAAAATAATAAATTTTAAATTAAAGAGGCACACAATATAAGCGAAAACCTCAGATTTACAGCAGAGAGGCCCCATATACCAGAGCCATAATATAAGCTTCAAAAACTAGGAATCATACTATAATATTTTTAGAATAACACACTTTCTATCATATGTGAAAATGCCTTATAAGTCAACATTTTTAATAAAGTAAAACCATGACTTCATTACCTATGGTTCTCTCAAGCGTATGTATGGTAATTACATAAAAAACAATACCCATCACCCTATCTAACCAGGACATGTTTCTCCACCATAATTTGTACAAATCAGGTAGAACTCTATTCTGTTCCGTGGCCTGCCACTTCAATATAGCCTTCTGCAACAGTAAAGCTACTTGTTCTCCTGTTAACACTTATTGTCGAAGAGACCAGCCACACCTAACTAATCAAAGTTAATAACTAATAAAGCTCATCAGCAATCGAATAGTAATAGCATCAAATTTAACCCATTCTCCAGGTAGTACCCCATCAAGCCAGATCCTTGAGGGTGATTCGAGAAAAGGATTCAGAGGCCATTTCAGTGAAATACCTCCCAAAAGGATATTGCAAATGAGCAATCCAATAAGAAATGGGAAAAAGTTTCTATGGTATCTATACAGATTCCCCTCTAGGACATGTATGTTCTTTAATGCCTTTATGCTTTAAATTACCCTGGACACCTAATTTTTGTGTGCACATAACCAAATAAAATCTCTCACATAATATGGAATTCTTTACTAGATAAAAGGAGTTTATCAAGAAATGTTGGGTGGTAGATAATTCAGTATACCGGAAATATAAAAGTTTCCCATTATCCAATTATATAGGGATTTCTGTGAAAATGTACAAAGGGAATTTTCTGTACTTTCCAAGTTTTTAATTTGCTCATTACACCCAAAAATGTCCAGATAGGCAGGCCACCCTCATTTGTCGTGGGAGAAGAATAGTCAGGTCCCAATCACTAAAAGGGTTCCAATCTCATCCTCTATCCGGGATCCAAACCTTGTCAAAATTTGTCAATAATGGTACAAAATTAAAAAAATTATAGTCAAATGGAAAAAAATTATTGGGTTTAACCCTTACACTGCCAAGGTTTTTCTGAAAATTGCATATCCCTGCTGCCAGAGGTTTTTCACTGGGTTTGTACACTTATCGGTTATAGCGTTATTACATAATTTTTCTTAATTCCCTGGTAAACTTTTTGTTAGGGTAGTAAGAATCTAACACAACTATAATTAAAAGTGAAAATATAACTTTTCCAACAAAGACATTTGGAGATATATATGTTTATTTAGTGAAATTTCGATTGTTTTTGAATTTGTATTCTGCAAAAAATATTGAAGTTTGTAAAAACATTAAAATCGGTTGCATCACTGATAAAATTGTTGTCTAAAATGTAACTAATTTTCACTTTCAGGCTACAAATTCTTTATATAAACACAAATTTCACATTGGTTTCTCACCTACAGATTATGAGAGTGACAGAATGGACCACCAATGGCAGGGCCATGCTGGCCTAAGGGGGTACCTATTGGATTATAGGGTACACGTCACAAAATCCATTAAGAAAAGTAAGAAGGAGCCTGTTTCACATGATAAGGAAGTGAATGAGTAAATCAAGGGCCAGATTGCACCTATAGCTACCTACCCAGGGTCACATGTCCAAAAACAAGATGGCTGACACCATTCAGCCATTTCTGTGTCAAAATGCTTGTGACTCATTTATTGAGATCATTAGATCATTAAAGTGGTAAATGTCAATGGATTACACCCTTTCTTATGGCAGCAGTGGCTTGGATGAAATTTCTGATCCTAATTTCACATTATAGACCCACTTGCAGATAGCTGGGTGCCATACCCAACCACCCGGTATGTCCATGCTGGGCAATGGGGTGACCACCTATTACATTATGGGGTGCCTGCCAATAAATTCAAAAGGAAAAGTAAAAGTAGCTTGTTTTACATGGCAGGGAAGTGAATGAGTAAATCAAGGCCCAGACTGCACCATACCTACATCCCCTAGGTCACATGACCAAAAACAAGATGGCGGCTACCGTTCAATCATTTTCTGTATCAAACTGCTTCTGTTACACATTTGTAGGGATAACTACATTATACAAGTGATAAATGCCAAAGGATTACAACTTTTCTTACATCTGTTGGGGATTGGATGAATTTTCTGATCCCTGATTTCACATTACAGACCCACCTGCAGATAGCCGGGTTGCCATACCTAATCACCCTGGTATGCCCACACTGGCCAATGGGTGTCCACCTATTGCATTATGGGTGCATACCAATAAATTCAAAAAGTAAAAGTAAAAAGTAGTCCGTTTTACATGACAGGGAAGTGAATGAGTAAGTCAAAGCCCAGATTGCACCCATATCTACATCCGCTGGGTCACATGACCAAAAACAAGATGGCAGCTACCGTTTCATCATATTCTGTATCAAACTGTCTATCTTACACATTTATTGTGATAACCACATTATAAAAGTGGTAAATGTCAATGGATTACACCTTTTCTTACATCTGCTGGGGCTTGGATGAAATTTATGATCACTAATTTTACTTTATAGACCCACCAGCATATAGCTGGAGTGCCATACCAACCACCCTGGTATACCCATGCTGACCAATGGGGTGTCCACCTATTGCATTATGGGTTACATACCAATAAATTGAGAAAGGAAAAGTAAGATGTAGCCTGTTTTACATGACAGGGAAGTGAATGAGTAAATCAAGGCACAGACTGTACCCATAGCTACATCCCTGGGTCACATGACCAAAAACAAGATGGCTGACACCATTCAAACATTTTCTGTATCAAAGCGGCTTCTGTTACACGTTTGTAGGGATAACAACATTATAAAATTGGTAAATGGCAATGGATTACACATTTTCTTACATCTGCAGGGGCTTGGATGAATTTTCTGATCCCTAATTTCACATTACAGACTCACTTGCAGATAGCGAGTGCCATACCCAACCACCCCTAGTATGTCCATGCTGGCAAATGGGGTGACCAGCTATTACATTATGGGGTGCCTGCCAATAAATTCAAAAGGAAAAGTAAAAAGTAGCTTGTTTTACATGGCGGAAGTGAATAAGTAAATCAAGGCCCAGACTGTACCCATAGCTACATCCCTGGGTCACATGACCAAAAAAAGATGGCGGCTTCCGTTCAATCATTTTCTCTATCAAACTGCTTCTGTTACACATTTGTAGGGATAACTACATTATAAAGTGATAAATGTCAACGGATTACACCTTTTCTTACATCTGTTGGGGCTTGGATGAATTTTGGATCCCTAATTTCACATTACAGACCCACCTGCAGATAGCCGGTTGCCATACCCAACCACCCATGGTATGCCCATGCTGGCCAATGGGGTGTCCACCTATTGCATTATGGGGTGCTTGCCAATAAATTCAAAAGAAAAGTAAATAGTAGCCCGTTTTACATGACAGGAAAGTGAATGAGTAAATCAAAGCCCAGATTGTACCCATAGCTACATCCCTGGGTCACATGACCAAAAACAAGATGGCAGCTACCGTTTCATCATTTTCCGTATCAAACTGCTTCTGTTACACATTTGTAGGGATAACTACATTATAAAAGTGATAAATGTCAATGGATTACACCTTTTCTTACATCTGTTGGGGCTTGAATGAATTTTCTGATCCCTGATTTCACATTACAGACCCACCTGCAGATAGCAGGTTGCCATACCCAACCACCCATGGTATGCCACGCTGGCCAATGGGGTGTCCACCTATTGCATTATAGGGTGCATGCCAATAAATTCAAAAGCAAAAGTAAAAAGTAGTCCATTTTACATGACAGGAAGTGAATGAGTAAATCAAGGCCCAGATTGTACCCATAACTACATCCCTGTGTCACGGACCAAAAACAAGATTGCGGCAACCGTTCCATAATTTTCTGTATCAAACTGCTTCTGTTACACATTTATTGTGATAACTACATTATAAAAGTAGTAAATGTCAATGTATTACAACTTTTCTTACATCTGCTGGGGCTTGGATGAAATTTATGATCACTAATTTCACATTATAGACCCACCAGCATATAGCTGGTGCCATACCCAACCACCCTGGTATACCCATGCTGACCAATGAGGTGTCCACCTATTGCATTATGGGTTACATACCAATAAACGGAGAAAGAAAAGTAAGATGTATCATGTTTTACATGAAGGGGAAGTGAATGAGTAAATCAAAGACCAGACTGTACCCATAGCTACATTCCCTGGGTCACATGACCAAAAACAAGATGGTGGATAGCGTTCAATCATTTTCTGTATCAAACTGCTTCTGCTACACATTTATTGTGATAACTACATTATAAAAGTGGTAAATGTCAATGGATTACACCTTTTCTTACATCTGCAGGGGCTTGGATGAATTTTCTGATCCTAATTTTGCATTACAGACCCATTTGCAAGTAGCCAGGGTGCCATACCCAACCACCCCTGGTATGTCCATGCTGGCCAATCTGGTGTCCACCTATTGCATTATGGGGTGCATGCCAATAAATTCAAAAAGTTAAAATAAAACATAACCCATTCTACATGACAGGTAAGTGAATGAGTAAATCAAGCCTCAGAGTGTACCCATATCTACATCCCTGGGTCACATGACCAAAAACAAGATAAGCGGCTACCATTGGATCATTTTCTGTATCAAACTGCTTCTGTTACATATTTGTAGGGATAACTACATTCTAAAAGTGGTAAATCTTGGTGGATTACAACTTTTCTTACATCTGCAGGGGCTTGGATGAAATTTCTGATCCTTAATTTTTCATTACAGACCCAACTGCAGATAGCCGGGTGCCATACCCAACCACCCATGGTATGTCCATGCTGGCCAACAGGGTGTCCACCTATTGCATTATGGGGTGCATGCCAATAAATTCAAAAAGTAAAGGTAAGAAGTAGCCCATTTTACATGACAGGGAAGTGAATGAGTTAATCAAGAATCAGACTGTACCCATATCTACATCCCCTGGTCACATGGCCAAAAATCAGATGGCCTTCTGTTCCATCATTTTCTGTATCAAACTGCTTCTGTTACACATGTATTGTGATAACTACATTATAAAGAGGTAAATCTCAATGGATTACAACTTTTCTTACATCTGCAGGGGCTTGGATGATTTTTCTGATCCTTAATTTTTCATTACAGACCCACATGCAGATAGCTAGGGTGCTATACCCAACCTCCCATGGTATGTCAATGCTGTGTAGAGGTGTCCACATATTGCATTATGGGGCGGATGCAATAAATTCAAAAAGTAAAGTAAAAGTAGCCTGTTTTACATGACAGGAAGTGAATGAGTAAATCAATGCCCAGAATGTACCCAAAGCTATATCCCCTGGGTCACATGACCAAAAACAAGATGGTGGCTACTGTTCAATCATTTTCTGTATCAAACTACTTCTGTTACATGTTTGTAGGGATAGCTACATTATAAAAATGGTAAATGTCAATGGATTACACCTTTTCTTACATCTGTCAGGGCTTGGATGAATTTTATGGTCCCTAATTTCACATTACAGACCCACCTGCAGATAGCCAGGTTGCCATACCCAACCACCCATGGTATGCCCATGCTGGCCAAAGGGTGTCCACCTATTGCATTATGGGGTGCATGCCAATAAATTAAAAATTAAAAGTAAAAAGTAGCCCGTTTTACATGACAGGAAGAGAATGAGTAAATTAAGGCCCAGACTGTACCCATAGCTACATCCCCTGCGTCACAAGACCAAAAACAAGATGGCGGCTACCATTTGATAATTTTCTGTATCAAACTGCTTCTGTTACACATTTATTGTGATAACTACATTATAAAAGTGGTAAATGTCAATGGATTACAATTTTCTTACATCTGCAGGGCTTGGATGAAATTTATGATCACTAATTTCACATTATAGACCCACCACCATATAGCTGGGGTGCCATACCCAACCACCTAAGGAAGGCCATGCTGGCACATGAGGGCACACCTATTGCATTATGGGTTACATACAAATCAATTCAGAAAGTAAAAGTAAGATGTAGCCTGTTTTACATGACGGGAAGTGAATGAGTAAATCAAGGCTCAGACTGTACCCATATCTACATCCCTTGATCACATGACCAAAAATAAGATGGCGTCTACCATTCAATAATTTTCTGTCAAACTGCTTCTGTTACACATTTGTAGGGATAACTATATTATAAAAGGGTAAATGTCAAGGCATTACACCTTTTCTTACATCTGCAGGGCTTGGATGAAATTTCTGATCCTAATTTCTCATTACAGACCCAATTGCAGATAGAAGAGGTGCCATATCCAACCACCCATGGTATGCCCATTCATGCCAATGGGTGTCCACCTATTGCATTATGAGGTGCAAGCCAATAAATTAAAAAGGAAAAGTAAAAAGCAGATTGTTTTACATGTTAGGGAAGTGAATAAGTAAATGAAGGCCCAGACTGTACCCATATCTACATCCACTGGGTCACATGACCAAAAATAAGATGGTAGCTACCGTTCAATCATTTTCTGTATCAAACTGCTTATATTCTAAAACCTGTGGAGAAAAACCCTACCCTTTCCCTATTCAAAATACCTGTGGAGAAAAACCCTATCCTTTCCCTATTCTAAAACCTGTGGAGAAAAACCCTACCCTTTCTCTATTCTAAAACAAGTGGTGAAAAACCTACCCTTTTCCTGTTCTAAAATCTGTGGACAAAAAGCCTATCCTTTCCTATTATATAACACATCATGAAGTCCACTATCCTTGACAGGGCGGTTCTAAAGTCCGGTAGGGAAACGTTCTGCCGAGTCTTCTCTGAGACATTGACAGTTGAAAGATAGCTGATCAGGGAAGGAGACATAGGAATCTGTGGTTGCAGGAGCCTAGTTTCCAGATCTGAAACCAGTTCTGACCTGGACCCTGATACCAAGAGTGAATCAGGATCTTGAAATCTGAAGCAGCCAGGGGTTTGGGAGGTGGATCCTGTTGAGACTGGGGGAGGAGGAGGAGGAGGGTGTCCGGTGGAGGATAATACCCTTGAAACCCCATTTAGTTGGAGTAAGGGTGAAATCCAGGGTAGAACTGCCCCAAATGACTCCATTCTGGGTGGAGCACCCTAGGTAGGGATCCCTTGGATACCCAAAAGAGTAATGTGGGACAGTTCAGGGTCAATTATAAGCCCCCAATGTCAGACCTGGCATCAGATGAATCCATGTTGGATCCGCCATTGTGTAGATGGGGGAGGTCGGCGTCGAGACCGCCCGGCAGAGTCACCGGCGTCATAACTGGTGCAACCTAACCTAGCACTGGAAGGTGTTCTGTTGGTCACGTGACATTGGGTGGGTGGTTCCCTTCAGGTATTGCTAGAAAAGTCTGCCATGCGGCCCGATGCCAGGTGGTGCAAGTCCAATATGTGATGACCTACTGATGGAACCCTCTTGAAGTAAGATCTATCTTTCCTATATCTATCTCCAGCCTTTATGCATGTGAACAGTGCAAAAATCTATCTAGTATTACCTTTTACTATTATGTTTTAGGTCACTGTATTCCTTGGAAAATTAACACTTTTTTTATGTTACCCTATCCTACTATGCCTTAGTCCCATGTTTTGCGATATTTTTCGCATACATTATATAAAATAGTTGGTGGTTGTCAATACACAGCAATGATACACCTTCACCTAAGATTCTAAGATGAAATACAAGATACATGTCACCCATGAGTTTTATATAATTAATAGAAAATGGACCTAGTTTCTTCAGTATCTCACGGTTACAGTGAGAACAGCAAATTAAGTAAGGTGTTAATGAAAGTGCTGTGTATTTAGCCACCATACAATATTTTATATAGTGTACTATACAGTAGGAAAGAAACCAAAATAGTTTACTATTTTTATTACCATTAACATTTACCATCAGTTGTCCACATTTCACCGATGCAACACTTTTTCAAGTGTATGGATCATCATACACAAAGAGCATTCCATCAGACATGGTAATGCCAGAAACATATGGCAAAAAACCTCTCAATTCCCTATTCTAAAACCTGCAGAGAAAATCTCTATTCTTTCCCTATTCTAAAACCTGTGGAGAAAAACCTATCTTTTCCTATTCAAAATGTGTGGAGAACACCCTATCCTTTCCCTGTACTAAAACCTGTGGAAAAATCCAATCCTTTCCCTTTTCAAAAACCTTTGGAGAAAACCCTATCCTTTCCCTATTCTAAAACCTGTGGAGAAAAACCTAACATTTCCCTATTCAAAAACCTGTGGAGAAAAACCTATCCTTTCCCTGTTCTAAAACCTGTGTAGAAAAACCCTACCTTTTCTCTATTCTAAAACCTGTAGAAAAACCCTATCCTGTCTCCTTTCAAAACCTGTGGAGAAAAACCCTATCCTTTTCCTATTCTAAAGCTTGTGGAAAAACCCTACCCTTTCCCTGTTCAAAAACCTGTGGAGAAAACCCTATCCTTTCCTATTCTAAAACATGTGGAGAAAAATCTTATCCTTTCCTCTTCAAAACCTGTGAGAAAAATCCTATCCTTTCCCTTTTCAAAAACCTGTGGAAAAAACCTATTCTTTCCATATTCTAAAACCTGTGGAGAAAAACCTAACATTTCCTATTCAAAAACCTGTGGAGAAAACCCTATCCTTTCCTATTCTAAAACCTGTGGAGAAAAATCCTATCCTTTCCATCTTCAAAACCTGTATAGAAAAACCCTACCCTTTCTCTATTCTAAATTCTGTGGAGTAAATCCTACCCTTTGCCTTTTCTAAAACCTGTGGAAAAAAGCCTATCCTTTCCCTATTATATAACACATCATGAAGTCCACTCTCCTTGACAGGACGGTGTCTAAAGTCCGGTAGGAAGCGTCCTGCGAGTCTTCCCAAGACATGGACAGTTGCAAGATAGCTGATCAGGGAAGGAGACTAGGAAGCTTTGGTTGCAGGAGCCTAGTTTCAGATCTGAAATCAGTTCTGACCTGGGCCCTTGCCACCAAGACTGAATCAGGGTCTTGAAATCTGAAGTAGCCAGGGAAGGGAGGTGGATCCAGTTGAGACTGAGGGAGGAGGAGGAGGAGGGGTGTCCAGTGGAGGATAATACTCTTGAAACCCGATGTAGTTGGAGTAAGGGCAAAATCCAGGGTAGAACTGCCCCAAATGACTCAATCTGGAGTGGAGTACCCAGGTAGAGATCCCTTGGATACCCAAAAGTGTAATGGGACAGTTCAGGGTTGATTATAAGCCCCAATGTCAGATCTGGCATCAGAAGAATCCACGTTGGACCCGCCGTTGTGTAGATGGGGAGAGTCGGCGTCAAGACAGCCATGGCAGGGTCACCGATGTTGTAACCGGCACAACCTAACCTGGCACTGGAAGGGGTTCTGTTGGTCACGTGGCGTTGGCGGGTGGTCCCCTTCAGGTATTGCTAGAAAAGTCTGCCGTGTGACCCGATGCCAGGTGGTGCAAGTCCTATATGTGATGATCTACTGATGAAATCCTCTCGAAGTAAGATCTGTCTTTTCCTATATCTATCTATAGCATTTATGCATGTGAACAGTGGAAAAACCTATCTAGTATTACCTTATACTATTATGTTTCAGATCACTATATTGCCCTTGGATAATTAACACATTTTTCTTATGTTACCCTATCCTACTATGCCTTAGTCCCATGTTTTCGATATTTTTCCGCATACATTATATAAAATAGTTGGTGGTTGTCAATACACAGCAATGATACACCTTCACCTAAGGTTCAAAGATGAAATACAAGATATCGTCACCCATGAGTTTTATATAATTAATAGAAAATGGACCTAGTTTCTTCAGTATCTCACGGTTACAGTGAGGACAGCAAATTAAGTAAGGTGTTAACAGAAGGCGTGTATTTAGGCCACCATACAGTATCTTACATAGTGTACTACACAGTATGAAAGAAAACCAAAATAGTTTACTATTTTTTTACCATTAGCATTTACCATCAGTGACCCACATTTCACTGATGCGAAACTTTTCAAGTGTATGGATCATCATACACAAGAGCATTCCATCAGACATGGTAATGCCAGAAATATGTGGCAAAAACCCTCTCATTTCCTATTCTAAAACCTGCGGAGAAAATACCTATTCTTTCTATATTCTAAAACCTGTGGAGAAAACCCTATCCTTTCCCAATTCTAAAACCTGTGGAAAAAATCATATCCTTCCCTATTCAAAAACCTGTGGAGAAAAATCCTATCCTTTCCTATTCTAAAACCTGTGGAGAAAAACCTAACATTTCCTATTCAAAAACCTGTGGAGAAAAACCTATCCTTTCCCTGTTCTAAAACCTGTGGAGAAAAATCCTATTCTTTCCCTTTTCAAAAACCTGTGGAGAAAACCCTATCATTTCCCTATTCTAAAACCTGTGGAGAAAATCCTACCATTTCCTATTCAAAAACCTGTGTAGAAAAACCCTATACTTTCCTGTTCTAAAACCTGTGCAGAAAAACCATACCCTTTCTCATTCTAAAACCTGTGGAGAAAACCCTATCCTTTCCTATTCTAAAACCTGTGGAGAAAAGCCCTATCCTTTCCCTATTCTAAATTCTATGTATAGTCTTCAGGCTTGTGACCTGTAGATAAAAACTGTCTGATCTTACCTATGCTACACCATTGCATCAACATTTTACATACTCTGTGATATTTAATTTAACAAAGTAATGTAGCTCACCCTCACATGAAGTCATCTCTTGGAATGTTCAGAACTAGTCCATGCATTATAATTCATTCCAACTGATGAGACGGTGAAAGCGAAGTTTGTTGTGGTGCAATGTGTACTAGTAGGTCTACAAGGCTATTTATCTTAACATCGCAAGGTTTACAAGCCTGTTAGACAAACTAGTTTGTCTCTACCGTAATACCAGAAAGTATCAGTTGAGTAGTATCATAGGAAGTCAAGATGTAAAATGTTGTAATGTAGCATCATTGCAGTGTTTCTCTCCTGGTATGACAAAGGTAAAAAAAAAAAAAAAAAGGTAAAAACAAAAGTACACCACCCTTTTGCTAGATATGGGTAGCAAGTGTAAATCACTGTTGAGGTACCCAGCTGGACTAACACTGTTAGCAGTTTCATGAGGTCAAACTCTGAATTAATTTTGAAACATGAATACATACTGTACATCAATACACACATCTCAAAACCTAAGCTAAACTGTAACTTACCGTTAGTGACATCATGAGTAACCTACCTTATGCACTTATTATTTCCAATTTATTTCCCATTCTGACTGTTGCATGAGTATTTCTGAAGCCAGGGACATATTTCATACAACGCACTGTGTATATAGATTACAGTGATTGTCATATGGAAGACGACCCGACGACAGTCGATAGGGCATTTGGAACGTATATCCGTGATATGTTCTTAGCTTTTAAAGACTTTTAGCCTATATACTCCAATTTGAAACACAGAATTTAAAGACATTATACCAATGACGACCTGAAAGTTATAGTCCATTGGATTATATACATACATTCCCTGCCACTGCATCTATAAATTGCATACCTCTATAGGATTGGAGCTACAGCCCTCTTGATGTCACTGCAGAACATAGCTTCCTTGATCTGTTAAGTGGACACCATCCTGCTGATACAGTTCTGGGAAGAGGGACATGATGCCATCGGGCTTGACCATGCCTCCACATTAAGGCCTGCAGGCTGAGGAGGGCCTCCATCTCCTTGACCCCAAGAGGGAATGCAGAGTTGACCTCATAGACCCAACAACGTTGAGGGGTGCACCACTGTTTTAGCTGGAGGTACCCGCTGGAGATGTGGAGGAAGAGGAGGGAGAGGCCTTCTCCCTCTGGTCCAGTCATACATCCAGCGAGGCACTGATAGGCCTGATGGGTGAAACCACAGCAGTGTGACCATCACCGATGGTTGCCTTAGCAGGTGGAGGCAGGCAGAGGAGGAGCCACTGACCACCTTGCACTCCAGCTCCTTAGATTTCTCCTTATGCTTCTTGGGAGGAGTAGATTTTTCAACAGAGGACTCTCTAAGGTGGTCCTTCTTTTCCAGGAAAACCAGTGAACCTTCAAAAGATGGGACTCCCACTGGGAGGAACATTCGATGGAGCTTTCTGCTGGCACCCTGTGCACACTGGCAATACAGTCACTCCAGGGCACTCAGACAGGCACAGAACACAGTTGGAAACAGTGGATTTTTAATCACATCCCACATCCACCTAAACATGGAAGAGAAAGAGTGCAGAGGAAGGCTACAAAGATAATAGCAGGTCCACAGGACAAGACATATGAGAGAGGTTGAGGGCACTGAACATGTACCCTCGAAGACATGGGGGAGAGAGAGAGAGAGTGAGGAGGAACATGATTGGGAGCTTCAAGTACTTGAAGGGATAAATAAGGTGATGGCGGGAAAGAACTGGATGACAGGTGAGGACTGCGCCCTTCATAGTCACGCTGATGTCACATCACCCGACGATGGGGCACGGCCCCTGCTGATGACTGCTAGCTACCAGTTTGCCGTGTGGCACTGGCGCTAGAGGATGCAGACCTATAAGTGAAGACCTACTGCAGGAACTCTCTCAAGTAAGATCAGCTGTTTTCTGTCCTTTCTATGGTCCTTAGTGGTTGTCATGTACCAGGTAAGAGATCTCTTGACATCCAGTCTCTCTCTTCACCCCCGGATTATGCAAGTCAAATATGTTTTTAATCAGCATGCCATTGCCTGGCCTGTAAACAAAACCCACATTTAGTGCTAGAATACACTTTATTTGTGATTTATGTGACAGTAAAATATATGTACCTTATTCTTATGTTATATATGTGCCTGAACCAAGATGTATGTTAACCCTGTATATGCCTGATGATCGGTGACAGTAAGTGCATGCACAAGGAGGAACACATGCATCCTGGAACCTCAGCTTCTTTGACCTGACATACGCAGTCTGTCTCCTGATCAATGGTGCTATCACCTGGCCTTCACCTGGTGGCAGCGAAAAGCCAGGTCGACCCACCACTATAATCTGGAAGAGGATAGCTTGAGACGGCCGTTCAGTTCTCTTCCAGCTCTTTTCCCCTCCACTGACCCCCAGTGACTTGAGCTTGTTCCCGAACTGGGGCCACCAGCATGGTGAGAGATAAGGCACTACAGTGCCTCAGCCCTCTGTACCACTGGGCTGGCAATTGCTTGGTGTTTTAAACCCTGCTGTGAAAATAAACAGAATACCCTTTAGACTCTAATCCACTAGAAGAGAATGATTTTATTGCCTTAAATTGTGTGCCACTAACATTTGCTTTGCAGAACCCTTTTGTCAGCAACCCCAAGCTGCTACAAACTGTGGGGGCTCCCCATCGTGGAAGGTCAAGTAAGTGCATATTTGTGTTTTCATGTACACCAACCCTCTTAGAAAATGAGTTGTCAAATGTGTTATCCTTGACCTGGGAGAGGGCATACCTTTGCTATACAGAGCTGTGATGACAGGGGAACCCTACTGCAGTAACTTCAGGTCACAGGTGGGACCATTCCACACAGTATTGGGTGTCATCAGGAGTTTCTATTCCTTCCTTTTGACAGCACTTTTCCAGTCAGGTAGTAGCTGAGTACAGTACTGTACCTCCCCAACTGGAGTAGCTAAGAACTACCACGGTAAAGAATGCTGCACTAGACTGACCTGGAGACCTGCAGGATTGTGAGATACTGGCTCTGTAGGCAAGGACCCTGACACTTGGATTGTTGAAAAAGGTAACATTTTACTGAAAAGGTTAAATAAATATCTAAAACAGCCATGAATGGCACAACACACCTTCGCATAAATGGCAAATGAATACACATGAAATTAAGTTTGATTGTAGACAGAATAAGAAGCGACCTGCAGAAACTTGAAGAATGGTCAGGGTTTGGCAGTTGAAATTCAATGCAAAGAAGTGCAAGATAATGCATATGGGGCACAAAACCCTGGCACAATATATCAGTTGGGGTGAGGATATAGCATGCACCAAGCAGGAAAGGGATCTTGGGGTTGTCATCTCTGATGACCTCAAGGTAGGGAAACAGTGTGACAAGGCAGCAGGTAAAGCAAATAGGATGCTGTGATGTATAGGCAGGGCATCACCAGCAGGAAAGGGAGGTCATAATTCCACTATACAAGACACTAGTGAGGCCCCACCTGAGTACAGTGTACAGTTCTGGAGACCATGCCTACGTAAGGACATAGACAGGGTAGAGAAGGTTCAGAGGAGGGCAACAAAGATGGTGCATGGATTGCATCACAAGTCCTATGAAGACAGGTTGAAGGAACTGAACATGTACTCCCTGGAGAGAGGAGGGATAGAGGGATACGATAGAGACATACAAGTATCTTACAGGGAGGAACAGGGTGCAGGAAAACACTATTTTAAGTGAAAATATGTTCCAGGACTAGAGGGCATGGGATGAAGTTGGAGGAGGACGATTCAGAGGAAACATGAGAAAGAATTTCTTCACAGAACAGGTGGTGGACAAGTGGAACACCCTGCCAGAGGAAGTGGTGGGGCTGAAACAATCACAGGATTTAAGAATGCATGGGATAGACATAAAGGAATTCTGGAGGTCAGGGTAAGGGCAACAGACTTCTAGGAAAACAAACTGAACTTACAAGCTCAAATGGGCAGACTGGGTGGGCCATAGGCCCTCATCTGCAGACACTGTCTATGTATCTATGTATCTATGTATTATACACTTCACTTCTTTCCCAGCAGACACACCCCATTAACCTTCTTGTTTCTCTTTCCAACAGGCACCACCACACCAACCTTTTAGTTACCCTTTCCCACAGACTGCAGGCACTCACCATCCACCAACCCTCCAGCACATATACTTTATCCCTGAAGACTGCAGGCACTCAACCAACCAGCCCTCTCCAGCACATACACTTTACCCCTGGAGACTGCAGGCATCCACCACCAACCAGTACTCAGATATCACACAAGCTAGTCATAGGATAAGCACCCTCACTCTGGCCTTAGTCCATGAGCTTGTTCACACTGAACCCTTAAGAGCACGCAGTGACTACTAGGCCTTATCCTACCTTAGTCAGCCTACTGACCCTTACACCAGATACCTACCCTGGTACCCATCACACAGTTACTTTACTTATATGCTATACTTTAAACAGTTAAAAAATCACTAGGCATTTCTATATGTAAATGCACTTTAAAAACATTCAGTAATGACAGTGGCATAAAACATATTGCATACTTGCCATTCCACCCCACTCCCACCTGCAGCCAGTGACAGGCACCGAGATGTACCTTGGACTCTTATTTAAAGCCCACCCATTCTCTATACTGCACCCATCTCAGCATATTTCCTTATGGAATGGGGTGAGCATAAAGGCCAGACCCCAAGGCACACGCGACACTTGTCAGTGTCTGCAGGGTAGAGTGAGAAAAATGGCATGGCGTTATGGCCGATGACCCAAAGGCACACGCCAATGCCTGTCAGTCTCTGCAGGGTGGTGTGGGGTTGGCGTCAGTTCAATACTTTAGCGTCACTCCTATTATGCACCTCTAACTCCTGCACTACCAATGCCAATGCCAGCAAAATAACATTCGGGATTAACAAATGTTTGTTTTGTCCAGTTTCATTGTACTGCTACTTTAATACATACCTAGCTCACTGAGCCCTTCCACCACCCAACTTCAACCTTCTTTCTGAGTTTTATCATCACTGACAGCCTTCTCTTAGGATAAAGACCTGCTGGAGAGTACATTTAACTCCAAAACAAATGTTTGCTTTGGCTACTTCTTTCTTGTAGCGGCTGTCATCCAGAGGGAGGCCCCAGCCCCATTCCCCAGTGTCCACCATCTGGTGCTGACCTGAACTCCCAGGGCTCCCTCCCCTGGTGGAGCTGGCAGGGTTCCCCAACCCCACGGGGACCGAATTCAGTGGGCCACCCTCCACCATTGTGCCACGGCTCTTCTTTTCCTGGTTTTGTCCCAGGAGTTGGGGCATGCAATGACATCCTGCAGAGAGGAACATGCATGCATCTGCACTTGCTCCTCAAGCATCTGCCCCAACTCCTCCCCCTTCTGCAACACAGCGCCCTGTCCACCAGCCTCCGCTAGAGCAGACAAGCACCAACCACTGAGGACCCTCTCCACCTCGGAGAGAAGAGTAGTCTGTTGGATGCTCAGTCCTTCTCCTCCCTGCCAACCCCTGGTGGGGTGCTCATTCGAATATAGGTCACCAGTGCAGCGTGAGGTATGAGCAACCAGCGCCTCAGCCCTCAGCGCCACCGGAATGACTCAAAACAAATGTTTAAAAAGTATCAAAACCTTTTTAGAACTTGGAAAAAAGTTCTGATAAAGTTCTTTGACAGAAAATGGCAGAGGTTCAGGGAGGTTCAAGTAATCTGAATTGGTCCTTAGTCAGGAGGGGATCCAATGATAATAAATGTCTCTTTTGGGTTTTGCGGATGCGGCTGGAGGGAGACTGTAAAAAATAGTGTAAACATGTAAACAGGGCTATAGAAACATAGAAAATGCAGTCAGAAAAGTCAGTCTGTCCTGTTTTACTCTATCCTATTCTGGAACCTACTATCTAGTCAGGTTTATTGCCTCATCCCCCACCGCCCCTTGTCTTACTGCTTTCCATCTCTTAACTATTAAAACCTTTTAACTCAGTCTCAAGCCATGTTGGAAACCATTAAAGGTTCTTACACCCAACACTTCTGATAGCTCTCTCTGTAAAATAAAACGTTCTTACATTTTCCTGACCCCCACCACCAGCTTCCACTCATGTCCCTGTGTTCTTGATTTGCATGTCTTGTTGAATATTTCTCCACAATCTACCTTGTTCCTCCTTTCAGGAACTTAGATATCTCTGTCATATCTCCCTCACTTCTGCTCAACAGCAAGTCCATGTTCAGGGCCTGAAGCTGATCCTCATAGGATCTTCCTGCTGGCCCTGGATTATTTTGGTTACCCTCTGCTGTACTCTCTCTAACCTGGCTTTGTCATTTCTATGTAGGGGTTCCAGCACTGGGTACAGTATTCAAGATGCAGCCTTACCACTGATCTATAGAGACGTAGTATCCCCTTCTTCCTCCTGCTGTCAGCCCCCACCCAGTACACCCCAATATCCTGGTTGTGTTGCTGTAGGCCTTGTTGCAGTGGATAGATTATTTTAGGAAGTTGTGGATGACTGATGGGAAGATGAGGGTAGGGATTAGAGGGCAGGTGATTACCATGTTTGTGGGACAGTCGGTGGCCAGCACTAGTCCTGCAGCTGCCAGCCTGCAGTGTGGCCAACAACTATGTGTTGTTGCTGATCACTAGAGCCAGCGTTAAGTCTGCAGACAGTATAGGGGCATGTCCAGTCAGTTCTACTACTAGGCACTGGCTAGATTCTCACACAAGGGTCTGGAATCCTAGATGTGTGTGTGTTGCTCTTGGTTTTGTGTCTGGTCAGCCCATCCAGAATAGACAGAGAGTAATGAAAGGTCCAGGAAGCTGCTGAAGCAGAAAGCCTAACTCAGCCCGAAAGCAGTGAAACATGCCTTGCTGATCTGGACCCCCAAACAGCTGAACAATTGATGTAAAGCTCAGGAGAACCTGTACCTGCAGAGGGGAGGAAAAGGAGCCCAAGTTGTTAGGGAAGTTGGTAACACCAGAACTGTGAGTACTCCCAGGGCTTTTGCTGTGATCTTTTGCTGGTGCCTGGACCCTCTGTTAAAACAGATAAGATACACATCTGGTAGTTAGCTGTGTGGTCACACAGTGTCACTGTTCGCATTGCATTCTGGGTGGGTCATGTGTAGACTGGATATTTACAAACAGGCCACACATTTTCAAATTCTGACTTCATCAGTGATCGTTTTCCAGTCCTCTGTATATAAAGTTGTAAAACAAGCAACCCCCACCACCTTATTAAAATCATATCATTCAGGTTTCTGAACAAAAACAATTTTAAGCAAAACTCAACCAAGTTAAACAGGACAGACTCAACCTTGTTCCAGATACAGAATCTGCCTTAGGCGTATGCATGCAAACTAAAATCCATATATGACAAACCACAGTAATTCCTGGGAAATATATGAGAATGTGAGGTGGTCAACACAATTAAATCACACCAGAGCTATTAGGCGATGGCAGATCATGAGATACGGTTTGGGTCAAATACAAAATATGTTAGGTGACAGAGATTGGGAATTGTAACATCAGTTCCGAGTCTAACCATTGATATGACATGATGAAGGAAGGACAAGTCAGCTTACAATGCCAGCTACTGGGATGCTAACAACAGCAAGACAAGGAATTTCTGGTCTGGAATCAACTCCCTCTTGACCAAGCTCAGTCTCCACCAACAACCCACCTCATTTACTATGATACCTAACCACAGGAAATGCAAATATTGCAAAGGTCTTGAACCATCATTACACTAAATTCATCAATCCTCCTCCTGTTCTTTATCATCACATTAATTTTGCCATATTTGACAGTCAGAAAGGCTCCATACCTCCCTCATCCATGGTACCTGCCTCCTTTAGTTTCCATAGAGATTCACCAAAGAAGGACTCAGACTAATTCAAGAACTCAACACCACAAAAATGGCAGGATTTGATGGTATCAGATCCTGAAGGCTACTGTAATTCTCCTAGCAACCCCATCACAACTATCTTTGATCTATCCCTTTGTACAGGACAGATCCCACTGCCTAGAAAACTATTATTGTCACCCCACTACTCAAGTTGGCAATCCCTGTTCAGATCAAAATAACTACTGCCCTACATCCATGCCACCTGCTCTCAGCAAGCCTTTGCAAATGCTGGTACATAATTCCATATTCTCCACTTTGGCTACATATGGAGGCACAATCTGGAGTCCAACCTAGCCACTCACCATGTACTGCACTACAAAAAGTGACACATGATCTGGCAACTGCTCAACTCTAACCATTATCTCGGACATCATGCATGGAGTGATGAGCAGGGTAAGTCTGTTCTGAGCGATAACAAAATGGGTATAGTAGTGGATGAGAAGAAGGGATGGAAGCAACTGCAGAGGATGTAACCAAACTGGAGGAGTGGTCAGAAAGGTGGCAGCTTAGGTTCAGTCTTGAAAAGTGTAAGGTTATACCGTCACGGCGAAGAACTCAAGGAGAGAATACTGGTTGGGGGTGAAGCTTTGGATCACTGGGAGGAGAAGGACCTAGGGGTGATGGTAACAGGGAGCATGAACAATTCTGACCAATGCAGGAAAGCAGCAGCAAAAGTGAACAAGATGCTGGGGTGTATAGCAAGGGGTTCTCATTCAGACAGAGGAGGTGATCTGCCCCTCAACAGGTCACTGATCAGGTGGCACATGGAGTACTGTGTGCAGTTCTGGAGGCCATACCTGAGGCAGGATATCAAACTACTGGAGGGAATGCAGCGGTGGGCAATGAAGATGTTGCAGAGAATGGAGGGAGAGACTACGAGAACAGGCTGGGTGAAGTAAACTCCCTGGAGGAGAGGAGGGATGGGGGACATGATCGAAACTTTCAACTACCTGAGGGATTCAACAAGGATGGAGCCAACAGGGTTTTTAAACTGAGGAAGGAAGGGACACTAGAGGCACGGGCTAAGAATAGAGGGGAAGATTTAGGAGGAGATGAGGAGGCATTACTTCACAGAAGAATGGTGTCAAAGTGAAATGCCCTACCAGAGGGTGATATCATGCAAAATGGTGGGTAGCTTTAAAGGGCATGGGACAGAGAACAGGGAGAGTATGGGTTGGTGAGGCTGAGAATGGCTGAGGTGGACAAAGGGAGGGGGGCAACTGTGACCGAGGGGTGCTAGCTGCACCTCAAGCAGACATTCACAGACCAGGAGGTCTGTTTCTGCTGGCACATTCATATGTTTGTATGTTCATATGTAATCCAGGATTGCAGCAGCCTGTGCCAGGTGTCTTTGGACTTATGACACCATTTAAACCTGACATAAACCTATTCCCTGGCTCTAATGGTTCCCCACCCCAATTCGACAGTGTAAACATGTCAATCCTATTCCTAGACCTCTGACAAAAGAAACTTAAGGGTCATCATCATCATTGACTCCTAAAACAATCAAGCCAGCGTAACAAGGCCAACAATAAGACAAACAGGATGTTGGGGTGTATACGAAGGGTAGTGACAACAGAAGGAAGGAGGTATTACTACCTTTCTATAGATCACTGGTCAGGACTCACCTGGAGTACCTGTGCCCAGTTCTGGAGTCCACACTTAAGGAAAGATAATGACAGGCTGGAGACAGTGTAACATAAGGTGACCAAAAGGATTCAGGGCCAGCAGGGCAGATCTTATGAGGATATGAGGAGATAAAGACTGGCACAGCTCCTCCACTTACCACCTTGGTCAGTCACCATCTGAATGATAGTGAGTGAGCATACAACCGATATAGGAAGCTAATTCTACAGCAGCTGGGCCACGCTCCTTGTCATTCAGATGGTGGCTGCCTAAGGTAGTTAAGTGGATGGGCTGTCGATCGCCATCTCCGCCTCTTCAGCTGTACTGGGGTGAGTGTGGATCCATGGGAGGAGAATGAGGTTCTGAGAGGATGGGATGAAAGGGCAATTGGACTGACCATCAGTGGGGTGGGGATCGGAGGGATGATCGGGGGCACCAGTGAATAGGTTTGTCATGCTTACACTGTCAGATTGGCAAGTGGGGAGGACTGCTAGAGCTAGGAGCAGGGGTTATGTCAGGTTTGTAAAGTGTCAAATCAGCAATCAGGAGTGGGGAACAACTGCAGTAAGGAATAATATACTAACATGGCCTGGACCTTGTGTTATGGTAAATGGGGGGGTTAAGCTAGCAAAGTCTGAGAGGTCCTGTCAGTTCGCTACTCACACTTGACCACGGGGTGTTCATTCACCACTGTGCACTGCAATAAGAGTAGTGTGCTTTCAAAACCACTGAATGTGCCCTGTAAGCAAGGTGATCCCTAATTTGCATGGGTGCTGCACTCTTTTGTGCATGTTTGCACTTTCAGGTAAAAGCCCTGCATCTTTTGTCTTTGGTTATGGCCCCACTTTGTCCAACCTGCTATTCCCAGTTAGCGCAGCACTGACATTGTTAGCACCAAGCTCACCATTTGAATGCCATTTGAATATGAGGACTCAATTTCTTTGACAATTATTGTCCACAAGCTGCATAAACTTGTATTAACTGATTAACTGCACTAAAAGAAAATTATTTTATTTAAAAAAATACACTTACAGTAATGATTGCCTTTGTTCTTACTGTCTTGGGACCAAAACTCTCAATCACTAGAGTTAGTATTTTCTTACTACTAACAACTTCTGCAGTAAAGTTCCTTAAAATAAATTCCTGTTCTCTGACAGTGAAATGAGTTTAAATAAATATGTAGAATACATAAGTATATCTGCTAGGCAGGATTTTAGCAATTTATGTAGTTTTAAACGGACTCTCATTCCTCTGATCCCTGCTCACACATACACTGACACCTAACATGTAGGCTGTGCCTCCTCTGGATATAATGGGCACTGGATATAACAGACTAAGATTGTGTGCATGGATATGTGTGTTATAACAGGCTTGCACTGATTGCCAGAGGTTTCACATTAAACTATTTGTAAGACATAGACATGTTACTGCCTGTGTCACTTATTGCACATGCTCCTCCTGCTGCTTCTCCTTTAACCTAATGAAGCCATATGCTGCAGAGGCAAAGCGCAGGGTTTATGTTATTGTTCCTGCTTTATGTGAGCCAACCTGCAAAATAAACTTGGATTGCAATTAATGCTATTTTTACCCAGAGTGCTTCCTTTTGTGTGTTTGCTTGGTGTTTTTTTCCGAGTGTGCCTACCGTGGTTCTGTGTGTGTGCAGCTCCAGTGAATTGACTGTCTACGTTTAGAAGGAGACCTGACAGACAAAATGAGGTGCAGGCAAAGCTAAATATGTAAAGCAATGGTCTGAAATGATGCACAGAGAGAGAGAGAGAGATAGATGCTCTGACTCGGCCACCATGTCTATAACTGTGTGCCATGAATTGGTGGATAGAATCCCACCACAACTACTGGTCCCCAGTCTGGGCTCCCAGTATGTCATTGAACAAGGCACTTGACCTCCCTCTCAGTCCATTTCAGCAAAAAATACAGGTAGAAGCAGGACACAACTGAAATTGAGAGGCTGGATCTCAGCTGTGCTATCCATCTAAAATAGATGTGTTGGGGGTGAGAGGCAGCAGCCAGTACATGTCCATACAAGCCAGTGAGCATGAGCCCGTACAGTGTACAGCAAATAATGAATGCTGAGCAGTACATCTTGATTGGAGGTGCAATCTCATGATTACCACCAGCAAAGTTATGGACCCCTCTGCAAAGCAGCCAGCAGGCTATCACTGTGAGACAGTTTAAGAAAAAAGCTTCAGTACAAAGGTCTAGGAAAGGACATGCAAAATGTTTACACAAGTAACACCACATTTTCAAGAAGCCTACAGTGACACATGGCAGTGGGGGACCTGCTTCATATTTTCACGTAGGGAGAGACTGACGTACAGGTAGAGCAAATAGCTTACAGAAGGTTACTAAGTGACCAGTGACTGTGGTGGATTCAAACCTGGGGATCTTGTAGTTCACAGCTCTGCACTCAGTAACCACAGCACAACACTGCATCTTCAGCTGGTAATAAAGGACAAGATGTAATAAAAACAGTGTTTAAAGTAGTCATTGCATATGCTATTCAGCTGAAAGTTTAACTATTGTGACAGGAATGCAAGGTCCACTCCAAGGAGGTCACTTTTGGTGGGTGGAGGGCAACCACTCAACAAGTCAATCAGGTTGTGCTATTTTCCACAGTTATTTTAACACTTTACAAAACTTGGCATATGAGTGTAGGATGAGTTATGCACATATCTCAAAGTGAGTATTTTTCTCCCTTCTGCACCTGGTAATGCATCCCATGAGACAAAAGAAGACAGAGGATTTAAAGAGTCAAAATGCTTATCTGCTCTGCTCCTTTTCTTCACCAAAGGTGCAGCTCCACCTAACAGTCTTCACCCACTTGAAATCATTACGGTGTACTCAGCAATCATCGTTAATCCTCACCCTGCTCATATGACACTGCATCTCAACAGGAATGTCCTCCAATGACCCACATCATGACAATCCATCACCACACCTTCTGAGAAGGAACTTTAGCCTCATTTTTATTTAAACAAGTGAACAATGTATGTAAGTGGCAATTTGTGCAAAACAGGTGTGAAGGCAATGAGCAGAACTGAACCCCTGCCTGGGGATGGCAAGGCACACTAGGTAGGAAGTGGGTGCATTGTGTCCCCACACTGGAACTGCAGGTAGAGGTGCCTGCACCATCAGTAAAACAGGCAACAGGTATGGTAGGCAGCTGGAAACTATGTGGCTGTGAGAGACTGAGGTTTGGCTCCCAGCACCACTAGTACAAAAATAGCAGCAAGTGAGGCAGTTAACTGTATAGTCTGTGGCTGTAAGAGACTGGGTTCGATTTGTAGCAGTGTCCATAGAATAGAACAAGAAATGAGCAGGTAGCGCAAGAGTCTAAGGCTCTGAGAGACAGGTTTGATTCCCAGTAGTGCCAGCAGAATAGATCAACAAGTGAGGCAGTAGGCTGGACAGTCTGTGAGAGAGACAGGTTTGAGTTCCAGTACAATAGAGTAACAAGTGAGGCAGCTGCACTGCCTGTGACTTTGAGACTGGTAATAGACTCTCCAACTAACTCCTCTCTAATGGCACCACTGGGAATCAAACTCCAGTCTCTCACAGCCACACTCTCCAGCTAATTGCCTCATTTGTTGCTTTATTTTACAGATGATACAGGGAATCAAACCCCAGGCTGTCATAGCCAAAGTCTCTAAAGCTGACTGGCTTACTTGTTGCTCTGTTGTACTGCTGGGGCAGGAATCAAACCCCATTCTCCTACAGCTACACTTTCTCCAGCTAGCTGCCATAATTGTTCTGTTCTACTATTCTACTGGCACTGCTGGGAATCAAACCCCAGTCTCTCACAGCCATATATTCTCCTGCAAACTGCCTCATATTTACTCCATTTTACCAATGGTGCTAGGACTCGTACCCTAGTTTTTCATAGCTATGAACTCTCCAGTTAACTGCCTTTCTTGTTGTTTTATTCTATTGGCACTGCAGGAATTGAACCCCAGTCTCTCATAGCCACAGACTGTCTAGCTAACTGCCTCACTTGTTCTTTTAATTTACATTTTAGAGGTTTTTCTCCCATTTTTTCTCCCCGATTCTGGAACCCTGGGAGACACAGCCATGCATGCACGTGGAGGTACACACGCACTTGGTACCAGCTCGGCCCCTTCCATCCCACCCTGTGGCTGTTGCTGAGCTCCCCATTGCTCGAACTACCACCCGTCCTCCACCAAGTGGCAGTCAAGGGCAGTGGGAAGCCCTCATCCCCCTCCAGGAGAGGAGATCCGCCTCATGGCAACTCAGTCCCACTACTCGCCCTACCCCTGCCGACCCCAACAACCTGGGCTTGTTCCAGAACCTGGGTTGCAGGCATAGCACAAGTGTGACATCCAGCGCCTCAACCTCAGCACCACCAGGCCTCACTCGTTCTATCCTACTGGCACTGCTGGGAACTGAACATCAGTCTTTCACAGTCACAGACTCTCCAGCTAACTACCTCACATGTTGCTCTATTTTACTGAGGGTGCAGGAATCGAATCCTAGTCTCTCACAGCCACAGACTGTACAGCTAGCTGCCTCACTTTTTTTTTTTTTATTTTTTCCTCCTTGCTTGAGGCCAGGTTGTGACCTCCTTCTGTCCACTGCCAATGCCATGATACCATGTGACTGAGATCCTAGCCAGCCAGCCACCGGGACCCACTAGCCCACCCATGACACACCTCAGTGCTACTCTCCTGGCTTAACCCCAGGGCCAGGTGTGCCTTCAGCTCCTTTGGCATTTCTACCCCGTGGACATCTGAAAACCCACAGCGGAGGTGAAGACTGGTGGTGTCCCCGCAAGATGGTAGTGTGGATCCGGTGGTGGATGTGGTGGGCAGGCAGAGGCTTCACCTGCCCAATCCTGCACCTCAAGTTTCCCATGTTCTATTGCCTGCCCCCCCACCAGGAGCATGCAGCGGAGAGGCTGCGGGATGCCCAATACTGTCAATCCAAGACCATGCTCCCAGAGAGCCTTCCCTGAAACTGCAGATCCACTGCACCACTAGTGTCACCCAGGAGGCAGGAATACAGCGGACTGCAGTGCCTCCTCCCAGAGAAGAAGAGCATCCTGTAGAAACCTCTACCTCCCCCCAACCCTGGCCTTCCTACAGCCCAGGTTTTCTCCCGAACCCGGTCAGTGGCGTCTCAAGCAGTAGCTGCTGATTGGCTAGGTGGACATACACGGTCAGTGTGATCACATCTGTCAGCCAAGCCACCCACAACAGGAAAATAGAAAAGAAGCCGATCCCTATGTCGGCTTCAAGTGGGCCACAGACCCTTCACCCCAGCGATCTACACACACTCCATAGGCACCATAGTATGTTTGATGAAGGACTTGCTCCAGCTCAAAGTCCTCCATTGTGGGGATGAGATACCATGGTTACTCCCACAGAGCAAAGTAAGCCCTAGGAGATGGTGGGAGATGGGGCTGCCGAAGCCATGAGACAGAATGATGCCAGCAGGAGGGGAGAATAAATAAAAGTACAAAAAATAAGCATTCAGCGTCAAACTTCAAACCAGCAGCCACAGACCAGGCTAGGTGCCTCCTCCTCCTGGAGTTTCTAAATGTGCCTAATATCCCAGTCTGCCTAATCACTCCCATCCAGACAACTCTACAGAATCTCTCAGAGGCAGTTTGGAAGAGGCTGCTACTGTGGCAGCTGTCCCCAAACAGGCAGACAAGACAAATGTGCACTTCAAACTAAGTCAGAGCCTTTTACTCAGCCTACAGCTGATTCACTGCTATTCTAGAAGAGAATTATAAAGCTGTAGTGCCCAAGAAGATCTGGCAGCACCCCTCAAATAAGGAATTGTGCAAAGCTGACACCACTGGGCAAGTGGGTCTGTGCCTCGCTATGCTTGGCATGAGAATACCTAGCTGCCAGGTCACTTCCCTAAGTATGAGTATGCCCTTTGGAGCAAGCTTAAGTCTCTGGCAGAGGCTGCCAGACTTGAAAACAAAACAAGAGATGCTGCTGGTTGTTCAGCAAGGTGCTGAATCTTAACAGCCACCAGCTCAAAGTCTCCATGGATTCCGTGGATGCAACTCGCCTCCCCACCCACAGGTATCTGCATCAGGTGGTACTCCTGTCTGTAAACTTAGGCTTTGTGTGCACTGCAGTTGGGGACCATGCAAGGGGTCACATCAGGTGACCGACCTGCAGACATGGAGGAGAAGTGCCCATGTCACGCACTGGACAGCGCTGCATGTCCTGCGTTGGTGGGGAGACGCACAAGGAAAATCCCTAGCACCAGGAGTCGTGAAGTGGAAGCCCAGTGGCTGAGCCAACACGTCCAGTGCCAGTCCTGATCCCCAACTTGACTCTCCATGGTCCCCACCTCCTCTTGTATTGGGATGGCAGGAGAGGGGACCCAGCATACCAATTCCTCTGTGGGGTAGGGGTTCAGGTGGGAGGTGAGAGAAAGCCGAGTGGGTCCACTGGAAAGATACTCCAGTGTCCGTCAGGAGGGCAAAACAGAGTCAACAAAAAAAAAGATGATATGCAGCAGTTATCTGAAATTTATAAGAACAGACTCAGTAATTAATGGGGAATCACACCTAACTGGATATAAACAGTGAGAACTTAGATACATGGGCATTCTCTTCTTTTGCTGAACTGTCATGGTCATTTTTCAGTGCCACATGACCTCAGGATGCTGAGAGGGAGGTCATGAGGACTTTGGCCTCTCCACCCAGTCCTCCCCTCACATGCTCACCTTTCTCCAGTTCGGTAGCCTGATCTTCCAGCATTGCCACCACCTTCATCAGCAAACCTCCCTGTGTTTGAATGCACCAATCAAATGGCACCTAGTGGTCATGGGTGGGGCTATGGAAGACCTCCGCTTTTGGGACATGCTCCAGTATGGCCTTTGTATGGCTGTTCTTCAGCCATATACTGACCCAGGGGTCCTGAGAGGGGTTCATGAGGATTTAAGCTGCTTAAACCAGTCCTTCCCTCTCTAATGCTTGTCTCTCTGCAGTTCAGTGGTCCAGTCTTCCAGCATTGCGCTGCCTCCAACAATATACCTCTCTGTGTTGGAATCCACCAGTCGAACTGCACCTGGCAGTGGTGAGTGGGTTGGGAAGCTCACACCTTTTAAAAACTGTTACACTCTCCAGTGTGGCCTTTGTATGACCATTCTTCAGACTCTTCCAGACATGACGGAGGAGAGTTTGAGCTCGGGTATCATGATCCCCATGCAGTCTTCAACAATTAACTATACTAGCTGCACTGGGCAAGGACCTCCAGCTATCGAATATTACCAGATGATCTCCTGCTCATGGCAGATTCTAAACTATTGGCAAGCATAATTGCCAGGAGGGTGAAGAAGGTGCTGCCTACTCTAAATCACTCAGACCAAGCAGGTTTTATACAGAGTAGGCAAGATAAATGCAATGTGTGGTGCACTCTAAATGACTTAGGCTCAGCTCCAGAATCCTGTCTCCACCTTGCCTGCTCGCTCTTGGATATGTGCTTTGTCCAATCTCATCTTGCTCTGACTGCTGCCAATAATTGTGTTACAACCAAGTTCACACTGTTGAAAAACATTAATAACTCTGGCAGTAGTAGTAGTACTGAGCAGAGCGTGCTTGTCTGGGTTGGCGGGAACTGAAGTTGGAACCTGGAGAAGCGTGGGATCAGGTCCAGAGACCGGGGTGGAAGCCCACCTGCAGTACTAGGAGGATGAGATCAATTAATTTATTTATTCACTGGGATGGTGGAGACATTGGCAGATCAGCCTTGGCTCATTTGGGGGGGTCTGGAAGTCCTGAAAAGAAGAAAAAAAAAATAAAAACGGGCCTGAGACTTGACTGCCAGTGGTCACTTGTCTCAGCTGAGATCACTCAGAGCAGAGAGAAGTGAGTTCTGCTGCTAAACTTCGTGTTTACTGAAATTTTTTTTCATTCTTATTGAGAGTTACGTGGAGGCCAGGGAGCCCACTTCACAGGAGGCAGGGTGCTCACTTCACAGTCTCGCACCAGAGCCCAGTAAACTTTGTGCCAGTCCTGACCTGGGGGTCACTGGGAGGAGAAGGAATTAGCACTTAAAGGACTTCTCTCCATCTCCAGGAGGGGTGTCCACAGCAGTTGCTGCGTGGTTACCTTCTGACAGAGGCTGGGAGACTATGCGCCCCTTACACAGGGGTGGAGCTGAGGGCTCCTGTGATGGCTGTCCATGAGCTTCTCCTGGTGGCTGGGCACCCAAGCTGCCCTGGTTTTGCTTCCAGAACCCTTCCCTGTACCTATCCCACCCCTCTTGAACCCTTCCATCATCTCTGCCTCCACCAGCCCCCTGGGCAGCATTCCATGGCTCCACCACACTCTCAGTGTAAGTAGCATCTCCTCCTTTCTCCCTGAATCCTCCCTCCAGCTTCCACCGATGTCCTCTAGTTGCACCCCTCCTTCCCTCGAGCACCCTGACTGCTCCTCCCCTATTTACCCCTTCATGTACCTGAAGACCTCTATCATGTCCCCAGGTCCTCTCTCTTCCAATGTGTACATATTTAGCTCTTGAGCCTCTCCACATAAGTCCTATCCCTCAAGCCCCAAATCATTTTGGTTGCCTCCTCTGGACCCTCTCCAGGAGTTCAATGTCCCTCTTTAAATGTGGCCTCCAAAACTGCATGCAGTACTCGAGGTGGCCTCACCAAGCAGTTATACAGTGGGAGTATCACTTCCCTCCTTCTGGAGGTAATCCCCTAGCGATGCATCCAAGCATCCTGTTGGCCTTTGCGTTGCCCTCCTACAAGTCTCTGAGTTGTTCATCTTGACATCTACCACCACCCCAGGTCCCTCTCAGCCATCGAGACTTGTAGCATTCCCCCAGGGTGTACACTTGGCCCGAGTTTCTAGCTCCCAGGTGCAGTATCTTGCATTTCCCTGCATTGAACCTCAGCTTCCACTTTCTAGACCACCTTTCCAGAGCCTCGAGGTCCCCATGTGAGGCCACCTCCTCCTCCCCATCCACCACCGTCCCCAGTTTTGAGTCATCCACAAGAGACTCACTCACTCCTGATACCCTTCCTTATGTCAGAGACGTAGGCGTTGAACAGGAGGGGCCCAAGGACCGATCCTGAGGTACCCACTAATGACCCTCCTTATATTGCTTATGATCATGTGATAACTACACCTCACTGAACCAAAATTATAACCTAATTTGTCCAGGACAACATTTCATTTGATGCAGATAGATTTTGGAATAATTTAGATAATACAACTGAAATTTGTAATTTTTCTTCCCCTTTAACGTACCAAATTAAATGTGTCCTTATGTATATACTATGATTGCTTTTGATGTCTTGATTAGTTCAAATTTGTATCTAGGCTAAACAAATTATAACTTTGATTATATATATGTAATAATTTATTTGATGTTTTTAATTTTCTTATGCCATTTTAGGCTCAGGGGGATGTACTCCCCCTTTATCTTCTTCATACTGGTAACTACTGTAGGTACTCTAGCAGGTTGCTGGTGTAAATAGCTTTGCCTACTGTTTTTACCTGCATGAAATACATTTTACTTGCTTATTATTACACTAATTGCCCCACTCTCATCCCATCATTTCATTATTTGCCCTTCATCCCATCCTTTCACTATTCACCCTCATACTAACTCTGTCCTTACACCTCATCCCTCACTCCTCCATACCCTGTCCAATATATTTACATCCATTCTTAAAATATCTGTATCATTCCAATCCTGAGAGTACTAGTTGTTCCGTTAGAAGAAGGAAGCAGCATTTTGATTTTTCATAACTCTTAAAATATCAGGGCTAAGATACTATGGTAAGTAGGTGAGGGAATCACTAAACATTTATCCCTGGCTCCTGACTATCTTTACCAAAACATTCTTGATCATTCTGAAGGCCTGGTGAATTAAGGCCAGGATCAAGGTGTGCATGTGAATTTCTGAGCGTGGCTTGGTGTTTATCTAGTTCAGTGGTGCACAGCCTTTTTAGGGAGGACCAGACTAAAGGCTCGAGTCTAGGCCCAGGGCCAAGGGCCATTGTAAATGGCCCAAATTGATAAAATGTCCATCAAGACATTATAAAATGTATGCATAAAACAAAGCAAAGCATACATTTATCTATCTATTCATTTATCAACATGTTACTGTAACTAAAAACAACGAAAAAAGTAAAACAAAGACTGCAAGTGGAATCTGCTAGGTCCTCAGGGCCACAGATAGCTGCTGTGGGGCTATTTGTGGCCCCTGGGCCACATGTTGTGCACCCCTGATCTAGTTCTTTAAGTCCAACAATTAGTATCGTGAAAATCAGTGGCTACCTCACTGAGTTCAGTCACTCTCTCCCTATCGTCCTTGGTATGTCTGACTAAGGATGCTACTAATTTGCTATTATACATACATACTGGTTATTGAAAGGAAATATAATATATAACACCCTACAACATATACCCTGTCCCTATCCTTCACCACTGAGCTTCACACCATCCTTATCCTCACTTCAGTGTCTTCAATCACCCTCACTGCTATCCCCTGCTTAGTCCTTATCATATCTCAGTACCTCACTCAGTCCTTACTCGGTTCACCCCACACAGTAATTCACATGTACCCCTGCATCCTGACTTCTCACCCTCATTAGCCAAATTACTTCTCAATCATATTGCTTACCCTATATCCTGACTCAGCTTACTCTCACTATATTTTCCCACACTCACCATCTCCCTTACCTTTTTAACCCTGCTGCCCTCACCCTAACAATACTTACAGTTTGCCCTGCACATCACCATACTCACTCCACCTGTGTCTTTTATCCCATCTTTACCCTGTTCAACTCTACACACTTGCCTAAATCATAAACATCTTTACTCTTGCCTCATTCTCACACTGATCACCCATTATTCTAGCCTCATTCTCCTCTTGCTCTTACTCCATTTTTACCTCAATGCTTTTTACCCTGTTTCTATCCCACCTTGCTCTTTCTCTATCCTTTAACCAATCCTTAGAGTACTTTCACCCCATTTAGACTTCTGTGTGTCCTGCATCCCCTGCTTCACCAGTGTATTGCCTTTACTTTGCTAACTTGGTGCTTTCCCAGGCTCTCACACCTCTCACACTGCTGTTCTAATCCCTTCTGCAGCTTTATTGCTTTTCATACCACCTGCTGTCATTGTCCATTGGCCTCATATCTCTGTGCCACCCCTGGCTCACTCCCATCACCCTAATGATTCTTCACCTAGTCCTGTCCTTAACTTGCATCCTCTCACTCTCACCTAAGCCTTATTTCATCCTCTTTGATTTCAGCTGTCATTACTGTTCACCCTTCCTCTATGCTGTCACTACCCTGCTTCCTTCCTTCCATTTACCCCTTCCTCTTTGCTTTTACCTGTAGCATCCTTGCCAGATCCCTCAGCCTTAGCCATCTTTACTTCACTCACATTCGCCTCACGCTTAGCGAGATCCCACTCACCTTTGACCTTTCTTACCAAGTTACCCCGGCCTTCACCACCTTCCCGCCCCCACACACACACACCACCCGTTATTCTCGGTCGGCTGTCCCACCTCGCATCCTCCTTACCCTGTTTGCTGTTCTGTGCACTGCTGATCTCACCTGTGAAGATTGAAGACGCCGCTAGATGCACCAGTCCACTAGGAATACTTTGTTCTGGAGGGTCAGTGTGCAGAGAGACCTGAGTGAGAGCAGAGGGCAGAAAGGGAAGGACACTGGCTTCCTGGGACCAGTTTTGACTCAGACACTCCTCCCGATCTTAGCTGGGTACAAAGGAATCGAAACTCAAGCTCCCCCAGGACCAACTGAAGATTCCGTTGGGTTACTATTCCTCCTTGAATCTGCTGCCTCAATGCCTCACTCATCCTGGGATCGCTGTGGCTGGGACTCGAGGTAATCAGTCAAGCCTCTCACTCTTCCTGGGACTGGTCGCTACTCACTGGATGTACGGTATGGAGTCCTAACTCTTACTTCTGTTTTTGGGGACTGAAAACAGACTCAAGAGGAATCAAACATCTCGAGCTACCTCACGGGACGGCTGAGATCTTGCTCAAACTCATAACTATTCATCCGCAGAGACTAAGAGACCGTGAACCATTCTCCGTCTCTTCTAACTTTCTTGGCATGTTAGGTGAGCTGCGTGTCACTTGACATACAACTACAAAGGCAAAGGGTTTGGCCTTAGAGTTCAGCCATCCTTTTCTAGCATCTGAGCATCCAAGCTACAGACTTTGACCAGCTTGGGGGAACCAATACAGCCTTTGCCAAATTGTGCCTTTTTATGGCATCGCTTAGTATGCAGCATTGTGCCTTTATAAACAAAGAATTAGCAAATCATCTTTCTTTACTTAGGTGCATTTTGCTTTTGACCCCTTCAATGCAAACTCATTAACCTAATCACTGCTTATCCGAACACTATCAACTGTCTCTTGCTGTGTTCAGATAAAGGAGGTTGTACTTGGAAACAATCAACTAGAAAATTATAGCAAAGGTCAAACTTTTACACAGCTTTGACTAATCTTCAGTACCAACTTTACCATCTAAAAGGGTGGAGGCCTTTTGGTTCTTATTTTAGCCCATTCCTGCAACGATTGACTGCATTACAGTAGCACAATTCAAATTGCGTGCCAAATAAGTAAAACCAACCAATCATAAAAATAGATGAAAACTATACTAAACTGCAAACAATAATAAAAAAATAAAGTGAGATATTTATGATGATCAAAAATGAAATCCTGCATCCATGAGTACACCCAAATTGTTTAATTACATAGATCGAATTTGATATAAAAATAAGAAACCAGAGACTCCAAGTAAATAGCAATGAAAAAGTCAAACTTGATCAGGAGAGCACAATCTTTCATTGTCTTATGTTCAGATCCAACTTATCATATACTTCACCTGGGGATAAAAGGCTGGCAAAACTCAGCATTAATTAACGTGACTGAAAAAATTATCCCAATACACAGTGGCCCTTTCCTTATCTATTGACATCATAAACAGTAGAAAATGAACAAGACCAGGACAGTTTCTAAAAACTGATGTTATGAATAAGGTATTTTGCTGTAGTTATGAGTGCCCATAGTAGACCATTGAAAAAAAATCTGAGGATACTGTTTTTTGCCAAATTATAAATAAATACTAACTGACCAAACAAAGCTTGCTGTTGACTTCACAAAGCTGTAGATCGATTTCAGAGCTTCCATCAGATCTGGTAGATTTCTCTGTGCTGAAAACAATACAGGATGTTCTAGCAAGAACTGCGGTCTACACAGGAAACTAGCAAGTGCAAGCAGGAACAGCAGGATGTTGTATAAAAATGCCTCCCGATGAACAGGATCAATGATTGATGATTTGCTTGCCAATGCAAGTAAGCCACTACTCCCTACCTTGCATATCACTGGGCAGATTTCTCACACAGGCAACTATGCAGATGTTATAGAGCTCGGGAAAAAAGTTACAGATGGACGAGATAACTGTCGGCGGCACCGGTGACTGCATTTTACAAAAACGAGATAACTCGCCGGTGGCAGGATGGGGTTAACATACCCAAACCACTGTCTTGGATAGGTAACAAGTAACATTTCTCTTGACAGGGTTCAACCTGCTCCCCACAAACACTGAAAGAATACACTATAAACTGTGGCTTCCATATTTACTAGGGGAGGGGAATACAACAACAAATACAAAAATGGGATAATAAAAGGTTTAATTAAATAAATCCATTTTCCTTTGTCATCTGCCATTTATTCCAGTGGGTTAGTTTTTCTTTAGCTGTTGTTAAAAGTTACTCAATTATACCTTTGGGGATCATCCCACCGAAAAGATACCAATATCTTTCTATAAGTTCTATCTATAGAATGCCTAAACAAGGGATACATCACTAGCATCATATCCTAAGGACAAAATACCACCTTCTGTGTATTAATTTTGATCCAGAAATATTGTTAAATTTGCATAAAGGTCACAAGCTGCTACTGCAGAAGTTCGGTCTGCCATAAAAGTTCTAGATCATCTGCAAATGCCAAAGCAACCACCTGTTCATCATCCGATCCCACTGACAGTCCAGTTATTGCTTCCATCTTATATAGTGCTTGTAACAGTGGGTCAAGAGATAGGACATATAATAAGAGGCTGAGAGGGCACCCTTGCCTTACCCCCATGGACAAAAACTGCATCACCTACCCATCCATTAACACTTGGGATTAGGCTTATACCAGTATAGCAAGTCTGTAACCAAGTGACAAACAGCGATAAATCCAAAAGACCATAATGTCTCCCATAAATAGTTATATTCGACCCGATAAAGGCCTGAGATTGATCTAAACAAACTAGGTGTCCAAACAATTCCTGGTTTTCTCTCTTATGTAGAATTTCTCAAACTAAAATTAAGGCATCCTAGATCCATCTTCCGGTATGCTACTATATTGGAACGGATGCACTACCAGATCTATAATACCAGCTAATCTCTGACTAAGAACTTTCATTAAAATTTTATAGTCGGTATTCAAAAGTGAAATCAGTCTCCATTGTTTTAAATCTCCTGACATCCTTCCTTAAAAATCAAGATCAAAAGGCCTCCAGTATACTCTTAGGGAGTTTTGCTGAATAAGCCATCATTTAGACACATACAAAACTCAGGTCCTAAGACCTCCCAAATATATTTATAGACTTCACGTGGGAGACCATCACACCCAGGCATAATACCAGGTTTAAGTGACCAAATTACATTTTCAATTATGTCAGTGAGATGGGGCTAGTCAGAATAGCTCTAACATCCTGTGGCAGTTTGGGTAGATGTAGTTTTCTCAACCACTGATGCATTTTATCTACCTAAATGGCTATCAAAATATGAAAATGGGAAGTAATTTCTTTTAAAATATCCCCTTTTATATACACAGTACTACCAGTAGATGTAATCAAATACTCCATATTATGGAGGTCTCAGAGGAGTCGAATAGAATCAAATGGCAATGTATCTTTCCTTTTACCACTAATACCGTACTTTTGTTTATATTCTAATGATTTTAGGGCTTCCAATTGTTTTGCTGCCAACATACTTTTAGATTGTTTACTTTCTGTAGGTCTACCGCCCTAAATTGGGTCTGAAAGATGTCCAGAAGGCAATACTATTTCTCAAAAGGCGATTTCATCATTTTAAATTTCCCATCAATACGCCCTATTGTGCTTTTGTATCTTCCCACCAAGTGGAAGATCATCATATAAGAAAACACTGATTTTCTTGCTTGTAGTACTGCTAAGAAGCCTTCTCACACTACTGGACTAGAAAGTAGTGAGCTTTTCAATTTCCAGGTCCTTGGCCCCTTCTAACCTCAGGGACATCACTGATGACTAGTGTTAGTAACTTATGGTCTGAGGTTGCTACGCCTTGGAGAAGTGCTGTTTTAATGTTTGAAAAGGCATAAACAAAAAATAATTAATTACAGAGGCCCGAGGCCACAAAATATGTATAACACTCTTTTATTGGGAGAGAACCAAAGGCATCAATCAAGCCCACATCACTAACCAGGTCAGCCAGACAATGAGCATCACAATATACTTTCTTAATGGACAGGGTAGTGCACTGGGCCAAAGTAACATTAAAATTCCCTCCCAAACCACTAAATCAGACGCCTGTAATAAGGAGAGAGGGACCGAAAAGAGTACTCTCTCATACTTTGTTTGAGGAGCATAAATATTTAAGAGTTGAAACAAGTGATAAGCCCAAATTATGTTCAGCATCAAAGCTTTGCCTGGCTGTACCTCCAACTGTCTCACAACCTTAACTTTAGCAGAGAAAAACAAATCCTGACCTCTGAACACTGGTCCTCCCCTTGGGACCAAATACTATCTCCCCACAGCCATGCATCAGAAGCCGCAGACCTCTCAGCTGCAGAATGTAAGTGTACATCTTGAAAAAAATACAATCTAGGTTAGCATGCAAAAATAAGAGAAGGTATTGTGTCTTTTACACAATGATTGAATGCTGTTAACATTCAAAGATGCTACTATAAAGGAGAAAGGATCCATAGATTAAGCAGAAAAGGATCTTCATTTCACTTTGCTCAAGGCTCTTGTTACTCTTCCACTTTTAGGCCTGTGAGCTGAATGCTCAGTAGAATCTAAGCGGTCTCCTGAGAGCCTGTCATCATCATCATTCCTTCAGTAGGACAGTCGACAGGATCGGAAGCCAGGGCAGCTGCTAATATAGAAAATGTATTTATGTCTTCTACTGGGACCACCATTTCTGGTTTCCTTTTACCCTTAAGTTTAGTAGAGTTCCCTTTACCCTTGTACTAAGTAAAGTCCAAACCACCATCAGTGGATTCGGAGTTATCAGAAGTCGAGGCATTGATGATAGCATTAGAACACCCCTCATGTGAAAGAGGCTCACTCTCTGGAATTTGGGGTTCTTGACCATCATCCTCAATCAAAGGGTTGGAACAGGGCTTTCCCAGTAGTAGATACCCCTAAAGTCTAGGATATTTGGGTCACCAAAGAACCTGGACCTTGTTTCACTGCCAGACGGATATAATGATCCTGCACCCCACAGTCAGCATCCTCTGTGTTTCATGCAGCACAGGGACAATCATCAAATGTATGTCCAGGGTATCACAAAATTACACTTAGGTTGCTTAAAACAATGGAGACTAGGTGACCCAGTTCCCACAATAACAGCACTTCAAAATATCACAGGATGTGCTAATATGCCTAGATGAGCAGCATTTGAAACACAATCTTGAGTGCCCAGGATAAAATAAGAAACCCTTATCCCGACCAATGAAAAAGCAATTGGGCAAATCAATCAAGTCTTGTTCATTATGTTGTAACTTTATTCAGAATTCCCACCCTCCATTCCAGAACACTTCAGCATCTAAAATGGGCATAGGATTACCCTGGATATCACATGTCCTTTCTAGCCCGGCACAATGTCCGCAATATTCACTCCTTCATTTCTAAACAGAATGGTGATGACTCGAAGGGCTGTTTAGTAAGGGAAATACTGTAAAGTCTGCCCATAAAGGGTTAGTTTTCAGATTCATATATCTACACCAAATGTCTCCAATAATGCAGGGGTGAGAAACTAACATCAAAGTAAACCCTCTTGTACATGAATGAGTGCATATACCTCGAAGGACAAACCCCATATTCCTTTAAGCAGGACTCACCTATTAAAAACCTGTCTGGGTTTTTTTGGTGGGCCTACCATAACGTAGGCAAATCACATTTCTTCTTTTGCTAGTTCCACTGGCTTGTGGAAATGACTAGTATAAGATGGCTTAACAGGTTCCCCAGGGTGGAGGCCCGATGTTGGGTCAGTGAGTGGATGCACCTGGAGTTTCATCAGGTCTACTGCTTCAATATGTAATGGGCTGTCAGAAACAACTTCAGGTTGAGAAGAAGGTAATGTATTAACACAAGAAACAGAATTATCACTTATCTGCTACTGTAGAGGAGTGGTACATCCAGTATTGGGCTTCCAATGCCCATCAGAGAGTGGATCCAGCCTGCTGCAAGCAGGGCTTTATCTGGAGACCATGATCCCAGTTCTTCTGTGCTCCAATCTTGCCATGGAGATAAGGAAACTGAGTCAGGAGACTGTAGAAGCATCCTCGGCTGAGATCAGCTGCAACTCCTCCTGACACTGCAGTACCTGGTGATGCGTCTGAGCATTTCGCTTCGATCCTCTGCCTGCACATACGTTCCGAGGATAGTTGTTCACTTATACATAATAATTCAGCAGCTAAGCACTGCTGCTTTTGCTCGAGACTCAATTGCTCTCCGAATTTTCAGCTACGGAACCACCACTCTTGATGTTCTGCTGGCCACCAGACAGGTGCATTCCAGCCATCCCCACAGCGGTTCCATTTTCTGAGATACTCATTCCATCCTGTGCTGTCTCCTGATCTCTCACAGCCTCAGCCATCCATTCCTCACCAGATCCAACAGCAAAGTGAGATGTCTGGCTATTCAAGGCCCCCTACTGCAAGAGTAGGGAGTTTATTGAAATAATAACATAGACACAACACAAACAATTCAATCAGTATACAAGGAAACCGAAAACACAAGGTGCCAATAATAACAATAGTGATCAAAAAAGGAGAGAAAACCAAGATACAAAAGGAAAAAGAAAAGAAAAAGAAAGAGGAAAAAAACACATTTCTGTATTATTTAACTTTATAAAGTGGAGGAACCCTTCCACCACTTTGCAATTCAACAAGAGCAACTTTTCGAGCATCCTGAGAATATATTCTAGACAGCTCATTTGAAACTAAACTACTAAAACAATAATATGACATTTTCCTTTGGTAGAGAACCCATTGACATCTAGCTAATCACAAATAATATCTTAGACAACAAAAAATAAAGATAAAGTCACTTCATGAAACTGGAAGAATGTTGCTGGATATATTCTCAGAATCAATATGTCATAAGATATAAAGGTAAGTCATTTAAAACCCCATAGTGTTTCTAAGAAGTCCCACAACCCTCTCGAATAGGAGCATTGCAGAAAAAATGCTCCATTGTTTCCTCCACATTAATACACTCTAGGTAAGGACAATCTTTCTTCCACTGCTTTATATTTGGCATTCCCTGACATTCAATCTACCATAAAAATCAACCATTGACTTCCATTGAAACTGAGGCAATCTGTTATTATTTAATTGAGCCAAGACCTTAGGATTCTGGGTGGACAGGCAATTTTAAAGCAAGGGTCCTGTGGATATAACTGCCTCACTATCAGTGAGTAAAATCCATTTACTTTATTATTTAAGATAACTTTAGTAATATTCCATTTATATAATTTTTGGACAGGCCAAAAATATAGTGAATATGCACACGAGGATTTAATTTAGGTGCTAAGGTATACCAAGTGGCAAGGTATTTGCCCAACGCCGGATAATCCATCTTGTCCCAATATCTTCAGATAGGGTCAACCACACTTAATGGAACACATAAACAAGGAATGTAAAACACCACTGGATCTACCATCCCTAGTCATCCTGATTTTGTGCTTAAATAAATATAACATCGTTACAGGGTTTAGTAGGTTGCCCCATAACATCTGAAAAACACATTATATACTCTGGTTTCCAAATGAACCGAAGGGGAAAAATCATGGCTATATACTGTAAACTGTGTACCAAAAATTGTTTAATAATATGAACACATTTCAATTTTGAAAATTTCAATGTTTCCAATGATTAACCTTAGCCTCAACCACCTGAAGCACTGAATCCCAATTTTCTACTGGCAGATTTTGGGGCCCAAATAAAATACCCAGAATCTTAAGTGGGATCAAGAAAAAAATACCTCCTGTATCATATCCACTGGGCCAGTTGCTCCAAGAAATAACCCTTTAGTTTTGTGAATATTCAGCTTGGCATTGGAAACCCTAGCATAAGTGTCGAAACCGCCAAAACTTTATACACCTCAAACTGACTAGAGAAATAAAGCAATAGGTCATCTGCATACACCTGCAACATCAAATCTTTATCTCTAGAAACCCTATCTGGAATTCCAACCCAACTTTGAGAGGCTATTACACATTGCAACAAGAGATTTAGGAAAAATGTAAAGAAGAGGACTCAATGGATATCCTTGGCGACTCCAGTCCTTAAACAAAAGCTTATGCGTATTCCTTTAAAAGGAAAGACCATGTTATATTCATAAATCAGCTTAATTAGATTAACAAATTGTCTAGGGACTCCATACCATTCTAAAACTAAAACAAAAAGGGTAAATGCACCCTACTGAAAGCTTTCTCAAAATCAGCCACTACCATACAACCTGACGCTCCGGATAAAGACAAATGTTCAATGACATCACGATAATCATTAAAACTGACTGAATTTTTCTCTGGAATCTCACAGAATTGATAAGGAGATATCACCAGTCTAGCATAATTTTTCAAATGGGTATTTAAAATACTTGTAAACATTTTATAATCAGAATTTAATAATGTGATAGTCACCAGTTCTTAATGTTCCATTTATCCCTGATTTAAATAAATGAATCAATAAACCCTCTGAAAAAAAGAGAACATGGTGGAACTTTTGTTAAAATATTGAAACAAAAAAAAAACATTGACTCAACTCCACAGAGAAGGGTTTATATAAGTTATTTGAAAGACTGTCTGTTCCAGGAAATATTTGTTTTAGTTTCTGAATAACAGCCTGAATTTCTGTTTGAGAAATGGGCTCCAATAATGCTGAAGTCTCATTTGTCCTTAAAGGAACCTTAATGAAATCTAAATAGAGAGCATAGATTCCTCTGTAATAGAGAGGAGGGTTCCAATGAATGGTAATGATCTATAATTAACTCCTGATTTGCCTGCTTCAGGTAATAATAGCCCATCCATTTGTTGTAATAAATCCATAGAAGAAGAATCTTTCAAAGTTTTACAAACTTCAAAAGGATCCCCGATAGGAGATTTCTTAGTCCCATTAATGAAAATAGCTTGCAGTGTTTTAGCCCTGTCATACTGGAAAGCTTTCATATCATTTTTTAGATTATTTATTTGTGCAGAATAATCATACCGAGAGTCATGCGCCAAAGTCATGAGTCTCTGAAGCTGTGCCTCAATGATAAATATTTCAGAAATTTATGATTTTAGTCTTACTTCCTTGTTTTCTGAACCAGGTACTTAAGTCCGACTTAGTCTGCCTCTACCAATCCCTAATGTCAGAATAAAGAAAAAACACTTATAGTCTAGCCTGTAAGATAAATTTAACCCTGACTGTATGTATGGAAACTCCAGACTAGAAGCATTCAATTTCCATCATACCTTCGATATTCTGGGAGAACACTTAAAGGCAGATAACATAACAAAAGGAAGTGATCAAAAATTCACTAGGAACCATCCTAAAGGTGCTTATTTGTACAGAAGGGGAGACAAACATGTAGTCTATTAAGGAATGAAATTTCCTCTTGTGTAAGAAAAATGTGCCTCCATGATCTGCATAAGCCATGCAATTACACAGTTCTGCAACCTTAATAATATGTGCCAAAGCATGGGAATCACAATATACTTTTTATTTTTCTGTGAAGGTGAGTCAAGAATTGAACAATTAAAATCTCCACCCCAAAGCACCTTGATTGATGTCACTAAAAAGGTTGAACTGCCTTCAAACAGGCCACTGTATTCGCTTTGACTAGGGTTATATATATTAATGAAACGATAACACACGCCATGCCATTTCCATCTATTATCAAACGCTACCTGGTATTAAATCAATTAAATTATGTAAGAAAAAGAAAAGAATTAAACAAAATGCCTATCCCATCTGCCTTATCCATTCCAAAGGACCAATAAGATGGCCCCAAACCCAGTCCCTTTAAAAGAGGTTAATTGTTCTACAGAGTGCAATCAGGTTTCTTGAAGATAAACTGAAATATTCTGCTCATGAACATAATGGAACAGTGCTTGCCATTTGACTGTGTTCAGCAAGCTATGAACATTTAATGAACCCAACACCACTGCATAATAAATCAGATACTGAATAACCTTTAACTATCATTTTTTTCTTTTTTTCTCTTTATAATTATCAATTGATTGTGAGATGGTAGACAAAGAAGATTTCTGGGAGTCTGAATCTCCCAACTCCATTTCTGTATCACCCCATGAGGGTAAACAGTGCTGCACAAGAGTTACTAGTCTCTACAGCAGGGACAGAAGGTGGAGATTGGGTGCACATTCTAGCAGATCTACATCATGGTATGGTGACCCTGAGCCAAAACTTTGATGCTTGACTCTGGAGCACTAGGAGGCACATCAGTGTAGCACACTGGAGGAAGATCCAATATGCCCAGGGAGCTATTGCCAGGCTTCTTATCTTTATGCGGGCCTGAGCAAATAGTTTGTGCTACCTTATCAGGCTCATGTGAAGAACACCTAACAACAGGATCCAGATGATTAATCTCTATCTGTTTTTGGTACTAGTCTGCGAAGAGGGAGAGGGAGGGGATGTTGGGCAGAGGAGGAGGAGCTGGGGATTTAGCAGCACTCTGGGCCTTCTGTATCAAGAGATCCGGCTTATGCAAGATGCTTTATTTTGGCCACCCAAGGACAATCTCAAAACATGGGACCAAACTCCTCACAAAGATCACACCTAGAATGATTTTCACATTGCATAGTTATGTGCCCCACCTTCCACAATTATCACAACGTGGCTGATCGCAAACACTAGAAAGATGAGTCCTAGAACCACATTTAAAACAGGCACTTGGTTGCCTCCATAAAACAAACCCCCATCCCTACCTAACAAGAAGGAATTGGGATATGATCCACCCTGAATCAGATTGCCTTAGTTTCACTTTATACTTCCATCCCCATTCCAAAATGCTCTGAATCTAAGATGGGATCAGGAGGACTCAAAACCTTGCATTTCTTGGATAACCAAAGGTAATATCCTTTACATAGACCCCTCATTCCTAAACATTACTGTTAAGAATTTAATTAATGGTTTAGTTAAAGGTATTACCAAAAGGGGTCCATGTAGGGAAAACTTCACTGACCACACCGCTCCCAAAACTAATCCAAAGCATGAGCTGTCCGAAGCTAACATCGTAGTTGTGCTCCCTGAAATGTTAATAAAAGCAAAAACATCATTAGGGTAAATGAAGTGACTCTTTTAATAAAGTTTTCCACATAATATCTGTCCCTGTTTTCCAGTCCTTTTGTAGTGAATGCAGACTGCATTTCTATGAGGAGCAGCTTCCTTTTGCTGAGGAAAATAAGTCAAACATTAAAGGCTTCTGCTCGGGGTTGTTCCAAAGAAGGATTCTGAGTAGATGCACAAGTGTCCACTGGTGGAGGATCAGAATGAATTTTTGGGGAACAGATGGGAGACTGTTCTTTAGAGATCATAGTAGTACGTAAGTTGGAATTGCAGAAGGCAAATCCATGTCCCCTGTAGAACCTTCAGTAGAAATTACAGGTGGCAAAACAGGTTTCACATTGGGGAATGTTGTGAAAATGCAAATTCTGTGTCCCAGGCTGGATCAGGTGTCCATACACCGTTAAGGGCCTGTTTCCATCCTGCCCCTTAAGGGCTACTCCTGGTGACCAATCTTCAGGTCTGTCCCCAAAATAGGAGCAAAACCCTGGCCCTTACTGTTCCCTGGTGTCATAACCAGAGTTTTAGCAACAGATTCAGAAAAAGAATTCAGTCACCCCAGTTTGGGAGACTGCCGTGGACTGACAAACCACACTAGGCTGATCATGAGGCTCAGGCTGTTTAAACACAAAACCTGCCACCTTACAAAGCGGTGATGACTCATTAGCAAAAGGCTGTCCAAAAGGCCCTGCATGACCCAGTGACCAAATTGAACTGGGAACAAGCTTCACAGGCAAAGTCATTTTGTTGCAGGCTGTAGGCACTCGCCATGACTGGCGGAAGATTGCCAGCCTGAGATAAAGTAGTTAATTAATTCTATACAGAAGTACTGGGGGATTCTGAAGCTGCACCTTCCACTTTCTGTATCACTGTCAGCGGCCTTAGTAACCATGGCAATGGACACGCGTGCGTTTGCAGCTGTCTGTGCACTGAGCTGCCCTCCCGGTGTGATAACATTCTCCTGCTGTTTTTGCAGTGCAATAGGGCTAGTCTCGAGCTCTGGTGTTGCAACATGCAAAGCTGACAGTTTAGGAGTTTGTAATAAATCCCTGAAGGCTTTAGGCAGCTGCAAGAAATCGCAGTAACCCTGCCAGTCTGCAAAGTCATAGGGAGTCATGAACATAGCACATATTGCTTAAAAAGGAAAGGATACACTCACTGCTCTCTGTGGGCCCTCCCACCTCTGTAGTTAGTTCTAGAAATGACAGCAGCTGCCTCACTGCTGACAGGGTAATTGAAGCTGTTCGTGGACGATAGCGCTATGTCCTGCCACTGTTACAGGTGGTAAATCCATCACAATAACCAGGTTGTTGATAACGTTGCAAACTATTGATTTTCACTTGAAGAGCCCAAAATATCCAAAGTGACAGATGCATCATGGAATTCCAAGTCGGAATCAACATCTACAGACTGTAAACAAGTAGCCTCCATGTTGCAAAGGATGGGAGCCGAGGCAAGCTCTCCCACCACAGACATCCTCCTCCCGTGGTGTTGCACTCCAGTAGCCATCCTGGCCTGCTCTCCTGTCTGCAACACTTCCACACCAGGATCCATGGGAGCCGCCATCTTGGTCCCACAGGAAAAGGGTCCCCTGCTCACAGGAAGCAGAGTAGGGGAATTTCCCGGTGCCCTGGCCAAATTTCCCCATTCAGTAAAAATAGCACTAACAGATTAATCTGGTTCAAGGTCAGTTGGCATTCATCTGTTTCCCTCCCTGAATCATGCCTGAAAATAGGCAGAGTCTGTCTAGTGCACTTACCTGGTCAACAAAAACTAAATAAATAAATAAATAAAGTCCCAAGGGCAGACAGATGCACCCCAGGATCATAGTGAACAGAGCTGTGCAGAATGTACAATTCTGCTGGCAGAATTCAGGCAGAATGGCAATTCTGCTTCTGAAATACTTTATATAGTTTGTTTATATATTCTGCAGACATCCAAAAGTGTTTTAATCTAAACCATGGCTTAGTTTTCTGCAGATTAGATGAACTATGGATTTGTTCCATGGTATGGGAAAACACATCCGTGGTTTACCTAAACCATGGGATATTTATCCATGGTTTAAATTTCAAATCCATAGCTTAGATAATAAGGTAAAGACAGCTATAGGAACTTCAGAATTCAGCTTCTGACAAAATTCTAAAGAATTAGGTAGAATTTGTAAAATTCTATAGAATTCAATTGGACATTGGCTTTGAAAATTGTGCACAGAGCCATATTTGAGCCAAAAGGAACAAATGGCAGTGTCACTTGCAATATTCTTTCAGGAGTGTGGCTGGAGTACTGTGGTGCCAGAAGAATAGAATATGGCTGATGTGGTGCCATATTTCAGAAAGGGCAGGTTGGACCTATACAAATGCATGAATTTCAACCTATCAGTGCTGTGCAAGATTCTGGAGGCCAGGGTGGTCAACTGTACCAGTAGAATGCTAGGGTGGATTGACATGCGCTGCATTTTTCACTCAAGAGCTTAGTCCAGAGGCAGTTTGCTGCACTCTAGTAGACTGTGGAGTAGTCTAGCGAGCAGAAGTTATTCTTAAGTGAGTATTTTTCCAGGAAAGGTATGCCACCTAAGCATAATTCTGCACCTGCTTGAGGAATAACTATCCAGGCCATCTTGTGTGGCTGTCTCTGGATTTTCTGTCTGCTCCCGTCTCTTCCTTCTCTTGCAGGCTTAGAGTGCTGAAGGTGGGGCAGCTGAGTTTGGTGAAAGTTCTGAAGAAAGCACCACAGGGTGCTGGATGGCACGGATAGCAAACAGTTGGAGAGGAAAAAGAAATCCAGTAACATGGGAAAAGTGAGAAACCAGAAGTTATCAAGTTGAATACTATTGGTTTGAAAAAGCGCTTTCATTTATATATATATATTTTTTCTTTTTACTTGAACTCCTGAGTGCTCTTTGCAAAGTTAATGGTTTCTGTATTTAGCACTCATAATTCCTGATGTATAGTGGGCAGAGCACTTGTAGTTTATCTTTTAGTATTTTTAAATTACAAGATTTTTAGTTTTGTTTTTCCTCTTTTGCACACTTTAGTCAGCTGTTTCACTATTTAGTGTACAGGTGTAGAGTTCTGGGAGCTAGATTCATTATTTGGCTGGACTGTTCGGCGTAGAATGGTTGCTGAGTACTGCTGTGTAGTAAGTTGAGAGAGCAGAGAGTAGCACGTAGCATTTGCAAGCACAAAGGATATATCTCACTCGAATATAGCTGTTGTTGAAGCAAAGCTACTCAGAGTTGTTCTCATTTCACAAAGTTACTATGTGGTAGAAAGGTGAGAATCAAGTTCTTATCAGAGCTTTAGTATTCTGCATGTATGTAAAACGAGATTTTACCCTAATCAAGTAAGCTTTGCTTCTTTTTAATCTTTTAATTATTGATCTCAAACTATTTTTGTTAGATGAATGAAGTATTTATGATTGTGTCGAGATACTAGTCCCTAGGTACAGCTCATTCTTGGGGAGGAACTTGGTATTTTGAAATATACTGATTTTATGCTTTCAACTGCAACTAGGTCTATGTTATGTTTGTAAGTCTTTATTTCTATTGTCTAATAGATATAGGAGTTCTCACAAGTGAATTTAACACTACTGGTTTCTTACGCTTATTTATTTCTTTTTTGAAGAGCTACTTATGGAAAAGCTTCATCATTTGGGATTATTGGGAGTAATAGAGGATAATACTCATTAAGTTAAGGAAGGATGGTAGTCATCGAGCGTAATTATTGAATGGTGCTATGAAAACTTTAGAAGAAAGGGTATTGTGATCAAGGAGGTGTTTCAAGGAACTGTGAACTGTGATCGGTGAACTGTGAACTAAGAACCATAAAGATCTGTAAAGAAATTTTTTGTGAACATTTGGAGAACTTAAGATGCCAGTGAAAACAAAGACTGTGAATGCTCGGATGAGAGTTCATGAAGTTCGAGTTACACACAAGTGGAATATCATAGTGGAACATCACAGTGCTATTAGGACTTTGGAAGCCCGGAATCATGGCCAGATTTACTGGTTTTGTTGAACTTTATTATTTTTGTTGTTTTGCATATTTTATTTTTTGACAGTATCTTGTAACTGCATACATTATTATATTCACTAGGAGTGGCAGAGAATTGATAAAACATAGGGATAAGAAGATTGAAGGTATAAAAGCTGAAGATCTGAATCTTCACCACGGGAGTATGGAGAAAAAATGGCTGTGTTTACATACAGGACTTGTCCCTTGTTTCCATTGCAGTATCTACACAGAAGGTTCAACAGGGACCTCAAGAGTTCTTACTTCTCTTGACCCCCTCAAATCCTAATAACATCTCCTAGAATTAAGGAAGAACTTTTACTGATTTTAGACTTAATTGTGTACCATCAAAATATCCACTCCTACAGCGATACCTAGTTTAAAGAATGATTCATTTGTGGAGTTGGGTTATGACCTCTCCTTAGGTAAGGAATACTTTTAGGGATTCAAGGTCAGTCAATTTATCTGGCTTATCTAGTACACCTAATCTAAACTTGATTCAATCCGTTGTTATTATTATTAGTAATAGCGAGGACACTGGTAACAGTATTAAATCAACCTTATCTTATGTAGAATCAGAGAAACATAGTATAAAGGAAAATGGTAATAGTGCTAGTTATCTTAAACCTAAACAAAAATTCAAACTTCTGCAAAAATAACTGACTTTTTCATTTGAATCCTAATTCTTCAATGGTTAGCACTGGGGACTTTTATCATTGAACCCAAATAAAAATTGAAAAGGTGGGGTAAATGTTGTGACTGTCCAGGGTTCTTCATAAATCAGAAAGTCTACATCTTGTGCTCATTCTGAGATATCCATTCATCCTTAGGGGTTAGATTTGTTTAGCCCCTTGAATCTTATGTCTCCTTAAACTCCCTCTTGATTATCAGGATATTTCTAGGATTTTATAAGGTTCACCTAATGAAGTCTTTAGCAGAATGGATAAAGAGGTTGGGAAATAGAAATTGAACCAGAAATGTTATCGGCCTGTCCTGACACTATTTCAAAATAAACAATTAAAGCATTAGCTCATACTATAATGGCTAACTTTGTTCTCCTTGAAGCTTTGAAAGATCTTAAATTGCATGTAGAAAAACTTACTTGCCTTTTTGTGATAAATTGTCCAAAATTAATGGAAAATTAGAGAAATTTGAGAAAGAGGGGAAAAACAAAACGAAGACCTTCCTTTCCTGAAATTATAATACAACCACTCTCTAATAAGGTTGAGAAGAAAATATGAAGAGAACCTAAAAAGGCTAAGACATGGTAATAAAAAAAAAAAGAATAAGGAGGGGCAATTAAAGTAAGTACTGAAGAAAGAATTAATAATTCTTTTAGGACCAATGCAATTGAAACCCCTGTAAGATGTTATGTGAATAGGAAGATTCAAACATAGCTTTAACAACCCCTATTAAAGAAGATTCTTTGCTTTCAATTGTGAAGGAAGAGAACATACTTTAGACACTCCATTAGATAGCTCAAGTAAAAAATTAACTCAGGCCCCTATTATGATCGATCAGTTAAAATGGATAAGACGATTATATGCACAAATAAAGAAGGCAATAATTATATTTTGAAACCTCTTTGAGTCAGATTTAATTTCACCTCCTCAGATAGATCATTTAATTATATTTGGAACTGAGGTGGTTTTCAAATTTAATAATATTTTCTAAAAACTTATGAATCAGATACTTTATTATTTCATATGATTTACCATTTATTTAAAGCTGAACTTGATCTGGAAGCAGCAGCCAAAGATACTAAATTAGTCTATAGAGATTTATCAACTGATACTACACCCATTTATGTATTATTTCTAATTTGGACACTGCCAAAGCTATATGGTTAAACAGTGTTTAATTAATAAATTGGACATAATGATCTCATCTCCAGTTAATTGGACTACAATTTGGAAATTTGCATATGGAACTACTGCCCTAAAATGTGTACTAAGGATATTCTGATCTCCACTCTGATTAAATTAAACTGGAATTTTGAAAGATATATCAATATACAAACAGTGTCCATATTTGGTATAGATAAATTTGAGGGTGAAAATACCAATAGGCTGTCTGTTTATATTCAGTCACTTTTGCTCTTTGCCTTGGTTGTGAAATTCATTCTTTAGATTTTGGGTCTGTTAAAAAATACATCAATCTAAATTGGATTCTCAAGTGGATATAGAAATTAAATCTAAACAATTTTATGATTATCTTCTTTCAAACAGTGGCAAATTGGATAGACACGGTATTCATCTGGTTGATTTATTGAAATGACTTTCAATTGTACAAATAACTTCATTTGACTCTGAGACTGCCGAGGTTAAGAGGAGCTAACTAAATTAGACAACACTGTAAATATGGATACTTACAATTTTATTTCATGGAACATTGCTGGTTTACAATCAAAAATGGTGGATTCTTGTTGGAAGGATTATGTCTCGAAGCTGACATTATACTATTTCAAGAGACATGGATCCTTTCAGACATTAATATTAATGGTTATATTCCACATCATATTTTGGGATAAAAGACAAAAATTTGGAAGACTGAAAGGGGTCTGTCTACTTATGTTAAAATAAGAAAGGGTATTCATATAATGGAGCACACTACATTTGGCAATGAAATTCTGCTCTGTGTGCTGTGCGGGATTCTTAACTTTTCTGACAGTTAATGCGTATTTTCCACCTAATTTTCATTCTACTGTTGATTATGATCCTGGGTACAGTTAGCATCAGAAATAGATTCTTTACACTTAAAACATTATAGTGATATTACCATATTAGGGGTGATTTGAATGCTCACATTGCTAAATTTGATAACCTAAAATACTTCAGTCCCAGATTTATATGGAGATCTTGAACCTAAGAATTCAGAAGACACTATTGTTAATGGAGCTAGTTTAAAAATGATGGAGTTTATTAGTAAAGGTAACTATTGTATTCTTCATGGCAGAGGAATAGGGACCAGGATGGACATTTACTTTTTTTCTTCAAATGGGAAGAGTATTATAGACTATTTAACAATTTCTCTGGAGGCCTATTCTCACTTTCAAGAGTTTAAAATAGTAATGAGACCTGAAAGTGACCATGTGGCATTGCTGGTGAGGACTGATACAATAAAAGATAATTCTGGGAGTAATATTGATATTTTACCTCTGCCTTGCTCTCTATTACAGGTAAATTCAAACTCAAATTGAATAATAAAATAAAGAAAAAGCAGCAGAAGTTGTAGTTTCCCACAAATGAGTTCATTATTTACATCGTTTCAGTATTGCAGCTCTCACAATGTATAAATAAACATTTGGAAGAGGGATATCAGGAGATTAGAACTGTGATTTACTCCTATACTAATTTAATTTTTCCCTTTAACATGGTTTGATCAACAATGCAAGGATGAAAAGCATAAACTGGGTCTTTTGATTAAAAACTACTAAACACTCAATTAGAAGAAACATAACTAGTCTTAATAAAGCAAGAAAACAATATAAACAATTTCTAAAATATAAAAATACGAGTTCACTTTAAAACAATGGACTCATATGTTAGAAACTACATATAAAAAAAGATTCAAAGGTTTTTTGGTTATTGGTTGCAAGGAGTTAAATCATTTGAACCTTCATTGTCTGTTTATGTTCCTAAAGAAATCTGGATAGCCTATTATTCTAAACTTTTTCTAATAAGTCTGATTTAAATGATCATATTAAATGGCTGGAATGGTTGTTAGATGATACATCTTTACTGCTGCAATTTTCTTGGTTAGAAGTTGAACAGGCAATTACTAAACTGGCTAATAATAAGGCCCTGAAATATACAAAGAAAATATGACCGATTGGGGCCCCTTCTGTGGGTTTTTTAACATCCGTCTTAGAGAAAGATATATTCCTCCATCTTGGCATAAAAATATTACCATTCCTATTCATAAAAGGATAATTTCAAAACCCAAAATTATCGCCTATCAGTCTTCTTGATATTAGTAGTAAAATCTTTACTACAATATTATTAAATAAGCTTCAAAATTGGGTTAATAAATTTAGCCCTCTTTCAAATTTTCAAATAGGATTTTGCCCAGGTTTCTTATCACTCGATAATATTTATGTTTTAGCTCATGCAATTGAAAATATAAATTATATAGTAAAATTAAACTATGCGTTGTTTTGTTGATTTAACAGCGGCATTTGATTCTGTAGTAGGAACATCCTTTGGCATGTTCTTTTAGAATGAGGTATACCCATTAATCTGATGATCCCAATTTTCTTGCTCTACTCTGAAACGTGTACAGCAATTAAATATGATAAAATAGGAATATTTCTGAATACTTTAGTACAAATAAGGGGTTAGACAGGGATGTTTATTAGCCCCACTCCTGTTTAGCCTCTATGTTGATTCTTTGTTTTATTTTGATACATTATTATCTTTGGATTCCCTAAAATAAACAATATATTCATAGTTTAGCTTATGCTGATGACATAGTTCTTTTTCTCTATCCCAAAGGGTCTTCAGATAAAATTGACTAATTGAAGCAAAATGTGATTATTTAAAACTTAATATCAATCCTGATAAAACTAAGTTAATGGTTTTGGTACTAAATCTTCTAAACCAAGAATTAAGTTAGAAACATTAGTTTTAGAGGAAGTGACTTCATATTGCTATCTAGGGATAACATTTACTTTTAATGGCTCTTGGACCCTACATTGTAAAACCAAATTATTAAAGCGATTGTGTATCAAAGGCCCTTCTTACGTTTAATATTAAATATGGAGGACTCTTGGTAGAACCTGCAATTAAAGCAGGGAAGCCAAGATTACTCCAATATTGATATATGGAGCTGAAAGTTGGGGTATTAAGGAAAATTATAATCTTGAACTCCCTTTATCTTATTTTATAAAACAATTTTTCAGTACCTCAGTCAATGGCTAATGTAATTGTAAGAGCCGAATTAGGCAGAATTCCACTGGAGGACTTAATTAATTTAAGACTTCTTTCATATTGGCTAAAGTCCTTAATAATAATTATAATAGTCTAATAAAACTCTGCCTTTATGAAAACAAACATGGTATGCCAATGGTTTTTTTTTACCATTGGTTAAAAGTGCAATTTCAAATTTACAAAATATTAATTGCTTTAATTTATGGAGAGATTTTCAGAAGGGTATCTTAATAGCGGATTCTTATAGAGGGAAAATTAAAAGGAAAATATTTGATAAACCTTTGAAAACAAGATTGGTCAGATCACAGAAACAAGCTATATGGTTGGGAAAAATAAGATTGACTCAAGGATAGAAAATTATTTATTATTGCCGTTAGCCCTTAATATTCGGAAAATAATAACATGGGGAAGATTTGAATTAATCATTTCAAAATTCATATAGTTTAATTGTTCTGCCATTACACTCAATAAAAACACTAATGAATGTTGTTGTAACAAGGGTTTAAGAAATTCTATACCATATTATAGTACAATGCTCTTTGTACAAAAAAGTAGAATCTTAACTTTAAATAATTTTTTAATTAAATATTTGAATTTGAATTACTGATCAGTATTTATTTTGCTCCATCCTGGGACAGTGACAGATGCACTAATGTGTGGTAATTTTTTCAACAGTATTCAGTTTTAAGAAACTGGCACATAGATGAAGACTTCAAAAGAAATAAAAAGGGATATATGTAAACATATTTATAGTTGATATTTAAGATTACTCACATGTCACTAATTGTATTTATTGTCTTTGTATTTATTAGCATTGTAATGCCCAAAATTTTAAACATTTTTGGAAGAACAATAAACATGATTGATTGACTGATGCTAGGGTGCATCACAATGTGGATGACCAGCACTGGGGGAAGTAATCTTACCTCCTTCTAGTTTACAAGGCTCTGCTCAGACCTTACCTAGAGAACTATATTGCATTAAGCTTTGGTCTCCAAATTACAAAAGAACAGTGAGGCAGGTGAGAGGTGTAACACACAGCCATAATGATCAGTGGTATGGAGGACAAAATCAATGGGTAGAGGTGAGAGGCATACAACATACACCCTGAGAGAAGGAGGCTGAGAGGTGATATTTTCTCAGCCTGTCACATACTAAAAGTTATCGACAAGATCGAATAGTCAGGGATGCCTCATCTGGTATCCTGTAGCAGGACGTGGAAAGATGGTCTAAAGCTTATGAGTGCTAAACATATTGGGTAATGTTAGGTGGGACATTTCTCACATACAGTAGGCTGGTGAGCCTATAAAGAGCCTACCAGTATAGACACTGAACATGTGGACAGTGCAGCCCATTGAGAGAGACTGGACAAATTTCTACTTATCAAGGAATTGCCTAGTATTATGGTTAGCAGAATAATACACAGATGCATAGATACATTCATACATAAAATGTGATGGCAGATAAGGGCTGCTGGGCCTGCCCAATCTTCTAACCATGTTTTTTCTTTTTCCACTGACCATGTTTAATCCACATCACAATCTATTTTCCCTGTACCCTACTGCCACGATTCCCTTGTGCCTATCCCAGGCATTTTTGAATCCAGTTACTGATTTCACCCCACTACTCCTCTGGAGGATATTGTAGCTGTTCACCACCCTTTCTGTGAAAAAGTACTTCCTCACATCCTTCCTGTATCTACACCATCCAGCTTCATATTATGCCCCTTGTTATAGAGCATCTTTTTCTGAAAAATACTGTTCTCCTGTACTTATTAATCCCTGTAAGGTACTAAAAGGTTCCATCATATCCCCTCTCCCTCCTTTCAAGTGTACATACTTAGCTCCTTTAGCCTTTCCTTGTAGGGCTTTTATTGTAGACCCTGCACCATTTTGGTAGTCCTCCTTTGAACTGCCTTCACTTTGTCTATGTCATTTCTGAGATGTGGTCACCAGAACTGTGCACAGTACTCAAGGTGAGGTCTCACCAGTGATTTATACAGCGCAGAACCACCTTTCTTTCTACTAGAGATACCCCTACCTATGCATCCCAACATCACACTAGCTTTTCTGACTGCCTTATCACAATGCCTGGCCACCTTTAGGTAATCTGATATGATTACCCCTAACTCTCTTTCCTGTTTTGTCTTCATCAGAATGTCGCCACTCATTTAATACTCTGCTCCCAGGTTCCTATGGCCTAAATGCATTATTTTGCACTTTTTTTGCATTAAAACCCAGCTGCCATACCCTAGACCAGGGGTTCTCAAATGGTGAGGCCAGCCTCCCTGGGAGGCCCCAACCTGTTCCAGGAGGCTCAAGCAAGTCTGAAAAAGTACTGTATTTAAATTTTGAGTTTTATGTATTTTGTGTGAAGAGATGAAGCAAACTGAAAGAGGGTAATAGTAGGTGAATTTTATGTATTTATTTACTAATAGGTGACAAGGGAAGGTGAATGAGCCAAGGCTCATTTTAGGTGTACCCAGGAAAGGGTAGGGAGTGAATACATTTCAAAAAGTAACTGCAAAACAATCAAGAAATATACAATGAAAATAGTGCAAACAAATATGAACAATAAACTAATAATGAATGTTGGTAATTGACCTATTTGTAGATTGATGGCAGAACAGCCCAAATACAAGGGTTGAGCATAGAAGTGCAAGAGCATTAGCAGGAAGGAACAAAGTAATTTCAGAGAAGTTGCTTAGGAGGAGGAAGGAGAGGAAGGGAGAGAGAGACAAATACGTGGAAGGTTATTTCATATATAGAGGAAACAGATAAAGTAGTCTGACCCATGAAGGTACTGCAACAAGGGGTAACAATGGTTCAAGAATGAAAACAGCAGGGCAAGTAGGCTGGCCTGTGAAAGGGGTTACATTAAGCTGAATAATAATATTTGTTTATTTTATTTATTTGGTATTCAGATAACACCTTTGAGCACAGAAGCTCATTTTCAAATGTTCCACATCAGTATAAGACAAAAGAACTGACTGTGAGCCAAGTACTCAAGGGGTTTCAATTTATTCATGGTGTACTTGCATAAGAGTACAGTATGCTATTTTTCTTTAGGGAGGCCCAAGACTATTTCAGTTTTGGGGAGGCTCAAAATCTTTCCATGGATTTGGGAGGCTCACTGTGACAAAGTCTAAGAACTATTGCCCTAGACCACTCTTCTAGTCTCTTTAGATTTTGCACATATCTACCCTCACAGGTGTGTCCACTCTTTTGCAGATCTTTCTGTCATCTGCAAAGAGACAAACCTTCCCTCCCAATTCTTCTGCTGTTTCACTTACAAAGATACTGAAAGGACTGGTCCCAGCACTGATTCCTGAGGAACCCCACTGGCCACCCTCTCTTCACTGGACCATACTCCATTCATCATTACTGTCAGCGTCCTTCCCACTAACCAGTTTCTAATCCAGGTTACTACCTTTCTTTCTAATCTTAAATTACCCAACTTGTGTGCTAGTCTCCTGTGTAGAACGGAGTTGAACACCTTGCTGAAATTGAAGTAAGCTACATCACTGCATCTCCCTGGCCAAGTACCTGGTTGCCCACTCAAAGAAGTCTATCAAATGTTTGGCATGACCTACCCTCTGTGAATCCATGCTGCCTTGTGTCCCGCAATCCATTTGATACAAGATATGCAACAGTACTTTCCTTTAATGTTTATTTCATTATCTTACCCAACCCCAATGTCAGACTAACAGGCCAATAATTGCTCAACTCTTCCTGCTTCCACTTTTATGTAGGGACCACTTCTGCTCTTCTTCTTCTCTAGTCCTCTGGAACCACGTCAGTCTCTAGTGATCTGTTAAAAAGACCTGTCAGAGGTGAATGGGCAGAGAATCCCTATTAATTGGTACATGTTTGTACAACATACTTATTTTATCTCTGACTACGAACTGGGATGATCAGTCAAACATGATAAACCTAGAGACCCATCTGACCTTAAATTACTACAAAGATAGGAGATTGGTGAGTTTGAGACTGCAGTGATCACAATGTAACCCAGAAGCGTTAGTTACAGATTAAGTTTTGTAACAATATTTTTTATTTTAAACAAGGCTTCATGGAGGTTTAGGACTCATTGCTTTCATTAGACAGCACATCCCTGGGGTTTAGGTTATATATTTCATTGTTAAATAATAACTGTGACAAATTCCAGGTAGTCAAAAAAGAACACCATTGACATCCCTCTCTAGTGGAAGTTTAGAGGAAGTATTTCCAGTGATGGTGTATTAAAATACAATTCTAAATGAGTCTATTGAAATCTTGGATCCTGGATGGTGTTCTCCTTGAGGGAATACAATAGAATCATCCAGTGTAACAGCTATATTAAGTCCAGTCTATCTTCATCTGGACAAGTTGGACACCTGTTTTATTTTGTACATCTTATGTGAGTTAACTCATCGACTCCCCCAAAAACTGTGGTTATACAGTACTGTAGTGCATTGATGTAAATCAGTATGTATAAACATAGTGGCAAGATACAACTGTACTGTATATCATCCATGCACAGCAGCACCAACTTATTAGGGTTGAGTTAGTGTTTGTGTCAAAATTGGGTTTGGGCAGCTTATATGTCAGCAGTCTTAGGCCATGGGACTGTATCATTTGGTGAGCATAGTCTCAGTGCAAGAGGCTACTTAACTGTGTCTGGCGAGTTTAGTGAAACTGGTTTGGTGGTTCAAAAGACATTCACTTGTGAATAACATAAAACAATCTCAAACTGAGACCTTTTTGTCCTTGAATAGTGAAATACATGTAAAACATAAGTTTGATGGAGTGACACTCAGAATAGGGCCTTTCCATAGTTTAGTCTCACAGCCCTTTCCTTCAAGCTACCATGTTTTCTATCCTTCTCTCTCTCTCTCTCTCTGTCTCTCTCTCTCTCTTTCTCTTTCTGCCTTGACCACTCTCTATGTTGCTCATAGTAGTTGTTGCTGTCCTCCTCTGTATGACACCATTGTTATCTAGCATGTATCTGCATCATGTTTTTGTGCCCTATGTATTGCACATCATGTGATGCAAATTTTAATTTTCATCATGTACATTCCCACATGCAGATCTGACTGAAATGTGGTGCAGCTGCATAGACAAAGCAGAACATAGGTCCATGACACAACTCAAAACACAGTTCTGACATCAACTTTCAGCTCTCCTCTGACTTCGCATCTATCCATGCATGGCTTGCTGCACACAAACTCATTCTTAATGCAGGTAAAACCCAAGCCATGCTCTTTGGCTCTGCTTCCAAACTCAGATCTTGTAATGACCAACTCAATGTATCCTGCCTGGATGTTCTGTTATAGATAGTGTACATTCTTTCAAGTATCTTGGAGTTCTACTTGACCAATCCCTTGACTTTGACCTCCATATGCAGACCACCTGTAAATCGGTGAATGCCAAACTTGCAATTGCCTACAGAACTAGCTATGCCTAACTCCTTCTGTCAGAATGTTCATTGCTTGTGGCATTCTGCTTCCTGCCCTTACCTATGGAGTTGCCACTTATTCTGGTATGCCAAAACTACTCTTTCACAAATGGGACACTACCTATAATAAAGTTTGCCATTATGCCTCATCATCTCCTCAGTGTAAAATCTCTGCCAGCTTTATACTGATATTAATTGGCCTCCTGCAGCAGCCAGAATCCTCTCCTTGGCTCTCTTGTGGACAGCATTATTAGATCTCAAACCCTCATCCCCTTGCCTCCTGCTGCTTCCTCAATCCTCCTCCTATCTTACGCTCCATCAAACAGTTTCTTCTCTGAGTACCCAAATGTAAAACCACAAAGAGAAGGAAATAAAAGTGGAAAGGGAACATTGCTTGACCAGAAGTAGCACACTAAGCTGAAGCTTGTTTCCAGATCCGAGCTGGAAGCACAAGAAGCTAAGTCACTTGCTCAGGATCACTCAGTATGCACCTAGACGGCTGTGGGATTCAAACCCAAGTCTCTAGATCTGCATCTTTGACCCTTAACCCACTGCACTATACTGCCTCCAAAGGGTGCCTGTGCTTTCTCTTACACTGCCTCTTTTTATTGGAACTCTTCCTCAACCATTTGCCAGGCATCATCCCATGTCGTCTTTATAGAAGACTTTCACAGTTTCCTAACCAAATCAGTCTCCTGCTCCTGTTTTCATGCTCCATAATCTCACTGTTGTTGGCTACCTACTCCTGCAACTAAATTATTTCTGATATATGCACTTTTCTGTTCTGGGTCTTATATGAACTTACCTACTACTTTTGCGTGGACTCTTGGGTCTATCTATTGCTGCTGAATTGTCTCCTTAGTGTTTACACTTACTCTTTGTCATATGATTAGCAAATATCTGTAATAGTCTAATATGTTTCTCCATTTTATTTTCATTTGTTGTACTCAGTGCCTGATTATTTACTACATTTATATTTTTTTTACCTTAGTGCTTTATCTTATTTTGGATCTACATGTATTTGACAATCTGTATTTTCTCCTTGTATCTTGAACAATCCTGCTATTTGTATTTTGCTGTTGTTTGACTACTCTGTAACCTCCCAGGTTGTGCCTGAAAATAGTCATTGTGTGGCTAGTGCACCCACCCAGTAAACAAAAACTAAATAATAAATAAATAAACGTCCACTCTACTGGTGTAGTTGCATCAATTTTTAGACTCTTTTGTGAATACCATCATGGTGACTAGGGCTCCTCAGATCACAGGAACAACCCAGGTGGGAAGGGCTGTAAATGTGCTCTTTCAACAAATAGTGAATGACATCATTTTTGAGGGGAACTAAGTTGAATTACATCATTTTTGAGGGGAACTAAGTAGAATACAGAATCCTTTGTTAGAAAGGATTCCAGATTTTGGATCAAGCCAGGCAGTCCAGGCATGCCTCTTGAGGAGGTGTGTTGCTGTACTTAGAAAACTGATAATTCACTACATCTGCAACCAAGCTGTTTTAACCATTGTACCCAACGTAAGGAAGTCTTTGAATATTTATGCCTGCATAAACATGTTTTATTTTGTAAGAAAGGTCTAAGTGCACCTTATTTAATCTACAAGAAGCAGAAAGGATTCATCATTCTTTGAAAAAACATACAGGCCAGATTTTCAAAGCCCCAGGTATGATGCAGGGATGTGCTCCAAATAATAGTGGTGCAATGGGTCTAGCATCAAGCATTGTGCCAGACCTGATTTTCAAAGAAGCACTGCATCAAAGGTAGTTCCAACATCAAACGTGGCTGCATCAGCCTTGCACCATACAAATGGCAATGCCATGATGCACACCATCTTGCGCCACAGAAATGGTGTAAGACTGCACCTGTGGGAATTTAAAAGCTGCACCACTGACACCAAACATGTCAAAGTACCATCAGCTGCTAGACCAGCCAGAGCTGGTCTAAGGGACACTACAGCATATAAAGAGACCCAAAGCAGGTGGTCAGACCTGACTATGCTAACATTAAGGGCCAGTATACTCCTGTAGGACTAGTTTAGAACATTTGGGGCTTAGTTATGGCCATTTTTTGTTTACTTAGCTTGCATCATTCTCGTCCTTTGGGTCATTTGTTTGGCTCGCCTGCATCATTTTGGTTACTCAGCTTGCACCAGTTTTACTGAATTTGTACCATTTTCATTGGTTTGCACCATTTCTACTCAGCTTGCACTATTTTCATCAGTTTACACCATTTCTACTCAGTTTGCACAATTTTGATCAGTTTGCACCATGTCTACTCAGTTTGCATCATTGCTACTCAGTTTGCACCATTTTTGCTCAGTTTGCACCATTTCTACTCTGTTTGCACCATTTCTACTCAGTCTGCACCATTTTTGCTCAGTTTGCACATTTTCACTCAGCTTGTACCATTTCTACTCAGATTGCACCATTTTTGTATTCAGTTTGAATCATTTTTTTCCTTGCATCATTTTTCTGACTTAACATGCTCCATTTTGATCAGCTTGCACCATTTATTTTGGTGCAGCTTATTTATTTTATTTATTGAAATGTTTCACCAGGAGGGCACACTAAACAACCAGTTGCTCATCTCATGTTGTGACCTGTGGGAAGGGGTTAATAGGGTTGTGAAGGATGATCAGTTACAATAATATGTGGGTAGTACAAACAATACAACATTGTAAGATTTTGCAACAGTTGGAACACAAGGTATTGTACAATAAACAATAGAGGAACATTAGGTAAATTGCAATACATGTCCAAAATCATACAAAAGAACATACACACATACAAAACAGTAATAATGCATCAGAACCATTACATTGCATGAGTATGCCAGGAGCAGGCTTGAGATAGTATGCAAGTGCTGTTGGAGTAGAACAGACTGGGTAGGTTATGCACATGGGTGAACCATAAGGGCAGGTGGAGAAGAGAGGGCAGAAGCAAGAACTGAATATGAGGAGAAGGGGTAGCCATTTCCGATTCCCTTTCAGGTTGTTGAGAACCCTGCCAGTGGGGGGTCAGGGTAGGAAGGCAGAAACTGGGGATAGGTATTAAGAAGGGGTTAAAGCAGGAACAGATGAGGGAGAGGTAATTGTATAGGGCAGAGGTAAGGGAGTAGTTGGAGGAGGTTGTATTGGGGAGGGAATTCCAGATTTTAGGGAAGCAATGGGCAAAACCAGTCTGACCGATGAGAGTGGAGCAGCAGGGAACCATCAAGGTGCAGGAGTCATTATATCTGAGAGAGTGGGTAGGGAGAGGTGGAGTGGGAGAGAGAGGATAAGAGATAGGAGGGACAGTCAGAATCAGAATTTGGAGCTTAGTTTGGCACAGTGTGAGATGCATCTGTGAGATAGTGGAAGGAAGGTTATAGAGCGATAACTTGCATCGTTCCTATCACTTATGCCATTGTGTTGATGCAGTGGACCTCTTGCATCAGTTTGGGGACTTTGTTACACAGACCACTTTTCTTGCAAAATATGGCACACAGTACTTGGCATACCAAGATGTGATTCAAGCTGGTTGTTTGACACAGCTTGCATGGTTCAAAGGGCCTTTAAAATCTGTCCCACAGTGTCTATCCAGTGTCAATTCCCACTACAAGGTGAAAGGTGTAGGGTATCCAGTTGAATTCTTAGCCAGAATAACAACACAGAGGGTGCTAGTGGCATCTGCCACCCATGAACTGACACACACTGAACGCACTGATACACGATAGGCTGTGACAGTCAAGAAACAAAGAAGGAGTTTAAGAAACAAAAGAAATTAAATGTCACCTGACTGTTAAGTGGAAATTGTTACCAGTAAATTGTAAGGTCTTTAATGTCCTCTCCTCAAGTGCATAATACAGTCATTCTGATTTGAGACATTTCTTCATGACCTCCCACAATGAATTCAAAGGCTGTATCCAGTAATGATGATCTCCTCAAGGAACAATGGTTTAGCACTTCCACTTGTGTGCTTCATTTAAGAGCTTTGCCATATGATTACCACTCTGGGTGAAAAAAAACTTCCTCACATTACCCTAAACTATATCATAGTTATACTTGTTGAACAAGCCAAACAAGTTTCATTTCAAGACAGCAACCTGGGTTTGGGAGTGGACTTGGGATGCTCAAGTGTTGTCTGGAGGAAAGGATTGAGTGTCCAAGGGATTTCTCCTGTCCAGGGAGGGGGTCTCCATTACTGACACTGCATGGAGATGTGGTGACAGGATAGTGGGAGGGACACATTGGGGATGACTGGCAGTTGGCACATGGTGTACATGTGCCTTACATGCACACGCACACACACACACTTACATCCCTTGCACACCTTTGGATAATGGAGAACAGGGAAAAGAGGCAGATGATGTCACCCAGCTTGTCCTCAGCCTGTGCTGCTGCTCTGGGACCCTGCATCATCTGCATAAGGGTTCTCTTGGGGAGATGGCCATCCTCTGGGACCACCATGGGAGAATCAATGGGGCATTGTGCTGCAGGAGAGTCATAAGAGTAGGTGGCAGTTGGCTTGCAGCAGGCTAGGAAAGAACAGTATTTGCTGAGTCAGAATGAACCATTTTAGGAAAAAATGCCATTTCTGGTTCCATTTACTTGCTACTCATTCCCTCAGAGTCTTCTTTGACTGTCAGCCGTAGTATGTCCTTACACTGATTCTGTATAGGTCCAACTCCTTACCTCTAGTTAATTCTCAACTCCTTCAAATGGCTTAGCAAATATCCCCAACAAGGGATGTCACCTGTCTGGACCAGGCTATTCATTTCCTTGGCTAAGCTTCTTAAAAAAGACTAAGGTTTTAAACAGGAGAGAAAGATCCATGCATCACAGATGGTCCTGAGTTGCTGGGCACGTTGAAAATTGGTGACAACATCCACTGAGATCTTGGATCCATTTTTCCACTGCTTCCCATCTCTTCCCTTGAGATTCCAGCAGCAATCATACTTGAGCATACCTCAGTGTAATTTATTAAGGCATTGATTTCACAGTAGCCAATTACAGCACAATAGGAACAAATCACGCAGCTCCTATAGAAGACAATAAAAATAACTTGCATAACAAAACATTTAGAATACAGTTAGGGCCCATTTTCTGCAAACTCACAATGAAAACCAGATTGTTTCAGGCTTACCACACTTGAACATGCGACGGACACCCCAGAGGGAAACAGAATGAAGACTCTGTTGCAGAAAGAGAACAAATTAATTCTTACACTAGACACAGTGGCTTCTATAGGACTAATGAAGAAATTGATTTTTCACCTTATTTTGATAAAATGTACTTATGATCTTTTTTCTTCCTTTCTTTATTTCTACAGGAGAACAACCTAACCCCTTTTTCTGAAACTTGCAATGTATGAACTACAACAAGTCTGTATGCCCACAGAGCACAGATGAAGCTTATTACACAAATTGGACTTGGGGTGGTTACTTCTCACAGTAACTTTTCTTCTTACCTTAGGATTGTATTTAAGAATCAGGTTTATTTGAATCCATACAGCATTGCCTCAAGTCAAACTTGTATACTTCTCTCATAAGTACTGTTGATTCTTTGGTGCATGTGTTTTCACAGATACAATGAACTTTAATTTGTCTGCAGATGTTTTAAAAGGCCCTCATCCCACACCTGCCCACCCCATAATTCGTCCTCTTACACTTCCTGCATATTTGGCTTGTCTTAAGGATTATGTACAACTGTTAAGCCTAAGATGATATCAGGCCACGGTCCTTTTGACCTCCCAGTAGATTTACCTAAAAACTGTGATTTGGCTGTTAACTCATTTTTGAGTGGTTCACATTAATATGGTGGCATTTTGCAATAATTCGACTTGTTTGGGTTACTCAGGTCTCCCTAAGACCCTCTGATCCATTTTTCTGTGCTACAACATACCTCCCCAGACTTAGAGATGCCTGAACTTCACTCCTGCCTTAATAGTGTTCTTCTATTTATATATTTTTCCTTTGTCTGTAATTCAAATAAAACTAAGCAATAGACTGTATACATAAATAAAAAATGAACTGTTAAAGCAAGATGGTAATTTAACCCAGGATATTTGAAACGTTATAGCATCTAGACTAAGGATTCAACTCAGTTCCACACAGAAGGCTGGTAAAGAAGTTAGACTACACAGCGATTGGACCAAAGGTGGCAAAATGGGTACAAAATTTGATGCAGGGCAGAACCTAGAGGGTGCAGGTAAATGGAGCACTATCGCCAGAGTGTAGGGTGACCAGCAGAGTACCACAGGGTTAAGTGCTGAGGCCTCTACTCTTCAATGTTTTCATAGCTGACATGACTAACAGACTAGAGTGAAAGGTGTGTCAGTTCATGGATGACACCAAGATATGTAACAGGGTGGACACCATAGAGGAGTAGGCAAAATGGAATCTATAGAAGCTAAAGAAGACCTAAAGAAACTTAAAGAATGGCCTGGAGCATGGCAGCTGAGATTCAATGCCAAAATGCAAAGTCATGCATATCCGAAAAGGAATCCAAAGAAGGGTACTACTTGGGAAGGGAAAGACTGGCTGCCTCCAACCAGGAGGTAACCTTGGAATTATGATCTCAGATGACTTGAAAGTGGGAAAACAGTGTGAGAAGGTGACATCGAAGGCCAGTGGAATGCTTGGATGCATTTGGAGGGATTATGAGCAGGAGCAGGGAGGTGGTCCTGCCACTGTACAGAGCTCTGGTCAGGCTGCACCTGGTGTACATTATCCAGTTTTGAGATCTCACTTCAAAAAGGACATTGACTGGATAGAGATGGTTCAGAGAAAGACAACAAAGATGATATGGGGATTGCAGCAGATGTTATCCAGAGAAAGACTGAGTGAACTGAACATGTATTCCCTGGAGCAGAGAAGGAGAGGAGAGACATAGTTAAAACTTTAAAATACATAAAAGGATTAAACAAAATGCAGGCACAGGAACTTTTCACTTCAAGAAAGCCAGTAGAACCAGGGGGAACAATTTGAGGCTGAAAGGAGGGAGGTTTAATACCAACATCAGGAAGTTCTTCTTCACAGAGAGGGTGGTGGACACCTGGAATAGTCTTCCCCAGGAGTGGTGAGCGCTACCACAGTGGGGATGATTCAATCGTGCATGGGATAGACACAAGGGAGCCCTACACAAAAGGGCAGCTGAGGAGGGCAGGAAAGACAGCAGCACAGGGCAGACTAGATGGACCTTGTAGTCTCCTTCTGCCTTCACCATCTAGGTTTCTATGTTTCTATGAAAATTTTTATGTTTTGATATTTGATTCAGAAATTTTTTAACAATTTGGGTGTGTTTCACTTTAATGAATATGTATAAATTGAGGTCACATTTGTTCACTCCTCCGACCCACCTACTGCAGAAGACCAGGAGAAGGATTGAAGTGCTGGGGCTAGAGGATGCTATCAAGGCACTTTGCCAAAATAAATTTGCACTAGCAACTTGAATTCTATTCCATGAGTGCTGAGCCTTTTTGAATAACAAACAGTACAATGCAAATGTTATGACACAAAAATGTTAAAATAATCATGTCTCATTCCACATTGTGTTGTTATCTGTTGTCACCTAAGTGACAGTGTTGTAATGGGATCTTCTACCCACTTAACCCCAGAGGAAGAAAATAACCCTTTTAGTGTCCAATCAGCATCTTCGTTCAAGCCTGCATAACTGGTCCAGTCTCAGAACACACAGTAAGCCACCAGTGTAGCATGCACTGCCACTGCTGTTACACTGTTTATTTTTCAATATTTAAGTAAGCAACATCACACAACAGGGAAGCATTAGCTCATTCATGCATGTGTCAGGTTCAGAAATTAGTCAATACTGCATGCCCTAAGCTCCAAGAAAATAAAGTGTATTAATGTACTGTAGCTAGAAAAATAGACCAGGATGGCCTACAAATGCTTGTTCTCTTTTCAGTAAACCAGGTCATCTACAGTGCTTATACAGTATGTGCTCACAGATGCACAGTACTACATTTCCTATGCTGCAATTGAAAAAAAAAGCCATTTTAGGTACAATTATACATTTCTTGGTGTTACGTTCTCTGGGAGATATGGAGACAGTTTTCTGGTGTGCATTGAGAAGGACTCAGCCTGATACCTTGTCTGAAGCACACAGCTGAAGGTTATGTATATATCAATATAAATTCACCCGTCGTAGTGTATTATTGCCCACTTTTCATAGTATTTTTGTTATTTAGAAACATAGAAACATAGAAGTAGATGGCAGATAAGGGCTGCAAGGCCCATTTAGTCTGCCCATTTATTACTATAGCACTGACACAAAAACAAAATACAGATCTGACGTATCCAGCACTACACAGTTTATAAGAATTGTTTTTCATATTTTATTCATTATTAATGGCAACATGAAAAGACCCGTTGAGCTCAAAATAGTTAATTTCCATTTACATCCTGGGAAAAGGTATAAGAGAAACAGGTGTACAATAATACACTAAAAACAAATGATACATTAATACTTATAACTAGAAAATGATGGGTATGTTCTTTAATGGAACAACCACTGGTATCTTCTGACTACAAATGTTACTTATCTATAATCTTATAAATTATCATTATATTATTTTATGGTTTCTCAACATTTAGTCTTTTGTTAATATACTATATTGGTAAGTGCTACTGTTTATAGAATTCAATGAATCCCCAGTGTTTTGTGCCTTAGTAGTGAAGCCGAGCTGTTGTACCATTTTCAACACATCACTACTAGGATAAAACAACACAGAATGCCTCTATGTCTCCTTTCTATTTCAGCATTGCCAATCACTCATTTCTTCTCTTGTCAATTTCAGCTGCCAGTTGTGAAGAGAAAATTAAGCTTCAGTGATGGTTCTGCTGTTTTAACCAAACTGGACTGCAGTTCATTCACAATCTAGAGAATTGACACATGACAAAAAACCACACATTTACAAAAACTTCAGAATTACCTGGGAGACATAAAAGAGCCATGTAACATAACCTACATCTCTGTAGCAGAACTCGATCTGTCATGTCATGGTAACATTTCAGAGTCATTCACACATTGTTAAACTCTCTGTTTTTGTTCAAAGTTGCCTATATACAGTACTACAAAGAACAATGAAAGGGCAACAGTAAACAGCAACACTAAGTTTACTTCTCAAGGATGTCATCACAAATGGAGAACTCTTTTAGCTTCACTCTCAAGGTCTAGTGGTTGTCTTGACTACCTCTCAAAGCAAACATAGTGGTGTTGTTTATTTTGCCTATCCATTATCATCTATATGTTGAAAAAATACAATTTAAACATTTGTTAAACCATTTTGAATGTTTATATATCAATATATGGAAGTCATATCAAAGTGATATATCGATAACTAAGAAATAAGACACAACAGGGTTGGTGGTTTGGGGCTATATCTGCATGCTTAGGGTATAGTGTGGCCAGACACCACAGGCAGAGGCCTTATAGCCACTGAAAGGGGTTATAGCCCACAGCACCTACCATGAAGTATCTTATTAATTTTAGAAGATGGTCATACTGTTATGATACTTTTTTGAAAGAAAACAATATATATCAAAAAATGTACTTAGAAAAATAAAAAAACAGTTTAAAGGAGAAGTCTCATGTTTAAACAATATCCCTTTCCTACCTCCTTATGTGTTAACATTATCTGCTGCTCCATTTTCCACCAGAATCATCTCCATACAAATTGGGTGTATTAATAATAAACTATAGCCCAAAGAACTTATTGCTGTGTTTGTCCTCCATTTTGCCATCAAAGTGGCTTGAGGACTACATCATCAGCGAACATCTGATAGTGGTGTTACACTAAATGCTGGCCTACCAGTAAACTGTGACTTTTGGTCCCCTGAGTTAAAAGGTGATGTTTTAGTAAAGGGAATCTTGCTGGAATTTTGTCCTCTGAAAAAGTAAAGTACCTGGGCATTTTCCATGGAGTGTTTCCATACATCAGTGCACAGGGATTAGTAGGGTAATATTGTAGCAGTGTTATCAGCAAGAAGGAAGGGGTGTATAGAAGAAGAAATCAGAAAACAGGCACAAGCTTCTCAGCTTTCGAGGTTGGGTCCTCTCATATTCTTAGGTTGTTCATGGTGTGGCCAGTCTACTGTACTACATGGTTGCACATTATTAATATTTATTATTTAAATTTTTTTTATTTTTATTCTGCAATCAGCAGCAGCAGCAGCACGCTTCACTTCTCAGCCAGTGCCGCACAGGAGGTAGCTCCAGATCCATGGGTAGTGCTGCAGGTCTTGCTCTCTCCTGCTCCCAACAGATTAGGGACTGTCACAGAGATGACAGTTTCCCAGAGCTTTTACTTACCTGCTTGAGATCTTTCTGAGGAGGTTGTATCTAGGTGGTTTGCAGGGGCGTGCCAGAATTCTATTTGGGGGTGTTTAAATATAACATGTGTGAAAAGGACAGATAAAGTTGGGGGTCTGGGGTCACCAGGCCCCCCAGAACCTCTGGGGTGTGTATATGTTCTGTGGTGAATTTTGGGGTTTTCTGGAAGAAAACACACTAATTTCTTACATGTTCTCCACTCCTAATTTCATGAGAAACTTTTTTTTACATGGAATCAGGGTTGTGGGAGACGGTGACTGTCATAAGTCTACAGAACCTCCAATGGTTGTGGACAATTGGTTATCTAACAGTGTGATCAACCACTGTGGTTCTACCTGCTGTGTTAGTAATGCTGCCTGGTAACAAGGCATTGTACCACTATGTACACAGATTATGGTGGAATATTATGCTGTGAGCACCAGGTCACCATCTAAACTCCCAATGTTTTCTGTCATGGTGCCCTATTTGCCCCCTCCATGTTACTAGTGTGCAAGCATGTGCCCCTTTATATATCTGTATGTCAAAATGAGCAGTTATATGTACTCCGAGTTCTGAGAGTGAGCTGTTAGGCTTATGCAGTTTTGTAATATACTGGGATGTTTGAAATATTTCTACATAAAGGCTGCTGCTGGGTGTCTGGGGCTGCTAGGCCCCAGAAGCTCTGGGGTGTTTACATGCTCTGTGTAAGTTTTAGTGCTTTTTGAAGTAAAAGCACAGTTTAGTTACATGTTCCACACTGCTAATTTATTGGAATGTTTTATTACAAAAGAATCAGGGGTGTGGAAAACTCTTGTTGGCATGACAGTCAGTAGGACCTCCAATGGTTGTGGACAACTGGCTGTCCAACAGTGCCATCAACCTCTCCTCCACATGCAGTACAATATGCAGTTTTGCCAGCAAGGTTGCAAGTACCTATGGTAGTGCACTGACTGATCAACAGTGCCATGATAAACCACACCACCATCACCAACCCTTACAGCTTGTGAGAGACATTTGAAGTAAAGTTACTGTCTAAAAAAAATGTTGTTAAACATGTTGATGTGAGTGTTAAATAAACATTGTACTTACAATTTAGTGTCTTCTTGTCTTCATTTTTCTTCATGTTCTGTTAGGGGCCAGACTGAGGATTATTCATGCAATTGCTGATGTCTTGTGTGGACTCATCCAGTATAAAGCTAGCTTTTCACTGGCTCTTCATTCACAGCAGCATCTAGCTTCTCCATGGTATTTGACTATCTGCAATGGTGTCATGCATCTGGGAGGATCGGTGGTGATTCCTCGATTCCAGGATGATCTCTACCATGGTTCACTGATGGGTCGTGAGGTGGCTCAGTAATCCAATCCTAGAGCCACAGATTTGTCCGCAGAAATTGAAGATGTTTCCATGTGGAAGAGCTGGCCAGTGGCTGGGGTTTCTTTCCTTTCCTTCCTACGCCTTCTGTTTTCGGCTTCAAAGAGCAAGACGTTCTCTTGAAGCAGGCCCTCGCTTGAAGGAGGTTCTGGCACCATTGAGATTGGTGCTCCTCCCAGCTTGTTATGTCTGTATCTGTTTTCATGATATATGCCTTCATGTGTCTTTGTAGCATTTCCTTTGACCACCACGGGATCTCTGGCCGTGACGGAGCTGGGAGTATAAAATTTGTTTGGGAGTCGAGAGTTGGGCATCTGTACACAGAGTCCAGTCCAGCGGAATCGATGTCTGAGGATCATTGCCTCAATGCTGGTGACATTGGCCTCAGCGAGAACACCGCGTTAGTGTGGTGGTCTTGCCACTGATGGGAGGATTTTCCGGAGACATCATTGGTGGTACCTCTCCTCTGGGAGGATAGTGTAGTAGCATTCATGAAGGTGTCGTAAGGCAGCCCAGTCTGTTTCAATATGCAATCTTTTGAAGAATGGTTGGGACATTCCATTTCTTTGAAACTTAACTCATGTTACAAAAATTGTGTTAGGCAGTGTTTATTCAACAAGAGAATAGATTGCTTTCAAAAAGCACTGTAAGCTGAAGTGCTGTCACCAGTTGCCTCAGTAGTCTTCAATAGTGCCTTTGTCTTCCAACCAACCGTTGCAATTCACAGTCCCAAGATTTTTAATGCTCAAATCACTCTTTTGTTGTATTTAGTTTCATGAGTAGGATTTCTGCAATCACATGGTGCAGAGAGATGCATTTGATGATGACAGTACATGTTCCTTACTATGTATTCAATTTCACTCAGTTCTGAGCTGCAGTAAGTTTGTTTCTGAGATGACTGTTCTGGGTCCTGCTTCTCTTAATGGCTGGCCCAAGTTTCTCAAGACAACTGGTCAGAGACTGATAACTTTACTGGTCTGGGAACAGATTTTCTGACATATTTATTTTATTGCCATTTACACCAGTTAGTGTAGAATCACTATTCCAACATCATTTCACCATGATCACTGCTCAAGTGAAATTTGAGGCTGAAATACATTTAGAGGAAATTGTGATTGAAACTGAGACCACCTGGATTGTAGTCAACAGTTGAAATGAACACCTGGATCACAGTCCATGATGCCCACTTTCCCTCACTGACTGCTGATTTAATTTCTCTGTCTGTCATTGGGTCAGCTTGTAACAAGTGAAAAGCATTAGCACCACATCACTGGAGATGCTGATACCTGTGTAAGGTTGTGCTATGGATGCTTCAATGTCATGGTGTCAATTGTTGAAAGATGTTTATTGAAAAAATGTTTTAGAATGGTATCTTATGTGCAATCAGCAGTTTAACCAAGCAGCACAAATTAAAAGAAATCCTCTGTAGGAATAGACAGGCTGTACATGTAAAAACATAGAATTTGATGGCAGATAAGGACTGCTTGGTCCACCTCATCTTCTCTTCCGTGCAAAGCAGCCTTCTCAGAAGTACTGCCAGTGTAGTGAAAAGAAAAAGCACCAAGCGAGTCAGAGAGATTGCAAAATGCAAATTCAACTCATGGCTGTGTGATTGGCGCTAAGACGAGGATACCATTACATATGGAACTAGCACAACTATTCTGAAAAAGCTTTTCTTAAATATGATGGAAGCCAGTAAAAGGGCAACCCGAGGGCTTTGAGTCATTGTTAGCAACAGTAGGCATGGAAAGGAAAATGTTTCAGAATAGACGTTGTGTACAGGCCCCAAATCAAGGAGATAAAGGAGACAAGTGGGCCCTGGAGATAAGGAGTCATGGTCTAGCACTTAGCTTAAGATCATTCCCCAAGCTGAGAACAAGAACCTCGGCACCGGTAGATCTGCAGACAGAATCTTTATGGAAGGAGAGGTAAAACATCTTCTGGCAATCAAAGCAGTGGAGCCAGTGCCCCAAGTCAAAGGGTAAAGGCTTTTACTTCAGATACTTCCTCACAAGGAAGAAAAATGGTGATTGGTGACATACTCTTGATCTAAGAATTGTAGATGCATTTTGAAGCCAAAGTTCAAAATGGTTACTCTTTCAATAATCAGTCCCACATTGCAAATGGGAGACTGGCTAGCCTCCTAGACCTAAAGGATGCTTACTTTCACATCCCTATCAGACCATGTCACAAAAAGTATTTGAGGTTCAGGCTTACATCATGCCACTGTCAGTTCATAGCACTTCCATTTGGCCTAACTTCTGCTACAAGGGCCTTCACAAAGTACCTGGCCATAATGGTAGAGTGTTTGAGAAAACTGGGGGTAATAGTCTTTTCTGTACCTGGATGACTGGCTAGTAGTGGGTCAATCCTGACAGCATGCAGAGCAATCTCTAGCACTAGCAAAATGAATAATGGCTGGCTAGGACAGTGAACTATGTACATCATCAACAAAACAGGGAGGGACCAGGTCAGTCCATCTTTGCGCAAGAAGCAATGAGGCTGTGGTTACTGACATACTCCATGAAAGTAGCCTTATCAGCCATATACCTTCCAGGGAAGGACAATGTATTGATATATTCCCTCAGCAGGGTAAATCAGGACCACCATGAGTGGTGTCTGAATCCCCAGATACTCAGTACAGTTTTGAGAAGGTGGGGCACCTCAGAGGTGGATCTTTTGCCTCTGTAGAGAAGATGTACTCCTAGAGCAGAGAAGAGAGGTGGGAACATGAATGAAACATTTGAGTACATAACAGGCATTAACAGGCACAGGAACATTTTCAGTTCATGAAGAGCTTCGGACCACGGAACATGATCTTAGTCTGCAAGGAGAGAGGTTCTCTACCAACACCAGGAAGTTTTTTTCACAGAAACACTGGTGGATGCTTGGAACAGCCTGCCCTAGGAGGTTATGGGGTCAACAGTGGCTGGGAATTAAGACTGTATTGGAGAGACACAAGGAGCCCTGACTATGAAGGACAAATCGAGAGTCAAAATAGGGTTATAACAAATGGCCAGACTAGATGAGCTAGCGAATTACTTCTGATGTCAACTTTATGTTTCTATGTCATGGTGTACCAGAAAGGAGTTTTGCGCACTTGCCTGTGGACAGACTTGAGACATAATTCCCAGGGCCATTTACCAGCCAGCAGGTAATATTTGAGCCTGTTTTGGGCTTTTTCATCAATTATCAAGCCCTTTTTTTTCATGGCACTGTGCACCAGATATGGAGTGCACTATTTATTAGTGCTAATCTAGAAGTGGAAATATAACATTCTGAAACAAAATGAACGAGACACCTACAGAGTTGGTGGGACAGTCAACATGAGTAATGTATACTTGCGCTTCTTCCTTGTTGGACAATCAGCTACAAAAATCTATTTCTTGCCCTGATTGCAGGATTTTGCAGTTCACTGCAGCACTAACCAGTGCCAATACCACTATGCTATGGTGGCACACTGGCAGCTGGATAGCAAACTTACAGTTATACACATGTCTGACAGCAAGTGATCCCAGATAAGTTTGGGAATTGGTGCCAGAGTCCCAGATGGAGCAGTGCTCAGACATTCATTGAAACTGTTGACAGAGCAGTATTCCTGGGAAACTGTTTCCAGACCAGTTGTGGGAAAGTAGTCCCACACCAGTCATCATGAGATAGTGGTCCTATATCAGTTGTTACTGGAAACATTTTATTAGACTATTTCTTGAAATGTGGGATTGCAACCACTGTTGTTGCTAGACAAACACTCTATAGTAGTAAGTTCAAGCGCAGGCTATGTGTGGCCATTAGTCTGTCAATCACTTCCTCACTTTGCAATGGAATATCCCGTGAATGTTTAGAAGTGCAAGACCAAGTCTGTTTTCACAGCTGGTATTGCAAAGATAACTCTTTAACTGCCTGAGAGAGGAGAAAGATCGCTCTGAGCATGTGGTAGAAACAGGTAGTGTAACCAAAATTTGCAGAAGCTTGTGCACATGAGGGTGAAACTGTGCATCACACTGAGTAAATGCCATTATTGCAGATTTAGGTTTTCTGCAGTATTTATCCATTTATGGCCCCACAGCTTCATTTCAGACAATACAACTTGTTCAGAATCAAGATCAGACTCATAAAATTTTACAAGATCTGATGCTCCAGGCTGTAAATGACTTGCAAAGCCATCAGCTAGGTATACTGGCAAGATGCTATTGAAACCAGAAAGCACATTTGAATGAGAGGTAAAGCGATTATCTAGTTCAGACAAAAAAAGCCAAGAAAAGGAATGTCACACAGCTCTTCAAAATATTGCTCTGTGTTGTCTTCTGTAGTTTGCCCTGTTAGTTGCCTGCCACTTAGTCTTGAATCCATAACTCTTCGCCCAAGCTATGGGCTGTTCTTTGAGTGCCCTCAAAGTCTTTATGAAAAGAACTGTCACAGTCTGATCGCAGTTCATGTACGGCATCTTTGACACTGCATACATGGGCTAGGCAGAACTTATATCACAGTTCTCTTTTGTAAGTACCTGGACAGAGGGAGTGAGACACTGAAGACTTGTACACAGCAGTGCAGTGCAGCAAAGAATTCGCTGTGTCCGATTGTAGCACTAAACTTAGTAGCTTTGGAAGAACATTCACTGTTTCCATGTTCTACAAGTGTTCCAACGCTGCTGCGACTGGAGAAATCAACTCACTAAAGGTTATTAAACTGTCATGTCGCTCAACCCACCGAGTGTCACACAGAGGTAAAAGTCCGCCTTTTTGATTGAGGAAGGAGCATGCCTACTTGTTCCTTTAAGATAGCGATACGCGTGCAGAAGCTCAAAAGAAGGTGCAAACATCACTGACAGTCCTAAACAATTGTGAATAGCTGGCACTGTGCAACTTTTGCTTAGAGCTAAATTTAGTGAGTGACTAGTGCAGTGCAAGTAAAGAGCTGTTGGGTATTGCTGCTGAATTAATGCTTGTACACCTTGTACTCTGTCGACATATTACTGGTTCCATCATAACCTTGACCTCGTGATATCAGTAAGGTTAAGACCACGATCTCCAACACTGGCAAGAAACCTCAGAATATTATCTGAAAGATTTCTTCCTGTCATATCCTATACAGGTATAAACCCAAGAAATCTTCTCTCACGCTATAAGTTGTGAAAGGTTCTGTTTCACTAACTTTGCAATCAACATATTGGACACACTTTGAAAGCTGCTCTATTCCAGAGATATCTGTTGTTTCATCCGCAAGGACTGTAAAGTATTTGGCATTCCAGATTTTGTCTACCAGCTTTCTCTGGATTATAGCTCCACATTTAGTGACAATCTCATTTTGAATGTGTGGGCTAATGTAAGTAGCATTAAGACAGGAAGTATGGAGATGATCTCACAGCACTTGGTCGCCACTATAAGCCTTAAACCTTATTAGCGTATGGAAATTTCCATCATTTTCTGTAGTTATTACTGGATCATAGGACTGTATTGGTCCACTGTATCTATGGCCTTGAAAAGCAAGTCCCTGTCTCCCACACACAAGCACTGTATCTATAATTGATGTCAATTTGTTACGATTTTGTTCCACCGCCTTCTTTTTTGGGAATCTATTTGTGTAGCGATGTCTACTAGTGATCCTGCTTTCACTTTCAAAAATGTTCTGCCAGTTCATGGCAACATTGATGATAAGCCATTTTGCATGATGAATAAATACCTCCAGTGCTTTCTTCCACTTTGTGAAAGCTTTATCAACCAGTGCCCCTAAAGTCTGATGTGATTCCTTTCCAACAGCACTTTTAGCAAACAGAACACAAACTTTGCAGAATGCTCCGTTGTCTTTGCAGAGTAACACAGCCAGACAAATCTGCTTAACCATGAAGCCTGAATGCTAATTTATGATCATTTTTCAGGAAAGAATAATCATTTGAATGTCGCCACACAATTCTGAGTAAATCAATTTTCAGCTGTTCAGATGCAGCAGTTGCATCAGTTGTCCTGCATACTGCCCTATGTCAAGTGCGTTATAAGTGCTAGAGCTACCAGCAGCAGCGCTGATCACTCCCTATATTATCAGGTACACTGGTGGAACATGATGGTTGTGGTTCTGAAGAACTGTCACTGTGATTATTCACTTGTGAAACATGAGGATCCCGGTCACTGAGTGAACTGTCAGTGTTTTCTGGTGCATCTTCAACATGGGGTTTCTTGGCAAAATATTTTAGCAGTGTGTTGCTTGATTTTTTCTTTTTCTCTTCTCGTATATCCATCTTGTGCTGCTATTTATTTGGATCATAATGATCACTGCAGGCAAAGTGATAAGATTGTCACACAGGTAGTAACCAGGACTACAACTCCAGCAAGCTGTAACAGAAAGCACGGATTAATGCTCATCAGTGCTATGATTTACTGGAAGAAGTAAACATTATAAGTAGAGTAAACTTTGAACAATGCACAAGATGAATGCAAACAAAAGCATAAAAGGCCACATAAACACAATTTCTATTGGGCACCAGTGATAAAATCCTCCAGTTTTTCTTCAGCCTGAGGAACTGTTTAACACTGTGCGCGATAGATGATGAGTGTGCCTAAGGCTCCATTCAATGAAATTGCAAGTGAAACATCAATAAAGATGATTCAGCAGCACTGCCACACTAATCTGAAAAGCAGAAGGAGGTGGAACTCAATGCTTTCCACTTCCCATCAGGAGCCACCAGCCATTATAAGGCATGAAACCGTGGGGACACAAGTGGGAAAGGGTAGTTTGGGTTTTGTTGCACTGTGCTTCCTATTCACATAGGAAGCTTTACCACCCACAAAAACGATGTAATGGCCTCAGTCCCTGGGGTTACTAGAATGATAAGCCCATCTGTGTTAGCTATGATCTACCAGCTGCCCCTACTTTCCTAATAGGACGATGGGGTACCTAGTAGAGGGCTCATTAGAAGCTCTTACATGACATCATTGTTCACTCATCCTGAGCAGAGGATGATTATGTAATTTAGAACTGTTGGCAGCTTGAGCCACAATGGAATCAGTTGAGGAGGACAGTTTTAGAATAGTGATATTGAAGTGCAGTCAGTGTGTAGTGATCCAAGTGTGAGAGCCCAACAAAGTGGAGCTGTCCGAGTGAGAGGTGCATACCAGTCTGTCCAGTGACTGGGTGAAGGACCTTGGTCATGTATCTCACCATAGTGAGTGTGATGTCAGTAGTGACACTGGAAAGTGGTGGTGACTATTGATGCCAGGACAACAGATTGTCATTTCAGAGAGAAAGAAGAATGGGACAGCAGTTCTGTGAGGGCAAGAGGCAATCCCCTATTACAGCAAAAGAATGTTACCAGTCCTGTGAGGAGACAAGCGACAATTTCCAGTATGTGACCTTGAAAGTCAAAGTTCTTCTTCAGTAAGATGACTGTATTACAAGTTAAGTAAAACAGAGTACAGATATAGGGCAGCATGTGAGGTGGGTGCCTGAATCATGGAGCTGTCTGAAATGGCAACGCTGATGTGGGAAAATGCCCGAAAGGTGAGGGGGCAGGGAGGGGGACTGGATGTGGTGGGCTGGGTGATCCTAGTGACAGGATGTCGCATTATGTACACATGCACATGGGTGGGCGAGCTCATCAAGCGTGGCCTGGGAGGGGGCAGAGGGATGTGGGGTTGGCACTGTGGTCGGCTGACGATTGGCGCCATCATGTTGGGGTTGGCCTCGCTTGCACTGCTGGGGTTCCGGGTTCCAGTCTGGGCGCTACTGTGGTTTTGTTGCGCCCATCCCAAAACTTGTTATTTTTGTTTTGCTTTTGCCTCAACATGTACCCCCCAGAGTTGAAAATCCTTAAGTAGGGGGCAAGAGATTTAAATCATCAACGCCATTCTTCTGTGCGTTGAGGAAGTCAGGTGGCGAAATTGTTGTCGCCACTGACATCGCTGAGCACGTGAATTGCTGTTCGGCACTCACCATTATCACATAGAACCCAGACAGGAGACTAGCAATTTTGTGTTGCTGTCTCTTGGTGTATGTGCAGAAAGATAAAGCTAAAATACACCAGTCCGAGCCTCAGCCTCACCACAAATATCTGCTGAGCTTGAACTTCCACCCTGGGGGGCAATCCAGAGAGGTAATGTTGGTCGCTACTGACTCCTCCTCCCATAGTAGACATGCTGGATCAGAGGAGTGGCCCACCCAGAGGGACATGTCAAGGGTATCAGTTACCTCATGATTATATTTCTTTACTTCACCCTGTGACTGTGAGTTGAGGGTCAGTTGGCATGGTGGAAAGGGACATTTTCCTTTTTCTATATCTTTCTCCACCCCTCAGTGTGGATTGTACATAACAGCATCTGGGGGGCAGGGGTGCTCTGTGACCATAGACACACATCACCAAGTGCAGCACTGCAAACGTGTCACCAGGAGTAGCCTCTAACAGGTATACAACACCCAGCTTCACACAGGAGACAAGCCACCACAGAAATTTTTTTTGCCCTCCTGCTGACTTCCAGTGCTGCTATCTTGGGATCAGGACATGAACTTGAATAGCCAGCATGCCAAGAGGATGTCCAACAACTCAGCACCACTGAACAGGTCCAGAACTGAGTTTCTTTCACCTTCCTTCTCCTGCTCTTTCCAGGAGCATGTACCATTGACAACATGAGCTGCCATTCCCAACTGCTGCAGGCTCATCAGTTCCCTTATCATGTGGTCTGAAGGGCCCCAGCCCCAAAAGGGCCGATAACATAATCACACCAGCAGTGTTAGGAAGAGATGGCAAACACCAGGCAGTCTCTGGCACAAAATATTACGATGCCATGGAACTTAAAAGAGTGACTGGAGTTTCCTTCAACATACATGATTGATGACCCATTGCCATTAGACACTAGAGGCTCCCCATACTATTTCCACGAACCCCAGTCCAGCATAAGCGAGTCAAGCAACCATTCTTACTACTGCAGTTATCTCACCAGTTTAGTTGTTCAGTGAGCCAATGACAGTAACAGAAGAGGGACACTGGAGATAACATTATATTTCAATTTTTAAGTTGTTGACTTGAAATCACTGCAACCACTAGGAACACAAGCCACACTATAGAAAACATCCCACAATAAAATTACCTTGCTTCATTTTTGCTCCCTTTAAACATGCACTACAGCTTACATGACTGGTCTCACACCTGCAGTATCCTCGAGTCTCGGTTTTACCCAAACTGTAACCATTAAGGGTTATCTCCTCGCCCATACCTACCATCAAAGCATTATTTTACCAAGTGCAACAACAAATCTAATAAAACTAATAAAACATTTAAACCAGCTTTTTTGTTAATTTTGTACACACAAAATATACAGATGTTCACTGTATAATCGTGATATGCCACTTGAATAGGAGGATGCTATGCCCTGGTGTTTAGCCACTTGGCTGTGCCTCGTGGCCAAACAACACCCCAGGGCGTGATAAATCCTGGCATCACCAACTCCCTCTCATGGTATATTGCTTAAATCACACCACATGGTACAGTGCCTCTTGTTCCAGATGTGTGCACACGTGCCACTGCAAGTGAAATGTGATACCCAAGCACAAAAATGTTCTTGCAGTGCCTGCTGGTCATGTGGCAACAGTACATGACGTGACCATACAAACATCAATGCAATGACTGTATCAGAAAGCACCACCAAACCACTTTGTCATGATTGCCCTATCTTGCTCCTACAGAAAACAGCCTGCACTGAGACACTGAAATTATACAATGGGGTATGAAAATCCTGTAACCTCATTGGTCAAAACACATCACATGACCATGATAAATCCTCCAGCATACCCACTGTAAATGTTTTATATCACTATAAAAACAAAAAAACAAGTTGAACATTGTATAGTAGCAGATTTATATCCACACCCTCCTCCATGGCTCCCTGGGCATAACCCCCAGAGTTGTCTCTCCTGACCAGCCTTTGTGTACACACTCCATCAACATTCAGGGACAGCTCGAATTTAGCTAGCTTGGCAAAACAAGGTAGGTGAATCAATGTGGAGGAGCTGCATATAAGTAAATGTTAAAATAATTCCAGTATACCCTTAGATTAGTCTTACAGGGATGTGCACTTGGTATGAGTAATTAACCAATCATTGTAAATACACTTTGCTCTTTCTCTTGCCTTCCACCACAGCAGGGCACACTGAGAAAAACTTTGCCAGCCCCTCCCCCATATAGTAGGCCAGAGAACTTGAGTTCTGTCTCATCATAGGTGCGTGCAGCTCAAAGTCCCCCCCACCCCTGCTCTGCTGGACTCACTTGGCATGTTCCTTTTCTCAGCTGAGAAACATGTCCAAGTCCCCATGCACTCTCTCAGCATACAGCAGTGCTAGACTAAGTATGACCACTGTCCCAGAGTTGCTGAACATGATTTAGTGGCTACAGACTGTAACCTTGGCCCCAGCGTTGCATGTCTGAGGTTCCAGAGAACAGAACACACCCAGGGCACAGACTGCCCCCAAAGGGCCCAGAGAACATCTAAGCTGCCTGCTGGTGACAGACTTTTCCTCCCCCATTTAGCAGGGCATAGCCCCCCACACACACACACATATCTGCTGGTCGGGATCCATCTCACCTATAGCAAAGACTGGCTGCTCAAATCCTGGCTACTCACATGGAGGCACACACCAATCCACTGTGGTCCAAAACCTTGCCTCTGAAGCCCCCACTCATGCACAAGTGGTCAAAAGGTCAGAAAACTACATGGGATTGGGGAGAGCCTTTGCCTGCTGAGATCTCCTGAAAACACAGGACCCGAGTAAACTGTAGCCAAGCAAGCCAAGGGACATCTGACTGCACATCTTTCCAACCAGGATCATCAGAATGTCAGGGCCTGCAGTGGCAACTGAAGGAGTGAGAGTCACCATGACCTCCTGGCCTCGATCTCCTCAGACAACAACAGCACACCAGTGGAGAGGGAGACAACAAACTCGCACCAGGGGATCCATCAGCTTCCTGCAGCACAGGTCGTGGGCTGCACTGATGACGGAGGGCAGAGGGTTTAAAAACAACATCCTCAATCCTCTCCACAGCATGGAGCAGCAGCTGAGGCCTGAGGTGTGGGGCAACACACAGGACAAGAGTTTTTCAAGCTGAGGAAAAGTTCATCTACCAGGCGGCACAATCTCAAGCTGTTGGGGGTTGGGATTCAACAAGGGCATTAGGAAGTATTTTTCACAGAAAGAGTGGTGGACAAATGGAATGTCTACACATCAATATAGCCAATGCTGACACTATATCTGTCTCAAAGCACAAAGGGTAATCTTTAAGGGCCCCTTTAAAGATTACCCTTTGTGCTTTGACCCCAGATATAGTGTCAGCATTGGCTATATTGATGTATAGACTATTCCATTTGTACACTAGGAATTATGTCTTCCCTGATGCCTCAATGTATAATCATTATTTCTCAGAGGGTCCCTGTCTTTACAGTTTCATTAGGAATGAGACTGTGTAAAAGACAGGGACCACTCTGAGGGAAATATTGGTTATACATTGTAGGGCATCAAGGCAGGGCAGACATGTGTTTCCTAGTCTTCTGGCTTTTATGTTAACAAGGAAACACACATGCACAAACACACAAGCAGAAGCAGATAAAACAAAATTAAACAGTGCATGAAGCATGAGTAATATCTCACTGCATTACAAAATCCCCATTTATTTAATTATTTAAGCTCATTTTGTAAACAGCCTACAGCCATGGAACAAGGCCCTCACAAATCATTATAGCATTCAGCGAACATTTTTACTTTACAAAAGGATAGCTACTACTGCCTCTGAAGTTACTAAGAATTTAAATCAGAAATTCCACAAAAGACACATTTTCATCTTTGGCTGGTTTTAATAAGTTGATATATTATTCATTATAGTTTGTACATCAACACTTCTTCTTAACTCTATTGTACAATGATTCATTTCATTGTACAATACAGTTAAGAAGAAGTTGATGTAAAACTATATTGCATGTCTGCATGATCCTCCAGTTCTGTCCTCCTTACCTTATGGCTTCAGGTCTGCTTCTGCTGGCCTGACTGCCCTCTGAAGTCTGACCTCGCTCGATCTCTTGACAAGAACTGACAAAACAAAATGCTTGCTTTGCTACTGCTTCTGAATCTCGGCACACTGCAGGTCCGCACTGTCTCCGGGCCGCTTGCCTCACCCGCCTCCGGTGTAAACTGCTGCCTGGAAATAAATTCCAATTTCCTATTAAAACACTGAAAAAATCTTTCCATCTCGTGCTCTAGACTCTCGCTCCAACGCACTCTCTCCTCACCTTCTTGTGGGTTCCTGCCAGTTTTACTGCCGTCTGCTACTCCCGCCATCCAATTTGTCAGGTGACCCAGTCCCAGTGACAGTCTCTCACAAGCCATGGCAACAGAATGGATGTGTCAGGGTCATGGGGGATGGCGGTGAGACAACAGACTACAGCGCCTCCAGGTATACTACCACAGACTCTGAGGAGGCAAAAAGTTGTTTTTTTAAATCGGACCCCTTAATGATGCCCTGAGTGTTGGCACAGCTGAGAGGTGCAGCAGAGAGAAGGACCAGGATCGCCTGCCCCCGTGGTAGACTACTCTATACCCGGTACCCGCTGAGTGCACCTAGCTTTGTTTACAGCAACCGGCAGTCAGGCGGCGCGGTGCTAACACACAAATTTAAAGGAACAGCGCACCACGCTCTGTACCAAAAATTTTAAATTAATTTTTGCAGTCATTTCTGGGGTGTTTGAACACCCTAACACCCCCTGCCTACACCCCTGGTGGTTTGTATTCATCATCTTCTTTAGGGTAACATTTCTCCTCCTCTCTGGCCCCAGGAACAGTGCCCCACTCTGGATTCTCCAACAACAACAACCCTCCCCCACTGGAAAAGTGAAGCTGTGCTGCTAGTGGCAATTACAGAATAATAATAAAAGAACTATAAATAAGAGATATTAATGTGTGTCCATTTAGTACAGTAGCTCAGCTATGCTGTGAAGAACCTGAGAATATGTGACCACCCAATTTTAAAAGCTGAGGAGCTTTTCACCTATTCTTTGATTTCTTCTTCTTTACACCCCTCTTCACTACTTTACCAAGAATATATACTAATTTGAATCTTACTATAAACTCCATTATAAACTCCTATGGCACATGTTTTATTGACTGCAAATATTTGCTTATTCTCTACATCCGCAATGAGACTTCTCCTGAGCACATCTTGTAGCCTGGTTTGACAGTGTTAGTGGTAGGAAAACACATATCTGTTACTGCACCAGCCATATCAGACACGCTGCATGTTCACTGCTAAGCTCCTCTGTTGCTCTCCTTATCCTTGTTGCAGCGATGACATGTTAGCAGTTTATTCAGGCAATCCAGTGCATGTGCAATGGAAAACATGGTGGGCTATTCCAAAGAAGAACTTCAATAGATGCTTTTACAGAGCAAACCACAATTTAATAGTTTAAATGAAATGAATGATGACTACAGGATCAATAATATACAACACAATATACCAACAAATAACTTTATTATGAAGACTGCTGTCACCAGAAAATCAGAAGATTTCTCCTTTAAGTGAAGATTGTTCACAGGTAGGGCGGCACTAAATGACACTTGGCTGAGTACATGGTGCTCTGGTATCCTCCCAGTTATGTGATCTGTGTAAAACAATGGTTGCTGCATGTCTGTTACAGAACTGTTGGTGGTGATTTAATGGAAGTATTTTGTTTATATGGATAGTTGGTTTCTGCAGGTTGGTATTTTGTTGATTTGTCCTGTTATGGAGAGGTTTGAGGAGTCAGGGGACCACTGGCACCAGGGAATGTTTATTCTCAATGAGGGAGCAAGGATCAGGGGTGGGGAACCACTGAATACTAGGAAATATTTATTCTCAATAACAGAACACGAATGGGGATGGAGACCACTGGACTCCTGGGAATGTGTATTCTCAGTGTAGGAGTGGCAGTACAGTGGTGAGGGACCACTGGGCACCAGGAAATATTTATTCTCAATGAGGGGTGGCAATGGGTTGTAAGAAACCACTGGACACCAGAGAATGTTTATTCCTAATTAGAAGCAGTTATTGGGGTGGGGAACACTGGACACCAGGAAAGGTTTATTCTCAATCAAAGCAATGGCAATTGAGGGGTGGGAGGACAACTGGACGCCAGGAATTTCTATTTTCAATAAGTGAGTGATGATCAGGGGTTGAGGGAACACTGGACACCAGGGAATTTTAATAATGAATGAAAGAGTGGCAATGATGGGGACCACTGTGACTGGAGATAATAGTAGAGTTTTTATGTGTTAAACAGCACTGCAATGGCAGCTGTTTAGTGCTGTCAAGAACTATTGACCTTTGAATAAACTGCTATGCCCTGCATGCAAGGGATCCCTCATCTGCATGGTGCAGACATATATTCTGTGTGATCATCCCATCAAGTCAACATCACCCACTTGGGCTCTTTAAATATGGCTTTTGCCCCATCTGATCATGTTATTGTCAGTGCTGCACAGGGCCTTCATTCTAAAAAGTTCTGCAGATTACCACATCATCAGAGCTTCAAGAGAAACTATGCATTTTCATGTTTTGTAAATGCAATGTGCTTAGCAAATTTATCAGAAACCCATGCTCTCTGCAACAGACTTTCTAGTTTAGAAGTGATTCCCTAAAATAGATGCTTTCTCCCTTCAAAATTAAAATAGAAATAATAAAAATTTCCAAAGTTACCAAAATCAATAGTTGTTAACTGCATCAGCATATTTTAGGAAATTAGTTTACTGGTTCTGGTACCATATGCTTTTCAGAATGCCAAAAGGTCTATAGAGGTGCTTAAATTCATCCCCTTCTCTCATTCATTTCAAGGCATCAAATGAAATAACAGCACCTGCTGTATAAAACACTATTTCCAAATGAGTGCTTACACACAATTATAGTAAAGAGGCTGGCCACTATTGTTACAGAACCATTCTTATTTTTTAATGATAAATGGCATGAAGTTTTAGATGCACCTGCAGCTACTCAATTGTATAACTGGAGCTGGCATCAAGCCAACCTTCAGTAGCTCAAGTGGCACCAAAAGATACTATATTGATTTGCAATAGAACATAATAGGCCATCAGCTTAATTATTACTGAAGTGACATGGTTCCGGATGTTTCATATTTATATTTCTGAGGCCTGTGAAGAATGAATATAAATCATTTAAATGTGTGCATTTGCATAACTTCAGAAGGGCTGAGTGCTCTTATTGCATTCATCGCCTTTGAAAGACCACAAGGACAGGCTATTCAACTATGGTTCCTGCATGCAGTTTGTGTTTGTAAGGAGCTGCAACCACAAAACTGAACTGTTGCTATTACTATAATAGAGCATGTTATATTACGTCACAAATTAAAGAGCTTGTTTCTGGGTTTTTTCCATATAAGTCTGATTTAGCATAATCATCTGCTACAACAATGTTTAAGAGATGGATTTTGAATCACAATAGACATCAGTCCTTATCTAGTTACTATTGCATATGTTTGTTTCAACATTTGTCTCTCTGTCTTACCACATAAAAGGGTTTATTACCATGATCAGTGTTAGTCTTTCTTCTAGGAAAAGGGATATCATATACTTTTTTTCTGCAAGCTGTCTTCAAAACTATTCATTGGATACCACTGTGATAGAATAAAGGCCACTTAATTAGATAAAATAAGGAATTTAGTAAACCAGGAGGTAACATACCAAAAAAGCAGTTTGTAAAGTACGCAGCTAGTAGAATGCTTTTCTGCTCTGTTGAAGCCTTGCTAGCCTGCCCAACAATCTGATTTGCACATCTACAATGCCTTGAACTGGGTTTGAGGCTTTAGACAGTATGCAAGTACAGTAGTTTGAGAGATACACAAAACCAAACCATTTAGACTCTATTAGATGGACACAGCTCAACCTTGGCTGACCACTTCGGTCTTTTAAAATAAAAACTGGGAACATTTGTTGAATTATAATTCCACTCTGCCTATTTTTAAAGATAGCATTTATTAATATTTGTGTTTAAGAAAACAACATTTGCACTAGTAGAAATGATTAAGCATAAGTTAGCAGAAATGAGTCAAGTGTTTAGAAAATATAGTCAGGGAAAGGCAGATGTATATCAATCATAAAGAAACCAGTTGGGCTAAGTGAAATTAGTAATCCCGCTCCATGAAAGATTCATGTAGATTTGCGATTTTTATTTGACACTGGCTTGTCAGCTTTTACAGTAGCTAGAGACTTGAAGACTGATGTGCTTTGTCATGCTTTCTTGTGGTAAGGAGCCCTGATGGTCTGCCAAATATTAATATTATTAGTAGTAGTTTGATTTAATTAAGCACCCTCTGCAGAGGCCTGGTAGGGTACATACATTCAAGTAAAATCCAACACAATAAATAACCTAAATCATGTCATGAAAACATTATATACTTCCTAAAGAGTCATAATTGATTCTAGATGTGTACTAGGTATTTGGAGAACTTGACACTGTCATGCAGTGTGAGAGGAATGCTGCACTGTTGAGGTGCCTTCATTTGTATGAGAGATCTTAAACTGAGGTATGTTCTGCCCATCTCTGGCCACTGTTCAGGTGGGTGATAAAGATCCCATGGTACTTATCAAAGAAGACTAATGGAGTTTCCCCAGTGCTATGGTAAGCTTTCCACTTGCCAATAAAATTGGTGCATGTAACCTAACCCCAGGACACTTCTGAAAATGAATTAGCACAGCTCACTGCCTTCCTGGTCAAAATGATAACATTAATCAATCAGTCACTCAAGTTCATACTAATAATAACACAAACATAAACCTGAAGGCCTGTGGTAGAGTAATCTCAGTTATTTCTCTGGATGGGTTGGTGTAGTTGTTTCTAAGGACATATACACAGTCTGAGGTCAAGTACAACAATGCAGTTTATTTTAAGGCAGCATAATTTCCAACTTAACGGGGTTGCAGCCCTTTTAACAAAATAAGAAAAAACAATCTTATCCTGTCTGGAGTTCTAACTAAACATAGAAATTCCATCACTACCTCTGGTCCCAGCCTCCAGGTAGTATAATAAAGTCAAACACAAAATTCCAGTGCACAACCCTCCCCAGAAACATGGTACATATTAGAATTGAAACAATGTAACAGCCTATTATCTTTTCTTACTTTAAACTCCATGAAAGAAAGGGGTCTTCTTAGTTTTCATTTGGAATTTCAATGTGAGCATGCCAAACCACCATGTCATGGTGGGACCCATTCGTGTAGTCCCTACACTAGCTTCTCAGCTCTGAAATGTCTATACTGGCTACTCAAATAGATAGAGTGCATTGCCAACGTGGCTCCTTTTAAGTGCAATTTCACAGGTGGTGGAAGGAAACATGCTGAAAGGGTGCCACACCTCCCCAAATTAGCACACTCTGACCTCTGCATTGCACACAAAGTGTAATTCTCATTTCTGCTGAGGGTGCCACTGGTATGTGGTATATAACAGACAAAAACAAAATTCCAGTGCACAACCCCCAAAAAACTTGACTTGGTGCATATTAGAATTGAAACAATTTAAATGCCTATTGGCTTTTCTTACTTTAAACTCCATGAAAGAAGGGGTCCTCTTAGTTTTCAGATTGGAATTCCAATGTGAGTAAGCCAAACCACCACGTCATGGAGGGACCCTTCGGTTTAGTCCTTACACTAGCTTCTCAGCTCTGAAATGCCTACACTGGCTACTCACATATATTGAGTGCATTGCCTAATATACTCCTTTTAAATAAAGTGCAATTTCACAGGTGGTGGAAGGGAGTATGCTGAAAGGTGCCACACTTCCCCAAATTAGCATGCTCTAACTTCTGCATTACTCACAAAGTGTAATTCACATTTCTGCTTATGGGTGCTACTGGTATGTGGTATATAACAGACAAAACTAAATTCCAGTGCACAATCTCCTCCTGAAAAAACATGGTACATATTAGAACTGAAACAATTTAATTGCCCATTTGCTTTTCTTACTTTAAACTCCATGAAAGAAAGGGGGTCCTCTTAGTTTCCAGATTGGAATTCCAACATGAGCAAGCCAAACCACCATGTCATGGTGGGACCCATTCAGTTTAGTCCTTACACTAGCTTCTCAGCTCTGAAATGCCTAGTGGCTACTCACATATATATACTGCATTGCCTAATAGGGTCCTTTTAAATAAAGTGCGATTTCTCAGGTGGTGGAAGGGAGTATGTTGAAGGTGCCACACCTCCCCAAATTAGCACGCCTGACCTCTGCATTGCTCACAAAGTGTAATTTCATTTCTGCTGAGGGGTGCTACTTGGTATGTGGTATACTGTATAACAGACAAAAAAACAAAATTCCAGTGCACAACCTCCCCCAAAAAAAAAACATCAGTGCATATTAGAATTGAAACCATTTAAAACCTATTGGCATTTCTTACTTTAAACTATATGAAAGAAAGGGGTACTTTTAGTTTTCAGGTAGGAATTTCATTGTGAGCAAGGCAAACCACCATGTCACGGTGAGATCCATTCAGTTTAGTCCCTACACTAGCTTCTCAGCTCTGAAATGCCTACAGTGGCTAATCACATAAATACAGTGTGTTGCCTAATTGGCTCCTTTTAAATAAAGTGCAATTTCACAGGTGGTGGAAGGAAGCATGCTGGAAGGGGTGCCACACCTCCCCAAATTAACACACCCTAACCTCTGCATTGCTCACAAAGTGTAATTCACATTTCTGCTTAGGGGTATTACTGGTATGTGTCTTTAGATTATAAAAAGTCAACTTACAAATTCAAAGTCCTTTCAAAAGATCTCTGTAGCTTGAACCTGCCCTTTGCAGCACAGCTTTCAGCACTCCCCAGGTCTCTTTCTTTCTCCTGTGTTGCCTGGGTGGGGTTTATGCACTGTTTCTAATTAACATTGACTATAGCTGTGTTTGATTAGCTTCCTCCCTGTATGTTTCCAGAGTCTTCCTTATCTGGATGCTTCCAGAGTTTTCTATGTTTGATTTGCTCTGTGTTTGACTAGCCCCCTACCACTTGATTAGCTCTGTGTTTGATTAGTTCTCTACCTGGATGCTTACAGAACTTTGTGCAACTCTTTAGCCTTTCCAAAACATGAATAATGCTCTATCCATTCCTCTGCTGATACAAACACTCCCTATCACTCTGACAGAGGCCATATCAGTGTGTGAACAATTGCCCCTAAAATAAATAGTGCTTATTATACCTTTTGAAGGCCTTCCCTGATGAGTCCATTCTCAGATCCCTCGCAAGTAAGTCCCACAAGACTGGAGCAGCAACAGTGAATTATCTGTCACAAGAGGTGTTAAATGTCACCCTTGTGATTACCAGAAACCCTTATCTACTAGAAACCCTCATCAGCATATTAGAGAACTTGATATGGGAGTGAAGAGACAGAAGTTAACCAAAGGGCTGGCAGTATATCCTAGAGGTTTGAGTGACAAGTCAGAATGAGTTTGGTACATCAAGCAGACCTGGGCTTGATTCCCCAACTTCCACTAGCATGCTGTGTGGCCCTGAGAAAGTCACTGAACATCACCAATGCTCCCAGTTCATCCCTGAAAACAGGTATTGTGCTTAGTGGGTCATACTCAGGTACTAAAGAATACAAGTAGCATGAGGCCATAATATGCAGCACTTTACTGGTTAGTAACCTACCTTCTAAGGCTATTTGCCACCTCACTGGCAGCCAGTACAGTTTGTGCAACATCAGAATCACATGACTGGACTTAGGTCCATCAGGAACTGTGCTACCATATTCTGCACCAGCTACAAGCTGCAAAAGATGTAGCAAGCTCCAGTTACCCCTGAGGTATTGAGAATTGCAGTAACTTGGCTTGGATGCCATGAAAGCATGTAGCAGTGTCTTCAGGTCCTCAGTGAGAAATAAGGCTTTAATTTGACTCATGTTCCTCACACAGTAAATCCTCTACAGACAACAGCCATCACCTGAACCTAAAGTGTCAGCTCACTGTCTAAAATTAGCCCATATCTTTCAACTTGTCAGAGACAGAAAGCCTCAAGGAAATGAACATCAGCTTTATAGTCTTTGTGATCTTCTCTGCTCCCTCCTCAGACCCACATCAATCACCAGCACCTCCATCTTATCTGGGCTTAGTCTCAGTAACCTTGCTACTACCCACCTCAGGATCCCTGCCAGTCATTTAGCACTGCCACCACATTCTGTATCCCAGTTACAAACAACATGCAAAACAAGGTATCATATGCAAAGCAGTGAAAACCAGATTCTACTGTGTTGTGACCCACACAGGGGAAGCATAACATTGAAGAGAACATGGAAGACAGGACAGACACCTGAAGTACTCCACAGACCAGGGGCATGAGATGCAAATTGTAAATGCCCGCAATGACTCTCTGCATTCTATCCTCAGAAAGGATTCATACCACCCAACACTGTGCCAAACAAAACTCCAAAATCCCTCAGAGAAATCCAGCAGTAACCCGTGGTACACAGTATCAAATGGTGAACAGAAATTAAGCAGAATGAGAACTGACTGCTGTCACCTATCTCCAAGACAGAGTAGGTCATTAACTATCTTGATTAATGCATTTTCATGACATGACTTGTCCAAACACCAGACTGGAGGGCATCAAATATGTCAAAGTCCATGAGATGTGCATCAAGCTGCAATGCCATGATTTTCTCATTAACTCTTCCCATGAAAGAGTGGTTAGAGACAGTTTGATAAATGTACAAGAACTCCAGGTCCAAAATTGACTTCTTCAGGAGAGGTTTAACCTATGCACTCTTCAGTGCACTAAGAAAACCTTCCTCCAATAACCCGCTTGCTGGAATCATCCAGAACACAGAATGATTAGGCAAACACTACACCAAAGAGCTTCACACACTTCACTAGCAGCTTTGTGAGCCTAGATCCAATAACAAAAGGTGGGTTGCAGCTACAAAATCACCCTATTCACCTCTTCTCCTGTAATTGAACTCCTCGTTGATCAAATGGCACTCTCAGAACATCCAGACATAAAACCATCAAGTCATGACAGCCTGCTTGGTACAATAACAACTCAGATAGATTACACTCTCTTGGAGAAGAACTGAGCAAACTTTGCATCAGACAAGCTAGATGCACAGTAATAGTCTATCTACAGTCTGGAAAAGATGTGCTGGTTGATTCCTTCCAGCCACAGTCTCCCATGACAGACATTTTGCCTACTTATTGTGACATACTGTACACTTGAGTAGTTTTGAACTTGCAGTGAGTGAAAGTCTAGCACGTTATTTCTTCATGACATTTTGTGAAAATATTTTGTTGTTTATAACTCAGCCACTCCAGAACCAGAAAATTAACATACTTAAGGTTTATGAAATGCATTGCAAAGCTCCTTAATGGTGCAGTAGTTGGTTAAGTAATCTTTATATTATAATGAATCATAATTTCACACGTTATGTTTGAAATTGTGTGAAAAATTACTGATGTTTTGAATGCTTATATTGTAGCTCTGCTGCCATTGCAGGCACAGTACAGTATATTCCTGTATATTAAAGGCATTTTGGCATGCGTAACAATTCCAATGGATCCTAGAATATAACAATCCTGCAGAAATTTGGTTTTGAAGTTTTTAATTCACAGTAGCAATACTGCAGGTTACTAATTCCCAAAATGTGAAGACAAATCACAGAAGAATGGGCAGTAACACCACAATTCCATTTGTGTAATTTCAGTTTCACAAAGTACTTAATGCCACTGCATCCAGTATGACTGTTTTCCTAATTTCTCCAGCTGAGTTTCTTGCAGTCCTATAGTACACTCCTGGGTGACTGTTTCCTGCCCCCACCACTGATTCCTCTGAGCTTGACCAGATGGACTAATTGGAACTGTTTGTCCCTTAATATCCACCTTGTTGTTAACAGTTGTGCTCTCTCATAAAAGAGAGACATATACAGTCATTTTCGCCATGACCTTTCCCTACAGAATAGTGGGAATTATTTTCTTGTCCAACCAGGTCTTTATGAAGTGCTTCTACTGTACATCCTTGTCTTTCAAGTGCTGTCAGGTTAGTCAGTATTGCTAGCTGTGATTCTCAGATGACCTGCATTAAAGTTAAAAGTGATGCCTCTGTGCTTCCTTGCTTGCAACTGGGGGTCTACTAATCTTATGTTACCCAGCTCTGCTGTCATCACCTAAGTGAACCCACGATCTAACTCCCACTACTAATGATCCACTGCATTACCTGCCCCACAATTCTTTTGTTTAAATCCATGACTGCCTTGTCCTTCCACTGACCTGTACCTGCTTATCCTAGAATGCCTCTAGCATTGCAGAAAAAAGGTCCTCCTTCAGCAAGATATTAGCAAACATTAACTTACCTAATAGTCCACCATCATTCCTCACAGGACCCAGAATCATAAAGATCTCAAAGAATATCACTTAGAAGCATCCCTACTTTTGTAAATGACTTTCTCATGAATGTAGGAATTCTTCTTCCTATTTAATTGATGTGAAGGTGAACAATAGTCAACATGTCCTCTAGCTGCAATGCTCAGTTGTAGATCATATTGTTTTGAGCAGTAGTGAAGGAGAAGTCACTTCACCTGCACTAGCATCATGGTTCTGCAGTGTCCTCCGGCTTTCCTGCTACTTTAACAATGCAGCCTCCTATGAATGTCACTGTATTATTGCTCTGCCCAGTATTTTCCTTCTTCTTCTGTAGCAGGTCAGGTATATAAATGGAAACATTTATGGATTATGCATCCACCAAATAGCCACACAGTTCCATAATTTTCATGAGCTCTAATGAAGTTCGATTTTAAGTACTGTAGTTATATTATTTTTATGATTTTTGGTTGCTTATAACTCAGCTAACCTTTTAACTGGGGATTAAAAGTTGATATATATAGCTACACCAGCTGACATGGTCAACATAGCATATTTGAAATTTCTCTCATATATGTAGGCATATCCTGGCTGCAGTACTGCAGTATGGCCACCAGAGAGAATCTCTTTACACATATTGCAAAATATCTAGAATTATCTGACTAATCCTATTGCTACAACTGTAGCCTCCTTTTGGGTCTGTACACCTGCAACAAAGGTGACAATCTGTAACCTAGTTTTAAAGTTACAGGGGCATGAAATCACATAGTTTACTTGCTGGTGAAATACAAAAATGGTATATTTGACTGCTTCAAACTCAGATATATTTAAAGCTAGAGACATAAAACTTGATACACATAATGCTGTTGTTTTGAACATTAAGTATACCAAATGAGGTACAGGGTGGTTACTTGGTACTAAGATTACATGAAAATGAAATGAAAAGTTGCCAAAAGACATTGTTGCAACATTTCATGGATGCAGAATTGTAACTTTACTTATATTCCACAGGTAGAATTAAAGTTTTGCACAACACTAGAAATAGTACATCAAGATAATTGGGCAATAACACACAACAGGATATGTGTTTGTTGGGAGATCTTGTTCAGGGTGTGCACAAAGCCAGAGTCAAAGAAAGGTGACAGCTGGGAGAGGACAAACTGTTCCAAAAGTTTGGCTAGGAATGCATGAAGATGGAATCCTAGTTCTAGTTAACTAGGCAGAGGGGTCACCATTATGGAATGATATAGTTCAAATATGGAACAAGAATTAAGCACATCAATAAGGGATGTACAAGTAATCACTTTGAATATTCAGCTGAGTATTTATATTCATGGACAAAATATTCAGTTTTTTTTTTTGAATAGAAAGGAAAACAGAAGTATTGAAAAGCCTCTATCTCTCACCCAGTTGTCCAGGGCTAGTTCTGTGGCCACAAACCACCTTATCAGTAGTCTAACCACCAACCAAGCCCTTCCATCCACTTATCAACAAAAATAAAAGTATGTCTTTTACAGAGGGTCTGGTAGCTCCTGACATGTCATGTTATTATTCCTCCATAGTCTGACTTTCCCTGTCTCAAAATACCATATTTTCCAGTGACCATCACCTGAACCCTAACCACTTTTGAGTGGTGGTAGCCTAAATCCTTCTACGTTATTTTGGTCTACTCTCTCTCCCTAATCCCAAACCTCTGCCTTGACATACTTTGTTGAATCTGACAGTTGAAATGCAGCACCCTGTAAAGAAAGGGGAGGAGTGATCACATACCATTCAGTGATATTAAGCAAACTGATTGGCCAGTGTGTTTAGCATTACCAAATGATCCTCAGTTTAGTCACAGCTGTAACCTATCTCCAGGTGTGCTGCATATCAGCTATTAGATGACATCGGACAGAGTACAATTTGGCAGAATGCTTGGGTTAAGGAGGAACGAGAGGTGGACCTTATTTTAGCTAGGATTTAGGCTGCAATCACCCACCAGTCAGGGATCTTGGGCCAGGAAGTAGGGGAACTTGACAAATATGGACCTTGGAGATGGGACAAGTCCAGTTAGAGATGAGGGAGTAACAAAAATATTTGTTTGTTGTAAAAGCCAGCTCCCTTATAAGAACTTACTATATATTTTCAGTGGCAGGAGTTAGTAGGAGCCTGAGGGTGAAAGAGCTTTGAGGGGAGCAGGCCATGGAACCAACCCTGGCCAGCTGGGTGAATACAAAGACAAAGACATGAACAGTTGATATTCTTCTCCAAATTTCAATAACCAGTTATTCACAGAATACAGAAAAGCCAGTAGATGATGATGTAAGTATAACCCCTTGTTCCCAGGGGTTACTAGAATCCCAGTTAGAACCAGTGGCAGGCAGGTAAAGGCAGCTAATGAAATGCCAGTTAAATGGATTTCACACTATCAAGCTCTAGTGTCAGTCTCAGCTGAGCTAGAGGGTGAAGTAATCTTAGAACTCACAGCGGATAAGCCACATTTGTGCTAGCTCTAGGGATGTTAGCTTTAGAATGTTCAGTCAGTCTTGAGTAAGAGTTCCAGGAGGAGGCTGCAGCTACTGTGCAGCTCCTCAGACAGCTCTGCCAGAGAGCTACTATTCTAGGTCTGGGTAGTTTGCTCTAACCTAGAAGAAGAACATAGAAGACAGTGATTGAAGTGGTGGAGACCTTGCCAAGTGGGTTTTCTCTGCTCCATCCCAGGACTGATGGGGCGATGTTCAGGGCAACCCCTTGCCCAGTCTGTCTAGTGAAGCTGCCTGTGACAACTTCAGAAACTGTGAGTACTTTTGTGTCAGCCCAGGAGGGCACCTGCATTCCTTTTGGTGAATTTTCTCTGACAAAGGAACCCTGTCACCTAGACTGTGTCTGTTTTTAAAAGTGTCTGCCTACTATGGAGTCTAGAGTGAGAAGCTGTCCATGTACAGAACTTTAATTGAAGCAGTATGTTAAGTGTGAAAAACATTTCAAGATAGCATCTACAAGTTTTCAGTGAGGGTGTTATTAACCAAATGAATGGCAGTATGAACTTGCGGAAGCAAGAATGGGTGACCTGCATCTGGAGTAACCAGTTTACCTCTCTGGGTTCAGTTTGGGCACCAGTTCAATTTTCAGTCAGGGCATTTGACCAGTGCCTGATGGAAATAGTTACCAGATGTGGGTTTGGATTCTCTGTTTTCAGTTCACCTCAGTATAGTGGGTGCTGGAAGATTTTGAGCCTGTATGTGCTCTCTAGTGGTTATGTGTGCCACCAGTATTCTTCATGAAATATGGAAAAAGTATCCCTAGTACTGGCCATAGTGCCTAGTCAAGAGGAAAGGTGTCCTAGTACTGGTGTATGCCTGAAATCGAGAGGAAAGTGTCCTAGTTCTGGCTGTGTGTGCCTAATCAAGAGGAAATGCACCAGTAACTGACCATGTGTGCCAATCTCCATTTCAAAACCCGAGAGTTTGCTGTGTGTGTTCAGTATGCCTATGTTAAATGGAATTTCAGGAATGTCTCACCTCAGTAATCTGCATTGCCAGTATGAGTAACCCATTGGGGTTCCATCTTTGCTTTGTGACTATTCTCTGTGTATGTGAATGTAAACCACACTCTACAATCCCAACCTGGTTTGGACAGTACTGTTTTGCTTCCACTGTGTCTGGATTTACTTAGGTGCCCTGTCCAGAAGTACAAACCTAAGCACAATTATGAGCAAATGTTTCTCCCAGGGACCTGCATTGCTGGCCATGGTAAATGGTCCCACCAGGTGTGTGCCAGGTAGTTGCCACACTTGGGTTGCTCTGATTTAATAGCAGGCTCAGAGAAATGTTGTGTATGTAAGACTCCATTCATCTCTTTACCCCAGATGCTATGTTTGTTTTTTTCAATTGTTCAACCAGGACTGGCACTAAGCTGAAAGCTTGTTTACAGGTACAACCTGGGAGCACAGGGAAGTTAAGTGACTTGCTCAGGGTCACACACAGTATGCAAGTAGGGGGCTATTGGATTCAAACCCAGGTCTCCAGATTTGCAGCTTAGAGCCTTAAACCACTGTGCTATACTGCCTCCATATGTGGTGAGAGGAGCAGCCCCGTTAGTTAAACAAGGGGGCCAGTGGGGGTTATATAAGTATAAAGAATGTTTTCACTCAGTACTACAAATCTATATATCAAATTGAAATAACCCAAATAACAAAAGAAATTGAAAAACATAACAAAATACAGTAATTCACCAAACATACAGTTTCCAAAGTAACCGTTCTCAATACAGGAAATAATAGAGGTCATTAACAAACTACCAAGAGATAATGCTCCTGGTCTGGATGGACCAGCTTGACATATTTTACTCTAGATCAAACTCAACATGGATTTGTAAAGGCCAATCATGTACAACAAATTCAGTATGTTTCATGACTATGTTAGTGAAAACCTGGATAGAGGCATCCCATGTGATGTTATTTTCTAGATTTTAAGAAGGCCTTTGATTCTGTACCTCATTGGACCTTGAACAGAAGTTACAGCCCCATAATATTGAACCAATTTTTATTAGCTGGATCATAGATTGGTTAACCAATAAGAAGCAGAGAGTTATAATAGATGGACATGTTAGTAGCTGGAAAGACGTTAGAAGTGGTGTTCAAGGATCAGTTTTGGCCCACTTATCTTCCAGGTCTTTATATCCGATCTCTCTATAGACGCCAAACGTAATATTATCAAATATGCAGACGACTGCAAAATCAATAACATCTGCAGTAGTGAAACTGATTTTGAGGTTATTCAGGAAGATCTAAAACTATTACAAACCTGGTCCACAAAATGGATTCTTTATTTTAATACTCTAAATGTTGTGTCTTGCATTTTGGAAAAAGAATCCCAAGCACTAATATTATCTTTATGATAGTGTTTTAGTTAGTAAGGACAGTGAAAATGATCTGGGAATTACAGTTGATATAAGTATGTCTTTTGACTTCCATATCTCAAATACAATAAGTAAAGCAAATAAGATAAGGTGAGCAATATGACACAATATAACATCAAAACCCAGACATTATGTTGCCTTTATATAGAGCATATGTGAGAACTAATTTAGATTTTGGTTCACAGTTATGGAGTCCATACAAAAAAAAGGATATAGGAAGAATCGAAAGAGTTCAGAGAAAGGTAACAAAATATTATTATCGTCCAAAATGATCCCATATCCAGACAGGCCTGAAATTTGATCTGATGTCCCTAGAAGATAGAAGGCAAGGGGTGTTCTCTTGCTCTCAAGGGACATCTTTAATGATGAACATCTGTTTGTTGAAAGTGGTCTAGATCTTAAACAAATCAGGGTCAATACCAGAGGACACCCACTGCAACTAAATGGAAATAGGTGTAAAACTAAAAAAGGGCTCACTATTTTTCACAATGGATAGTTAAACCCTGGAATAAGTTGCCTACAAATGTAATCGTTAGTGATAATAAGAACATTTTTAAGAACAAAATTGACATTTTCATGAAATCAAACAAGCTGCCAAGTTATTATTTGTAGGTCTGAGGCCATATGTATTCAGCTTTTCTGCCTCATACAGTTTCTTAGTATGATTCTTCTTAGTATGACCTATGTTTTTGTAGAACTTGCCCTCTGATTGGAGCTGATGATCATAGTGATGTCAGAAAAGAAGGGCATCCCTTCAACTATGGTAGAATTTTTGGTTATCCTAATAAACAAAGAAAATAAGGACCCACATACCCAGAAAACTACAGACCAATAGTCCTTTTGAACATACATTATAAATGTATTGCAAAATTTATAGTAAACATAATAGAGAAAGTATTCATCATTATCATCAATTCCAACCTGAGAGGCTTCCTAAGGTTCATGCAGTCTTTGACGGTATTAGATGAACTCAAATATTTAAACTTTCTAAGGATATAAAGGAGACAGTAGTAATAATAGCCTTGGATGCTTCCAAGGCCATCAATAAATTAAATGGTTTTTGAAGTTGTCTTGTTTAAAGGTCAGTAGAATTCATCATCTGTTAAATATAATAGATATTTTTATAGCAAGCCAATTGCCATATCAAAGGTCAGTAATTATAAAACAGAATCTGTACTTATGAAGGACTGACTTACACAGTGCTGCCCCTCCCTATTTTTTCATAATAGTGTTTAAAACCCTGCTACAGCATATAAGAAATAATTGTTTTGTAAAACAACTTCATTAATGCACCATTTAAGGTTCAGATTAAAGTGACAAAAGTAGGGACATTGGTGTTAGGACTCAATGAAAAGGATGCCTTAATATAAAAAGGATCTGAAAAAAACCTTAGTCAATTTTTTGTTTCAATGCATCCTTTTCATATGAATGAAAAAGCTCACAACAAAAGGATTCCTTCATTTGAAAAAAGAATCTGCATAACAAAGTCCAAAATCATTCTTTGTGTGAAGGCTTCTTTCTCATATGAACAAACAAGCCTCTCAAAAAGGATCCTTTCATACAAGAAAAGAATTTGGACTTAGCTTCTTTTTCATATTCTTTTTCAAATGAAAGGATACTTTTCATAAGGTTTTTCATTCATATGAAAAGGATGCTTTCATACCAAAAAATGTGGACTTAGGTTTTTCAGATTCTTTTTCACACATTTTGTATGAAAAGAATCTGGAAAAATAAGTATAAATTATTTTTTCTTATGGCTCAATTCTTTTTCATATGGCCATATGAAGAAAAAAATTGAGTCACCAGAAAAGATTTTAAAATGTATAAGAATACCTTTCTTAATCATTTTTCCAAACGTAACTACAGAATCCGCCTAATCGGTGTCCTAATTAACAAGATACATCTGTTTGTGTCTCAGGAGGATCTCAATTTTGGGGTTTTGAAAAATGGAAACAAGATGGTGGACATACAAAAGAGTATCTTTTCTCATGAAAAGGCTAACCCATACAAAAAGGATTTTTACACATGGTCCAATTTTTCGTTTCAAGCAGCTACCCAAAAACCTGTACTCAGCATGATCAGAACTGAAATTTCAAATTCCTATGACTTTGGATTGAATTAATATGTGTTTCACTAAACCAGTGAAAGGTGCCACAGTAGCCAAAGACCTTTGTACCCTAAAACATTCAGAGCAAAATTCCAAACCATCTGGGCACTAGGCAATGACATAAAACAGCAAAACAAACTGATTTCTTCACTATCCAGATCTCAGAATCTACATATCTGACAGGAACAAAACTTGACAGGTCAAGAGATTTTTCTTCTGAAACTATGCATACAAACATTCCATGCAAATCCATTGAATAGTTACAAAGCATTATTAAAGTGCCAAGTTTGGGGTTAAAATAGAACCCCTGCTCAACCTAACTATAGTGATGCTAAAGGTTTATCAGGCAGTTCTGTGACTAATAAATGACATGCTTATGCTGATGATTGATGGTATACCTACAAAGCCAAAAACATATCCTGCATTAATAACTGAAACCAACAGATTATCCTAACTATCTGGCTAAAATTTGAATAATCAAAAATCAATAGTTATATCCAGAACAACAATTTCATAATCTACTAAACCAAAATTAAATTATATGAAAATAAAATACAAAACTAAATACTGGGGCATACTTTAAACAAAAGATATCAGAAAATGGCTAACAAAATACAACACTCTTGCTGAAGAAAATAAATTACTTGGACAATTGGCAATCATTGCAACTATTTTTGTGGGGCAGGATGATACTTTAAAGATGATGAGAATCTATCATGTATGGTATCACTTTCAAATCATAACGGACAAAGTGAACTTTAATGCAGTACCAGAAAATGAGAAAGATCTTTAAGAAATTCTTGTGGAGATGGGGTAGCCCCATAACACCATGTAATACATTAGAAATGACTAGGCAGTCAAGTGGGTTGGGTTGTCCAGGTCTTGTGCATTATTACAGAGCTTGCAAAGCAGTCACAGTCTGACAATCACCCTTCAACATAAAACAAGGTTGTCTAGAGGTAGAGTATTTTAGAACTCTGTCCTCTTCTTGCCACCTCACATGAATGATGACACATCAAAGAAGTATTAAGATCTGAAATAATAATAATAATGTTGTAGATATAGAACAAGTCCAAAAACAATTTATCGAAAATGAAATTTCTCTTGTACCATGGACATACATAGAAATAACTGCTGAATCAAACACTGAAATAGAATACTCAAATAAAACATTATTGACTTACTACCAAATAGGAATTTAACAAACTGCAAAACTCAAAAATTACCAGAACTAAATGTTGTATGGATACCACGAAAGGTATATAAGTGGAGAGAGAGAAACAAAGAGATACAGCTCAAGTTTAGTGAGACCAAGCATCCAAAATAAACATATGCTATATAAGTGGGAAACATTTTTTAATGCAAGTAAAATGGACAAATCAACAAATAAAGAAACAAAAAAATCAGTATATAGTTATGTCCTGAACAAACCTTACAACAAACAGATTATATAAGATGTTTTTTTTTAAAAATAGCTCAACTTGTTGATATAGCTGTAATATAAATGGAACACTGTACCATCTAATGTGCGATTGCCCAAAATGTTAAAGGTGGTGGCAAGCAACTCAAACAGAGATTCAAAGATTTATAGAAAATCAGTACCTTTGAAACGGAAAACTGCTGTTCCATGATTTAACAATGTTACAATTATGTAAATCACAGCAAAACATAATACTGTAGCATTAGCATCAATGTGCACCAAGAGGCTAATTTTAGAGAAGTGGAATAGTGTTGAACTACTATCTCCACCTTTGAGAGAAATACGTGACTGGAAAACATGAAAGAATTACTAACAATAGAAAAATTACTAGCAATTATGAAGAACCACAAAATGCTTCTGCATCCATGTGTATAATGTTGCAATGATGTTACCTTCAGCACTGAGATGGTAAGTAAATGTCAGGTTTTGATATAACTTAAAGAGCTGGGGTACTGCCTGGAATTAAAAGTAACTTAGAACTAATCAGCTATCCTTTACCATATATGAAGTATTTTTTTTTCTTCTGTTTGACTAATTAGAAGATTTTCATCTGACTGTACTGGATGTGGTGTGTGAAACAACACTCTGTCTGAAGCTGATAATGTCAGTTCTATTCCTTCCAGTACCTCATCAGCATTGTTTCCTCACTGACTGTGACCTCACTAGCAACCAAGAAGCACTCTCCCAGTGGTTTATCATTAACTTGTGACATAATACCAATTGGGCTGCAAGGTTTATGATGTACCAGTGAGTGAAGTTACATGCTTATTATGTAGCAGAAGGAAAAGAACTACAATAGGTATGTTGGCTTTTGGGTAAAGCATTGCTTTTATATTATACCCAATGCAACTAGGTAGAAAATCATCTAATGAGCATGTAGAAAACAAAACACTTCAGAAATAAAAAGTAAAAAGGATCTGCTTTAAAAAATACTAAAATGTTCTGCCTGCTATTTGTTGTTGCTACTAGCTCCTTATTCCTGCATTTCTACTGAAAGTTACTGTATATACTCATGGATAAGCCAATCTGTGTATAAGCTAACCCCCAAATGCGCATTGATTTCAGAAAAAATGCACTGACCGAATATAAGCCGATGTCAAATTTTGAATGGAATGCAGGCATTTTTGACATAATGATATTTTGTTTGCAGTACATCCTTTATTTTAAACTCATAGTGAGTCCAGGTTTAAGTAAGAACTCTTCCCCTAACTTACTGGGAGGCTGTTCAGGAGCAAACAGTTACAGGGCACTGATAAGAGTAGGGCAGCTTTGAATGAAAGTATGGTATGGTTTAATAAGAACTCTTCCCCAGACTCTGAATTATTAAATGTGATGTGCACAATAATCCCCTAACTACAGTAACTAGGCAGCTTGAGCAAACAGTTATGGAGCACTGATAAAACAGGGCAGCTTTGAATGAAAGCACAGTATTGTTGCCCCACCTTAAATAGCACCACAATGCGTACTAGAGATTTGAAATTGAGCCACCACTTTATAAAGGCTACAGATCTTAACCTCATTGTGGCACTCTGCACTGCATGATCCTCCTACCACCACTCACCACCCAACCTCTGTTCCCTTTGTTTTTCTTTTTAACTGATTCAGGTATAAGCCGATACCCCCAAAATTGAAGTGCTGATTTGGTACCAAAATCTCAGCTTATACATGGCTATATATTATATTCTTGATGTTTACCTAACATATTTATCATTACAACCTCCACTGCACTGTATTGAAACATGTTTAAGTACATGTATAATACTATATATAAGAAAATAAAATAAAACACTTTTAAAAAAATAATTATTCAAAGTATGTAGGAAATGTCTTGCTCCAGTGCACATTTGTAATATTCACACAACTGGATGAGTGAAGGCTGCTGAGTAGTGCTACAAGTTTGTTAGGGAGAAACAGTGTGATTGGGCAGTGGACTGGGCTCAGAGTACAAAAGGTGGGTCTCTGGCTGTCAGCTTGCAAGTGCCTATTTCAAGTTGTCATTTTTGCCATAGAAATCAAAGTACCAGCTGTACTAAAGGTGCCAAAGAAGATCTGTATAACATCATTACTGTATGTTACCAAAAGAAGACTGACAGTGTTTCCTTGGCAATGAAAAGAAATGTGGCTCGGGATGGGATGAGACACAGCATCTATGAATTGTAGTGAGAAGGAGTAAAATGTTCTGCTCTGGGGATCAAGCCCAGACTCCTTGCTCCATAGTGCTCTGTAGCCTGTAGTGATGTACTAAATTTCTTAGACAGAAATTGCATACTGTGAAAAGGACATCCAACACTAGGTGTAGAAACTTACAGCTGCAGTGAATGTTTGTAATGAACAGCCTATTGAAGTAATGTTTCCCAAATTGCATTTGAACCTCAAAATCTGAGCTGGAACCTTTCCAATTATCAGCAATATATAATGTCAAACCTTGCTGAAAGTCTGTAACTAGCATTAGCAATGACACTGGACATTATCTCTTAGTCTACAGATAATTAAGAGTCTGACTGAAGTAGTGTCAAAAGTTTGAGCTGAAACATTTCAAGTAGCAGCAGAATTGAACTTCAAACCTTGCTGAAACTCTATCACTAGCATCAGCAATGACATATTACATAAATTATGCTACATAAACTAGTGAGAAAATAAAAAAAAACATTTTCTATACTGGGATCAAACCCAAGCTTGTGGAGGTCTGAAACTCTATGCTTAAGACCTAAAAACTCTATCATTGACATCATCAGTGACATCATGCAGTCAGATCACTCCCACTGAATTTACCTTTGTACTTAACTAAATGCAAAAGAGCATGCATGACCACTATAGGTGCTTACAGTTATGCTGTGGCACCTAAAAAACCATATCTATGGTTTTCATTTAGCTATTTGAATGACTAACACATATCAAGCAAGGATTTCTCTGTACATCTAAGGTAACATTCAAGATTGAACAAAACTGCTGCACTTTGAATAGTTGTTCACATGTCAAATTACTAGTTTGTCAAACAGAGAGGCTGCTGTGATTTACATAATACTTTCTTTAACGACTAGAGTCACAATCACTATGAAAATTTGCCAAGTCAAATAATGTGTATGCATATAGTTCAGATTATTAGCCACTGGATAATAACAATTAAATATGCTGTCTGAACAAAATTATTACTGGCCAATCCATTAATTAAATGTTAGGGACCTCCAACATAATATCCATAAAGCAGCAATATTTGTGAAATTGCAAAACAAATCATCATATATGTTTAACATTAATGTATTTCTGACATAATTAGATTCCCCATCAGTATATATATTTTTTCTGTAGGATGTTTTAGACAGCTTTAATTGCCAATTTTACAATGAATGCCTCAAGTCATTAGAGATTGCAGCCACCAGCAATTTTCAAAAATCCCTTGGCCTGATATTACTTTTTGTCTTTATGTACTGGGTTCACACTGTGGATGCATTAGAGGGTGCTAGCACCCATTTCTGATAGCAACAGCACACATCATGCCAAAATGTTTAATGTATTCATAGTATGCATAGCTAGAAAGCAGGACTTTTAAAACTTAAAACTCCATATCTCAGTTCAGGAGTGAAATACAATTAAAAGAAAAATGGATATATTAATGTTTTGCCAGCAATTCATTAATAAAAACTATATAATGACATTTTATACTGTTGCTTTAAATGAAGATGTGAGAGGAAAATTTAAGGAAATATCATGAATAACTTCTTCTTTGAACAAGTGGTGAATGTTAACACACTCCAGAGCAAGTGTTAGCTGTGGATATTGTATTTATAATTGTTGACATTTAAATGGCACACTGAGTTGTGACAACTTGTTTCCAGGTACAGGTGGTTTGGTTTCATATGCTTGACATTGGGGGAGGTTGATCTTGACACTGGGAAATTCCCTACTCTTGGGAAGGGGTGCTGTTGGCCACTTCCTGTCTATGGAGAAGCCAGAAGCTACAGTGATGGAGGGAGAGGCTCTCTCCCCAGAACAAAATGGAGTTGTAATGGATATTTCTGCCCAGAATGTGACTTTGGCAATGATTGATACTGCAGATCCCTCTATGGATATAGAGACCCCTGCACAACAGGTTGCAATACTGGATGATTCTACTGAGATATGAACCCTGCAGAGGATCTTTTGGATCATAATATGATGACAATTAATGATCGACTTACTGAGGATATGGAGCTTGCAGATGCGGGTTTACAGCAGAAGCGAAAGACTTGCTCAAAAAAAGAGGCAAAACGCTGTAAATGGGAGAAATCTTCTAGGTCTTTGCCTAAATGGAAGGCCTCTCAGGTTGGGCCCTCCCACAGGAGGTGTAGGCCTTCAGCCAAGATCCGATTAAGACTGCCTTTAATGTTTCTACACGGAAACTGAGACTTCTACTTGAATGCCTGAATCTTTTATTGTCCAAGGCGGATGGATGCTGGACTCATAGGGAATTTGGTACAGACCCAGCCTTTGATGTGGTGGGAAGTGACTCATCACTTGGTGATGCACTTAATCTTAACATTATGACTATGGGATTGTAGCAGGCTTCAGTCCTGGTTTTGGATACAGCTCTCCCTATGACTCCTGGTGGGGTAAGTACTCCTTCTCTTCCCCACATTGAGGTGTCACAACTTGTGATTGTGCCACTCAAGACTGTTACTACAATGGTGCTTGTGATTTGCAAGTGAGTGCTGTGGATTCACCTATCTGTTCCACTGTATCTGAATCATCTATAGGGCTGGAGAATCCAAGTGACAAAACTGATTTATCTGGACTTCGTGGCGTCACTATAATGGTGTCTGCCTAATCCAGCTAGCTCCCAAACCAACTCTGCAATCTATCATAATCCTCCTTCAGAAATCTACTAAGTGTACTCAGGAGGTCAGTCAACATTCAGCCTAATGTCTGGTAAACCATCATGGCTAAAGATAAAAAAATGGCCAAAAATCCAATTTGAAGCAGCTACCAATAGAAGCCCGGCATTGAGGGGTTTCGAGCCTTGCAAGACCCAATCACCTTGAATCTTTCTTGGGACCCTGATATAGAGGAGGAAGTCCCACCGAACAAAACAGAGAAAGCTTTGGCAAAATCCTAAAATCGATTAATAAATCGAATCCTCGATCGCCGATCTGCGAATGGACATCAGAAATATAACACTAAGGTCCAAATGAATGAGACCAAGATTACAGAGTTGAGTGAATCCCAGGATAGCAATGACAATTTTGCCTACCTGTTGCAGCGGGACCACTTAGTTCATGCCAGGCTAGAAGATGCTAAAATAGGGTGAGGAGAAACAACTTTAGGATTCATGGTGTGCGGAGGGGCCGAGGAGGCTACTCTTTACCAGCTGACTTTATACTCCAACTACTGAAAACCACCCTATCCCTTCCCTCGGATCTGCCTTTGATGATTGAGCATACACACCACTCACTTGGCCCTCGCCCAGTGGACCTGAAAACAAAACCAAGATCCTGGATAGTTGATATGCTGCATTACCAAGCCAGAGAATCGATCTTACAGGAAGCTTGGTGATATAAGGACCTAAAGTTTGAAAACCAAAATATATACTTTGATCATGACTTTTCAGCAGAGCTGCAAGCGAAGCGTCCCAGGTTAGATAAATAATCAAAGAACTAAAGGAAAAAGGATTATAAAAGCCCGACTTAATTTTCCAGCAAAGCTAAAAGTGTACCTTGAGGGTGGAGCACAAGTCTTCAACTCCCTGGCAGAGGCACCATTCTTGGCGGAACAGAAAATCACGCCCCTAATAGGGAACTGGAAATGCTGGAGCACAGATTGTTGACGGAGTCTGGGGAGTTCAATCAAGAGTGTGCAAGAGGTCTTCGACATGGCTGTTTCCACCTCGAGCTTTAACTGATGTGTGAAGCTATTAAAGAGGTCAGACTAGGAAATACAATCGTAATCGGATGAGGAGAAGGAAACCAGATGACCTGAGGACTGCAAAGAAGTTTTGGTAGCTGTAATCCTGTGCCGTAAGGTTGCAACTGGCTCTCTGTGGTGTTGACATTTCAGATTGAGGAAAGGTAGTGGGGAGAAGATCTCTTTTACAGTGGGGTGAATGTTCTCATTGAGTGAAGAGGAGACCTCCCAGTACTTCAAACAATCTTGTACATTGGGAACTTACTCAAGGCTGTTCAAACACCACAGAGAAGGATCTGGACAAAATAATGCCCATGGTTTTCATTATTTAGTACAATTACACCTGTTTAGAATTATGAGGGCTTACTGAAGGGGAAGTAATAGGGAGGAATAGGCAGGAAAAGCTCACTGTGCTTATACCTGCAAGAGTTATTTGCAGGAAGAGTTGGGGGCAGCCACAAAACCATGTGGATAGTGATGCAGGGGAATCTTGCATGCTACTCATGTTCCTCGTTTATGTGGGGAGGGAGTATAACATGCTACACCAGGAGGTCACTAAGGTCACCACTAGATTGACATTGGTGAGGTTGCATAAACCTAAAATCCCTCACCTAGGAAGTTGTTACACAATTTTTAAAATCAGAGGTAATAGTTTATTGTGTGCAGCAACTTAGTTTGATAGCAGTAACTCAGTTTGGCAGTTCACATTTTACTTGGTTTATGGGTTACTGATATGTTGATGTGGGAATTGTTTATTAAAACAGTTATTAGTTATACTTACCGTCTGTCTGCTATAGGAACAAATCATATCTACTTGTCCTCATTGGGTGAATATTAATATTCCAATTGATGGCTGTGGTTAAAGGGAAATTGATAAGACCCATTGACACTGTAAGTCAGGATGACTAGCCTCAATGTGATCACATATAATGTGAAGGGTATTCATTCACCTGTAAAGCATTCTAGAATTTTAAATGAGCTGAAAAAGCTCAGAATGTAACATAGTTTTTACAGGAAACCCACTTGGGAAAGGATGAACACCTTAAACTGAGGAAATTGTGGGTAGATAGGTGGAAGCTTCCCCTTCACTCAATGGCAGGCAAGCAGGCGTAGCCATCTTGTTCAGAAGGGCTGCCCATTTCAAATAGTTGATATGGAGAAGTGGGGAAGGACGCTTTTGCACATCTCTGGCATCATGCAGGGTCAGTTGCTTCACTTGGTGAATTTATATGCACCCAATAGCCAAACACATGTTTTTAAAATCGGTTTTGCATAAGGTGGCCTTATTGCCTGAAGGCCAGTTAATAATAGCTGGAGATTTTAGTGCTGTGCTTTCCCGGCCTCGATAGATCTTCCTGTCCCTGAATTATAACAGGGTGACAACTAAAACTCTGGCTGCTTTACTAGAGGAGCTGGGGCTAATTGCGTTTGACAGACCCAACATAGCGGGAACAGACTACTCTTTTTCAGCAGCTAATCAGTCATACTCTAGAATAGACATGTTTGTAGTCCCCAAGGTGCAGATTTATAGTGTATTGTCATTGAAAATATATAATATTACTTTCTCGGATCACGCTCTGGTTGGAATCACATGGGCACTGTCCAGACAGCACAGATGCTCTCAATGGCAATTAAATGTTTCACTACTAAATGACAAGGCTCTAACTAAGAAACTGGCTAAATTAATAAAGGACATGTATGACATTAATGTACAACAGCGCTGCTCCCCAATCAGTACCTGGGAGGCCTTGAAAGCGGTGGTGAGGGAGAATTTATTAGTGCAGCCTCAGCAAATAAGAATTAGCCCAGATATCTCAAAATAGAATCTTAGAAAAGATTAGCTCCCTGGAGGAGGAGCATAAGAGAAACCCCACAAATACCAGAATTATGAAAGCATTGGGGAGGGAGGAAATACCAAAACTGGATAACAGGGTGATAGATGGCCAATTAAGATACCTGAATCAGAGATATCATGACCGGGAGGAAGGCCTCCAGTCTTTTAGTGATTCAGCTATGTAAGGCTCAAGCAGATAGGACAATATTGAAATCAAGAAATATTGCAAACTCTTCAGCCCTTGGACTAAACCTCAGGAAATAGCACAGCAATTTCAGCAGTTCTATCAAAACCTTTATAGGAGGGAGAATCAGGGCATAGATATTGTAACAAGTATAGAAAACTTCCTGAAACATTTACCAATTCCTAAATTACGGAATCAGCAAAATTGGAATTGAACAGTAAAATTACACTGAGGAAGTCAAAGATACAATAGAATGATTGCCTATGAACAAGGCCCCAGGACTGGATGGCTACAGCCAGAATTTTATAAAAAGTTTAAAGAGGTGTTGGCCCTATCCTAACTATGGTTTTCAACTCCTGTTTGGAGGAGAACCGTATTCCTGACTCGTGGAGGGAAGCCTTTATTAGTCATTCATAAACCAGACAAACCGAAGGATAGATGTGATGCCTATAGACCTATATCCTTCTGAATCAGGATCTGAAGATACTTACTAAAATTCTGTCATCCAGATTACAGAAACATGTAGAAATACTGATTCACCCAGACCAAACAGGCTTTATTTCAAACAGGCACTTAGCTGATAACATTAGAAGCTTTTGAATGTTATGACATCTAATTCCCAAACAACATCAGCCCAATTAGCCCTTTTTCTGGATGCAGAAAAGGCATTCGATCGCCTAAACTGGGATTACTTGTGTGCTGCAAAAATATCTATATGCATGAGCGACCACGTTGATTTTGTGGATAATCCCGCATACGATTCAAATTTATTACAACTACTGGGCAAATATGGGGTAATATCAGGCTTTAAATTAACATTGAAAAATCGAGGCTCTGGTACTGAGGGGAGGTGACGACTGATATTACAAGAAAAATTCCATTCAGATGGGTTAAGGAGAAGGTTAGGTATCTGGGAGTTTGGATTCCGAAACATATTGATAATCTAAATAATTTTATTTATAAACTACTGATGGACCAAATTATTACTGATTTGAGCAGATGGAAAGTACTAACCTCACTTTCTCAATGAGGATTGACACTATTAAAATGAACGTCTTGCCAAGAATGCTGTTTTTGTTCTTCACTCTCCCAGTGCTGATACCTGAAAGAGACCTTCAAAATTTACAAAAAAATCACCAACTTCATATGAGTGGTCGAAAACCCAGAATCCGGTTAGTAAAATTACAAGAGGGCAAAAGACAGGGTGGCTGGGGCCTACGATTTAATCAGATATTATTGGGCAGCTCAAATTATTCCATTCGTTAAATTGTTAAATAAAACCCAACCGATAGATTGGTGCAAGATGGAGCAGATGCCTATCCAGGGTGCCAGTCTGGGTGCTACCATGGATCATTCTACCAAAGACTCTCCACAGGATGGAAAATAGATGGATGAGGCATACCATGACAATATGGTTAAAGAGTAGAGCAATATGGGAGAAACCTGAGCGGGTATAGCGGTTTATTCCTTACAGTACCTTCCAGAGTTACTAAGTATGAGAAGGATAAAATTATTAAGGACTGGTCCATACGAGGTTTAGTTACATTGGAACAATTCATTGAGGGTGATACTGTAAAGGAGTTTAGTAAGTTACAAAGGGAATATGGTTGCCTTTTCTAATTTTATAAATACCTTCAACTTAGGCGCTACATCTTTTCGAGGGTAGGAAGTAATAATTTGTGGGGCAGTTAGAAGAGGGAGTAGTTCTGATTAAACATAAAGCAGATCTGGGTGACACAACTCACCTAACCTAACAGTTTTATAAATTTTTAGAAGATAGGACACACCTCCTGGTAACTCAAAAATCCAAAGAAAATGGGAGGAGGAATTGGGAGGGAAATTCAGGGGAACACTGGGATAAGATATGGGGCCAATATTCAAAATACCACAAATTCAATGATATGGAGAGAGTATAAATGGAAGGTGGTGGTGAGATTTTTATTACTCCTGTGGTATCCAGTACTATGCTAGACACCCATCTGACAGATGTTGGAGAGGATGTGGTGGTAGGGGTTCTCACTTCCACACGTTCTGGGCCTGCCAAGATTAGAAAATTCTGGGACCTAATTAATAGTGAGATAAAAGAATATTGGGGCCGGGACAGGATCTGGATTTTGAGCACTTGATTCTGGGGGGCAACCGCCTGAAATTAGAATGAAAGGTAAAAGGTACCTATTTTTATTCTCTCGGTGGCAGCGGTCAAGGTCTTAACATAAAATTGGCTAAGAAACAATCCACAACCACTCAGTGGTGGAACAATATTAATAATATTCAACAAATAGAGGCCGTTACAGCCAGGCTTAGAATCCAGGTCTCAGGATTCAACACCGATTGAGCATCCAATCTTTAATTATTTGGAGGAACAGAGAGAATTCCTATCCTCGAGCAACAGCTGAGGATTGAGGTAGAGGGATTTGGCTAGATGGGGAGTTCTTTGGAGGATTAACTAGTAGTAAATATTTGTTTTCCTAATCACATGGTTTATAAAAGCAGACAGGCGGTTTTAAGTTAGGGGTTACTTAAGAGAAAATGGAAACAAGAGATATAAAATAAAATCCATAAGTAAATGCTGAAGGCTATTTAGATTGGATCGTTGTAATAAGCCAAGAATAGAGAGATAAGAGGAGGTGATCTTTTTAAACACAACGTATAATTAAGTATAAACAGAGGATGTCTTCAGTGTGGAATTTATTATATATCATTTTATATTCTTTTTATGTAATTGTAGCAATTGTCAATGCTGTATAAACTGGATGATGGTATCCCAAATAAACTTGAACAAGTTCAAAAACCCTGATTTATCTGATATACCTGCTTTGTTCCTACAGAGCTATAGGGATACCTGAGATACCTGTTTCTTTTGACCCCCTGGCCCTAAGGTGCACAGGAGTCTGCTGAAGATGCTGAACCTCTGCTCAGTATTATTAGTTCTAGTGGGAAATGACACAGGATGAAAGACCTGCCCCCTCCCCAGCAGCAGTGCTCGCTGATTTATTTAACAGATCAGCTCAAAACCCTGTAGGAACTCAATCGTCTGCATTACAGAAGAGGCCTGGACCAGCACCCCAATAGGGAATATAAGGGCAAGGTCTTTATTAAAGACTCTCTAAAACTTTCCCTGGTGATGTGTATGTGTTAATTCACATATCAGGAGGATCATTTGACATTAGCTTTACCTCTCCTCAGGGGTTAAAACGTTTCTGGTTTAAACACAACCAGGTCAAGTTTTCCCCCTCTTTGGACCCTCTTATGGTGATCTCCTGATCCAGCCACTAATTAAGTGAGTTACATTGATGTTCAGAATAGAGGGTGTCAGTGTGGGTGATATTCACCACTGGTTGCAGAAATGGCGTGATGTTCTTGTTACACCTGAACCTATCATCAATTCTGAGCAGTTCTGGATGGGAGGGTGGTATTTTAGAGTAAAGCTTCATCAGACTGCCCAAGGGATAACACATGTTCCAAACAGTTTTTTCACTGAAAGGATCAAGGGGTCTGTTTTATTTGTGAGACAGCCTAAAAAGCTTGCCATAGGCATGGTAAAACGCATCTTGCCAGTACCTGTGATAAATTGCACTGTATTCTGTGCAGGGAATACAATCATGTTAGTATTGCCTGCGGAATGTAACTAAGTAGCAATTTGTGTGATGCCTAGGGACATGTCTTTCACAAATATCCCTGGGCTAATCATAATCATACTGATGGGATAAACCAGGATGCTCTGATTATAGAGGCACAGCATAAGGCAGTGAGTGCCTCTGAAGCACAACATACTACCCCCGATACTCACCTGCACATCAGGCAGCAGAGTACGGAGGTTCAGCCAGGAAACATCCCTGACACTGCCAATAGGGATACCATATCATCTGCACCTACTGAGCCTGCTTCTCAGGGTTCTCAGGCTGACTTACCTATTGACTCTTTGCCCAGTGTTATGCCTGATATACAGACTGACATACTGTCTTTTGTGCCACTATGCGCCACCTGCTATGGACTGGTCTGTTCATTGAACAAGAAAGAGTTCAGACTCAGGCTTTGAAAACCCCACCTGTTGCTACTATGAATAGATTTGAGGTCTTTTTCTCATTCTAAGAACTGGGAGGACTCTGATTGTGAAGCAATGAAATTGGATGCTTCTTCGCATTCTTTGCCTTTGCCAGACAATCTGGGTGGTAGGAAGAAGAGGAGAAAGAAAAGCATGTTGAATGACCTGACTTTCCCTCTTAATAACTTCTTCCCTGTTTGTTTGGGTATGATTCTATCAATCTTACCATATGTCCATGTCTCGGTTACATTGTGCCACTCTTAATGTATGCAATATAAAGAATGATAGTAAAGGTTTCCAGTTTTCTCAACTTTAAAGCAATTTAATTTTGATGTCATCTTTTACAGGAAACGTGGATGGCAGATTCCTATAATCTCAATCAATCTAAAAAGGAATGGATTTGGGGCCTGTCATATTGGTCATTTGGCCTTGATAGGGCAGATGGGGTAGGAATTGTGTTTACTGGGCATGCACTTAAACTGCACAGGTTGCTAGATTTACTTCCTGGTCAGAGTACTTATTTTAGATGGGTTATGGGACACAAACCATGCCGATTTATAACTCTTTATGCCCCTCAGATAAAAGCTGAGAACTAGAACGACTCCAGCCTTATCTGACCACTGCCAGAACAGTGTTCTCACAGAGAGATTTTAATTGTTTCTTTGAAATTACAGATAAGATAAATGCTGGGAAGAAGGTATATTGTGACACTCTCATGGCCTCATTCAATGTCTTTCACAGCAGGGCTACCAATTGAAGGGTAAAGCACCTGAAAGCACCTATCATCTGGGACACTTAGCAACCTGGATTGATTTCTTTTTCTCCCCGAGTCTGAAAGTGTTGGACCTAGGTACTATGCCTGGGGAATTTTCAGATCACTCAATCCTTCAGGTTAGTGTGCAGCTGGAAACCTCTGTTCCCAGTTCACACAGCTGATGGAGGGCTAATGTCTCTACTTTTCAACACAGCCAGGTGAAATTAGGCATCTTTTCCATACTCCAGGCACAGTGGTCAGTTCGCAGTCTATATGACTCTGTTGGTGAATGGTGGAAGAACTTTGAAGTAATGGTTAGCACATGGCTACAAAAATATGGTGCTAGGACACAATCAGGAACATTTTGAAATATTTGGCATTTAGACAGCAGTTACAGCTGCTATACTCCTCCACAGCTCAGTTGGAACAGATTAATCAGCCCAGATTACCCAGGTGAAACAACAGATGAAGCTGTACCTATACGATCGAGCAGCAACTTTGAAGGCAGAACTTAGTTTTGGCACTAGAAAAACACCTGGGGTGACCCTGTGCTGCCTGTAAATTGAAAGTAGATTCTACCACATTTTCAACATTAACTGATGATGCTGATAGACAATGTACTGACATTTTGGATCTAGAAAAGATAATTAGACTTCATTTTCAGGCTTTGAGGCTACCCAGATAGGTGACACCCATGAAAAGATTTATATTTTGATGGTTTGGCTAACTCCTCTCACAGGAGGATTGGTTGGCATTACATGGCCCTATTTCCTTGTCTGAAATAGAGTTTGCTATTTCAAAATGAAAAGAACATAGCTCCTATGTGGGATGGACTGCCTGAAGAGTTCTATCAGGCTTTCTCTGCTGAAATTACCCCATTTTATTTCTTTTATTTCAAGAGATCACGGCAACTTTCTGTGCATCCGAAATTCTCTAGAGGACTTTGCAGTTTCTCTTTAAAAAGGGATAGGACATCCCTGCTAAACTGGAGACCTATCTGTCTCCTTAATTCCGAATGGAAAATTTTTATGTCTATTTTGCACCGTAGATCACAAAAACCCCTTAGCTCTTTGATTAATTTCTCCCAAACCTGCTCGGTCCCAGGGAGATGTATTCAGGACAATTTATGTATTGTAAGTGATTGTCTTGAATATTATAAAAATACTAATCAGGCTGGGTTTTACTCTCTATTGACCAAAGCAAGGCTTTTGACAGGGTATTGCATTCTTTTTGTTTCACTTACTACTACAGTATGGCCTGCCTTGCCCTCTGATCACTTGGATTCAACTTTTGTACAGTTCTGCAACTGTTGCTCCTCTGATTGGAATTTATATTGGTGCAAGGATTAAGCTCTGTAGTAGGGTATGACAAGGGTGCCCTCTTAGTCTGGTTTTATAAGTTTTCTTTTTAGATGCCTGTATTAAGCGGATTTGGAGTAACCCTAATATGCATGGCCTATTAAACCCCTATGGACACTTGGGTCTTCAGTCCCTTGCTTATGTGGATGATTTGATATTATTTTGTAAAGATGAGGGCAGTGCACTATGTGCTATGGAAGAATTATCAGCATTTTCTGCAGTGTTGGGAGCCTGCATCGATACAGATAAAAGATGTGGCATTTACATTGGCATCCCAGGTTCTGTAACCCAAATTGCCAATATTCAGATTAGTCTGACCCTATTAAAATGTTAGGGGATTCTTTTGAAGGGAAGATGTCTGAGACAGGAACTGGGATGCCTCTCTTGCTAGATGTAAGGCTTTAGTTGGCCTCTGGAAAGGGTGGCAATTATCTATATTTAAACACATTTTCATGATAAAACAATTTTAGTCTCTATTCTTTTATATATTGCATGGATATTTCCCATTCCTCTTACTATGACACTAAAGTATACAGCCTGCTTTTCCAGATGCTATGGGGTAGTTGCTTGAACCCTATTAAGAGACTTCACCTATTTGATGAGGGAACAGGGGGTCTTGGTATGTTGCATCCATTGGTGCTTTTCCATACCTTGTTTTGGGTAGGGACTCTCAAGATTGGGGTACAAGAAGCTTTGTCCCTCTGTCAAGAATGGATTTGGTGGTCCTTGGACCTTATTTTTAAAATGGGACATTGAACCCCAAAATTGATACCCTCTATAGGTTTACCTGGGTGGTATGAATCTTCATTGAAGAAGCTTCACCTATGGAAGGTGACTAAACCAGATGTTCTGACCTTAAACAGGCAGCAATTATATTGTTTAGTTTTGGGCCATACAGATCCTTCAGCTCCTGCCTTGGTAGGTTATAGAGCAGAGAGCATTCCTCTTGCCATTCACCAACTGAATAATTTGAGGATACCCCTTCAAATGTGGGATATAGTATGGTTATACACCTATGACAGAGTGAATGTGAGAGGTAACTGAAAGCACAAGCCTGTTGAGGACAGATTCTCACCATATTTGGGATGTTTGGCCCCTGTAGAGTCTATGCCTCACTTTTCCTTTGAGTGTACTTATATAGTTCACTTTTGGGAATTTTGGCACAGAGATGGCAGTTGGCTTGGATCACGAATTTAACTTATGACAAGTTTATTTTGAGCATCTATGCAGGTAGATTGCTTTGCTATGATCATACTACCCTGGAGGTGGTATTTGCTGTTCTAAAATTTTATTTATGGTAGGCAAAGAGTAAATATGTTTTTCAGCAATAGAGAATGTCTTATTTATCTATGGGAAATTGTGTGAAGCTGCTTATCTAGAGTTTTTTAAAGACTCATTATCATTCCAGGCCCACTGTGATGGCTATCTGGAGGGGTTTCGACACCTCCTACATCTTTGATTGCTATGTTTTTGATAGCCTTACATTGGGTGTTATGTATTAGTTAGGGGAGGATTGATAGGATTTTTGAATGATATTGTTTGCATTCTTTTGATTTACTACTTGTGTTTGTTTCAGTTTGGGGATTTTCCTTTTTTGTTCTGTTTTCTGTATTATTGACTGTTTTGGATTTTCTTTGTGTTTTTATTTGTATTCATTGTATTGACTTTTCTGCAAAAAACCCTACTCTTTGGTGGGGCACTGCCTCACTGTGAGAGTATGGAGGAGCTTAGTTCAGAGGAAAATGTGCAGTGGAAAGGATCTGCTCCTCAGTTGGAGCAGGCCTGTTAAGAAACAGACCACACTTATGAGAAATATTGAGATCAACCTACAAATATTTTACCTGAAGACATGGATATCACTGAAGATGAACAGCATTTACAAAAGGAGTTGGAATCCAAATCAACATATTTGCTCAACATGTTGTCAGAAATGGAAAAGGAATTTGAGCTAAATAAAGGTAAAATTGAAGAAGAAAAAAATGTAAAAGAACTGCAAAAGTCCGATATCTCTATCGGTGAAAAAGGAAATTTCTCTGTACCAGGCACTTCATGGAATATGCAGCCAGACACTTTGGACTTGCAGGACTTTCCATTTCAGCAGATAAAATAGACTGGAAACATGAAGAAGCATTGCAAAATGCGGGATGGCTTTTCAGAATGGAGAATGGGTGCCAGATCCAGACATCCTGATTCCTATCGACACCGGAGATTAGGTGCACATTTTAATGTTGGCAGTAGATGGAGGTGAGCAACAGAAGCTACACAGCGAGATGAGGCAACAGGTGTTTCCACTGCAACTCGTCAGATGCGGGATCAAAACTCAGAAGACCCACAGATCAAAGCGCAGCTGAACAAGTTCCTTTGGATGGACAAACTCCAGAAAAGCAACAACAAACATATGAAAACATTTGACCAAACATTATTACAGATTCAGGTACTGTGGAAAGTTTGCCTAATCCAGATGATGATGTGCTTGATTTAATACATACTGAAAATCTTGGTCAGCCTGCCCCATTAAATCCAACGAGTTATGCTAGCCTATTTCATAGACCTGTTGAAGCAGTAAAACACAGGTTTGTGATTAGATTGTAGTATAAAGGAGGATTAGAGATACCCCAGACCCCAGACCACAACTATGTGGGAAAGGATTGTTAATTGACTCTCTACAATTTTCCCTGGCAGAGATATATGCTTTTATCCATGCCTGAGGGATTTGAATTTTGACATTAGTTTTCGTTCTGCTGCTTTATTAGATAAATTCTGGGCTACTTACTATTCAGTTAAAGATACCTTATTGTGAAACCCTTCATTGGTATACCTATTATAAAGCCCACCTTCAAAAAAATTACAGTTCTCTTCAGAAATGAAGGTGAACATTAATGATATTTATGGCTGGAGAAAGGTTTACAGTTCAAAGGTCTTCCTTAGGCTATATTGGATGAATTTGGTTTCTGGACTGGGGATGGAAATTTCGTATACAGTTGAGGCAACTGAAGAAGGGATTCAACATCTACCAAACTGTTTTTTTTTAGGTCGAGATTGTGGCATCCTGTTTTACCCATGTCAGCCACACTCATGTTATCACTGTGGCTCCTCAACCCACCTGAACATGCAGTGTAAAGAACTTCAATGTTTTTTTGTGTGTGCTTGGACACTAGAGGCCCACTGTACAATCCATCCTGTTTGTAACCTATGTGGGACAGAAGATCATTTGTTTGCTTCCTGCCCTACACAGAGCAAGATTTATATGTGAACAAGGCTACCAGAACTCATATGGAAAGGCCCAGAAAACATGACCCCTCCAATAGCACTTCAGCCCCTAGTATCCACAACAATGAAAACAAGTGACTAATACATGCACAGCAAATTTGGGACTTGTGTAGGTGATAACTGCACAAGATCCTGTAGTAATTGCATCTCCCTCAACAGAGATGCCTCCCTCCAGTTCCATTGAAACAGATAGTGCAAACACCCTTTACTTCCCTTATCACTTCTATGGAGGCTCTCACCTTTTTCAGACTGTGACTGGGTCAAAAAATCAACAGGCTGAAAAGGTTTACAAACTGGGACACCAATTCCAGTACACACGAAAAACAGATACAAGGTCATACAATCATGGGGAGATGCAATGGATGGTGGGGATTCAGATGTGTCATTTCAGTCTACTCAAAGTGAGCCACCCATGGAACAAGTCTCTTTGGCTACATCAGGGATCCTCAAAGCTGAAGAAAAGGGTGACTCCTGCTAGCAGGAAGAAAACTGTGATAAAGTTTTGTAATGATTCTATCTGTGAGCTTATAAGCCTTAATATGAATAATATAAAGTCAGACTATAAAAGAAAAGCAACATTTTGATATTACAAAAGAACTCCAGAGGAAATGCCCTAAGGCATGGATTATCCCTGAGAATATTGGCCTTACAGCCACATTTTAAAGAAAACACAGTTGCACATATCCCAATAATGCAAATCATCATGGGAAACATGTGCAAATCCCCATGAGAGAATTTGGACTGGCTCAACTTTAAGGAATTGAATGGTGCCAGAAGGCCTCACAGTGCACTCTGCAAAGGCTAAGAACAGCAGACACATACATGTGTTTCATCCTCATTTGGACTCATCAGTGTGCCATATCTGTGTCTTAGCCTGGGGAAGAGAGGCAGCCACCCTCTTAAGGGGTACCTTCACACCAAGCAATTCTGCTTAAAGTTGAGCCAGTCCAAATTCTCATGGGATTTGATATGTTTCCCATGGTGCTTTGCATTATTGGGATATATAATGATAATAATAAAATGTATTTGTTATAGCGTCTTTCGATATCAAAGAGCTGTACATTCAAGATAAAAACAAAATACAATAAATACAATAAAATCAAGAAAATCCAGAGTTTGCTTTCCCCACAAAAAGTTTTAAGAGCCTGCTTGAAACACCCCACTGTCCTGCACTCCCAAAACTGACATGGCAGAGAATTCCAGATGTTAGGTGCCACAACACAAAAGCACACATAATGTGCAATTGTATTTTCCATATTACTGTCTTTGCATTGTGATGTGTTTTCTCCAAGATACAATATTACATTCACTAATAAAACCAATCAGGCCACAAGGAGTGGTTTGTGGTAATTCATACTGGTCAACAAGCATGGGACATTGTCAGGTTTAGGTATATGTTTTAAAACATCAGAGGTTATCTTACAGAAATTAATAGATGTGGAGCCAGGTAGGGCTTTGAGCCTGCATGTTTTATTCCAGGGTCTAACCTGTAGGCTGATACATATATATGGACCTCAAACAAAGGCACTACTGGATAAATCCATTAAAAGAAAATACAGACTTTTGTTTACCAGTTGACAAATTTTGTGGGGCAGAGATTTTAACACCAGTCTGTCAAAAGCTAGGCCTTATCATCACAGAATAATGTTTATTGTGATATGTCCTTCTTAAAGAATATAGTGAAACAAGCTTCCTTAGAAGATGTGATTGGGGATCACAAGCAGCCTCAGAATAATACCTTTTTAAGGGTAAACTGGCCTTAAGAATTGATCATTTGTTAATTACGAAGACATTGCCAGTCATAAAATCTGAAATTAAATTGATAGAAACATCTGATCATGCCTTTGGAACTACATCTAGCCTCCCATCCACCTAGAGTGCCAGGTAGAGGCATATGGAGATATTCTAGTTTATTTTAGCAGCTGATATTGGACAACATGAAAATTATTCTGGAAGATAGTAAATCCATGTTATTCATATATGATTCAATAATTCTGTGGTGGGAAGACACAGAACTCTGTTTGACTGAATTTTTCAACGTATTTATAGACAACACTTAAATTACAAAATGACCAATATTTACTATTAAGAACAGCTTTATATGAGCTTTTGACAGAACAAATGAATATTAGACAGGATCTCTCAAAAGAGATAGCGAATTAAAACAAAACATGATGGCATTGCAATATAATAACACGCCTCTTTGGAACAGGAGCAATGCTTTGGTACACAAGGGACAAAAGAACAGACTATTCCTGTGAAGACTATAGGTATAAATTCCAGGCAAGACAAATTTTTAAATTATTAAATAATGAGGGACAGGTAGTTAATGATGATTGTAGTATTATGGTAATCTTAGAAAACCATATTCTACAACAATTTCTGACCTCAGTAGTAGAAGATGAGGGAATGGCTACTATACTTGCGGGTACTTCTAGGACCATTCATATTACACCTGTGTCATGCGAACTGCACTGGCTGCCAGTTCGGTGGTGGATCTCACCTATAAGGTAGGCTTGCTTACCTTTAAAGCTAACATGAACAGGTACCTGACTACCTGAAAGATCCCTGACTCCTACACTCCCAATTGCCTCTACAATCCACCAATGAGGAATTGCTAGAGATTCCAGGGTTCATCTTGAAACATCTGGAACTCATGCTTTCCCATATCAGCACCAACCCTGTGGAATTCTTTACCTCGTCTGTTAAGAGAATGCCTGACCGTTAGTAGTTTTAAATCCATGTTAAAAGGTATTTATTTTCTTTGGCCTTCCCTGTTTAATTGGTTAATTATTTGACTGTTTTAAATAATTTATAACATTATTTGTTTTATTATGCAAAGCGCCTTGATTTGAAGGTGCTCTATAAATAAAGTTTTGCTTGCTTGCTATACTACAAGCAGCAGTACCACCTCATGTAAATAAAATACAAGCATCTGAGTTAATTCAGGATTTTTCTTCATGTGAGTTTGAAGGGTTATTCAGTCTCTAAAAAAATACTTCCCAAAGTTGGATGATCTCATGGGAGAATTTTATAAGATATTTTGGAATTGCATTCTAATGAATTATTGGCATTATATAATGCCTTTTTACACGAAGATAGAATAACAGATAAAATGTATGAAGGCTTAATGATTTTCCTATTTAAAAGGGCAATTTAACCAACATTAATAATTGGAGGCCTATTACACTTTAAAATGTAGATTTCAAGATCTTTGCCAAATTACTATGTAACAGCTACAGCACAAGTACTAGATACTTTGATCCATCCACACAAATTGGGTCCATACCAGGAAGGAACCTAATGGATGCACTTGTTTTGTTACTGGAGATTATGGAAGCAGGATCAAATAAACAAATTAATGGATATGTTGTAAGGTTGATCAACAGAAAGATTTTAACTGAGTATCCATGCATTTTTGTGGTTGGCACTGGCTACATATGGTATTCCAGCTGTGTTTATTCTCTGGCTAGAAAAGGTGGCCAGAGTCAGACATCTAAAAGTGCAAGTGCCTTCCAGTGTGTTGCCCCCAACTCTGGAATGCCCTTCCTCCTGGACTCAAACAGTCAGTGTCCCATCTCTGTTTCAAAGGAATTCCATTGATATCTATTGCTTGCCAATGAGTGCACTTATTTTGACCCTACTTGATGTTGTTTGCCTCCTCCCATCCCTCTCCTATCTCCCTTCATTACCTGTCTTACTACTACTTCCTCCCTTAATTCCGTCCCCTATTTTCACTCAGTTTTGTCTCTCCCTTAGCTATTCATGTTTATGCTTTCCCCAGTGATTTGTTTGCCTATTCCTGCTTATGTACCTCCTTGCTTACTCACTACTGCTTTTACTTGTCTTATTTTACTTGGAATGGGTATGATTATATGTGCCAAGTTAGTCACGTTTATGTAATTCCTTTTGTCAGGGCTTACTTGTCTAGTTTATGTAACTTAGATTGTCATCATTGACTGTATTTATTATGCCATGTACTATTGGATTGTTTGTACAATGTTTTGTTCTGTACTCTCGGGTCATGCCTGAAAATAGTCATTTTATGGCTAGTGCACTTACCAGGTAAACAAAACTAAATAAAATAAATAAATAAATGTTATGCCTTGGCCTATGTTAGGCCCTATGACAATGGCAGGGTGGGCAAAAATGTCAAATATTGGTTGGGGTAAGACAGGATGCTCCTTAAGTCCCCTTTGTACCTATTTTCAATAGATCCAATATTATGTATTATAAATAGTTCACCCAGTATAAGAGGATTTGGACACCAGATATCCCAGTTATAAAGTCAATTGCTTATGCAGATGATTTATGTTTAACAGTTCAAAATGCTGCTGAAGGGTGACTATCCTTAAAAGTGTTACCTGCTTTACTGTTAATGGTGGGAGTTGCAATTAATCTTTTAAAAGCTCCTGTCTCAACATACAACAGACTGGTGAACTTGAACTGGATATTGGTGGACTGCAGCTTCTATTACCCCTTGTAAAATGTTAGGATTGTTTTTGGTATGGAAGACATGGCACAGTATAAATGGGAATTATGCATGCAAAGGTCAAGTGTGAGTTAGTAGATGGAATTTGTGGAAAATGGGGAAGCTGAAAGAATATATATTATTAAAACTTTTTGGTCCCAATCTTCCTGTTTGTTAGTCATATTTTCCACTTCCTAAATCATTGGAAACTAACCTTTGGCATGTTTCTTTGCATGTTTTTGGGGTAATAGACTAAATCCTGTTAAAAGAAATGTTTCATATACATCAAGAAAAGAGGAGGAGTCGGATGATAAAATCCTTAGTGTTTTCTTTTCAACATTTTTCTTTACAATTTTATTTCCTTATTAAAAATAGGAAAAAATGTGAAGCACTTGGATTATTTTAAAAATAGCCCCTCTATGGCAAGAATGGTACCAAAACATGTTTTTACATAAGAATAAAAGGATATATGTATTAACTCCATTATGGATGACTATATTTGATTATATAAACAAATGGAATATTCATTATAGTATAGTACAGCATTGGACACATAAACAAATGTACACACAAATTATGGGAGATTGGTTTATGGCACAACCCTTCCAACAGTTTACAAGGTAGAACTGGAGAACACAAAGTGTTTGCTATTAAAACAAATAATTCCTTGGAAGATGTGGAATTTAGTTTGGAAAGGGGTTCATGGTAGAATAAACACCAGGGGAAGCATAAGCATAAAGGACTTATAGAAAGATTCTGTCCCAGAAATATTTGTGAGGTACATTTGAGACCATGGATTATATGTATTTTACATGCTCATATATTTTACAGTTTTGGGGTGTTGTAAAATATGGAAATCAGCCCCTTTGATTCTTTAACTGCAGCACATTTATATTATGGAATTTATCCCCAGTCTTGGAGAAAGTATTTATTTAGTACAATGTATTTATTTGTGGCATGCTTCTTGTACTGGATATGGCAAGTTAGATGCAGATTAATTTTTCAACAGCAAAACATAATGCCATTAGAGTTATATTTTCTAATTTTAGATGAGTTATGAAATATTAAGCAGATAGAATGTAATAGTATGTCTCACAACCAATGGAAACAGTATTGGGAAAATTGTATGGTTGTAGCATCAAGGTTTCCTCTGTAGAAAGGTAACTGATATTAGACTAGAGACTGTTAATTAGATGTTTCATGATTGTACCTCCTATTTTTTGTCGTTATCTCTGAGTCCATTTCTTTTCTTCCTGTGTGATTTAACACAAAATGACTTATGCTTTGTTTACAGTTACACTGTATTAAGAAGTTCCCACTACCACTGAGTAGTAGGTGGATGGGCTGAGGAATGACTAAAATACTTATTTGATTTTTCTTTCATTTGATTTGTATATTACTCTGATGTGAATTGAACATGTTTGTATTATTATTGATTTGAAGTTATAATAAAACTCCCCTACTCTTCAGAAGTGGGAATACTTGTCTGTGGTTCCAAGATGGCAGACAGTGAGGAGGTCAATAGAGGAGTAACAGGGCGTGGACAGTTTGTTGGTATGAGGTCACTGTTACAGCAGAGACTGAGCTGTATTAACACTGAGGAATCACAGTGCATGAGACAAATGATTCTGTTATCAGACCATTGCAGGAGTATGAAAAATGGAGAAAAAATGATCAAAACAGAATCTCAATTGGATGCAAAATACAAAACAATTACCTACAGTACATGCAGTGTCCTGACAGGGCAATTGATCCCCAGGAAGAGTTGATAAGACAAGTGATGTGAATGCATAAGGACTTACATTTAAGACTACTAGGGAAGATGCTATGAATATAAAATAATCAGCTCCTGCTCGGAGCAAGACAAGGCAGTTTTTGCATCCATCATCCCTCTCAGTTTATGGAGGTACCAGGAGATGCTACCAAGAAAGAGGTTAATTCAGACTCATCACCGGCATTACTGCATCTCAGGCATGGATGGTCGTCAGAGGGAGGGAAAGTTGTGTGGAGTCCTGATGCAGCTCTATGCACAGCTGGCTGGCAGCAAATGATAGATGGTAAACATTGGACACCCCAAGGGCCAGTAAGTGGAAAGGACATTATTGCTTTAAATGGAACTTACTCAGTGTGGAAACCTGAATATGAATGACAGTAGCTTACCATTGAGAGTAAAAAGAAACATGTCTCTGGGACTAACAACAAATTGGCAAAGATTATTGTCCCGGATTCCCCTTTTCCACAAATGACAGAATACCAGTGTGTTGTTGTGCTCAGATCGGCAATCAATTTATTATAAACCATATTTCCTTTTTGTTACATTCCCATCATCATCTTTAGCTATTGTCTTATTACTCCTCTTTTATTATATTGCATTACATATCAATATCAGTTCAACTCATCCTCTTCTTCCGCTTCTTCCGCCTCCCCAGGTGAAAACCTGGGACCTTCTTCTTCTCTCCTTATAGGTAACAGTGATAACCAAGACTGCTTTCTTCTCTTTCTGTTGCTCCTTTTCCTTTTCATTCCCCCATCCCTCCACCCTCATTTTCCTCCCTTTTCTGGCATCCACCTTTGGCAGGCCTGTAAAAAGTCTGACCAGATATCTTCTGCCATCCACCTTTGACAGACCCTCTTGTCCTCCTTTCCAAGAGACACTTTTCCTCACTTCCTTCTTATTGGGTGGGTGGGTGGTAACAAAATTATCCAGCAAAAGATGCAGAGTACCTCTGTGCTGCCTGTTATGAACCCTGCTTTTCCCCTGCCACTTCCTTAGCCCTCCTCACGGTTCACCTGTTCCACTATTTGCCCCTCGTCTTCCTGACTATTGCTCCATCCTCCTTTCCCTCCTCCCTCTGAGCACTACTTTGTCCTCAGGAATGTGTCCACCAGGACAACTTGGTCTGCCCTTAAAGTGCAAACTCCATTGTTCGGATTCCCTCCTTTTCCCCACAAAGAGAACACTAGTGTGTTGTGCTCAGATTTGCAAACAATTTATCATAAACCATATTTCCTTTTGTTATTTTCCATCAACATCTTTAGCTATTGTCTGATTACTCTTCTTTTATTATTTGCATTACATATCAATATCAGTTCAACTCCTCCTCTTCTTCTGCTTCTTCTCACCTCCCAAGGTGAAAACCTGAGAGCCTTCTTCTTCTCTCTTCTTATAGGTAATGGTGATAACTGAGACCACTTTCTTCTCTTTTTGTTGCTCTCCTTTTCCTCCTTTTTCTTTTTCATTCCCACTCCCTTCCCCCTCATTTTTCCCATAGCCTGTCTTCAGCTTGCATTGGATGACTGGCCTTCCCCCTCTTGATCCCCACCCCCTTCAGATCTACTTGCTTTTTGTCTTCTCAGGCCTCAATAAACCCCATCATCTCTGTGTTAAACATCTCAGGGCCAGGTCCAGTTAATGCACTCCATCGGATCTGTAAAAATCTTCTACCCATTCTTCCATTCCTCTCATTATTACATGCACTCCCATGTTTTTACCAGAGTCCCCACCCTCCTATTCATCTTTCTCGTGGCTCAATCTACCACTACATGTCTGTGTGCATGTCTCCATACTCCATGGTATCATGTCTGACCATGCTAGACTCACATCCGGCCACCATTGTTTCACCTTCTCCAAATCCTTTTTACCTTTAGATATGTGTCTTGCTCAGTAGTTTTCCCTTATGTCATTCCCTTCCAGGTGTATGATTATCAAATCCAGTATGAGTCTCCGTTGCTTCATCTCTAGCAATGTCAGAAGTGTAATTGTGTCCACTTCATCCCCTAATACCATGACATATCAGCCTACAGTGTCTGACATCTTGGTACAGCTGCTTTCCCAGGCCTTCTTTCCACTCTCCTTTCTGCCCAGTAAAATGTAGGAATGCCTGCAAATCCACACCTCTGTTAGCCTCCCTCTACCTATTGGATTAAAACAAGACACTTTTAATGCCTTACTCTGTGTCTTTTTATTTCGCCCTCTCCCCCATTTTTGTCTGTACCTGCAAAACAAAACATAGATGGCATGTTAGTCCTTAAACCTTGTAAGCATGAATGTATCTTTTGTAACTGGCAGACTGCCAGAACCCCATTTCAACATATTGTTCACTGATTCTCCTTCCACCACCCATTTTGATGTGGCTCCCATACGAGAAGAATGGGAAGAATAACTAGATGGGTCTTCACCCAACAACTCCATGCATTTTTTAAGTATGGCTGTAACCTGGTAACTGGTCACCTTCCTCCCATCTCCATGCACAAATAATTTCCCTTTTTTTGTATCTCTCTGCGGTGTAAGCCTACAGAGCCTTCACTGGACACAAGGTCCCTTCAGGGTGGAGTTTAAGGTTATGACCTGACACTTTCCACATTATCTATTTTTGACCTCCTGATTACAAGTTGTATTGTTTCCAGTCCCCAAACTATATCTCCCCATTCCAGTCCCCATCTTCGTCCTTACCACAAATGCCCCTCACCTCACTCACTCTCAATGCCCTGCAAACATTGCTATGTAGATAGTGTTTCATCCTTGGATTTACAAACCTCTGTGAATATTACCTGTAGTCTGGTTAGCCAATGCTCAACTATCAGGCACCTCCTGTCCTTTTCCCATTGTTTTAGCCTGCTCACCCTTGCATCATCTTCCAAAACAACATTGATTTCATCGGATCCTGCCATCTCTTCAGGCTACATACTACACTGATTCCAGCTAGGTATACCCCCACAGTGGTGTATGCCAACCCTTTCTCCCATTGATCCACCGTAAACTTTCCTAGCTATTTTTCTGTAACTGGTCCACTTACCTCAATGTGGTGTGCCACACTTTGAAAGCCTGCAACAATGTTTCCTTCATAGGCCCTCAAGGTCCTGTGGTGCCCATGAGTTCGAAACAGCATCTCAGTTCTGTCTTGCCAATGTCCCAGATGTTCATTGGGATAGGCGTTTTCAGTTCCTCTGCTGTTGGTATCAGCACTGAAACTATCCAGTTGTAGATGGGAAAGGCTGTCAGCTAGGATATTCCTCACCCCATCTACCAGCAAAAAGGCAGAGTACCTCTGTGCTGCCTGTTATGTACCCTGTAATTTTTCCCCTCCATTTCCTTAACCCTCCTGTGGTTCACCTGTTCTTCTATTTGCCCCTCCTCTTCCTGACTATTGCTCCACCCCTCCTCCGCTTCCCTTCCTCCCTCAGCACTACCACACTTCATCCTCAGGAAGGGGTCCACCAGGACAACCTAGTCTGCCCCTAAAGGCAAACTCCATTGTCATGGCTCGAATGAAAGAAGAGCCCAACTGAACCTGTTCTGCTAGATTCAATGTTGGATAATTCCGGCGCAGTAGAATACATGGACACTATTTCTGAAATGGCTGATGTGGGGCCAGAGAGCTGCCTGGTGTGGCTGATGCAGGAGCAACTTTAGAAAGCCATCAGAGTGGTGTCAGGTGCCACAGAATCAGCTACATGATATACTTTTCAGATGGCAGACTTATTTGAAACAATTGGTGAACCACTACAAATGCGGAATGCAGTTCACCTGAAATTTAATAGTGACTTTATAGGAACTCCTGACAGAAAAACATTGCTGCACCATATGCTTAAAGATACTATGGGTATTTCAGCAGCTGAACCTTCCACCTTCATTCATGTGAGGACAAACTATGACATTAGTTTTAAAATGTTACGTTGTAATGGTTTGGCAGAAATATCCATTGGTAAAAGATAATTCATTGTGGGACCCTTTTTTCCTATTCCTCTCAAAACCCACTGTAAAAACAGTCACCCTACTTTTAGGAGTGAAAGTGTTATTATTGCTGATGTTCAGTATTTGTTGCAATAGAGGCGTGAGATAATAGAGCATTCAAATCCCATTCTGGATGAAGACTTTATCTGACACGGGGTCTGGAAGGTAAAAGTAAAGCTCAAATACTTGAAGTCAGAATTATACATTTACCTGTGAGTTTTACTTAGGTCAACATAGGTAGTTATATTTTACCTAAGAGCCCTAAAACTTGTCACAAATGTGGAGCACATACCCATCTAAGCTCCATTTGCAATAACCCAAATGCAACCTTTGCATGAAATAGGATCATGTAAGGCTGGGATGTCCTAATCCGTAAGTGTAACCTCTGTGATGAGGTGGGCATTCTTATAGGCAATGTCCATGGGCAGGCCATAATAGGTTGGACCACTCTCCCCAGGATCAAGTGCAACTTATTACAGAATCCCAAGCCAAAGCACAGCAGGCAAGCACTTCAGTTTCCTTAGCAGTATCAGGAGCACTACCCTGGAGGTGCTTGGCTGATTAATTGAGGCAGGGCACTTGTACATGAGGTGGAGACCCTTGCCTCCTAACCCAGAACCTTTGCCCACAGAGCTCAGTGCTAAAACACAGGTGGTAGCAGTTTCTATGGTTACTCCACAATCTTCTCCCAAGTGCACATGCTCTCCCCCAGCCAAGCACACCACAGGAATAAACTAAACACTCCCAAACAGTGAGAGGCAGAGGAAAGGGGAACTGTGACCACAAGAATGCAAGTGATAGAGTTCAAACCCTGTCTAAAAGAAAACAGTGGAGAGACACAGAGATGGAGGACAAAGATTCTGATACATCCTCCAGGACCTCATCTAGGATGGAGCTATCCTTGGATTCACAGACTGAATCCTCTGTGTCCAAAAGAACTAGAAATCTCACCAGAGAATAGCAGGATGATAAGTGATAAGTAGCTACCCCCTTTTTTCGGTTTTGGATGGGTGAGTGCAGCATTTCCACCTAACATTAAATGCATGCAGTATAAAGGCATGCAAAATGTTTGACCATGCTACAAATCTTGAGTGATTTACCAAATAATATCATATTTTTACAGGACACAAGATTGAAATTGACAACTGAAATGTCTCAAGCTAAAAAGCATGGCCCCATGGGGCATCTTACTGGTCCCAAGGTATAGACTTGTGTGATGGGGTGAGAATTTTGTTTGGGGATATGACTTCAGAGTTACTAAAATTGTGGATATCTTCCCAGGTAGGGCACTAATGTTATATGTCACTTATAAATCTTATAAGTTTAGGTTGCATTAAGAACTGAGTTATTTCATACAATACAGCCTTTTTGCATACTGAAAGGTATGTGATTTAGGGGAGATTTTAAATGCAAGTTATTCACTGCAGACGGGAAGCGGCCACCACAAACTATTTTGTGGACTGCTTAACGCCTATCCTGGCTACAGCTGGTTTGAAGAATAGTTGTATAGAGTTGTATCCCACCAGAGCAAAAACATATGTACGGGGAACCCTTGCTACAAGAATAGATTTCCTTTTATTTCTCAGAACCTCCTGGCCATTTGTGCATGTACACTACCTTGTGAGACTTTGGATCACTCTAAGTGGTATCACTGTTCTGTTCTGTCAGATATGGCACCACCATTAAACACCCCAATCTAGATGGAAGCTAAACAACACTTATTAGAAGACAGCAAGATAAAGCTTGCTTGTGAGGACTTATTAAAGCTGGAGATTCAATGGAGGATGCATGAGTACATTGTCTGAATGGTGGCTGGATACAAAAAGATCTAGTGTTCTTTTTAATCACTGTGGCCCAGAACACACACAGTGATCCTTATTTTAAATATATAATATTAAGAAAGGAACTATCATACCTTATTTCTATGGCATATGAGCTTAAACTAGATTTAAAGACTCAAATTGACAACATTAAATGAGAAAAGACATATTTTCAGTATAACAGAGCAGCAACTCTAAACATGGAGGGCCAGTATGGCGACAAGGAAGGAAACCTGGTTGGATAGTTTTAATAACTGCAGAGACCACATTCAACATACATGTTTTGGAGATGGTTAGAGACCCAGTTTCACAAATGTTACATGGGGCCCCAGATACAGTTAAAAAATTGGGCAAAATTATTTGTAAACTTTGTTTGGTACTCCATCTCAGGTGATTTAGGATGATGTCTATCTAAGGGACATAGACTTGCCAGATATTCCTCAGGAATTATATGGAAAGTTAACAAAATAAATGACATCACAGGAAATTTCCAAGGACATTAAGGCCTTAAACAAAAAATCTTCCCGGGACAAGATGGACTGACAGCTGAGTTTTACCAAGTTTTTGGATTACTTAGTACTTGTTTAACTCTGGTATATAATGATATGTTGAACACATGTTTGGTTCCAGGTTCTATGGCACAAGCCACCATGATTTTACTATTTAAAAGGAAGACAAAATGGATTTGGCAAACTGGAGATGGCTTAGCCTCCTGAATGTTGGTTACAAAATGTTGGTATCTATTTTGTTATCACATTTGACCAAGGTGGCAGAGACTGTTATATCCCCAGTGCAGCTTTGCACAATACCAAATTGGTCCATACTTCATAATTTGATTTTTCTTAGAGACCTTTTTGAATGTGCAGACATGAATGATTCTGGTCTAATTCTTTTCATTAGATCACGCAAACGCATTTGACTGAGTGGATCATAATTATCTATTTCAAATTTTAAAGGCCTATAAAATCCTGGAAATGTTCATCTCATGGACAAAATGTTATATACAAATGCTTGGATTAGACCTTATTTAAATGGGGTCCATGGCAAAAATTTTGTGGGGTTTAACGGGAGTCTAACAAGGTGCCACTTGAGTCCTTTACACTATGCATTTTCAATAGTCCCCTTTCTTCAAAAGGTTTGACACACCTCAAGATACCTATAATTCATGTACCAAACCAAACATTGGCACCTCAGTACGTGGCTTATGCAGACGATGTGTGTATATGCACCACAAGGCAGTTTATAGTAGTCAAGTCTTGACAACACTGATTTCAGATTATGAATCAGTATCAAAAGCGCTACTAAATTATGGAAAGGGTAGAGGGATTTGAATAAATCCTCTTGATAGACAGGACTTAGGTCAAAATATGGCCAATATAATGATATCTGGAGACCCACTGAAAATGTTATGCCTACATTTTGGTAGCCTGGATGATGCTTCCTATGATAGGAAAAATGCAGAAACAGTGGAGGAATTCTTTGTACTTGGAAGTATAAGTCCATATCTAAGAGGAAAAGGTGTTGTTGCTGAAAACATTCATACTGCCACTTTTTGCATCTTGCCCACATTTTCCATCTTCCCTTAATTTTGGAAGCAAAGATAAATAATTTGTTATTTTATGGGGTTTTGGGGCAGTCACTTAAACCCCTTTAGTGTGTGTACATGTACCATGATTATTGTTACAGAAGAGTTTGCATGCTCCACTCTGTATTATTTTTTAAGGGTATTTCTATATTGGAACATTCTCCACTGTTATGAGTAAATTTGCTTCCATGGTATGGAAGTTTAGGCTCCAGGCTACAAGATTTGTGTAATTTGTGGAAGGAAGATCCATTTTTGATTCCTAGACATTTTAGAAATTATCATGTCCCAAATTCCTGCATTCATTTTTCTTGAAACTGAGGCAGCGGCAGCTTACACTGACTTTTGTATTAACACATACCAGGAAACCATGTTATGGGATCAATTTTATAATCCCCACCCCCACCCAGGTTCCTGGTGGCAGGAGGAAGAGCTGGACAACATCTTTTGCAATTAACTGATAAAAATCCCTCTAAAATATTGGATGTGACATGGTTATTGTTTCATGGAAGACTGGAGCCCATGATTAACAAAAACATAAAGCATTGGAAGATTGAATGTGTCCATGGGTTTTTGCAAAGATAAGTTGGAAACTATGACATATTTATGTTTATTATGTTCATCTTCTAATGATTTTGGGGTAGTATTTGTAGATTCTTGAGATAGACAATACCTCTCCCCAGTTCCATATGAGGTCTTGATGTTAGGAATATACCTCCTACTCTTTCAAAATTTCACCCCAGTACTTTACAATTGGTCTGTGCAGAATGCAAATTCTATTTATGGCAAGCTAGAAGTGACTATTTATTACAGCAAAAATAATTTCTGCTGTAATAGTGTTATCACAAATATCATTTAGCCTAACTTCTATTTATAATAAAGAAAAGAGAAATTGCTACTTCCTTAATTAGGCTATATTGGAGAAACTGTGGTTTTCAGATAAGTAAGTTTGTGCTACTGAGAAGTAAATAGGAACTTTTTGTTGTTTGTTTTATTAAATTTCTTGTAAAAATATAAATGTTTTTGTATGTGACAGGAAGATTGGAAAAGAACAGTATGAATTAATACATATTTGATTTTAAGATTTGATTGATGTCCTTTTTCCTCTTATTCCTTTTTTTTCTTCTGTTCACTATGTGGCTGTATGTGATTTCTTTATTTAAAAAACTCATTCACTTAGTAGAGGAGTGAGTAGGATATTAGGTTTTAATACTTATTTTATTTTGTGGTTAGTTATGTCTTATTATTATGTGACAATAACATGTTGTATTATGATTTGGTTATGATGACTTATTAAAACATTCCCTACTGTTGCTGTAGAGGGGTGCTGTGTCATCCCTGTGGGCAGAATGGAGTTGTCCAGTGTGGAGGAATACATGGAGCATAGAAACATAGAAATCTGTTGGCCGAAAAGACCCTATGATCCATCTAGTCTGCCCACAGAAAGGAGAAGGAAGAGATAATGGATTAGAGCCTGCAATAGTAATTTCTAAGCTACCAACTCAGGCTACTGGATTTTCAGACTTCAGTGATGCTGAACTGATAAGATGCTGAAAAAGACTTCAAGAAAAATTGAAGGAAAAAGAAGCAATTACTGCAAATGATGACTGAGGCTGAGCAAATGTATACACACACACAAAAATTGAGGATAAAACAAACAAACAGAAAAGACTATTGATTAGTTCAATGGGTTTACTGGGGAAAAATTCCAGCACAACACACTGGACAAAACTTTGGGCACTAATGTGGACACAAACAACTAGAGGAACCAAGTCAGACAGCAGGACTTACACTGAGATGTCAGCTGAGGAATGGACACCTGAGTCAACTTTAAATAATGCAGAATGGATTTTTTCCCAATGGAAAATGGATGCCAGATACCACAATATCAATTTCAGGAGCTGACAAACTACGGCAGACAGATTCACATACAGCCAAGTAAGCTCTGAACCATAGAACCAGAGGACAGCCAACAGATGCTGCAGCTGTGCATAGCACTGAACAGAGACACACTGATGCTGCTGAGTCAGATACAATGGTGGTGAGTGTTAGAAACAACAATCCTATAGACTCCACTACCACTTGAACAGCACTCTTCAGAACCAAATTGCTATGCAAACTGATGATACCATTTTTGACATGACGCTGGAGACAAATGATGCTGTTAATGCCACTAACAAACCATCGAGTTATGCTAGCTTGTTTCAGCAACCTGCTGAAGCCACAAAATAAAGGTATTTGGCATGCTTAAGATATAGAGGTGGGTGAGAACAATTACCTGATATGAACTACATGGGTAAAACTCTGATTAAAGACTCTCTGCACTTTTCTCCAGCTGATATGTATGCTTTTATTCATGCCACAGGGGATTACAATTTTGATGTGAGTTTTAGGAATTCTGCTTTATTAGATAAATTTGGAGCATATATTACAAGGGGAAAATACTCCAGTGTGGGTGCAGTTCATTGCTATCCCATCACAAAACTCACATTTAAAACAATAACTATTCTTTTCAGGAATGAAGGGATGAATGTCAATGACACTGTGTATTGGCTTGACAAATTCTGCAACATGCAAGCACACCTGACCCTATCATACATGATAATAGAGTCTGGAATGGTGGATGGAACATCAGGATTAAGCTCAAACATACTGAACAGGGTATTTATTTATTTAGTTTTTGTTGACCAGGTAAATACACTAGACAAATCCTACCACGACCGGAGGAGGGGATACAGATGAATGTCAACTGACCTTGAACCAGATTAAACTGTTGGTGTTATTTTTTAGTGAATGAGGAAATTTGGCCAGGACACTGGGGAAATTCCTCCTACTTCTAGAGGGGAACTCAGTCAAGATGGCGGACGCATTTTGCCTGCTGTGGAGGTAGCAATGGAGGTGGAAGATCTGGTCTCAACTCCTGTCTCGGACTGTGTGGAGACCACGACTGCACTTACAGGAGTTATGCAGGTTTCTGTGTCTGCTGCAGATTCTGAAACAGAAGTACAGGTTACAGCTTTTGAACCTCTGCTAGGCTCATACTGGAATGGACTCTCAAACGTCTTTGTCTATTGCTGTCTCAAAGGGGATCTTTCCTCCTCTGACTTGATATTGCCTGTATGGCTGAGAAAGAGATTCAGGAGTGTTTGGCAACGGAAGAACACCGCTTTGCAATAACAAAATGAAATTAAACCAGGAATTGAAATGGATATAGATACATAGATACATAGATACATAGACAGTGTCGGCAGATAAGGGGCCTATGGCCCACCTAGTCTGCCCATTTGAGCTTGTAAGTTCAGTTTGTTTTCCTAGAAGTCTATTTCCTACCCTGACCTCTAGAATTCCTTTATGTCTATCCCATGCATTCTTAAATCCTGATTGTTTCAGCCCCCACCACTTCCTCTGGCAGGGTGTTCACTTGTCCACCACCCGTTCTGTGAAGAAATTCTTTCTCATGTTTCCTCTGAATCGTCCTCCTCCAACTTCATCCCATGCCTCTAGTCCTGAAACATCTTTTTCGCTTAAAAATAGTGTGTTTCCTGCACCCTGTTCCTCCCTGTAAGATACTTGTATGTCTCTATCATATCCCTCTCCTCCTCTCCTCCAGGGAGTACATGTTCAGTTCCTTCAACCTGTCTTCATAGGACTTGTGATGCAACCCATGCACCATCTTTGTTGCCCTCCTCTGAACCTTCTCTACCCTATCTATGTCCTTATGTGAGGTATGGTCTCCAGAACTGTACACTGTGAGCTGACAGACTGGATAGGGTATGTTCCTGCTGTAATTGAAGGTTCTAAGGGACAGTCTACAGTGACATCTAAAGTGACTGCTGTGACAGCATGTTCTGAAACTCCTAAGCGTCTCTATGGATGCTGCTATACTGCCCACTTCTCAACCGACCACAGTGAGTACTACCTTCACACCGACTATGGATTCTGTTTTGCCTAATGTGACACTGTCTCCTCCAAGTTAGCACCCCAGGATGCAGAACCCTTGCAGCACCTACCTGGACAGTAGAAATGCGTGCAAGGTGCTGGATGGGTGCAGGAGCCTCGGCTGGAACATGGATCTCAGGTCTGTCTCCTATATGGCCCCCATCTCGAAGACTTCCCTGAGCTGCAGCATACACCGAACAGAACTGGGAGCTCATCTGACCCCTTGTGTCTACCTCAGGAATTAGAGCTAACACAGAACCCTGTCTTAGAACATTTACAGGGTTTCTCTTATTCGACTTCTTCTTTAAAAAATCCATAGCAACTACAGCTTCAGCAGTAATACAGCCTCCCTCTAAACAAAGGGCTGACTCGTTCTTTTTCTTCTTTATTTAAATTCCGATTCAGGCTGCTAAGAGGCATAATGCGGTTCGATTAGCTTACATGGGGGTTACCTGAGCCTCCGACCATGTGATGTAGCGTAGACACACACGGAAAGGATTCTTTGAAATTTTTTCTCATGAAATTTATGCTTTGATTCATATTTCAGGTGAATCTATTGTTGATATAAGCTTCCAAACACCTTGAGGCTTGGAGCATTTTTGGTCAAGATATCATGCTTTAAGAAATACTGCCCTATGGATCCCATTTCAGGCTGTTCCTTTCTAAACCAGCTTTTAAGAATATTACCATTCTGTTTCAGAATGAGGTGTTGAACTGACTGATGTTGTCTACTGACTAAAACAGCGTTGTAACATTCAGGGGTCAGCCTGAAGCTATATTTTACACTGAGACACTGAGAATTCCTGGACTGGGGCTGGAAGGTTAAGGTTATGTTACACTCTAATGATTCTGGTTCTGTGCACTTACCTAATCCTTTTTTATAGGTCGTGATAGGGGGGTCCTGTTTTACCCAGGGCAGCCTAAGGCTTGTTACCGTGTCGTGACCCTCCCATCTTGGTAATGTATGTGATAAGAAGAAATGTAACATCTGTGGAGAATTGGGCCATGTGGGTACACTGTCTGAATGAGTGTAAATGTAATCTTTGTGATGAGATGGCCATACTGTTTAGAATTGTCAGTGGGCTGCTCATAATCAGGCTACACATGATGGTGGGAGCCGATCAATGATTTTTATTACGCAAGCTCAGAAGGCTCGTATTGAGACCACCTTGGCTGCACCACCTTCTGTAGTTGCACGGCCCTTATTGCAGGTCCCTGCACCTGTTGTAATTCCAGGTTTAGAGCCTCAGGTGGCCTCTTATTTGGAAACACATTTAGTGGTGACTTCTCCCACCCTTGAACCTGTCCAGTCTGTTAGGCTTGTCCCGACCCTGTTCCAGGTCCAAGTACTATGCCACCTCCCGAGTACCCACTAGTATTATGCGCCGGAGGTCGATGAGGAATAACCCTCGGTATCAGCATCTCCTTCATTAGTTCTGGAACCCTCCTGTGGTCCTGTCTAATGCCTTTGAGCTGCTCCAACCAGTCTCTGATGATGTTGGAGGTGAGTCTGACTCTTCCTCCATTGAGTCTTCCTCCCGGATGGAGCTACTGATTCTGAGTTTCAACTGGGTACTGGTCTTTCTCAGAAGTGGAAGGCCAGAGTAAAGCTTAAGGGGAAAAGGTGGTTGGGAAAAGAAATCGTAATGTGTCTTTTAGCTTTGTTTTTTTGTGCTATGTTTCACTTTGTTTGCCATACTATTAATGTGAATAGTATGAGAGTACAGCAAAAAGGAGATTGTTTTTTTCCTTTTGCAGCTTTTGCCATTGGGAATTTTTTGTTGCAGGATACTAGACTTCATACCACACAAGAGATTCGACAAGCACAACAGGACTGGCTATTGGGTCCTTCTTTTTTGGTCTATAGATCTGGACTCTTGTTCGGGACTAGGGATATTAATCAATATCCCAGAGTTCCATTTGCTAAAATTAATTGATGTGGCTCCTGGTAGAGTGCTAGTTTTAGATTTAGTAATGGGCCCTGCCTCTATCGGGTGATTAATATTTATGCTCCCCAAGCTAAGACTGCATGTATAGCTTTATTTTCTTTACTCACCCTTACTTGCATTCCTTTTTTCAGTATTATTTTCTGGTGACTTTAATTGCGGTTTAAGTCTTCTTGATCAAAGCTCTTTTGCTACTACCAAAAATTGTTTTGCGACTCTCATGAATTAGGAAGTTGGTTACATTACGCTCATTAACTGATGCCTATTACTCTTACTAAACAGCATCTCCTACATTCCAAAAGGGTAAACTAGCAACTCAATTGATTTTGTTTTTTGTCTCATACACTACCAGTTAACTCTGCTATAGTGCAAGCTGTGGAGTTTTCTGATCATAAACTGCTTTCTGTAGGTCTTGGCTCTGATGTCCCTTTCTGTAAAGGCCAGGACTTTGGAAATTCAGCATATCCTGTTGCAAGTCCCAACGTTCATGCAGTCTCTCTTATCCTTTATCCAGGCCCATAAATCCATCTTTATATGTTACGAGGACCCTATTCAGTGGTGGACTGACACAAAGCATGATCTGGTAATTTTTTTGAAAATTACAGTCATCAAAATGTAGGAGGGAATATCTGGAATATTTGCAGAAAAGGGTACATTTCAGTCATTGTTGACAATGACATATACGACAGGACAAGATCTTTCCCAAGAATTACAACTAATACAGAGTGATATGTTGAATTTCCAATCTAGACAATCACAACTGTAGTATCAACATAAATTTAATATTGTAGGAACATGGGACGTTGTTTGCTCTTTTGAGTCAAATTCTCGCAAATTGCTGAGAGAAGTATGACGGCCTTGTTGATACTGCCGTGTTTTATGTACCTCTCAGTCTGACATCTATCGGATTGTGACAGATTACATGACTGCCCTATTTTCTCCTCTCCCAGGAGTGGCTGGTGATCCTGTGATGTTGTATAGAGACCTTGATATCCCAACCCTTTACAGCCGAGGTTTGGACCTAGCATGTACCTATAACAGAGCTGGAATTAAAGTTGGCTATTTCTTTATTGCCCTTACAGAGGACTCCTGGTCCGGATGAACTCCTGCTGCCTTATATAGGTGCTGGGTGACCACTTGGTCCCTGAATTAACCCCTGTGTTTACTTCCTGTTAACATGTGAGTTTATCCCATTGGAATTTTGAAGGCACCTTTGATTTATATATATAAGCAGAAAGGAGATATTCACTCTCGTGAGAATTGGTACCTCTATGTATGTTAAATACTGATTTTAAGTTATTAATGAAGCTTATTGTAAAGCGACTGGTGGGGATTGCAGAAGTAGTTTTGTACCCTGCCCAGCCTCTGTTCCATGCCTAATAGGAGAATCTCTGACCATTTGATTCTCCCACAAGAATTATTTGCTCATGGGTTCATGCGACTTGTTTCTGGACTTATTGTCTCAGTAGATCAGAAGGCAGCTTTTGATTCGGTTAATCATGATTTTTATGGATGCACTTTCATTTTATGCATGTACTGGATGTAATGATTCATGGATTCGGGCCTTTATAGAACGGCTACTGTTGTGCCTGTTATGAACGGCTGGGTAGGACCAATGATCCCCATAAAGAGAGGGGTCTGTCAAGGCTGTCCTTGAGCCCTTTGTTATATGTATTTTTTAGATGTTTTGCTTCACTGTCTGAATGCTCACCCTCAGATTCATGCCATCTCTAGCTCTACCTTGCTCTCGCTGTATAAGGCTATTGCATATGCAGACGATGTTTGCTTCATTGTGGCTGATGAAGCCTCTGTGGTCATTCTCTTCAGGAATGTTCCACTTTTGGTGGTTTTTCTGCTGCAGGTTTAAATTTTAATAAAAGCTTGGGTATTCAGTTAGATCTACTATGGCCCCCTTGGAGCATATCGGTCCTTACTACTAGTTGAGGGCCCTATTCATATTTTGGGGGTTTATTTTGAGACTTGATTCAGATCTTTTAACTGGAATGCTAAACTACAACAAGGTAAACTTAAGGTTGCCTCTTGAATGGGGGCAGATTGGTAAGAAGAACGTGTTTTTTAATCAAGACTTATCTGATACCAACTTTTCTTTATTTGAGTTATGTATTCCTAATCCTTAAACAATTGAAACTACAGTTTTAGCCTGTTTTTCAGGCTTCTTTGGAGAGCAGGCTAATCCGTGAAGCGAATGTTTCTTATTTACCTATTCCTGAGGGTGGTGTTCAATATAATTAATCCTCTGTTATTTTTTCATGTATTTTTTGACTGCAAATCTAAGGCCTTTACTGATTAATATTCAGAGGGGTGGGAACCATGGTTTTATGACTCTTGGAGGTTTTGTTTCACCAGTGGGAATGTAATTCATTAAATGTGATCTGACAAACTGTGGGTATACCGTATATGTTAAAACATATGTTTTTACATTTGAAACGATGGAAGATATCTACCCAGATGTTATTAAATCATTCACATAAAGTTTTATATAATAATTTGCTCCTGACTGTTTGTGCAATACAGTCACCCTTTGGAAAGTGCCCTAGCCAACATCTTTCTTCCTCTTGTTTTGTTACAATGCAAAAGGGTGCCTGCCCATATGTGGAATTTTCATTGGATGTCTTGTCATGAAAGGATAAATGTAAAAGCAAATCATAAACACAAGCAGTTCTCAAGACCGAATATGTTCTAGACTATTGTGTATTATGAATTGGAAACTATATCGATTTATTCTTTGAGTGTTCTTTTATTCAGAATTGGTGGGTTTTTGGCACAGGTTTGGGCTACTCCCTTGTTTCAGATGGTTTCTTACCAGAATATTATATATGGATTTTTTCTCCCAGTGGTCCTTTGGAATATGAATACATTAAATCTTGTTTTGTCATAATTAAATGGAATATCTGATGGCACGGTGTTTTGTTTACTTTACAGCAAAAGACTGCTCTTACATTGGAGCTTGAGAGGAAAATTGTACAGGACCTGAAGAACATTTATGTACACAAAAGTACCTATTTTCGGAGGTGATACTACTAGAACTTTGAAAGCTCTTCCTTGATAACGGACTCGGATTTTGCAGTAACCTGATAGACTAATTATTAGTTTGCATACTTATGTCCTTTCTTTTTATTTTGTGTTTCTTGCTTACTTTTCTGAGTCCATATGAGTTTTGTACTATAATTTTGTTATTATTGTATGATTTGTTTTGTTTCAACTGAAAACTTCCCCTACTCTTGCTTCCTGTGAGCAGGGGACCCTTTTGTCCATGGCTCCAAGATGGCAGATAGCAGTCCTGGTGTGCAGGAGGTTGCCATGGAGGTGCTTGAGTCTGTTTCTGCCCACACTCACCTCTGCCAGAATCTGCTATGGAAATTTGCTGTGGATGTTTCTTTAGGATATTTCATCAGAACCATCTCTGCATGTTAAGAGGGGTGACTCTGTAGGTGTGATTTGGATCAGAACCCTGCTCTACCTTTGGTTTCTACTCCTTTATCTGTTATTTCTGAATCACCAGAACCTTTGACTTACCCATGCTGCTCGAGAGGCAAAGAATTGCTGCATTTGCTCAAGTCAGAGGAGGCGGTCATTTTACTTGAAAAGATCTACCCACCTGCAGAAAATGCTACTGCTGAAGTTTGACAGTGTGTATAGCCCTGTCAAGAAGTCTCATAGAAACCTGGATCTGCCTTAGCTACTGAGCTGTTATCTGCTGGGGAGACCATCACCACAGTGAGTATGCTTGCTATTTCCCAAACTTCTTCTACTTAGCTGCCTGGGGCCCGGCCCTGGTTCTGAACCTTGGTTGGTTGATGAAGCACTTTGAGATGCGAGTTGGGAGAAACACCCTTCTTCGGGTCAATGGACCTCTAGTTCGTCTCCAATCCGCATGCCATTGTCTCCGATAGCAGTTGTTCCTTCAGCGGCCCTTCTTGTCATTGTTGCTGACCAAGTTTTGGATGGATCTCTCCTGCTGGCTAATCCTTTGGCTTTGCCTGATGATCTTTTGCTGACCCAGAATCGTAGTCTTGCTTTTCCTACTCTGCCAACCACTTCTACAGCTCCTACCCCAGGCACTAGCCTTAAGGCAGTTCCACTTAATGCTATGCCCTGATAGACAAAAATCCTTTTCCTCCCTTTTCTGCTTGCCTGTTTTGCCAGCTAAGAGGCATAATGCAGCTCATCTTCCTATGTGAGAGGTATGGAGGAACCTCCTGACCGTCTCTTTGTAGTCTGGACTTTGCTTAAGGAATCTATGACATTTTTAGCCCAAAATTTATGCTCTTATCCACAGTTCTGGAGAGACTACCTTTGATGTCAGTTTTCAGACTTCTAAGGGTTTGGACAGATTTGGTCTAGAGTCATCACATGCTGAAGAAGTCTGCCTTATAGTCACCCTTCTTAGCCATTCCTCTAATGAAGCCTACTTATAAAACTATTTCCATTCTTTTTTGAAATGAAGGTGTGGACTTGTCGGATGTTCTCTCTGGTTAAAGCTCTGATGCACTGTTCTGGGAACCCTGAGGCTATTCCTGGATTCCAAAGTATCTGGAATGGTGGCTGGAAAGTTAAGGTTTTACTGAAGTCTGATGATTCTGGTGTCCTTCACCTTCAACTTCTTTTTTTGGGTCAGAGATAGGAGGGTTTTGTTTTATCCGGTCAGCAAAGGCCTGTTATAGGTGTAGGAATTCTTCACATTTGAATAGTGTCTGTGACACTGTGAAGTGTAATCTATGTGGGGAATTGGGCAATTTGGGTGCATTCTGTCTAAAATGAATGTCACCGTAACCTCTGTGACGAGCCTGGTCACACTTTTCAGAATTGCTTCTGGGTAGCCCATAATCAGGAACACCATGATGGTGGGGTGAACCAGTATTTCATTATTACCCAGGCCCAAAAGGCTAATTTCATAATAAACTTGTTCCTCTGATCTCCCAGCCACTGCTGGACCCCTCATCTACTGTGCCTCCACCTGTTCCAGAGTGTGCTTGCCTCTGAGTGACCTGTGTAGTGTCAGCTCCCCCATCTGTTTCCCCAGACCTGGTGGTGGCTGGACCCCAAGACTGAGACTCTAGTCTGTGATCCCTGAATGCTCGCCTCCTCCTTGGGAACCTATGCAGGTTGTCAGTCGACATTCTGCACGTTCCAAGCTGAAAGCCACCCACCTCCTTATAAGGCTGTTTGTACTGCCCTCTCAACTTCCAATACCTCATGATGTCTGCAGGAGACTTTGTGGGACTCTGGTGAGGATTCTGATTCCGCCTCTGTTCTGTCTTCCCATCCATAAGGTACTACTGATACTGAGGTTTGCTCTATGGGTAGGAGGAGCCCAAAATGGAAAGCCAGATCTAAACTGAAAGCTGTAACTGGGAAGGAAAAGAAAAATAACGTTGGTTATTTGCCTTCCTGTTTTTTGCTTTTCTTGCCATGGCTTCCCACATCTTTGCTTGTTATCTCTGAATATCAGCAGTATTAAGAGACTTAATAAGCGTAACACTCTTTTCACTTTCCTAGCTTCCTGCCAGGTGCTATAATATTTCTTGCAGGATGTTAGGTTCATGGCCTGCATGAACTGAAACTGACTCAAAGATACTGGCTTGGGCTCTTCATTGGTCAGTGGGTCCGAAAGATGTTCTGGTGTGGGATTTTGGTTCACTCTGTTGCCTTTGTGCTTCTCAAACTTTATGATATTGTCCCTGGTCAGGTGCTGATTCTTGATGCTTTGGTTCACTCAGGTCACTTATCGCCTTATCTGTTTATAAGCCCCGCAACTTAAAACTGCACGGATTGACATTTTTCTCAGATTCAGTCGCCTTTTTGCATACTCTCAAACATATACTTTTGCAGGAGACTTTAACTGTGGGCTTAGCCTTCTGGATAAAGGCTTGCATACTACTACTAGGAAGTAATATTGTGATTCCTGCTCCTTAACTTCCATGATTAGCACTGCGAACTCCATGGATGCTGTCCTGAATTTACAAGACTTCATTCTCCACTTTTTCAAAAGGGTGTCTTGGCAACCAGAATTGACTATGTTTTTCTTTTCCCCATCTGGTTCTTTTCTCAAGTCTCTGTTGATCCTGTTGAATTTTCAGATCAACAGGTTTATTTCTCCTACTTTTGAGGATAACTCCCCAAAGGCCCAGGTATTTTGAAATTTAATATGTCTTTACTTACGGATGATGTTTTTTATGCTCCTTGAGTCAATTTTTAACTGCCAGGAAATCTGTGCTCCTATGTCATGAGAACCCTGTACATTGGTAGGAGGATTCAAAGTTGATCTTCGGCGCACTTCGTGGTATAGCAAGGCTCAAAGCACCTCAGCATACTTGTCATACTTTGCAAGATTGCCAGCACTTACAACTCTTTTGTCCCTTGCTCATACTACTGGTCAAGACCTGAGTGTCATATTCACTCGGTTCAGCAGAATATGTTGGGATATTCTAAACTCAGGCTGCTCACCTTACTGGCAACATAGATTTGACACTAAGGTGTGGCTCATGAAACTTGTCACTTTACCCATAATAAATCACTGGTTGGCAAAAGGCATCACTAGCCTGTTGGACAATTTGGGCACTTTGACAGCTCCTCATGTGATATTATGTGAATTGTGGCTGATTTTTCTTGTACTTTGTTTTCAGAACTCCTTCAGATGTTGGGCTGATCAGACAGTATTTATCTGATGTTTTGATCCCTGATCTTTCTCCACAGGTTCTTACAAGTTTAAGCCGGCCTACTACTTTTACCTGAGGTGCTGGATATTATCCATCATTTGAAGCCTAATGTTGCCCTGGGCCCTGATAGGCTCCTCAATGAATTGTATAAGCTCATGGTGACTCCTGGGGTCGAAATTGGCCCTGCATTTAACACTATGTTGGAATTGGGAGATGTTCCTCTTAACTTTACTAAAGGAACTTTGATTTTTCTACATAAAAGGGGATAAATCTGACTTGCATAATTGGAGACCTATATGCATGCTTAATGCGGATTGCAAGATATTGTCCAAAATTCTGGCTAACAGATTTTTATCTGTGCAGATCTTGTCATTTCCTCTGAGAAAGCTTGTGTTATTCCTCAGAGGAAAATACAGGATCATCTTATTCGGTGTGGGAAATTTTTACCTCTGAGTTTTCTGGTCAATGTTCGGTATGTTATTTTTAGACCAAAAGTCTGCTTTTGACTCCATTTGTCATGATATTTTGCCGGAAATTCTTTTACATTATTGCATTCCTCCTACATTTGTTTATTGCATAAGATCTCTTTATCGGACAGCCACTGTGGTCCCTCTGGTCAATGGGTGGCTGGGTCCTTGGTTCCCATTAAGTGAGGTGTGAGACAAAGGTGCCCTAAACCCCTTCTATATCTCTTTTTATTGACCCCTTATTATGTAAATTAAATACGTCCCTAGTATTCGCTAGATTTCTCATCCTGCTGTTCAGGATACACCTCCTCTTTGACTGACGCTGATGACTTGTGCTTGTTGATCATGGATGCCTCTTCAGTTCAGGAAGCCCTTTCTGAATGCTTTTCCTTTGGCTTGGTCTAGGGGCTAACTTGAATTTGGACAAGTTGCATGCTTTTGCACTGGACCTTTCCTCACAGGCTGTCCCTTTATTGACCCGATTTCTGTTTCCTCCTCCTCTATTTCTCTCTGGGAATTAATTTTGCCCTGGGGATTTATGTCCAGAATTGGAAGGAAAAAGCCAGCTATTGGACATTTCAAGGTTTCTCAATGGAATTGTAGTAAGGTTGGGAAGAAAAAACAGGTGTTTTTGGTGAAAACCTTTCTTCTTCCTATTTTTTATATTTAAGTTATGTTTTTCCTATTCCAAAAAACTTGAAACCCCTCTCTTGAGTTTGTTTTTCAGGTGGTATGGGGTAGTTGTCTTAACCCAATCAAGAGGAAGTTCTTCATCTGCCCATTCTGGAAGGTAGGCTGAACATGGTGAATCTGATTCTTTTTTCTAGTGTGTTTTCATGTCAATTTTATGACCTCTTTGATTAATAGACAATGTGGGTGGGAGTGCTGGTTCTATGGTAATTATGGTTCATGGTTCCATTCTTGGGAATGGAACTCTATCATGGTTCTCTGGGTTCAGAAGTCCTTCAATACCTAAAGGACATGTTCTCCATTTAAAACAATGGAAAATTACTCATCATCAGCTTTTGATGGTTTCTTCATATAAAATATTTTATAGAAATTTACTGGCTTCTGTCTGTCCCTCCCTGACCCCTTCCCTAAATGTGATGCCTTGTATAGGGCTTCCTGAAACTCCTGTTGGTGAATCCTATGATCAATGAACATATGTGGGACTTCCATTGGCTCTCTTGCCATGAGAAGATTAATGTCAGCGTAATCACAAATATAAACAGCTCTCTGACAGGTTCTGCAGTAGAACCGCATGTACTGCCTCCTTGAAACAATTGGCCATTTATTTTTTCAGTGCTCCTTTATTAAAAATTTCTGGACATATTTAGCTGACCAATAGGGGAACCACTTTTCTAGGATTTCTTATGCAAATCATATATATAGCCATGTGTCCTCTGCTTGGGGAAATGGGATTTGAAACTTTGAGTGTTTTATTTGTAATTATCAAATGGAATATTTGGATGTCCCATTGTTTATTTACTTTGCAACAACACCATTGCACTTATGTTGAATTATGCAACAAGATAATTGCTGATGCCTGTGTAGTATATTTGTCGGACAGCTCGTGATCTTTCTACCCTGGGCCTTTCTGGATTATGGAAGCATTTTCCCAGGATCACTGATACAAATGTGTGTTACTTGAACTATGTGGTATTGGTATATTCTTTCTTTTTTATTTCTTTTTGTTGTTGACCCTAGACCTGTAGTACTGACCATTTATTTTATCAGTTTCCTTTGTTCCGATTCTTGTTTTACTTCATTTGTGATTTTCTGGATTGTTCTTTTTGGAACTGTCTCGATTTGTTCTTTAATAAACTTTCACCTGCTCTTTTGATAAGTGCCATGGGATTGTTAACATCCACCTAAACTACCACCAATCCAGGCAGGTGGGACCTCGGTTTAATGTCTCATCCAAAGACAACACCTCAGAGTGCAGCACCCTCTCATGCTGCACCACGGTGTCAGTACTAGGATATTAATCCAAGTGCCAGATGTGGGAACTGAACCCACAGCCCTCTGATCTCCCAGCCTCAGAGGCGAGTGTGCTGCCTACTGAGCCACTGACACTATTCCACATCTATGCCACACTCAACATCTACCTAGTTGTATTTATCTAGACCAAAATAGAGGAATCCTTTTTTACCTGGGGCAACCCAAATACTGTTGTCAATGTGGATCCCTTCACAACTCAACAATCATTGTGATAAAACAATATGTTTTCATTGTGAGGAATTTGTTCTCATGGATAACCTGTGTACTTTGACATAGAAATGTAATTTGTGTGGCAAAGAGGAGCACTCATTCAGAACTTGTCCCAGGGTTGTGCACAACTCCTCTCACTATGTGAATCAAGATTATTACATTAATAAAGCCACAAAGTCCAACTAACAACGCAAGCATTTATAGTCCACCATCTATGACCCACGACTCTGACACTCATGACCAAAACAAGACATATAGACACTGGCACCAAATATATAGAGGTGCCTCAACCTGAACAGAACCAGAGTCCCAAGGATTTAACTCAAACTACAACTTTTATAGCTAATATGCAACACATGCCACCACCACCACCCCCACCACCACCACCACCTGGGAAGGAACGGTTTCAAGTTGTAGAAAAGGAAAAGAAATCAAAGAAAAATATGTTCCTCTCAAGAACCTATCCTGCTGGAAAACAGGTTTAATGCTTTACAAATCTGGAGTGACAGTATGGATGATGAGGACTTTTGGCCCATTATTCACAGAATGAACTGTTCCCTAAATGAGAAGAACCAGTATCACTGAGGACACAGTGAACCAGAAAAATGGGACACAAGATCTGACTACAGAAAGTCATTAAAATTATAAAATAACACATTTACCTCGCTAAAGTTAGCTATCTTAAATGTAAACAGTATTAAGTCAGACTCAAGAGGACCACTACCTTTGCAATATTCCAACAATTCCAGTATGATATTTTTCTTTTCTAGGATACGAGGTTGCACTCTTTAAAAGAAGTATACAAGACACAGACTGGGTAGCTGCAGTATGATTCATACTGGTCTCATTTGTGAGGATCAATGCAGTGGATTAGGATACATTTCAAAACCCTGGAATAATAGTTCAGAAATTGATTGATGTTGGCCCTCGAGGGCTTTGATTTTAGATATTACTTTCAATAGGTTGGCATATAGAATAATTAATATATAAGCACCACAAACAAAAACTTTCAGAACTGAACTGCTAAAACTGATTCCATCACTTTTATATACAACTAAACGAGTTCTGTTTGGGGTGACTTTAACATTAGTTTACTGAAATCAGATAAAGGAATAAAACTACTATAACTTATTGTGATAGTACTTTTTGAACTCTTTATTAAAACAAGCAAGACTAAAAGATGTGCATGCAGAAAAACTGAAAATACCAAAATACACATTTTTAATGGAAATCTGTCAACCCAGACTGATTTCTGGTTTGTGTCTAAACATCTTCCTATTACACAGGTTGCTACCATACCAATAGAATTGTAAGATCATACCATGATAGAAACATAGAAACATAGAAATTGTCGGCAGATAAGGACTGCTAGGGCTCATCTAGTCTGCCCTTAAGCCCTATACATGATTACAGCTTCTGACCCTCCTTCTGCTTTACCTCTATGGTCCACCTAGGAGCAAGATACTGCTAGTAAAGGGACTGTAAGTAGATACAGCTAGTGCAGGGACTCTAGGTAGGCAGACACCAGTAGTGCAGGGACCATAGGCAGGTATGTAACACTGGTGCAGGGACTGTAGGAAGGTAGATATCACTAGTGCAGGGAATGTAAGTAGATACTGCTAGTGCAGGGACTGTAGGTAAGTTGATACCACTAGTGCAGGTTCTGTAGGTAAGTTGATACCTCTAGTGTGGGACTGTAAGTACTGTAGATTGATACTGCTAGTGCATGGACTATAAGTAATTTGATATCACTAGTGCAGGGACTGTATGCAGTGTCATGCAGCATCCCTCGAAGTATGCATCTTTATGAAAGCAGAGAGCCATAGTAGCTGCAGGAGAGGTCAGAGGTATAAATATATTCTTGACCATCAATACATCCAGGACTCCAGTTTGTTAATAGGGATACAAATATAAAATTCTATACCCAGACCTGCAGGATGTGGTATATGGAGATTAGATACAAGTTTATTAAATGACTTCAGATGAAGAAAGAACTAGAAACAATAGTAGAGGATAGGAAATCAGTTTTATTCCTATATTACTCCATAATTACATGGTGGGAGGATAGTAAACACTGTTTAATTGATTTTTTAAAAGCAAAAGCTATCCAAATTGGGAAGAAGAAATACCAAACTTAGTTAGACTTAATACACCAACTTAATGAACTCTTATTACTGCAATTAACACAAAATATTGATTGTATGCCACAGAGTACAGCAGTAAAAAATAAATGTTTCTTTTTCAGTATGACCATCAGAAGACATTAGAACTGGAACAAAGATTTGGGACACAGGGTAAAAAATCCTTTTGAGGGCTGTAGAAACCGAATTACAAAAATAAATATTTCAGAATTAAAGAACAATACTGGGCTAATAATTAAAGATGATAAGGGATTCTAAAAGAAATTGAACAGCAGGTAATAAATCAGTATAGTACAGTCATAGATAGAATGCACGTATGACAGCACTTTTGCAAGCAGCAAATTTATCAAAAATTTTAGGAAGCCAAGATCTACAAGTACCATCCAAAATAACATCATAAGAAACAGAGACAGTAATTACAGACCTAAAAATTGGCGTAGCACCAGGATCAGATGGACTACCAGAGCATTTTGTTAAATATTATAGAAGGTGATGACAAAATAATTAACAACATTGTATAATCTCTTTCTCACAGAAAATCAGATTTCTGACAAGATGTATGAAGACTTACTAATATGTTTAAAACTGCGGAAAATCGAATCTGATGAACTGAGACCAATTACTCTTTAAATATGGATTTTGAAATATTAATAAAAATACTGAGCAAAAGATTAGCTCAAACATTAGAGACCATAATTCATTGTGTGTAGTTTTGTTCAGTCCCAAGGAGATGTATCACAGATGCTTTAATGCTTATAAGAGATTCTTGATAAAGGGAAACACGGATTGCAGATGGTTTCATCATAAGTCTTATGCAATCCAAAGCCTTTGATAGGGTTTATCATGACTTCTTAGGGTTATGTATAAAAGAATACAGATTTCCTATAAAATTCATTCCATGGATTAGACTATATAGTAGATGCATATGTTTTACCTTATGACAGTAGATGGTTAGGTAACAAGTGTAATATTAAAGCAGAAGTGAGACAAGGATGTCCACTGAGCCCCTTACTGTAGATTCTAACAATAGACCTTTAATTAAAATTCTACAACCTCCATAATACAAGGAGTAAGTTATGAACTGAACCTGAAATAAAAGTAGTGGCTTATGTTGATGCTTTGTGTTTATTAGTAAGAATAATGCCTCTGGACACATTGCACATGACCTTATACAAACTGTCTCAAAAATAATTAACATACAAAAAGTCATAGTATAGAAATCAGGAAACTGGAATACTGGATCAGACAATAGCTGGTATCAAAATGGAAACCCAACCCCTTAAAATTCTTGGAATATTTTTGGGCCAGGAAACATGGCATCATACAATTGGAGAAAACAGATTAACATATGAAAACAAAAGTTGCCTGATGAAATACATGGCACATGAGTAAAAGGAAAAAAATGTATTTAATTAAAACATTTTTAATTCCATGTTTTATTTTTAAGTTACATATTCCCTTTACTAAAAGTTTAGAAACATCACTGTATGATTGCTTTTTTCTATATATATGGAGTCATTTGAACCCTGTAAAAGAGGAATTACATATTTGGAAATCAAAAGGATGGAGGGAATGCTAAACCTAATAGGTTTTTTTCCTTAGTATCTTCTTATATATAAATTTAGCACCAGTATTAAAGAAAGAACTAAAGAATGGGTGATATGGGTAACTCCCACATCAACTGAGATAATACCAGAATGGCAGTCCAATGATTTTCTACATAAAACAAAAGAATATTAAAAATGGGGACAGCCATCCACACATTAAAACAGTATTCCAGAAACAGATGTATAGGGAGATACTGCAACACAATTTTGAATCACCTTATTCAATCTATACATGCACAGAACAAAACATGATAGAATCTTTGTTGTCAGATACTAGAATCCTCCTCAAAAAAAAAAAAAGAAATGTGGGACATAATTTGGCTAGTGTGCATGGCAAGGTAAATGTGAAGGGAAATCATAAACATAAGGAAATACACTATAAGTACAGTCCAAAACATCTTGTACAACAATGGTTGAGACAGTGGATCATTTATTTATGGAATGCCCTGTATTATGGAGTTCAGGGATCAAACTTCTGTTACATAGAACACATGTATTTTCGTATAACTGACCCCAAAAATTTTATATATAGGGATCTGTTCACACACATACAGTACATATAATCAGAGTAGTATGAGAATAGTGATGGCTTGTTTTAAATATTGAGAATGGCAAATTATGTATAAATTAGTACTGCAACAATAATAAATAAAGAAACATTATTACATCTAATACTAAATGAACTAATTCAAATACAGGAGACAGCATTCCAGAAGGTGGGAAAGGAACTATGGTCAGATAGGTTGGGAACTCTAAACTGGCTAAATTAAGAAAAAAGATATTCCCTTTTTCAGATTGTTTAGTATATAAAGCCGTTTTCATAGATGATTGTAGCTTCTTTTCAGTTTTGCTTTATTTTAGGTTATGAATGAAATAACGCTTTGACATCAGTTGCTTTATAAATTGTGTTTGTAAATATGCATCAAAAGATGTTTCAATGAAAATTCCCTACTCTTCCTTTGGAGGTGCTTTTGATCATCTTAGCCAAAATTACCAACCCTGGCCTAGAAGGAGAAAGTATGCTGAATGATGGTGCAGCTCAGGAATTGACCTCCCCTTGCTTCTGGTATTTTGAGGTCACTGTTGTGGATTCTGAAGAGACTGAAGCTTGGTGAAGGGAACTTCTATGGAAATTGCTGAGGCTGTGAATGAGGAATGAAGAGAATGGCTCACCTGTGTACCTGCTGATACAGAGCTGGACCGTACAGAATCTGATGTAACTGTCTTCACTGCAGCTTCAGTCACTGGAGTTTTGAAATGTCCTTGGAAGAAAGCTTTCCTGATGATGCTGCCGGCCCAAGATTGTTCTGACTGAAGCTATGACCAAGAGGAAAATACATCTTTCCAGTTGCTAGAAGAAGAAAACATAGCCTATGGGCAACCTGCTCAGCATTCCATGAAAGCTGCTGCTGTGAATCCACTGTCAGCACAGGGATGACAACATCGGTATCAAGGAAAGCACCTGTTAAGCTTCCATGTAAATGAGTAAGCAGCTGAGCATTAGACGTGGATAACAGAGCAGATTGCAATCTGCAAAACACAGAGGAAGTAAAGGAACCCACACTGAGTGCAACTCAAGTTTTGCATGTTTCTGCATGGACATGCTCTGCTGATGACTTGAGCTGGCTGCCTGGGAAACCACAATTGGTGGCAGAGATCAGGCATAAGTAGCTTCCCCAAAGGTAAGAGCACAGCTAAATAATCCCACTGTCTGTAATGTAAGTGATGTTTCCTCTGAGATTGGGCCCTGTTCACCCCAGCCACAGACTTCTGTTGAGCTTTCTGCTGACTGTTTAGCCCCACACTCAGTCTCCACTGTGTCAATGAAAATCAGTGTAATTTATGTGACATAAGTGGACATGCCTATCTCAGCTGTCTCTGGGCTGCTCATAATCAGTATGTGCAGGATGATGTCCTTGAGAAAATCTGTATGTTACCATGGCACATAAAAGTACTAAACAACAATTTACACCCTCATTTTACCAGAAGAGACTGTGGCTGACTTATATGCCCCACTACAGAGCCAGTGTATTTGCAATTGTCTCCAGAATAGAGGTTCAGTTGAAGGAAACTGCTTCCAGATCTAAGAACCAGTCCCTTACTCCCACCCATGCTGAACCATCAGCTGTACAAGGGCTATTGTTTCAGTTAGCCGGACAGACTTTGGCCCTCAAGACATGGAGGTCATTACAGAAGCAATTCTCTTGGACAGAACAGAGTTGCTATAGAAGCAAACAGAAAATATACACCCCCTCATCCACAGCCAACATATAAAAGCTAACAGTGGTTACTCAGAGGCATAAGAATTGACTTAGCCAAAATCAAAAGTCCAAAGAAAGAACTGGTCCCTTTGACTAAGGGTATAAAGCCTTGCAACTGTCAACAGAATGGGGGAAACTGAGGAGGACTCTGATGTGTTGTTGGTGGCTTCCTCTTAGCTGGACCCTTCCTTAGACACAGATGGCCTAGCATCTGAGACTTCAGGTAATAGCAACAGGAAAGCCAGATACAAGATGGAGCAGAGCAAGAAGAAATTGTTAACTTATGGCTTGGGAATGTATTCCTACAGTTTGTTAAGTGACATGGCATTTGACTTGTATATTTCTTAGCATCTGTTAATGTTAATAGATTGACAAATTTCAAGAGATGGTTAACAGCCTTTTCTTCTTTGAAATCCAGAAGTGGATGTCATTTTACAGGCCACCAGGGTTCAGACCTTGTCTGAGGTGTCTCAAACCCAGAAAGCATGGTTTAAGTGTCCCTCATTAAGGATGCTGTGATTAGAACTCTGCACTGGGGTAGGAATGTTGTTTAATTCCCCTGACCTTGAAGTCTTACTACTTCTTGACTTCAGTCCCAGAAGGGCACTATTACTTAATGCCAAGATAAAAGATACTGCAGTTGGGGCAAGTGAGAACTGTGAGGTGGATGGCAGCATAAGTAAGCAGGTTTATGCCACCTGCTGCATACTTATTAACATCTTCTGGCAAACATCATTGAATTGTACCAAACCAGTATCAAACAATTCTAAAATATCCAGCTTAAGGAAATTCTGAGGCTTGTGTCAAAATTCAGCATCATTCCTAAGATATCATGGGCAGAAGTTGGCACTGTGTGAAACAGGTGGAAGATGGCAGTGGCACCTATACCCTTGTCAGACACAACGGAGATAAAGATGTTTCTTCAACAAGTTCTCAAATAAATCTCAGGATTAAAGAGCTTAGTGACCACACTTGAAGAAAAGGTCCAGAAGTTGCAAAATAAATCCAGAGATACTGAGACCTACTTCTTATATAGATGACAAGGATGCCCACCATAAGGCATAGGTCCAAGAACTCCAGGGCCTAGTTAGCTTGTTGTGGCTATGGACTGAGAACTCTGAAAACCATATCTGCAGGAACTGTCTTAGGTTTATTGGGTTCCCTGAGGAGCTGAACACAGTGATGTAACTGTTTTATGAAGTGAGCAACCAGTCCTACTCCAGCACTCCTAGAAACCTGCTCTTGAAATTGACAAGGCAAACCAGACTCTTGGCCAAATGCCCAAAGCTGAGGAGAGACCTGACCCATTAGTGCTGAATTCCTCAGGTTTCCAGACAAAGAGAAAATGGTGGCACTGGTGAGAGACAGAGACTGCTCAGCTGGCAGGATCACAGGATATACATATTCATAGACTACTCAACTGAACTGGACATAAAAAGAAAACTATCATGAGGTAAAGAAAGTACTGCAGGAGGTGGGGATCCTGTAAAAGCTGCAGTACATGGGCAAGCTGAGCATCAAGAGGAATGGAGTCCCCCCATGTTCCATTCAGTGGAAGAGGCAAGCCACTATGTGGCCAAGAACTGGCCAGATAAGCTTCCCATCTGCAGCAATAAGGGGATGGAAGGGCCAACAGAATTGGCTAGGACAGCACAAGCAGACTCGGCCTTACAGCACCCTGATGCTACAGGAGGAGAACCACCAAGCAACCATATGGACTGGTGAAGTACCAAGGCAAGGCACTCGGGTCATGGGGAAGACAGAGACAAGCAACAGCCAGGAACGTTGAACCTGGGATTGCAGGGCAGAGACTGGAGCAGAGCTTGAGGAAGAGCGGCAGCAAGCTTCAATTCTGCAGGTGAACCAGCTCCTAAACATACAGTAGAGCTGTGTGAAAAAAACTTTCACTAGTAAAATTTGCATTAAAACCTGGACTTTCACTTCCATGAAAGTTCAGAAATCATTTGCCAACTTTTGTGGAAATTCTGACTTAGAATGGCAGAATAAATTTGGATTAATGCATTAAAATGCAGAACAAAATTCCACAGAACTGATCACTGTCAGAAGTCAGTTCAGCAGAATTTCTTTTTAGTTGAATGCATTAATCCACAATCCTCTAATCATTATGCAGTTCAATGAGTCACTGAACTGTGGAATAGATGTATGAAATTTATATTACCAATCCATATTTATGTATGTTTCCCTGGTGTTTGGTGGTACCCCATCCTCCACTCATTAGCCCTATATTGATTTCATGTTTTCCTGGTGTCTAATGGCGCCTCCCACCCTCCATTGCTGTCCCATATTTAGTTAATGCTTCCTATTGTCTAGTGGCACCCCACATCCTCTAGTCACCTGCCCTTATTTGCTAAAGTGCCTCAGGTGCCTATCAACTGCCGCTTGCTCCCATTTCCATAGTCTTTACATCACACACATCCTGATGAGTTTTCTGTTTCCTGACTGCAAGTATGCGATATAAAGACTAAGTAAAGGGAGCAAGCACATGATTGACAGACACTTGAGATTCATCAGCAAATGTGAGCTTGATTACTGGAGGGTGGGGGTGTACTAGACACCAGGAAAACATTAAATTAATACAGAGCCAGCGATTAGAGGATGAGGGATCATCATACAACAGGAACAATAAATTAATACAGGGCTGGCAATTAGAGGATGGAGGTGTCAACAGACACTAGGGAAATATTAAATTAATACAAGGCAGATGACATGGGGGTGCCACTTGACTCCATGGAAGCATGAACTAAATATGGGGCTGGTGATTTGAGGGTGGGGTGCCACTAGACACCAGGAAACATCAAATTAATACAAGACCAGTAATCAGAGGGTGGATGTTCCAATAGACACTAGGAAACATTAACTAAATACGGGCCAGCAATCAAAGGATGGTAGGTGCCACTGGACACCAGGTAAAGTGTTTTTATTCACTAGGATGGTACAGAACTGAACTGCAGAAAAATGACATGTATCGTGGATTGTTTGGTTTCCACTGTTCATGTGTATTATTCAAGAGTTAAGCAATAACATTTGCAGAACAGGGTGAAAATTCTCCAAACACATTTGGAAGATTTCTGATTTCACCAATCGTTCTGAAAATTCCACAAAAGTTGTGAACGTTCATGACAGTTCCACTAAAGTGGAATTTGTAACTTTTGGCCAGTTCTGCATTCCAGGAACCCAGGTTCTTGCCGCTGGCAATTCCACTCCTGGATTTTCCTGTTAAATCTGCTGCAGCCCCCTCACAGAAGTCACAAAAGAAACAAGAGACTGACTAAAATTTGGGCTAAAAGAGCAGTGCCCAACTTCAGAAGAGGGGTACCAGCGGGAAGGGAAACTTCATGGCAGAACAGTAATGCATGGCCAGGCACCTAAACCTAAACTGAATCCCTGGTGCAACATACAAAGCTCTCCCAATATCACAGACTCTCAAGTAGAATTTTCTCTTTTATGGCCATGGCATTTGACTGAACTCTGCAATGTTACACTTTATGGTAACTTGAGTAAAGGCTAGGGTGAGCAAAATTGCCATTGTCCGCTCTGCAGAACTTCCAAGGAAATTTAGGGACTTTTTCTGGAAGGTTTCAAACTCCGTTGATGGCAGGTGGAAAACTTCCGAATGTTACCAGGTGAAATTTCACCTGCAAATGAAGAAAATAAGTCCTGAGGTTTAGTGGTCCCCCACCACCTATCCCACATGTAAAAAATTATCCTGGTGACTAGTGGCCCTCTCCTCCACCCTGCAATCCATCCATCATAGAAATGTACAGTAACCCCCCACCCATATCTCATTATCCTGTCCTGTTAAAAAAATTCTGGTGGTATAGTGTTTTTTTTTTATTTTAACCCCCATCCCAATTCCAGTCCCAAATCCCTGGTGATCAGTGCCCCCACAGTATCCCCAGCAGCCAGGTGTCCAATGCCACAAACCCCAACAGCAGTGGACCAGCACACCCCTCCTCTCTCTCCTCCATGGCTGGCCCACCAACTGAGATGTCATGAATGGTGAATGCATACCACTCATACATTGACAGCTCAGTCAGTGGCTGGCTGTGGAGGAGAGAGAAGGCTGTGCCAGTCTGCCACTGCCAGGGTTTATGATGGGTGGAGCGGGTTAGGGACACTTGGTTGCTGGGGATGCTGGTGGGGGCACCTGAATCACCAGGGAATGGGATTTGGGACTGGGGATTAGGAGGGGTTTAAATTAAAAGAAACAAAACCACTAGACCAGCAGAGATTTTTTAACTGGACAGACAGTGGAGATAGGGATGGGGGGTTACTGTACATTTCATGGCGGGCAGATTATCAGGTGAAGGGAGGGACCACTAGCCATCATGGATCATTTTTACATGTGGGGCTGGTGGGGAGGGACCACACACTAGACACCAGGGCTTTTTGGGGACAATTTAACAAATAAAAGAGCAGCGATCTTAGGCAGAAGTTCTGCGGAGTTCAGAAATCAACTTCTAACTTCCCATGAGCGAAGTCTGACTTTCGTTTGAATTCTGCCCACAAAAGATTTTTTTCACCCACCCCTAGTAAAGGTATATTTGATGATTTTCATAGCTAGGTTGATGCTTGATCTTTCATTTCCCTCTCCCCACCTGTCACTGTAGCAAATAATCTACTCTCTTCTTGAATACTCAGTATACTTCAGATACCACTACTGACATGCCAATATGACCTGTCACCACAGAAGCAGGGAACAGAGGTTGGTGAGGTGGGTGGGCTGGGAACTAGGTCAGGCCTTTAGTCTCACTGCAATAACCTCTGAAACTGACATAGTAGCTAGACTACACTGGGTGAGTGCACTGCAAGTATGGGTGGTGGTGCAATGGGCCTCTGATTTGCCTACTGAGTCCCGCCCCTCACCCTCCCGTAATATACTAGTGCTGTGAACAGGGCAGGGGAAAGCAAAACTCCTTTCTGCCATATAACTCTGTGCTCTTCTGTGAAAGTAGCCACAGGAGGTGTGTAAGAGGGAAGAGTAGGAACAATCCAGAGACAGCTGCTTTTACTAATAACAGTTTGAAGATACTGGAGCAAATTACAGGCTGCTACTCCACTCCACACCACATTATTCACTTCCTGACAGAGAGTCAGTTATTGGACTCCTCCCTTTAGTATGTCAGTCACACTGTGAACACTCCATCCTCCTCCTGCTGATGTATTAAGTCCTGGCTGTGTTCCCGAGGCAGACTGGCACTCAGACGACTATGCTGGCAAGTGGAGAGGCAGTTTGGTTACCTGGGAGAAGTGGGTGCATAGAACAGTGCAGTCTTCTGTAAATGTAATGGTGCACACTTAGCACAATCCTGTCCCCCATGTTCAGCCTAGTCTACTGTCTACTGTTGCCTGATACCCCAGCCTATATGCTTCAGGCATCCACCTCCCCCACCCCAACTTTTTTTTGAGAAGTGGTGAGCTGAATAATATGGCAATGACATGCACCCGAGTAGGAAGGGCACCAGAGATAAAGGTGTGTCACAGGGAGGGAAATAAATGTTCAGAGGTGGACTGTGTTAGGTCATCATAAAGGTGACAGCATTATGGAACCAGTTGTGTGTGGTGGAGCTGCAGGATAGGGATACCTAAAAATATTCTTCAGCCAGGGACAGGCCCTCAGTTTCTTGTCAACCCCACTCCACCCCTTTCCCAGAATTCCTAACACTTCCTAACACTCTAATCACAGGTGTGTGCAGCAAGATTGTGCCTGACCCTAGCAGGATTGGGCTCTGCAGAGATGTGAAAGGGAGGTAATCTGCATCATGCAGCATGATATTGCTTGTGGTGACCCCCATTTTACGTATCTGAAGGCTGTGGGCTCTGAAGTGGTCGGCCACTTCCTCACCCTTCCCTTTGCGCCGGATGTCCTCCTCAGGCATATTACAGCTGGGTTGCCCTTGGCAGCAGCAACATCATTCCTCCCATTCATCACAGCCAGTTGGAGCCCATACGTCATTGGATGGCCAAATTGAGAAAGGTACAATGGAGGTGCTGGGGTATTGAAAGGTGAGCAGTCCTCTGGAATCTGTAGGAGTGACTGGAATTCTGGGCCAGCCCACCTGTTACTCAGCCATGCCATCAACCTCTAGTCACAGGAGGGTTCTCACATTCCCCTCACTATTGGTCTGTTCGGGATGTTGACAACTTCACCAACATACCACCCACACACAGACAGTGACATCTGGGTTGGAGATGGCCATTTTGAAGAACAACACAATCATTGGTATACAGTACAGTGGTGGGGTGGTACTGTCCAGGCTGTGCAGCCTGATCAACTCTACAGGTGGGATGTGCAGACATGAGAGGGTGGTCACTTTGGCTGCCTCTACCCTCACATGGCTCCTGTCCTCCACCTCCAAGAAAGAGTTTTGAACATTACAATACTGAGTACAATAGTTGGTTTATAGTTCTTATTGGCTTACTAATTTTTTCTTGTTTCCATTATATGGCTTACTTACAACCTATCCAGGCAGCTAACCTGGAATTCTACCAAAAGCATACAGCACTTAAGGGATATCTGATGCATACCCACAGGACAGACAGTAGTTCTATTACCCCTTCAATTGGTAAGTGCATATGGAAAGTATTTAGTCATTGTTACTCTAAAGTTCTGGGCACTATGTGAAAAGACACCATCCATTGGTCAACCCCTCTACTTTATATTGGTCCATAAATATGGAGGAACTCCTATTAAATGGCTACAGTAAAATCTTAAGGGTATACACCCCACCTCAAAAGGAGAATGGTGTTAGATCACCTCAGAAAGGAGGGCTAGGGATAGACATTATCCAAAAGAGCCATCGCATACAGGCCAAGTCTACTAAACTGAAATCTGGATTGGCATCTCAGGTGTTTGCCAGCTCCTTCAACTCAAAAAGCAGTGGGGTAGCAATACTGGTACACAAGAATGTCCCTTCATGGTAGAATGTGTGGTGAATGACCCCAAAGGCAGATATGTCATAGCAAGAGGTTTCCCACATAACCAGTAGGTCACTCTATGCAACATCTATGGGGCCAATCAGTCTGATATCACATTCTACACAGGTTTGGCATGCATCCTCAAGATGCATCAGAATGGTCACCTCATGTTAGGCAGGGATGCTAATACAGTGCTCAGTAACTTTCTAGGTAGAAGGAGAGCATCCAACACTCCCTGGGCACCAACCTTACAAGCTCGGAGGACCTAACAAAAGACCTGTACCTCACAGACATATGGTGTCTTGTTTACCTCAAAGGACGAGACTACACCTTCTATTCCATGGCCCACCACACTTATTCCAGGACAGACACCTGGCTAACCCCATGAAAATAGGTACCAGATATGGCAGAAGCCTTTATTGGTACAATAATCATCTTGGATCATGCCATACCTTCTTTCACATGGGTACCTCTAAGGGACACTGCCTCATCCTGACAGCGGTGGTGGTTTAACACCTCCTATCTCAAGTAGCCACACTTCTGCAAGTTACTAGAAGGTGATATCACAGACTTTCTAGAAACAAACCATCCTAAATACACATCTGCAGCTGTACACTTGGATGCCATAAATGTCTTTCTCAAGGGCAAATCCAATTTTTTAATCCAATAATTTAACCAGGAGTGGCACACTAAGCTGAAAGCTTGTTTACAGGTGCTACCTGGGAGCACAGGGAAGTTAAGTGACTTGCTTAGGGTCACACAGTATGCAAGTGGGGCTGAGGGATTCAAACCCAGGTTTCAGATCTGCAGCTCAAAGCCTTAAACTACTGCACTATACTGCCTCCCTGCAGATGCATTGGTTATGCCTCAAACCTCAAGAAGACTAAAAGTAAGGATCTACTGAACCAGCTGCAGAAGTTTAAAAAAGCTAGAGGAAAATACAGAGCAAAGTGACTCACCCCATTGCCTCACTGGTGGAAATCACTGGCACCTGATACAAGGTTAATATGCACCTACACCAGAAGGTTGAGTGTATTTTGTTCTCAGTCAGGAGAATTATGGAGGCAGGTGTGAAATCTGGACACCTACCTGCATATCCATTGAAATGACAGAAGTCCAGGATCATAGCTACTGCAACACACAGAGGAGGTAAACTAGCAAATCCTGAAGGACATCAAAGATGCCTCTAGAAATTTCTGTCAGCGACTGTATGTGCAAGAAGTATTCCTGACTGAGGATAAGCTGTCCACCTTTATGCCCCCTGCAACAGCCCACCCTTGCCTTAGCCCTCAGAGATGGTATGGATGAGACTCCTCTCTCAGTGAGCTGGAACAGGCACTGCATTCTATGCAAGCTTGAATGCCCCAGAGGGGTTGGATTCCTGTTAGAGTCTCTCTATGCTTTTTGCTCAGGGAGGCTGAACATACCAAACTTCACCCTGAAGCATATGGTACACATTCTATCCCAATTCTTCCAGGCCTCCCCTGCCCGTGGGTCTAAATCTGCAGCTAAAATGGGTCTCCTGTGAGATGCATGTAGTGAGTGAGAACCTTTAAAATCTGGTGATTTGGGAGAAATTACCCTGGGGTTGGTGAGGCATCTGACACTGACCTCTCTTGCACAGACTTGGGCATGCTGCACCAAACTGATGAGGTGGTCTCCCTCCAATCCTTGGCTTTTCTTCTCTGGAGAAACCCTGTACTCCAAATAAGGGAAGGCCCTGTGGCCAGGGTCAGCTAGGCCAGCAAGGGTGCTTCACCTAGGCCATATTATATATTCATGGTCTAACCACCTGAAGTCGTAGTCAGCTCCAGACAGATTTTGGCCTAGATCAAAGTCAGCACTGGCAATATCTGCAGCTTTGGAATGCTTTGGTTGGCGTATCTGGGCCATAGATTCAGAAGCAAAGGCCCAAATGGTCTAGACAAACTACTTCTCAGTGTTACTGGCAAATCCCCCAAAGCCAGTGCACTCTACAAAGCCCTGAGGGAACAGGGTATGGACCCATGAGGTTGCTATGTAGGAAATGGAGCATGGAGCTCAGAACAGATATCACTAGAGACAGAGATGGAACAGATTCTTGCAGGCTCTTAGGCAGGCAACCAGGGATATGATGAGTCAATTCACCCAATACAGAATCTTGCACCGATGGCATAGGATCCCAGCTCCATAAGTGAGGGCTATTGGAGACTGACCAGTGCTGGAGATGTGTGCAGGCAGTGGGTAGCATAGCTCTCATCATCTGGTCATATACTGGACTGGCATCCTATTGGAAGGAGACTGAGCAAGCGTGCTTGACTTTCTTAGGTAGAACTCTTATGCTCACCTCTTTGCTAGTGATGCTCAGTCTCTCAGAGGACTCTGGCCTTGACACTAGGGACTCAACCAAGAGACAACTATGGGTAAAGAATGCCCTAATTATAGCCAAAGGTCTGACACTTATGATGGCTTTATCCACTTCTCAGATATTGGTATGTTGTACATTCAATTGTCTCTTGAAAGTATCAGTTCATGTGAAACTGACAACTGCTGTTAAAGGAAAACACTCATTATCATAATCCTCCACCCTGAAAGCTCTACTCCCTGATTAAGTATTTTGCATAGTAAAAAAACAATTTTCAGCAGTTTACTTACTTTATTTTACTTTTATAGTCCTGATCACCAAACATGGTGGATGCTGTGCAGTTCCATTTTCATGTAACGGTGTGGTGCCGCACCGCTATATGAAATGGAACTGCAGCATCCACCATGTTTACAAATGCAGATTTTACAAAATTAAAATAAAGTAAACTGCAGAAATGTTATTATTATTTTTTTTTACTTTGTGAAAAGCTTAATCAGATGGTAGTGCTCTGGGGGTTCCTTTCTTTGTTGGTTATTTTAGGCACGTATATTGCTAGGTTTTGATCTTTTATCTCCCTTTAATTGTATCCTTTATGATTTCAGCAGTGATGTAACTGTATTTTTTGTTTTAATTTTTTCACACTGATTTGTACATGTGATGTTTATTTGAAATTGTTTCTTTCTAGTTTTGATCTCAATAAAAATCCCCTTACTTTTCCTCAATAATTGCCATGGGATCTTTAGCTTCGACATAGACAGTGACCAGGGTTGGGTAGAAGGAACCTCAGTTTAATGGAGAACTATGGGCATACGGTTAAATATATTGCAAGCAGGAGCAAGGGTTATGGGAAGCTGATCACATGTAGCTGGTCACATATAGTGCCATTGGAATAAACTTACCAGGGTAAACATGGAGCCCCCTCCCAGCATTTAAATCAGTGGTCAGCACACAGGCAGACATTTCAAGTGCTGCAGCCAACTGTCTCAAAAATCATGCTCAGTAAGAGTGGTAAATCCATAAGACAGTGACAAGATCATGGCCGTCATCACATAGTGCTCTGTGTACAGAGATGTGCAACTATATTATATCACACCCTTCACTATGCTGGCCACATCTAAGCACAACGTATGTGTTTTATATCAACTTACAGTAATGGAAGTTGGGCTTAGATGTGGTCAATGAACCAGAGGGCATGATATAATATAGACTGCCAGCCTCCATATAAAGAGCAGTGCCTAATGAGGGACATAGCAGTGTCATTGCCTCCCAGGATTACCACTGTTATTGTTTGAAATTTTGCAGGAATGGACAGCAGCAATGGAAATGGCTGCCTGCATACTGGCCACTGCCTTAGATCTTGGGGCTCCATCTTCATAGTATTAAGTTTATTCAAATGTCTCCATATGCAAGCATGTTTCTCTTAAAACCTGCCCAAATTTAGAGCATAATTCTCCTCTGGCCCACCAATGCAGTGGTAGAACTACCATTTGCAGTACTAAATTCCAGGCTAGGAAGGGAACTTGGGGCATCAGACAGTCAACCACAGAGAGGAAGGCTGAGCATCTGAAGAACTGCTCTCCACTGGGAGGTGCAGAGTCCAGCGAATGCCTGGACCCAAGCAGAACCTGAGGCAAAGGCAGTTTGAGACTGCAAGACACCATAGCAGTAATTACATATGATGTGCAGCATGACAACATTACATGATACACCATCACAAAAAGAAAAAAATGGAAGAGAAAATGCCATCCAGCAGGATGACACTAAACTCCCACAGTCTAAACATTTGATTGTCTGGGCCAGCCCAGTTGAACCTGATCCTGCTTTACAGAAGAGGTTTAGGTTCAAATTGTGATTCAGGACTGCCAACCTGTGCAGCGGTAGTGCTACCATTTGTGATGCTGGTGACCTGGGTTTGGGAGCAAGTCTGGAGAGCTGGGGGTCGGCCAGGGAAGGAGGATTGAGTGCCCTAGGTGTGCTCTACTCCTCTGCGGAGGGAGGTAAGGATGCCACTCCTGCTGCAATGCCACCATCTGGGTGCACACAGGTGGAAGTGCAGTGAGGGTTGCCTCTTGGGAGGAGGAAGCTGGCTGGGTTCATAGTGGTATCACATCTTAGTGTGCGCATGTCTCCACGGACCCCCTCGGGTGCCAATGTCCTTGGGACATGGGGAAAAACTGAGAAATGGACTCACAGTTCACCTGGTTACAGGGATGGCAGGGTGTGGTGCAGTCCTGGGTCAGTCAGAGGCCTGACACAAGGTGTAAGTGGGGAGTCCTCCTCCTGACTTCCCACCTGGGGAAAAACTAAGGCAGGATGGGAGAGAAGTACCAGGCCCAGAGTTTGTGCCCCTCCACCATGGTAGTCCCCAAGTGAACTATGGTGATTAGGGGCATGAGCAAAAACAAAAAATGTTGTTCAGGTGTTGCCAGAGCCCCCCAAGGAACACCTAATGGTTGAAGCACAGGGCATCTGGTTTGGGGGTGTTCACCTTACCCTTTATGGACTTTCATTAGATTTAAGAATTATATTTTTGCAGAAATTTATTTCTGCATCCCTTTGTTTTGGAGTGCAACTCTATACAGTGGAGACATTCAAATTGGTTGGCTAACTGAGATTGCACTCCACCTGGATTTGGTACAGTGTGAGTGACTTTATTTCTTTGACTGTGCTTCCCTCCTCTTTTCAAAACATGCCTGATCATCATACACTATACCTGGCAGCACCTTTTCTAACCTGCTTGCCAATATTTTGGCATGTATTTTAAAGTCTGTGTACCTGTTTAATTCTTAAGTTTCTGGCCAACTCCTGGTTGGTTAAAGATGTTTTGGTAATGTGAACATGCAGATCTCCCACTTGCACAGTGTTGAGGTGTCTGCACAGGCAGAAGAACCTGCCTGAATATGCTCTGATTCAGGACTGTGTGGTGAGGTGGAACTCAACCTACTATATGCTTGAGCAATTCATGGAACAGATGTTGGAAATTCAAGAGTATTGGCTTCATAATCAGATTGGAGGTGCTGACATACAGTTTTAGCAATAAAGTTGTCTGGATATTTAATAGTGGTACTGCAGGCAACAGGAAATTTCTCTAGAGCTAACACAGAAATTTTAGAAAATATCTGATATGTCAGTGGCTGCACCTGCAGTAGTCATTGCAAGCAACTGGAGAGCTATAGTCTCTCATTGGCTGCTAAAGCCATTTGAAGTGAAAACATGGGATGTCAGTTCAGCCTCATCATGCTTGAGAATGATACTGTGTCAGTTCAGTTCCTGCACAAATTTTACATTGCATTAGTGACTAGTATGTTAAGGGCCTGAGGGTGAATGCTGATGCTAAGAGACTCACAGACTTGCTCTTCAAACTTTGTCTGAAAATAGACCATGCAATATGTTTGGTCATGGTCAGTATGTGTTTCCTCCATATTGGACTTTCAGTTAAAACATAGAAACATAGACTTTGACGGCAGATAAGGACCGCTAGGCCCATCTAGTCTGCCATTTCTACTCTACAGGATAGGCTGCAGATCCTAGTTAACCAACAGCCTATATCTTCCTGCCCCCATAAGAATTGCCTTATGTCTGTCCCATGCATTCTTGAATTCTCCACAGTTTTAGACCTCACAACTTCCTCAGGAAGGCTGTTCCATGCATCCACTACCCTCTCTGTGAAATAATACTTCCTCACATTGCCCTGAACCGCCTCTCCTTCTATCTTTAAATTGTGTCCCTTGTTTTTGCAAGTCTCTTTTCTGAAAGATGCTACCCTCTTGGACTTTGTTGATTCCCTTGAGGTACTTGAAAGTTTCTATCTGTCCCCCTCTCCTTCTTTCCTCAAGGGTATACATGTAAGCTCCTTTAGTCTCTCCTCTACAGGCTTCTCTTGCAGACCCTGCACCATTTTAGTTGCCTCCTCTGGACTGCCTCTATCCTGCCTATGTCCTTATGGAGATGGGGTCTCCAGAACTGGACCCAGTATTCCAGATGGGGTCTCACCAACTGTCTGTACAGAGGGATAACAACTTCCTGTTTTCTGCTGCTGATGCCTCTCCTATACATCCCAGTATACCCCTCGCCTCCCTACTGCCTTCTCACATTGCTTGCTAACCTTAAGTTCTATCTGATATGATTACCCCAGGTCCCTTTCCTGTTTTGTTGTTGTTACTACCTCCCCACCATTGTGTATTCTTCCCTGGTTCTTGTTTCCCAGGTGAATTATTTTGCACTTGTTTGCATGAAAATCAGATGTCCAGCATACTTCCCTGACAGAGATGTGGAGTTTTGGAAGGATGTGCTTCACAGCAAGTTAATTGAGCTACCTTCTCTTTCGAACATCACATACCATAAGAGAGACTGACAATCAATAAACACTGCTTTGGAAGGGTTTGTGAGCTAATGAATCAGATGCAGTAGTTAAGCCTCCCATATAATTGCTGGATCATATGTGATTAATGAATCATATGGCATCTAGCAAGTGATTATCTTCAGCAACTAGAAGATCTTTGAACATCAACATGCTAATCAAGGAATATTTTGTGGATTGCCCAGTCTTGTGTAAAGTGTTTTCCCACTACGTTACTAGCATTCCAGAATGTCTGCATGGCCTGAATTAGGGAGAATGGTAGTATACTATTTCTCCCACCTGTGCTCAAGTATTCAATCAGTGCATGGATCCACAGTGGCAGGCACATTTGTGAGTAACAGAAGGCAAAATATTAACAGTGTCAAAATAATCACATTCTTGAAGGTGAACTTCAACGGCTTTCAACAGTGGCTATATCAGTCAATCAGCCTTGTGCATGATAGTTCAACAATGTTGAGGAATGCAATGTTTCCAGTCACAAGATGGGAGGATGAAATAGATGACAGAGCTGGATAATGGTGAAGTAATTAAACCCTAGTAGTATGATCAGTACTGCTAGTCTCATTGTCAAGATCTAATAGTACCATTCTGCTGTCCTGTTGTCATCACCATTGACTGTTTTATCTGTTGGCACCCTAATCAATTTTTATTTATTGATTGGAAAGCAAGTTTACATAGGCTTCATTTATAATAACATCACAAGTCTAGCGGTATGGTCAGTGTTGCTAGTCTCATCTTCAAGTTCTAATAGTGCCATTTCTGTTGTCATGTTGTCATTGCCACAGACTGTCTTCTCTGTTGGCCACATAATCCATTTTCTTTAATTCATTGTAAAGCAAATTTTCAGAGTCTCATTTACAACTTCATCACACACAGCTGAGAAAATTTCAGTAGGCGTTCACAAACATAGGTAAGGGGAATCAATAGGGTAACAATAAACACACGTGTACCTTGTTCTTTTTGGTACAGTTTCTATTTTTCTCTATGGCCCACCCACAGTATTGATTTTGCTCCTCAAGAAATCTTTGTCAGATGTGCCATCATTTTCTGTTACTTAGGTAATTGTATATGATCCTAGAAGCACAACAGTACTGAGTTATATTACTAGTGCTGAGTGTGTGATGATAACCTTCAGGGTGGGGCATCTGTAAATGATATAGCAGCACAGGATGGTATGGTTTTACTTATAGGACATTTTTTATTTCTTTTCTATTCACATTACTTGCGCTCATTTATATTTTCCATCTATTGCATTTAATACACTTAAATTCTAGAGATTAATGCTAGTGCTAGCCTGCTGACCCTAATGCCCCTCTTTATTGTTTCTCCCTTCATATCCTAAATAATGGTTAATATGTTTGTTTGCTAACTACTCATCTTGCCTTTGAATTGATCAATATCTTATATCATTGCACTGTTACTGAGTGTAATCAGAAAATTTAATTTGCTATATGTGTATTTGAAAAAACTACATTAATGTAAACATTAGGGATAAAGAATACAAAGCAGAAAAGTAAGAATATGAAAAAAACAGGCTTTGGCATCTCAGAAGTGTTCAAAAAATAGTGGGATTGTGTTCCTTGTAGTTTAGAACCCAAATGCCTAACCCTTGATCCTAGCCCCTAATCTCATGACACAAGGACAAGCTGCAGATCCAAGCTTGAAATCCATAGGTCCAACGTTGGAGCTGAGATAACTATGACTCACCACATGGGGCTCACAGAATTAGCCAGGCCCTGTGCAGAGCAGGAGATCATGATTGTCTTATACAGTAACTGTATGCACCAGACTTGTTGCTTGTCCTTGTGTCACCAGGCTAGGTTATGGGGGAGGGGCTGAGCATTAGGGTAGAAAACCCCATGGAATGCCCTACTTTTAATTTGTCAAGACTCTGATACTCTAATCCCTAAGTTTTTTATATCCTTACTTTCTTGGTTTGCATTTTCTAACCTTAACATCTGCATTAATGTATTTTTTTTTTGTGCATTGAATATCATTAGTTTTATGATAATGGAATCATAGTTTCTTTCTTCAGGAACTGTGTGAAAAGAATAAACAAAATATTTGACATATTTTAATTCTGTGTCAACAACCACATTTATCCCCTAGCAGCACAGTCTGTCTGGATGCACACAGGGCCCTGTGGGCCCTGAAGACAGCCAGATACCAACCACCATCATGCTGTGATGTGAAGGCTCTTCATGCCCTGCACCAACACAATAGTCTGCCTAGCTAAGCAAAGAGACCTGTGCACAGGCATACACTAACAACTGTTATGCCAGAATGTTCAGGGCCCTTCAGGTTGTGCATCATCACAATGTGTGCTTGGCATGCACAGGGCCCTGTGGGCTCTGCATACACCCAGATACCAATCACCTTCATGCCAGGATGTAGGCTCTATGTGCATGAACATATTAACCACAGTAATGCTGAAACAGGCAAAGCCCTGTGCCACCACAGTGTATATCTGGCTGTCAGTAGTTCCAATATAGGGCCCTGTGGACAGTAAATAAAAACAAACTAACCTACACAACAAAACCACGATGAGCATATCTTACTGAGCTGATCAAAAACTTCTCACAATTCTTTTCAAAAACACTCATGAAACAAAATACAAGAATTTTTCAATGCCAATGTTTGCTTGCTTGTATTTGCTGTGTATTTTTTATCACTGATAGTACAGAAGCAATAATTAATAAATTAATAAATGAGTTATAATAGTGAAATTGTCATGATTGGGGAATGAAGGGTTCTCACATACTGTTGCCATTTCTTAAATTGAGACTTTGAATTTTTAAAATATTTTTAAAATATTGTTTTGTTTTATTGATCCAACATACAAACACAACAGGTGTCATTTTTGAAATGTGTTCCAAACATTGTTTTGTGGATCAACCACAAAACAGATTTTGGAGGGGATTTGATAATGACAACTACCATGTATTTTTTTTTTTGATGGGGTAAAGAAATGTGGGTTAAAAAGTAAAAATATTGCACGTTATAGGTAAACATTGAAAATGTGAATATTTGTTTATAACTTTGTTTTCTCATTGCATTTTATCCTCAGATGTTCAACATAGACTTTTTATTGCACCACCGTATGAACATGACAGGTTTCATTTATGAAATCTTGTCCAAATGTCATTTTCAGCACAAGTGTGAAAAGACATTTTGGGCAGGATTTGAAAAGGGCACATGTCATGTTTATGATGCTGGTACAAAATGGCTGTGTTAAAAATGTGGTGTCAGAAGCTGGTAAAATAGCAAAGCTAGGAGTAAACATTGAAGAATGTCAATGTTTCTTCATAACTTTGCCTTTCTTTAACATTAGAACCCAAATTTTCAATAAAATTTTCTTAGTATGACCCACCTTATGGACAAGTGGAATATTTTAAATTCCATCCAAACTGTGATATTGTAGAGGAATGTGAAAACATGTTTCAGAGGGAATTTGAAAACTACATCTATCATGTTCATGAGGTGGGGTTAAAAGGCTATGCTGAATATTTGGGACAAAATCGAGAACAAAAGAAAAGTTATGAGAAAACATTAGAGAGGGGCTGACACCTCAAAGAAAACTGAAAACATAATATTTAGGTATATTCAGCTTGCATTCCATATGTGTTCAATAGACTTCTCCTCCCATTACTTATTACTAAGAAATTTGCATGGGAACATGCTCTATATCCCATAGAGTTCATCTGCCTTTTGCTTACTCCCTAGTTCATGTCATAGTCCTCTCTGTGACATCACAACTGCTGCCATGGAGTTGTTGTGATATCACAAGTAAAGCTTTATTACCTTATGTAGGTAGACAGCAACAGAAATAGCTTAACTGTTCAGGAGCAAAGATCCCATTTTCATGCAATGGCATCAGTAATAAATAACAGGATGAAAAATAAAGAACTAATGTGAAATGCAAGTTGACCTGTGTCTAAATAATATATTTTGTTAAAGTTGTCCTAATGGTGTCAGCTGCTCTTTAAAGAATTTAAATGTTGCTTCATAATGTTTCTGTTGGTTTTTTAAGATTTTGTCCCCAAATTTGACTTAGTCTTTTTATTACCACCACCATATGATCAAGACAAGTGGAATTTTTAAAGTCCCATATTAAAGGTGATTTCATGGAGCAAATCAGTAAAACATGTTTTAGAGGGGATTTGAAAATTACATGCCTTGTTCCTAAGATGGAGTAAAAAAAGGATATGGTAAAACATTTTAGGAAAAAATCTAGAAAAAGAGTAACATTTTGAGTAAACATTGATGAATTTCAACATTGCTTCATAACTTTGTTGTTTTTTTTGAGATCTTGACCCTGAAATCTTTACCCACCTTATGATCAAGAAAGGTGACATTTTATAAATCCTGTCCAACACATGATTTCACAGAGTGAATGTGAAAACAAGTGTTTGGGGATTTAAAAAATCTCACCTATTGGATTAATGAGGTGGGATTATAAAAAGTCCTTGTCGAAAATTCAGGGTAAAACATATTAAAATGACAGTTATGAGAAAAGGTGAAAATGCATTAAAAAATATTAACTGAACTTACCTTGTTTTCAACTGCTTCCAAGTGGAGCTGTAAAGAAGCAGGATATTGAAGATGCAGCACTGGACCAGATAGGTAGTACAGGGTGTGTGGTGGGGTGCTGAGAAGGGGGTTGGGGAGTGAGGGCATGGGTGACAGAAGTCATTGCTGGACCATTTTCATGCTGTACAGGTTATGGATGGGGCACAGGGAAGGGTGGGGTGGTGGGCAGAATACTGGGCAGAGGGATTTTTTTATAGACAGGGCATTGGGGGAAGGATCAGGATGTTGACAGGATACTTGGCAGTGGGAGGGTGTTTTATTTTATGGACAGGGCATGGGGAATAATAATAATACCTTTATTTATTAAGCACTCTTCACAAAGTACCAGAGCATTGTATATACATAAAACAACAATTAAAACCATAACATTCTAAAATACATCAATCAATATCTATAAAACACAACTGCAATAGTCAGACATATATTAAGAAACATCTCCAAAGCGAAGTTCAAATAAATACTTTTTAAAGCAGTTTTGAAGCTCTCCACTGTCAAACACTCTGGTACCGACAAGGCACCAAAATCCACAGGGTTGGGGCTACAAAAGAAAATGGCCACAAACCAGAAGTTTTAATCATACCCTGGGAACCTCCAGCAATCCCTTGTCAGTCAAGTGGAGTGGTCGGAGAGGGAATTAAGGATGCAAGAGATCTTGCAGGTAGCTTGGTTCCTGTCCATGTAAGGCTTTGTAAGTCAGTAAACCAACCAAGAAGGTGATCCACCATTGAACTGGCAGCCAGTGCAGTTCATGCAGCACATACATAATATTACTGGATCGAGATGATCTAGACAACAGCCTGGCTGCAGCATTCTGCACCAGCTGGAAGTGGTGGATATCAACCCCGGATACCCTAGGTAAAGGGAGTTAGTACAGTAGTCCAGGCGCGAGGTCATAAAGGTATTGATCAAAGCTGAAGATCACCAGATGGAACTAGGTGCTTGATCCGGGCGATATTTCTCAGATGGTAAAAGAGGACTTTGCACAAACATGAGGAACAGCAATGGGCACTACTTTTGCACCAAGTTTGGCCAGTTTATATGTTGGACTATGGGAAGAACATAATCTATACAAAAATCCTGTATTTAAGAAATGTGCAGTGTTTTAGAAACGATTTATTGATGACTGCCTGATGATCTGGACAGGCACAGGGAAGAATTGATGTATTTTATAATATGATATATAACTTTGATTTGAATTTGAAATTTGTCATGAAGAGAGACAAATCACAAATAGACTTCCTGGACATCACTATCTGTAATGAGGAAGGAAAATTGTTAACAACTATGTTCAGGAAGGACACTGACAGGAATAGCCTGCTGCATTTTACAAGTCTGCATCCAAACCATTGTGAGACAATATTCCAGTTGGCCAAATGTTATGTGTAAAGAGGCTTTGCAGTAATAGTCGGAAGTAGAGAAACACTTGACATTAATGGCTCAGCATTTCGTGGGACAGAGGATATCCAACAGAAGTAGTTAAAAGAGATTGGATACAGCAACAGAAACAAATAGAGAGGAGCTTTTACAGAAAAATTAAGAATACAGAAGAGCAACCAATCACCTTTGACTAAGTTTTGTAACCAAAGTGAGGCAGTTGCAAAATTGTAAAAACACTGGCCTATAGTACAGAACTCAATGGTTTTTAATGATAGAGCTTTAAGAGTTACGATAAAGAGGTGTTAATTTACTTAGATAAATTAGTTCGTAGTTTGCACTAAAAGTCTTTTGAACCTAAGAAAATATGGTTACCCAGTGCCTGAAAGGAAATTACAAATGTGGGCATTGTGCCCAGTGCAATAATACGATAAACTCAGAAGAAATTAAGCACCCTAGAACAGGGAAAAAGTTTAAAATCATGTCATTTATAAATTGTTCAACTGTGCATGTGGTGTACATGTTGACATGTCCCTGTGGGACAGAGTAGGTAGGACAAACTAGTAGAACCTTAAGAGAAAGAATAACAGAACATAAATCTGCAATTAGAACAGGATCGCAAATGAATGCAATGGCTAGACACTATCAGCTTATGAAGCATGGCTCACCTAAGTAGTCTTTGTTTCTCTGGAATTGAGAAAGCAGACCTCAGCGTGAAGAGGGGAAAACATGACAAATAAGTTGTTGCAATGTGAATGTTATTGGATCCATGTTTTAGACACTGTACAGCCTAGAGGCCTAAATGAAGAAATACCATTAGCTAGTTATTTACAACAGTTTTAGGTAGGAGTTTTGAAATCAGCTAATCAAAACAGCTTTGTTTTGCTTGTGAGAAAGGGTGTTTTGAATGTAAATATGTAGGTTTATTATAGATATAAATGTCTTTTAGGATGATGTTTATAGATAAGTATAGTTCTGTATGTTGTTATGGTTTATCTAATTGAAGCATTGTTAAAAAGTGAATGGGCATTTTGTCAACCAATCAAGTTAAACTAGGTGATGAATTATTCATGAAGTAGAGTATGAATGAAGCTCTAGTTAGATGGCCAATCAGCTCTGAGGAAGCCTATCTGGTGAAACATCAGCTGATCTGCACTTTTGTATGTAGCACTACATGCACGCTACCAAGTATGACTGCTGGTCGTTAGTACAATCACGGTGCACTATGTTTTAGTGCCGATGGTGTTGTTTTCTGTAGTTGTATATACCCGGCCACTGCTATGTAATATTAATGCACTTTCTGGTATTTTAAGACACCTTTGCACTTTAATAAAGGAGAAGAAAACCTGGTGATTTGGTAAGCAGTTTTATTATGTTCTCAATGGAAAGCAATGTGCTTATTTGGTTAGTGCTACAGCAAGGAGTATTTTTACTCGGTTCTGTTGTAAAAGAGGAATTAACCACGGTCAACGCCTGAGAATGAAGTGTCAGACCATCATCAAGTATTACCCCCAGATTTTGCACCCATTCAAAGGACAGCAACTGGGCACCCAAGCCAAAGCCCTGAGGGACATCCCATCACCAACCCAACTATCCGGTGACCAGGATCTACTACCAACAACTCAGTCTTGTCAGAATTCAGTTTAGCCAGCTGGTATTCATCCAGTTCTGGATTTCTGCAAGGCAGTTGTTAAACATTGAGAATGCACTATCCTGGTTGGGCACAAAGGACAGGTAGAGCTGTGTATCTGCATAACAGTGAAACCCCAGCCCATACCATCTCACAATGTCTCCTAACAGCAGCATATACACTGTGAACAACACAGGGACAGCCAAGAAACCTGTGGTACTCCACAAAGCAGAGAGAATGACTCAGAGGAATAAATCCAAGACCACTTTCTGTGATCTGCCATTGAGGAAAGAATGGAATCATCTGAGAACAGTACCAGACAGGTCATGGATGACATGCAGGTCTTCCAGCAGCACCCCATGGTCCATGGTGTCAATGCTGATGAGAGATCTAGAAATACCAAGATGGTATAGTGTTTCTATCTCTCACAATCAGGAGTTCCTTGAGTACCCAAACCAGATTGGTCTCGGTGCTATACCTTTATGAAACCGGACTGAGAGTATCGGAAATGTCATGGATGGTAAGATGTTTCTCCAACTGCAGCGCTACAACTTTTCTCAATAATCTTCCCCACAAAGGGAAGATTAGAGCCTGTTCTGTAGTTAGTGGGACAGTCTGGGGTCAAGTAAAGATTTTTAAGAAGGAGTTACCACCACTTCCTTCATGGAGCAAGGAAACTCACCCAACTCCAATGAACACCAGACTATCTCTGCAAGGACTGGCCAATGACATCAATACAGCCTAATAAAAGGTGAGTAGGGCCTGGGACCAAACAACAGCAAGTCGGGCACATACTCCTGAGAAGCCGATAACTTTCACAATTTCCAGCTGTTCAAACTCCATCCAAATTAAACAGAGGTGTAGCTACACCCTGCTGACCACCTCCTCCCCCGTAGAATGACCTAGTGGATCTCAGACCTGATGTCAGCAACCTTATCAGCAAAGAAGTGAGCCCTCACACTTATCATGAGTAAATGCTTCCACAAACTTGCAGACGGGCTGGATTGCACAGTCTGTCCACAGTTTGAAACAGCTGAGCTGGCTGATTCTGAACTGCAGCAATCTCCCTGGACAGGAATTCTGTCTTCTTATGGGAGATTGCTGACTGATAGTCTCTATAATGTTCCATCAGTCTAAGACTGTCAGCATCCTAACCAGATCTCTGCCAGCTCTGTTCTAACCTTCACCCCACTCACCTCAGCTCCCTCAAAGTCCCATCAAACTAAGGGGACTGAGGGTGAAGGGTGAGGGGCAAACACGGACAGGAGCCAAGGCATTCAAAGCCCCCACCACAGCCTGATTATAGGCCTGTAGTAGGTCTCACAGCACCCCGCCTGCACCCTGTAAACCTGATAGGTCCAGTTCAGTCAAAAGACCTCCTGGGGTCACCCCCACAAAGGGTGGTATGACCATCTCCACAGGGGCAGGTCTATAGGGGAGCAAGGAGATTGAACCTTATAGTGTGATGTTCATACCATTCCACCATTTCCACCATCAAGTCAGAAGTCTCCATCCCCAGGAGGAAAATCAGGTCCAATGAGTGACCTTTACTGTGAGTCACAGAGCAACAGCCTGTGTGAAGCCCAACTGAATCATAAGTCAGAGGAAGTCTTGACCAAATTGGGATGTGGCAGGATATTTGGAAGGGGATTTTTATGGACAGGGCATTGGGAAGGATTGGGAGGTACGAGAATATCTGGTAGTGGGAGTTAGTTGTTTTGCATCTCCTCTCTCTGCATAGTGGTGGGGTTGAACTTGGATCTGATCATGATAGCACTCAGCTGCTTACTGGGTGGTGTCATGAGATGAAAAGAATCAAGCAGCTCTGTCATGGAGTGGCTGGCTCCTTTCAACTTCACAAAGTTTCCACCCCACAAGCAGAGAACACTGTCATGCTCAACCTCGCTAATCACTGGGCTGTCACTGTCAAGTCCCCTGAAGCCCTGATTTGAATTGGACTTGACAGTGCCACACCACTAAAAAACCCATTATTGTAACAGTAAGGTTGTTTCACACATATGCAAGCAAGCATTGAAATGCTCATGAAACCATTTCCATACAACACTAAACCTATCCCACAAAATTATTAACCTATTTTTGATATTGTCCTTCTTGCCTCAGCAAATTTTCATATTTTGTTTAAAAGTGAGTATATTTAAAAAAACACATAAAAACGAATTACCCAATTCTACATAAACTCTCAAAACTATGTTATAGTTTAGAATTACACCTTGTTTGAAATAGTTACTAACTAATAATCAGATACCAGCATTTCTTTTTTATTAAAATTTATATTTTTTCAAATAAAAAGAAAAGCATTACATAAACAGCGAAGATATCACAAAGACACCATTATATAAATCAGAGAATAACAATATCTGAAGTAGACTAAAAGCATTAATTGAACTAAAATAGTACAATCTCAATAAGTAAACTTATAGTTATAATACATTCAGGAAAATAAATTGTGGACTAACAGAAAATGGAGTATTCACAAAGAATGCAAATTGCCTTCACCCCATCAAAGTATATAGTTTAAAAAGAAGACTAGGTTGAATTAAAAATATCAGTCTGATTAATCAACATATAGCAAATTATTTCATTCTGAGCTAATGAAGTCATAATGTTAACAACTCAGCTAAAGTTGGCAGAGTTGTTGCTTTTCATTTAGAAAGTAGTAATCTTTTAAGGGCTAATGAAGCAGATAATATTCAGTTAGTCTGTCACTTAGATAAAGTTCCCAGCTGAGAAGAGAGGCCCAAAACATGTAAAGGAGAGAACAGGATTTTCATTCCAGTGACTTTTTCGCAGATTTTGTGGATTCCCCAACAAAGTTAAGCTTTTGAGGACAACTCCAGAGCATGTGCAGTAAACTGGTGTGATGCGTCCCACACTTCCACCAATTTCCTCCAGGACAAAAGCCCATCTTCTCTAGACTTGGGGGAAAGTAATACTGATGCAATATTTTAAATTATGCAGGCCTAGTGGCCCTGAAGGTTGAGGCACTGGATGCCACACCTGTGCCACACCAGTGACCTGTGTTCAGGAATGGATATGGGACATCAGGGGTTGGTTGAGGCAGGGAAGATTGAGTATCTGCAGGACTGCTGTCCTCTCGTGGGGAGAGTGGGTTGTGGACTCTGAGGGTCCAGTGGCTTCCAGTGGAGACTGGGGCACCACAGCCTAGGAGACATGTATCAAGGAGGAGGTGCGTGGGATGCTCTGTGGGTAGGTGCAGAAGCGTGCCTGTTGCATGATGGGAGCCTATTGCATGGCCGCTTTCAGAGGACAAAAGCAGAAAACCCCAATACCTAGATAGGGTGAAGGCAGGAACCATGGACAACATCCACGATCATCGCCAGATCCTTCTGACCAGCCCCTGAATCTCACCTCACCCCAGCCCCTACTAGATTGTAGCTAGAGTGCCAGAGGAGTTGGAAGTCCCACCTTGTGGGACTCAGAGCTGAGGGTTGATCAAGTCAGAGTGTGTAGGAATGAGACTTTCCTTGGATGGGGGTCAGGTCAGAGGACCTCGGGCAGAGTGGGAGAAATGCGGTCAAGTGTGTCCACACTGAAGAGAGGTATAGGGCCAGAGAATGAGGGGCATAAAAAGTCTTTAAAAATTTTTAACTGAACAGTCTGAGGTGCAACAGCAGTTATATTGCCTGATAAGTCTACTGATCTTTTATTTAAATCTTACAGTACATGCTCATTGATAGCTCAGTTGTTAGCCAGCTGTGGGGTGTGCAGAGGGCTGTGCTGCTACCCGGCTTGGAGATGGGGAGCTGGATGGTGGGGGACTGCCACTGGGGTTGAGGGACCACTAGACCACCAGGACTGTCCCTTCAGTGGTTTGGAGACATTATGGATCAAGGCTTTGGGGCTATACTATCAGGGACATTTCTACATGGCTATTGGGGATCAGGGCTGGGGATGGTACACTACTGGAGAAATATTTTCATGCCAATTGGGGATTGGGGCTGTAGGGCGCCACTACAGGGGAATATTTATATGCTAATTGGGAATCGGGGCTGGGGGGTACTACACTACTGGGTAAATGTGTCCATGGCTACTGGGGATCAGGGCTGGTGAATACCTCAGACTACCAGAGCTCAATTTTATTTTACACTGGGGATTGGGGACTGGTGGCTGCCCTAGACTATCAGGGTTCCATTTCATTTTACACTGGGGATCAGGGCTGGGGGGTGCCCTAGACTACCTGGGCTCAATTTCATTTTACACTTGAGGGTTGGGGCTGGGGGCTGTGGGAGCACTGGCCACCATGGACTGCTGTCCATAGTACTCTTGCCAAATGGCTGCCCAGTTCCTTTTGGCACACCTTCACTCATGTTCCCTCTGTTTGGCACAGGACCAAGGTTGCAGCAAACCATGGGACTTTGACACTAGGATCCTACCTTGACGAGAATCAGGTGCGGGTCCCTGGTACATTGGCAATCGGCCCAAGCCACTTTTGGCACAGCTTTCACCAGCTTTTGAGAATCAGGCCCATGGATTACAAATCAGTATGTTAAGCATTAGGGCAATATATGGGTGGACACTCATTGGATCTGGTGTTCCTTCTGGGGATGGGGATATCTGACTTGGTGGTGGAACCGTTGGATGGTCAGACCATCACTACATTAGGTTCAGTTTGAGGCCACCCTGTTAGGTCTGCCCCCATGGAAATGGTTCGATACCACCCTTTGAGGGTGTATCCCCAGAAGACCTGATGGCGGTGTTGGACCTATCAAGCCTACTGATAGATTGCATGGATCCAGGTGATCTGGTACATGCCTATAATAAGGCAGTAACAGGGCTCTGGATTCTATTGCACCAGTTCGTGTTCGTCCTCTTTACCCCGCCCCAGGTATCCTTGGTTTGATGAGACCCATGAGGGAATTGTGAGGAGAGTTGGGCGAAGGCTGGAGAGGCGCTGGCAGAAAGTCCGTCGTGATGATGACAAGCTTAGTTTGATGGACCATTATTTGTCTATCAATCCGCAATCTCTCTAAGAAGGCAGAATTCCTGTCCAGAGAGATAGCGGCTGCACAGAATAGACCGGCTCAGCTCTTTTCGGACTGTGGACAGACTGTGCAATCCAGTCTGTCTTCAACCCAGAAGAGCCTTATCTCAAGAATGGTGTGAGGAGTTTGCTCTCTTCTTTGCAGATAAGGTTGTCAAAATCAGATCGGACATTAAGCTCTTCCCTCTAATGGGAGGGTGGTGTCAGGAGACATCAAACACCCAGTTGGAATGGTCTGACTTCAGCCTTCCCATAATCGAGGATGTTGTGATGATCATTCGAGCACTGGGCGACCGATCTGCTGTGATTTGGACCCCTGGTCCCACGTGCTCTTAGTGGGTTGCGTGGATAAGATTGGCCTAGTCCTAGCTTTGATCGTATGGAAGTCTTTGGAGAGGGGATTTTCCAGATCCCCTTAAAGAGGGCTATAGTTAAGCCTCTATTAAAGAAATCCTCCTTAGACCCATACTGTCTAGCAAATTACAGGCCAGTCTCTAACTTACCCTTTGTGGTAAAGTTATTGAGAAAGTGAGTCGCAGTGCAGTTAGAGGATCATCTGACCAACAGCAATATCTACGATTCGTTCCAGTCTGGATTTAGGAAAAGGCATAGTACCGAGACAGCGCCTCGTACGGGTACTAATGACCTCCTAATGGCAAGAGATCGTGGGACCCAATCCATCTTGGTACTACTTGATCTCTCTGCAGCGTTGACACCGTTGACCATGGTGTGCTGTTGGAGCACTCATGCGTTAGTCTGTGGACTGTCTGGTACGGTCCTCAGATGGTTTCAATCTTACCTTGAGGGTAGGACTCAGAGAGTGGTGTCGAATTTTTTCTCAGCATCATTCTCCTGCCCTGTGGGTACCATGAGGGCTCCATTTAGCACCCATGTTGTTTTCGGTGTATATGCTACCATTGAAGCGATTATTAGATTTGTACGGTTTGGGTTTTCACTGCTATGCAGATGATACCCAGCTATATATGTCTTTTGTGCCCAGTCAGGACGCTGCCTTGTCGGTATTTAATAACTGCCTTGAAGAAATCCAAGACTGGATGAATGGGAGTTGGCTGAGGTTAAACCGGAGAAAATGAGGTGTTGGTTGTGGATAAAAGTCGCTGTGAGGTGGGTCTGCCAGAGGGTTCACCCTCAGGCCTATGGCTTGAGATGTCCAGCTGACGACCTCAGACCAGGTGCGAAATCTTGCGTAATAATTGATGACCATTTGACACTTAAATCCCAGGTGTCAGCGGTCATAAAACTTCCTTTTTCATCTGAGGAATATTGCCAGGGTGAAGCACTTGGTTCCTCCAGAGGACCTTCCAACATTGATCCACACCTTTGTTACCTCCGGCTTGACTATTGTAACTCCCTATACCTAGGGCTATCTAGGGTTGAACTCCGCCCGTCTGCAGCTGGTGCAGAATCACGGCAGCCAGGCTGTTGACTGGAGTTCTAGATCCAGTCACATAGTGCCTGTGCTCATGGGACTGCACTGGCTGCCAGTGTTTTGGCTAATTACCTTCAAGGTCGGTTTGCTGACCTATAAAGCCCTACATGATCTGGGACCTACCTACCTGAAAGAGCTCCTTTGCCCCTATAGTCCCTCTACGCCCCTCAATCCACTGGCGAGGGATTGCTAGAGATTCCCAGAGATGCGGCTTGAAACATCTGGTGCTAGATCATTTAGTTTTATGGTACCTACCCTGTGGAATTCTCTACCTCGCCAGGTGCAAGATTGCCCGACCGTCCTTAGTTTTAAGGAGGCTGAAAACCCACCTTTTAATATAGCTTTTAAGGATTTTTATTAGTTTGACTTATTATATTTATTGTTATATGTATCTGTACAGGCGCTTTGATTTTAAGAAAGCGCCTTTTAAAAATAAAGTGAATTGAATTGAATTGAAATAGAAAGAAAACAGTAATTTATTACCTTATGTTAAAACAGTCATTAAACTAAAGATGTTGTTTTCACGTAAATTGAAAATGTTTCAGAAAATGTAATGGCTTAGAAATATGCAAACTTTTTTAAAAAGACTTTTGGCAATGCAGAGAAACAGGCAGTATTTTGGTTATTTTAGTTTGGAACAGTCTTGACTTTGGATAAGTGAACATTGACACAGTAATATCAAAGGAGGCAATATAGAGTAGTAGCTAAAATTCTGGGCTTTGAACCTGGAGACCTAGGTTTGTGTTAAGAATGATAAACTGTTTTGCATTATTATATTACTGTTACATTAAGAACTACTGATATAGTCCAATGAAATTCTTACACAAGTTTGTGAAAAGAGTAACAAAAATTACATTTATTATACAGGGGCCCAGATATTCAAACTGTGCCCAAAAGTGCATAATAGCAGGAGCAAGCGCAAGTCCATTGCACCCATGCCAAGAGGCACGATATTCAAAAACTGAGCCGGCCAAACTGCGCCTACAGCTGACGACTGAATATTGCACCACCTGCGCCATAGCGCAACTAGGGAGGGACGCTGAGCAGATCAGATGCGCCATAGCGCAACAAGGGATGTGCAGCTGAGCAGTCCAGAGCTGCCATAGCACAACCAGGGATGCCCCCAGCAGCAGGGTGGCAATGCAACTGCACAACCAGGGAGGTAGGGGTCCACCACCCATGCCACAGATGGGCAGAGGAACACACAGCAGAACAGACATCATCCCCCACACCCCATGCATTGCACAACTGGGGAGGGCTGGAATAACCACTGGCCCATGCAGACCAGCAACCAACCCACAGCTGGGCCATGGTGCCCCATCACACCCCGGCAAGCTGTGACTGGCACACAAGGAGGGCTGACCACCCCTGCCCACACCATCCCCCAATGCAGAGCACACCTACACCATGAACCCTAGATACCCTGCACAGGAGCAGCGTCCACCACTGCAGGAAACCCCATGCATGCCACCACCCCACTGTGACAATGCAACCCTGTGCACCACAGAACCATGCAAGGCAGCCCCACCATGAGCACCCATCAGCAGGTGGCAGCACACAGCGATGCAACAACGGCATACACAGTGCCACTCTGCACAGCCCCTGAGGTACTGCTGAGATACCAACCATGCATGGCACACGAGGTACCCCACATGGGACAGGGTATGCCCGAACCCACCACCAGTGGTACAGTACCTGCACCTCTCCCAATGATGCACCCAGACCCAGCACTGGCCACAACAGCCAGTGCAGACACCCACAGTGATGCGTTGAAGCATGCACCACACTGGCTGCCACACAGTGCAAGGACAGACAGCCACCCATACCAAGGGCATGACAACACAGGAACGCAGGAAGGGCAGCCAAGCCCCCAGCACGGGCCCATGTAAACGTGTACACACAACTTGTGGTCCTCCATGGCACAGGGATGCCAGCCACCCTGTGCAGGTACTGTGACCTGCACACTACCAGCATTTTGCCAGAGCACAAGTCACAGACAGTGGTGCACATCCTGCAACACACACAAGCCACAGCATGGAGGTGGGTCAACAACTGTGGAGGCCACAGTGTCACCCAAGGCAGACATGCACCACACCAGTGACAGGAGGCAACCCAGGATTGTGACAGGTACAGTGGCTGCCCTGCATGGACAGCCACCACTGACATGCCAGCAGACCGTGCAGGTCACAGACATGCATGGGTGTCAGCTGCACAGGCCATGGACGGGCTGACAGCGGTGCCATGGACACAGATCATGCACCATGGACCACTGCACACAGTCATCCAGTGCACAGGGCACAACACACACACCACAGACACTGACTAATAGCTACCCCCACACCATAGTCACCTCCCACGGACATACATACATACCCATGACTGCACCACCCCTGACACCATGCACACCACTGCAGTTGAGCACTTATAGCCCACTGCAAATCAGACACCACCACAGTATTCATATCAAAAGATCTCTATTAAAACAAAATATAAAAGTTAACTATATACAATAATATATACAAGGTGGGGAGGAGCCACAAACAAGGTGGGGGTGGGTAAGGGGCAGGGGTGGACAAATGGGACAGGAAAAAGAAGGTGTGAGGGTGGGTCCAAGGTAGGGGGATATCAGGGCAGAGGGACTTTCAATGGGAGCCCCCCCGGCTGAGGCTTTTCCTCTGCCGGTGCCTCCTGTGGACCCCAATTTGATCTATGCGGCGAGGATCTCCAGGGATGCCCTCACCACATGCAGGATCTCATGCAGTGCCTCCGGATGTCATTCAGCTGGCGGACACCTAGGACAAGGAGCACAGTCCAATAGGTGTGGAATGCACAGCCCCATACAGCCCACCCACTGTGCATGGCATATGGCCATGGGACATACTCTGTGATGGTGTGTGACCACCCACATTGATCATGTCCACATGACCTGCCCACTCAGGTGCATGCAGCCATGTGGAATGCTGCACATACCCACCCGCCAAGTCATGCACAGCACCACCGTGGCCGTTTAGTGACATGGCTATGTGGTGCAAAGGCAGTGGCACAGCCATGTACCTGGTGCACGCATGGACCACCATGACACACTCCCCAGACATGCATTGCCACTGGACAGTGCTGACTGTAACAAGTTCTGCGTGCATGGCAGTGGTGTCAATGGATGGTGGCCATGCCCGCTGCCCACCCTGTTACACAGCATGCAATAGTAATCATGGAGGTATGGCACTCACCATCATGGGCGGTCCATGGGGCGCCTGTAGACCCCTCGCCCCACCTTGCCTCCCTCTCCTCTTCATTGCGCCACAGCTCACATGCCTGCGATGCTCCTCCAGCCCTGTGGTAAAACATGGAGAGAGGAACATCAGTACAATCCCATAGCAAAGCCCCTGCCCCCAGGTGTGTGCCTCCCACCCAGCCAGACCCACCCACCCCACACCCTGATAACACCACCACAGCCAACACCGGACAGTCCGTCCCCTGTGCTGGACACATACAACCGTGATACCCATATGGAAGATAAAAGTGTGTTGACATAACACTTACCTGGCCGTGGCACCTGCAGCCTCCTTGCACATGCCTGCAGGTGGGCTAGCAGGTCCGGCTCCCTCCGCTGCAGGTCCCAATACCTGTGGTGGCACTGCTTTGCTGTCCGCCTCCATCCAGTGGCCTCCTCCATTGCAGTGGCCACCTCCTCCCACACCTGGCTCCTGGACATGTCATGGGGGTGCCTCCCCAAACAGTGGTCAGTGGTGTGCTCCACTATGGCCACTAGGCTGGCCAGTTCGACCTGTGTCCATTGAGCAGCCCTCCGCGCACCATTCTCACAGCTCAGTCTGCTAAAATGACGCACTGCAGCGTGGCTCCCCATGTGCAGATGCTGCGTGGTACAGCGCCGTTATTCCCTATCACGCTGTCACCGAACAGCGTATAGTGGTGCACCCATGCCGACGCATGGCACCTAGAGGGGCAAAGGTCGGGCACAGGGTTAAGGGTCTGGTGCACAGACACCATAGCGCCATGGAACACAATGCATGTAACACAATTGGCTGCCTGTGTGCTACCTCCAGTAGCGGCTCACCACGCCTGCTTGCCCCAGTGTGCCTATGATGGCCAAGTGCGCACAGCACCATGTAGGTGAACATCACTATAGCGCCACTGGCACAATGGGTGGCCATGCCCTGCATTGCTTCCTGCACACAGCACGTCAGCAGAGTGGCAGACGCCTGATCAGCAACCCGGCATGTGCAGTGAGGTGTGTACTATGCACGTCAACAGAACAGCACCCCTTGGCTCAGCATAACATTAACAAGCAAAGCTTGAACAGCACAATATTCAGTCGTGTCATATGCAAAACAGCTAATCAGCCATGTAATGGCGCAGCACTGCAATTTGCATCCACTTAAAGTTGTGCCTCACCTCATTTGGCATGGGTTGCGCTTATAAAAGTGAACATTGGGCTTGCAGTGGCTATAGTCAGTTACTGCAGTCTATTGGTGAGTTGCATGCTGTTTGGGAGTGTGGACTGTGGATTTAGGGACATGCATGGGACTGCACGGTCACAGGTAACAACTGTCATTCTTACAGGCTAAAAATGACTGAGCGTTGTGGGAGAGGAGGAACACAGTGGTGGGAGGAGGACGAGGCAGTCTAATTTACCAAGGCCGAGACCGATGCCCTGTTTGAGGCCTACCTGATCAGGAGCTGCTTCTCAGCAGATGGCAGGGAACACCTCAAGGCCATGCTGCTGCATGGGAGGAGGTGGCCGTGCTGTAACCTGCATGGCAGCCACCAGCGATCTGTGCAGGAGTGCAAGAAGAAGATGGGCACAGACAGGAGGAGGATAAAGGAGAAGGTGGCTGCCATCAGGGCAGCACGAAGTTGTGACAGGTGGGGTCAGCCGAGGTGGTACACCTGACCCCACAGGAGGAGAGGATTGCTGGAAGCATGCAGCGTTGTGCTATTGAGGGTGTTCCGGTGGTGGCTTCCAGATGGGTGATGGCCCATCACTGCACGGTAAGTCATGGTCTGTCGATGGGGGCAGGGTAGGTCACATGCAGTAACGCAACTTTTTGTCCCTTACAGATCCTGAGCATCTACATGGGTCAGCGGTGGTGGGCCTGTCCACTGAGGACAGTCAGCTGGAGATGGAGGAGGGCCCATCCACCTCCACAGGTATACATGGCTCAGTGTGACAGTGGGCCCGCCTGGCTGTCCACACTAATGTTGTTGTAACAGGTACTGAGGAAGCTCTGCCCATGTCCCAGCACACCAGCATCCACGGATGTCAGCATGCGTGACTCGGCCAGTGCCGAGTCCATCACCGATGATGATGTTGCTAACGGCATGGGCAGTGACACGCGTGTGCCACGGGATGGCCACACAGCAGGTAACATTGCAGCCATGGCTGTGGGTGGTGCTGCATGGAGGCTCAGATAGCACAGCACAGTCCCAGCTCAGTGCCTGTCAGCACCAGTGGGGCAGCACTGGTGTTTGTTCAGGACAGTGGGATCTGTTGTGCCACTCGCGGTGGCACCACTGAGCCCTGGGGAGAGGCAGCTGGAGGGGCAGAATCAGCAGTTGGCCAATGGGCTTGGGGTACAGGGTCCAGCGGTGGCATCTGTGCACCACCTGTGGACATGCCCAGACCTGGTCCTGGTGCATAGCACCCACCCTCAAGGGGTGCTGAGCATCAGGGCCATGCACACCCTGAGGGACAGGATGCCGAGGAGGCAGATGACCTCTTGACGAGCACACCCGCCTACTGCAAGCATCAGTCCAGCAGCAGATGTGGCTTACGACGCTGGTGGATGCATTGCGTGGGCTCTGGAGTGGGCAGAGGAGCATCGCGCAGAGACACCGCCTGATCCTAGCAGGGATGGACCGGTTGTGGAGGATGTGACCACTGCCATTGACAGGCATGCACAGGCATTCACTACTGTCATGACCACACAATGGGCACACAGTCATGTGCCCATGTGTTGCAGACACCATGCAGTGCACTGTCCACCCTCATTCCCCGGCGCGCTGCGACACCCTCCCTGTCGACACTGGGTTCAGCTGTGGGATCCTGGAGCATGCCTGGCCAGGCATGTTCGGTGTGCTGCAGACCCCTGCGTGAGCACGGTCGCTGCTCACACAGTGGAACCCTGGGGACCATCGTGTCACCCCATGAGGCCAGTGGTCAGTCTGTCAGTGCTGGCAGGTCTCGATGAGGCTGCCCACGCATCCGTGGGCGGTGGGGCACTGTGTTGCGTGACTGACCTGTCTCCCAACATGGCTACTGTCTGGTGCTGCCCTGTGTGCTTTGTGTCTTTCAGTGGCAGTGCACGGGTGGGTACCTGGCCCTGCACGCAGACACAGACCATCTGCACACTTTCCTAACTGCTGTCCATAGTTGCGGTGCATGATGATGCCTGCATTGCACTCTCACACCAGTGTGCAATGGTGCTCATGGCATCTGACACACGACATGGACAGGCAGGGGCGGTGGTCTGTGGACATGTGTGGCTAGGGTGGCGCTCTGGGTCGGTGTGCCTCCCACTTTATGCATGTTTGTGCATTATGTGTGTGCGTGCGGTGTGTGTGTCCATCCGCGTGGCATGTTAGACCTCACCCATCCCTGGTTGTGTGTGTGGTTCCATGCCTTGCCACTTCCCTTGACTGCATGCACCCCTAGGGTGTGTCCATGCGTGTTTGTGGGTTGTGCCTTAGCCACTGTTGGCTGCACATGGCCCCATGACTTACCTGGGTTGGCTGAAGTGCCCTCCGTGATGGTGTCTCCCGTGCAGCTGTGCCAGCTGGAGTAGTCGGGGGACCCGTCACTAAGGGGCTGCCCATCACCATCATCACCGGCGCCCCTCATCGTCCCCCCATCGCAGTCTCCCTATTTGACCCGCAGACAGCTATCCCACATCTGTTGGCCATGTTGTGCAGGATGCAACAGGCCAGAATAGCCTGCAGACCTTTGAGGGGCTGTACTGTAGGGCACCGCCAGAGGTGTCCAGGCAATGGAAACATGCCTTCAGCATCCCAAACACCCACTTGATGACATTACGTATGGTGGCGTGCTTCATTGTAGTGTTGCTACGATGGGGTCATGGCTGCCGATAGGGTGTGAGCAGCCAGGGACGGAGTGGGTATCCACTGTCACCTGTGTGTAGAGGGTGGAGGTTAGTTTGGTGATCAGCATTGCTCTGCCCCGGCCATGTAGGCCACTACCCATGTCACCTCTGACCATGCCCTCCCAGGCCCTATGATTGTCCACGTGGTTTGCATACTCACCCACTAGGTGTCCAGTGGGATATCCCCACTCTCAAATCTGTGGCACAGTGCTGACTGGTGCCAGATGAAGGCATTGTGTGCTCCCTTAGGGTGCCTGGCAAAGACATTGATTATGTGCCCCTGGCATCGCACACCACCTGGCAGTTGAAGCTGGCATAGCCCTTTGCGATTGATGTATGCAGCCCCTCAGGGCCAGGTGGTGTATGGATGGCCATGTGGGTGCAGTCTATTGACCCTAGCATGCCAGGCATACGTGCTACCCTGTGGAAGTCCCATGTTTGCTGCATGCTCCTCCGGTGTGCTGGGGAAATGGATGTACTTCAAGAGCATGTGGCAGCAGTGCGCTGAGGAATTGATGAGGTGGCGTGACGTGGGCCCACTGGGTTATGCCTGTGGTGTCCCCTGCTAGTCTCTGGAAGGTACCTGTGGCGAGCAAGCACATGCAAGCTGTCACTTTGGTCTCCACTGACAGGGCATGGTCTGGCATTGAGTGCCTGCATCACATCACTGCACAGCTCACAGAGCCACCCTCAGAATTGCCTGATTCAGGGTGGTACCGCCCACAATCTCGGTATCACTGTACAGCTCGAAGCTGGTGCAGGCTCGGTACTGCCGGCTGGGGCATACCGCTGATGGCCCTTCCATGGCCACGCCCCCTGCTTCCCGCCCTCACCCCTCATAACGGCCTCCATCTGGAAGGTGGCACTGGCCATGTCTCTGGCTTGTGTTCACCTCCCGCAGCTGTTACTGTATTCCCCACTGTCCTCACTGCTACTTCCCTGCACCGGGAACACCTGTCTGTGCTTGCCTCACTGCTGTGTGGTGTACTCTCCTTCTGAAATGTCTCCCACACCTTCCCTGTGGCTATTCCTTCCAGGTGCCCTTTTCTGCCTGGCCCTGTGTGTCCCTGCTGCCCAGTGTGTCCTGCTGTGCTTTGCTCTCATGTGGCTTCCTGTAGCGCTCTTGCACCTCTCCCTTGCTCTCTTTTATTTTGACTCATTTCCGCTATGGCGAACTTCCCTTGCTCCCCTACTGCACATGGCGCAGTTGTTGAATATTGCACTTTTATGCATGGTTCCTCCCCCCTTCAGTTGCGCATGCCTTCATTATCATATTATCATTGCGCTGTTGCTCAGCATGATTTGGGGCGCAACTGCCTCCTGCTGAATATCGCAGAATGGCGATTTATTTCTGTCCAGGTGCAACCCTATTGCACATGGATCAATTCTTTTGAATATCTGGGCCAGGGTTTTTAGTTAGAAAGACACAGATTTTAATATGACATTTTCAATCCAGAATCATCATATCAGTTGAAAATCATTAGACACTAGATACCAATATATTTTTAATTGCATTGTTTAAGCATCCTGCCTGTCTTTGGCTAAAACTGCCACCAAGTATAATGAATTTATACTTACAGATAATAGCAGGGTCATGCACAGAGGAAGGCTGCTGTGACAGCTGTGACAGCAGTGTCAGTGGCTCAGCAGGTAGCACACTCACCTGTGAGGCCGGAGATCAGAAGGCTGTGGGTCCCATCCCCACACAAGGCACTTGGGTTAATATCCCAATATTGACACTGTAGTGCAGCATGAGGGATGCTGCACCCCTGAGGTGCTGTCTTTCAGATGAGACATTAAACCAAGGTCCCATGTGGTAGTTCAGGTAGATGTTAAAGATCCCATGGCACTTCTTGAAAAGAGTAGGGGATTTTTATTGCAATAACATCAAAAACACATCTGTAAACAGTATCAAATAACAAAAATTAAAGTCAGAAAACCTGAAAGAACAAATAAATGTTTACAACAAAATCACACAAAAAGAATCAGAAGGGAAAGAAGAGGGAGAAAAACAGAAGTTCATGAAATGAAAATCATAAAATTGGTATTACTGCATACCATAAAGAAAATTATAAACCTTCATTTGTACTTAATAAAAATACAAAACCCTTACACCAATGAAACACCTTTGTGAAGAACTATGGGTGACACTGAAACATAAATCTTAACCATAGTTTGGGAAACTAAAATATAACAGTGTCATATGGCATCATCTTTGGTGGAGCACCCATTGACACCTACATTGCCACAAATAATATTTTAAGCAACATAAAAACAGATAAGGTGCCTGGATGGTACAATGATCCTATTTGAGCATATTGACCTAATACTAAAATTTGTATGACATAGAGGTCAACCACCTTATATTCCAGCACTGAGCAAGATAGGACCATAAAGGCTTAACATAAGAGCAGTAAAGAAATAATGCTCTTGATTTCTTCCAAACTGATACTATCCATATAGGGATAATTTCATTCCTCCAACAACTTATGTTTTTAATTACCTCGTACATTGATCCTCCCATATACAGAGAGACACAAGTGTTCCCACATGGGGAGGGGGATTCTAGGATTAAGTAGCTGTACCAGCACTGACTTGGTATGTTGAGTGGACAATTTTTGAAAATGGTTTCCATAGGCGAGTACATGGCCATAACAGTATAATAAAGCTGATGAACCGAACTCTGTAAAATCAACTGTTTTGAAATGCCCCATTTATGTAATTTAGATGCCATAGGCCAGAAAAAATCAGGTATATGAAGATAGATAGATAGATAGATAGATAGATAGATAGATAGATAGATAGATAGATAGATACCTTGGGAGAGGTTATTCGCCAAGCAAGCAAATACTTAAATTAAGTCAGATCCATTCATTATGGGGTTCTTGTGAGTGGGCTAATACACATTTTTCCATCTGAAAGAGAAATATAGTGTGAAAAACACAATGGGATACATTATCTCAAGGCCACCTTTTTCTTGGAGAGTTAAGTAAAACCCCATTTTATAGGGTTTAATCTATTACCCCAGAGCATCTGGAAAAAGAGGCTATACAATTTAACATCCAGATGCCAAGGGGAGGATAAATCATGGCAACATAAAGTAATATAGGAATAAAGAATCATTTAATGATCCGGACTCATTTGATCTTGGACATTTTCCAGTGTCTCCATCGAACAACTCTGGATTCCACTTTCTGCAAACCAATCTACCAGTTTAATAATGGCAGGTATTTGGGCCCAAACATTATCCCCAATATTTTAGGGGTCCAAAGAAAACAAAATACCCTCTATGTTTAAGGGAAGTGGAGACCCAGAGCCAACAAATAAACCCTGCTTTTAACAATATTCTGTTTTGAATTTGATAAAAGGGAGCAGTCATTTATATCCCAAAGAATAAAAGGCAACTGGGTATAATCTGAAAAAAAGAGACAGACATCATCCCCATAAGCCTGGACCAACAGTTCCTCACAGAACCCACTGCTGTAATGCCTGTCCATGTGGGAGAGTGAATCTATTTCTTAAAAGGGATCCAAGGTAAATATATAAAGAAGCGGGCTAAGGGCATCCTTGACAAACACTGGTAGGGACTGAAAACCCATCAGTGATTTGATGCCTAATGACAGGATGGACAATAGTTGAAGAGTACAACAATTGAAGAGGTGTAATCAAATAGTCGGGATCCCATAGGCCTTAAGGGTTGCGAACAGAAATGGAGCATGTACCCTATCGAAGGCTTTTTCCTGATCAATGGAGAGAATGCAGCTGGTGTTACCATTTAGGGACAGGTAGTCGATGAGATCCCTTATGACCATAAGGGCATGTTGGATGTTCTAAGAGGGAAGGCCACAAACTGATGGGTGGAGATAACCTGAGTGGCATAGCATTTCAACCTGTTGTTTAGTATTTGGGCCAAAATTTATCTTCAGAATTTAAGATTGTAAATGGTCTCTAATTTTGGAGAAGACATTTATCCCCAGATTTATATAAAAGATCAATAGACCTTCCAAGAAAACAGGTTGCATTTTCTGGGAAGTGAAAAAGTCAAAGACTAGTGCCAAACATCAAGAAATTTCAGTGGAAAAGGATTTATAAAATTCAAGTGGCAATCCGCCTATTCCTGGGGAAACTCCATTTTTGAGTCTTAATAATCAGTTCAATTTCATCATGCCCAATCGGTTCTTGCATGGTAGGGGTATCAGCAGAAATTTGAGGATATCAACAGCATCCAAATAAGTTTGAATAGATTCTGCTGAAAGTGGGTTAATTGGAGTATGGGAATAGAGAAAGATTGAGTAGTGCTATGGATGGCCTTAGTAAAGTGGACCATCCTCCTTGCTGGTTAACCAAGGAGTCCATCATAACAGTATGCTTCAAAGTTTTACAAGCTGAAAAGGGATCACCAATCAGAGATGTCTGAGTCCCAGTTTGTAATACAGCCTGTAGAGTATGAACCCTGTCATATTGATAGATCTCTATTTCTTTTTCAAAATTTGAATTTAGGAGGAATAATCCCATTTAGTAGTATTAGCTAAAGTAAACAATTTAAGCAATTGCTGGCGTAAAGAAAGATATTTCAAAATTAACATTCACTGATCTTTTCCCAAACTGCTGGAACCAGGATTTAAAGTCAGTTTTGACTCTATCCACCATTCCCAAGATCAGAGTAGAGGAAAGTGACAGAGCATCGAGCAGCAAACAACCCAAGGATCCCTTACCAAACCAACGGATCAGTTAATATAGAAGTGTTATGCCCATTGGTTCAATTGGGTAGTAACCCTGGGAGCTACCAAAATGAATTAACAAAACAAATGGTCAGAATGTTCAGTAGACTGAGTATGGAAACAAAATGGTGGTAAAATATTGGAGACAAACATACGATCAATAGTGGTGAAATATTTATGCCTCATATAGATAAAGCTAGGCCCAGAGTCATGGAATGTGCTGCAGTCACCAGGTCCACTGTATCAATAACCTAGTAAACAGCATTGGAATCACAATACACTTTTTGTCTGAGATGTCCCTTTTTCTTGAACAGACAATTAAAATCCCCACAGAAAAAACATTATAAGAAGTGACCAAGTAAAGCTGTACTGCATGGAGGACAGAACTCTCTCTGCCCTTAACTGTGGGCCGAGATATCAATGAGGTGATGGTCCATATTATTCCACACTCCTTCCAGTATCAAAACTCTACCAGGAAATAAATCAACAAACTTATGAAGAGAAAAGCAATACCCATTAAACAAAATGCCCACCCCATTGGCACTACCTTGTCCAAAAGACCAGTAGGAAGGGCCCCACAACCACTACCTCTGAAATATTTAATCTGGTAACAGGATAATATCCATGTTTCTTGAAAAAGCAGATATCCAACCTAGAACTATGAATAAAATCAAAGACATCCTGCGCTTTAAGGAGTTTAACAGACTATGGATATTGACTCATCTCACTTTCAATGGGACAGCAGCTTAAAGCTATCTTTTTTCATTTTTCTTCTTCTAACCCCTATACCCAACCAAATCAGGATGTAAAGAGGCATGGAGAGATTCAGAAGGCAAAGAGGCAGACTCTGATCCATGTTGGAGTCTCTGTCCTCAGAGGCTAAAACCTCAAAGGGGTTCATTGATTCAATGGAAACCTGGGAAGAAGCAGGCTTTGTTTTTAAGTTCTCAGAAGAACATCCAGGAAGTGGCACAAGGACCTCAGCAGGAGGCTCCAAGGATCAGAGTCTGATAACAGACTGGAACCAAGGAAACAATTCCACAGGTTCCACACAAGGGTAGGTGGGGGTTTGTAGAGCAACCTCACCTAAAGACACCTCTGAAAGGGGAGAAGGGCACAGACTCAGGGGAGGGGGATAGGAAAGAAGGAACATAATTCAAGGGGAGGGTCGGAACTAGAATCAGGTATGACAGCCTGTGCATAGTGGATTAATAAGTCCGACTCTATACATGACGCTTTGTTTTAACTGCCCATGGGCAGGCACCAAAGACGAATCAATTTCATCGCAAAGATCACACTTTGTGTGAGAAGCACATTGAAACACTATATGGCCTACATCCCCACAATTATCACACTCGCTGTTTATCATAAGAGCTGGAAATGTGAGTCCTGAACCACACTTATAGCAGGCTCAGGGCTGCCCTGCATAAAAGCACGCACTCGATCTCTGCCAAACATAAAAGAATTACTTAACATAAGTGATTCCAGAATCTGACTGCCAAAGCTTAATTTTGTATTTCCAACAACCAGTCCAAAACATTTCAGAGTCCAGGATTGCCTCAGGGTCACTTAAGACATTGCATTTCTGGGAGAGCCAATAGGTGATATTATCCACACGGACCTCCTCATTCTGAAACATGATGGTAACAAATGTAATCAAAGGTTTGGTAAGGGGTATAACCAAAAGGAGGTCCATGTGGGAGAAAATCTCACCTGATTATGCCTCTCCCAAAAGAGGTCCAAGGCATAAGAAGTACAAAACTAACATCATAGTTGTCTTCCCACTGATATTAATAAACGCAAAACTCCCTTGGGGAGAAATGGAGGGGTCTCTCAGCAAACACTTTCCCACATTATGTCTGTCTGGTCGATGTTTGAGGCCCCTTTATAACAGATCCTGACCACATTTCTTCTGGGGGCAGACTCTTTCTTGATTTTGGAGAATAAGTCTCATAAGAAGGGCTTCTGTGGTTGGGGGTTTCCTGGCGATGGTCCTCCAGGTCTACATCTATGCCACCCTGCGTATCAAGAGTTCCCAGAATGTCTGAGAGATCAGTAGAAACAGAGTTTTGGAGCTGATACCCCTGGAAAGGAGTAGAAGGCTGAGGCCAGCAGGGGAAGCAGAGGAATTGGCCCCCAGTGTTGAGCGAACAGCAAGCTGGGATTGAGGAAGATCTTTGGAAGCTCTTTAGAAACCACTGAGAGGGTCCTGAGAAAATTTCGTCCCACTCAGGATCAGGGATCCAAGTATCATCAAGGAATGATTTCATCCAGCCTCACACAGCAGTCTGTGGGGACCCGGGTTCATGAGGGGAGATTGCCTCTTGTCAAGAGAAAAGCCAGATTGTAACACCTCAGCAGTAGTTTGCCCAACTGTAAGGTCAGGAGAAACAGAGGCAGATGGAACACTCAGCTTAACAGCACTCGGTGCTGAAAAAATATGTCTGTTGGCAGTGGTCAAAGCAGTCCTGCACCTCTTTATATATCTTTAACCCCCAAAGTAGAGTTCCCCTTTACAGCCAAAAGAAAAGACTGTAGCCCCATCTTGCAAACTGTGGGAGTGCTAATAAATCACAGGAGGAGATAAGGAGAAAAAGGTACCACATTTGGGTTATATAAAGAAATATTTTTCAAGACGAACCCGAGTCTCTAGACAGAAACATAGAAACATAAAAGTTTATGAGGCAGATAAGGACTGCACCGTCCATCCAGTCTGCCCATTTCTTTTCTACCTTATGAATGTGCCATAGGCCTTTGCTTTGTTAATAGCCTATCTATTCATACTCATCTGTATTGCTCCCTTATGCCTATCCCATGCCTGTTTGAAGCCCTGCACTGTATTCATATCCACCATTTCCTGAGATAGGCTGTTCCATGCATTCACCACCCTTTCTGTGAAAAAACTTCCTCACATTACCCCTCAATCGGCCTCCCTCTAATCACATTTTGTGTCCTCTTGTCCTGCTATTTTTCTTGTATTGAAACATGTTAGACACTTTCACCTTGTTAATGCCCTTAAGATGATTGAATGTTTCAATCATATCACCTCTCTCCCCTCCTTTGCTCTAGGGTATACATATTGAGTTCAGTTAATCTGTCCTCATATGTTTTCAGATGCAGTCCCTGCACCATTTGGTTGCCCTTCTCTGACTGCCTCTGTTTGGCTAATGTCCTTGTGAAGGTGTGGCCTCCAGTACTGCATGCAGAACTCCAGACAAGGCCTAACCACTGTCTTGTAAAGGAGGATTATTACCTCCTCTTCCGACTTATGATAACCCTACTAATAAACCCCAACATCCCTCTAGCCTTACCTACTGCTTTAGAGGTCTGCTTGGATGATTTCATGTCATCAGTAATGATGATGCCCAAGTCTCTTTCTTCCCTTGTGACTGACAGCAACTCCCTCCCAGCCTATAGGAAGTTTCAAGGTTTCTCTTCCTATGTGCATGATCTTGCACTTCTTTGTATTAAACCCCAGTTGCCACTCCTCTGATCATTTTGTTTGTTTATCCAGATCTCTTCTCATTCTGCCCACACCATCTGGATCATCTACTCTGTTGCAGATCTTGGTGTCATCTGCAAACAAACAAACCTTACCCTCCAGTCCATCTGCAATGTCACTGATGAAGATATTGAAGAGGACTGACCCAGGACTGATCCCTGAGGTACCCCACTTGTGACTTGCATCTCTTCTGACTGTATACCATTTACCACCACTCACTGTTTTCTACCCGTCAACCAGTTTGCCACCCAGTTGACCAACTTCTGACCCACATCGAGCCTACCCAGCTTATTAATCAATCTTCTATGTGAACAGTATCGAAAGCTTTGCTGAAGTCAAGCTAGGCAACATCAACTGCTCCACATTGGACCATCACTCCAGTTATCCAGTTGAAGAAATCTATGAGATTAGTTTGACAGGACCTTCCTTTGTAAACCCATGCTGTCTTGGATCCTGTGCCCCTATGGATTCCAGGTGTCGCACTATCCTTTCCTTAAGGAGTGTCTCCATAATCTTGCCCACTACTGAGGTAAGACTGACTGGCCTGTAGTTCCCTGCCTCCTCCCTGCTACCACTCTTGTGAAGCGGGATCACTTGAGCCCTTCTCCAGTCTTCTGGGACCACTGCTGTGCTCAGAGATTCACTAAACAGTTCTGATAATGGCTCTTCTAGTTCCACCCTTAGGTCCTTTAGTATCCTGGGATGTATGCCATCAGGGCCCATTGCCTTGTCCACCCTGAGCTTATTGAGCTCTTGTAGGACCCTTTCTTTTGTGAAGGACTAATGCACACCCCCTTCCCCTGTGTCCATGGTATAGAGCTGTGGGCCCTGCCCTACCTTCTCTTCAGTAAATGCTGAGCGGAAGTATCTATTTAGGATAGATGCTTTTACATGATCCTCCTCCTCACATGCCACCTTATCCCCTTGGTCTTAGATACCCCTCTGGACTTTCTTCTTTCACTAATGTATCTATAGAAAGTCTTGTCACCTTCTTTACTGTTTGTGCTAGTGTTTCCTCAGTTTGGGCCTTCGTCTGCCTTGCTGTCTTCCTGCTTCCCTTAGGGAAGTTTGTATGCCTCCCTGTCTTCATACTGCTGCTTTCCCTTATATTTCCTGAAGGCCAGCCTTTTGGCTTGACCTTTTCTGCTTCTGTGTTTGAGAACCAAAAGGTTTCTTCTTCTTTTGCACTTCCTTTTCTCACTAACACAATGGGATGTTGCTCAAGTATTGCATCTTTAATGCTTGCCCACTTTACCTGTACCCTCACCTGTATTTCTTTTTGCCAGGGCTATCTTAACTCTGTTAGCCATCTTATCAAGTCAGCTCTTCTGAAGTCCCATATTTTTGCCTTGGAATGGGATGATTTTGTTCTAGTGACCAAATTGAGCATACCATGTGATGGTCACTGGCCCCTAGGTGACCTTCTACCTGGAGATCTGTGATCCTTTTCCAGTTAGTCAGTACTAGATCTAGGATAACCATGTTTCTTGTGGGTTTGTTCTACCAATTGTTTGAGGCCCTCCCTCTGCAGAGAATCCACCATGTGCTAGTTCTGCAGATGTCCCTGGTGGTATTGATCAATCTGTAACTGGCATGTTGAAGTCTCCCATTATCAGAACCTCCCTTTAGCTGTCATGTTTTGTATGTCTTCTAACAGTAACATGTCTGTCTCTCCCCGGTCTGGAGGCCTGTACACAACCCTGGTTTTTATGGCTGTCCCATTTCCTGTTTCCAGGGTGACCCACAGATCTTCTGGCTCCTTATGTGTATTCTTAATTTCTGCAGCTTTGATATTTTCATTGACATAAAGGGCTACTCCACCCCCTTTTGCACCTCGGTCTCTTCTGAACAGTATTTAGCCAGTACCGAAGTCTCCCAAGTGTGGTTACTGGTAAACCATGTCTCGCTAATGGCTACTATGTCCAGTTTAGCCTCTGTCATAATTGCCTGCAGGTCTGGGATCTTGTATCCCAGACTCATGATCATTTGTGTACATGATTTTCCATTGGTCAGATTTTGTGTGTTAGTTGTTGGGCAAGGTCCGGCATTTCTCCTGTGCATTGTATGGGAGCAGGACCTTTTCTTTACCTGGTGATGCAAATGAACTACAAACATGCTGGACTCTTGTTTGACCACTAGCTGAGGGGAGGGATGTTCTTCCCATTTGATGTTTCGGGCGCTGCACCCCTCCCCATTTGCAACTTTAAATATTCTACAAAGACATCAAACTTCTGCCCCAATGCACTGAGTCCTCCTTAGTCAGATGCAGTCCATCAAACTTAAAGGACCTTTGCTCCCAAAACTGTTGCCAGTTCCCTACAAATGTGTGTCCTTTTCCTGGCACCAGCCCTTGAGCTACATGTTTAGCCTCCCATCTCCCTTCTCTGATCTTCCATTCATCTACCCACTGTCCCAGACTTGCAGGATCTTAGAGAAGGAGATGCCAGACAAAATGGATAATAGTTTGTCACCCAGCCTGGTCAGGTGTTCCTTGATCTCCACAACTGGCCAGCTGACTAGATCATTAGTCCCTATGTGTACCAGGACATCAATGTTTTCTCCTGCTTCCTGAACAATTTTAGCAATGTGGTCAGTGTCTCACGCTGTTGTACATAAGAGACATCTGACCATTACCCCGCTGAAGATACGTATCAACCCTGAATCATGGAGTCTCCTATGATCAGAAGTTTTGGGATTTCCTTTTGCTTTTTTTTGTTTTGGGTGCATTTTGCTGTGTCCGGAACAGGGGTGAAGCAATAAATACACAACTTCCTTTGAATTGCAAGTTGCCGAGGTTTCGACACTTCAGGTTTAATAGTCAGGGAACAGAAGAAATAACAGAGTCTAGGTCAAAAGCAGTTGGCAGTGGGAACCTGCTCTGGTTAGCTGTTGAAATGCCAGCGGAAATGTCAATAGTAACAGGCGTAACATTTTGTAACACACCTGAATTCTGAGAGGGTGACTCACCCAGCCCACCTGGGCCTCCGTTGTTGATGTCACTGCGATACAGTCAATTTTAACAGGCTGTATCAACACCATGACAGTAAGAGTTTCTGCCTGCAACAGCACGAGTTTGTCCTGTAAAGCCTTCTCCATGGTTAAATGTCGTGATATGTTCAAGCTGAAGCTGTTGTAGAAGAGATGTCTTCACTTCTGTTTGGGTAGGTGAAAGCACATTAGAAACCTTCTTGGGAGTGTCAATGAAATGGTTTAAATCCTCTGTAGAAAGATATACTTCTGCAGTTTTCCTCAGTCTGTTGAAAATCAATGAAAAGAACCTTATCGGGATGAGCCTTTAGATTTGACGAGGTAGGAGAGGAAGCTTGCTCCTCCACCCCAGAGATGTCCATCTCCTCCAGAGGATCACTGAACTGGCCATCGTGACAGGCTAGAGGTTCCCCTACAGGAAAGTAGGGGAATTTTTATTGGAAAACAAAATAAGAAAACAAAACAAACTCAATACATAACTCAATATTCATACATCATAATACATATAGAAAGGAAACAATAAGGAAAAATCACAATATCGTTTGTACAGCTGAAAACAATAATAAAAGAAAGGCACAAAATAAAGACTCAGTACAGAATCAACAGCCCCTCCCCCATTACCCATGTCAAACAAAAAAACGGGTTGTGGTTTAGTATAGGTCTCTATATTCAAGAAACCCCTTCAAACAAAATTAAAGGTAATGTTCTCCACCAAAATGCCACTAAAGGTGCTGGAATTTTTTTCTGAACAATAAATGCTAGAAATGTCACTTCTGATATGTTCCTGAGGGCAGTCAAGGCAACCCTATTTTGCTGTAACACAAACATACATCGGTTGTGCCAAATGTACCATTTGCATACTGCAAACAGAACCCGCAAAGTTCCTGAAAAAAATCTTCCAACCTGGTCCAAAGTCCCCATAAACCAATCCAGAATATGTCAAATCTGAGAACACAGGTAAGCCCCATGACTGACTCAGCTGAGACCATAATGGGGCAATATATGGGCAATCAAAAACAAGATTGCATAGATTCCAGCTGACATACACAAGTGTCTCGAAAACAGTACCGTTCTGATAATTATTTATGCATTTGATTCCCTTTAACATTCAATTTGTTATAACAACACAACCACAAGATATCCCACATCTTTGCTGGAATCCTGTTTTCCAATAATTGCTTAGTTAAACACTGGGAATCACAGGGTACCGTAAAACATGGCGACACCAAGAACATGGTTTGCAGTATAGAGGAGTATAAACGCTTTCTATGTTGTAATAACTCCACAGCATAAGACATTTTCATATTTTAATTTTTTAAACATTTCAATAAGGTATACCGATGTTCTGAGTGGAATTTTGGTAAAGGTTTCCAAGCAGGTGCTTGCCATTTATCAAGAAAATAGTGGAATGGGAGGCAAAACTAAGGGCCCAACAATCCATCCGGTTGACTATACTAGGAAAAATATTAGTGTTCACAAAAATAGAAAAATAAAATAGCACCGGTTTACCATCTGGAGACCGACCTGTTTAATAGGCCAGTAGGTAACTGATCTCTTCACCGGTTCAGTCTACTACCCCAAAGTAACTGGAAAAACTAATTATAAAGCCAAGGTTCAAGGGAACAAGGAGAGGAAAACATAACTAATCAGTAAACATAAGGGCAAAATACAAGTTTTAAGTAAAAAAATCAGTTTCTTTTGGGTCATAGGGAACCGCTTCCATCAGACAATTTGGATTCGCTATGTCCATTGCGGAAATCCAATTACACGCCTGTGTCAAGTGGACCAAAATAACCCCAAAACACAAATCTTCTGGGAATGAATATCAGTCCCTCCAATCATTGGTAATATGTCCTGTGAAGGAGGTGTACAGCACACCCCACACTTTTTTGGGTGTTTAAGTCAGATACAGAAATTCGGAAAAGGAATGGATGATCTCAATTGCCCTTCCCCAGAAGCTGGATCTGCTACTAGAATGAAAATGTCATCTGCATAGGCTAAAGCACATGGAAAGAGAAGATCTGGTGTGATGGAGATGTGTCGAATGGTCCCTCCCCATTCAATTTCTGGAGTACAGGATCAATGGAAAAGACATACAACAGGGGACTTAACGGACAGCCCTAACAGACCCCTGTCTTGATAGGGATATGGAGACCTCACAAACCATTAACCAACGGCATTGTGCAGGCAGATTGATACAAAATTTTAATCCAATCAAGTATAGCCACAGGAACCCCATACTTTTCAATACCGAAAATAAATAACTATATGGAACCGGTCAAAAGCCTTGGTTTGATCCAAACTAAAAACATAGCCCTGTGTGGTATTCCCATCAAATACTTCCTCAAAATGTTCAAATTGGAGAGCATGGAACGACCTGGAATTGCACACGTCTGTGTAGAGTAGATCACCGGGCTGCCACCTGAGAGAGTTTATTGGAGACTATTTTACACAAAATTGTCCAATCGGAATTCAGTAAGCTAATAGGGTGCCAGTTATCCAACTTGTCTTTATCATTCTTCCGTTTATACAAAAAATCAAGTAGTTGTCAGAAAATGCAAGGGAATAGGTAAGAGGCATTGTAAAATAGCATTATAAACTCGTTAAATACAGTAGCAACAAGGATTTAGCCTTTTTATAAAATTCATTGGGAATATCATCAGGACCAGGGGTGACAGTAGTTTTCAGATGACTAATAATGGAATCCACTTCGACACAGGTAACAGGCTGACTCGAGATTGTAATACACTCTGGCGACAGGAAAGGAGCCTCTAAGGAACTCAAAACCATCTCAGGTATTTGATTCATAAGGCTGCCCATATAACGACCTAGTATGGAAGGAAACCTCCTCCAAAATACTCCAGTTATCGGTAATCCTGGCACCAGAATGAGAAACTAAAGAAGACATATATTTAGATGCAACCTGTTGGTGGCTACTATCATAGGGATTGACTATTTTAGCAGAACCCTTCCTCCCATATTTTTGTTCAAGAAATAGTGATGTCAGTCTCTCATACTGAGAAGCACGCATATCCATTTTAACCTGTTGGATTTGTGCCAAATAATCTAGGCCCCATTCAGATTGCCAAGACAGTAGTCTTTGTAAGTGGCGTCGACACCTAAGATATTGAAAACAGCTCTGAAGATTTTTGTTTAGAAAAGCATTTACAAAATTGTGCAATATCAGCTTTAGTATCTTGCCACCAAAAGGATGGTTTTCATATAATTCAAATACAGAAACCTTGTCTTGGAGAAGCCTACACAGGTCCTGCCACCTGCCTTCCTCCCCTAAAACAGATATATTAATCTTCCAGAAGGTATGTGTTACAGGTTTGTTTTGGGACAACGATGTGCAACAGTAACAAACAATGATCTGAAAACTCACAGGGAGAACTGAATACTTTACATTAGCCAACCAGTGAGAAATAAAAATAATCAATCCTTGTGGAAAATCTACCCCAGTGAAAAGTGTGTTCGGTAGTAGTATACCAAAGAGGCCCCATCCCGTAAGTCAGCAGTAATCAGAATCAATGTAATGGAATCAGAATATAATTTTGGGTTAAGTCCAGTTTTATCAGATAATGACAGAATACAGTTAAAATCTCTTCCAAAAGTCACAGATTTGGATGAATGAAGAAATGGCTGAATCTGTTTTAACACGTGAATCCTCTGAGTTTTCACTTGAGGGTTAAAAATATTAATAAACCTCCATTCTTTTGATGGAGAATAACATCTAAGATCAATACCCAACCTTGAATTAAGTCAATCAGTCTGGTAACATGAATATCCACCCCTGTACCAGTATCCTACTCCAGAACACACATCCTCAGCCAAGGACCAAAAGACAGTCCATTCCTCCAATCCCTAGATGCCTGCCCAATCTCTTGCAAAGAATGGAGCCTAGTGTCTTGTAAAAAATAATATGTAAAGTCAGTGACACAAGAAAGGAAAAAATGGCCGTCATCGTTTAACATTTTTGAGACTATTGGCATTTAAGCTCCCAAAAGATACAATGTCCCCATCCTAGATAGACAGTAAATCAAGAATTTTTCCTACCTCGACCCTTGCCAGGGATTTTAACTTACATTGTTTTTTCTTATTAAGCTGGACATCCCCAGAAACTTGCTCAGAATCAGTTAATAACTCAACTTGGGAAGACGCAATAGAGGATGCATCTGAATCATCCTCAGTATCCACAGCTTGCTTCCATTTAGATAAAACAGCAAACCGGTTTGTAACCATCACATCAGAGGACTACCGTTGTCGACTTTGGATCCTACTATTTTCCACTGTTCGCTCTCCCGGCTGTGTTGTGAGAGGCTGTGGAGTTAAGGATCACTGGGAAGAGCTTCAGAAGCAGGATTGCAGGAACCTGCTGCAGGTTCCTGCCGGTGAGTGAGTGCGTGACTCTGGATGGCGAATGGTGCCTGAATTTGCGGCGTAGAAAAGTTATGCACTGTGTACTGTGATACTATGAAGGAGCTCTTTTGGATGTTGATGCACCGACATGGTGTTGCCCCCAGTGACTCTGTTTGTTTGATTTTTGGGAGTCTGGTCGTGAGCGTGATGACTAAAGGAGGATCTATAGTTTGCTGCTGAATATAAGGTTGTGCAGCTGGGGACTGGAAAAAGCACTTTGTTTGTTGGCTGTTCCTTGGAAGTGTTGAGTTGCAGGATTGAAAGAAGAAGAAAGACTTAAGGAACTAGCCTAGTTGTTCTTGGGTGCGAGGGTGCTGCTGTTTGTACCTGGGGGCTGGGAGCACCTGCGGAGGGTTGGTGTGTCTTGGGGCTCCGGGGATGCTGGAATAACCTGGCAGAGGCAGCTATGTCTAGCATCCCATGTAGGGAAGACAGCATCCATTTCCGCACCCTCCTGCGGTCTCACTAGGTCTCACTAGGTGAAGAGTGCTTCCTCCCTGGCGGTTCCACCAGGCATATGAAGATATTGACTTCAACAGTAAGAACTTTGTTATATGGGGCTTATGATCAGACTTTACTAAGTTTACGGACTTTTAGGCAGGGTTTTAAATTGTGTTTATATGTGGATTTTATGTTTATATATAGCGAGAGTGTTAATATTTTTGGGTAGGAGTTTTATTTTATTTGTTTTGTTTTGTTTATTTTATTTTGTTTTGTTTATTATTTTATCTTACTTATTAAGTATATGATCTTGTATGGGTCTTGATTTGATTATATGATTTTTATTTTATTTTTAGGTTATTATATTAATTAAGATAGGTTGTTTTGCCATCAATAAAGTGTTTGATGGGGCTTAAGACGGTCAGGCGCTATTCTCCCACTCTGCTCCGGGACCTCCGTCCCTTTTATTGTCCTCGATTATCCGATATTGCCTTTAACAACTGTCGGAGAGCTGGGATATTGAGAAGGCATTTAGGGAATGGATGGGCTGGGCAGAGTGGGAGAATGGAGAGGGTGGGCGGATGGGATAGTTGGGACAAGGAGATGCCCTGGGGCGAAATGGAGTCAGGAGAGGGTCCTCCTTGCCTGATTTCCATACCAAGGGCTCCACAGATTGTGGGCAGGTACTGCGATCCTCTCCGAAACTCATCCAACTCAAGCGGTGTTATGTAATGCCAGGTCGATTAGGAACAAGACTGCTATTATTGCAGATCTTGTTGCAACATTCTGACCTGGCATGTGCTACCGAACCTGGCTGGATGAAAATGCAGGTCCTATCTTAGACTCTGCCGCTCCAGCTGGGTTCTCGGTAATGCACCGTCCGAGATTGATCGTGGGGCGGGGGTGGCCATCTTCTTTAGATCAGAGCTGAGTCTTGTGGAGGTGCCAGTGGGTAACACCAGATCCTTTGAGTGTATCCTGGCAGCAGGTGCAGAGCTCAGGATTCTCCTCATTTACCGTCCACCCGGTGATGGTGGTGAATTCCTGAAGGATTCGCGGACTTCATCGTTGACATGACACTGGAGTCGCCTAGATGGCTAATTCTGGGTGACTTCAATGCTTGGTCGACGATGAACTCTCACTGGAAAGAACTTCCTCCAACTTATGTCTATGTTGGGCCTGTCACAGGTAGTTACCTCTGCTACCCATATAGGTGGACACTCATTGGACCTGGTGTTCCTACTGGATTTGGATGTTTCACATTTGGAGGTGGAACCAAATGCGTGACAGACCATCACACCATAAGATTCAGTTTTGGGGCACCCCTAATAGGCCTGTCCCTACGGAGATGGTCCAGTATCGCCTTTAAGGGGAGTAAATCCAGAGGGCCTAATGGCGGTACTGGACCTATCGGGTGTTTCGGATGAGAGCATGGGTCCAGGGACATAGTTGTGCCTATAACAAGGCGGTGACGGGGCCCTGGATCCAGTACTCCTAGTTAAATACGCCCACTCACTCAGCGCGAAAGACTCCCTGGTTTGATGAGTCTTTGAAGGAGCTGAGGAGAGTGGGAAGGCTAGAGAGAGCATGGCGGAAATCTTGCCTGGATGCCGACAAACTTAGATTGATGGATCATTATGTTATCTATCAATCGGCAATATCCCGTAAGAAGTCAGAATTCCTGTCCAGGAGATTGCTGCTGCGAAACCGACCGCTCAATCTCTTCGGACTGTTGACAGATTGTGCAATCCACTCTGTCTACAGTCTGGAAGAGATTTTTCACAAATAAAGTGTGATGAGCTTGCTCGATTTTTCGCTGATAAGATTGCCGGCATTAGGGCGGATCTCGCCAAGCTCACTCTACAAGGGCTTGCAGTGATTGGCGAGGGAAGCAAACACCTGTGTCACCTGGTCTGACTTTGGTAGGCCGGAATTCATGGACATTATGAGGATTGTCCAGACTGTACGTCCAACCAGTTGTAGTTTGGATCCGGCCCTCGCCACTTTTATTGGGTTGCGTAGATATTATCTGTCCGACCATTGCTAAAATCGTCTGGAAATCTTTGGAGCAGGGATCTTTCCTGAACCCTTAAAGGAGGCGGTTGTTCGACCACTCCTAAAAACCTTCATTGAACCGGACTGTCCAGCTAACTACAGACCTATCTCTAACCTGCCCTTCTTGGGTAAGGTTATTGAAGAGTGGTTGCACTGCAACTGGACGACCATCTTACAAATCATAATGTCTATGATACTCTTCAATCGGGATTTAGGAAAAGACATAGTACTGAGACTGCTCTTGTCCGGGTTCTAAATGATCTCCTGATAGCGAGGGATCAAAAGGCTTGTACTATTCTAGTCCTTCTTGATCTCTCTGCAGCTTTTGACACTGTGGACCATGGTGTGCTTCTGGAATGCCTGCGGTTCCATTGTGGACTGTCTGGTACGGTTCTACAATGGTTTCAATCTTTTCTCACAGGGCGGAGACATAGGGTTATCACTGGAATTTATTCCTCTGATGCCGTCTCTTTGCCCTGTGGGGTTCCGTGAGGTTCCATTTTGGCACCCATGTTGTTCGCTGTTCACATGCTGCCATTGGGAGACATTATTAGCAATATGGCTTGGGTTTCACTGCTATGCAGATGACACCCAGCTATATTTGTCCTTTAGCCCCGGCAAGAAGATGCAGTCTCTAAACTTAACAACTGTCTATCCGAGATCAGTGATTGGATGAGTGCCAGCTGGCTAAGGTTAAACCGGATAAGACTGAGGTGTTGGTGGTGGACCCAGGTCGTCGTGAGGTGGATTGTAGGGCTGGTCTTCCTTCGGGCATATGGATCGATGGAGCCCAGCTCTCAACCTCAGACCGGTGCGTAACCTGGGCGTTATTATTGATGACAGTTTGACGCTGAAATTCCAGGTGTCATCTGCCGTCAAATCCTCTTTTACCATCTGAGGAATATTGCTCGGGTGAAACACCTTGTTCCTCCGGCTGACCTCCGACATTAGTCCATGCCTTTGTTACTCTCGCCTTGACCACTGCAATGCCCTGTACCTAGGGCTGCCGGGGTTGATATCCGCCGCTTGCAGCTGGTGCAGAACGCTGCAGCCAGGCTTTGACGGGGACATCTATAAGGAATCATATACGCCTGTGCTGCGCGAACTGCACTGGCTGCGGTTCAGTGGCGGATCACCTTTAAGGTCGGTTTACTGACCTATAAAGCCCCTACGAACAGGGACCGCGATATCTTCAAGATCTGCTTGTTCCCTACCGTCCTCCGCTCACTCCGCTCCACCGACGAGATTGCTAGAGGTTTCCCAGGGTTCGTTAAAACATCCGAGGCACGGCGTTTTCTTATGCTGCCCCTACCCTGTGGAACTCTCTACCTCGTCGGATACGAGCTGTCTGACCGTTGAAAGCTTTAAGTCAACTGAAACCTATTTATTTCAAAAGCGTATGGGGAGTAGTTATTGCACTGTATTGAAATTATATTTTATTGTTGTTTGTTATGCTATATGTATGTTTTATATGTATTTAACTATTTTATTGTACAGCGCTTTGATTTGAAAAGCGCTTAAAATAAACTTTACTTACTTTACTTACTACAGAAGTCAGAGGTACTCCTTTCATCAAAGAGCTCCTCATTACCTTCCTGTTCCCCACTGGGACCCAATCGGTATCCACAGGAGGTGCATATTGTCCTTAACAGATGGAAAAGCCGATGTACAGGGGTCGAGGCCTGCTCCTCATCCAATACTGAGGAAGAAGTAATAGCAGGAGATAGTAAACTTAAGTTGCCAGACCTTAAGCCTGCACTGGATGGGGAACTATCATAAGTGGCGTTCCAACCTAGATCCACCTGGAAAGAAGGAGATTCAGCGGGGGGTACCACTGTAGAAACAAAAGGCCAAAACTGGGGCCTAGCCTGAGCTGACCTTTGGGCCTGAGTCACCATCTCATTCTGTGAATCAGTAGGTCTCACAGGATTATTGTGAGAAGGCCATGGACAATCTTTAAAAGAATGGGAGGTTTCTCTCACAAATTACTATCACGCTGGGCAAGGGCAATCTAGACTGACATGACCAGAGCCAAGACATGAAGAACATTTAAGTTGGTCACAAGCACTACTGAGATGGGTCTGGGCCCCACACTGAAAACAAGATTTTGGTTGCCCTGGATAGAAAACAAAACCCTAATCCCTACCTAAGTAAAAACAACTTGGCAGGTGCTGAATAGTCCCATTAACAATAGGTAATTTAACCTGCAATTTCCACCCCTGTCCAGAAAAACTCGAATCAATGATTGGATCAGGCAAACCTAAAACAGTACATTTGAAGACAACCACTGTACAATACCCTCTATTGTCACCCCTCATTTTTGAACAAAACAGTAACATGTTTAACAGTTGGTTTTGTAAGGGAATAGCAAAAAAGGGGACCACAATGGGGTATGACGAACAGCTTGATAACGGTTCCAAAAGTATCTAACCCTGAAGCATTTATAAAACTAACATCAAAATAATTATCACCAGACGTATGCATTAATGCATAAATCTTAGAGGGGAAAATTCAAACTGGATTTTATCAATGTTTTCCCACATAGAGATGATCCAGAAATATGTCCAGCCCACCCTATAATGAAACCGGACAGCATTATGCCATTTGGCCTGCTCAGGAGGGAATGGAATAAACCTGCAAAAGTCTTAGGCTGTTGAGGTCCAACTGAAGGACCAGAAGCTGAATTGGCAAAGTCAGAGTTCCTATGTCTGTCTGAAGCAGGTGTAGATGAGGGCCTAGGGGTCGTACCAGATACTGTCACTGAAAAAGAGTGTTCCCCAGTCCCCACCATATCAATAGGAGATAGTGGAGGTAGAGGCAAAGGAGCAACCATAGTGGGCAATGGGGGTATTAGACACAGTTTCAACACTGGACAAGTCAGTATGCTGCAATATCCCTGTGCAGAACCCTGGACCCCTCCAACCTGCCAAGAAGGTGCCTGAGAAAGACTAAAGCCTGAAGGGACCTCAAGAGGGTCTGTAATGTCCAATAAATCCCCTTTAGGAAAAGGGCTGGGTCTGCAGGGGAGGTCCAGAATCATCCAAGGGACTTCTCCACCTGCACTTGAAGTGCTGCAGCAATAGTAAGCCTAATGCTGACAGGTGGGAATCAAACCCACAATCAGCAGGGCTAGGAACAACAAAGCCCATCAGAACAGGCTGGTGGGACCCCATAACACCATTAGTCATCCCCATGGAGTTTACAGTTCCTTTGAAAATACAGAAGTCTCTCCTGGAAGAGTAGAAGCAGCTGGTAACACTATCCTGCCTCCCAGATGTAAAGCAGTCATCATCCCAGCTCCTTCTGTCTCCGGAGGCAAAGACCCATATCCTGGTATCAGTGTGGAGGAGCTGAGAGGAGGCTCCTGGAACATGCATGTCTGCAATCCACTGCCAGTCTCCCTGCTCCCAATGAATGAGCAACGCCGCAAGGTGATGCCGCAAGCACTTCCAGCGTTCCTGCTGGGCTCCTGAATACAGCATAAGCGTCTCGTCAGACTACATTCACAGCGTGGCTGACATCATTTACTGGAGCGGGCTATGGAAAGCCTGATACATGCCCAAGGGGAGACTCGGCCAGCAGCCTGCAAACCCAAACCAGAGGCAGCCAAAGCCTTGCCAACTTCCACATCCTGATGTGTTCCATCTCCAGAGTCCTTACCAGTAACTACCACGGTAAGAGAACAAACTTCATGAATAACACACACCCCAATGCCTGTTGGTGGGGCAGGCTGGGGTGGGTGCAAGGTGAGAACCATAAAATCAAATTTTCTCACTTTTTGCTATAGAAGAACCCTAACTGATGCATTAACAAAGTTTTTGCATAGACATATCTGTGTGAGTGTGTGTATATATATATATATATTTTTTTTCATGGCAAAACTCTGTTTAATCATCAGTTAGGGTTGTTCCACAGCAACAAAAGGAAGGAAATTCAGTGTTAGATTGCCACCCCTTGCACTCCCACACCCACCCCACCCCCACCAATAGGAATCTGGATGTGTATTGGGGTCATCGGCCTAACTCTTACCTCATTCCATGTGTAAATAAGTTGAGGTGGTGCAGTATAGGAGAATGGGGTCAGAGTTAGGACCAATGACCCCAATGAATGCCCCTGATGCCTGTTGGTGGGGGCGGTGGGCATGGGGCAAGGGTGGCAACCCAACACCAAATTTCCTTGCTTTGTCACTGTGGAACAACCCTAACTGATGCATTAGAATGAGTTTTTGCCATGAATTTTTCTTCTTTTTGAGAATGTGCACTAGTTTCATGTTTCAAGTTTCAAGTTTATTCATTGTTCATCCAATAATTTAGCACATTTTGGACTTTACAATAATGTTTAAAAATCACAGAGTACAGAAAAGGGAAAAGAAGATTAAAAGATAATTTGAACATCTTGGGTAGGTACTTAAAATGCATCGATTATTATCAGAAATAGGTTAAAAATGTGCATCAGTACATAAGAGTGCTTGGTTAGCATTAAGCCTCTTTCAAAATGCTTTTTCTTATGGCTGATTATAGACAGTAAAATTTTACCTATCAAAATTGCATCATCAACTGTCCTTGGGTGTAACAATATAAAAATAACATCACATGATAGATCAGCATATTTGGCTAGAGTTTTTCCCAAATATTTTGAATGCATAAAAATATATAAAGGACATTGGGTTATAATATGTATTATTGATTCCTTATGTCCTTTATTACATAGACATTGGTCTTCAGGAAACAAGTGTGGTTTTAATTTGTTATAATAGACATATTTTGATGTTAGCAATTCAAATCTTGCCCATGTTATTGCTTTTCAAATGTGTGGTAGTAAAAGAAGTTACAAGTAGTCTTCTAAGTATGAGTCTATTTTGTTTTGAGCAAGCCAATGGGCTTGTCTTTGACTCTGCATTTGTTTCATCTGAGTTTCTATAATTAAGAAGAACATTTTTTTAGATTTATATTATAGGATTCATGTATTTTTATGTTATTACGTAATGTTTGAAAAAGATTTTAACTATAATGAAAGAAAACCGTCATTATGCCAGTTTTCTTTTTCTTTTATACAGTTTAAAGGTAAGTCTTTATTTGCATTATTTATTGATTTTATCCAGTATGTAACAGTTCTTAGTTTGGTGACAGCTGACACTGGAATTTTACCTATCTCAGCTCTTACTATTGAACCAGATGTTGAGAAAGGAATCTGTAGAGTAGATTTATAGTGATATAAAAGAGGGTTTCCAGTTGTGGGTAATGATTATAACCTCAAATTTATGCTCCATATAAAAGGAGTGGTATAATTTTTGCTCTCCGATTTTAGCACAGGATTACTGACAATCCTCCATACTTAATGTTAAATCTGTAAAGGTTTTGGCTGCATGCTTTGCCTTATTAATTTGTTCCTTGATATGAAAGTTCCAGAAATTTTTAGAATGCAACATTATACCTAAGTATTTGTAAGATGTCACCGTTTGATATCTATGTCATTATAACAAATACTGGGTTTTAATAACTTACTTCCAAAGGCCATAACTTTTGTCTTTTCCAAATTAATACCTAACTCTAATTTTTAGATTTTTCCATGAGGAATTTAAATTTTAGTTGTAATCCTTTGGGGATAGTGAAAGAATGATCAAATCATCAGCACATGCTAAATTATGAATCTGCTGAGTCATTGTTTTAGGAGAGTCCTGCTGTCTCTTTAGAATCATATTCTAAAAAGTATCTATGTAGATATTAAATAATAAGGAGCGAGTAAGCATCCTAGTTTGACACCTTTATTTGTCGGAAAGTATTCTGTAATATTACCTTTTGATCATACCTCACTGCTGTGTAAGTGTTGGTATAAAGTAAAAGCATGGGCCAAATGATAGATAAAGGGAGATCTCAGGTTTTGAGAGTTTCCATAAGATCTGTCTGTCTAATGAATCAAAAGCAGCTGAAAAATCAACAAATAATGCAAAAGGCTCATTTTCCTATAAGATACATATTTCTCTAACAGATGATGTAAAACAAAACTTTATCTGTTGTTGAGAATCCATAACGACAACCATCTTGTAGTTTAGAAAGAGGGTTGTTTATATCTAACCAAGATTGAAGTTTATTTAACAATATACTGCCAAGATTTTTCCTGCAGTATCTAATAAACTTATTGGGTGATAATTACTAGAGTTGTGATAAGGGCCTTTTTGTGCATGGGAATTATGATGTTTTTCTGCCATGATGTTGGAATACATCATTCTTTAGGCAAGCATTAAAGAGATTTGTCAAAAATGGGATCCTAAAGTTCAAATTTGGTTTAAAGATCTCACCTGGAATTGTATCAGGTCCAGGTGCTTTGTTATTTATGAGTTTTAGTAGTGCCTGTTGAACTTCACCTATAGTAAAAATCAGAGGGATTTATGGTGATGAAAATGCCCAGAAAGGTATGTTTTTCTTTCATTTACAGTGGTATTATTATTATTTAGTAAATCTGTAAAATAATTTACCCAAGTTTCTTTGGGAATATGAAAAGTGAGTGTAGGTTGACAAGTTTTTACACCTCTTGCAACCATGTTCCAAAATGCCTTATTATAATTTTTTCTATTGTCTGTTGAATAGTTTGCCATTGTTTTGAGTAAATTCAAATTTTTAAACTTTAAGAATTTTTGTAAGCTTTCCGGCTTGGTTTAATTTTACCTTATTGTAATTAGATGGGTTTCTAAGATTTTTCTAATTAACTTTCCCAATTTTTCTTTTGGTGGAGACATTGAGCATTGAACCATGCTAAGGATAAGGACAGTATGTCCTTAAAGTCATATATCTTCCTGCTAATTCTGGACATTAAGTTCTCAAAACTACCAATGGTATCATGGACTGAGTTTTTGATTTCAGGATCACTATCAAGTGTTTGGTTCGCCATTGGTAAGATAACATGTTCTAGGGACTTCATTTTTCTTTTGTTCAGGGACAATTAGAATTTTTCTGTGGGGAGTATTGGGACTGAGTGAAGGTCATTAAAAGATGTCATATTATTGTCTTTGATTGTAATCATGGTGCAAGTAAGAGCACCATGATCACTTTCTGGTCTAATGTCTATTAAAAATTCTGTGCAAATTCAAATGATTCAGCAGATATTAATACATAATCTATTATGCTATTCCCAATAGGGGAAGAATATATGTATGTTCCTTCGAGTCCCTGACTCACTTCCATTCAGAATCAATAAATTATTCTGAGTTATAAATTCTATTAATTTGGTACCAGCTGTATTAAGAATGGATTTTCTCAGATCTAAACTCCGATATAAACAAGGTCTTGCAGAGTAGGGAGGTTATCAAAAGTTGCCAAATGAGCTTTGAAGTCTACCCTATCAATACTGTATCTAAATTGTATTTAATATGTAAAGAGTCTATAGTGAAGGAGAGCTCCAAATAGAGATCAGTGTAGTTTATAATTGGGGTGTGAGGGGAACATACACATTCACAATCATATAAGTGAGAGAATCCCACTTAACAATGTTTATTATTGTTACATTTTTAATTTGGTAACATTAATTATCTGTAAACCTTTTCTGATTTTGATAAAAGTTACTACTCCACCACATGGTCTTCCGTATTGTTTCACTCTGGTTGCTTGCAAACTACATTTTTTTTTTTTTTTAGTTTTAGTTTTTGTTGACCGGGTAAGTGCACTAGACAAATCCTGCCTATTTTAAGGCATGACCCGGGGAGGGGATACAGATGAATGCCAATTGACTTTGAACCAGATTAGCTGTTGGTGGTATTTATAATGAATGAGGGAAATTTGGCCAGGACACCAGGAAATTCCCTACTCTTTCAATAAGTGCCATGGGATCTTTAACATTCACCTGAACTACCACCAATCCAGGCAGATGGGACCTCGGTTTAACGTCTCATCCAAAAGATGGCACCTCAGAAGTGCAGCACCCTCTCATGCTGCAATACAGTGTCAGCACTGGGATATTAACCCAGTGCCAGATGTGGGAACTGAACCCACAGCCCTCTGATCTCCCGGCCTCAGAGGCGAGTGTGCTACCTACTGAGCCACTGACACTGCTAAATGCTTCATATCCATTTAGATACAATTCTGTGGTTGCCCATGTCTCTTGAAAGAGCAATATTTCATATTGTGAGACCTAATTTTATCCAATTGGGATCAACCAATTTTGACCCAATTCCAGCTATATTCCAAGACATGAAGTTATCTTGATTTACTGAAGTTAAATCATTATGTGCTAAGGATTCTTCTGAATTTGCTGTGATAAACTGACTATTGAATAGTCACAGTGAGATATTATTCACCTGGTTATTTCCTTAAGATTTTCATGATACTGAAAATCAGTAAGGTGTAATTAAAAACTATCCAAATTGTGTGCATTGAGTATTAATTTTCATATAAAGATTCTGACTTTATTTCTAGATCAATTTGCATGTCTGATTCTCTTGTGTGAGCTCTCCTAATCATACCCAAGTCAGATTTAACTATTTCTATTTCCAAAGATGTCTCCAGGAGAGTTCTAACAAAAGGTGCAAGTCTGTATATGTTGGGTCCTTCAAATCTCGCTAACCCAAATAGGGAAAGGAGTGTGTATCTGGTATTTTGTCAAAGTTCCAATTAAGCAATGTTTAAAGTTGATGTTATAGTTTCATTGGATGCCAGTGTATTTATGGATTTGTTCTTATTCCCATGTACGCATTTAATAGCCACTATAAATAGTGAATGGAATGTGGGTCCAGAATTGTATGTACATCCATTTAACAGTCGTACAGCGCCATGAGCAAACAACATAACATGCACAATTCAGCAACTGTAAGTCCCAGTGACAAGAAAATTGTCACAGTCAAAGCTGTATTATAAATCTTTGCACATTCCAAATGCTAGGCAAATTGGATACACGGTTCAGAAGTTATTGAAGCATAATGAACCAAATTTTCATTCATTGAGTGGCATAATTCTGCACCTGTTAATGCTTTACACACCAAACCACTGCAAGGCACCTCCATACCACTAGGGCTACATACGCTATAAATTTCAAGCCAGTAGCACTCATGCAGAACGCTATGCTCAAAACATTAAATGTGCACACAGTATCTCCACAGCAAATTATTTTTCAAACAAGTAAACAACATAAGTCACATCTCCAGGACATCCACTCAACATCCTCCAAATTTCATGTAAAAAGAACAAACCATTCCAGAGATATTCAATTTTTACATTTCTGCACCTTTAAGAAGTCTTACACCACAAAATGGCAGAAATCACAGCTGAAAATGCACTAAATGGCAGACCTGGCAGCCAAAAATCAGTAACCACAAAGTGGGCCAACTTCAAATGGCAATAACTCTGGAACAGAACAACGTTTTTCACCAAACAAAAACTGGCGCGTTCCTTGAACAAAGATCTTTCTATGTGCAGTTCAGCCCAATCAACCACACACTGGCTGTGCTATGTGTTATGGAAGAGAGTGCAGAAACAGCAAAACATAATGTTTTGCACTGCACTATGCAAACGTAAAACACAAACGGTAACATTAGCGCAATGGTGATGGAAACAGTGAGGTAAAGAAAATAGTAATGGTAACGTAATGCACATGCAAGCGAAATGGTAACACACATGGTGACACAAATGGAAACGATAACGAATAGTAAGAGAAGTGCAAATGTAAATGAAAACAGAAATGGTAATGCAAACGGTAACACAAATGCTAATGGCAACAGAAACACAAACGGTAATGAAATGATAACACAAATGATAATTGTAATGGAAACGTAAAACAGTATAAAACGGTAACAAAAATGCAAATGATAACACAAACACAAACAGAAATGAAATGGTAATGGCAACGGTGATGCTGAAGGAAACAGTAACACACTTGACAATGGAAACACTACCAAAATGTAAATGCTAGGCCAATGTAAACGCAATTGCAAATAGTAACAGACACACAAACTGTAATGGTAATGCAATTGAAATGCAAACAGTTACGGTAACTCCAATGATGACGCCTAAAGAAAACACTAATGCAAACATAAACGCAAATGCAAGCACGACGCAAACGCAAATGATAACGCATGGTCAGGGTAATGCAATTGGAAATGCAAATGCTCATGGTAACACCAATGATGATGCCAAAGGAAACACAAACGAAAATGTAAAGTCAAATGCAAGCGCATACGAGACGCAAATGGTAACGCACACGGAAGCAAAAGTAAATGCAAACAAAAACAGTAATGGAAACACAAAAGGTAACAGTAACGCAGAACACAATTGCAAACACAAATGCAAAGGGTACTGCACACAGTGACATAAACGAAATGCTAATGCAAATGGTTACTTAAATGCAAATAGTAACAGTAACGCAAGTGCAAACACTAATGCAAAGGGTAACATACATGGTGATGCTGAAGTAAATGCAAACAGAAAGAGTAACAGAAATGGTAACAGTAACGCAATGCAATCACAAAATGTAATGCACACGGTGACGTAAACGGAAATACTAATGCAAACAGTAATGGAAATGCAAGCATAAATGCTAACGGCAACAGTAACGCAAACACACACACTTTTTTCCCAAAAGGTGCATTCAAAAGCACAGTGAATACAAAGAATGTATGCATAATAATGGCCCTCAGAGCAGAAAATCAGGACTTGGAATACTAAATTCCTTTTATCTCAGGAACCATATGATGTAGAAAAAATTTTTAAACTTATATTATTTACGACTTTCCAGGCTAGTTTTACACTTAGCTCCTTAGTGGAGGACTAAGTATTCTTTGATGAAAATCTGTATCTAGAACTGTTTTTGAGATACGGCCCGAAAGGTGTGGCAGACGCTGTAATGTTAGCCTAAAGGAGAAATTGTCAACTCAGAGTGCTGTAGCTTAGAGCCCTCTAATATTTTGTCGTCAAACAACCAAAAGGCACATCTGTGGGATCTTGGCTTTCTTCCTTCAAAATTTCATCCCAAAAGACCAAACCATTCTTTTGCAGCAGGGCAGTAAAGATTCCTGATTGTTTTTGCCATAGTGTCGCAAGTACTTTTGCAAATCACTACACTTTTGTAAATGAAATCACAAAAGTGTCGTATATGCAACACTACTTTGTGAAATTACTTTTACAAAATTTAAAATACATTTCTGGGGTGTTTTACCCCCAAAAAGATATGGCTAGCATCCTCAGGGCTCGACTGGGTGAACACAACAAGAATTGTGTTGCTAGAGGGTCCCAAAATTAAATGATAAGCATTTCTGTGACCACCAACTGAAAACAAGATGGCTCATTTGCAACACTTCAAGGGTAATTTGTGACATTAAAACTGCATTTGTGACACTTTCGTATTTTACCTTTTCCATTGACTATAATGGGAAACTTGTTTTTGAATAACTTTGAACCATTTAATATTTTTCATGAAATCTTTGAAAGACACATCGGGACCCCGCTGCATGTTCTCTGAGGGTTTCAATCAGTCGCACAAACCATGATACCTGTAAACACGAGCAAAAATGTGCAAAATGCATAATTTGTGCATTTATCAGTGCTCTGTAGCTCCACAACCATATATCCACCCATAACAAACCTTGGCAGGTCCAGAGATCTATGGTACCAGGCTGTGCATTCCAAATGTCAGGCAAATCTGTGGTACAATGACAAAATTATTAAGCTGCCAGATTTCAGATTTAACCTTAAACGGGTACTCAACCTAACTATAGTGGCACTACCGTGCCACTATAATTTATAAAAGGGAAAAAAGAGTAGCTCCAAATGCAAACTTCTGATTGTATAGAACACATCACATGACTGTGCTTATATCAGAGCGTGACCGCATACCTCCACTTTACCCCTTCCAGAACAATTTTGCCGTTTTCTAAGATAGATAAACCACTCTGAGGGTGTCGCGGTTGCACTCTGATATACACGCCTTGGGTGGTTGGCGCACACCAAAGGCGCAGTGATATCAGAGCCGTAATCACACCTCAGAGTGGTTTATCTATTACGATATATATCTTAGAGGCAGAAAACTCTGTTTAATACATCAGCTAGGGTTGTTCCACAGTGACAAAAGTGAGGAAATTCTGTGTCAGGGTTGAAAGTCTCCCTTGGACCCCCCACCCACACCCCAACCGGCATCAGGGGTGCGTATTGTCTGGCTGCCCCAACTTTCACCCCATCAGATGTGTGAAGAAGCAGAGGTATAGAGAATGGGTGAAAGTTAGGACTGACAACCCCAACGGCACCCTAATGCCTCGATGACTGTCGCCAACTCCGGCTTTGTTTTCAGTTGGTCATGAGAAAATGCTTGGCATTTAAATTTGGGACCCTCTAGCAACCTAATTCTTTCTGTATTCACCTAGTCGGACCCTGAGGATGCCAGGCATGTCTTTATTTTGGGGTAAAACACCCAAGAAATATGCTTTCAGATTTCTAGAAAAGTACTTTACAAAGTACTTTCGCACTTGTGACAGTGTCGAATGAATTTGAGAAAGCTTTCATAAAGTTCAACAGTACTTTTCCAGGCTGTGTGAAATGACAGTAATTTATTGGCACCCTGCTGCAAAAGAACGGTTTGGTCTTTGGGCTGAAATTTGGAGAGAACGCAGCCAACATCTCACAAATGTGCCTTTCAGTGTTTCATTGAAAAATATCACAGGGTGGCAAAGTTATGGCACTCCAAAGTTGACACTCTTTCCCACAGGATAACATTACGGAGTCTGCCACATTACAGGAATCCTTTGCTGCCCTGCTGCAAAATAACAGTTTGGTCTTTTGGGCTGAAATTTGAAGAGAAGAAAGCCAACATCCCACAGATGTGCCTTTTACTGGCTTGGTGAAAAATATTGCAGGAAGCGAAGTTATGGCACTCTGAATGTCTCTTTTGTTCCCATAGGATAACATTATGGCATTCGCTCCGCCTTTCAGGGCCTGTATCTTGGAAACGTGCGTAGATACGATTTTCGTCAGAAATACTTAGCCCTCAATGGGGGCTAAGTACAAACTAGCCAGGAAAGTCATAAATCATATCACTTTTCAAAGTTATTAAGGTGCAAAATGTGACCCTTAACCTTAAAAGTGCTCCTCAACCCTAACTATAGTAACACTACCGTGCTACCATAATATATATATATTTTAGAAGCAAAAGCTCTGTTTAATGCATCAGTTAGGTTGTTCCACAGCGACAAAAGTGAGGAAATTCGTGTTAGGTTGAAATCCCCTTGGACCCTTCCAGCGCACTTCAACTAGCTTCGCGCGACATTAGTTGTCGGGCCCTAACTCCCACCCCATCACATGTGTAAGAAGCAGAGGTATATGAGAATGGGGTGAGAGTTAGACTTTATAACTTTGCCACCGTTCAACATATTTGCCTGAAATTTGGCAGGCGTGGGCATAACTATAGATATTGGGACCTGCCAACTTTTGTACCAGTTGGATATACGGTTGCAGAGTTATTAAGGACGCCCATGTCTGCATTTACTTTTTTTGAGATTCTTTGCTCGCACCTGCAGGTTGCTCAGTTTGTGCTACTGATCCAAAAACTTCAGGTAATGTGTGCCAGGGTGCCCAATGTGCCTTTTGAAGATTTTGTGAACAAATATTGAACAGTTCAAAAGTTATTCAAAAATAAGTTCCCATTATAAGTCAATGGGAAAAGTTAACAAAACTGTGAAAGTGTCGCAAATGCACTTTTTAATGTCGCAAATGACCCTGTAGTGTCGTGAGTCAGCCATTTTTTTCAGTTAATGGTCACAGAAATGCCTGACATTTAAGTTTGGGACCCTTTAGGGACACAATTCTTTGTGTTCACCTAGTCAGACCTGAGGATGCTAGCCATGTCTTTAATTTGGGGTTAAACACCCCAGAAATCGTTTTCAAATTTCTGGAAAAGTAGTATCGCAAAGTAGTGTCGCACTCATGCCACACTGAAATTTTTGCTAAAGCTTTGCAAGTCACTTATTACTACTTTTCCAGGCTATGGCAAATTACAGGAATTCTTTGCCACCCTGCTGTGAAAGAATGGTTTGGTCTTTGAGCTGAAATATTGAGGGAATGCAGCCAACATCTCACAGATGTGCCTTTTGGTGGTTTGGTGAAAAATATTGCATGATTGCAAGTTACAGTATTCAAGTTGGCATTTTTCCCCATAGACTAACATGGTGGCGTACACCACGCATTTTGGGGCTCATATCTCAAAAACAATGCGAGATACAGATTTTGTTGCGAGTTGCATAGCCCATGTAAGAGTAGAAACCTAGCCAGGAAAATCATGATTTCTGTGAAACTAATTTATTTTTTCCTACATTGCGGCGGTTTGTTTGTATTGGTGACATATAGTAGGATCTTAGTTCATATGATGAGATACTTACTAGGGATCCTATTTTGTGAGTCATATAAAGTAGGATCTTAGTTTGTATTTCATCATGAGAACTAAGATCCTGCTTCATATGACTCTGATACAAACAAAGAATTTAAATGTGGATATTCAGCAATTTTTCACCAGATTAACATAGTTTTTGGGACTTCACCTCATGAACACGTCACTGTCATCTGTTACTCTGTCCCGAAAGGTGATTTTGCAGTCACCCACAAGAATCATCATTCGGACTAATTAACAAAATGACAGTCCCAGTGTTCAAGAGGGAAGATCCCAAAGCCCATTTTGAAAATCTGGTTCAAAAATCCAGAAAACAGCTTGTTATAGCATGCATTGAGCAGTTTCTACGCACGCTTGTAACTTCCGCAATTTTTTATATTTTCACTCCTGATTTTCAACATTGCCATTTTTTGTTATTAAAACATCTTTATTGTTTTCAGGAAAGTCTCATCAAAAACATAACCTGGTAGGCAGAGTTAAAGGTACGAATTATTGTAACATTTAACAGCTAGATTTTAACTCACACATTAAATTCACAACTTAAACCCTCCTCCCTCCCCTACCAAGGCTACACACATAAACAGACCCTAATTTGTCATTCCTGAGGTAGTCTGATCGTCAGGTTTCCACGCCATTAGAAGCACTTCTAATGAACTCCAAAGTGACGATATATTTTCAGTCTACCTCGCATACAAGCAATATGCCTTTCTAGCTGCAGTGCCAGAATGCACTCTCTGTACCACTCCATCAAGGAAGGATTTGTCACTAGCCCAATGCCTCAAAATTATCAATTTAGCAACGGCTGATACGAGTGACATTTGGGCCTTTTAATCTTAGAGATGCCTACTGGGAAAAGACTCATCAGACATACCTCAGGGGTGAACATGGTTTTAAGCCAAGGATAGGGTCTAATAGATTATTAATGGACCGAACATTGCCATTTTTAAACCTCCTTATGAACAGTACAGCTGTCATTTTTCACATCCTGCACAAAATGTGTTTTTGCACCTGTATAGAATGGCACAGTTGCTATGCTGGTTGTCTTCGGAATGGATTCAAAAGTCAGTGTCAGTGTTCCTGAGGGATTTCCAAAAGCTCATGTTGAAAATTTGGTTAAAAATTTCCCAACAATGGCCACGCTTTTGAGTGTGCATTGTGCAGTTATCTATGCGAGCTCAGAATTTCTCCAATTTTTCTTATTTACTTCCTGATTTTCAACATTACCCTTTTCCATATCTCCTCATGAACAGTATACAGCTGTCATTTTTCACATCCTGCCCAAAACATGATTTCACACCTGTGGTGCAGAATGGCACATTCTGGTGCAAACTCAACTTTTGGGACATATTAATGAAATGACAGTGATGTTGTTCATGAGGTGGGGTCCCCAAAGGTCATGTTGAAAATTGTAGCACCCATGGCACCTTTTGCCATTCGTGTCTCGAAAATAATTTGAGATACAGATTTTTGCTGTTATGCAGCTTCTAAGTACCCATGGAGATTTCAAAGTCATGATTACAACTGCAGTGGAATTTTTCCATAGTTGCTACAGTTACTGAGATATTGCCAAATTAGTATTACAAGGGTTACTTTTCATAACTATAGGGCTGCTGTACATTTGTACTTACTAGTGTGTAAGTGAGAGTGCAGGGCCTCTGTGCCCTGTGCTCCCACTAATGCCTATAATTGTGCAACAATGGGTAGCCTGGGGAGTGCAGGGACTGGAGGGCCACTCTCCCACAACCACATACCAGTTACATTACACTTTATCAAAGAAGGAAATTCATTGCAAAAAATATATTAATTTATCAGTTAGGGTTTTTATTAAACCATCAAAAGCTGGAAATTTGGCGTTAGGGTTACCAACCTACCACCCACACCACCCTTCACATACCAACAGGTGTTGGGGTGTGACTTAGGAGCTGCTGGGCATAACTCTTACCCCATTCTTCTATGCTGTACCATCTCATGTTGTTTACATGTGGAATGGGTGGGATTTAGGACTAACGACCCCAAGGCACACCCCGATGCCTATTGGTGTGGAGGGTGGGGGTGGGTTGGTAACCCTAACATCAAATTTCCCAGCTTTTGATGCTTTAATAAAACCCTAACTGATGCATTAACATAGTTTTTGCAATGAATATATATATATATATATATATATATATAGTATACATATTTATACATATATATATACACACACACACACACACACACACACATATATATATATATATATATATATATATATATATATAACACACACATATATATATATATATATATGACATGGTGAGAACGAGAGTGCAGAAGTATCTTCACAAGCATTTATTTATTTATTTAGTTTTTGTTAACTAGGTAGATTCATTAGACAGCATAGCTGCCTATTTTCAAGTACAACCCAGGAGATTACAACAAAGGGTATGTAGACAATAGTAGATACAAGAAAACATCATAGGAACAAGTAGAAGTCAGACATAGTACACTTATACAAAATGTTCAGCAATGACAGTACATTTGCAGGAATCTATATGTAGTAACAAAACAGGAATATAAGTGCAAATAACTGACAGTCATAAGTCTACCTGACCTCACTTTTGGCAAAGCAGCCTCCAGGATGGACATCACTTCATAGTCCTGTTCTCCCCACAAGTTGTTTGGAAGCATAGAGCTCCCCAACTGCCTCCCAGGATGAACATCACTTCCACAGTCCTTTTCTCCCCAAGTGTTGTTTGGGCAGCATAGAGGTCCCCAGCTGCCCCCAGAATGGATATTGCTTCCACAGGTTCAGGACTCAGTGTCCATGCCATTTTGAACACACAGCTGCTCATCCTGTAGCAGACTGTACAACTTGGTAGCAGCTTTTCTTTCAGTCAACCAACCACAACTGACAGACTCTTAATCATTACTGCAGACTGTTTTACACTGTATTGCAGCCTATTTACTGGTTACTTTAAGTGCATTTAACAGCCTGTATTGAACTGTTGTGTAAGTTTCATGTGCTGTGTACTTGAAGTACACATAGCAGCTTGTGAAACTGTCTAATTATCCTGTTTATCAGTACTTTCTGAGTTATTTGCTGTACCTTAGTTCTGTTCAAAGCAGTCAGTTACAACAGTCAGTAAAGGAGAGATTTATTTATGTTCAGCCACAATCATATAGAAGTGCTAAAGTTTTCCCCTGCTCATGCTGTACTGTGAGCACTAGTATCAGTTTAAATCCCTAGCCATCACACTGCTGTCCCTGCCTTGTTACCAGCCTCAGACACTAATGTATCTTTTTCCTCTCTCTCCAGTCCTGTTCTTCCCCAGGCAATTCGGCAGCATAGAGCTCCCAGCTGCCCCTAGGACAGACATCACTTCCACAGGTATGGGACTCTGCTTCTGGTGCAATTTTAGGCATGCAGCTGCTCCTCCATCAGCAGATTGTGCAACCAGTGGCAGCTGATGATGCCACATTTTATGCAGCAGCATATTACACTTCCCGCCTCCAACCACTCCAGCCACCCTCCCACTCTTAAAGTAGTTCTGCTTTTATAGGTCCAAAATAATCAATCAGCTAACTTTCCACCCACTATTCCTCAAAGGCAATTGGTCTTGCCTTTTCTTCCTCCCTCCACCCCCTAAGACCTGATACTATTGTTCTTCCTAAGTCAACCCCTTTCCTTCCACAAGCCCTTGTGGTTTAAATAAAACTAATTCAACTGTTGTCACCAACATCCTGATCCATTCACCCTGCAATGCTTCATTACTCCATCTACCTAGTACCCTTTCTCTCTACCATCTCCTCCTTCCCTCCCTCACTGCACCCTTCACTCTTGCTACTCACCACTTCCCCACTCTAGAGCCATTTTGCATACCCAGTCCACCCTCCTTCTCTACATCTCCCCAATGCTTCCCACCACTCCCCAATACCCATGCTGCCCAGTGCCTCTACTCTTCTCTTCTCTTCCCCTAATATCCCTAATCCAGCCCTCACTAATGACCCCATCCTTGTCCGGTATCTCCTACCACAAATACAATAGGTTGCCAAAAGTGAGTGACAATCTTACCTATTACCTTGTAGCCTTATTGCTGTTGCTTCCTGGCAACATTGAATCAAACCCTGGACCTACCCTTACCCCTCTCCTTTCCCACCAACTCTCCGAAGGGCAGAGAATTGACCATCTCAGTATCAGAAGCCCTCTGCCTCAATTTGACCAAATCAAACCCCTGGTCCTATCTTTCCAACCAGACATTCTTATCTTGTCTGAATCCTGGCTCAACCCCAAAATCTCCAATGAGAGCCTCTCATCCTTGGTTTCACCCTTATTTGCTGGGACTGTGTCAGTAGGGGTGGTGGGAGGCTATGTATCTCGCGATCCACTATCCACTTCACTACTATTCTGGCATCCTCGGTCTTTTCCTCTTATGAACTGTTGTTAATAAAGATCTCCCCACTCCTCCCTACAAATCTTTATGGTTGGTATCTACTGTCATCCAGGCCTTCTCCATCCTCAGGCATGACCTACTGGCAACCTTTTATTTTTTTTTTATTTATTGTACTTTTTGGTGGCTGCTAGCCACCTAGTAAGTATACCAGGCCATGGACCCTCACTCCCACCTCCATGTCAGATGCAACCCTTCCTCCAATACCCCTGGCTTACCTCCCAGGGTGGGGCCATAGCAACAGGTTCACATTGGTACCACAGACAATGGGATAGGTCGGGGAGGACCATCCTGGAGGTTGATCAGAGCTGAGGCTGGCATCATGGAGTGTGTCTGGCAGCTCAATTTTCTTTTCCCTCCTTTATGCAAGGGGTGGGAGGTGCAATGATGCCAGCATCCATCCCACCCTCATAGTGAAGCTGGACCCAGATGCTGTGATACCCTTGCCTCTGCCAGGGGTACCTCTAGCACTGGCTGCACATTGTACCCTCCCCTGGAGAAGGAGAGCAATCCCTGGGATGCTCAACTTTCTCCTCCCAGCTGGCCCTCTGACAACTCAGGTTCATTCCGAACCCGGGTCACCAGTCAAATGGAAATCCAACTGCTGTGCTGATGAGATGGCCCTTGGCAACCTTTTCTATCCTCGCCTCTTCTGGTGAACTTCTAATTCTGGCAACTTCAACGTAAACTGGTTTGCCACCCTCAATCCATTACTCATTCCAAAATCACATCCCTAAACCTAACTCAATTTATTAATGAACCCATGTGCCACAACCCAAATCTATCAACCACTACCTCATTGACTGTGTCCTGGCCTCCCACCCACACTGCATCATAAATGCAGGTATCTTACCAGATGCAGTCAGTGACCATCACACCACTCACGGCACCCTAGAGCTCCCCAAATTCCTTCATATCCATTCCTTTAAATCACTAGACCTACAACTCTATCGTATTTGACGATCTGTCAGATACAGATTGATCCCCCATCAACACTGCCACCTCAATGGACTCAGCCCTTGAATAATTAAAATCTTCAGCATCTGGAATCACCACGCCCACACATACGCATTAGGGTCTGTGGGTCCTATCAATCCTGGATCACATCAGACCTCCTGGCTTGTCTACAAATTCATGACCAAGCATGGAAAGACCACAAACTTTCACCCACCCTCAGCCTACCAAAGATATCAACAACTGTATAACACCTGTACTAGAATAATCAGACCAGCCAAAGCCGATTACTTTTTCAGTACCTTCCAGGCAAGCATAAACCACCCATCTAAATTCTAGAAGATGTTCAATGCCCTTTTTCACCTCCTAACAATCCCCAGCCTCTGTCCTCAGAGTGTTGGATGCTACCTAGCATTGAACTCTAACAAAGGCAAAAGCCCTGATGACCTTGATGCTGAACTCCTCTACCTGTCTGCACCTGCCATCCCGTATTCCATAGCAGCTCTACTAAACCTATCTTTTACACTAGCATCTGTCCCAACTGCTTGGAAGCATGCTACCATCATTCCTCTCCCTAAGGGTGGTGATCCCTCTGTGGCTGGAAACTACTGCCCCATCTCTCTCTTCCCATCCTTGCCATATTAAAGGAACATATAGAACTATCCCAGCTTTCTCCTTATCTAGACTCCACCTACTTTTTCATCCCTTCCAATCTGGCTTCCACAAGAACCACTCCACAGTCACTTCCCTACTCAGGCTCACTGATACCATTCACACCAGCATGGACCAGGGTCTCATCATTTCTGCCATCTTTGTCGACCTAGCAAAGGCATTCAACATGGTCTCACGTGCTTTCCCACTGGACATACTCTGATCTGCAGGTCTGTCACTTGCTTTCACCAACGGTTCAGATCCTATCAGGCAGGTCACAATCAGTCAGAATCGGGGTCTCCCTCTGTCCGCCCCTCTCCAGCCACACTGAAGTACTACAAGGCTCAGTCCTTGGCTCAGTTTCTTCTCCATCTTCCTAAATGATCTCCTTCGGTCTGCTCATCTGCATCCAACAACATGTATGAGGATGACACTGTCTTTATGTAGCTGGTCCTTCTTCCCCGTGGTAGCATGCACTCTACAACAGGACTTTGACAATGTCCAATGCTAGCTACACTCCAACCAACTCTTTCTAAATGCCAAGAAGACAGTCTCAATGACCTTTGGCACAAGGCAGATACTCCCCAGGCTCCTCTCCCCCCTCCTACCTCACTCTCGATGGGACCATGTTAGAAGGTGTGACCTAATTCAGGCATCTTGGGGTCTGGCATGACAAACACCTTGATTTCTCTTGTCACATGGATGCTATTCATAAGAAACTGCTCCCCAAATTGGCAGTCTTATACTGGGATTGTGAATACATTCCTTGCTGGCCTACAAAGAAATTCCCACAGAGAATGATCCTTCCAACTATTGACTATGGAGACATAGTCTATAGTGCCAACCCCAAATCCTCCCTAGCTAGATTGGACACCTCTTCCACCCTTCTGCCGCTTTCTCTCAGCTGTCCTCCTCGTACTCACCATTGCTCCATACCCATCTCTGACTCTCCCTTCCCTCCATGACTGTCGACTGGCTCACTGTGCCAACTTTCTTGATGAGTTCTGGCCTGGCACACTCAATTCTTCCTTATCATCCTCCTTCTCTCCCTCCCTACCTCAGCTTGCTCCTTCAGGAGTAGTGATGCTTGCCCTTGTCATACTCTTCAGGTCCTCTTCAGCTGGCCAGGCATCCTTCACCTATCATTTTTTTTATTCTTTGGTAACTGTGTAAGGCCCACAGGCACAAGTGACTGTTTTAAGGGTTCACCTGGGAGCACTGAATGATGAAGCCCTCCTGCCCGCAGAAGCCCCGAACCCGAGACACACCAGAGACCACCCCTCCCTGAGGAGACTGGAGGTCACGAGGGCCTGCCCTGAAGCCCTCCCTGCCCAAAGAAGCCCCGAACCCGAGACACACCAGAGACCATCACCCTCCCTGAGGAGACTGGAGGTCGTGAGGGCCTGGCCCTGGAGCCCTCCCTGCCCGCAGAAGCCCCGCGAACCTGAGACACACCAGACCACCCCTCCTCTGAGGAGACCAGAGGTCGCAAGGCCTGCCCTGAAGCCCTCCCTGCCCGCAGAAGCCCCAAACCCGAGACACACCAGAGACCACCCTCCCCTGAGGAGACTGGAGGTCGCAAGGGCCTGCCCTGAAGCCCTCCCTGCCTGCAGAAGCCCCGAACCGAGACACACCAGAGACCACCCTCCCTGAGGAGACCGGAGGTCGCAGGCCTGCCCTGGAGCCCTCCCTGCCCGCAGAAGCCCCGAACCCAGGACACACCAGAGACCACCCCATCCTCTGAGGAGACCAGAGGTCGCGAGGGCCTGCCCTGAAGCTCTCCTTGCCCGCAGAAGCCCCAACCCGAGACACACCAGGTAATTTCTACCTTGATCCAGGCTGCTGCCACCATTCACGCCATCTGGCGCCTTTTCTGAAACGGCCACAAGCTCCCCTGCTCAGAGCATGAATCCCGGCCAGAGTAGCACCTCGAGTTGCTGCCCAGGCTCAAATAGAGCAGAACTGTTACTTTTTGTGCCTGATTTTGAAACTTTTAAAACGAACCAGCTAAAACTATTTGCATTTGCCTGTAACTGTATTTAAAAGCTTAGAGTCACTGCACCGAGACACACCAGGTAATTTCTACCTTGATCATTTTCACTTCTCCTTTAGCTCCTAATATTGTTTTGCCACTAGAGGGAGCCTGATTAAGTTTGAGCAATTTGCTCCAATACCTCACTTGTCACATTTACTGCTCTCTAGTAGCTGTTTTCACTTGGTGATTTATATTAAAGGAGCCCTCTGCTGTCTCTTTCCTCTACCTCACTCCTTCTCTAAAATGTCCCTCCTCCTCCTAGCTCCTCATGGGAATACTTTGCCTTCCTATCCTCTTTGAGCTTTACTGCTTGAACACATCAACAGCTTCTACCAATACTTATTCTCAGTTTGACTTCTACTACTCCAACATGCTTGCTACTGCCACTCCACTACCTCTACCCCCTCTGCTCTCATCAGCAAGGTATTAACCCAATAGTCAGATACCTTCACCTTCATCTGAAGCCGCCACCCTGCATCTCTAGCAGGGCGTACTTCATCACCCCGCTATGGTTACTAACCCTATCTCTTATACTATCCGCGACATTGAGATCAACCCTGGTCCATCTCATGTCCCGTCATAACCTGCCCCCGCCACCACTCTCCCTAAAACTGATGGACTAACTTTCGCCCACCTGAATGCTAGGAGCCTTATGGCCAACCTCCCTGACCTCCAGGCTTGGATCTATACTAACGTCCCGGACGCCCTCGCCATCACAGAAACCTGGCTTAAGCCTACAGTGCTTGACCTCAGTGCCACTTTTCTGGATACAACATGCTTCAGATCGACCGTCCTGGCACTAAAGGAGGTGGCCTTGCCCTCTACTTCAAAACTCACCTAAACATTACCCTTCTGCAAGACCCTCTCCTACCAAACTGTGAAATCCTACACTCTCCTACTTGGGGGTGTAAAGAAACTCCATATTTTTGTACTTACACCCCACAAAAAATGCTACACAAGGCATCACTGAACTCCTAGGGTTTCTGCCTTCAGTTACAGGCAAGAATGACATTATCTGCCTTGGTGATTTTAACCCTTGACTGGTCCGAGAAAAACTCAGCTAACCTATCCTCCTTAGCTAGCAAGGCAAATCTATCCAGCTCATACATGAACCCACAAGAGTCTCACTTGGGGCAACTGTGCCACCCTCCTTGACTGGATACTTACTAACAGGACGGAATATGTTGCCTCAGCCAGTGTGCTACCTGACACAATTAGTGACCACTATCCTATCTACTGTGTCTGGAACACTGTCATTCCTCCCTCCCTGCTAAAACTGTAACCTTCCTAATCTCTCTCCGCCTAAGTCATGAGGACTTCTAACTGACCTTAACCAGGTTGACTGGTCCTCTCTACCAAACAGAGGACATTAACATAGCCACAGAATATTTCAACTCCGTCCTCCTCTCTCTTCAAAACCTTCACATCCCGTCACCACACGAGGATGGCAGGGAAAGTAACCAGTGCTAACACGCCCCATGCTTCAACTTCTCAAACCTAGGGACAAACTTTTGTCCAGGTGGAAGATCTCCCACCTCCGTGCAGACTTTGAAGACTATCGTGCATTACGTAACAACTGCAAAAAACAAATTCAGATTGCCAAAAGCACCTACTATAGGAACCTACTAATAACATCCTCTACAAATCACAGAGGTACTGGTCCAAAATTAAGGACATTCTCAGCAATGACAAGCCACAGAATCCAGCTGACATGAACATTCAAGGTGTTCACTGCACCAATCATGACACCATTGCCAACGCCTTCAATGCCCTTTTTCTTCTCCACCAGTTGCTACCTAACTAGCCCTCAACCTGACTGTCCCTCTTCTCCTCCCTCAGCCCTCCCACCCTCCCTTTCATTCTGGCTCCAACCACATACCTTGAAGTTCACAAGCTACTTAACCCCTTCCGCACGCAGGGTCAAGGGCCTGAGGGCATCCATCCTGCATACTTAAGCAGTATGCACCTTGGCTGACCAGACCTATCACCTGGCTTTTAACCTCTTGATTCATATGTCTACTGTCCCATCCACCTGGAAAACTGCCAGAACCATCCCTATACACAAAAAGGGTGATGTCAAACTCATGTTCAACTACCGCCCCATATCTCTTCTGCCCACTCAGTAAGCTGCTTGAAAAAATAGTCCACTGCCAGCTTGCTGCTCACCTTGACATGTTTAATCTTCAAACCCCTGCGCAACATGGTTTCCGGCCTGGCCACAGTACCACCTCTGCACTTACACAACTTACAAATGACATCAGAAATAATATGGACCATGGCTCACTCACTGGGGCCGCTCTTTATCGACCTGTCTAAAGCCTTCTGACATGGTACACCATCCTCTCATGCTAAAGAAGCTCCAATCCATTGGAGCATCTGACCAAGCCCTCTCCTGGTTCCATAGCTATCTTGACAATCGGACTCAGGCGGTAGCATTTCACAAGGCCCTTTCCTCCCCTAAACATCTCCCGTGGAGTTCCCCAGGATCCACTCTTGGACCTCTACTCTTTTCCCTCTTCCTAAATGATATTCCCACCATGTCCCGCATAGCTGCACTCTTATAGTGCAGATGACCTTGTTCTCTACTCTGGGTCAAAATCGGTTGCTGCCATCAACTCCACTCTCACTAATGACTTCCAATTCCTGCAGACCTGGCTCTCTAGCAACCACCAAGTCCTGAACCTGAAAAAACCTGTGCTATGCTATTGGATCCTCTAAGAAACTGTCTGCCCCTGCGAACAGGCTCCGGGTTCAATGCCTTGATGGCTCCCTCATCTCAAACACTGAGTCCTTCAAGTACCTTGGGTCACTTTGATCCCACACTTGACCTGTCTCAACATGTCAATATGGTGTGCCCTGGTCATACTGCTAAAATTGGCGGAGCTAACGCGCGCCACTCCCTCACTCCTTCTGCTAGACTTTCTGTTGTGAGAGGTATTCTCTACCCCAGCTTCAATATGCTCTGCCCTCCTCTTGCTGCAAACTCTGCTACCTCCACAAATGGGACACTGTCTACAACAACATCTGTAGATTTGCCTTAACTGCTCCACGTCTTACCCATCATTGTCTCCTTTACGCTGGCTTAAATTGGCTGTCACCTAAGGATATTCGAGGCCTACTCCCTGGGCTGCTTTATCGACTCCCTGTCTAGACCTCCCTGCCCTGTCTATCTTGCCAGCCTCCTGACCTGCCTCACACACCCATACCCTCAGGTCTTCCTCTGTCCCCATGCTCTCCACTAGACCTTGCATGACAAAAATGGGTGAACAGGCATTTGACCATTTTGCTCCCAAATTCTGGAACTCACTCCCCTTATGGTGAAAACGTCATCCTCCCATCGAGAATTCAAAACTCACTGTTCACCCATGCCCTAGCCTCTGGCCAATGCAAATGCTCTTAATTTGCTTTGTCCCACTGCAGGCTGTCAGGTCTGACACTAAGTACTACACTAATGTTCTCCCATGCAATACGTTTGTCTAGGTGGCTATGAACCTTGATGTCTTTACTGTCCTCAGCTGTCTTATGGTTACCCTAATTGCTTTATTTTTCATCCTTATTATGATCTATGCCTAAAATGTACCCTTATGTAACTGTTACTGTGCTACCCAATGTATATCTTGTTTTGCTCCTTGTACACCTATATTATGTCTGTGCATTTCTGCATATTGTAACCAATGTCCTGTGCTCTCCCGGTCGTGCCTGAAAATAGGCAGGTCTGTTGCCTAGGCAGTTACCTGGTTACCAAAAGCTAATAAATAAATAAATAAGTGACTTGTTCAGAGTCAAACAGTATGTTAGTGGAGGTTGTGAGAATCAAACCCAGGTCTGCTGGATGTACCAAACTCATTCACAGCTCATTACTCTAACCACTAGGCTATACTACCAGCCCCAAGCTTTGGGACTAACTCCTCTCCTCTACTAGAAATGCCCCTCACTATGCACCCTCCTCACTCCAACACTCCTTCACTTGCCCACCTGCAACTGTACCTAATTCACACTTTGTCTCTACTAAAGTTTCCATGCAATTCCTACACAATCCATGCTTCCTTCCTCTAACCCATCACAGGTCTCCCATCCATGCTTGTTCAGAGTGCATAGCTTGTCCTAAATCTCAAGCACTTATCCTCCAATTCCTCTCAGTCCCCCTCCTTGCCTAGCAAGGGTCCTAATCTATGGCCTTGTTCTCTAGCATGTATCCTTCTACTGCTAGTTAACAAAGAAATGGGATATTGTAATCTCAAAGACAGTGTATACTGCATATATTAGTTCACTTAGGTATGCTTCACTGTTCCCTGTGCTGCTGTATTGTATTGTATCATATTGTATTTTAGCCTAGTGAGTATAGTTTTTGCCAATTTGTTACCATGTATTCATTACTGCACCTCCCATTACCCCTTCCCATAAGACGATCTGGAAATGATCAATTTACTCAGTATATCTTCCTGGTGAAATACTTTAAAATAAATAAAGGTCAGAGAGAGGTCAAATATGGCAAGTGCAGCTTTTTCTACTATCTCACTCTCACCTATGTCATATTTGATATGTACAACAAGGTATTGAGAATGACACAAGGTGCTTGTACCAAAGAGAAATAATGCAAGGCACTCACTGTGCTTCACCATGCAACATTCCTGATTTTCTAATGCAGCCTGCACCATGCAGCTTCCACTGTTCTTGCAGCAGACACAGGCTGTGCCATGTTGAGAGGCAGTTTTCCACAACGCTGCTACACTATCCGTAATTTGGGCTCTCAAGTCCCCCAAAGAGCACATGGTTTGAAAGGAGGTAGACCAGCCAGAAGCTGGTATAACAGCCTGTGAACCAACCCTGGAGCCATTGCTGGGTGACAGGTGCACCTATGCCACACTGTTGTGGATGGATGAAAGTGGACTCTCATGCTCACACAACACATGGACACTTTGCACATCACCAGTTGAGCAGGTGGTAGCATTCCATGGTGGCAGGTTCATGCCCTCTGGAGTCCCCTCCCCAATGGCACCCATCATATGACTGTCCCTCTTGCCAGACCAGTCCCTGTCATTGTGACATCTGTGCCCTGTCCCCTTTTGGAGCCTGTTGCAACCCTCCTCCGAATCTGCACCATCCTGCCCTTCACTGTCCCTGCAGGCCACCTGGGTACACAGCAGGTGGGTTTCAGCCATGGCTTTTGATGCTGCACAGCCATCTTGCAGATTATGACAATGCCCTCCTGTGGTACTTTTGTTAGGTGCACTGGAGCACTTATGTGCTAATGCTGACTTTGGTGCCAGAACACCTCTGTTAAAAAAATCAGGTGCAGGATCCCTAGAGTACCAAACTCTGGTGAAAAGAAAGGATTTTCTACAATGTCTCCATAATTGTGTCAATTTTCCCTGGTGTCTAGTGGCACCCAGCACCCTCCATAGCCATCCCATAATTTTTAAGTTTCATCTGGTGTCTATAGTACCCCTACGTACTCATCAGTGTAATTTGTATTATTTTTTCCATGGTGTCTAATGGCATTTTCCACCCTCTGATCGCTGTCCCCATATCATTTATATTGTTCCCTCATGTCTAGTGGTGCCCCCACCTCTGATCACCCTCTTCATACTTGGGTGATTTCACCTGGTGCCTAGGAGGCACACTCCACCATCCAATTGCCATGTCTGTACTTTTATATATTTCTCGATGCCTAGTGGCACCCCCCACCACTCCTTCTGAAATTCTGTGATTTTTCCCTGGTGTCTAGTGGCACCTCCCACCCACCAATTGCCATCCACATACTTATAGAATATTTTCCTGGTGTCTAGTGGCACCCCACCACCTTCCAATCACTGTTACCCTTGATTTCTTTTGTTCCCATGGTGTCTAGTGGCACCTCTCATCCCTGTACTAGACTAAAATAAAGCAAACAGTTGCGCTATGTCTCTTTTTCTGTAAAAAAATGTCCATTCATTGCTGATCGCACCCACCAACCCAACCTCCCAGTCAGCTCCCACCACCCAGCACCTCCAGACAACTCCACACCTTCACTCACCTGAACATTCCCAGGGTGAAGATCCACCTTTACAGGACATACATCTTGTTCCTGAACTGCTGACTGCAATATGAGAAAGTAAATTTAAGTGGTTCAATGTATTTCAATGGGGTTTCAACTCTGGATCATAACATCACCAGTTTTTGATATTTTGACACCAAATTTTCAACATGGCCTTTCTGAGACCCCATCATGAACAATGTCAGTGGAATTTCACAAATTGTTCCCAAAAGGCAATTTTATGGTCACTTCAGAAAATCACCTTCCAGGTGGGATTTGAAAGGTTTCAGCACCCTTGTTTATGAGGTGGGTCATAGAAGGGTATGTTGAAAATTTTGTGTCAAAAACATGTTAACATGCCAAAGTTATGAGCATCTGTTGAAATTTCACTCACTGTATGCCTCATAACTTTGTAATTGTCAACATTTTCACCCCAAATTTTCAACATACCCATTTATTTACACCACGTTGTGCATATGAAAACTGTAATGTTTAAAGTCTAGGCCTAAATGTATTTTTTGTGGTTCTTGTGCAGAATTATATCGCAGTGGCGTGGTATGACATCTTAGCATGGATATAAACATTTTTAGCATCCCATTCATGAGGTGGGTAATAACAAGGATATGCTGACAATTTGGTTGTTGTTGTCTTAGAAATGGAAGCACAAGGCCCAGAGGTCCCTGGACTTCCACATCAACATACATATTTACACCTATGGAAGGATGCATTACCAAATGCCAGTTAGGATATAATTACACTATCTGAGCAAGTATGGATACATTGGCACATAGGCCCTGACAGGCAAATAAAGATACAATTATATTATCTCAAGAAGTAAGGAAATTCTTTGCAAAAACTGATTTACAACAGTTAGGGTTCAGGCTAAAGCAACAAACATAGGGAATGTGGATTTAGGGTTTCCAACCCTAAACTCACACCTCCCCTCAAACTAATCTGGATTGGAGACTTCTTGGCACTGTCAACCCTAAAGCTCATGCCACTAGGTGTGTATGTTTGTGGAATGTATATAATGGGACGAGCTTTAGGGTTAGCAACACCCAAACATGGCAATTGGCCCTCATTAAGCTGGAAACCCTGATATTCAGGTGCCCAGAAAAGTATTTCTGGATATTTTGTAAAAAACAAGCACCAGAGTCTAGCTATAGTTGTCTTATTTAGCTTGGTCCAGGTGTTTGTTTTGTAAAACAAATCATATTCACGTATTTTCCATGTTTTTTAGTTCAGCAGAAAAACAAGATGGTACCCATCATGTGGTGAGAAAGCAAAAAGCTCTCACAACCCCAAATGTTTCTTGTCATATCAGAGGGTTATCCAAAAACCCTACTAAGCATGCTAAAAAAACATTTAAATCCTTATAACTCTGGAACCATTTAATATTTTTCATGAAACTTTCAAAAGTGACTACCTTGACAAAGGCTATTTCTACTCTGAAAATCTAGAAAGAAAGAAATTACATTCCATGTAGGCTATAGGTGAGATCAAAAGAACATGTATTAAGTAAGAGAAAATTTAGACATTAATGTAAATATGACATATGCGGATCTCAGAAAGCACACAAGCTGCTAACATGAAACTTTCACATGTTGAGACACTGCCTCCTAGAAAAGACATACCAAATTTGGGGCAAGCTCATTGACTACCACCAAAGCAAAGAGAAGTTAAGGGTTTAACACAGAAACTTTCAGTCAACCCTAGCTATGTTGAAACTACCGCATCAGTATAATATACTTATGAATTGTAGATCTATGGAGGTTTGCCCTGCCTGGGTTTTTCCCAGGCAGGCCCATTTGCTGCAGTCCTCCAGACCATGGGGTGGCTCAAGAAGGGGAAGGGAGGGAGGGGGAGGGAGCTGAAGGGAGGCAAGGAGGGTGGGTGACATCACCAGTTTGGTGGATGGGGGGCCTACAGGAAAGGTAACAGGGATTGGGAGAAGAGAGGAGAGGAGGTAAAGAGAGACAGAGAGAGAGAGGCAAGCACTTGGGAACAAAAGGGCTGCAAACTCAGTTCTCCTCTTTTCTTGCTAGTTGGTCATTTTTTTGGCTGCATTCAAGAACAGCAGTTGGTGGGTTTTTTTGAAGTTCACATTTTTCTCACAGTCCTTTAAAAGATGACTGTTCTTCAGTTGGTTTTCTATTTCCTTAGCGATCCATTGTAAGTCGGCTGATTGGAGCTAGCATTTTCTTTTTGCAGTGCTGGGCGAATTACAGTATATTCAAAACAAAAAAGGAATATTTTGACTCTTTTGTTTGACCACTTGTCCATTGGCCTAAAGAGAGCAAGCCTTCTTTGATCACTGAGCCTCCATTTCAACCCAGGAGACATTGAGGACTGTACCTAATCATTGCTGGTAAGTAGGGGAGCAGAGGAGTGGTAAAGGGATTGGGCAACAGAGTCTTCCTTCTGTAAGTATGTGGATGGATGTTTTTCCTGGGTGGGCGAAAGGGAGGATTAAAGTAGTAAGGAAGGAGTATTAGTGACGGGACAAGAGGGGACAGAATGTCTGGTAAAGGTAGCAGGAGGTGCAAGGAGTGGACCAGAGTTTTCCACAAAAAAGAAAGAAAAGAGGCAGACAGAATGGCTGTGATGAGTCGAAGGGACCAAGGACACAGACACTCCTAGTAGCGGGAGGGGTGAGTGAGGTGAGCTGGAGAGAAAGAACCACGAGGATGGGCAGACTGATGGGGAAGTGGCAGATGATGGGAAGGGGCAGTTTGAACCTGACAAGGGTTGGCATGGTTTGGAAAGCGATGGGGAAGCTTGCCAAACTCGGGCTTTCGCTGAAATATTAAGAAACATGGCTAAGCGTTTTCATCTGCAGTACATTGCAGTGGGGCATCTGAATCCTCATTTTTTCTGTATGGTGCTGCTTTTGTTGTACCATTGGGATGCCACTACCAGCTTCCTCTTGGTTTACCTATAGTTAATTGATATGTTGACAGCTCCACCTTAGGTTACATCGGGCTGGTGTACATTGCTAATGGGATTTCAACTCAAGCATTCTTGACTGGCTGAGAGAACATATATTTCATGATTACCCTCTGCACCAGGTACAAGCCAGGGTGGACTGTGTGGTGGCCACCATTTGGGAGCAGATTGGGGATAGTTGGGGCCATCTTAGATAGGGGCAGGAGGCCACATGGCAGCCACCATCTTGTGAAGCCCGGGGCTGAAGGCATCAAAAGAAGAAGAGAAACAAAAACAAAAAATGAGGAAAACCAGAAGGAAGGGAATGAATCAATAGGGCAGCCACTACAAGATTAGTTGCACAACTCATGGGTTTTGCAGATATGCAATAGCATACCGTATATGGCCAAGTGCTTGCACATTTCTTGCTGCATTAGCTATACTATGCTGTATAATCCTTTCTGTGCTATAAAACAAAATAATTTGGTCATGGTCAAGAATCAAGGAAATAACAGGACCATCTGCATTCATGGTGAAGTATGAGTATGAAAGTCCTCCCAAAAAACAAAATAAAATAAAGACAAAGAGGAACTGGAACTGAGAAGCACTCCACAGGGACCAGCGGGCACATCAGGGAGGGAGGGCACATCGGGAGGATGATAAGGCAAGGCAAGTTTTATTTAACACACCCAATCCTGGAGGCTCTGGGTGCTGTAAAAAGTCAAAACACAACATCAGTAATAATACACTAATTCAACAATAAATAATAAATATCAAAATATTAAATAAATTAGAAGAACAACTAACTAAAGGAAACAAAAAGTCACGAACAATTCTACATGGTGGTCAGGCAAAAGATGTTATACCAGAGTAATCAGGGAATGCCTGAGCGAACAGGAAGGCGCAGAGGTAGGCCTTAGTTACTTCAACTGAAGGGGCACCCTCAGCAAAGTCTGAATATTATCTTTTTGTCTTCTTTTTGTCTCTTTTGCTAGTATTGCAATAGTATTTTCAAAATAATTTTTGGTACGAGCCAAAAAATTTAAATGAGCTATCTATTTGAAGACTAACTTAGTAATAATTAGGTATTCAGTTAGTAGTTAGGTAGTCTTATATGCAACTTCATGCAAATTAATGCAATGCCATGAATATTAGATGATTACTTAAATAATTACTTGAATTGTATAACAATACCAATGAAGACTCAAAGTATAGTTGAATACTTTAATAGTGGTAAATAGTAGTACTCAATTAGTATTTATATAGTGCCATATATGTAATTTGTGCAATATAGGCCACACGCTGTTCTCTAGCTGTGCTTGCAGCTAACCCAGCTGCAGGTGCTACTCACAGGGACTGGTTATGAGCAGCTGCATGCATATGTCTCTAGAGAGTGCCAGTACATGGGGCAGGCTAGCTAGCCTGCCCCCATGCACTGGCACACAGTACAGGGGCTATACTACAGCTGTGCTAGCTGGAAAACACAGCTGTTGTAGAGCACGCAGCCTATATGCCTGCAGGCTATCCTGCTGTATGCACCCCTCAAAGCATAGGATGTATCATGGCTTGAGCGATCCTCACTCCTGTTATCCCCACCACTTCACTAGTATAAAAGAAACAAATTTAAAGTATGCGTCTGTGAACACTGCAGGTGTGACTATACTCTATCCCTCTGTGGCATGCAGTCTATATGCTGCTTTTGTAATCTTCATGGGGCCAGGGTTTCATGTTGAATGACAGCTTTGGGCTGTACCAATACCCAGTGTTGCTCAAAATGCACCCATGAGCACATTGGCATTGTAAGCAATACAGAAATGCTGTTGCCTACACCCTCATTTCTGGTGTATCTACCTCTGTTAGTGCTCCAATATGTATTGGCACTTTAACATGCTTTACTGTAAAATGTACTGGCACTTTTATACACATCTCCTTAATGTAATGGTACACCAGTACCACAATCCCCTACTCTGCATGGTTCAGAAGATCCGTCTGCTGGCAGAATGGGAATCAAACTGGATGCCCGCTGGCATCTTCCACTCCACTTGCATCTGGCTCCCTGTCCCCACTACACTTCTACATGCACAAGTGGGAGGAGCAAGCTAGGCAATATTTTATGGCACATAAAATATGTTTGTCCAGCTTCTTTAATTCCCAAAATAGAAGTCTTTATCTATAAAAATAAACTTATCTTTGTTGACATTCGACCACTTTGAAGAAGATTACACCAAATGGAGGGTCCAGATCTTGTGTTGTGCAGAACCACCTAAAGCAAAAATAATTATTGAAGCTACATAGGCATGTTACTTTATGACTGGGTGACCAAAGTAGTAGACCAGAGAGGGGCTGTGGACATGGCCTACCTAGATTTTAGCAAGACATTTGACACAGTCCCACACAAAAGATTAGTAGTCAAATTAACCAGCCTGAAGTGGGTCCCAGGGTGGTAGCCTTGGTAAAACACTGGCTGAACAACAGGACACAGAAGGTAATTGTAAATGGAGTCCACTCTGAAGAAAGAGAGGTTACTAGCGGGTACTGCAGGGTTCAGTATGGGGTCCGTCATTTTAATGTCTTTTATAAGTGACATTGCAGAGGGACTGAAGGAAAAGTATGCCTTTGCAGATGACACAAAGATCTGCAACAGGGTTGATACACAAGGAGGCATGGAAAGGATGAAAAGGGACTTGACAAGGTTGGAGGAATGGTCAGAAGTATGGCAGCTTGGATTCAGTGCAAAGAAGTGCAAAGTAATGAACCTGGGAAACAAAACCCAGGGAAGATTACACAATGGGGGGAGGTAGTAACAACAACTAAAATGGAAAGGGACCTGGGGTAATCATATCAGATGACCTCAAGGTTGGCAAGCAATGAGAGAAGGCAGTAGGGAGGGCTGGGGGATACTGGGATGTATAGGGAGAGGTATCACCAGCAGAAAACAGGAAGTTGTTATCCCCTGTACAGACAGTTGGTGAGACCTCATCTGAGTACTGCGCCCAGTTCTGGAGATCCCATCTCCACAAGGACATAGACAGGATGGAGGCAGTTCAGAGAAAGCAACTAAAATGGTGCAGGGTCTGCAAGAGAAGCCATACCAGGAGAGACTAAAGGAGTTTAATATGTATACCCTGGAGGAAAGGAGGGAGAGGGGGGACATGATAGAAAATGTTTAGCACATCAGTGGAATCAACAAAGTCCAAGAGGTAGCATCTTTCAGAAAAGAGATGTAAGAACAAGGGACACAATTTGAAGATAAGGGGGATGGCTCAGGGCAATGTGAGGAAGTATTTTTCACAGAAAGGGCGGTGGACGATGGAACAGCCTTCCTGAGGAGGTTGTGGGGTCTAAAACTGTGGGAGAATTCAAGAATGCATGGGACAGACATAAGGAAATTTTTGTGTGGGGTAGGAAGAAATAGGCTGTTAGTTAAATAGGATCCAGCTTATTCTCTAGGTAGGAAATGGGCAGACTAGGTGGGCCAGTGTTCCTTATCTGCTGTCAAAGTCTACGTTTCTATGATACATGTCTGCACTTATACCTTAAAGCTCGACAATTATAATGCTCTCCCACCGCTACAGTTACAGGTCATAAGCGTTATTACTGGATACACACAGATACAAAGATGTTATCAGCAGATAAGGGCCTTGTGGCCCATCCAGTCTGCCCTATCCCTCTTTCTAATGTTTAAGGTACCCTAGATGCTACAGGGCCCCCTTCACCCTAGCATGATAATTCCCATGTGTCTATCATATGCATTCTTGAATCCCTGCACCACCACCCCCACCACTTCCTGTGGAGACTGTTCCATTTCTCCACCACCTAGTCAGTGAAGTAGAATTTCCTCAAGTTCTCTAGGTTTTCCTCTTAGTCTCGTGATGTGCCACCCTGTTCTGCTATTTCTCTTCATGTGAAAGATGCTCCCTCTGGTATCCAATTGATCCTTTTAGATATTTGAAAGTCTCTATCATGTCTCCCCTCTGGTACCCTGTTGATCCCTTTAAATATTTGAAAGTCTCATCATGCCCCCCCTTTCCTCTAGGAGTACATACTTAGAGCTCTGAGTCTTTCCTCATACAACTTATGCTGCATCCCTACACCATTTTTGTTGCCCTCCTCTGCACAGTCTCTATCCTGTCTGTCTTTATGGAGATGGGGCCTAGAACTGAACACAGCACTCCAGATGAGGCCATACTAGGAGTAGTACAATGGTACCACCACTTCCTCCTTCTACTTGTTATACCCTCTCTATGCACCCTAGCATTCTGTCACTCTTTCCAACTGCTTTGTTGCATTGTTTAGCCACTTTGATGTTGTCTTCTATGACTACGCCTAGATCCCTTTACTCTGTGGTGGCCTCCAGTGTTACCCCATCTAGTTCATACTCAACCCTAGAATTCCACCTCCCTAAGTGCATAATCTTGCACTTTTGCATTGAAACCCAACTGCCATTCCTTGGGCCAGTGTTCTAGCCTCTTCAGATCCATTCTCATTTTTTTCTATCTTCCTGTGAATCTACCCTGCTACATAGCTGTGTATCATCCACAAACAGGCTAACCCTCCCATTTAGACCTCTACAACATCACGTGTGAAGACATTGAAGAGCACTGGTCCCAGCACTGATCCCTGGGGTATGCCACTTGTTACCGGTCCTCCTGTGAGCTAACCCCATTTACCACCACTCTTTGTGTTCTGTTACTCAACCAGTTTCTAACCCACGTGACTACCTCTGTCCCCACCCCAGATTTACCAGCTTGTGGATTAGTCTCCTATATGGAAATATGTTGAAGGTCTAGACAGGTCACATCTACCGCTCTGCCTTGGTATATTTCCTTTGTCACCCACTCAAAGAAATCATGTTGGTCTGGCATGACCTCCCTGCCTTGGGTCCAGCAGCCCCCTTGTTCTCTAGGTAGTCCACCAATCTTTTCTTAGGTTGGGTTTCTATAATTTTACCTATTATCAAAGTCAAACTGACCGGGCAGTAATTTCCTGCCTCCTCCTATCACCACTTTTTGCAGGGTTACCACTTGTGTTGTCCTCCAGAACTATGCCTGTCCAGAACCATGACTGTTTTAGTAATCCACTGAACAGCTTAGCCAGTTTCCCCAGAGCTCCTTTAGGATCCTCAGGAGTATCCCATCAGGCCCCATAGCTTTATCCACCCTAAGCTGTTCTGGTGCTCTTTTCATTATGTCCTCTAAAAGGTCTAATGTCCACCCCCTACCTATTTGCCCTTCTCAATTAATGGGGACCATTCCCATTGTTGTCTTCTGTGAATATGGAGCAGTGTTTCTTGAGGACAGTCACATTATAGGAACATCTGAACGTGTTAGCAGAAACAGACTGCCTGGTCTATCTTAGTCGTTCTAGCATGTAGCTAGCACTTTTAGTTTGCAGCTGCTCCACCCTCCCTTTGTCATCTCATAGTCGCGCCCACCTCCCCACCCTCACTGTCCCCTGTTCCCTGTCCTATGCTCTTTTAAAGCTGTTCACAGATTTACATGATACCACCCATTCTGACAGTATGTTATATTTTGCTATCACCATCTCAGTGAAATAGTGTCTCCTCATTTCCTCCTAAATCTTCCCCGGTATTCTTAAACCATGCCCCTGGTGTCCCTCCTCAGCTTAAAGACCCTATCTTCACCATCCTTATTGATTCCCTCAGATACTAGAATTTCTCTATCATGTCCCCATGTCCCTTCTGTCCTTCAGGGTGTACATAGTCAGGTCTCCCAGTCTGCTGTCATCAGCAGCCAATCACTTCCTCACTGCATTCAGGGTGCTGCAGGATAAACATGGCCCTCATCAGATGGAGGGTCAGGGCTCGGCAACAAAGTGGCTGCAGGGCAGTCTACTAACCCTTATGAAGTATAGAGACAAGTGCTGGCAAAATTCAAGGCCATGGTGGAACAGGCCATATTTCTGCAGTACAAGATGCTCAGAAATCAGTGTAAGAAGGCTATTAGGTGGCCAAAGAGGAATTTTGCAAATCATGCTGCACACAGCTAGGGACCCCAGGAGGTTCTGCAGAAACATTAAGAATATAGTCAGAGGGACCCGAGTGGTGAGACCTCGGATATGATCATTGATGGTGCCAGTTGCAACTCCCTAACCATCACAAATGCATTCAACCAATGCTTCTCAGACCTATCTACCTTTACTCGTCACTCCCGATGGCTAAGGAGAAGGGTGAAATGGGCGATCATCCTCATCTTACCCACCCCTCTTTTTCAGATGGTGGCAGAGAAGTGCAGAGACTGCTCTCAGGTCTCTCCCACTTCTTGAGTGCTGGACATGATGGATTGGAGCCAAACTTCAGAGTCTTAGTGCCAGTGAGATTGCCCCATGGTAACCCATATCTTCAATCTGTCTCTGTCATCAGGTGTCATTCCAGAAGTATGGAAAGTTGCCAGGTGGTCCCAATACTTAAACAAGGAAACCCCAAACTCATAGAAAACTACTGTCCAATATCCATACTGTCAGCGGTCAGCAAACTTCTTGAGAAGGTCGTGCAGGGCAAATCTTGGAGTACTTGCAGTCTCATGACCTGTTGTCCCCTGAGCAGCATGGCTTTAGGAAGGGCACATCACAACTTCTGCCCTTCTCACGGTCTCATCTTGGATCAGAGTGGCTATGGACCAAGGCAAACTCTCTGGAACCATCTTTATAGATCTGTCTAAGGCCTTTGATCTTGTTGATCACACCATGCTCTCCACCCAGTTCAGCTCCTATGGTCTATCACCTGAGCTGCTCAACTGGTTTTCCAACTATCTAAGCGCAGACAGCAACTTGTTAAGTATGGGAAGGAGTTCTTGACACTATCCCTAATACCATAGGTGTCCCACAAGGTTCTGTCTTGGGGCCCCTGCTTTTCTCCATATTCGTGAACAAACTCCAGGCTGCTGCTATCCACTGCAAGCCTATCCTTTATGCAGATGACCTGGCCATCCTGATTCACTCCCCTGAGATAGAGGTCATAAATCACCACCTGGGAGGACTTGAGCAACATCCAATCCTGGATATTGTCATATAAGTTGGTTCTAAATCTCAGGAAAACCTAGGCCATGCTCTTTGGGTCTCAGGCCAAGATTAAGGCCGCCCCTCCCACTATGTGTTTTGGTGTCGTGGGTCAAGATCCCAGTTACTGACAACTTTAAATACCTTGGGTGATGCTGGACCCACAGCTTGACCTTGGCCACCACATTCAGAATACTTGCAAGACTGTAAACTGCAAACTAGGTCTGGCATACAGAGCAAAATAATCTTCTCTGGCAGTTCAAATTGCACTTGCCAGAGGTGCTCCTACCCTCACTCTGCTATGGGCTCCTCTTGTTTGCCCGATCCAAAGTCCACCTCACTAGGTGGCTCACTGCACAATAATGATGTCTGCCGCCTGCTGCTGGCTGCCCCCATCTCACTCACCATTGCGACTCTATTGCAAGCTAAATTGGCTCTCACCACAACCACATAGACTTCATCTTAGGGTGCTTCACTGGATAGGTCCTTGGCACTGGCACCTCCAGGGCTTGTGAAATTTCTTGACCCATCCGTCTTCTCCTCCTACTCCTCAGGTCCCAGGGACAGGCCCTCCTCAAGACACTGTCTACACTGACTCAAATGGGTGGGTGGGACTTTGCTGCATCGCTCCTAGACTGTGGAACTCCTTCCCTGCCCAGGTCCATGCACGCACTCACAGATGTGTCTCTGTTTCCCTATGGAACCATCTCAACTTGCCTCAGCCTGTGGCTGCCCCAAACCCTGTGAATTGATGCATCACAGCACTCCTCTGCTCTGGAGCAACTCCTGACAAAAAATCAGACTCAAGAGGTTGCTAGTTGCATAGTGTCACATCTGAAGGATTTTGATACTGTGCCCTGGAACTGCTCTTGGCTTCCATAAGGTGTTTATGTTGTTATGTTAATACTGTATAATCTACACCTTACCACGCTTGTATGCTGTCTTGAATCTGTAACATTACTGCTCTTATCTCCCACAAGGTGTTTATTTTTACATTATGTTAAGGGAAACAATGGAAAAAGCACAGCTTTACCCAGGCACTACAAAATTCTCGATTAGTGCTTTCAGACAGTAAAATTCCTCTAATTAATTTTTTAGTGATTGGCAATGGCATTCAACTTTCACTTTCTATTGGCAGCCACCATTTCATGAGTAGCGAAACTTCCTGAGCTCACTTTGTGCTAATATGTCCTGCCAACCAATAGCTGAGGTCAAACAGGCATATTAGCATACAGTGAGCTCAGGAAGCTCACTGCTGCTCATGAAATCACTGCGGACAGCAACAGGAAGTGGAAGTTAGGTAGTTTTCTAAATCATTAAATAAAGTTGTTACTGTCTGAAAGCACTTATTGAGAGTTTCTGCAGTGTCTGAGGAAAGCTTTGTCTTTTCCATTGTTTCCTTTAATACTGTATAATCTATGCCTTACCATGTTTCATATGGTCTGTTGAATCTGTATCCTCACATGAACTGTAACATGTCTAATTTGTACAATGTAATTGCATGTACCTAAATCTATTATTCCTGTACTCTCCCAGGTCATACCTGAAAATAAGCAATTGTCTTGTCTAGTGTATCTACCTGGCTAACAAAAGCTAAATAAATAAATAGTCTCTCCTCCATTCCACATATCTTCATTGTCCTCCTCTGCACCACCTCCGTAGCCTAATATCATGCTTCAGGTATGGCTTCCCAAACTACACACAATACTCCAAGTGCAGCCTCACTCAGTGACCTGTAGATGGGCAAGATCCTCCTTTGCCTGGATGAAAACACCCTGGTTATAAACCCCAGCATTTTATTTGCTTTTGCAGCCACTCTCTTGCACTGGAAAGTGTTGTTCATGGTCCCTGTTAAGATTACCTCTAGGTTCTGCTCCTCCTTAGTGTTCCCCAGCTTAATCCCTCTAAGCCAGTATTCTCTCTTTGGGTTCTTCACCTTGAAGTGCATAATTTTACACTTCTTTGCATTGAACCACAGCTGTCATTTCTTTGACCACCTCTCTAGCTTGCTTAGGTCCCCTGCAGCTGCTTCCATCTCCTCTCCTCTCCATCCACCACTGCTCCCATTTTGGTGTCATCTCGAACAGACTTACCTTGCTCACCATCCCATGCACAATGTCTGATATGAAGAGCCCAAATAACACTGGTCCCATCCCAGAGCCCTGTGGCACTGGGCTCATCACTGGGTTTGGAGTTGAGAGCTCCCTCCCATCACCATCCATTGCAGCCTCCCAATCAGCCAGCTTGTAATCCAGTTAATAATTTTGCCCCTTACCCTACAGAAGTCAGCTTCCCCTAAGCCACCCATAAGGCACCAAATTGAGCCTTGCTGAAGTCCAAGTAAAGAACATCCACCGCATGACCTTTATCCAGCTTATCTGTCACCTAGTCATAATATTGTATCAAGTTAGTATGACAAGACTTCCCAAACAAACCCATGTTGTCTCACATCCTGGAGGCCATTGTCCTCCAGGTACAACACCAGTCTTTCCTTTTGTATCATTTCCATGAGTTTGCACACTATGGAGGTGAGACTTGCATGGCATAATCACCCAGTTCATCCCTTGGCCTGTTATTGTGTAATGGCACTGCATGTGCCATCCTCCAGTCTAGTGACACACATCCCAGCTCCAGTGAGGTGCTGTACAGATCCACCAGTGGCTCTGCCAACTCCTTCACCATCTCTCAGCACCCTAGGGTGGATACCATCTGGCCTGGTGCCTTGTCTACCCTCAGTCCCTCTAGGAATCTACCTCCCTCAATTCTTCCATCTGTTGGCTCCTCTCCAACCCCATCCCCACCCACCTCCCAGATCATGGTGGTAGCACGTGTGATGCTTGGCCAGCTGGTTATGATTGTTCTGTGATATTTGTAATATAGAATGTGGTATGGTGAGGTGTCTCACATGAGACTTCCTGTGCTCCTGGGTGACAACCCCCAGGTTTCAGTGAAGCAGGAACCATTTAATTAACTGACTTCCTTAAGAGTGGCATTTATTACCTTTTATGATATGCTTAGGCTCTTTGAAGTTGAAATGAATTGGGACTTTTGAGTGTGCCAGAGGATGGAGATCATAAACTTTATGATGTCTTAAGAGGAAGAACATTTAATATCAACTGATGTTAAAAAGCTATGTTACACCTAAGTGAGATATGGCAGAGTGGTATAACACCTTTGATGTCCTTGGGAAAATAGGAATCCAGCCTCCAGTTCAAAGGAAAGGGCTTGATTTAAAACTATCATAATTTGGGACATTAGTGTTTGCTGAAGTCACAGTATTTAATATACCTCCTGATAGGACATTCTGTTTTGTATATTTTTATATTCTCAAAGGAGGAGCTAGATTACATCATAGAAGGTGTGGAAACACAGAGTTTAACCTGTATTCTGTGTTTCAACTGAGTGACATTTCTTTTGGACTCTTAAGAAACAACATCTAACTATAAGCACTGTATAGAGGTAATACATTAGATAGAAAAGTCTTATTGTATTGTGGTGGGAGCTTGTCTGTAGTTTTCCTTGTTTTTTCTTTATGTGATTGTATGCTTTGTGATATAGTGTTCTGTGTCTACATTTTACATATTTTTATCCATTTTAAGTAAACCTTTATTCCAAAGACTGCCTGGGTGTGTCTTCAAAGTTATTCTTTGCATGTGACGTATTGAGGGTTAAGACTGACAAAAACTGTTCAGAGCTTGATTGTGTTACCAAACTGAGAAAAGGTAAGAATATACCTAAGGTCTTTTATAGAGTTTTAAGGGTTCAGTTTGCATACCTGGTTAGGTTCCCTTAGGTGAAAGATATTTGGCATCCCACTGAAGAGCAGAATATCTGAGCCTGTACATTTAGGTATGCTAGCATAAGGTTCACAGTTTGAATCCCCCAGAACTTCAGACTAAAGGTGATTCAGACCCACAAGCAGACAGGAGGGTTACCCTGTCTGTCACCTGTTCACAATACTGTGCTCGGAGGTTGGCACTGTGGGAGCAGAGGGCCCTGACCTGCTGAGTGTGGTTGTGACAGATTGGTTGGCAGCAGTGCAATTACATTTTGTAACACAAGCTTTAACTGTTCAGTGTGTCAGCTTAATACTGTACAGCTCACTTGCAAAAAGGCAGTGATTTATTTTTAAAAAGGAAACAGAACAATATAATTTTGCTTACTGTCAAGTTCCTACCTGTTTAATTTTTTTTCAAGTGCAAGTTAGAGTAACCATAGCTAGGGAAGAAGATGGCTTCCAACTACAGTGGGCACACTGTAGACTACTTGAGGCAGTTGTGCCAGGACAGAGGAGTCCTGTATGAGGGAGAGCCACCAAGCAGAACCTCATGGATGCCCTGATGGCAGCAGATGCCCAGAGCATTGAGTTACAGACTGTGACTATAAAAGACCAAACCTTGAGCATGGAGGGCCAGCGGCCAGTGCATTGTCCAGATCCGGTGAGGATGACAGCAGGGCCAGTGCCAGCAAAGGCCACAGCAGCAGGGGAAGGTCACCAGCATTCTGGAGCCAAAAGCAATCAGGCTGCAGATTGAGTTGCACAGAATGGAACTGAAGTTCCAAGGAAGAGGGAGCAAGAATAGTGGGAGGCTGACCATGAAGATTATGAGTGCCAGCGAGCCACAGAGGAGAAGAGGGACCATGAACAGTGAAAGGTGGACAATGAGGAGTGTGAGCACCAGAGGCAACATGAACTGGAGAAGCTCGACTCAACCACCCGCACTAGAGCAGGTAAGTGACTTGGGTTTAACTGGAACTACAGAATTGGGTTACAAATTGAATTACAAATTGATAGCTGAATTTAAAGAGGGGAGAATATGGATGCCTTTTAAATTCCTTTGAAAAAGTTTGCACTCAGGCTTAAATTCCTAGAGGTCCTGGAGCTCCAGCTATCCCCACTACTTACCGGGAAAGCTTATGATGCATTGGGTGAAATGGACAATGAGGACAGTAATGATTACAGCAAATGTCAAGCTGCACTTTTAAAAAGTTTGATTTAACTGCTGAAGCATACAGAGCTAAATTCCATAAGCACAGGAGAAGCCCTGATATGAACTACAAGGAGCTAGACATGAAACAATGACAGTTTTAAAATGTTGGTGGGAAGGAATTGAAACAAACTCCGTGGATAAAATTGAAAATGCTATTTTATTAGACCAGTATTTTGGGGCATGCTCAGCACAGCTGAAAACATGGCTGGAGGACTGAGATCCCAAAACAGTGCAAGAGGCTGCTGAACTCTCTGACCGCTATGCCAAAACAGACCTGCTCTGAGAGTGAATGGGGCAGGTGGCAGTGCAGAAAGGGAAAGTGTGCCTTCAGGGCAGCTAAAACCCTCACTGCCTCCACCAAAACCAGTTAGCCCAGGTTTCAGAGAAAGATTTCTCTGAGAAAAGAAATGAATGTTGGGTCTGTAAAGAAACTGGGCATGTTGCCAGACAGTGTCCCAAAAGGATGAGCAATACTCAACATGGGGCTAGGGAAGAAGCTGGTTGTTTGTGTGTCCCTGGAAGTATGCATGTGAATATGAGGGAACACATGCACTCAGTCATGGCAAATGGTGTATAGACACAAGGGTTAAGGGACACAGGGGCATCCCTGACATTGGTAAATGGGGATCTGGTAGGGCCTGGTCAGCTTATACCCAATAAATATGTCACTGTACAAGACTTCACTGGTAAGGAGAAAACATTGCCACTTGCTAGAGTTCTCTCAGACTGGGGTGAAACAGGGGAACTGTGCAACTGGTGGCTGTAGCCATAATGTTAGCAGTTGACATCATCCTTGGCAACAATCTCAAACAGGGGATGATGTGTAATTACCCATAGCGAGCGGAAATTGGAAATTTTAGTTCCCTGGACCCCACAGAAACCAGTGTGGAAATCCCTGGGAGGCTGATTCCCCAGCCTGTGTCTGCTGATATGGAGACTAATAAAAAGGGATAGAAATTTCCAGTGAGCAGTTAACCACACAGCTACGAAGGATTACTCCGAAGAAGGAGGGGTGACCCATTGTCAGAGGGTTAGGAATGACAGTGATCCTGAGTGCCCTGATGCTAGTGCTAGGGACCCTAGTTTAGAGACTGCAGGGACCTGTTCCATGCCATGGGAATGTGTAAGGAGTCTGTAGCTGCTCAGAAAAGTGACCCTAGTCTAGAGAAGCTGAGGGCTTGGGCAGACTCTGACGCAGCACAGGGAGGGATGTAAACATATAAGGTTTATTGAGAAATGGAGTGATGTATACTCAGGCTGTACAGACAGAGGGAGGGGTGATAGGCAGGCAGTTATTGTTCCCAGAGGTATTGTGAGAAGTTACTTAAGATTGCACACCATACTCCCTTGTCTGTTCATCTAGGAATCGTGCACACTATGCAGCGGTTGGCCCAGAATTTCTATTGGCCCAACTTCACCCAGCAGGTGAAGAAGTATTGCAGGTTTTGTCACCAGTGCCAAGAAATAGGGAAGACAGGTAAAAACAAGTCGCCCTAATTCCATTGCCCATAGTGGAGGAGCTATTCCAGAGGGTGGGAATGGATATTGTGGGGCCTTCAAATACTCCCAGCTCTTCCGGGAAGAGGATCATCCTGACTGTGGTGGATTATGCCACCCGGTACCCAGAGGCAGTCACCCTATCCTCACTGAGGACAGACAAAATGGCAGATGCCTTACTTGGGATTTTCTCCCGTGTTGGGTTTCTGCAGGAGGTTATCACTGATCGAGGGGTTCCTTCATGTCAGACCTGATGAAATGTTTGTGGGAGAATGTGGGATGATGCAGAGATGCATGACATCTTATCACCCACAAGCCAATGGGCTAGTGGAAAGATTTACCAGTACCCTGAAGTCAATGCTCCAAGCATTTGCTGAACAGCATGGGAGGGACTTGGAGAAATACCTTCCCAACCTGCTTGCATACAGGAGGTGCCCCAAGAGTCAACAGGAACCTTCAAACTCTTATATGAACGCTGGGTACATGGGCCCCTAGACCTGATCCGGGAGGACTGGGAAGGCAAGCACGCACCCAGGGAACTCCGTAGTGGATTTTGTCCTCAGGTTTAGAGAAAGACTGAAGGAGCTTATGGGGATAGTCCAGAGCATCCTGACAGCTGCCCAACAGAAACAAAAGTGTGGTATGACCGCAGAACCAGAGCTCGCTTGTACATAGCGGTCAGGAAGTCATGGTCCTTATTCCGGTCTGGAAAGACAAGTTGCAGGCTGAGTGGGCAGGACCGTATAAAGTAGTTAGGAAGGTATATGATGTGAACTATATGATAGAGTTACCTGACAGAAGACAGACAGAAAGAATGTACCATGTCAACATGATGAAGCCATATGCTAATAGGGCTGACACGGTGCTTGCAGTATGTAGTCCTGGGAAGGGGACGGATGAAGGAGACTCCTTCTGGACTTGCTGGAAGAAGCAAGCAAGGGTCCATGTGGAGGCAGTTAAATTGTCTCCCAGCTGGCCCCAGACAAGATCCAGGAAGTAAGGAGGTTTTAATAGACTTTGCTCCACTGTTTAGTGCCAAGCTTGACTAACTCCTTAGCAACACACAATGTGGAGACAGGGACACAGTTGCCCATACGGTGGACAGCATATCAGGTGTCAGAGGCTGTCCCAAAGACATTAGGAGGAAGTGGAGGAAATGCTGGTTTAGGGGTACACCAGAGATCCCACAGCCCCTGGGCCTCATCCAGAGTACTTGTGCCCAAGCCAGAAGGCTCTACTTATTTCTATGTGGACTATCGTGGACTGAATGCAGTCACAAAGTCAGACGTCCACCCAATGCCCCAGAAAGATGAACTCCTGGACAAGTTGGAAGGGTGACCTACCACACGACTTCGACCTGACAAAGGGGTATTGGCAGGTAGAGTTAATGGACAGAGTTAGGGAGAGGTCGGCCTTCATCACTCCAATAAGCTTATTTGAATTTAAAGTAATGACTTTCAGAAAAGAACACTGGCCACTTTCCAAAGGTTGGTGAACCAGGTGTTAAATGGTGCTGAGGAGTAGCGACGGCGTACCTGGATGGCATTGCCATCTTTAGTGCCAGCTGGAAGGAACACCTGTCCCACCTTAGGGAAGTGCTGGACAGGATACAGAGGGTCGGGCTTACTGTCAAAGCTGAGAAGTGCCAGGTGGCTGGCTGAAGTGGCATACCCTGGGCATGTTGTAGGCTGGGACAGTCTGCCCTAACCAAGTAAATATAGAGGTGATCAAGGCATGGCCCAGACCAGAAATGAAGAAGAAGGTCAGAGTTTTCTAGAAACAGCAGGGTACTATAGGACATTTGTACCCAATTACAGTGCCCTGGCTGCTCCCTTTCTGGCCTGGTAATGAAAAGGATGCCTAAGAAAATTACCTGGGAACCAGCCTGAGAAAAGCTCTTGCCAGACTGAAGGAGGGACTGTGCAGTGCTCCTGTATTGACAAGTTCTGACTATAGCAGACCCTTTATAGTTCAGACTGATGCCTCTGATGTGGGTAATGGGCAGTACTGAGTCAGACATCCAACCAAGGAAAAGATCACCCTGTAGTGTACCTGAGTAAAAGTTACTTCCCAGGGAGCAGGCTTACTCTACTGTCGAAAAGAAAGTCTTGCCATAGTGGGGCACTAAAGAAGTTAGAGTCATACTTATATGGGCAGCATTTTGAGGTACACACTGACCACAACCTCCTGGTCTGGCTGAAGCAAATGGGAAAAACTAGTGGTAGACTATTAAGATGGAGTCTTGCCTTGTAAGGGTATAACATAACAATCTTACATGGGCTGGAGTGACCAGTCAGAATGCCGATAGCCTGTCATGTCTTTATGAGGAGGAACTGATTTGGGAAGCTCATCCCATGCAGGGGATAGAGTCCCAAATTCAGTTTAGGGAGGAGGATTGTGACGCTTGGCCAGCTGGTTATGATTGTTCTATTATATTTGTAATATATAGTAGAATGTGGTATGGTGAGGTGTCTCATATGAAACATCCTGTGTTCCTGGCTGACAACCCCCAGGTTTCAGTGAAGCAGGAACCATTTAATTAACTGACTTACTTTAGAGTGGCATTTTGTTACCTTTTATGATATGCCTAGGCTCTTTGAAGTGGAAATGAAATGGGACTTTATGAGTCTGCCAGAGGACTAAGATTAAACTTTATGACGCCTGAGGAGAAGAACATTTTATATCAACTGGTGTTAAAAGCTATGTTGCACCTAAGGAGATACGGCAGAGTTGTATAAAACCTTTGATGTCCTTGGGAAAATAGGAAGCCGACCTCCAGTTCAAAGGAAGGGGCTTGATTTAAAGACTGTCATAATTTGAAAAATTAGTGTTTGCTGAAGTCACAGTATTTAATATACCTCCTGATAGGACATCTTGTTTTGTATATTTTTTTTATAATCTGAAAGGAGGAGCTAGATTACATCATAGAAGAGGTGGAAACACAGAGTTTAAACTGTATTCTGTATTTCAACTGAGTGACATTTCTTTTGGACTCCTAAGAAACAACATCTAACTATAAGCACTGTATAGAGGTAATACATTAGATAGAAAAGTCTAATTGTATTGTGGTAGGAGTTTGTAGTTTTCCTTGTTTTTTCTTCATGTGATTGTATGCTTTGTGATATAGTGTTCTGTGTTTACATTTTACATATTCTTATCCATTTTAAGTAAACCCTTTATTCCAAAGACTGCCTGGGTGTGTCTTCAGTCTTTTTGCATGTGATGTATTGAGGGTTAAGACTGACAAAACTGTTCAGAGCTTGATGGTGTGATCAAACTGGAAAAGGTAAGAATATACCTAAGGTCTTTTATAGAGTTTTAAGGGTTCATTTGGAGATCTGGTTAGGTGCCCTTAGGCTAAAGAAGTCTAGCATCCCCACAAAGAGCAGATTATCTGAGCCTGTGCATTTGGGCACGCTAGCGTGAAGTTCACAGTTTGAATCCCCAGAACTTGATACTAAAGGTGATTCGACTCACAAGCAGACAGGAGGGTTACCCTGTCTGTTACCTGTTCCAGTACTGCACTCAGAGATTGGCACTCTGGGAGCAGAAGGCCTGACACTGCTGAGATTGGTTGTGACAGTGCTCCCACTTTTCTTCCGTGAACACTGAGCAAATGTATTCATTCAGTGATTCTTCATGTTCCTCACCCTTTCTGTCCACTCCCCACCATGTTTTATCCTCACTACTGTCTCCTTGCCCTTCCTTTTCTCCTGGCATATCTGAAAAGCCTCCCCATTAATTCCCTGCATTAATCTCAGCTCCCTCTGGGCCTTGGCTTCTCTCACTTTTCTGGTCACCTCTCTGGACCATCTTGCATACTCCTACTTATCCCTTCCTTCCCATCCTCCTATACCTCTGGTATGTCTCTCATTTTGCCTCACCACCTCCACTACCTCACTGTTCAACCAGCATGGTATCCTTGCTCTGCTCCTCTTACTCTGTGTCTTGCTGCAGACTTTCATTGCCTCTGTAATCCCCCATTTAATAATATCCCATTTCTGCTCTGTGTCCATCTCCTGCCTTATGCCTTCCAGTTTCCTCAGTACTACCCCATCCTCACAAAGTCCGCTCTCCTGAAGTTTGCCACCCGGTTACTGATTTCTCTGGCTCCACGCACATCGTGATATTAAACTACACAGTTTGGTGATCGCTGTCGGCTAGTGGGTCCTCCACCCTTATTTTCTTACTGCCTCCCATTAATCAATAACAGATCTAAAGTGTTCTTTAGCCTAATAGGTACAATGACCAACTGCATCAGTAGTCCTCTTGGACCGCATCCAGGAGCACTTGTTCCTAGCACTGAGGTGACCAGAATGCTCTAGTCAACCCTCAGCAAGTTGAAATCCCCACGGTGACCACCTAACTTTTTCTACGTACCTTTCTGGTTTTTCCTACTAATTCTTGGTCAAGCTCTTCAGACTGGGACAGTGTCTTTATACCATCCCAATCCTTCATTTCCTACCCTTGAGTCTAGGAGCTGCAGCCAGATTGCCTCTGTTCTCCTTTCTTCCCCTCATCCCTTGTGCATTTGATCCCATCCCTCACATAGACTGCAACCCCACCCTCCTCTCCTTACAGTCCTTCCTGTATAATTTGTATACTGGGATTGCCAGATCCCAGTCCCGGAGCAACTACCCACATTGCCATGACAGCTGCAATATCCACCTCCACACTGCCAAGAGTGCCTGTAGCTCAGCTTATTTGTTGCCTAAGCTTCTTGCATTCAGCAAGAACACCTCCATCATGCTCCTTTCACTTCATTGCCCTCCATCTCTTCCCAATTACTCCTCCCTTTCAACTGTCCCAAGTCTTTCCCTGTTAGCTTGAGGGGCAGGCTGTGATTCCACTCTATCAGATCCCTGCCTACCTCCTGTCCACTTGCCACCCCCAGTTTAAATCCACCTTTATCACAATATACCTCTCCAGTCTTTGCTTTAATACTTCCTTCCTCCTCCCTCCTGTGCAGCCTATCTCTTGCAAACAGATTGTTATTATCCCAGATACTCCCAGCCACCCATGACCCCATATCTTTTAGTTCGACACCATTCCAACAACCATGCATTGAGCTCCCTAATCGCCTCCTTTCTCACTGTGCTTGCGCAGGGTACTGGGAGCACCTCTGAGAAGGTTACAGACTCCCCAGTCTCCTCACACAACCTTCCCACTTCCTCAAATCTCCCTTGTTACCTCAACTGTGTTCCCCTAGGTCCTTTGTCCCCACATGCACAACAATGTGCAGTTTCCTCTTACCTCTCCTTGCACACCTTAAGATTGCCTGTCCTGCCTTGTTTACCTTTAATCCCAGTATGGACTCCACCCTATCTAACTGTGTCTCTTCCCTTGCTGCCCCATCTGATCCCCTTGAGTATGGAGTCCCCAACACCAGTACACCCCTCTTTCCTTGTGCCTGTTGCCAACCCCACCCAGGTTCTCATTCCCAGGGCCACTCAAGATAGTGGTTTTACCATTTGCTCCAATGTATTCCCCTGCCCCTCTCAATTGAGACCCCTCCCATCCTCCTGTTTGACTGCCAACCTCCTTTCTCTCCTCTCTGAGTATTATCCTCCCGCTGCCACACCATGCTCAATCTCTCCACTAGCAATGCCCCCACCCTCCTCTTCATGAGTACTATCCCTTGTGCAATCTTCTCCCCATCCTCTTCCCCATGTGTCAGTAGTACAGCAAACATGTTCCCTATTCTCTTTGCCTTACTATGTGTTATCTCCTCCTCCTGCCTACTGTTGCTCCTCTTTTCTAGGCTCTACTAGAGTCCACCCTTCATCAACTGGCTTCCTGTCTAGTTTGCCCCTCCCTTGACCCACTGTTCCTTCTCTGTGGTGCACCCCAATACTCTCAGATGTCAGCCCTGCTACCAGTGCAACCTCCCTTACCCTCAACCTCCCCATCTCCCTGCCAAGCCACTGAACCTCTTCCTTGAGCCTCCTTAGCCTATGGCATATTGGGCACCCTTCCAGCATCCACAGTATGTTCATTCACACTGCTTCTCAAAACCACTGCATCCCACATTCCTACCTATGGTTCACACTACCTATACAGGACAGTGGAATGCAGTCTCTACACTGACTGCAGTTGTTTACAAACTCAATCAGAAACCCACCAATAGCATTCTCAAGTTTCACAAACACATACAGTCCAGTGTGTGTCCAGTCCAGCTAACAGTGTATGTATGCAGACATCACTTACCGTATGATGTCACACACTACCAGTGTAAAGGATGTAATGTGCTGGGGTGGGTGGGGAGGTTGGGTCCTCCTGAGTACTAGAGACAGACAATCACCTACCCCAGCAGACACTCACTGAGACAGCTGCACCAGCAAAATCCCCTAAACATGTACCTTTCCAACTTGGTTACAAAGCCCCTGGTACCACTGCCAATGTTCTTCTCCACTACCCTGCCTCCTCTGCCCCATGTCTCACAATCCTCTCCTGTTTTCCTTCTGTCGCTAATATAACCAAAGAATGCTTTCCTCCTTCCTTCACTGATTTAGCTAGTTTTTCTTTGGTTTTGGCCTTCACTGTCCTTACTGCCTTGTTTGTTTCTTTCATTTTCCAAGTATTCTGGCCTGTCCTCCTTGCTTTGTGTTGCCTTGTACTTCAGAAATGTCATCCTTTTCCTCTTACTAGCTCTGCTACTCCCCCGATAACCACAGTGGTTTCTCTTCTTTGGCTCTTGCTGCAGGGCCTGGCACAATGATTTGCTACCAGGTGCAGAACTTCCCTTGTCTTATCCCACTGTTCCACTACTCACCTTATGTAATCATACCCCTGCATAGCCTTCCTGAATTAGTCCTCCATCTTAACGAAGTTTGTCCTGCTGAAATCCAGGTGACAGAGAGCGACATATTTGAAATTTGTTTGCTCAAAGTAGACTTTACAACAAAGAAATATGACCAACGTGTGCCTTAATTTCTCAGAAACTAGAAAGTATGGAAGAAGACTAGGTGGTATTGTATACAAAATCTGCCAACAGAAACAGGCCTTATGGTCTGTTAAGTTAGTCTGCTCAAATGTGCAGCTAGCACCCTTATACTGCAGCTGCCCCTCCTCCTCTTCCCCTACTACCGTTAAAAAAAATCTGTAAATATATACAACCATTGCATGGGTGGATAGTGGCCCCACCACTCCACCTCCAATTCCTGCCAAAGGTATCAGCTCTCCCTGCTGCAGGCAACCCAGACCAACCTGCCTCACCTCCAGCTCCCATGGCCCTGCCTCAGGACAACACAAGTTTCCCCTGCCTTAGCATCAGGCTACCTTGGCTCACCTTGGTGCTCTGCATTCCAATGGACCTTCATCTGGACCACTCCAGCTCCCTTGTCCCAGGCTTACCTGTCCCTTCCAGGCTACAATGGCTTGCCCTATTCCTGCACCAGCCTCTCTGGCCCATGCTGTCCTCTTGGGTCATTCCAGGTTCCTTGGTCCTGCCTGTGGACCACCCCAGCTCCTCTTCTATGCCCGAACACCACCCTTCCTCCCTCAGCCCTAGCCCACCCATTGGCTCCCACCTGTCCCAGCTCCACCCTGGTTGGCCCCAGTTACCATGGCCCTGCCCCTAGACCACTACATTCCACCTTGCACTAGCCACCATCTCTCCTGGTTCTATCCATAGTCCACCCATGCTCCTCTGCCTCCAGCTTCCCTGGTCCACTTTGCTACCTAGTTCCTATAGCCCTGCCCCAGAACAACCCCAGGTCTGGGCTGCTCTGGCCCACCCAGTTCTGTTCCCATGACCATACCCCTTAACTACTCCAGACCTCCTGCCTTGGATTAATGTGGCTCACTAGTTTCCATGGCCTTGCCTCTGTTCCACTGCAGCTTCCTCCCATCCCAAGCAAGGCTCTGCAATCCCTCCTGGGAGGACAGCAGTTCTTTGGATAGTCGAGCCACCCAACCCCAATGACCCTCCAACAAACAGAGTTTTTCAGTGCCAGAATGCTACCACTGTAAGGAGGAGAGGAGGCAGAAGCGATATGTAGTAATAATACCCGACAGGGTGAGCATTATTGGAATGTATCGGACCACCCAGGGTTGTAATGAGGCCTGACACCACAGGTGGAGGGCCTTATAGCCCCTGGAAGATCTGTTATATCCCATAACGCCCACCCTGGAGGATATTATTACACTTAGAAAATGGACATGTGTACATTTTAAGTAATCAAATATTAGAGGAACTACCTCTGAAAACTCAAAAGTGTGACCAGGTTTTTTGTAAAGTAGTCCCTGTGTTTGTGTGCTGTTCCATTTACTGTTGCTCCCCGTAACTGAGTCATTCTGTCTAGTGTCAACCTCCAGCAGTAAGACAAGAGCATGAGTGTTATCATGAGCTGTGTGTTAATCTTTTGTACTAAGTCTCAAAGAAGAAACAAAACAAGTCCATTTATTTCTGTGGTGATCCTGTATGGCTTCTTTTGGGTGGAACTGGACAGGCATGCAGTGTGTGTGACTTAGAAGGACTGCGGGAACATTACTTGGATGAAGATTGAGGAGCTGGCGCATTACGGAAAAGTAAACTGTAAAGAGAAACAGTGTGTTTTATTCATTGAGTGGTGCACAAGCTTAATTTATTGTAGCGATGTGCTGGTGATAAAATGTAATGTGAGCAGGGCCGAAGGAAGGTCAGGTGCTTTCACTTTCAGGGAGGTCGAGCGAGCTGACATTGGGGAAAAAGTAAGTGTGCAAATCAGGATGAATTTATTTTTTCTGTGAGGAGTCAGGGAGGAATAGAAGCAGCATCGCACTGGGAGTTAATGATGTTTTGTAGAGTGGTGTCATGGTGGGTGGCTGGTGAGTCAGTGAGTGAGGCAAACAATGGCTAGCTGCTCAGTGTGACAATTTGGGTTGCCCAATAATGTCGTAAGTAATGGGGCACCTTGAATTGGGATTTCTTTTTTATCAGGCATTGTTAAAAAATAACAACACCTGTGGCAGGGCATTAGCCAATCAGGCGTGCAGGTTTTATGAGACCCATTTTCTGAATGTCATTCATGAAATGCAGAAATTAATATTTCCTAACATTATCAATGAGACTTGTCACTCAAGGCTCCCTCTCACTCAGTGCTTTCTTGCTGTACTGTGTAGCTGACAGATCGAGCAGGTGGCCATGCTCTGGGTTGTGGGGGGTTAATTGTGCCATCCTGAATATCAGTACAAAGCTTCTCGCAGTGGTTTCTTAACCCAGTAATCCACCTTTAGAATGCTCAGAGAAATAATTCACCATGTAGAACATGAATTATTTCTCAGAACAGCTAATGCAGTCACATTCAGGCACCAGCAAACCAGATGCAGGGCCTGGAGCACAATCTGATTAAGACAGGAAAACCCCTTCCAAGCATCAATTTCAAAATAGCGCCCAGTAAAAAACAGTACCGGTGCTGTTTTAAACTCAGCACTTATGAAGGGGTTTGCCTGTCTCTTTTATGTTTGGAAACTCCTGCTCATATCATTATATATAATGAACCCACCTCATTGCAGAATGCTCTGGTAACCTCACAATTTGTCGGGTTAGTGACATCCTGAGGGCACTTAGCTTTGTTCTCATGTCCATTATGTCACTAACCTCAGTCAATGTGGCTTGTTCTGCATGGTAGGGGTTCATTATTCTCTGCTACGTGCCTGCAGCCTTCTATCAAATCTCATAAGCAAAGTTGGGTCTGGTCGGAGCCCTCCACAAACGCCAGGTAGGTTTGAGTCTGAAAATAGCTCTCTTTACCAGGCCAAAATAAATAAAATATCCCCATGTCCTTTAACTGTTGCACAGACTAAACAGTTCCTCATAGTTCACCTTGTGTATTTGTTTGAAGGATTCCCAGTGAGGTGGACAGTGAAGGAAGTGGGTCCAACACCACATGACCAAGAGATGGTATGTTGCATCCCAGGGTGGAGGCTTTAAAGCGGGGTCTGAAAACTTTATTCACTCATGCTTTTGGTGTTTAATCATCCCCACAGTGTTATGTACCCAACATGAGTCTCCTCCTCCAAAGCATCCAAACCTATGCCACCTGCCTCCACAGTACTCAATACTAGCTTCCTCCCTCATGGCTCCAGACACTAGCACCTCCCTCTACAGCACCCAACATTAGCACACCTGACTCCTCAGTACCCTACACCAGCTAACCTTCATCAACAGCACCCAATACCAGCTACTTCTGTCCACAGCACCTAACACCAGCCACCACTGTTCACAGCACCCAACACCTGCCACCTCCCTTCACAGTCTCAATGATACTTGCCCCTCCTTCACAGCACCTGACACTAGCATGTTTTCCTTACAGCCCCCATGACAGTAGCCCCTTAACTGTACACCTTACATAGCCCAGCACTACCTGGCTCCTCCATCGCCACAGACACAAACCCCTGCCTCTACTTCCTGACTCAACCCCACACACCACCCCTCCTTCTCTTCTCCACAGTATCTTTGAACAGCCTTCCTCTCTAGGCATCCCACTTTTCTAAACCCATGGATATCACCCCTCCATCCTGGGCCCCTGACTCCTACAAACCACATCCCTTCCTCCTCACTCAATTGAGAATCATATATAAACTTGTTACCCACCTGCTCTGCAAGGCCCCTCTGGACGCCACCACCTCAGACACCTGAGGCACACATACACCTCTCTACACTCTCCCTCCATTCTAAAACTAGCCCCTCCTTCCACAACTCCCAACCCTAGCTGACCTATCTTCCAAAGCCCAAGACACTAGCATCCCACTTCTCCAGACACTAGCCCGCCAGCTTCCAACAATAGCCCCAATTCCTTCCTTGGCACATGACACTAGCCCTACCTCCTTCACTGGCATTGAAATTGTCACTGTCCCACTAGTTAAATGTAGCAGATTTTGTGTCTAGCTAGTAAGATTTTCCTTTAGCTAGCCCTGTGGACTTGTACTGAATAAGGTAACACTTCAGTAAGTACACCAGCAGGGCCAGTGGAGAGTTTGTGGGATTTTACCTGGTTACCAACAAGAAAATCAATTTTCCCAGTCACTAGTCCTGCTGGCTAGTGGCTGCAAAACCAAATGTTGACCCCTAAATTAAATATGACTTACCTGTTCTGTTCGAATCATAGTGACCAGGGTTGGATTGACTTGGGTTTGGGATACTCTGGTAGTATCTAAAAGGAAAGCACAGAGAAGGATGTGGAGACAAAAGTGTCAGAGGTTCTAGAAATTAGAATTAAACAAAATAAGATAGGATACTTATCTGAAAGGTAGACAGTCAACATCTGGCTAGATCTGTTAAAATAAAGATAAAAATGGGGAATGTGTAATAGCTTGAGTAGAGAAAGCAGCAGAGATACAAAGGGTAATACAATATAGGAGTAAAGAAAGAAGAGTTCTAGTGGAAAAGATAGAGTTAAAGAGAAACTACTGTATCATAAGAGTTAAAAACACTAGATTTTCACCAATTGTAATTTAACTTTATTGTTTCCTGCTATTTTCTTTACTTTCCCATGCTGTTGATCTACTAAATATTGTAGTATTGCAACACTTATTTCATTAAGTCTTTCAAAATCTAGAGTTCCTTCCAACCTTAAATTAGTGTCATTATGTATTTATATACCCACATAACCCATTACACCCAAATCAAACTGTACTTATCTAATAGGGTAAGGCATTATGGACCCCATATTCAAAGCCAGCTAGCTAGCTGCTCGCACATGGGAGTGCCACATGAAAAAATGGGGACAACTGGTTCTAGTACATATTCAAATGAATAGTATGATCTGAACTGACTGCACTTTTCATTTGAATATCAGCCATGGTAGCTACATCCAGCCAGTGTTCACTATGCTTTGTGCTGCGCCACAAGGGTATGGGCCAAATATCACCATAGGGTAATGCGCAGCACACTGGTTAGTTCTGCATCCCATGGGTGAATATTCAAACAAAGATGCAGATGAACCCACTGCACTATAAGGTCATTTGTATGGCCATTATGGACAACATTACATGCTGCCGCAGTGGCTCAGTGTGCTGGATTATGTCCCTCCCATGCTGATTCCCATCCTTGTTTAAAAACAATGCACCCTGGTGGTCCAGCATTCTCTCACCAGTCCTGATCCCTATCTTGGTTTGGAAAATGAAAGAATTCCTTGGTGGTCCAGTGGTTTCCTCCCTAACCCCTACCTGCCCGGTAGCAGACAAACTGTGTCCCTGGTGGTCTGGTGGACCCCGCTCTGGCTGGTGGTGCCCGATCACCCTAATGCCCCCGACCCAGCATCGAGATCCAGTGACCGGCATAGCCTTCTGATCACCTCCACATCCAGTCTTAGACCTAGTTATCCTGGCACCCATACTGTACAGTGCACCCTACTAATGCAGTACAAAGCCCTTCCTGCAGAAATTTACTTTGGAAAAAATGTAGTGGATAGACAGAATCATGGCATTCAAGGTATTCCCATCACCCATACTATTTCCATCCGCTGTGATACCTGGGTCACAAACTGTAGTCACTCAAGAAAAATATAAATGTACAGTATATAAAAACATAAAATGTATGTCAGATATTAGTGATATAGTCTAGTTTTCTTTCACAGAATACTATGCCACAACAATTTCTTCGGCTAATAGTAAATATTTTGTTAAGCCAACTGTTCCTGATATTTTTTTACCCTTATTCCAATAAAAAAATATTTCTTCAACTTAAATGGTATAGGATTGAGAAGTAAATTGCCTAGTAACATTCCCTGACTTGCAACATACTACATTCAAATAATTGCATCTGCACACATTTCTTAATCTAAAAGTCCAGTTTCTTTATGGAAAAACTTTAAAACTGCAGTAAAACAAAGAAAGTGCTAATTAAACATATGCAGCAAGTCAAGATTTCAATTGCAATCTGATCCACCCCAGTATTTGGAAGCTTTGCAAAACTGCACTATATTTAAGCTAAGGGACTTTCAGAAATATTCTAGATAAAAAACACCTTTTCTGAGTTAAACTTTTAGAAACCGTAGAAAACAAATACCTGAAAAGACTCTGCATTTACTTTCTCACTGAACTCACAGACAACTTGCACTGCCAGGACTGTTGGGGAGCTAGGAAGTTCTTCTTTCTGGCAGTATCACATCCTGTAAAAAGCAAAGAATCATGGGAAATGAAGTCTTTGCTGAGTACATTTTAAAGCAACATGCAAGTGCAAGCTGTCAGTTTTGCAAGATGTTCCAAATTATTTATACAAAAATGAGAGTTATAAGGACTATTACACATGGTTGTATCTTAGAGGACTGGCTTTATTTAACATTTACTTACCTAGGGTTGTCAAAATGAAGGATATCTTTTTAGTGAAGTCCTGCTTTTCTGCACAAGTCTTCATAATTGAATAGTCTTGGGAGATCAAATATGGTCATAGCTGATTCTGAACAAGAAGCTATGGTGGCAGGCTTGAAATATTTAAGCAATAAAGAATGACCAGGGTTGCATTAACATGCATCGTAAATTACTTATAAGATAAAGTATGGGGAGAAGTAAGATGAGATTTAACACACACTGAAGTTGTTGGATGGTTACATAACCGAGGGCTTCACCTCGGGTTTATGAATGCCATCCAACAAGGAGGGTGTGTTAAATTTGAGTTTGACACATTTCTCACCATATTTTATTTTATATAATTGAAGGCTCCATTTTTTGTATTTCAGTTTTGTCCGCTATTTGGAATCTGCTTAACATTTTTTTAACTTCGGGTGATGTGACGCTGCTGGAGGCTATTTGCAATGAAGGTAATGCCGAGGAGTAAGTGTTTTTTCAGTTAGTGCTGCTTGAGGTGACAGGGACAGTTAGAAGCTCGCGCTATGTTTCGTTAGTTGTCTCGAGTGCTTTGGTATCGAAGGAGCGTTGTGGAATGCCGTAACACCTACCAGGTGTTATGGCATTTAACACATGGTTTTGTCAATGGCAAAAAACGGAGACCATTAATTATATCCTTGTGAAGTAATGTGACATAAGGTGAAGCTGAGTGCCATGTCCCAATCGTGTGATTAAATTATTTGCAACCTCTGTGAGTACTTTTTTTTTTTGCTATGTGAATAAACAAAAAACTCTTCTAACTAGACATTTACTTTTTTTATTAATTGTACCTGATTTTATATTCAAACAGTCCTTCCACCATCTGGTCATCAGACCATCCACAGTCTGTTTATGTTCCAGCTCAGCTTGCAGATGTTCATAGAACAGAGGACATATGTGCTTCTGCAGAGCTGTAGAGCACATCAAGAACACAGTTGCAAAACAATATGTCAGATTCTGACATCATGCCTATGTCAGCATTAAATAGCCAGCAAGTTTGTCTGACTAGGAAAATGAAAAAAACATGACAGTTTACTGTGAATGTGTTTTTTTATTTTTATTGAATTATTTCACCAGGAAAGTCACACTGTGCAAGAAGATGCTCGCCTCCGGTGCGTAACTGGGGGAGGGTTACAGTGAGAGAATAACATGCAAGTTATCAAGTAACAACACAGAACAGGTATACAGTGGAATGAGGTACATTTGGTTATACATTGGTTAACAGTCAATCACAGAGGCATACATACATACACAGGGTACAGCTAGCGGAGGCAAAGTTAAAACTTAACAACTGGTTCTGGACAGGACAATAGAAAACAGGATTTGCCAGGTAAGTGCTGTAGTTGTTAATATAAGTCAGCTTCAAGCATAGGAAGGTACCACTGGTCAGGCAAGGGAATTTGAATGGGGGGACTTGGGGATCAATTGCAGGAACAGTATACCATGAGGTAATTTGCCAGAGTGGTAGATAGGGAGTGGGTGGTAGAGGAGTGGTGGATTTGAGGAGGGAGATCATTCCAGAGTTTCAGGAAGCAGTGTGAGTAGGCTGTTTGGCTTGGGTTAATGGCTTAAATGCAAATCTTGAGCTGTAAAAAAAAAATCACGCTGTTACCATAGCAACACTGACTGACTAAACATGTCATCACAGAGGGAGATTCGGGTCAAGAGCATAGCACAAGAATGATGACAACATTGTTTCCATGATGGTTGCCATGGCAACGACAAAAGTGGTTTAGTGAGCTATTTTGCACTCTGCATGCTCTACATAGAAACATAGAAACTTAGAATTTGATGGCAGATAAGGACTGTATGACCCATTCAGTCTGACCATTTCCATACCTGATGGCTAAGCTGCAGATTCTAGTTAACCAACAGCTCACTTCTTCCTACACCCCACTAGAATTGCTTTATGTCTGTCCCATGCATTCTTGAATTCTCCCACTGTTCTTGACTCCACAACCTCCTCAGGAAGGCCATTCCATGCATCCATAACCTCTCCAGGAAAAATGCTTTAACATTACCTCTGAGTCATCCCCCTTATCTCCAAATTGTGCCCTTGTTCTTTCCATCTCTTTTTTGAAAGATGCTACCCTCTGGACTTTGTTAATTCCCTTGAGGTACTTGAAAGTTTCTATCATGTCCTCCCTCTCCTCCTTTCTTCAAGGGTATACATATTAAGCTGCTTTAGTCTCTTTTCATATGTCTTCTGGTGTAGACTCTGCATCATTTTGGTTGCCCTCCTCTGAACAGCCTCCACTCTGTCTATGTCTTTGTGGAGATGAGGTCTCCAGAACTGCACACAGCACTCTAGATGGGGTGTCACTAACTGTCTGTACAGAGGATAACAACTTCCTGTTTTCTACTGTTGATGCCTCTCCTATGAATACCAGTATCCCCAGCCTTCCTTACTGCCTTCTCACATTGCTTGCCCACCTTAAGGTCATCTGATATAACTACTCCAAGGTCCCTTTTGATTTTTGTTGTTTCTACCCTCCCACAACACTGCCATCCCTGTCTTAGCCAACTATCATCAGCTAGAGTAGCATCCTAACCACCCTTTCTGTAGCTGGATCTGTTTAATGTGGGCCTTTAACCAACATTGATTACTGTGATTACAGAAATACATGCAGCACAATCACATTTTTGCACAATAAGTTGAGTAGTGTGTATTTATGTAATTGCCATTTGTGACAATTTGTGACAATGACCCATGGTAGTAGTAGACAATACTTCTCAACTATCAGTGTCAGTGACTCAGTAGGTAGCACACTTGCCTCTGAGGCTGGGAGATCAGAGGGCTGTGGGTCCAGTTCCCACATCTGGCACTTAGGTTAATATCCCAGTACTGACACTGTAGTGCAGCATGAGAGAGTGCTGCCCTTTGAGGTGCTGTCTTTCGATGAGACGTTAAACCCAGGTCCCATCTGCCTGGATTGGTGGTAGTTCAGGTGGATGTTAAAGATCCCATGGCACTTATTGAAAAGAGTTGAGGAATTTCCCGTGTCCTGGCCAAATTTCCTCATTCACTAAAAATACCACCAACAGCTTAATCTGGTTCAAAGTCAGTTGGCATTCATCTGTATCCCTCCTCCCTGAGTTGTGCCTGAAAATAGGCAGGATTTGTCTATTGCACTTAACCGGTCAACAAAACTAAATAAATAAAATAAATAAATCTGCCACTGGAATGAGGGACATGGACACTCTGAATTCTTGTTCTTTCTTCCTCCTCCCCTGTGACTTTGCACATACCCCAGATGGGAGATGGGATTTCAGGACATTGTTCAGCTGGGGAGGCTGGTCGTGGGGCTGATAGTGACCCTGGTTCATGAAGAATGATCATGTGGGGTGGTAGCTTGGGGATGCAGATTCAATGGTTGCTGAGATGCCATCCTTCAGATGAGATGTTAAACCAAGGTCCCTTTTTCCCATCTCTGGTCTCCAGCTAGGTAGAAATAAAAGTTCATATGGCTAATTTAAAAAAAGAGCCACAGAGGTTCCCAGTGCTATGGCTAACAAAGGTATCAGTGTAGGAAAAATCATCTTTAACAAAAATCTTGCTTAAGAAAGCTTATTTTCATAGAAATGCAGAAAACAAGAACTTGATAACTTTAAGATGGCTTAAACCTTGGATGCATGTGACAAGATGAAAATAATTATAGTATAAGTCAGACTAAAACACCCAATCCAGGAGAAGTAGGTCACCCCCAAGCCAGGAGAAGTGGGGCACCCTCTGAGCCAGAAGAAGTAGGGCCATACCTGCCCCTATGTCAGAAGAAGCAGAGCCATCCTCCTTGAGTCAGGAGAAGCAGGGCCACCCTCCTGAGCCAGTAGATGCAGGGCCATCCAACCATGAGCCAGGAGAAGTAGAGCTATCCTACCCTTTCCAGCAGCTATCAACCTCCCAAATTGGTCCCAATGGATTGCTCACCCACAGTGGCAGGGCCAGGGATAGAGGCCCATGCACTCTCTCCTTGAGTGCCTCCACACCCTACAGTAAAGGTACATTTTCAAATAAACACAGCCATGCACCTCAACAAAATCACAAGAAGTCAGGACCCTGTCTCTAGTTCTGCAGGCAGCTTTCTCTTGGCTGCTGTTGCTGTTGTCTGGAATTTTACTTGAGGAACTGACTCTGTGCTGCAGCAACTGAATGAGCAGGGTGGCTAGCTGCTGCTACTCTATCCTATTACTGACCAGAGCATACTCTAGTTCTTTGAAACAAAACTACAACAGAGTCAGTATAGCCTCTTTTAAGGTTGGCTTTACTGCTGGGTCATGGGGGGGTCTATTCTGGCTATTCTGCAACACAAACTTAGGGAGAGCAACTGGCTAGACTTGGCTGAAGGGGGCCCATTGGACTGGTCATGAGTACTAGAAGGATCCACGAGGTAGGACTTGGTGCAAAAGAGGGCCTACTGGGTTGTGTGTGGGTCCAAGTGAGGACACACTGTGCTGGCTTGGGTGCATGACAGGGCCTCAGTGGGTTAGGCATGTGTGCAGATGAGGAACCCAGCAGGCTGAGCTTGGGTGCTGTAGGAATTTAATGGACTGTGATGGGAGAAAGATAAGAATTCTCCACCAACACCACCAATGAGCTGCGTAGGTATGGAGAGTTTTACTTGGGACTTTGCAAAACAGATAAAAACAGTTAAGTGCCTCTTTTGTTATCAAGAAATAATTATTTACTGTGAATTTTTCTAACTTAGCTGTTGCATGCATGTCAAGCATGCTACATGCGAACCTGATAAGCTCTATCAGGTTCACTTAGGTTCACTTGCTGTGCAGTCCACCTGCAGTCACTGAACACTTTTGTGTGTTGCATACATTCTGTACACATACTGCACACTTGTATTTCTGTAAGGATTGGAGAAATCAGGAATCTGCTAACATGGCTGTGTGGGCTGAGATGCCTGAGGCTGGGGATGGAACTCAAAAGCTTTCTGCCAGGGCTATGAAAGGGTGGAAAACAGAGCATGCCACCATGGGGGCTGTGTGGTGCGTGTGCCAAATGCAGGTATTGGTAGCAGTGCATACCTAGAGTAGATTTACTATAAAGAAGTTATACATATTAAGCTAATATGACAATAACATTAACTGTGAGATGGTGAAAAGATAAAAAACTAACAAAAATGTGTTTAAATTGAACTAATCTAAAGAAATATGCATGAGGAAAATTAACTCTCAAGCCTGTTAGTGAAACCAGGACAACAAAACAATTTGAACATTTACAAGGCTTTTTCATTATGTTACCAATAATTATTAACTATAATGTGAGGGAAAAGTGTGTGAGAATTATCTAAAATGTGCACTGTGTGCAGTGTTACTACAGTGTGCAGCTAAAAATAGCAAAAATAATTGAAAGGAGTGTAAAAGAAAGTTAGTGCAGAGTAGTTATATAGTGCAGTCAACAACGGCAGTGATACGTGTTAAAACCCTTAGAAGACTGTGGACGATATATAAGTCCAGAATCTATATATCGTTCACACATATTCAGTTCTCAAAGGGTTAACACTGAAATGGGACCCTAGACTGTAGTGTGCCTCAGCTTCCTCTGGGTTATCTCTTTAGTTTTATGCTTCCCCATATACAGTATAATGGAAAAATGCCTTATACGCTTGCTTCAGCCTGTCAGCTCTTCTTAGTCCCACCCTGGATTTTTCACCCCAACCATTGATTTTACTTAATATTAATTGAGAAAAAGCAGTAAACTGAAGCAACCACAATAAAAAAAGAAACACATGTAAAGGTTAAAATAATTTAACTGCTACAAGATGAGCCATTTCAAGGGTATTTGAATGGATACTGGGTGCAGTTTGACAATGAAAGATAAAAAATGGAAAATTAATGGTTCACAATAAGACTAAATGGAAAATGAACTGTTCAGAATAAACTGCTAAAACTATGGGTCATCTGAAGGGTATTTGAAGGGCTATCAGGAGGAAAAAATGAAGGGTAAAAATAAAAATGAAAATGAATGGTTGAATGGTACAAATACTGAGAAACAAAGGGACTTTGAGAATAAAACAACTGTAAATTCATCCTTCTTTTCTGCATGGTCTCCTGTTTCTAGAGGTGATCCTCTGGCATTGCACCCAGCATCCTGTTTGCCCTTGCTGCAGCACCCTATATTGTGTTGATACCTTCATGTCCCCTGTGACTATTAGCCTCAGATCCTTTCTGTAACTGCTATCTGCATTCCGCCTAGTCAATAGCTGGTTCTTGGATTTCTGGCTCTGAGGTGCATGGCCTTGCACTTCTTTGTGTTAAACCCCATCTGCCAATCCTTAGACCAGTGTTCAAGTTTAGCTAGATACTGTCTGCATGCCAGCCTCCTTTTCACTGTCCACTTTTGCACAAGTCTTAGTGTCATCAGCGAATAGGTTGATCTATTTTGTCTTCAGTGAAGACATTGAACAAAACGAGGCCCAGCACTGAACCCTGTGGCACCCCACTAGCTGCTGGCCATGGCTTGATGACCCCACCATACAACCACCCTCTGTTGTCTGTCCTGAAGCCAGCTCAACCAACCCCACCAGTTTCTGCCATGCACCCAGGTACCTCAGCTTGCTCAGTAACCTCCCATGTGGCATCACATCAAAGGCCTTGCTGAAATCCAGATACAGGGTATCTACAGCTTGGCCTTTGTCAGTTGCCCTAGGGACCCAGTCAAAGAAGTCGATTAAGTTTGTTTGGCATGACCTTCTCAAGACAAATCCATGCTCTGTTATCCTGTAGACCATTGCTAACAAGAAAAGTTATCAACCTCTCCTTCAGAATGGTCTCCATTAACTTACCCACTACAGATGTCTAGCTCACCTGTCTGTAATTGTACGGTTCATCCTTGATCCACTCTTGTGGAGGAGCACCTCATGAGCCATCCTCCATTAACTGGGTGCATTCTCTATCTCCAAAGAGGTGTTAAACAGGTCTGTCAGAGGGCCTGCCAACCTCTGCCAGTTCCTTCAGGACACTTGGGTGTACACCATCCGGTCCTTGTGCTTCATCCACCGCAAGGTTTTAAGGCCTTCAGGATGATATCCTCCTGATTAACCCATCTGTTATCTCTGCACCCTCCACCACTGCCCCTTTACCATGTGGTATTGGACTATCCTTTCTTTCGGAACACTGAGCAGAAGTAGTGCTGAGTTCTTCTGCCTAGTCTTCCCTTTTCTGCCCATCCATGCTCCCTTTGATTCTAGCAATGTCATTATGTGATGCAGCCATTATGAAAATGGGGCCCATACTCTTTAAAGTAACTGACTGTGTACCTGACACAGTACAGGGACATGTTTTGTAATTTTCTGTTTAAGATTCTTTTCAGCCATGGGAGATACTCTTGTCACTCCTACTGAGGGAATGACCCTGAATAGCTAAATTATCTAAGAAGTTAAAAGGACATAAAGGGCTCAAGAAGTAACTGTATAAAACTCTTCAACTGAGATTGGTAAGTATTTATGTGTGTATCTATGTATTTGACAGAGCAGTATTAATGTCTTGTTAGCATTCTTGATAGCACAACTCTTACTGTAAAAGAAGTGATCAGAAGGACAATTAACAAGCTTGGATAACACAAACAGAAGTATTGAAAAGTCTTCATTTATCTTTGGAAAGTATCAAAAATGTGTACTTCTAAAATATGTGTCTAATATTCATTTAGTAATAATTTACTCTTAAAAACAATCACAGTGGAATACTTTTTAGAATTAGTATTCCTACAGGCTGTATTCTTCTTCTGAGGATTACAGAAGATTAAAGATTATAAACATAGTCTTAAAAGACAAATTAATTACTGCTTTAAACAGCAGTACTATGAAATCAGGAAGTGACCTAACAAAATTCTGTTTTTGGCTGTAAGCATGCAAAGATCCAGTTTCACACCTGTAAATTTTTTTCCAGTCGCTTTAGTTTTTAGATATTTGCAATTTATTTGAAGTATTGTAGCGCTTACAACAAATATGGCGGTTGACCAATTTTCAGCTGTGCTTTTTCTGCAGGTCACATCACATCTTTTACAACAGCAGAGACTCTTCATGACCATTCCAATGTCCCTGCAAGTCATTCACATGCAGTTGGCAGCAGAGGAGGTTCCAGTGCAACATGCTTAGTGGCAAAAAGTAAACAAAAGCAGAGAATAACTGAGCAAAATACTCGCAGTAGTACAATGCTGGCGAGAAAGAGTACCAGGTATATGATTAGCAGGTACAGGGAATAAACTGTCAAAAAGCGCAAATGTTTTTTCAGAGTACTGCTGCTTTAAGACTAAATTTAGTATTCCACTTCAGTGAGGGCCCTTACAGATGCTGGAAGCAAATTCCACAGGACAGGGCTGGTGACACTAAAAACTCTGTTGCCAGCCAGTTTTAGCCTCCTGAGAATCGCCAGGAGGCCCCTTGAGGAGGAACATGGGGAGTGGTCTGAGGTGACCAGTGTAAGAATGTCTGCCAGGTAGCCAGGGTCCAATCCATTTAGGGCCTTAAAGGAGAGCAAATGCTCCTCAAAGAGGATCCTCTGCCTGGCTGGCAGTCAGTACAATTCCCATAGTATCGGAGTGATGTGACAGTACTTGACTGCCCCATCAGCAGCCAGGCAGCTGCATTTTGCCCCAGGTGAAGTTGGTGGAGGGTATGCCCAGAGACCCCGAGGTAGAGCACATTACATTAATCAACCCTTGTCATCACAAAGGCATGTACCAAAGTTGGGAGGACCAGAGACGGAACTAGGGCCTAACCCCAGCGATATTCCTCAGGTGGTAAAGCTGACATGGACAGCAGCTGACACCTGGGACTCAAGCCGTCAGACTGCTATTCAGAATAAACCCAGGTCCTGCACTCCAGAGGAGGCCTTTAAAGGTACAGATTCCAGAAATAATCCTGTTTTTGCACCGATGCCAACCTATCACACACTCTGTTTGACTCCACAACTAGTACCTCCTTCTTATCGGAGTTCAGTGACCACCAGCTGGAGGCCATCCAGTCATTAATTTCAGAGAGGCGGTTATTTAGCAGATTCACTACATTGGATGTTCCAGGGCAAAGGAAAGGTATAGTTGGGTATCATTGGCATAACAATGAAAACCAAGCCACACTTCCTAATGAGCCTTCCCAGGGCAGTATGTACATGGCAAACAACATTGGTGACAAGACCAATCCTTGAGAAAATCCACAAGAAAGGAGGCTAGTGAGGAGGAGGAATTCCCGTCGCTACCGGCTTGCCTTCTGTTTGTGAGATAGGACTCAAACCAGCAGATGACCATGCCAGTGAGTCCACAAAATTCCTCAAGCAGTCAAATAGCACACAATGGTCCACTGTGTCAAAAGCTGAGGAGATATTGAGGAGAACGAAAATTGTCCTCTCCTCAATTTTCGCCTTGAGAAGGTCATTATGCACCTGAACTAACTCAGTTTCAGTGCTATGCTTCACCCAAAATGGAGACTGGAAAGACTCGTATAGATTCAAGGTCAGGAGGTGCTCCTCAAGCTGAAGTGCCACAATCTTTCTACAACCTTACCCAAAAAGGGAGGTCGGAGATGGCATGGTAATTTGCCTCGATGTCAGGGTCCAATGATGTTGTTTTCAAAGGGGTCTCACCAATGCCTCCTTCAAGGCATCAGGGTAAACCCCCACAAGGAGCACCGGACAATCATGGCAAACACTGGGCCATTGAGTTGGCATATTCCATCAAGAACGCTCGGCGCTTGGGACCAGTTCTCAATATGTGTACCTCAGCTTGGAAGCAACCCCAATGATCTTGGCCACCTCCACTGGTCTAAACTTGCCCCACCCAGCTGGAGTGCTCTCTGGACACCCAAGGCATCACTGTCAGCCATGGCATGGCTCACTGGTGGAATTCCTTGCCACTCTGTCTGAGAAGAACTGAGCAAACTCCTCACATAACTTATTTGAAAAAGTACTTTTTGGTTTAGCAGCCTGTCTACAGTCTAAAAATGTACAGTTGATCAGTTCCTCCTGGCAGCAATCTCCCTGGATAGGAATTCTGCCTTCTTATGGTTGATTGCCCCGCACTCACACATAAGTGAGCACGCAGGACCGGCTTGTCTGCCTCCAGCCCAGTATTCTGCCAGCAGCAATATCCCTCTGACCCACATTCTTCATCACCTTGAGCTCCCCATCAAACCAAGGGAAGCTCAAATGAAAGACTTGAGTCATACACGGACTGGTGCAAGGGAATCAAGTGCAGCACACATCGCCATATTATAGGGTGGCTACTTCACTGCGACACCCCCATGCATGCATTGCCCACTCAAGATAGATCAGCCACCACCAAAACCTCTGGGTCAAACCCCTCAAGGGTGGTAGCTAACCTTCTTAGCAGGGGAGGGCTCTCGAGGGGGCCCCAAACAAGAACTTCACTGCAGTGATCGGACCAAACGACTCAATCAGTCTTGAGATCATTTAACTCAATCCCCAGTGAGAAAACCTGGTCCAACATGTGGCCGCCTGTAAGTCACAGAGGAAACTTTTAAGTGACAGGCCCAGCAATGACATAGTCTGGAGGAGGTTGTAACCAAGCCTAGATGTTTCGACGTGAGGCCCAAACACTGAAATCCACAGAATTAAACATCTGGGGGCTTCAACATTTCACCAATGATGAAATTGGCCACCTCCTGCAGGAATTCTCCTGAAACCCAAGGGGTGGTAAATCAGAGAATTTACAACCTGTGCCCGGACTGCCATGAAAGGCCACACCTTCTAATGAACCTGACCGTCCCACTGGGTGAAAGGTGAATCCCAGCTCAGATCTAAAACAGATGGCTACACCCCACCCCTGAATTCCACTCTGGGGCAGTGCACTACAGAGTACCCTGGGAGGGCCTCTAAAACCAGACCTAGCATTGTCTCCCATGCAGAGCTCTGTGATGCAAGCCAGATCAACCACAGAAACCAAGTCTGCTATAACTGCGGTCTTGTTTCTGATCGATCTGCATTACAAGCACTGCCTCAGGGACTGGTGGACAATGTAGCCCCTCTAACTACCTGCCAACACTGTCTGGTGGGAACTCTGGGGATGGGCACCACACACATCTGGCCTCTCCTTGGGTCTGATGAACCCCAGAGCACCTTCTGCACCTGATCACCACTATCCTACCCCCATAGGCATGCTTGAGGCACCCGCCATACCCAATCAATGCCGCCCCTCCTAATTCTGACCTCCCGACAGCGATGAGCAGTCATGATAGACACAGGGAGGTCAGTGAAGCCACAGATCTTGCAGCTGGGATGCCTCTTACACAATCTTAGCCTGCTGCAAGCCTCCATACCTCCCCAAACACATCCTGACTAGCAGCAATGTTCCATGACCACAACAATCCTCACTAAATTACACAGACACCCCATACACATGCACCCTTAACCAACCACACTACACAGACACACAATTACCTAAAAATCCTACACCCACCCAAAACCCACAAAGAACCCCACCCCAAAAACAGGAGACAGCAAGGTATATAGCAGAAATTCAGTTCTCCAGGAGGGCAGCTCATGGGACTTAGAACAATAACCCTACAAGACAGGGTATATAACACAGAAATATGAATAATCCAATATGTTCCAGAGCTCAGTCTACAGAAATTTCAGGGCCCTCTCACAACCCCAGTTCTATGCTGGGCAGGAAGCAACTGTTGCCAATATAGACCCCGAGAAAGTGCAGAATACTAAAGACTCAGGGCCACTCTCACCAGTCAATCAGAAGCATACAAAAGTTACCTTGTCAAGGACACCACCGGACACCTAAGCTAAACTCCTCTGGAAAACAGTGAAGAACATCAGGAGACTTCTCCCTCTATGTTCATCCAGGCGGCCAGTTTTTGCTGGCTCCATGTACACACTCCACTCAATGGCAGTCCAAAAAATTTTCCAGAGGAAGGGAAACCACGGCGGATGCCACCATCAATGTCTGTGTGCCCTGGGAGGTGGCTCCGGATCTGGTAGAGCAATGACACTACAGTTCCTTTGGCCCTCTCGTAAGGTGTTTAAGAGACACCTTAGGTCACTCTGGAGCCCCTCTCACCAGCCCTCATTCAACTGGAAATTCACGGAAGATGGATCCAGATACAGCAATGACACAGCAGTTCCTTAGGCCCTCTTGTAGGATGTTTAAGAGGCACCTCAGTTCACCCTGGAGCCCCTGTCACTGGCCTACATTCCACTGGAAAGCTGACAGAAGTAGAGTACAGTCTGTTGGCCGAGACCACCACTCTGACACCCTCAAAGCTGGACAACACAGCTGGGCAATCGTTCCTTGATAGTCACTGGAAATAACTCCATAGTCGCGTGGCATCAGGGGACAGATCCGCCAGACACAGGCACTGGAAGATCCGAGCAACGGCAACCTCGATATCTTGATGTCTCTCTGGGGAATACAGGAATTAAGGTAAAAGACCTGCAGGCCACAATTTCTAGAAAATAAAAAGCTGCCTACTAGCCTATCTCACTCCAATGCCCTGCCTAGCACTACCGCCTAACTAAAAACCCTATCAAATAGACCTTGCCATAGCATTTTAGGTACTGGGCCAGAGACAACTGACCAGGCACATGCTCACCAAATTGGCTCTCCTGGGCAGAATTACTCTGATAGGAATAAAATTACAACTAAAATATTAGTAAAGTAGTACAGAAAGGAAATAAATCAACTTCATGCTGTCAGTGCTTGAGAGCCAGCAAGCAGTAGTCCAGCACAACTGCCATCTTGCTCCTCCCCTAGCCTATCATGCAGGAAACCTGGGTTCAAGGGGACAAGATTTGCAGGCTATGCTGATGTTAGGTTTTATGATTCTTTTCCGTTTATGGTTTTTCAGTACTAGATAAAATGGCAACAAGAAAGCAGCAGACTTACAAAGTGGAGGCCATGAATAAGATCATGGAGCTGGTGGAAAAGCTAGGACCATGTTGGATGCGATGGTGGATGAGACGGTTAGGCCGGAACCCCGGAGGCATGGAAGAAAGTGCAAGGATGGGAAAGGGCATGGGACCGAAACAAAAAGAAGTCCCCAGTGGCACCTCAGGACCTGGTGCCAGGCACACCAGAACCCCAGCCAGTAATTCCCAACCTTTCTCCTGTGCGGTTCCACTGTCTCTGCTGGTGCCGACCCCAGAGCCTCAGCCAGCACCCCGCAGCCACAAGCCCTCTGGGGTGCCTACACAACCAGTTCCTCCCCACAGACCATCTGCATCAGACAGTGACACACTGATGCCAGCAGCAGCAGGGCCAGCCCTGGTACCAGAGCCAAGTAAATCAGGTAATGTAGATGTTATCGTGGAAAGCAGTATTAAGGAATACGTGGAGCAGATGGTTGGGTCCATGGGGATGATGGTCTTGGTAAAGCCAAGAAGGCACTCAGGGAGATTAGTAAGGGAAAAGAGGCATAGAAGGAAGCTGACCAAAAGGGCAATACTGAAAGTGGAGCTGGGGGATTAGAAATAGGCATCCCGTGGGTCAGGATTGGGAGGCAGTGCCACTGGCTACAAAAAAAGATTTGGAGAGGGAATGTGTGGATATCTTTGCCTTAGTTAATAAGGAGACAGCAGAAAATCAGAGGAGAAGACAAATTTGAAAAAGGACATGGCAGTGGCAGTGGAGCTGTTAGGAAACGAAGAGGAGGACAAGGCAAAAAGGAGCAAGACTTGGGACACATGGTCGGTGGGTTTCACATACTGTACTGCCATCATAATTGAAAAAACTAGTGACACTATTGTTGGCCAATTCCTTGATAGTGAGGAGTGCATACAACATGGGGGGATTAACTGGATTCAATATGATGAGATGTTCAGACAGTGAATGGCATTGGATGGGATGTTAGATGGGACACCAGGCAGGCAGACATCTGGTCTGAGATGATGACAGTAGCTGGGGTTTGAAGGAGAATGAGATACAATGTCAGGGGCAGCACAGAACGCTGCTGGCATACAACAGAGCACACTGCTCCTGGCTGCAACGTCATTTCAGGCATGCGCTCAAAGTGTGGGATTGCACCCTGCATCCCAATGCAGGACATACGGGAAGGGGGCCATGGACCCAGCTACAGGGGCAGTCCTTTCAAGCTGGATACACAGGATATTGGGGAGAAGCTGGGGGTTTGCAGGGAGGGGTGGTGTTTCTTTGTGGGAAGGGGCTATGGACAGAGGAGCAGATAAAGGGAGGGCAGTTGAAGGGGCTGGGGCATACCTGATGGCCAGAACACTGATAACGCTGGAAGTGCTGAGGCAATGGGTGCAGCTATACCCTGACTTCTGAGCTGCCAGGACGCTTGAGGAGGTGTTCCGGGAGGGGTTTAGTTTACAGTTTCTGGGACACCTGACTGGGGCAAGGGTGAAGAATTTGGGTTTGGTAAAGGAAAGAGGTGCTGTTACAGCGGAAGATTTAGAAGAAGATTGATGCATAGAGGGTACAGGGTCCTTTTGATGCCCTCCATTGAGAACTTCAGGTGTCACCTCTGGGGCTGGTACCCAAGAAGCTGCTAGGCGAGTTTTGGGTGATATGTCACCTATTTTACCCAGAAGGAGAGTCGGTACATGATGATATCATTGGGAGGGATAGTAAGGTCACCTACGCCATACTTGAGGAGTCGGTCAAGCTGATAAGGGCTAGGAGGGAGTATGGTTGGCCAAGACCAGTATCAAGGTGGCTTTCATGCTGCTCTCAGTTAGGTCATGGGATTGGGATCTGTTTGGTTTTGAGTGGGGAACCAGTTCTATTTTGACAAAGCCATGCCCATGGGGTGTTCAATAGCATGTGCCACATTTGAGCTCTTTAGCACATGGTTGCAATGGGTATTCCAGACCAGGTACGGGAAGGGCAGCCATCCACTACTTGGATGATTTGCTGTTTATTGGTGATGCTAAGGCTGAGACAGAATGCATACATGCTGGAACAATTTGCAGAGATGTGTGTGTCACTTTGGGGTGCCATTGGCCCTGGACAAAATGGAGGGATCCAGCCCAGCAATCGAGTTTTAGGGATAGAGATAGACACTGAAGGAGACATTCCGCTGCCAACACAGAAGGTAGAACAGCTAAAGAGCTGGTGACAAAGGTGAGGGGCAGAGAAGGTACAGTTACACATGGTACAGCAATTTATGGGGCACCTCAATTTTGTCTGTAGGGCAACAGCCCTCAGGTGTGTGTTTACAAGTCAACTGGCAAGGACCATGAGAGGAGTTACTAGGCCCCACCACTGGGTAGACATATCCAGAGGGATGCGGGGACCTGCAGGTCTTGGAGGTTTTTCTAAAGGAGTTTAAGTGGGTCACTTTTGGCAGGAAGAGTGGGTCTTCAACACTGATCTTGAGCTCTACACAGATGCAGTGCAGGGTTTAGGAATGGGGATATTTCAGGGAAATGGTTCACGAGGCATGGCCAGAGAAGTGGCCCAGACGGGACTGGCAAAGGACTTAACTTTCTTGAAATTTTCCCAATCTGGGTACCACCATGGTTTTGGGGAAGACTTTCAAACCAGAGATTGACATTTTGGAGTGATAATAAGGCGGTAGTGGATGCCCTGAATAAAAGGGGATCCTTGTTTGAGACAGTGATGTGGGTTTTAAGGCAGTTAGTGTTGCAAGGCTTGAAGCTGAATATGTCCCTCAAGGCACAGCATATCGAAGGGGTAAAGAACACTTTGCTAACAGCCTCCCATCTGCAGTTGGACAGGTCTGCAGGAAGGAGCTGAGATACTGTTCCACAACTCTTGGGCATCCCAGACCTTAAAGGCATATTAGGGCTCTTGGAGACTGTTTTAAGCTTTTCGAAAGACAAGAGCTTGAGATAAGTGAGGCTGTTACCAAGGAGCAAGTGGCTAGGTTTCAAGTGCATGGATGGAGACAGGGTGTGTGCATGCCACAGTGGGGGTACACTTGTCAGCCATTGGGCTGTTAGCAACCTAAGGGGTTGGGGGACATTGGGAAAAGCAACCTAGTGTGGCACATGATGCAAGGGTGGCTTAGGGTGACAGACAGGGTCCCAGATGAGAGATGGCTGAAATCGGAGGCATTGCAGAGTGCCTCCTAGGGGTTTGCTCAGTATCTGCCACTCCAATAATGAAGCACATTTATTTGAGGCCTTATATGCAGTCATGTTCTATGGGGCTTTCTGAGTTAGCGAGGTCATGGGGCAAGGAATGGGGATTAGGGAGGGCTACAGTGGGAGGAGACCATCTGGCAGGGGAGCTGATTCACCTATGACTGTGGAGGTCAAAAATGTACCACGTGGGGCAGGGGTAACAATCGCTTTGAGGAATACTTTGATATGCCCCATATGATGCTGTCATCTTATGAGGGGTGAGGCCGCCAGGTGCAAGTCACTTATTTAGACATGTGGATGGCAAGCCAGTTTCAGCAGGGCAATTAGTGGCAGTGATGAAAAAGGTTTGGCATTCCTGGGAAAGACCCAACTGCATATTCCTCACACTTATTTAGGATAGGGCTGCCTCGGAGGCAGAAGCCTGAGGTAGTTCCTAGAGGAGATAAAGAGACTGGGGAAGTGGAGCTCAGAAAACTATAACACTTATGTTAGACATTTGCATAACTGAATTACTAACACTGTTTCTCTATTTTCTATTTTCCAGGACCAGATATGGATCAGATGAGGGGTGGAGGGGAGTGGAGAAAAAAGAGGGTGGCAAGGGCACTATAGGGACAAAACTGATGGCTAAACGTGGAGGATGACAACAGTAAAGCTGACATATTGAACAGGTATTTCTGCTCAGTCTTTACTGAGGAAGAGGAGGTAATGGGTCTGAAGGAGTACAAGGGTGAGAATGGTGCAGAATGGACACAAGTCCCTTTACACGAGAAAGGGTCCTGAAGGAACTGGAAGTAAAGATGGATAAAGCAATGGGCCAGATAGGTGCACCCCAGGTCCTTAAAGAACTAAGAGAGGTGGTGGCTGAACCTCTGGCTATCCTGTTTAGCTGATCACTGGAAACGGGGAGGTACCCAAAGACTGGAGGACAGCAGATGTAGTCCCTTTATACAAAAGTGGGAACAAAGAGAGAAGAGGAACTACAGACCAGTCAGCCTCACCTCGTAGTGGGAAGATCATGGAAGCACTACTGAAGGAGAGATTGGTGGAACATCTGGTTGTCAATGGACTACAGGACCAGCATGGTTTCACCAGGGGGAGGTCATGTCAGACCAACCTTGTTGAATTTTTGACTGGGTGACTAGGAAGGTGGATCGGGAGGCAGTGGACATGGCCTATCTGGACTTCAGCAAGGCCTTTGACACTGTGCCACATGAAGACTATTACACAAACTGGGGCATATGGGTGTGGGCAGGACAGTAGTGTGGTGGGTAGGTAACTGTCTGGGTGGCAGGACACAGAGGGTGGTGGTAAATGCTGTCACTCCACAGAGGAAGAGTGACCAGTGGGGACCACCAGGATCAGTGCTGGGACCGGTCCTATTCAACATCTTCATCAGTGACATTATGCAGGACCTAGAAGGCAGAATTTCACTGTTCGCTGATGACACAAAGCTCTGTAATAGAGTAGACACACCAGAGGGTGTTGACAGAATGAGAAGCGACCTGCAGATACTTGAATAATGGTCAGGGTTTGGCAGTTGAAATTCAATGCAAAGAAGTGCAAGATAATGCATATGGGCACAAAAACCCTGGCACAATATATCAGTTGGGGGTGAGGATATAGCATGCACCAAGCAGGAAAGGGATCTTGGGGTTATCATCTCTGATGACCTCAAGGTAGGAAACAGTGTGACAAGGCAGCAGGTAAAACAAATAGGGATGTTGGGATGTATAGCGGGGCATCACAAGCAGGAAAAGGAGGTCATAATTCTGCTATACAAGACACTAGTGAGGCCCCACCTGGAGTACAGTGTACAGTTCTGGAGACCATACCTATGTAAGGACATAGACAGGGTAGAGAAGGTTCAGAGGAGGGCAACAAAGATGGTGCATGGATTGCATCACAAGTCCTATGAAGACAGGTTGAAGGAACTGCACATGTACTCCCTGGAGGAGAGGAGGGAGAGAGGATATGATAGAGACATACAAGTAACTTACAGGGAGGAACAGGGTGCAGGAAAACACTATTTTAAGTGAAAAGATGTTCCAGGACTAGAGGGCATGGGATGAAGTTGAGGGAGGACGATTCAGAGGAAACATGAGAAAGAATTTCTCACAGAACGGTGGTGGACAAGGAACACCCTGCCAGAGGAAGTGGTGGAGGCTGAAACAATCACGGATTTAAGAATGCATGGATAGACATAAAGGAATTCTGGAGGTCAGGGGTAAGGCAACAGACTTAGGAAAACAAACTGAACTTACAAGCTCAAATGGGCAGACTGGTGGGCCATAGGCCCTCATCTGCCGACACTGTCTATGTATCTATGTATCTATATCCATTTTGATTTACCTGCAGATTGCAGTAGGAGATTTGAAGTTTGAATTTGTGGGCACTCCTATATTTATTGGGAGCATTGCAGAGCATCCATGAAGGCCACGGATGGCAATTATATCAAGATTGGCACCAAGTGAGGTATCTTGGAAGATAATTCATGTGATGCATTGGCACAACTGCTCGAACCCTGCAGGACATGAGGTGATATCCCTGGAGCTGGACCTTGTAATTATACACTTGGGGGCAATGAACTGGGGCCAGGCCATGACTGGACATTTATTACCAGATTAAGCAAGACATACAAATAATTAAGGGTGGTGGACACAGGTCATCATTGGATGGTTGGAGATGGTACCTAGAAGGATATGGAGGCAGGCACATTATCACAGAGATATAGAAAAAGCCAGGAGGCTTTATGAATCAGATGGTGGGTCTCTGTTCATGGCAGCGGGGGAGGATGATAGCACATGAGACAGATGAAAAAGCAATGGACTTTACAGATCTGATGAGGTACAAATGTCAGAGGTGGGGATGATCATGTTTAATGTTGAGATGGGGCCACCATTGAGGGCTGGTGGCGAGAAGTACTGGGGATATAAAAAAAGAAAGAGAGTTGGGGGAAGAAAAAGGCGCAAATTGAGGGGCAGCCTTTCTTCACAAGTTGGATGCAAGGCTGGTGGAAGAAACAGATTTGGGGGAGGAAGGGGATGGGGAATCTGGGTGTACACCCAGAGGTCAGAGAACAACACAAAGTAGAAGAGGGGTATGGGTATACATGTGCCCCAGAGGAAAAATAAATATGGAAGAGAAGAAAGGAAGATGACAACCCAGATGTGCATCCTGGGAGGAGAACAGGACAGTTTCAGTATATGGATGCAGTAAAATGAGATATGATATGATATGGAACAATGTGTGATGAGTAAAGATGATGTAATAATGATGTAATAAACTTGGAACGTGGATGTACATCTGGGGGGATGTATATTGATAAGCATAGACTAATGTTAGAAGGACTGTGAAAATACAATGTAACTGGTTTAAATAATATGATGCAATTTGGAAGAAAGAAAAGGATGTGGGAAAGATGAATTTTGTGAATTTGACAGAATGGTGTTAAGTGTTAATAAAATGTATTGCCAGCTGAGCACCCACAACATTTGCTGGTCAGTGTGTTTAATTTGGGATGGGGGTCTGGGAACAAGGAGATTTGCCTGGGTTTTTCCAGATCATGGGGTGGGTTGCTCAAGAAGGGGAGGGAGGGAGGGAGCTGATGGGAGGTAAGGAGGAGAGGAGCAGGTGACATCACCAGTTAGGTGGGTGGGAGCTGCTGGAAAGATAACAAGGTATTGGGGGTAGAGAGGAGAGAGAGAGACAGCGAGAGAGATGGATGGGCACTTGTAAACAAAAAGGGGCTGCAGACTCAGCATGCCCTCTTTTTTGTTGGTTGAATTTTCCCATGCCCACCTATTTTGGGGAGAAAATTTGAGGATGGCATGGAGAAATGTGGGTGAAAAATAGCATTGTGGGGGAGGAGGATAGGAATATGAGTGTACACCCGGAGGGTCAAAGAACAGCGAGAGAGAAGAGGGCATGGTGTACACACACACCCTAGAAGAAAAGACAAAGAAAAGAAGTAAGGAAAATGATGACCCTGGATGTACTTCTGAGGAGGAGGGACATGAAGGTTTTGGAATATGAACACAGTAAAATGAGATATGATATGATATGATATGATATGGAACAATGTGTTATGAGTAAAGATGATAATAATGATGTCATAAACTTGGAACATGGATAGGTGTCCCAGATGTACATCTGTGGGGGGGTATATTGATAAGCATGGATTAATGTTGGATGGACTGTGAAAAACATTGTAACTGGTTTAAATGATATGATGCAATTTGGAAGAAAGTGTTAATAAAATGTATTGCTAACTGAGCACCCACAACATTTGCTGGTCAGTGTGTTTAATTTGGGATGAGGGGACAAAGTATGTGTACAAGTCTACATTCCAGATACAGAGAAGGAATGCAGGTGCTGTTCAAAAGTTCCTTTTGAGACAAAGAAACTTCCTCTCATATATAATAATGAAATGCATAGTGAAGAAGTAATAGCTACAATGAATTTGCATACTTTTTCTGATTGTTAAAATATTCAGGAACAATGTGGTACATTTTCAGCCTGAAGAGCACTCCTGATGGAAGTTATTTCAGGAAATTCATATTTTTCAGAAATGAAGAATGTTTCAGGTATAACAGTGATTATAATATTGCTCAGATGATGACTGACGTGGAAATACAGTACTACTTTTATTGGTGTAATATTGTTATATAAAGCATTACTCACTGGTTCAAAATCTTGATTCAAAATGGAACAAGGTAAAAATATGAGACCTCTTCTTTGGAATGTAAGGATGAGGGAGGGAGAAATACTCTGCTATGTTTTCAAATTGTCAAATTAGCATCAGCCAACTTGGTAGGTGAGATGCAGCCAGACTGTAATATCAGTAGTTCCATAAATAGGGCTGGCAGTATAGCCTAGACATTTGAGTAACAAGCTGTGAATAATCTTGGTACATCCAGCAGACAGACAAGGGTTCGATTCCCATAACCTCCAGTTGCATACTGTGTGACTTTAAGCAAGTTACTAAACCTTTCCAGTGCTCCCAGGTCACTGCTGAAAACAGTCACATGTGCCTAGTGGAACTTACCTGGTTACAAAATGAATAAAATAAAATAAATGTAGTTGTAAGGAACCAAAGTTTAAAGCTCTGAATACCAGTGCAAAGAGGACATGTTTTTCTAAGCTGAATATTTTTTCCGACAAGGAAACAACAGCTTCAGGAATTCATTTGTAAAAACCTCTTTATATCCAAATAATAAGAAAATAAACTGCATGACCAGTTTTAAGAGACTTTTAATAAAAACTGGTTTTCTCAAAGAAAACTAAAAAGAAAAACCAAATATATTTTTCCATGAGCTCTACATTGTTTTGTGAAATGGCCTACTGAATCAAGAGCCACTTTCTATTAAATGTCTCTTCAGACATTATTTTTTTATAGTACTGCATAGTATTGAGCTGGTAAAGAAATTCATTCATTACTGTAATTAGTTAACTAATAATTATGACCACATTTTCAAAGGAGATGTGCAGCGATCACAACAGATGCACTGCAGCACCATATTCAAATGACAGAGATGCATTGCTTATCTCTGGATGCGCCAAGCACATCTATAATGTATGTGGCATGTGGAGAGGGCATTCCATGAATGTACCATGTATCCCTATATTCAGCCAAAATGAGCAGTGCAACTGCGACATATCCTATAGATGTGCCACTCAAAGTTAGGCATAAAAGAAGCATGCCTAAGTGTAAGCCACCCACAGGCATCACACTGTATAGCAACAGCCACAGCCATGCATGGGTCAGCCTTTGTGATGGCAACTGTCTTGAGGGTGTGAGGAGATAGAAAGAACAACAACATGATCGAGGAAGGGTCCGTAGAGGCAGTATGTCCAACAGAGATGGTACCGTGCCCATGTCATATTTGAACAGCTCAGTGACACAGAGATAGTGGGCTGGTACTGACTCAACAGGGCAAACTGAGACAGCTCTGTGAGCTGGTCCATGATGAACTGCAGACGCCAACACACAGGAGTCATGCCATGTCAGTGGAGAAAAAGGTGACAGCAGCAATGTGCCAACTTGCCACGGGGTACCTTCCAGATACCAGTGGGTGACATCACTAGTGTTACACAGTCCGCCACATCCTGTCTCCTCACACCTCACCGCCTGCTGCCACATGCTACAGAGTTCATCTCATTCCCTAGCACACAGGCAGAGCAGACAAAACCATGCAGCACTTCCACAGGGTGGAATGCATGCCAGATGTGATGGGGCAATTGACTGTATCCATGTGGCAATCAGGGCACCACCTGGCCCTGACAGTGACACCTATGTCAATAGGAAGGATACCACTCTAAACTGCCATGTGGTGTGCAATGTCACAGGGTGCATCACCAATGTCAGCTACACACACCCTGGAAGTGAACATGATGCCTATGTCTGGCATCAGTTGGCCCTTGCCACCGATTTGAGAGTGGGAGATACCTAATGGTCACCAATTGGGTGAGTAGGGCAGGACAACATGCCCACACAACACACACAGTGGCACACAACACAGCTGGTGGCAGTGCTAGTAGGGGACAGTGACAGGGAAAGTGCACCGCCAACATGCATGATGAACCCTGGAGCATAGGAGACCACTGGTGGATCCGCAGTCAGATGGGGGTCAGTGCATGGGATGGGAAACGGCAGGGAAATACGCAGCATGCACAGGTGACAGGGCATGTGGCAGCACATGGCCTGGGTCACAAAAATGACCAGGGCAGGGCAGAGTACCATAGCCAGACAGGACAGTGGTAGGGAGGTCGCACAGGCAGGGCTAGCATTCTGCAGGACAGGACAGAGGGAAGACATGCTATGTCCTAACAAGCAGTGATCATGCAACAGACATGTGGGGCACCCACCAGCATGAGAGGGTTTGCAAGAGAGGTGATGGGGAATGGCAACCTAGTGACATACATAGCCAGCAAAGACAGGCAAGGTGGGGACATGCAAGACACCATAGGGATGCCTGATGGAAACTAACAAACTGAGTCGCCCTCCACAGGTGACAGTGCATACTACCTCCGGCCATGACTGCTCACTTCCATATGCAGGCCCTTATCTGAGACTGAGGAATGCTACAAAAGGCACACACAGCAACACACGATATCATCACACGTGTGTTTGTGCACACTAAAAATGAGATTCACATGCCTGGACAGATCAGGTGGTGCCTTAGAATACAGCCCAGAGAAAGCCTGTGGCATATTCCTGGCCTATTGCATGCTACACAACATGGCCATGGACTGTGGAATACTTGTCCAGGCACAGGAGGGTGACGGCTCAGAGGATAAGGAACCAATGGCGGGAGGGCAGGCAGCCCTGGACCAGAGGGCCCACGGCTGGCCGCTAGGTCACAGCAGCACTGGGACACAATCATGGAGGAGCACTTCAGAGTGCAGGTGCATAACAGTGCAGGACCAAACTGGGCAATCACACACATGGGGGATGTACACATGCACAGGTCATCAGGCACTGCACGGTTAAGCAAAGACTGCAATAGGAGTGCACACAACTATGCACGAGTGGCCACTGCATAGCCAGCATGGACAGGCGGCACACTTTAGCACAGTGGTGAAAGGCATGGATCAGAGGAACCCCACTGGCACACACACACACGCGCACACACACACAGACACAGACACACACACACACACCACACAGCACACACACACACACACACACACACACAGTAGACACACAAGGCTGCACTCATCACGCCTATGTCACACAGTATAACATCAGTGCCCCCACTCAAGCCCAGTACACTACACAGACAGCAGAGACATGCATGCCACTGGGGCATGCCTGTGTCACTGCATGCAGCCCTGAGCTGTGACAGCTGGGGTGTGGGCAGCAACGTCTACAGGGTGCAATGACCATGTCGACTACACACAGGTGGCATCACTGTGTGCCACTACATCTGCCATGGACACATGGGGGGCCACACCTTGGTGGGTGAACCCTCTGGGGTGTCGCCACCACAGAGGGTGACTTATCCACCCTAGCGAGTGTAGACCTTTGGGACCTTGACCAGGTGCTCATGGGTGTTGTGGTCCTGTAGTCCAGATTGGAACCAGGGTGTTGGGGATATAGTTGGCAGGGGACAGCATCAGCAACAATGGGGGCATGCAATGCCATGTTGTGGGAGTGTTGGTGTTACGGGAGGGGTGCAGTGGCACTCATGCAGCCAAGGTCACCAGGGCTGCACAGCCCACTTCAATGGCTTATGTTATCCTCTCAAGACTCATGGGTCATGTTTGCCCGCAGTTGGCTTAGCTCGTCAATCATTTGGGTGTTCCCGCAGCTGCATGCTCATCCATGAGGCCCATGTGCACCACAGTCCCTGACACACCTCCCTGAGCACTGTCTGGTGCTCCACAGATGCCCACAGAAGCTGGGTGTGCTCTTCCAGCCAGTCAGAAGGGACATATCCAATGGAGAGGGAGCTGACGGCAGGGGATACTGGGCTGCCATGCCACATCCGCCAGCTGTGGATGCCACATGGCAGGCCACCATTCAACTGGGGATTGTGTGCAGGCAGGCACAGTGGATTCAGTTACAGTTGTGGCATGGGCTCCTGCAGGACGATGCTGCTGCACAGCACCCTACTGTACAGTGGTGACAGCCTCATGCCCCACAGCAGTACTCCACCCTGGCCATCCACAGCTGTCACAGCATCAGACAGCATGTGTGCAGTTTGTGGAGGGTCATGTAGGGCCAGGATGCCCCATGCCATCCGATGCTGTCTGTGTGGCAATGGGGACATTGGCTGTGACACTGATGTATGTGTGTGTGTGTTCCTCAACTGGGTGGCATCATCTACATCATTATCATTATCCTCCTCTGTGGCTGATGCAAGCATGGTGAGCTCCTCTGACAAGACAATGCTGGGCATGGCATCTAAATCAGCAAGCCCAAGGAGGTCCTGCAACATATATGCTCTGTCAGCATCAGCCACAGCTCTGGTGGATGTGGATGGTCCAAGTTCGCCTTCTTCTGGTCCCACTGACATGCCCTGAACATTGCTGCACCCTTGAGGTGTGATGGAGCTGAAAGGCATAATGGAGAGCATGGTTAGGAACACATGGACAGTGCTGGATGACAGGTGGTCATGGAGGTGCATATACACCACAGGTGTGCAGGATGTGCCACCCAGTCCAGAGGCCACCATTGTGGCCTGTACTGCACACACTCACTGGTGGCATGTGCATTGCATGTCTGCTGGGCCATGTAAGCATGGCAGAATGATTTCACGGCTTCAGGGACCAGGCTGTGTTTTGGGCACAGCTCCCACAATGGCATTGACACAGACAAGGCAACTGGCATGTGGACCAACTGTCCATGGTGGTTGCCCAGTGCAGTTGCCTGATGTTGCCAGCGGGTGTATATACACACACACACACACACACACACACACATGGCACACAAGCCCTGTGGACATGGTCGACCACTGGTGTACAGTGTAGCTGGTGAGCCTACATCCCTGTTGCACAGCATGACACTGGGCCAGCCACAGACCATCTCAGGGACCGTGTTTGCCCATGAGAGAGCTGTGCAGTGTCGGCAGCTCTGCCCAGCACCATGGGGACACAGTGAATGGCCATGCATGGTATATCATGCACAGCCATGCCTGACACATGCAGCCCTCCACGTAACATGACATATGCATACTCACAGTGTTGCAAAAGGCTGCCTTCTGTCTGGAACCCACCACTAGGGATGCCTCCACAGAGGCAGGGCTATGGTGGCAGCAAGCACCTCTTCCTGTGCCATCAGTGGTGGCACTGTGCATGGCACACCCCTAGTGGCCTGCAGGGATGCCTTTATGGTGGCCAGCCTCCCTGGCTCTGGTACACTTTATATTCATTCATTTTATGCACTTCTGTGGAGTGCGGGTTGTACATCCTGTGGGCATTCACAGCCTTGTCCACTCATTCCAGCCTTTGGCATGCTCCTGCCGGTGCCCATTTGTTTGTTAACAGGTCCTCACGAAGGAAATATGCTATTATTTAGGCCTGCAATTCATCTTTGATAAGGTTTGGCTGCCTTCTTCCTTCCCTCCTTGGTTGCCATTCTGGTACCTGTGGGGAGAAGAAATGACAGGCATCAGCACAGATCCATCACATCTGGCAAGTGTTGCATTTCAAACTGGATGCATTGTACCAAATGGTCTAACAGGCAGAATGTAACAAACCCACCTCCAAGGCTGCAGTACCTGATGATCACTTGCAGGGCGGCCCATTTATGGCCCAGCACATGCAAATGAAGTTAAGTGCAGCCTGTAATGAGATGCAAATGTGACTTGGGCCTTGGTTGGCAATGAGGCAATCTGTATAACCTGGTTGAATATTGCAAATTTGCACCTGGCCCATTTCAGTGAGCACAGTGATCTATCTGGTCTGCACATCTCCACACTGTGCACTTCTGTACATGGGCGATAGGCCAGGCCAGCATTGACATGCATGCTGGTGCATCTGTGATGTCATAGCTGTAATGCACCATTGACATTCATGGCACATTCTGGAGCTCTGCCATGCAGATGCCTGCAGATGTGGCATTGGGGACCTCAATAAGATGGCCACCCTCGTGGCAACACATGCCTGTTACATGGGGCCTTGACCCATTCTCGCACTCCAGTCTTGCACTACCATGCATGCATGGTAATGCGCCATTGTATGGCAATCGTGCATCCCTATGGCATGTGCATGATGCATGGAGCAATACATGTGCCTATCAGTACATACAATACTAGTGTTTTATAAGCAAGATTCATAAACCAGTTAGCCACACCCACACGGTTCCAGTCTGTAACACTGTGGAACAAAATAAAGTGGACAAAATAAAGTGGCAAGACAGTGTCAGCATCATATGCACAGCACAAATGAAGCATGCTAGAACAATGCAGGCCACATGACATGCAAGTAAAAGCAACATCCAACACATGGAGACACTGCACTAGAACACACAGCAGCAGGCAACTGTGCACAGGAACAGCACATGGCCGAGGGAGATGGAATAGGATAGGGTGTAACCACCACTGGGGAAGAAGGCCGCTGGACACCAACAATGGTAATCTAATGGCACCCACATGGTGGAGTACCCCACCAGAATGCTGAGTGATGGAGACAGTGTACCGGGTAACCACTGGAGGACAGGTGGACCATGGCCACCATGTGGATGGCAGTGTACAGTATAATCCAAGGGGCCAGGAGCACAAACCAGCATGTCCCTGCAACTCACACAACACAAAGGACAGGGGAGATGGCATTCTGGTTTGTGCTCCTGCCCCTGGGGTTTTAGTGCAGTGTTCCATGTGGTGGACATTGTTTGCTACTGGCATGTCAGTGTGGTCGCATTGTTCTGGCATGCTCATTTTGTGCTGCCAATACTGATGGTGACACTGTTTTGCTGCTTTATTTTTGTCCACTTTATTTTGCTCCAAGATGTTACTGACCGAACCAGGCACACATTATTATACCCTTTCAAGTGGCAAAAGCATAAAGAAGAGTTTAAATTGTGCCCAAAATTCTACAACCTTTTGATTCATTTTGTGTCAGTCCACGCTTTTCATGTTTAACATGTTTTGGGCTCAGATCTACCATCCACAGCATAAACAATTATATAACACTACTAGAATTGTATGTACTTAGTATTTGTGATTTTGATTAGCTCATTCATTAAAGGAATTGTTGAACTGATCAGTAATAATACTGAGACTTTAACTAGTGTTTGCTAAAATTAAATTCAGGTTAAAAGCACAATAGAAGGAGTAGTAGTCTGAAAGAAAGCACAGTTGCTATGCTTAACCTTTGAGTTCAAAAATGGCTAAATTATCTTCCTTCTATGCAAGTATAATAGTTTCACTTGACTACCATGTAGAAAATGGTCATTATTGATTCCTGATAATTTTAAATTGCATAACGTGAAAAACTTGGAGCAATGTTCAGAACCCCCAGAGCCACTGAAATGTATTTTAACTTTGCCTTTTGAACACTGGGGGTCCCTTACTAAGGCATTTTTATTACTTAAGGAGGGTTAAACAAATGCACTCCATCCCTTGAGGAAGACCACACTCTTGGTCGAAGCACTGGAGAGTGAGTTTGTTGGTGGGCACACCTGTTTAAACAAGAAGCAAGCACACTATATGTATTGAACCATTTGTGAACGAATAAATTCTTGTGAATGAAATACTGAATTGCTCGGTTCTTATTGCACTTGGAGTGCCGAGCTGCTTTTGTTAGACATAGTGTTACTTTTTATTTTAATTTTTTGTAATTCTTACATTTTTACCTCATGAAAAGCTGATGTATTTTGTATTTTTTTCATTGTTTTGTATATATTCTCTCAACCTCAGAAATATATTCATGTACTCTTTAATGGATAAACATTTAATATACAGTTATATACAGTCATTGATAGTAATTTTCTCATTACATTGAAATAAAAGTATCTGTTTTTATAACTTCTTGGTGCAACATGCAATATTAATTCAGAAAATGATTTGAATCTTTGAAATGATAGGGCCCTATTTTCAATGATCATGCAATCCAACATGCAAAATGCAAATAACTCATTTGAATAGCATGAAGGGAGCGCTGAGGTATATTCAGATTGAGAGCAGCAAAACAGCATGATCACAAAATGTTTGAATAACTCAGCCACAGCACACAGCAGAGCAGTGCACAGCCACTTTGCAAAGACAGCTGCAAATAACACTGCACACAGCAGGCCAGCAGGCACAATCCCACCAAGAGCATCATACTCAGCTGAAAATAACACAACACTTAGCAGGCCCACACTGCACATCAACTCAAAGAACAACACAATCACAGCTGATAACACAGTGTCGATCAAGCCCACAGCAACTCAAAATTCTGCACAAGCATGGCTGTGTTTACACAGTGAACATCAGTACCACAACGCACAGTAACCCAGAACAGGGTACGCACTGAACTGTATACCAGCATGCACATGGACTGGGCAGACAAGAGACAGCAGCAAGATCCAATGAGACAGAATGAAGGATATTGTGCACACAACAACCCAGACATACATACCATGGATTACTGGAACAAAATTGTAGAAGGACTGCAGGACCCTGCAGGGGATGACCTGACAAACCAATGCTTCTTATGAGGCAGTGCAGTGACTACAGTGATACAGAACAAAGAAAATATGACTTTATTATCAATGTACATCAGTGGCATGACTTGCAAATAAACCCCTAAATGGAAACTGACAACAAATGCTGGAAAGGAAGTCCACCTCCCGCCATCTACAGTGCCACAAAAAATTTCATTCTCGGCACCACCTCTCCACATTAATGCTACTGCAATGGCAATAGTACTCTGCCCATACCTACTGGACCTCCACAACAGTGTCCTCTCTGGTGTTGCAACGCCTGGACCAGGGCATCCCTCTTACTGCATCTCTCCCGAAACAGCTTCAGCAGCAGGTCCACCCATCTCAGGAGCTGCTAGGAGGTCTTTGCTGATAGAATGTTGTCGGCTTGATGGTCTTTCTGCACAGCACATATTAAACAGATATGCAGCATGTCACCATGACACATGCAGGAGCCACAACCCATTACACAGAGGTCTCCCTAGTTGTGTAGAAATACATGTGAAAATATGGTGCAGAGTCTAAACAAACACGTGTGTGTAGATACATATGATGAGTGTGAAGAAAGAACCTGTGGAGAGAAAACTGCAGTGCCTGCACTGTGACAATGTACTGGAGAACAAGCCTGCCCCAGACTGTGTGACCAAAGAACTCACAGCAAGAGACAATAGACCACCATGTAGCCACAAGCTTTTGTGGGACACATGTGCCAGACACAGCAGCACATGTGAACCATACACAGAGGTTCAGGTGAATACATATGTGCAACAACATGTGACTGCAACAAGGATATGATGAGACACCAATAAAATGAATCCAAATAGTGTGCATATGCAATGCCCAGACACTGATAACACACACAGCTGGAATGTGCATAGTGGTCATGAACGGCTGCTGTGTCCCGTGAAGACTGTGTGACATGGGACAACAGGTACCAACACATGAAACGAGATGCCAATGGCTCCCATATGGACACCATGGGACACAGTACCACACGCAGGACACAATAGTGGCCATGCAGCACTTGTGGAGGTGTGACCATGCAGTGTAACAGTGACAGCAGAACATACCCACATTTGTGGAGGTGTGACCATTTAATTCAGCAGTGCCAACAGAACATATCCACACAGAGACATTCACCATGGGCTGTAGAGCCAACTACACAAGTGCACATCAAACAGTGGAGAACACTAACAGCATAGTCACTGCATACTGTCAGCAGACAGCATGTGTGGCAATCACATGGAATACAAATGCAACGTGGTGACAGCAATGTACACCATGAGTGAAGTTATGATGCAGCCACACAAAAACAATGACCTCTAGCAGCATAAAACAGGCAGTAGCACAACACTGTGAATGTAGTGCAATATACACACCTGCTTCTGAGCACTGATATAACAAAGGACCAAATGTCCTGCATGGACCTGCAGACAGGGCAACAGAGGTCTGCTGAGAACACCAACACACACAGGACAGTACAGAGCATACACTAGTGTGTGAACACTGCATACACCCCCACCCTGGACAGATATCAGTGGCTGGGGCACAGTCATAGCACTACCTTACCAAAGCCATGGACAGTGCATGAGTACCATGCATACAGTGAAGTAGAGCCAAGAAGCCGAGAGCTATACAATCCAGTGACAGTGAGCATGGAGTAACATATACAGTACTGCAGGAACTGTCCCAAGATGGCACAATACATGTACCACAGTGGTATACAAAGCACAGTGTTGGGGCCATCGGCAGGAGTACATGTTGGCAATTATCACATCCAAACACCAATCACAGCACATAGTTATGTCCATAGCCCAATGGGAATCAATAGAATGTACACTTTAATAGCCAGTACACACATGCAAAGCAACAGTACCATAACAGCTTCTATTGCATGCACAGTGTGTACATCCATGGCACACATAGGTACAGTATACAAGTGTGCGCAGTGCATATGGCTGCCTACAGACTAGAAGATGTGTACAACACATTTACCAGAACAGATCTGGTGCAGCCTTTCCTCCTCACCCTCATGGTCCCATTGCTGACTGATGGTCTTTTCAAGCCCTGAAACATGATCTGTACTCCCACTGCTGTTCCAGCTCCTCATGGTGCTGCTCTGGTGCCTGGTCCTCTGCCTCTCGATGACCTTGTCCTCTGTCCTTTTAGAGCTTCTACTGGCCCTCCTGGATCCTATGCCAGTAGAATGGGACAGAATAACTGTCATCTGAATGTATGCTGATACTATACATGTACTGAAGAACAACATACAAGCACACAGTGGATTAGGGCTCAGTGTTCATGACACATGTTGATGGTGACATGGCACACAATACCAGTGATTGGATGGCATGTTTGCACTATGGATGCCATGTTGAACTGGCATGTCCCTGTTTGCTGTCCCCTGCCACATATGCACAACATTTGTGACAGTATGGTCAAGTCCTCAGGCACACGGCACTATCTGTGAAACTGGTGGACAACACATGTTACCCGGTCACCTGTTGTGTGTGTCTGATATAACACAGCAGGGTACTGCTGCAGAGGTGTCTTCAGAGGACATGTGTGTTACCCCATTGGTCACACACACACACACACACACAGCATTCCACAATGTGTAGTGCACATGGTACCTCAGCAGAAACATGCATGAAGTGGCATGGTGCACTGCACTGCCCTGCTAGGCACATGCAACCCCACATAGACACATAGAGCATGAGAGCAGAAAAAGACTAGAGGTCCATCTGGTCTGCCCATGCTAACTACAAACCCTGGAACCTTCCCTGAACCTATTGTTCTTCCAGGGTACTAATCCTCCCATCCAATCCCTGTTCTCTTTCCTGTATCTTGTTGCCCTGGGTGACTATGATTCCCTTCAAGCTATCACATACCTGCTTAAATCTCCTGTCTGTGCTTGCACCCACCACCTCAGCTGACAGACTGTGGCAAGATTTCATCACTCTTTCTGTAAAATGTATGTCCTCACGACTCTCCTGAACCTCCCTCCTGTTAATTTCTACTCGTGACCATGTGACCTCGAAGTTGGTATTCTGGGGTAAATAATTTCCAGTTTACCTTGTTAATTCTTTTAAGGAACTTGAGGTCTCTATTATATCTCTCTCCTTTCTGGTTTCCAGTGAGTACATATGTAGTGCATTGAGGTGCTTTTCATAGGATCTGCCCTGCTGGCCCTAAATCGCCTTTGTTATTCTGTACCGCACTGTTTCCAATCTATCACTGTCATTTCTGAGGTGAGAACTCCAGAACTGGATGCACTACCCCAGGTGAGGCCTCACCAGGGACAAATATCAAAACTAGCTCACTCTAACCCATGCATAGCTCAGAAAATATAATTCACATTTCAGTGGGGGTGCTACTGGTTTGTAGCATGTAACAGACAAACAAGCAGGATCCACTGCACCCCCACAGCAAATCTGGGAAATTAAACATATTAACTGCCTGAATTGGCTTTTCTTACTTTAAACTTCATGAAAAGGTGTTCTCTTAGTTATCAGATTAGAATTCCAATGTGAGCAAGCCAAACAACCAATCATCAAGGTGGGACCCACAATTTGGTCCCTACTTCCCCAAGTCTGAAATGCCTGCAGTGGCTACTCTTAAATAGAGTGCATTGCCTAATTGGCTCTTTATGGTGAAGTGCTTCCACGCAGGAAATTTCACAGGTGATCAAGGAGCATGCTAAACGGAGAACCACAACTCCAAAACTCTAAACAAATACCAAAACTAGCACAATCTAACCTTTGCATTGCTCACAAAATATAATTCACATTTCTACTGAGGGCTACTGGTTTGTGGTATTACAGACAAACAAACGAGATCCAATGCACACACACACACACCCAACATGGCAAATCTGGAAATTAAATATATAAACTGCCTGAATTGGCTTTTCTTACTTTAAACTCCATGAAAAAGGGGTCCTCTTACTTATCAGACTGGAATTCCAATATGAGCAAGTCAAACCACAAGTCGTCAAGGTGGGACCCACTGTTTGGTCCCTACTTCCCAACTCTGAAATACTTGCACTGTCTACTCTTAGAGTGCATTAGTGAATTGGCTCTTTATAGTGAAGTGCTTCCACCTTGGATTTCCAGATTTGCCATGGGGATGGAGGTTGTGCATTGGATCCTGTTTGCTTGTCTATTTGAGGGTGTCACATTTAATGATTTAATGGAAATGAAAATAAAAGAGATGATGAGTTCCAAGGGTTTGCAGGAGAATGGAGAGAGGAGTGCACCTCTTTCTCCTGCTCCCTTGCAAAACCCAGTGGAACCCTCTGGACTTACTATCTTATTAAAACTACCTTTGAGATTAAACAAAATAGAAACATAAAACCCCTTAACATAAAAAAAAAAAAACCTTAACATAAAACCCTTTAACCAAGGAAAGATGAGTTGAGTCTAGGTTAGCAAAATTAATATGAACATGCATGCCTTTACTGTTTGATAGGAACTCCCGAGAATAAGAGATTTATACCAGTTTTAGCAAAGGGGTGGATCACCTCTGGTGATGTCATCCATGAAAGGTATAAAACCTGCCACCTGAAGTAACAAAGATAGATAGGAAATCAGTTGAATATAGACTACCAAGTGAGGGGACCCAGAAGTGTGTACTAGATTCCACACTGCCTACTTTCAAAGGCTGAAGCTAAGGCTCATGAATTTTCAAAATTAGAAAGTTTGCTGAATACTGAACACTGAATAACCTTTTGCTTTATGTATGTTTATTTTAATTTTTTTATTTTCTGATTTGAATAAAATAACAACGCATGTTTGCATTTTTATGCACCTGACTTCTGGTTTGTTGTGTCTGTTTTATCCCACACCTTCACAGTGGTGTCAACAGTTGGATTTCTGGTGCCTCTAGACTGCCTGGGAGACGTTATCACGGGTATTGAACCAATACCCAGACAAGAAAAAAGATCAGAGTGCTGAGGCAAAATGTATCCATTGACTCATGCCATGGCAGAGGAGACTGGAGGAAACCCAGACCTGGGTTGGATCTTGGAGCCAAAAGAAAGGCAAAGGATGAGCTGGAGAGTGAGACAGAGGGACAGATGGAGGAGAATGCCCTGAGGAGGCCAGTGACCTCCTATGATGGCTTTGTATCAAGCAGCTGGAGATGGAGCAGGAATGAGTGGAGGATCAATGACAAAGGAAGATTGACAATGGCACAATGACAAGTGGATGGATGCCCTGTGAGCAATCCAAGCCCTTAACCCAGGTCAGCCAGATTGAAACATACCCAGAGACATTAAATTGACTAAATTGATGGAAGCTCCAACCCTTCCAGCATTCTGGTAGGGTGATTGCCAACAGCAAGGACTGTTGCCATCTTGTGCAGGTGGAGGTGTGACAGGGTGAGCCCTGTCTGGGGTGGATGCCCAGGTGTGGGGTGTCCAGGACCCCATTTATTTTGCTCTTTGTTTCTGTCGGTCACCATACTGGGAATGACAATGAAATAGGTTTGCTGTATGCTTGTCTATTTGTGGGGTGACACAGTTAACAATTTAATGGAAATAAAAGAAAAGATATGTGTTCCAAGGGTTGGCAGAAGAAGGAAGAGAGGAGCACACCTTGTTCTCCCATTCCCTTGCAAAACCCAGAGGAACCCTCATGGATTTACTATTTTATTACAACTATCTTTGAGATGAAACAAAATGGAAACATAAAACCCTGTAACATAAAAAACCTTAACATAAACCCCTTAACCAAGAAAAGAGGAGTTGAGTCTAGGTTAGAAAATTAATGTATGAACATGTATGTCTTTTACTGTTTGATGGGGAACCCTGAGAATAAGAGGTTTATACTGGTTTTAGCAAAAGGGTGGATCACCCGATAGTGATGTCATCCATGGAAGGTACAAAACCCACCACTTGAAGTAACAAAGATAGATATATAGGGGAATCAGTTGAATACTGCCTACCAAGTGAGGAGGACTTTAGAAGTGTGCGCTTGTTTCCACACTGTTCTACTTGCAAAGGCTAAAGTTAAGCCATAGGGAATTTTTGAAAGTAGAAAATTTGCTGGATATGGGACTTTGATCTTACTTTCTATATGTTTATTATTTTTATTTTTTATTTTCTGATTTGAATAAAGTAACAATGCATGTTTGTGTTTTATGCACCTGACTTCTGGTTTCTTGTGTCTTTTTATCCCTTCACACACTCCTTAACAGCTGCTTTGATGCCGCTTTTGGCATGGACCCACAGTTCTCCTTTCTAAACACTGAGCAAAGTAGTCATTCAGGACGGAGGCCTTTGCTCATTCTTCTCTATCACCCTACCCTCTTCAAGTAGCCATGCAATGCCCACCTTCTCCTTTTTCAGTGCTATACAGTATCTAAAAATGTTTTCTCCATTCTTGACCCCTCCACAATATGCAGCTCTACACTATGTCTTCTTTCGCCTCCCTGATGGCCCTCTTTGCTCCATATTTTTCTGTAGATAATCCTTTCATTCTGCCGCCCTTGTTTTTCCTTGTACTTACTGTATAAGAGGCTTTCTTTTCAGCCCTAACTGCTTTCCTGACCCTAGCTGAGAACAATAGAGGTCTCTAAAACCTGAGTTTTTTAAATACTGTTCTTATGATTGAATTTTACAAAACAGTCGGGTTGAAAATCACATTAAGTAAACTTAGTCTTTTGAGGACTACAATGCTGTTCTGTATGGGGTTATGCACTGAGGAAAACAAAACCTTTAACCTGCATTTCTAAGTGATTATGAATTTAGGTATTAGACTTGCCTCCTTAAATGTTTATGGGAAAATACTTCTATTAAGAGTGCAAGAATTTTGACATATATCAAAAAATCAGGGGCAAATATTATATGTTTACATGAAACTCATCTTGAGAAAAAGAAATAGTTAAATTGAAAAAGAAATGGATACATAATTTGCTGTATAACAAGGGACAAGGAGAAGCTGTGGCATAGCAATCATTATCAGAAAAGGGATAGATATGTTTTATTTATTGAAATGTTTCACCAGGAAGGAACACTGAGCGACAAGTCGCCGCTCTGGCACCTGGGGGAAGGAGCAACAACAGAGGGAGACATGAAACATCTGCTACAAGATCAACATTAACATACAGTTGTAAGGCAGGTGTTACAAGCAGTGTTACAACAGTGTTATGCATAATAGGTAGAACGAGTGGACAATAATAAGCGCTGTTAATAAGTAAACAAGTATGTACTTGAAAGAAAAGGGGAAAGGAGAGGAAAGGGTGAGGTGGAGGGACCAGGAAGGGTCATGTCCCTGGAGACCCCTTCAGGATGCAAGGAACCCAGCAAGGGACTGGAGGGACCAGAGAGAAGAGAATAGGCAGTGTCCCAGAGAGACCCCTTCAGGATCTGGGGAACCTTGCAAGAGGGCTATGGAGCTAGACAGAAAGGGGATAATGCTGTAGGTATTTAAAGAGGGAGGAGAAAGAGAAGGAGGAGGTGTGATTTAAAAGCTAGGAGGAATAGGACCAAACCCAAGAGAACCCTTCAGGATGCAGGGTACCCTGTCAGGGGTTGGAAAAGGTCAATGAGATAGGGATTAAGAGAGTGATAGAAGAGAGAGAGTGAGAATTGAACCCTTGAGGGGAGAGAATTCACACCTTTGGAGGGATGGGGCCTAATCAATAGTCCATCAGGATACATGGACCGATGGGGAGCATTCAGGTCACTTACATTCTGTGAAAGATCAAGGGAGGCCAGAAAGGGGCAGCAATTTGGAGGAAAGGGGAGGAGAGCAAGAAATTTGGGTGGGTGGGTGCATAGGGTAAAATGAAGGTGACAATAGAGGTGTAGGGTTTATCCAGTGCTAGAGGAGGGAATTAGGAGGGACGTGGCAGGAACAGCTTGGTGCAAGGTAATTATTGAGGTCAAAGCTGATGGATTAGGTGGAGGATGAGTGCCAGATTTGAGGGGGAGGTAATTCCAAATTTTGGGGAGATGATGAGAATAACTGAACGCCAATTAGGGTGGATCTACAGGGGACTATCAGGGTGTGGAGTCAGTTGCTCTAAGGAAATTGGAGGATGGGGAGTTGCTGTAAAGGAGGAGGTGAGGTAGGAAGGACCTACCCAACCAGTGCTTGAGGTGAATTTAGCACAGTGCTTATCTGCAAGAGAGGGAAGGATAGGGCATGATAAAGATCACAGTGGTGGGTGCTAGGTGGCATCCAGGACAAAGTGGCAGAAGGAATTGAAGAGGGTGTCCAGTCTGGCCAGGGAGGACTTAGGAGCTGCACCATAGACTACGTCACAGTAGTCAAAATGGGCAGTATCATCTTCTGAACAAGTTCACGCCTAGCCATAAGAGGGATGCAACTATGGTTCCTGTACAGGGCACTAAGCTTGCAGTGTAATTTTTCTGGATGGCATCAATATGTCCAGAGAAGTTTAGGTGTTGTTCCAACCAAACACTAAGTACCTGAAGGAGGATGAGTCCTCATGTAAAGTCTCATTAAGCGTGTGAGAAAGTGGGTAGGAAGGGAAGCCTAGAGAGTCTCTGCCTAGTGCCAAAGGTCATGGAGACAGTCTTCTTGGTGTTGAGGAAAAGTTGATGGTTAGCAAACCAGAGGTGAACTTTGTTGAAGTCTTGCTGTAGGCTGGTTGTAACCTCAGCAGGACAGGAGCCAGATTCATACAAGACTGTAACATCGGCATACATATGTATAGTGGAGGAGGGGAGCAAATAGATGGATGGTCATTAAAGAAGATGGAGAATAGGAGGCCTAATACAAAGCCCTGGGGATGCCAGTGCTAATCGTGAGAGGAGGAAGTGGCATCCAAGATCTTAACTGATTGGGTTCTGCCAATAATGTAGGCCTTGAACCAGTTTGTGGTGGAGGAAATAGGCCAGTTGCCAGGGGCGAATTGAGGAAAAGGGAGTGAGAGGCAGTGTCAAGGCCTTGGCTATGTCGACAAAAATGGCAGAGGTAATTTAGTCATTGTCCATCCCGTTAGCTCATTCTCTTGCTTTTTTAAAATCTTGGAGGATTTTTGGGATATAAATGGTAGAATAATGTTAATCAAAGTGATTATTATTATGGAACTCATTATAGGTTCCATTTATGGCCCTTCATGAATTATAAACAGTTCTTAGCAACCAATACTGAATGTCTTCTGAAACTACAAGCCAGAAATATTATTTTAGCAGGAGATCTTAATGGATTAATTAATCCATTCTTAGACAAATCAACTGCACCTACAGGAGGAATATAAATAGCAAACAAACTAATTTCATTCAGACTGAAAATGTAACAGATAGCTGGAGGAATATGTACCCCTAGAGAAAGAGTTTACTCACTTGACAAGATACTGTTCTAATGCTTGCCGTTGATGCCTTGAGGATGGCTCCCTTTATTGCCCCCATCTCCTCTACCCCCTATATGTCCTCCACCTCTACTAAGTTATCCCTAACCTGTTCCCTCAACTTATCAAAGTCCACCCTTCTAAACTTAAGGACATTGTTTTTAATTGTAGGTTGCTGGCCCCAAGGATCAATTCAAACCACACGGAGTTGTGGTCCCCATTCCCTAACAGCTCTCCTATTCCCACAGCACCCACCATCTTTGAGTTTGTGAGAACAAATCAAGGATTGCATTCTGCCTGGTAAGTTCCTTAACAAGCTGCACCAGTAGGCAGTCTTGGAAGGTGTCCAGTAAAGTCTTACTCTTGGTACTCTTGGCCATGGGAACCTTCCAATTTTTTTTTTTTTTTTTTAGTTGTTTTTAACCAGGTATAGCACACTAGCTGAAAGCTTTTTACAGAAGCGACCTGGGAGCACAAGGAGGTTAAGTGACTTGCTCAGGGTCACACAGTATGCAAGTGGAAGCTGTGGGATTCAAACCCAGGTCTGGTCTGCTGGATGTCACCAGATTTGCAGCTCAGAGCCTTACACCACTGCACTATACCGCCTCTTGAATTGATTGACAATTGATGTCAGGCAGGTTCAGGTGACACAACACCACTACTTCCCCCTATGAATATGCATGTGCCCTGCAAGGTACTGTCATGTAGGATGGTTTAGAGTAATGATAACACACATGACCATCTGCCCCATGTGTATACAATAGAGCCAGGCACACATATGATTAGAAAGCGGTATAGTTACCATCATCAATGCTATGACCATGAACATAAGAGTGTCTGCCATGCCATGATATGTTGCTATCCCTAGTCAGAATGCTACCTCATATACATGCCAGGAAGTGCATGTAGTGCAGCGGACCTGTGATAGGTGCCTATCATGCTACATGCACCTCATACGAAGACATACTGGCACACATGGCCAGCTCTGATAATCAACATAACACATATACTGCACAGACATTTATCATCATATGTGGCCTTTCTGGCTTCTACCGTCTCTTGTAGTCATGTCAGTCATACATTCTCCCTCCAGTAGAGTTCATCCAATTGTATATGTGGCAGCATAGCACAGTACTGTGGGTGATACCAGTGCATCTGTTGAAATGCCTGCCAACAGACTCCCATACTTCTCTGTGGGTTTTCCTCATGCTCCCAGCAAGCGGGAAGCTGTTCCTCCATCACCTGCACAAGTGTGATGAGGTTGAAGAACTCATCATTGGAAAAGTGGTTCCCCTGCCTGCCATCTCTCCTGTTGAATGAAGCAGACCTCATTGCCTATGCTTTCTGTGTGTGCTCATGGAAAGTGATTTCAGTGCTGCCAGGCCATCTAGCATCTTTGCACATATACCACTTTCTACAGTGCCACTTGCCCTGTGCAATAAGTTTTTGAGTCATAATGTACTGACATCACCATCTTGGAGTGTGTCTGCATGTGATTGTCATGTGCAGCTTGATAGCCATACATGTTTACATGCAGGACTGTGTGAATGCATTCACAAACAACTAGCATCATAGCACTGCACTAGCCACATCATGATGATCTCATAGCAGTGCTCCATAATAGAAAGTTAGGATCCATAAATAGCATATCACTATTGTATTAGCATACTCTACACCACATTATGAGATGGTATGCAAATATTCAAGTTACACAGCCCTTCACCGTCAGGGCCCCTCAATGGCCACATCAGCTGCCAGACTCTGTCATGGATCTCCCCAAACTATCAATATTCAAGAGTGAGTTAAGAAAGACTCCATGCCTAGCCCCATCTGTGACTGCCACAGCCAATTCTTCCCTACTCTGAAAGCTTTCCCATCATTTGCATGACCTGCTACTCTCAGCTCCCATGCCACTATAATATGCTATTGCATTACATCTTACCATGACAATGATCGCTATGTCTTGCCTGAGTATATGTTGTGATTGAAAATGCCTAATCTTGAGTACTTGTTGCTGCCTACTGCACTATATTATTACATTGACAATGCTTTCTATGTGCTGCCTAAAATTATACCTAGGTTATTAATTCCTTAATTTAAACACTTGATGCTGTCCAGTTATACGTCTTGATTGTTATGCCTTATCTTGTAAATTTTGTATCCTACCTATGGCGTGGAACCTTTGCAAACAAGCACTTGTGCTCAAAGGTGCAAATCTGAATGACCAAATAAATAAATAAATAACAGTAAGAAAATAAATGCCTCATCAGCATCTCATGAATGCTCAATGACAGAGCCTGCATAAAGGGGACAGTGCAGATCCACCATCATCCTTAGAATATCAAAGGTACTGCACTTGATTATGGTAGGTGTGTATGTATATTTAGCAATGTTAGGTTACACAGCTTGCAGGAAAATCAGCAGGGTGTGAATACTCTACACAGACATGTGTGACTGTACAAAGACTGTGTGTACACCTGTGTGGCTGTGTCCAGTACCTCATACATGAAACATATGCACATATGTTACTATGTACCAGTACTCAGGAGTGTTTGCAGTGGTGTTTATCAATGTGCAGTGATACTGAGGTATCCACAGCTGTCATGTGTGCTGTAGATATCATTACATCCCGAGTGGTAACTGCATGAACTATCTGCCCCAGTAAGTGGCATATGAGGTAACAGGGATGATAATGGGCCAGATGGATGGAGAGCAGGGATCAGTAGAGTGGAGTGGAGTGTGTTAGGGGTAGGAACAGGGGAGGGTGTACCCATATGATGGTGGGGCAGGGGTGGGATAGATGCAACAGAGGGCAAAAAGGCAACATAGGACACACCACTGGCAACATTCTGTTGTTATATACCATAAGTGTTAGATGTCCAGACCTGATGCATGGCAGAGAGACCTTGCAGGCCAAAGGCCAAAGTTCAGAGAGATGAAGCTGAATGTCTTTGGACGCAAATATGTTGACAGGGCCCCACCACCAATAAGGAATGGGCATGGCAGGAATTGACAGTGGTGGTGATGCTGAGGACTACCTTGATTGCACAGTGAATGATGCAAAAATTAGCTCAGTAAGTAAGTAAGTAAATTTTATTTCTTTAGTGCCAAATCCTGGAGGCTCTGGGCACTTTACAAGAAAAAGATGCAAAAGACATACACAAAATCAACAATAACAATAAACAGGTCTCAAACAAGACAGTAAATTCAAATAAATGAATAAATATCAATAAAATAACAGTATCTCAATAATAGTTGAACCTATAGCTGGCTCCCAAAAGCTTCTCTAAATAGATGGGCCTTCAGACACCACTTGAAAGCCTCCACCTATGGAGCCTTCCTCAAGAATCTTGTTAGTGAGTTCCACAGGGCTGGACCAGCCACCTCAAATGCATGATCTTCTGAGGTTTTCAGTCTGGTCCTGGGAATTGCTAGGAGGCCCTCAGTGGAGGCGGAGTGAGCACACAGGGTAGACAGAGGACAGGAGGTCACTCTGGTAATGAGGGCCCCAAATTGTAAAGGGCCTTATAGCTGAAGTAAGCCCATCTTAAAGGCAATCCTCCACCTCACTGGCAGCCAGTGCACGTCACTCAGGACCAAGGTCCCATGGCAAGACCTCGAGGCCTGTCAGCAACCCGATCATTACGTTCTTTATCAGCTGCAGGTGATGGAGAATCCCCACTGATGCCAAAGTTTAGAGTATTACAGAATTGTAGCCTTGACATAACAAAGGCATGCACAAATGAGGGCAGGTAGCCAGGTGGAATTAAAGCTTTAATCTGGGCAACATTCCTTAAGTGGTAAAAACACTCTAGATGATGGATGACTCCTGGGCCTCAAGTGTCAATCCATCATCAAGGATGACACTCAGATTTTTCACCTTATTGGAAGTTACCAACTGGGTGGGACCCTAAAACAGCCCCATTCCCAATCCGGTAGCAGCCACATCATGCCAGGAACCAGGGTCAATCACTAGTACCTCCGTATTGCCAGGTTTAAGTCTCAGCCAGTTAGAGGACATCCAATCTTGGATCCTGGCCAGACATTTGTTTAGCACCTCCACAGCATCACTTGTCCCAGGAGAAAAGACATATACAGCTGATATCATTTGCATAGCAGTGAAAGCCCAAGCTGTAATGTCTAATAATCTCACCCAGGGAAGCATGTACACCAGCAAACAAAATAGGTGACAGAATCAAGCCCTGGGGAACCCAGAAAGCAGGCACTTTGAGCAGGAGGAAAATTCCCCATCACTAACCATTGTATCCTGCCCATGAGGAAGGACTCAAACCAGTTGATGACAATACTGGTGAGTCCACAGATCTCCCTGAGTGCCCCAATAGCACTACGTGGTCCACAGTGTCAAATGTTGAGGTGAGATCAGGAGAATGAGAATTGACTGGTCTCCTCTATCTCTCTCGCCCTGAGAAAATACATTTTGCACCCTAACACAGTTTCAGTGCTATGGCTTGACTGAAATGGCTCATAGGTGTCCTAGGCCACAAGGTGTGCCTCAAGCTGCAGGGTCACCACTTTCTCAACAACCTTCCCTAGAAATGGGAGGTTGGATATCGGTTGATAATTTGTCAAGACGTCAGGGTCATCTGTGGGCTGCAGATCTGCATGAAGTGGTACCTGATGCACTGCACTATAGTCAGTTTGGTCAGAGATGGACTGCTGATAGCATAGGCCCTCATGCCTGTTAAAGCTCAAGGCCACCACCATGCAGAATGAGGCCACTGAGGGTGTGCCTGGGGCAGAGGACACAGGCATGCACAGAGAACATACTGTAAGTGTATATACACTATCACATCTGGTGTACCACATTGCTTTCCAATTGAGTGTGTTCCACCATAATGTGTACTGCACATTGATGTCCTGTCCATGTCTGAGTCCCACATTTGGCTAGCTGTGTGATAAGTCTTTATTGATAGGACAGCATATAGTAGTTATTGTATTCAGCACAGTACACATGGGTTTAATTCTGAAATGCTGGTATGTGACACTACACCTGTGTGCTACTTATCATGTGCTGTTCTCCATCTATATTCAGGTGCAAAGTAGGGAGTGGGGTAAACCAGCATGGGCCATCAGGTGTGAGCAACTGTCCACAGCAGTGGGGCAACCTTCACCTTCAGGGGTTCATCTGCAATGGCACACCCCAGACCTTGGCACTGTTTATTGGCCATCTGACTTTGAACTTCCAGATTTGCTTCTTGCCATACAGGAAAAGCTAGGGTCAAACCATAACAGTGATATGACTTACTGCATGTCATGGGTCTACAGCATAGGCAGACTGGTGTGCAGCAGGATCTGCCTGGCCAGCAGGCTGCAGCAGCACAGCAAGCTGAACAGCAGACCATAGCTGTGGTACAGTTATGCCAGCAGCATCCCCAAACACCTGACCACACACCTGTCATGCCACACTACTGGCTGAACAACCCAAATAGGATGCACAGCAGGCTGCTGTGACCAAAATGCCACAGAGTGAACAGATACTTTGGGAGCACAATGGGTGGATCAAATGGAGGAAGACTAACACATCCTGATGATAGCTACAGAAATCTAAGATGCTTTTACAGTGTGGCTGGACCAAATCTATCTGAAACGTTGAGACCAGAAGATTTCAGCTGCCCAGAGGCATCAGCAGCAGAGCAGCAGTTGCAAAGTGGTACCATATCTGATCAGTAGGACACCACAGCCATTATTACACAGATTGTACCAGAACACTTCACAACTGGGGTCAGAAAGCAGCTATATTTTTATTGATGTGGTCCTACAAAGCTATTTAGATTTTTCTCATTTTGAAACTGCATCACACAACATGAGGTTGTGTTTTCTGAAAGTGGGTTTGTGAGTCATGAAAGCAGGTTCACAGTTATGAAAGCATGGCCTGTTTTATGACTTGTTTCAGGTTATGTCATTAATACTTTAAAAACATTGTGTTCTTTAACAAAGAATACTTCAAGAATAAAACTCACACCATTCACAGTCTAGGTTTTCTTCATTCTGAGATTAAGTATCATGAAAGTGAAGGATACATCTCATAAAAGTGGGTGCGCAAGTCACAAAAGCATGGCCTGTTTTCTTGACATGTAATAGTCTAATTTAGCTAACATTTGAAAAGGAGTTGCACAAAAAATGGAAGAATAATCCTTATGCTCAACACTATTATTCAAACAAGTTTTAGACTCATCTACCATCAAATGTTCTTGTTTTAAGTGTCACTTTTTTCTTGTTTCCCCATCTTCATGACCAGTGAGGCTCACAAAACCATCTGTATTATCTGACAAAGTTGATTGTTGGTTATGAAAGTCATGCACATTAGTTTCACAACAATCAAGTCATGAAATATTCATGAAACAATGAACCATGAAAACAGCACTATATATATTTTATAATTTAAAATTAATATTTTTTTTCAGTAATGCAGCCTATTAAAGAATCATATCTGGGTCAAACTCTAACAAATATGAAAATGTCATGTTCCAACAACACAGCCATTTTCATGCTATTGGAGAACAACAAAGTCTAAATTTTCAAATTACCTTACCAACTGCTACCAAATTTGCAGAATCTTAAAATTCTGGCCCAAGCTACATGCATGCCAAACATCAGGTTATTCTGTCCAGGGATGGCTGCATTGATAAGGTGCACAAATCAGGATTTAACATAGAAGTACTTCTCAGCCTTAATTATTGTGGTGCTATTTCACCACTATAATATGCTCCCAAAATAAACTTTGCTGAACTGAACCCTTGCCTCATTTCACCATTCTGAACAGATGCATTGTAATACTCAAAAAACTAAGAATCATAACATTTTAATAGGTCATTATTTCTGTTTCAGTATATAATGTGTTCATATCAAAATGTATTTTAGATATCAAATGCTAAAAAGTAACATTATTTTAAATGCATTTTGTTAACAATATTACTTTGATGTTCCCATATTTCAAATGTAGCCAGATAGCTCCAAGGTTCATCCAGTAAATTATGTATAATTCTGTCTTGTGTATTATGACAGCCAGCCAGACAGAGTCAGTTTAATTGTATTACTGTACCTTACTCTGGCATGGTGGATACAAACTGTGAGCCAAACTTTGAAAACCTTAAACTAAGCAAGTACAGTACATTACTCTTCAGTAATTCCTTTGTATTTCTTTTAAGCATTCTTGGTCTTTCAAAAGTTGAATCATAGTTCAGTGCATACCTTACACAGTTTACATTTATGTTAAAATGTGAAATATTTAACCCTTGGACACATGGCCAAAAAGTGAATCCATTTTTAAACAATGTGGAGAGGACAAGGCATACATCAGAGGAAAAGAAAGTTCTATAGTAAAGAAACATTTCCAAATAAATTCAAGCTTTCAATACTTAACTATTTTCATAGTCCCTCAGATTTTTTGTAAACTTTATTTAAAAAAATCTTCCAAGTACATACATTTACCAGCCCTAGATAGGGCTGGCACTTCTCTTACACAAGAGTATACAAGGTATTTCTACTCACAGTGCAAAGATGGTATATATATATATATATATATATATATATATATATATATACAGTACATGACATAATTATGGAGTACACATTAACATGAAGTAAGCCAAGTCCACACTGGAGTGGAACCCATTGTTGTTACTTGGGCCCCCACTACTAGGCCTGCAGTGGTAAGTTATCTAGTCAATATATATAGGTACTGGTACATGGGTTCAACCATGTTATTGCACCTAGAGCATAAATTTAAGGCTATACAGGGATTAGAATGGCAGAAACCAGGAGGATTGCATCACCCTTTCCACTGGATCCCAAATTTCTTGAAATTTCTCTTCTTGGTGTTGAGACCTATATTGTATTCTCTTAAGTTTCATACACTCCACCAGATCTCTGGCCCAAAGTGCCACAGGCAGCGTAATGGATAATCTCCAGAACAAAGCCAGCTGGCGAGGCCCATCACCATTCCCTAGCCACATAATGGATTGTTTCCAGCTTCTCCTCACTTGGCCCCCTGCCTCAAGCCCAGGAGAACCTCTACTAAGGTTCATACTAAGGTTATGTAAGGAGCTAGGGAGCGGTGAGGCTCATATTTACTCCTGTTTACTAATAATAATTTAAACTTGGATGTAATGAAATAAAATTATCCAACTGTTTCTTAAAAATCATTTTAGAACTACTGATAATAACATTAAGTGGGAGTGCATTCCAAATTTTAACAATACTTAAAGCAAAAAAATATTTCCTCGGTAAATATTGCTAACCCCTTGCTTGAATCTGTAGGGGTGTCCTGTAAGATTGTAATTATTCTCTTTAAAGGAAAACCCAAGGATATCTAATAATAGATGGTCATTTATTATGTTGTACATCAAGAGGAGATACCTCTTAATCTTCTATCAGATAGTGACATTAAGTTTAGAGACTGTAATCTAAGCTCATATGACACATTTTAAAGTCATTTATCAATTTGGTGAATCTCCTCTGAACTTTCTCAAGTTTAACGATATCACGTTTCTTATAAGGACACCATAGTTGTGATAAAAAGTCCAAATGAGGATGGACATATGCTCTGTAAAGTGGCATAAGTACTTCTTTCTCTCAGGATTTAATATTCCGCTTAATTGCCCAAATTACACTGTTTACCCTACATATGACTGCATTAATCTGTGAGTCAGGAAGCAATTTATCAGATACAATAACCCTAAATCTTTTTTCTTTCTGTATTAATCAGTGATTGATTATCTAATGTATACACATGTTCGGGTTGTTATCCCAAAATGCAATACCTTGCATTTAGTAAGGTTCAATTTCATGCCCCAATTAGCGGTCCATAGAGAAATATTATTCAGATCCTTTTGTAGGGCATATATTTGCTCACTATTTTCACATGGTCCACCTATCTTAATTTGATGATATTGGAAAAACAGGTCTTAGAGATGTCCATTACGAATATTTGGAAGAGGCAAGGGTTCAAAACAGAGCCCTGAGGTACTAAACTAGAAATATATCCTGAGTGAGAAAGTTGACCATTAATTAGGACTTCTGTGAATCTGAATTTAGCCAATTTGCTATCCATTGCACCAGAGTTGGATTGATGTTCATTAAATACAGTTTTTCTATTAAGGCCCAAAGGGAGGAGATCAAAAGCCTTGTTGAAATCCAAATATACCACGTCATATGAAATCCTATTATCCAGGTTGAGGTAATGTGCTCATAAAAGCATAACAAGTTGCTCAGGCAACCTTTGCCACTTTTGAACCCATACTGTTCCAAGTCAATGTCTTGCAAAATTGAAGTAAGTATGTCTTTTATTAAGCTTTCTAGTACTTTACAAATTGAAGACGTTAGACTGATTGGCCTTTAGTTTTCACAAAGATTTCTAGGACCTTTTTTTGTAAATTGGAGTAACATAAGCTGTTTTCCATAAGTCAGGTACATAATTTGAATTTAAACAGTATTCATATAATAATTGCAGTGGAGATGATAGTTTGTCAGCCAAGAGGTAGAGAAATGACCTGGGATGTCATCAGGGATATACAGATTTTAGCCTTCAGCTTGACTAACTTAGTGTGGACCGCCATAGAAGAAATTTTATATGACTATCCATAGGAACATCAATAGTGTTGTCTGTCTGATTTTATGAAATAAACTACAATAAGTATCATTTAATAAATTGGCCATTTTAGAGGATCATGAATTAAAGTATCTTTAAAACTAAGGGAGCCTACCTGACAAGTTGTTTTTTAACGAGTTTATGTATGCAAAGAAAGATTTGTTATTATCTTTGGAGGCAGTAGTTGCAAGTTTGTATTCCCACTTTTGTTTGAGTTTCTAATACTGTGTGTACATTTTTTCTGAATATGCAAATAGGAATTCCAGTTTGCAGAAGTTTTATTTTAGGTATATGTCATAATGCCTTTTTCTTTTAATTAATTTAAGTAAGTTATTGGTCATCCATTTCGGTTTATTTTGGGTGGATGTGTTCTCATATCTAGATGGAATAAACTCATTCCTTAAAGTATGCATTTTATTACAAAGGGTGTAATAATATTCCTTAATTCCCTTGTTCTTCATAATAAATCCCAATTTTTACTACCAAGCCTTCTTTAATACTATTTATATCTGCTTTATCATACTGATAGATTTTGTGTCATTATGAGATCTAGTCATAGAAAGGCTAATAACAAAGCTTATAGAACAGTGATCGCTGTTTCCAATAGGTGAGAGTATGTCAATGTTGTTAGGTGAAATGTACTGCTATAAAAAACTAAATCAAGTAAATCATTACCTCATGTAGGTTGTGTTACCCCTGAATTAAATAACATTTTTGACAAGTATCAATTAATTTTTACTCAAATTCGATGGGGCTGATAAGCTAATCCAATCAATGTCACTGAGATTGAAATCGACAGTTAATACAATGTCACCCATATCACATGCAGATTGAATTTCGTTAATGATAAAATCCATGTAGTCACTAGATGAATTTGGAGGTCAATAACATAGTCCTAAGATAATATATTTGTATTTATCATCATTTTAATCCATATAGACTAGGTTATATTGTTAAAGATTTTAATTTGTTCAGAGATACCTACAACCTGTATAGGATTCCTTATAAAATGGCAACTCCACCTCCTTTCCTGTTGTGTCTATAATAATTAATCAATGTGTATCCAGGCAAAGAAAATGTCCAACAAGATGTGTTGTCCCCAGGTTTCAGTGATAAACACTATGTCTACATTATCTTTTATCACCATAATTTTAATTAATCTATTTTGTTGACTAAGCTTCGGGCATTGAAATAAAGGCATTTCAAGTCCTTTATATTAGTAATCCTTTTATAGCTGAATTATTTCTGGGAGAGGAAGTATAATTTCCCAAGTCAATCAGTTTAAATTTCTACTGGGTCCAAGGCCAAGGGTTGTCCAATAGTTTATTGCATGAGCCATAGGATCTCTTTATAATATCTATAAACTTAAGGGCATTCCCAAACCAAACAGAAAAAGTACCAGTGTGTATTTTACATTTGGGGCAAAAGATCTGGGACAGAGACATCAATCCTGTGGGCCAAAACTGGCATGAAATAAACTCTCATTAGAACATTATATTGAATGGCTCATAGGCAGTTATTCACTGAACATCTAAGAGAATGTTTAAAGATCCAAGCCCATTCCCCCACCATGAGAAAGTCAAAACACATCTTCTTCCCAGCCATTATTAAGTCTATCCAGCTGGTCAGGAAGAGCCCCACCAAAGCTGCCTATAGCATACCTAAGGGGTTTAAAGTGTGGTCCTGGTGCCTACCCATGAAAGTTTCTTCCAGGGAGACCACCCATAGCCTCCTGGTCCCACATCCACTAATGCTTTTCTATGGAATTCCGTAGGGAAATATAAGAAAAATAAGAGGAGGGAGAAGGTTATATTTATGTTTAATTATATTGAAGTCCAAAACTTGCCTGTCACTCACCATTTGCTCTAATCAGTAAAGCCCTTGCAATTCCATAGATCCAGGACTTTGTGAGGTATTTTCCACCCTCCAACAACTGGTGTGAGGAGGTATCCAGGAACAATGCTCCCTTGTGCTGTAAGATGTGATGGGCGATAGGCCATGCCCTCAGGTGGCTCTAGTGCAAGGGTGTCCACACTTCTTCCCCAGCTCTCCCACCAGGCCCCCAACCAACACATCATGATCTAGAGGTACTTTAGATTTTGTCTCCAGGCCCACCCATGTTGGTTGGTTCTCTCCACTACCCATTAAGTCTCACACCTTGCTGCCAGAGGAAAAGCTACAAGCCTGTCCTGGGAAGCAACCCATGATTCTGCTACTGGAAATTAGCAGACCCTGAGGCTTTCTCCCTGTTGAAACTGCTGCCCGGGATCCTCTGAACTCCGGTTCACTTCAGAGCCCAGAAATCTACAGAAACAGCCAAAAGTATACCCACTCAGATGTGCCGTGTTCTCCTGGGGCTCGCTGACCGCCACCAGAGGAAAAGCTACAAGCCTGTCCTGGGAAGCAACCCACGATTCTGTTACTGCAAATTAGCAGACAATGAGACTTTCTTCCCTGTTGAAACTGCTGCCTGGGATACTCCGAACTTTGTTTGTTGCAGGGCCCAGAAATCTACAGAAACAGCCAAAAGCGTATACCCTCAGGTACGTTGGTATTTGGCACCTTTGGACATTCTTAATTTTCAGCGCCAACACTCTGATTGGAGGATCTGAGCCTCACTGACTTCTTCCTGCTAGTCTCCATTTTACCTTGCTTCATTAGAGACATTTATCAGCGCTGCTGACCCTGGGAGACTATCCTTTTTGTAAAGCAAGAATTTCACTTTTTTTTTGTTCAAGTGTCTGCTTTCTTATTTGCAAATTACACTACATAGTCACTAGAGGGCTACAACAGCTGTCTTTTCTGTTAAAGAGGAAACACATTATATTTTCTACTTCTTCTTCTGCTCTAGTGGACCTGGGATACCTCTCTTTCTGAGGACCATCCTTGGGGTTTTTCTGCCTGTTTCTTAGGCCAAACCATGCTCATCCACTAAGGCTGCAAGACTTGAATGCCTGTCCCCACTTCCACTCTGTACTGGTGGACCAGAGCCAGAAACAGAAATGAAATACAGACCAATCTTGCCACACCGGATTGCAGCCTCGAACCACCTCACTGGCTCAGCTGCAAAGAGTTGCTCCACAGGCATGCTCAGCACCAAAACTGCCTCCCAGTCAACAAAAGGATTTTGAACTTAGGACACCTGATCGCTGATTGGTCTAGGCTTCTAGTGGCTTTTACTGCTGGTTGTTGTGGCATTTAGATCTACCATGAGAAGTTACAGCTGGTTCCTCAGTGTGTCACTCACTTTGCTAGTGCTCAGCTCAATTCTTCAGAACCTCATCCCTCCCTAAAGTGGAATAACCCTTGCGCTTCTCCTGTACTGCATCCAACAGCTCCTTTCAGATAGCCATTCTGGACTATTGGGCTTCTCAGCTGTCTCTGCCAGGGAGTTTGACTTCTCCCAAGCTGCCTCTGCAAATTACTCCCCATCCAGACTTGAGACTTCCTACTCATGGAAAATTTCTGCCAGGACACTAGTGGTTGCAACACTAGGCCAGTATAACACCAGGAGTGGGTACAGGCCTACCCATCAACACCGCCTCCCCATCACCCAGAAAATAGTGTTTAAATTACAGTTTGCTGCCTTAAAATAATCCTGCTTCTTTTACTATTGTGCTCAGGCAATGTCAAACTCAACCCAGGACCATTAGACACCCTTGCTTCTCCACCAGACCTGGAAGGTATCAAAGGAATGTCTTTTATGCATCTTAATGCCTGTAGTTTGCTGAAAAGTTCACCCTTATGCAGGCTTGGGTGAGCCACACTTACCTGAAGTCCTAGTGATCACTGAGACCTGGCTTAGGCCAGCCACCCCAGACAATGAAATCAATATCCAAAATTATTTACTCTTCCGAGGAGATAGGCATTCAGAGGAGGTGGGGTGGCAACTATGTAAGGGACAAATACTCAGCCACATGCATAGATGCATCTTCCTCCCCAAAGAATTTGAGTGCTTGACCCTAAAGATCGAACTTTCTCCTTCTAGTGCACTCTGTGTAATAGGCTGCTACAGGCCCCCTTCTGCGGGCCACATCTTGTGTCTCATCTCAGTTCCATACTGGGGCTCAGTTCCTTGAAAACCATTATTCTTGGCGACCTGAACTACGATTGGCTATCAAGTGCATCAGCTTCCTTGAAATCCTTTTGTGACACTCTAGGACTGGTGCAACTCATTGGCTAGCCTACTCACCCAAATAAAGAGAACCTTAACAACAGCTCCTCTTAGATGTAATTTTGGTTAACAAGCCACACCTATTCTCTAATGTCAGAACATTTTCTCAAACATTAGCAATCACTGTATAATCACCACCATTAGATCCGTGCACAACCCACAGTTTCTGGCAAAGTTCTCTATCAAGAGGCAAACACAACTTTGATTTGTTTGCTTATGTCCATAACTTGAAGCATTCACCACGATGGCAGGAATTCTTCCCAGCCAAAATGGTTAACAGGACATATACTATTTTTATGATATTTTAAGTGAGGCTGTAAATAAGCAGGCACCCTTGGTTAAGGTGCAGGTCAGAGCAGCACCTGCCATTGGTTCTCACCTGAGCTCACAGCTTCCTGTTAGAAAGGGATACTTATGGAAAAAGCCAGAAGAAGCAAGAATGACTCGGATTGGTGTCTTTAAGAGAGCACATAACAAGTACCAAGTTGGTAAGAGCAGCCAAGGACGCCACTATCGCTCAGAGTTAGCCTCTGCCTTAAGAAACCTTCAAAGCTCTGGAAAACATTAAAAGACATGTCTGGACATGCAACTGATAATTCCATTCCAGCAAAATTATGTCTGGTGGCAGCGTTATCTCTAACCAATCGGAGATATTGAAGTCCTCAATAACCATTTTGCAATGGCAGGGCTAGCATTTGATACTTCTCCTGCCAATGACCTCCGCGCACAGCTCAGGCCCACCAACCCATGAGTCCCTCTACTGAGGAGTCCTTCTCCTCCTGCCTGTCTCTCCAAAAGAGGTGGAAGACCTACTGCTGCAACGGACACCAGGAAGGAGCAGGCTCCACTTCATAGAGCCATACTATCTGAATGTGCCTACCATGTGATTGCATTGCCAATCACCCACCTATTCAACATGTCACTCTCCCAGGGTAGCCTCCCCATCAATGGAAAATAGCACATGTCATCCATCTATTAAAAACAGGTGACCCTACGATCTAAATAATTACAGACCGATCTCCTCCTCCCCATCCTGTCTAAATTACTAGCAAAATAGTGTGTGTGGCCAGCTAGGGTATACTTAGAATCCAGAAGCCTATTAAACCCAGTTCAGTCTGGATTCAGAACAAAGCACAGCACCATAATAACCCTAGCTAAGGTGACCAATGATTGGCTCCTAAACCTTGACAACAAGAAGCATGTCTGTGCTGTTTTCTTGGATCTTAGTAAGGTATTCGACACAGTCGATCACAGCCTGCTTCTTTCCTCCCTCAGCACCTTAGGCCTGGACCACAAATATATGTGCTGGTTTGCAGACTACCTTGGAGAACGGAAACAGCAGGTTAAAGCTGAAGGTGATCTTCTCCATTAAACCTATGCTGAGGGGCGTGCCCCAGGGCTCTATCCTTGGTCCCCTTCTTTGCAGTCTACATTAACAACATCAATGACCCGTCAAAAAAGCCAACATCCACTTATTCGCAGATGACACTGTACTGTATTGAATCATCCCACGCCAGAAGCAGCCTGTGAAAACCTACAAGCTGAATTTAACCTTCTACAATACTAGCTCATAAACAAAAAGCATTTGCTCAATGTGAAAAGACAAAGCCATGCTCTTCTCCTCCTTGCATGCGGCAATTCCTGCTGGGGAGGGAGCTATCCCAGAAATTACCACTGTTCTTGGAGAAACACTAGAGTATGTAGCTAAATTCAAATATCTAGGAGTTTGGCTTGATCATAAACTTTCCTTCGCTGATCATCTTGAAGAACTACAAAAGAAACTAAGGCAAAGATTAGGACTATTCTACAGAATTAACCACCTGCTCACAAAGGAGGCCAAGATTCAACTGGTTCAAGCTACCTTCCTATCTTTAATAGATCACGTGGACCTGCTCTACAGCCACTGCACTGCCTCTGCACTGGCTAAGTTGGACACCCTCTACCACAGAGCTATCAGGTTCATTACTGGCCTTCCACTTTCCACACACCACTGCTCCTGTACGCATCATTAGGCTGGACTTCCCTTCACTATAGAAGGAATAGAAATTCCACCCTATGGGCCTTCAGAGCGGTGACAAACAAACTCCCTCATATGTCTCAGATTGTATTCCCAGTGTGTTAGGCTACATCGCTCTGAGGTGCTATTCCTAACTACCCTCCAAGTTCCAAGGGTCAAAACTCATTTAGGCAAAGCTGCTCTAAACTTCTCTTTACCCACATTGTGGAATGGTTTACAAAAGGAACTTGAAGCTGAGCTGCCCCATTAGCCTGAATATCTCCAAGGTGCTCTACGATCGCTACATGAAAGCACCTTGCAAATGTTTTCCTCACTGCTAGCCCACTAATTCTGCAACTCCCTCTTTCCATCCTGATGCTCACCATGTTTCTACCCCTGGCGCTCACTCTTCCCTATTAACTCTTCGCTGCACCCACCCTTCCCTGTCTATTCCAGCCTGGCTAAAGTCCCACCCATCCATAGTAGTGTCCCAATTATCTACCCCTCCTCCATCATTATCATAATAAACAAATACATGACAGTCATCATCACTTTCTGTGGTTTTAGCTCGATTTCTTCCCAGTCATCAGTAATATATCCCTCCTCTTCTTTACCTCTCTAACCTGCAACCCCACACACAGCTTCTAACACCTTAAAACACACTTATTAAAATGGTCTATTTCCTATTTAACATGTTGGATTAAATACAGTCAAAGGAGAACTTAGCCCTTGGTGATATCATTTCCTCTCAGGAGCCCAAAACATATGGCTGCCACCAGCCCTAATAACAGGGTGATATACATATGAATAACTCTGGACTGCAAAGATTCACAGATCAACACAACAACTCAATCAAATTAGCTTTTATGGGCTTTCAAACAATAAGAAATCCTATTGTTTACAGTTTCCTTTAAACAGTTTCATCAACCTAATATACAAGCACTACCATGCCTGTATAATATCAGGGATCGGGCTAAGCGGGACCACTGAACTACAAATGTGCATGTTGTTTGTACATGTACAGAGATCAGGGCAGGGAGGGACCGCTGGATCACTAATGATTTTTTATAATAGCTGTACAGGGATCTTGGCAGAGGAAGGACCACTGGACAACCAGGGTACCTAGCCTTGACTGTGCACAGACCAGGTGCAGGGCACTCACCCCTCTGTGCAGTGTTAAGGGATGGGTTTCAAGCATTAAACTGCACCTCTGTGGGGCTGTTTAGCACTTCTGAAAACTTTCAATATTGTGCTTTGCCACATATGCATGAGGGATCCTCATTTGCATAGGCACAGCATAGTATTGTGCATGATGGCACTGTTGGTGGTGTGCTGCGCATATGTGTCTTTGAATATGGACAAGCCCCTGACAGTGGTACTATTTTGAAAATGGGGCCCATAGTGTCATAGCTAAGCATCTTATTTAGTACCACAGTAATCAGTCACACATGAATCTTATCAGGTACTACCATGCTCATCAAGGGATGATGTGGATTTTTTATGCTAAAAGTTACCATTTTGAGCTCTTGAATCACGCATAAGTAGGATACATACAATTGTAAAATGCAGGGTATGCAAAATGACTATTTAAAACAGGGCATTTATCTAGGATGTGTATTTATCCAGTGTGCATATCAGTGAGGTTCATTGATCATTTTAACACTTTATTTTGGCCAGGAAAGACACAGCAAGCTAAGGACTGTTTCAGGTGCATCCTGGGAGCACAGAAGTTAAGTGACTAGCTCATGGTTAAATTTGTAAGGACATTTTGATTAATTTCTCATAATTTATTATTTCTTATAGATAATGCCATGTAATGGCCATGTATCATGGTCAGTTCTCATATGGCTAGTATTGTGATGGTTTACAATACTACACTACTTGTGCTGATTGGATGTCATTATAAACAGAATAAACATGAATATTTCAATGAAACGACATTAAAGAGCATTCAGTTACTAAAAGAAAAGACTTAAAACAACTCCATGTACTCAAATTATGTTTATTTTATGTTTTTGTTTTATTTTCAAACTCATGTTATCAGTCTACTAAACATTTTAGATCAGTGTTTCTCAAATGAGGACATTGAGGCAACATGTGACTATCAGAACAATTTTGCGTGGCCACAGAGATCTTTACAGCCCCAATAGCAAAGGTTCTATAATGGACATTTTCTTATCTTTAAGCAAACATAGGAGGTACATATAAAATAAAAATGTTTCAGGGACCTGATCTAATGTATACTGCTAAAATGAAATGTGTTATACTGTATCAGTGGGTTTAATGAAAAAACACTAAAGAGTGATGCCACCAGTAAGTATTGGTGGTCACACTTTGAGACCAGCATTTTTTTTTTTTTTTTTGGGGGGACTTAAGAACCACTGTTTTTTAGTTGCACATTGAACAGGTATTCACATACACAATTGACATCTTAAATAACCTTAAATAACTACAGTTTTACTAATTAGAAGCAGGTTACTACCCCTTCCTACTATGTCCAGGAGCCAGTTTACACCTGTTTGTCTGAGATACATCTGAATATATAAGCATAACTGTGTGCAGTAACAAATGCAACTTGTGACACTGTAGGCCTTTACTTACAGGCACCTTAGGTGGCAGGAGGGATAACTCTGTACTTTTCCAGCCAGGATAGGTCTCATCATGGAATCTTTTCAGAGTCTGAGTAGCTGGGTTGGAAGACACCACAAACTGAGAAGTACCAGGATCTGAAAAACAATGATAGGAACCACACAGTATACAGAAGCGATAATTGTATGCTGAGCACTTAGACAGTTGATCTACCCCAACTCTTGGAAGACTTCAGAGGCACCCACAACACAGCTGAGCAGGATATCCACTGATCATGTCTGTGGGGGCGCATGTAGAGAAAGCTGAGGGTATGGGGAGAAAACCTGGTACCTGTTGGCAAATGTGGCTGTATCTGATATATTTCCTACCTATCCCCATCTGTGGACTAGCATATGCCTTCTAGGGTCCCCAACAGGAGCAAAGCACCCCAGTCAATTAACCTTGGGATTGGATAGTCTGTCCAGATGTGCAACTCCAGTAAGAGATGTAAAATCCCCTAGACTAGGGACAGTGGTGCTGCACCAGCTACACAAAATGTCCCTCTTGGCCTGGAGTGCCAGTATGGTAAACCACCTAAATGCCAAGTGTGAGCTTCAGCCATGGAGGTCTAATGCCTAGCAGCAGCAGTAAGGGCAATAAGGGGATGTTGGTCTGCAGCACCTCTGCTCCCAGTCTACAAATCTGCCTCCAGAAGGACACCAGCCTGAGACAAGTCCACAGAATGTGGCACAGATCTCCATCCAGAGTCCGACAATGCCAATACCAGTCATGGTTCAACACTCTGCTACATGCAACACTGCAGGTGTCCTATACCATGAATGCATAATTTTGTTTTGGAAAAGGAGGCTTTGGGCATCTCTGTGGAGGTTGTGGGCATTGTGCAAGAACCACTGTTTTAGGAAGTGCAGTACTTACTTCATGGTGTCTTTCAAAGACATCTATCAAGCATTTCAAAATTGCTCTGTGTCATTGACATTATTTCACTGGAATCCTAGTAACATATACATAGCAACATAGTAATGAAAAGTCAGAAGGGCACAAGGTACAATGTGTTCATGAACCCTGCTTCATAAGCAAGGACCAATAGATGGGGTTTGTAATCATTTACTAATTCATGGGGATTTCATCCCAGTCTAATAATCAGAGATCCTGTGATTCAACTGGTAAGCAGAAAATACAGAAATCTGTCGGTATACCCTGAAGGCCTGTACTGTCTTCATGTCCACTGCTTCCACAGTTTGACTGTTTCATAGCATCCCTACCTTCTGGGAGAAGGCGTGCTCCATAATGTTTCCCTCTGAAATTTTTCCTGACTAAATAATTGTTGCCAGCACTCCTGCAATAATTGTAATGTATTTGATATTTTTATATATTTTCTCAAAACATTATTACATAACTGCATGATTTTTGGGATACCCTTAGAAATCAGCTTTGGATCAGTTGGTCTATTCACCATCCTTTTATTTTAAAAACATACTTAATGATGCTCACAAAATAAAAGTAGCACTTCTGCTGGCCAAATGCACTCACCAAATGTGTTTGTGGATATGTTGTCACATCTAACCCCACATTGCACCTGTCTACAGCACTATTAGGCTGAGTGATTTGACAGTTTGTTCCACTCTAACTGTAAAAATGTAGTGCAAGCAAAATGTAACGTAGCACATACAATACAGAAAGCACATCAAAACACCAGAGTGGTGGGTGTGTTGCTCCTTTTCTGCCTCCTAGTTTATTTGTGGTGGGTAGGCTGTCACCTCTGTTTCTGCCCCTCCCCACCCCACTGCATGGGGTATGCAGTGGAGAGGTCTTCTTCCTAAAGCAATTTCATTCTAAGGAGACTTCATCCCAACAGCATCTCTAGGGTTAGAACCCTCAAGGGTTCCTGTGTTATCATGGAACCCCAAAGGATGAAGATTTCCATGCAAAGACAAAGAGAGCACCTTTATGCCAAGATGAAAGTTGTGCATGCACAAAAGGTATTCACTGCAACTATTGCATTATAGAAATGTAGAAACATAGAATTTGATGGCAGGTAAGACCACTTGGCCAACCCAGTCTGCCTATTATTCCTACCTACAGTATCACTCTGGACCCTGCTTGATCTCTGGCTCTTTCTCCTTTCCCCACTTCCTTTCCACAAGATTCCCTTATGCCTATCCCATGCATTCTTGAACCCTTCCACTGATTTTTCTCCCACCACCTTTGCTGGTAGGTTATTCCAGAATCTACCACTCTTCTGTGAAGAAGTCTTCCTCACATCTCTCCTGAATCTATCCCTCCCATTTCATTGCATGGCCCCTTATTCTTGAGCATCTTTGATTCTGAAAATACTGCCCTCCTATATATTATTTACCCATGTGAAGTATTTACAAGTCTCTACCATACCCTCCATAACCCTCCTGTCTTCCATGGTGAACATATTGAGGTTCTTTAGTCTCTCCTCACTAGGACTTTTGATGTAGAAACTACACCATTTAAGTCACCCTCCTCTGGACTGCCTCCACTCTGTCTAGGTCCTTCTGGAGATGTTGTCTCCAGGACTGGACACAGTACTCTAGGTGGGGTTTCCCAGCAAGCTATACAGAGGCAACACCTCTTTCTTCCTTCCTTCTGCTGGCAATACCCTTCCTATGCACCCCATCCTCCCACTGGCCTTCCAACTGCCTTGTCACAGTATCTGGCAACCTTTCTGTCATCAGATAAGATTACCCCAAGGTCTCTTTCCTGCTTTGTGGTTGTCAGTATCACTCATCCCATTTTGTACTCCACCCTGGGTCTCTGTACCCTAAGTGCATTATTTGTTTTCCTCCTTCACTGCAACAACAGGAGCCTCACTCCTCCACAAGTGTTATTCTTACATATGTTTCTCCTCCATTAGTGTAGTACCTTGCATTTGGCTACATGGAATTGAAGACTCCAGGAGTCTGAGCAATCACCTTACTTTGTTCGTGTCCTCCTGATGCTTGTCCCCATTCTCAAGAAATCCACTACATATAGTGCCACCCACCAAGATGAAACACTCTTTGATAAAGATGTCATACTTCCTGCTTGACAAATTGCATGAATGTCATTGTGTTCCTTCAGCATCCTGTAAGATATGATTGCTGGAGATTGTATTAAGAGCCTTTTATTCTGGCAGGTGACAGTGTATATCAGATGGGCGGAATTCTCCCTCCCACCACATTTTAATAACATACTGTACTTGGATACATAGAATTGTTTTGGTTTAGGTTCATGAGCATAACAACTACTGTATTATCATAGGGATTGTAAAGAAACTCAAAGGGGTCTCAACTGAAACCTTTAAATGATTCCCCTGTTCTGCTCATGACATCATAATCTGCTGTTTTATTATGCATAAAGACACTATATTGTCTGTTGGGTAGAAGGAAATTATTTTTGACAGTTGTTTTGAATAGGCTACCAAGTTGTTCCATGAACCCTGGAAAGAAGCAATGTCAGACTAAGTAGATCATAAAGTGGGTATATGGAAAGGCCAAAAGGATGCCAAGGTAGATAGACATGGCTTTCTCCAACTGAAGTAAAGAGTTTATCCTACCACTTTAGAGATGGTGAGGACACATCTGGAATACTGTGTATAGTTCTGGAGTCCTTACATAGAAATACAAACCTGGAATAGTATCTTTCCTGAGGATGGCAACAAAATGTTACATTGGCAGCATGGCAGATCATACACGACGTAAGTCATGTGGCATAAACATGTACACTCAGGAGGTCAAAAGGAACAGGGGAATGTAACTGAAACATGATTGAAACATTGACATGTCTAAAAGTAACAACAGGGTTATTGTGTAACACTTGTTCAGGTGCAGCAAGGCATTAGAAACAAAGAGGTACAATTGCAAGCTAGCTGGAGGAATCAGGGGACATGAGCAAGTACTTTCTGGAGAGGGGGGGGCAAGTGTAAAGGCTTACCAGAAGAGGTGGGCAGTACAAAGATAGCAAATGTTTCAAAGGGTGGGGCAGATATAAGGATTTGGTGAGGACATATGCATGGATGGAGGCATGTCTCAGATGGAGAATAAGGCAGACCGGCTTAGAGTGCACTCAGCTTTACCCAGACCAGTGATAGACTGGTGTGAAATATAGAGTCTCGGAAGACTTAATGGACCATTAGGTTTTTCAGCCTGTGCAATCTGTGTGTCTCTGTTTTCAAATCCAGGACTGCTCTTTAAATCTGGATATGGTTTTCAATGTATCTGACATCAGAGTAAAAATCTGTCTAAAAATGAAGAAAAAAAAGCAAACAAGTGAAACAAACGAGTTATCCCCATGTTGCAAAGAAACAACACTCAGTCAGCATGCATACCATTTGTAGCAGCAACATTCTCCTCAGGATATTTCATGTAGGCTGGGAACACTTTTCAGTAAATAAAGTAACTAGGAAAAGTTATTTCATAAAATAATGTGATATAAAGGTCACCAATTAAACTTTTATCGAAGGATGACTAAAACAAGGAAACACACACTCGTGAGAGCTTTCTAAATGTCTGTTGAAGGGATGTGAGTTCAGTACATTCAAGCTGAATCAAACGATCATGCTTAGCACTAGTAATATTCAACTCTAACAGCTGAGTCTAAACTCCTACCTCAGATCCTTCTGTTCAAGTACAAACATACATTCTTCTTAAAATATGAATTTCTGAAACAGGTGTGCTCCCAGGAGATAACAGTTCTAAAGGTTCCTTAGAAAGCCAATAAAAGAAAGGAATAACACTCAACTGAGTGTGTAGTAATTTAAGCAATAAGGCATATCATCGTCTGTGTCATGCTGGGATAACATCACATCAGGTGCATTGATAGACATGAAGACACAGGCAAAGCGACTTCAGCTACCCAAGAAGTGACAGTATCCCAGTGACTCATCGCTGGCATACCTTATTGCAACTGTAAAATTAGGTGTCTACAATTGCAAGTAGGCTGCCTTGTGGGCTCGGGTTTATGTGTGTTGTAGTGTTAGGATAACTTCATTGGTGAAACTGGCTCTTTGCCAATCAGCTTTCAGGTTTTTCTATCCATTTTATAATTAGCAATAACACACAACAGGGCATGCTGATATCCTTTGATAAAGCACGCCCTGGAATGTATTATTGTGATTATGCACTGGACCCACATAGAAAAGTAATAAAAAGACACAAATGCAAATTTACCAATAATTATTATTGTTTTTTTTTTTTTTTACTGTTTTAAATTGCTGTAGTACATTACTTCATAAAAAGTCCAATGCTGGAGTCAATATTCAGACTAGCTGTAGCAACTTTTACTGATTACAATAAATATTTCATAAATAAAACATTTCAGCAGTCAGTTTAGTGTAACATCAATACATACTACAAACTAGATTTTTTTATTTTGTTAATGATAAGTGAGCATTTTGTAATGCAACAAGTCAGTAATGGTAAGTTAGGCTTTGTAAATGCTGAAATGGACAATCATCTAAAGATTCTTCCTCAAGAAAATAGAAAGTCACCTCAGGAAGCTGATCCTTCAGAAGGTGAGTGGTTTCTGTGATGAAGGGTTTTGACGGGCATAGAGATATTGCTGTATGTAAACAAGTTCTGCTCAGGGCTCTTGTTTTACCCATTCCTTTATGGAGGAATATGAGTATAGGCATATAATGCTTTTGACCAATCAGCTTAATTATTTTTTCTCTGGTGCATAATCTGTAATAACTAACACACTGAGTATGTTGTAAATGATGAGGTGCAGCTGAGGACCTACAACAATAGTAGGAGGCAGTGGGGTAAAGTGGTTAGGGCACCACTTGGGAACCAGAAGCTCAAATGTTTAAACATAGCTAGAGCCAAATCCTCACTGTGTCCTTAGACAAATCACTTAGCCTTCCAGCACTCCAGTCCTTCCAGCTGTAGAAATCATTAGAAGCAAGTCCCCACTAGAAATGAGGCGTGACACCTCAGTCAGGTTATTCTGGGAATATAAACTGTAAAATAAATGTAAATCACCCAGGAGGTATGGTTATTGCAGTATATTGCACTACCTTTAGTGTATTATTCCACTTATAATATGCATACTCAAATATGTTATAGAGATTAATAAAGAATGCCTAGCCAGTTGAATCTAGTTTAAACTGTTAGACATATAGTATGGTACACCGTTGACTCGTGATCTTCTTATGGGAAATTACTTATATTATAAACAGAAAGGAACTATTATTTTCAGGACAGTAGTTCAACAAATAAGCAAACAGATCTGAAAATGTTAGGCTTGTGGCATTATGTAAAACTGAAGGCAAGTGACTATGATTCAACTTTATAAGAAGCGATGAAAGGAACCCACAAAACTACAGATCAATTTACTTAACATTAATCCAATGCCTGATTCTGGATGCACTATTCAAAGACAAGTTTCAGTTAAAAGGCAACAACCAACATGGATTCACCACAGAACAGCTATGTCATACTAATCAGACAGAATTCTATGAAAATTGACTAAATGAATAAACAATAAGGAGGCAGCAGTCATCCTCTATCCAGATGGTAGACAGTGAGTAAAATACTTCATCATATGGAAGGCTACTGCTCAAGATTAGAACTCATAGAATGATGGGGAAGTGATCAGACAGGCAGGACTAGACAACAAATGGTAATGGTGAATGAGATATTTTCACTGTAGAGTCAATAAATTTGTTGTGTACCCCACAACTTACCCCTCTGAGTCGAACACCAGTACATGAAGTCTGTGTGCTAGACTACTGTACACATACTGTAACAGTACTGATATAAAGTGGGCACAGCAAAAGGAAACAAAAGGCTGAATGTGGAAATGCCTGTCTCAAAGAAGAAATGTATCTCAAGCATGAAGGAGAAATGCCATAACTCACAGGTAGCAAAGTTATACGTGACTTATGAAACTTCCCTCCTTACAAGTGGACATACATTGTATATATTGAGTTAGGTCATTGTGCATTTGATTTATTCAACATTACATCAATATACTTTTAAAACAGCTGTTTGTACAAAGATGTACTTGTTTCTTAAAATTCAGCAGTGAGGGCGATTGTAATAGCATTGTGAAAATTTCTGTCTGGTCATAGAAACATAAAGTTGACGAGATAAGGACCATAAGCCCCTCCAGTCTGCCCATTTCTCTTCTACCTTCTAAATGTGCCATCGGCCTTTGCTGTCAGTGGCCTATCTATTCATACTCATCTGTATTACTCCCTTATGCCTATCCCATGGCTGTTTGAAGCCCTGCACTATATTCATTGCCATCACTTTCTGAGGTAGACCGTTCCATGCATCCACCACCCTTCCTATGAAAAATAATTTCTCACATTCCCCTTCATCAGCTTCCTCTAATCTCATGCTGTGACCTCTTGTCCTGCTATTTTTCTTATATTTAAACATGTTAGACTCTTTCACCTTGTTAATGCCCCTAAAGTGTTTGAATGTTTCAATCATATCACCTCTCTCCCTTATTTGCTCATGGGTATACATATTGAGCTCCGTTAATCTGTCCTCATATGTCTTCTGATGCAGTCCCTGCACCATTTTGGTTGCTATTCTCTGGACTGCCTCAATTTGGTTAATGTCCTTGTGAAGGTGTGGCCTCCAGTACTGCACACAGTACTCAGATGGGAGCCTAACCAGTGTCTTGTAAAGAGGGGTTATTACCTCCCATTTATGAATGGTAATACTCCTACTAATACACTCTAACACCCCCTAGCCTTACCTACTTCTTTAGAGGTCTGCTTGGATGAATTCAGGTCATCGGTGATGATGATGCCCAAGTCTCTTTTTTCCTTTGTGACTGCCAGCAACTCCTCCCAACCCATAGGTGGCTTCAGGTTTTCTCTTCTCTATGTGTATGATCTTGCACTTCTTTGCATGAAATCCCACTTGCCACTCTTCTGACCATTTTGCTAGTTCATCCAGATCTCTTCTCATTCTGCTCACCCCATCTGGATCATCTACTCTGTTGCAGATCTTGGAGTCATCTGCAAACAGACAAGCTTTACCATCTAGCCCATCTCCAATGTCACTAATGAAGATATTGAAGAGGACTGGCCCAGGACTGATCCCTGAGATACCCCACTTGTGACTTGCATCTCTTCTGACTGTATACCATTTACCACCACTTTCTGCTTTCTGCCCATCAACCAGTTTGCCACCCAGTTGACCAACTTCTGACCCACCCTGAGCCTACCCAGTTTATTTATCAATCTTCTATGTGGAACAGTGTTGAAATCTTTGCTGAAGTCAAGGTAGGTGACATCAACTGCTCCCCTTGGTCCACCACTCTGGTTACCCAGTCAAAGAAATCTATGAGATTAGTTTGACAGGACCTTCCTTTGTAAACCCGTGTTGTCTTGGATCCTGTGCCCCTATGGATTCCAGGTGTTGCACTATCCTTTCCTTAAGGAGTGCCTCCATAATCTTGCCCAATACTGAGGTAAGACTGACTGGTCTGTAGTTCCCTGCCTCCTCCTGCTACCACTCTTGTGGAGCGGGGATCACATGACCCTTCTCCAGTCTTCTGGGACCTCTTCTGTGCTCAGAGACTCATTAAACAGTTCTGCTAATGGCTCTGCTAGTTCCACCCTTAGCACCTTAAGTACCCTGCGATACATGCCATCAGGTCCCATTGCCTTGTCCACCCTAAGCTTAGCGAGCCCTTGTAGGACCCTTTCTTTTGTGAAGGGTGTAGTGCTCACCTCCCTCCCCTGTGTCCATGGTGCTGAGCTGTGGGCCCTGCCCTACCTTCTGTTCAGTAAATACTGAGCAAAAGTATCTATTTAGGATAGATGCTTTACAGGTCCTCCTCCTCCTCATGCCCCTTTTCTCTTTTGACTTAGTGATACCCCTCTGGACATTCTCCTTTCACTAATGTATCTATAGAAAGTCTTGTAACCGTCTTTTTACTGTTCATGCTAGTGTTTCCTCAGTTTGGGACTTTGCCTGCCTTACTGCCTTCCCTGCTTCCCTTAGGGCAGTTTAGCCTCCTCTCTTCATCCCGCTGTGTTCCTTATATTTCCTGAAGGCCAGCCTTTTGGCTCTGACCTTTTCTGCCACTGTATTTGAGAATCAGAGTGGTTTCCTTCTTCTTTGCACTTCCTTTTCTGTCTAACACAATGGAATGTTGCTTCAAGTACTGCATCCTTAATGCTTGCCCACTTTGCCTGTACCCCTCACACGCGTGTTTCTTTTTGCCAGGGCTAGCTTAACTCTGTTGTTCATCTTATCAAAGTCAGCTCTGAAGTCCCATATTTTTGCCTTGAATGTGATGATTTAGAGGTAGTGGCCAAATTGAACCATACCACATGATGGTCACTGGCCTCCAGGTGACCTTCTACATGGAAATCTGTGATCCCTTCCTATTAGTCAGTACTAGATCTAGGATAGCCCTTTCTCTTGTGGGTTGTTCTACCAGTTGTTTGAGGCCCTCCCTGCAGGGAATCCACCATGTGTCTAGTTCTGGCAGATTTTCCTGCTGGTATTGACCAATCTGTATCCGGCATGTTGAAGTCTTCCATTATCAGAACCTCCCTTTAGCTGTCATGTTTTGTATATCTTCTAACAGTAATGTGTCTATGTCCTCACCCTGGTCTGGGGGCCTGTAGACACCCCAGTTCTTATGGCTCTCCCATTTCCTGTTTCCAGGGTGACCCACAGTTCTTCTGGCTCCTTATGCATATTCTGAATTTCTGTAACTTTGATATTTTCATTGACATACAGAGCCACTCCACCCCCCCTTTTTGCACCTTGGTCTCTTCTGAACAGTACATAGCCAGGTACTGAAGTCTCCCAAGTGTGGTTACCGGTAAACCACATCTCATTAATTGCTACTATGACCAGTTTAGCCTCTGACATTATTGCCTGCAGGTTTGGGATCTTATTTCCCAGGCTGTGAGCATTTGTGTACATGATTTTCCATTGGCCAGATTTCAGTGTGTTAGTTGTTGGGTGAAGTTTGGCATTTCCTTGTGTCGTGTGGGAGATGGACCTTTTTCTTACCTGGTGATGCAAATGAACTGCAAACATGCTGATTCCCTGTTTGACCACTCACTGAGGGGAGGGTGTTCTTCCTATTCTACGTATGGAGTGCTGCACCCTCTCCCATTTGCTAGTTTAAATATTCTGCAACAACGTCAAACTTCTGTCCCAATGCACTGACTCCCTTCTTAGTCAGATGCAGTCCATTAAATTTAAGAACTTTCACTCCCAGAACTGTTGCCAGTTCCTACAAATTAGTGTCCTTTTCCTGGCACCAACCCTTGAGCCACATGTTTAGCTCCCCTATCTCTCCTTCTCGACCTTCCATCCATCTGCCCCCCCAGACTGGCAGGATCTCAAAGAAGGAGATGTCGGATGAAATGGATGACAGTTTGTCACCCAGCCTGGTCAGGTGTTCCTTGGTCTCCACAACTGACTGGCTGGTGAGATCATTAGTCCTATGTCTACCAGGATGTCAATGTTTTCTCCTACTTTCTGAACAATTTTAGCAATGTGGTCAGTGTCTCTCCATGCTGATGTACCTGGAGACATCTGACCATTACCCTGGCTGAAGATGGGTATCAACTCCCGAATCATGGAGTGTCCTATGATCAGAAGTTTTTGGATTTCCTTTTGCTTTTTTTGTTTTGGTTCCTGATTTGGGTGAGTTTTGTTGTGCTAGCTCCTGTGCTGCAGTGTCCTGCACTGCAGTGTCCTCTGCCCTTTGTTTGATTTCAGAGATGAGGCAGATACCTGTTTGTAGTGTTTATATGGTTTTGGAGGTAACATGTTGGAGACACAGAGTGATGGGCACCCAATTTGCCCTCCTAACCACCTGCCAACCTCCTGGACCAACTACCCTCTGTGGTCAAGGTTCTTCTGTTGGATGCTGGGGAAATGGTGGGTGGTTCTTATAATGTATTTCCTCTTGAATATGAAATTTGATGTGCAATCTCTGCCCATGCTGCCGGAGCTAAGCCCTTAGATCTCCAATGGCCCAGCATATTGGACAGTGTCCTAAATCCTGTAAGACTGTCCTTCTGAAAAGTGTTCCACAGTACCTGCAGTTAATGATATCCATTCCAGATAAGTTACTGGGTTTATAAACTGGTCAGAGTAATTAGAAGGAAGAAAATGCAAGTAATGGTTTGATTTTGTGTTTTGTTTTCATATAACTCTTTATAACAAGTTAAATTACTAGTGCCCTGTAAATGAGCTCACCTTGTGGATGTCCCACTGATCCGCCCCTTCATGCTTTGCCACAGAAAATGTCACAACTGTGCTACCCTATAAAAGGAGTGTAGTGTGGGGTAGTTGGGGATGGGTGGCTGGGCCTTCCCGCCGAAAAAGAAGAACCACGGATGAAAGAACAAGGAGGTAAGAGCAGAAACAATCAGTCAACAACAAATGTAGTAACCCTGAAAGCTTATCCTAATGTTAGATAAAACTGTAAAACCTGTAAAGCACCACCTATAATAATTTCAGAGAAGATATACCCTGTAAGAAACACTTTGCTACAGAGGAAAATAAAGCAGTAACAGAAGATATACCTTGCAAAGACAATTTGAATCAAAAGATTACAGCAGTAATCTGTTAGTACACACCTGTAGGCACATCTTGTAACAATGCAGAAGTAGGTATACATAGAAACATACATAGAAACATAGACTTTGACGGCAGATAAGGACCACTGGCCCACCCAGTCTGCCCATTTCCTACCTACTGGATAAGCTGCAGATTCTAGTTAACCAACAGCCTGTTTCCTGCAACCCCCACTATAATTGCCTTATGTCTGTCCCATGCATGTTTGAATTCCTCCACTGTTTTAGACCCCACAACCTCTCCAGGAAGGCGGTTCCATGTGTCCACCACTCTCTCCGTGAAAAATAGTTTCCTCACATTACCCCTGAGCGTCCCCCTCTAACTTTAAATTATGCCCCTTGTTCTTACACATCTCTTTTCTGAAAGATGCTACCCTCCTGGACTTTGTTGATTCCCTTGAGGTACTTAAAGTTTCTATCATGTCCCCGTCCCTCCTTTCATCAAGGGTATACATATTAAGCTCTCAGTCTCTCTTCATATAGTTTCTGATGTAGACCCTGCACCATTTTAGTTGTCCTCCTCTGGACTGCTTCCATCCTGTCTATGTCCTTGCATAGATGAGGTCTCCAAAACTGCACACAGTACTCCAGATGGGGTCTCACACTGTCTGTATAGAGGATAACCACTTCCTTTTTCTACTTGTGATGCCCTCCCTATGCATCCCAGTATCCTCTGGCTTTCCCTACTGACTTCTCACATTGCATACCCACCTTTAGGTCATCTGATATGACTACACCCAGATCCCTTTCCATTATTGTTGTTGTTAGTACCTCCCTGCTATTGTGTACTCTTCTCCTGGATTTTATTTCCCAGGTGCATTACTTTGCACTTCTTTGCATTGAATCTAAGTTGCCATATGTCTGACCATTCCTCCAACCTTGCCAAGTCCCTTCTCATCCTTTCTACCCCCCTTGTGTATCAACTCTGTTACAGATCTTTGTGTCATCCGCAAAGAGGCATACCTTTCCTTCTAGACCCTCTGCAATGTCACCTATAAAGACGTTAAAGAGGACTGGACCCAGTACTGAGCCCTGAGGTATTCCACTCGTAACCCCTCTTCAGAATGTGTTCCATTCACTATTACCTTCTGTGTCCTGTTGTGCAGCCAGTTTTCACTCAGGCTACCACCCTGGGACCCACTCCCAGGCTGGCTAACTTGATTATTAATCTTTAAAGTAGACTGTGTCAAATGCCTTGCAAAGTCTAGGTAGCCATATCCACAGCCCCTCCCTGGTCTATTACTTTGGTCACCCAGTCAAAGAAATCGATTAGATTTGTCTGACATGACCTTCCTGCTGTGAATCCATGCTGTTTTGGGTCCAGTGCCCGCTGGCCTCTAGGTACTCAACAATTCTTTCTTTTCAGAAGTGATTCCATCATTTTCTCCACCACTGAGGTCAAACTAACAGGTCTGTAGTTTCCTGCTTCTGCCTTGCTCCCACTTTTGTGAAGGGGAATCACATCTGCCTCCTCCAGTCCTCAGGTACCACCCCATCTTCCCATGCTTTGTTAAAAGTGTGGTTAGTGGTGTCACTAGGTCCTCCCTTAGCTCTTTTAGGATTCTAGGGTGAATCCGTCAGGCCCCATTGCTTTGTCCACCTGGAGTTTTAGAAGTTCTTTCAGTACTCTTCTTCTTTAAATGGACTGGTATCAACCCCACTATCCAGAGTGCTTCTACTGTTTGGTTTAGGTAACTCCTCCTCTTCTTTTGTGAATACTGAGCAAAAGTATTCATTCATTATCTCTGCCTTTTCACTGTCTCCTCTGCCCACCTCCCCTCCTTTATTAATCTTCCCTATCCTCCCTTAACCTTTCTATGTTCCTTAATGTACCTATAAAAGGTTTTATTCCCTTCTTAACTGAGTTAGCTATCCTTTCCTCGGTTTGGGCCTTTGCTTTTCTGACTGCCTTCCCACTTCTTTCTGCTTTAATTGATACAGTTCCTGTCGTGCTCTGTCTGTGATTCCTTATACTTTTGAATGCAGCCTTTTCTCCTTAACCTTCCTTGACACTTCTTTTGAGAGTCATAGTGTTTTTATTCCACTTTGTTTTCTTTATTTGTTTCACACAAAGGCATGTTGCCTCCATGATGGCAGCTTTGATTTTTCTCCATTGTTCTTCCACCCCTCATTTCTGGCCATTTGCTAAGCATTCCTCAGGTATTCACCCATTTTGCCAAAGTCGGCCCTTCTAAAGTCCAGTATCCTTGTATTTGTATGGCTTGTCTCCATGGTTGTGTTTATTGTGAAGCACACTGTGCAGTGGTCGCTTGTTCCCAGGTGTCTACTGACTTCTAAGTTTGCGATCCTCTCTCCATTTGAGAGTACCAGGTCTAATATTGCTCCTCCTGGAGTGGGTTCCACCACTAGCTGTCTAAGGCATGCTCCTGTAGGGCATCGAGAATGACCCTGCTCTTGGATGTGGCTGCAGTCCATGTTGCCCAGTTAACATCTGGCATATTCAGGTCCCCATCAACAGTATCTCCTTTTTCAGCCATTTTGAGAATGCCTCTATCATTTTCTTGTCCATTTCCTCCCTTGAGACGGGGTCTGTATACAACCCCTATGCAGATTATGATGCCATTCCCTGTCTCCAATGTGACCCAGAGTTCCTCTTGCCTCCCCTTTACCTTTTAGTTCTGTTACTTTGATCCTTCCCTTATGTAGAGAGCTACTCCACCTCCTCTTTACCCTCCTGTCCCTTCTGTAGATTGTGTACCCTGGTATGTTGACATCCCAGTCATGGTTCTCCGTGTACCATGTTTCTGTGACTGCCACAATATCCAAGTGTTCCACTTCCATCAGGGCTACTAGCTCTGGAAGCTTGTTTCCAGACTACGGGCATTGGTACTCATTGCCCTCCATTTAATGTTGGCTTTATCCTTTTTACCCCATCCCTGCTCTTATTGCCCTTGTCCATTTTCCATTTACTCCTGTCCTGCCCTCTGTCAAGTTCTGTACCTCAGTGTTTACCCTACTACCTGCCATGCTTTGCGGGGAGGCTTGAACTTTCCTGTTTCCTATCAGCACCTCCGCCTTGGCTAGTTTAAAAGCTTGCCAAGAAAGCCTTTAAACCTGTCACCTAGAGCGTGTTTCCCTTCCTGGACAGATGCAGACCATCATGCCAGTATAGACCTTCATCTCTCAGGTGGACCCCAGTCCCCAATGAAGCAAAGCCCTGTGCTCTGCACCAGTTTTGCAACCATTCATTAAACCACATGGTGTGCAGTACCTTAGTTCTCACCCCTGCCATGGACTGGCAGCACTTCTGAGAAGGTTAGCGTGCTTGCTACCTGTCTGAGGCCCTCCCAACTCCACAAATTCATCCTGCACTGCACTGATCTCATGCCTAGCTAGGTCATTTGTCCCAAGGTGGACAATGATATCTAGTTTCCTCTCCTGTGATGCTGCTTCTGCAATCCTGAGGATTCTCTTCCTGTCCCTCCAAGCCATGGCACCAGGCAGGCACCTTACTTCCTCTCCTCTCCCTTCCCCAGGTCTACACCCCTAACAATTGAGTCCCCTATCAGAGCTGTTTCTTTCCCTTGTGTTGTTCCTTGCCACTCTTTTGTGGGTCTCCTTGTGGATGTCCCAGCATTCTTCTTGGTCTCCAATGAGGTGTCATCATAGAGGAAACCTTGATTTGCCAGACCCACATATGATTTGTGTAGATGTGCAACTCGGGGCTACGCCTCTGTTCCACCACCCTCACCCTCCCAGAACCTACTGTGGTCCATCTGCTCTTCACACATGGCAACCTCTGAGGCAGTGGTTGTGGAACTGGTGCTCTTTGGGTGGGGAGTCCTCCTTAGTTCTTGCCAGTTCAGCCACAACAATTTGAAACAGAGAAAATAAAGCAAATAAAGCAATGAAATGTTAGCAACAAACAGTAACAGTCCTGTGAGTACAAAATAAAAATAACAACACACAGTAAATCTGTTAGCCAAAGAAGTCTTAATCCTTTTCCCTTGCTCAATGTGAGATGGAGACTGAAACACCTCTGAGACAACAAACCTTTTCAACAAAAAAGAATAAAATAAAACAGTGTCAAACAGTAATTTTGCTTAGCCCAATGATAAAAAGTCTAAAAATGTAAGCACCACCTGTAATAATTTCAGAGAAGATATACCCTTTAAAAACACTTTGCTACAGAGAAAAATAAAGCAGTAACAGGAGATACGCGTCACAATACCCTTTTCCTGCCCTGACCCAACAGCTGAACTCAAGGGAAATAATTAAATCTCCACACAAACAGCTGATTTAAAAGGTATACAGCAACACTAGCCAATATGCAATGTAGTAATGCTGCAGTATATCAAAAAATGCTGCAGTATGCATAGGAATAATGTAATTCAATGGCAATTAAGGCCTTTTTTACTGCAGTATTTTATGACATGTCATTTACTGCAAGTTAATGTTTAGCATCCTGGCTAGCTTTGCTATAATTCATAGACTGATAGATATAGTAAATTACACAATTGCTTGACTTAAAATTTATAATGTATCACTATTTGTGAGGGGAAAGACATAAATAAGTCACTTGTGGCTCTGCCATTTATAAGTAATGGTAATTTCCCTCATTTATAAAGATAAAGGGCTGGATATTCAAACTCGCACAAAAGTGCAATAGCAGGAGCAAGCACAAGTCCATTACGCACATGCACAATAGACATGATATTCAAACATGGAGCAAGCCAAGTGCAACCAGCCAACGCCTGAATATCGCACAACCTGTGCCATAGCTGTAACCAGGAAGGGAAGCTGAGCAGATACGATGCGCTATAGCACAACAGGGCAGCCCAGCTGAGCAGTCCAGAGCGCTATAGCGCAAGCAGGAGCCCCAGCAGCAGAGCAAAGGAACTGCACAACCATTGAGGTAGGCAGGGCCCACCACCCATGCCACAGATGGGCACAGGAACACACTGCTGAACTGACAATGCACCCCACACCCCAAGCACAGCACAACTGGTGGAGGGACGGAATATCCACCGCCCATGGGGACAAGCAAACAAAGCACAGCGGGCCATGTTGCCCAGCACACCCACTGGCAAGCTGAGACTGTCGATACAAGGGGGGGCGGACCACCCAGTGCACAGCAGCCCCCTGCACAGCACACCCTGCACTGTGACCCCAAGACACCCCCATGAGCAGTGACCATCACTGCAGGAATCCCATGCATCCCCGTCACACTGCAACCTTGTGTACCACAGAACCATACAAGCCAGACCCACCATGAGCACCCAGCGGTGGGTGGCAGCACATGGCAATGCAACAATGGCAGACACAGTGCCAACATACACAACCCCTGAGACACAGCTGAGAGACCAAACATGTGTTGCCACAGTGGTACCCCACATGGAAAGGGCATGCCCTGACACCACTGCCATTGATACAGCACCCTGCACAGTAGACAGGTGTCACAGAGCGACCCACCATGAGCCACAGCAGCCAGCACAGACACCCACAGTGGTGCGGAAGCATGCAGCATATCAGATGCAAACAGTGCAGGGGCAAACACACACCCATACCCTTGGGGACACCAACACAGGACGCGTAGTGTGGCAACCCAGCCCCAGTGAGGACACATGTAAATCAGTGTAACAGCCTGTAGTCCACCATGGCACAGGGTGACACCCACCCTGTGGCATGTACTGTGGCCCTGTACGCCACCAGCATATGCCTGGATCACAAGTCACAGACAGTGCTGCACTGCCCTGTAACACACACAAGGCACAGCATGGAGGTGGGACAGCAACTGTGGAGGCCACAGTGTCACCTGAGGCAAACATGCACCCCACGGTGACAGGTGGCAACCCAGCATCGTGCGGTCACAGTGGATGACCTGAGGAACAGCACCCACTGACAAGGCAGCAGACCTGGCAGGCCACAGACATGCAAGGGTGTCAGCTGCACAGGCCAAGGACAGCTTGACAGGGGCACAATGGACACAGAGCAGGCACCATGGAACACTGCACACAGCAATGCAATGCACAGTGAACAACACACACCACAGATACTGACTGAAAGCCACTCCCACACCAGAGACACCTCCTACACGCACACACACATACCCATGACTATAACACCCCAGATGCCATGCACATCACTGCAACTGAGCACCTATAGCCAGCTGCAAATCAGAGACCACCACAGTATTCATATCAAAACAACTGTATTACAAAAAGAACAACAATAAGAATAACAACAACAAGAACTATATACATATGTACAAAACAGGGTGGGGGTATGGGTACAAGGTAGGGGTGGGTAAGGGCAGGGTGAACAACTGGGAGAGGGAAGGCGGGGTGTGGGGATAGTTAAAGGGAGGAGGTGATGGGCAGCTACTGTCTTCCAGCCTGCTCCCCTGCTGCCTGGTGCTGGTCCTGGGCCTCCTTCTCCTTCGCACCCCATGCTGCTGTAGGTCCTGCAGGATAACGAGTGAGTCCATTGCTACCTGCAACAGCTGCTGCATGGACCTCTCTATCTGTCATAGTATCTGGACACCTAGGACAAGGGATCAGAGTCAATGGGTGTGACTGTCCAAACCCTGAAGCCCACCTATCATGCATGGCATACTGCCATGCCCCGCTCCTGTGATGGACTGCACCCACCCACAGTGACCATGTGCACAAGACATGCTCAACCAGGCAGCAACAACCATGTGTCCTCTGCACACACACACACCGCCCATGTCCAGCACAGCACAACCAAGGCCATACAGTAACGTTGCTACATGGTGGACAGGCAGTGCCACAGCCATGTGCTTAGTGCACGCATGGACCACCAGTGACGCACTCCCAGACATGCAGTGCCACTGGACAGTGCTGACTGTCACATGTTGTGTGCATGGCAGTGGTGTCTATGGATGGTGGCCATGCCCTGCTCCCCACCCTGTCACACAGCATGCAATAGCAATCATGTTGTCATGGCACTCACCCTCATCGGGCTGCTGCTGGTGTCATGGTTCTCCACCACCACACTCGGCCACCACTGGCACCACTCCTGCTCTTCAGCCATGGCCCTCCTCCGCTCTGCCACACCTGTGGGAACCAAAAGGTGAGAAACATATCAGTGCAATCCTAAAGCATATTCCCCTGCCCCAATGAGTGTGCCCACCCACCCAGCCAGCCCCATACATCACATATCCTGTTAACACTGCCAGAGCCAACCCTAGACCAACCCTCCCCATGTGCTGGACACAATAGACAGTGTTACCAATATGGACCATACAGGTGCATAGACGGATCACCCACCTGGCCGAGGCACCATGCCCCTCCTGGCACACGACCGCGAGACGTGCCAGTAGTGCCGGCTCCTCCTCCACAGGTCACCATAGTGGTGCCTGACTGTTCCACGGACCTCCGCCGCCAGTGGCCGCCTCCAGCTCAGTGGTCACCTGTTGCCACACCTGTGTCCTGGCCCTGTATAGGGAACCTCCCATATAGTCGGCCATAGTGAGGCTCCACAATGGCCACCAAGTTTGCCAGCTGAGGGCACCCACTGGGGGCTCTTCTGCATGCCATCTCTAGATGTATAGTAGAAATATGGCGCTCGCAGTGGGTAACTCATCATGGAATTGCTGCGCAATACAATGCTGCTATTCCCTATCATGCTGTTGGTACAGATCCACCAGTCCCTATCGCGCTGTCACTGAACAGTGCGATAGAGCTGCAGACATGCCATACGCACAGCACCAAGGGGCAAAGGTCGGGCACAGGGTCATGGGTCTCTGGCACATGGCCACGCATAGCCGCCATCAGATGTCTATGCATCCAGTGCAATTGGTCGCCTGTGTCCCATTGCACAGCGGACCATTGCACAGTTGTGCCACAATGCCATGTAGTGACCCTCCAGCACCACTGGCACAATGGTGGCTGTGCCCTGATTGCCTACCGCGACAGCACATTATCAGTGTGGCAGATGCCTGCATAAGCTACCTGGGCATGCGCAGTGCAGTGTACTACGCGAGTCACAGAACTGCACCATTGGCTCAGCCGTACAACACAACTGCGCAAGCGCAACAGTGCGATATTCAGCAGTCATATGCAAATCATCCGATCTGCCATTTAATGGTGCAGCACACAATTTGCATCTCATTAAAGTTGCGCCACACCTAATTTGCATGGATTGCGCTATAAAATGTGATGCTGTTCTTCAGTGGCCATATTTGGTTACTGCAGTTGATAGTGAGTTGCATGCTGTGTGATGTTCTGGACCATGCTCTTAGGGAATTGCTGTGTACTGCACTGTCACAGGTGACCACTCTCACCCATACAGGCTGTGATATGACCGAGCGAGGAATGGGTGAGGAGGATGATGGTAGGAAGAGGAGGCCCAATTTACAAAAGCTGAGACAGAGGCACTCTTTGAGGCCTACCTGGATGAAGATCCACTTTTCAGTGGATGGTAGGGCACCTCAGGCCCATGCTGCTGCATGGGAGGGGTGGCATGTGCCATCAACCTGAACGGCAGCCACCAGCACTGTGTGCAGGAGTGTAAAAAGAAGATGGGGACTGACAGGAGGAAGGTGAAGGAGAAGGTGGCAGCCATCAGGGCGACTGCTGCAACAGGCGGGGCCAGCTGGAGGTGGTGCAGCTGACTCCGGCAGAGGACCGGCTCACTGCAAGCATGCAGCACAGTGCCATTGAGGGCGCTTCCTGGAGGTGGCTTCCAGACAGGTGGTAGCCCATCACTGCATGGTATGTCATGGTCGGGGGAAGGTAAATCACATGCACTAACGTGTTCTCACTTTCTGTTACAGATCCTGTGCATCTGCAGGGGTCAGTGGTGGAGGGCCTGTCCACTGCAGACAGTCATCCGGAGTTGGAGGAGGGACCATCCACCTCCGAAGTAGGCAGTGTGCATTGCACCAGTGTGCACGCCTGGCTGCCATCACTGATGTCGGTGAGACAGGTGTGGGGGTGCCCTTCCTGTGTCTCAGTGGTCTGGCATGCAAGCATGCCAGCATGCTGTGGCTGTGGCACAGACCTGCACCATTGATGATGCAATGACCACTATAGGCATTTCCATGTGTGTGTCACAGAATGGACACAAGCAGGACAGCTACGCCCATGAACCTAACATGTTCCAACGTGTGTGCCAGCACGTCAGCACAGTCCCAGGCTGTGCCTGTCACCACCAGTTGGGCAGCACCAGTGGCTGTACAGGTCACTGGCACTGCTGCGCACAGCAGCGGAACAACTGATCCCTTGGGCACAGCAGGCGGAGGGCAGCAGTCACCCACCAGGACTGGGGTACAGGGTTCAGCGGTGGCATATGTGCACCGCCTGTGGACTTGCCCATACCTGGTCCTGGTGAGCAGCGCCACCCTCAAGGGGCGCTGAACATCAGGCCCTTCCATACTCTGAGGGACAGGTTGCCGATGTGGCAGACGACCCTTTGACGAGCACACCCACCTGCTTCAGGCATCAGTACAGCAGCAGATGTGGGTTGCAACGTCCGTGGAGGCACTGTGTGTGGCTCTGGAGCAGCACAGCAGGGACAATGAGAGGATCCTGTCATGGATTGACCATTTGCAGATGGATGTGACCGCCGCCATTGACAGGCAGACACAGGCATTGGTCGCTATCGGGCCACATTGGGCACACAGTCAGGTGCCCCTGTGTCCACCACACCGCACAGTGTGCTATCCGCCCCATTCCGGCATTGTGCGACACCCACCCTGTCGATGCCAGGTTCAGCTGTGGGCATCCCGAGCACCCCTGGTGCAGGTATGTTCAGAGTGCTGCAGACCCCTGTGAGGGCAAGGTCACGTTCACGCAGTGGAACCCTGGTGGTCCATCAGTGCCACCCCATGAGGCCCATGCTCAGCCTACCAGTGCTGCCAGGTCTCGGTGGGGCCACCACACATCCGAGGTGGCCGTGGCACTGTGCCACAAGACTGAGCTGTCTCCCAGTGCGGGCCCTGACCGGTGCAGCCCTGTGTTGCAATGTGTGTTTTGGTGGGCAGTGTACCAGTGGGTGCCCAGCCCTACATGCAGACACACGGACCACCTGCACACCCTCCTGACTGCTGTCCACAGGTGCGTGTGCATGACGACAGCCTGCACTGCGCTGTACATCAAAGTGCAGGTGCCCAGCATCCACACATGTACATGGACAGTCAGTGGACATGGTGGCCAGTGGACATGTGTGTTTTAGTGTCTGTGTTCGCTCTGTTGTGCACCTGACCCCTGTGCACTTTGTGCCTATTGTGTGTGTGTGTCCGTCTGTATGGCGTGTTACTGTTCACCCCTCCCTGGTTGTATGTGTGTGCTTCTGTGCCCTGCCACTTCCCTTGCCATCATGCACCCTGGTGTGTTTCCTGTGTGTATGTGGGTTATGCCCTAGCCACTGTTGGTTGCACATGGCCCCATGACTTACCTGTGTTGGGTGAAGTGCTCCTCTGTGATGGTGTCCCAGTGCAGCTGGGCCAGCCGGATCAGTCGGGTCACGTCATCCAAGGGGCTGCCATCCCCATCATCACCAGCGTCACCGTCGTCCCCATCGCTGTCCCCTCTTGACCTGTACGGCTATCCACAGTCTTTGGCCATGTTGTACAGGATACAACAGGCCAGGAATATCCCACAGGCCTTTGAGGGGCTATACTGTAGGTACCACCAGAGGTGTCTAGGCATGAGCGCGCCTTCAGCATCCCAAACACCCGCTCAATGATGTTGCATGTGGCGGCATGTGCCTCATTGAGCGTTGCTGCGATAAGGGTGTGGGCCACGGTATGGTGTGAGCAGCCAGGGACAGAGTGGGTATCCACTGTCACCTGTGTGGAGATAGTGGAGGTTAGTATCTTGTTCAGGCTCATATTGCCCCTAACCCTGTGTGCCACACCCATGGCACCTGTGGTTTACCCACCCTTGCCCGATTTGTCAGTCCTACATGCATACTCACCCACTAGATGTCCTGTGGGATGTCCCCACTCTCAAATCGATGGCAGGCCTGACTGGTACCATATAAATGAATCGTGTGCTCCCCAGGGTGCATGGCACAGACATTGATGATGCACCCACTGGCATCACACACCACCTGGCAGTTGACACTGGCATAACCCTTCCGATTCATATAGGCGGCCCCATTGGGACCAGGTGGTGTGCAAATGGCCACATGGATGCAGTCTATCGCCCTAGCATGCCAGACATTTGTGCTACCCTGTGGAACTCCTGTATGTTTGCTGTGTACTCCGCCATGGTGCTGGGGAAATGGATGTAATCCGCACATGTGGCAGCAGTGCGCTGAGGAATTGGGTGAGAATGCATGATGTGGCCAACTGTGTTATGCCTGTGGTGTCCCCTGTTGGTCTCTTGAATGTACCTTGGCGAGCAAGCACATGCAGGCTGTTACCTTTGTCTCCACTGACAGAGCGTGACTCTGTCGTGAGGGTGCCTGCATCACATCACTGCACAGCTCACAGAACCACCTCAGTATTGCCCTGTTCAGGTGGTACCAGCCCACAATCTCGATATCTGGTAGAACTCAAAGCTGGTGCGGGACCGGACTGCCTGTTGGGGATCACCACCGATGGGCCCTTCCACGGCCACGCCCCTGCAGCATGCCTTCTCACCCCTCATTACAGCTTCCATGTGGAAGCTGGCACTGTCCATGTCCCTGGCTTGTGTTCCCCAGCTGTTGTTGCTCTGTTCCTCCCACTGTCCTGACTGCTACCTCCACTGCACCGGTACACCTACTGGCGTTTGCACTCTGTGGCCCCACACACCTTCCCTTGCCCTATTTTGTCCTCTGCTCTCCCTGGCCTGCCCTCTTTGTCACTCTGGCCTTGTCTCTCTCCCTGCCTCATGTGGCTTCCTGTAGTGTTCTTCGCCTCTTCCTTGCTCCTTTATTTGGCTCATTTCCGCTTATGGCTTAACTTCCGCTTGGTCCACAGTTACGCATTGTGCAAGTCTTTGAATATCGCGATTGCGCACTTTATGCGTGGTTCCACCCTTTGGTTGCGCATGCCTTCATTAGCATTGCGCTGTTGCTCAGCATGTTTTCAGTGGCGCAACTGCCTCCTGCTGAATATCGCAGAATGGCAGATTTTTGACTTGCGCAGGCGCAACCCTATTGCTCATTGCACAACCCTTTGAATATCCCACCCAAATTGTATACTTTTAGTCAGGTCATTGTGTATTATCTGGAGGTTAGACGGTGTGTAATAACCACATTTATAAGGGCAAATGTATCACCATTGTTGATTGCCTAAATGACAATGTCAGGCCATTAACGGCATGCACAATTCCAACAACGTGCCCTCATGAAGAAATCTTGCACTTTTGAAGAACCACACTATTGGCAGTAGTGTGGAACCTGATCATATAACCTCAGGACAACATGATGTCACACAAGAAGTCTTTGTCTGTGGCAACTCCATGATGCCTCTCAGTTTCTATGTTTGGTGCCTTCAGACAGCTCTAGTCTAAGTGTTACTGCTACACAATTAGGCATCATAAATAGGTAGGGAATTTTTGCATCCTTGTTAGTTGAGAGGTGCAAAATCAGGCCTACTGGGCAACAACCACCTGGACTGGAACCCTTCCAGCAACCAGGATGCAGCATCAGTCACATATGCATGCCTGCCACAAACTTAAAAAAATATTTCTGCTGCCATGTTAGTAAAGAAAAACATTAATAACCCTTACCTGTCAAAACTCCAGAAATTACATTTACCACATTTTGATAACTTCACACCTCCTGACTCCCACCTAACAGCCACCATACATGTTAACCTAAAACATTTTAACCCATCCACTATTGTTTTCATTTTGACGGGTGCAGTAGGTGGAGCCTGCAGACGCTCTGCATGTACAAAAGGAGTGAGGTCATGTTTTCTGTCCGTGGAACTGATTCAAAGTGTAAATAGTCTCCTACGCCTTACCCTCCTCCAGGAAATGTTTTCCACCCTCAAATAAATATGCTTTCCTGTTAGTCAATGGTTGCAGGGCACTATTTTCTTTGTTCAATGGGCCGTACAAGAATTGGAACCTGAGTAGTGGGAGGCAGCAATGTTTTTGAGAGGAGTAAGATCCACTCCACCTCCACCAAGAAGTTCCTAAACATCCACAGCCACCTTTTTGGATTCATGTGGTAGGGGCATGAGGTGGATCTATCATGTTAAAATAAGACACACTAGTTTGGGATCTGGACCAAGGAACAGAACAAGTTTGTGGAGTCCCTGCATTTTATTAAGAACTAGGAGAACATAAGTTACTTAATGCCTTCAAATTGACTTAAAACCTTTGGAACAAATGATTATCAGAGCCACCTGGTGCCTCAAAAGGAAAGAGTAATTAAGAAGTGTCTGAAACTACAGCTCCCAGGAAAACAACAGACACAGCATTCTGGTTGAAAGAGCCACTGGTTTTTCTTAAACATTCATATACTAAAACATAAAGTTCAGTTTTTGGGATTAATAATATTTGTTTACCATAGTCAATATAAATATATATATATATAGGTGTGGACAGTATTTGAGAGACTTGGGTGCACTTAAAATAAGGTCTGTATTTTACTCATAATTTATTAAAATACAGAATTTGTGATCTGTATTGTTGCCAATATGGTCAAGAGATACTGTGCATAAAAAAGGTGTATGTATTTTTATTTTATTGTGACAACATTTTAATAATTAAAATAGCCTTAAAAGGGCAGCCATTTAGTGACATGGCTGTGCTACACATCTTAGTGACCAATAGATTTAATGTATTTAAAGCACAATACTGAAGTTTTCTTTTTAGTGGACAGAGTGGATGTGTAACTGTCCCCAGTGATTATTGATTTTATGCAGATGTAATTACATTTACATGACACCACATGCAATTTATTACTTTTGTGCATTACTGTGGTGTCTTATATAGCTGCATCATTTCTTTTGTGTACTTTGCCTTTATGCTTTGAGGTATTTTATCAGTGTCAGTTCACATTGCTTAATATGTTTCCCTGCACAAGTCTGCAATCTTAATTCAGTGGTACATAAAGCCTGCTAGTAGCAGCAGCATCAAAAGCTGTGGCTCTTGTTGTTGTGTCCATGTTACCCCTTGGATGATGATGATGCTGGTATTGGTACAAATAGCTGGGGCCTGAAGGTGACATCAGGCATTCAGTTTTGGTACTCTAGCTGTAAGCAAAACTGTTCTCTTCCACTGCTTTTCCTATTTACCATTCTTAAAAACAGGTAGAATGAAGTGTCGTCCATTTTAAATCTGGTGTGCTGCACAGGAGTTTGGATGGATCTCAGAGGTCTCAGTCACTAGAAAACATGATCTTCAGCATTCTGCTACAAAACAGCAAGTTAAAATTCTAGGAGGCATATTAAATAGTGACTGGCTAAAGTGCAGCAGTTATTCTGTGTCATTTTGGGGACAGAAAAGTAAAGTATTCCCTTAAGACTTAATGGTCCTGTTGTTTGTGAAGGGCCCTTTTCAAAACAGAGGATGATTGTATTAGTGGTCTGTGCCACACAATGAGTATATTTTAAAGTTTTGTTTGGGAAGTATATCAGCAGAACGCTCCTCTGGTTCTAGCAGTGTATAAATGGGTCATATTAAATAGTATAGTTTAAAGTTGTGTATGGGAAGTGTATCAGCAGAACTTTCTTCTGGTGTGGTTAGTGTTTAAATGGGGCATAATAAATAGTATATTTTAAAGTTTTGTTTGGGAGCGTATCAGCAGAACTTTCTTCTGATGCTGGTACTGTTTAAATAGGGCATATTAAATACTATCGGGCTATAGTCGGCAGTTGTGTTCTATCATCTTTGGGGGCAGAAAAGTTAAATTTGTGCATTCTCTCATGGCCCAGCTGTTTGTGAAGGCCCTCTTCAAAATGGGACTGTGCATATATGTGACCAGTCTAATCAAATAGAGTTTATATTTATAGTTTTTGTTACAATCCGTCCAACGGGTGTTCATTGTATAAATAGATTTTTTCAGAATATTGCTAATATTGGTGAACTTTCCCTGCTGATGACTTAAATCATGTTTAAATGGGGAAAAACAACATCTGTGGGGTTTCTACTGGTAAATTCTAAGAATGTGTATTTGTCGAATGAATACTGCACCTGTTCATGTGATGATGGCTCTATTTTAGAAGTGTGTATGTGAATGAATATAAAAGCTGCACTCTTAAATGTTTTAAATAAGAATAAATGCAATTTGTGAGAGATGCTTGTAATTTTGAAAAGAAGGGCGATGCTGGTTCCAGTTAAGGTAGGTGTGTGTGTGTGTCTGCGTGTGTCTGTGTGTGTGGTGTTATTTTAAAATGATAATGTTGCCTTTCTTGAGGTAAGATTATAAAGGAGCATCATTGTTTTGGCATACTGAACTAGAGGATTAGGTGTGGCTGGTGGCATAATATATTGGAACTGTTTGGAATAAAAACTACAGCAATAGGGCCTACCTCAAAAATGCTTCTTATGGTATTGGTCAGTTCATTTGCGGTTATGGGGGTTACCACATTAGGAATTAGACTGCTTCTAAACTAGACATCAAATGGTGGCATAATATGTTGAAACTGTTTAAAAATAAAAGAATACAGCACTTGGGCCTACCTCAAAATGGCTGCTTATGGCACAGGGGGTACCATGTGCAATAACTGGTCATTACCTGGGTGTATTAGTGCCTGTGGGGCAACATCATTGCTTTGGATTCATCTGGCAAAAACATTTTCTGATTTATTTATAATAAGACTGTTTCTAAATTAGATGTCAAGTGATGGCACAATATTTTTGAACTGTTTAAAAAAAAAAATACAGCACTTGGGCTAACCTCAGAAAGGTTGCTCATGGCATTGCTTAGTACATTCAGGGGTATGGGAGGGATACCGGTGTAGTACTGTAATCTGGTCATTGCCTGTGTGTACTAGTGCCTGCTGGGAAATATCAGTGGTTTGGATTCATCTGGCAAAAACATTTAGTAGATTTATTTATAATGAGACTGCCTATAAATTAAATGTCAAGTGTTGGCATAAAATCTTGGAACTATTTGAAAATAAAAAAGATATCACCTGGGCCTGACTCAAGCAGTTTTGATGTGGCATTCTATGTGCAGTACAAGTGCCCTGCAGCAGCAGTGTCCCTGTAATGCACATGGTGGTGAGCACAAGGTAGGCTGTGTGATATTTTGGCATCATTTTCCCCATAATGACTGGCACTGGGTTGCCAGGGGATGCCATGCAGTGCCTGCATCTACAGTTATCAACACCAAACAGATTTCCTGGGGCTTTCTGGTTGGTAACTGTGGTTGGGCCTGCCTTCAGTTTGACTCTGTGGAGGTACAGTGATGTCAAAATTACCCCTGATGTGGCTCAGGTCCCATGTAACATCCAGCTGTATCTTGCCTTGCCTTTGCTTGTTCATGGGGAACATTGGTGTATTGTTTTGACTTATAGATTAGTTTATGTGGCATTCCATGTGCAGAACAAGAACCCCACTGCAGCGCATCCCTGTAATGCATGTGGTGGTGAGCTTAGGGTGGGCCTGTGTGATGTTTGGCATCATTTTCCCTCAAAGGCTGGCAAAGGGTTGCCAGGCAGCATCATGTGACACCCTCATGTATAGTGATCAGTACCAAAAGCTCTCCTGGGTACTTTCTGGTTGTTAACTGGAGGTTAGAACTCTCCTCAGTCTGCCTCTGGAGCTACGGTGATGTCAAATGGTGGCCCCTGATGTGGCATGGTACTTATCAATTTGTATTGGCTATTTGGCTGATAATAAGCCATTAATAATAGTTTTACCATGTATTCCATATGTTGCATTGATACTGTGGTGTCCGTTACCCACAGTAGTTTTATGCAACAAAGATGGTCACATAATAAATCAAGTACAACCACGTGATTTGTTCATGTTTATCTTTCTGCTTAATGTTCAGCTTAAGTGTGAAAGGCATGTAGACTGGACATAAACAGTATAAGCATGAAGTAATGAAACTTTGGTAACCTTCTGTTTGTATTTTAGTGCTGTCTACATTGGAGGACAGATAGCAACACGTAGGTATGGAAGAACATTAAATCATTAGATGTTGCAAATGAATACACTTAAATAGAAGACAGAGACACTGCATTTGAAAATTTTATTTATTACTAGAAACTGGAAATAATGCATAATGGACACCAAGTTACCCACAAAAGTAGTTTACATGTCATAAATAACTGTGCCATTTTTCCAAACTTATAAATACAGAATTATCATTATATTTTGTATTATGCAGCTATTACATATACGCATTAAAATTAAGGTAGAGTCATGCCTAATTATAAAACTTTTTTGAGTGTATGAATGTCACACTGTGTCTCTGAATACTGTCACACAGCTATACATATATATATATATATATATATATATATATATATATCTAGTCATTTTTGTAGTTTTAAAACTTTAAAGCATTGGTGTTAGTAATGCATTTAGAATACATTTTTAATTGTCTTTACAGTTAATCATGCAGTTTCATGTGAGGACACATTTTTGGGGAGGGGTTCAAATTATTTTAATCATGGGCACAGTACTTGGTAAACACATTCTTTGATGAAGTGTATTTTTCTTTTAAGTTTGAGAAGTGGAGTTGCCCTGAACATGTTAAAATATCAGCTGCAATTAACAACTACTTATAGAAACAAAAGGCTAGTGTTTTGTTCCCCTACTTTCATTTCACTGACATAAACTGAGCCAGGAAAAAGTAAGACTGGAACAACTATCAGAGCTGCCATCCCCGTGGACATGCCATTTATCACTCATTTAAAATAACACAAGTTTAGTTTCACATTTTTACTATGAGGGAAGCAAGAAGATGAACCAGCATGGTTAACAAATACATTCATTGACACCTGTGAATGAGTGGGAGGGTAGTTTTTCTAACATTCCTGGTGGATTTATACTCCCTGGAACCTGCTATTAGGTTTTTATTGCATCTTGTCCCAGTCTATTTTCCCAGAGTGCAGTTTGCTCTATTGTTTAATATATCCAGTGGAGGCCAGTGTCTTGTTACATTGTCTTTCATTTCAAATTAACCACATACATGATGGCAGCCAAAGGAGACACACTTTGAGTCTTAGGGTATGTACAGCATAATTAATAAGTTTTCATATGCATAATCTTTCCATTCATGTTATTGCTAGACATACTGCAGCTAGCTTGGCTTGAGGAACAGTGAACATGGTCAGGACACCTTAGCAATTGAGATGCATATGCAGCAAATAAGTCCAGATGAACTAACTGCCTGTTGAATAAGGAAGGGTTGTAGGAACCCAGGGAATGATTACGGGGGCTGATGGTCATCAAAATGGAAAAGGATTTTGGGGTAATCATATTGGATGACCTAAAGATGGCTAAACAATGTACCAAAGCTGTGAGGAGAGCCAGTGGAATGCTGTGGTGCACAGGGAGAGTATTACCAGCAGAAGGAAGGAGGCGGTGATGTCACTGTGTAGATCACTAGTGAGGCCTCATTTGGAATATGATTTCCAGTTCTGAAAGCCACAGTTCTGTCATGCAACTTTAAATCACAAATGGGTTAAATGTTTCCATTTTAGATTTCTGTACCTTTCCCTGCTTCTCCCACTGGCTAGCCTTATGGAGCATAACCAGAACATATCTTGGCTAGCATGATGAATCATCTACACAAGCTGCTTCTCATTCTACAGCACTGTCTTTTAAAATGCTAACTTCTTGTTGAAAATATGGCATAATTTTTCCATCCATGTTATTGTTAGACATACTGTAGCTAGCTTGGCTTGAGGAAGGGTGAAGATGGTCAGGACCCTTAGCAATTGAGATGCATATGCAGCAAATAGGTCCAGATATGCTAACATACCTATAACTGCTAAGTGTCACGGTTTGCATTTTCTTCTTGAAATGGTTACTTTTGCATTTATGTTTATTTTAAAATATTTAATATTCTGACCATGTTGTTATGTCACAGGCAATAACTGATCTCCAGCCTTAACCCCCCGTGCTCCAACTTGCATAGAAAATAGTGCTTGTAGACAAATCTAATCATTTTGCTGCTGTGTTCTGGCATGTTCGTGTGTGTGTGTGTGTGTTACTGAAGCAAGACATGTACAGCTGTCATTTTCACATCCTGTTCAAAATGTGTTTTGCACCTGTGGTCAGTCACTGTGCAAAATCTCCTTTTAGCTAATGAACTGATAGTGTCACTGTTCATGCTGTGAGGTCACAAAAAGCACATGCTGAAAACTTAAGTGACAATACAAAAACGCCCAGGGCATTAGGGTTTCTGACCATAACACCCTGCACTGAAGGGACTGACAAGCATCAGGGGTGTGACTTGGGACTGTCAACAGTAATGCTCATGCCACTCCACCCCAATCCCCACCCTGCATCCAGTGACAGGTATTGAGGTGTGCCTTTGACTCTTCAGCCCCAAAGTTCACTCCATTCTTTTATACTGTACCCATTTCAACTTATTTCCTTATGGAATGGGGTGAGTGTAAAGTTTGAAAACACCAAGGCACACCTCTACTCTTGTCTGTGTCTGCAGAGTAGGGTGAGGTGAAATGGCATGGCGTTATGGGCAATGACCCAAAGGCACACCCAATGCCTGACCATGTCTGCAGGGTGGGGATGGGGTTGACGTCACTTCAGTACTTCACTGCCATTCCTATTCTGCCTGTCTGTCTGTGCCTCTCTCTCTATCTATATGTCGATGTAATTATCTGTCTTTCTATTAATTGCATGTATCGCTATTTTTACCTATTTCTAAAACAAACCTGCATATCACATTTGCCTGCACTCTAAGCACATACTTATGAAACTGTGCATATTTGTACTCAACTTCTGCATAGACCTCATACTTTCTAATATTCCCATTATCACAAGCATAACTACCTTGCCCTTATCAAAAGCGACCCCTCTGAAAGTTAATATCACATTTTATATAACAGTCCTTCATCATTACACCTGACTTCCAGACATCAACACATTGCTTAAATATAACTTTCATCACCTCATGGACAAAACCCTGTTTCTCTAAAAATGAGAACAAATAATAAAAAAGTGTAAATAATCCCAAGGCTGAACATATAGCCAGCCATTACTTTTCATGTACTGCCACATTCTGTACCATCATGAGGATTTGCATCGTTTCCCTTCATGCTTTGCATTATTGGGATATGTGCAATTATGTTTTCTTTAAAATTTGGCTGTCTGGCTAATATCATCCGGGATAACACATACATCAGCTGTATTTGCTCTGGGGTTCTTCTGTAAGCTTCCTATTCCTTCCATTAAAATGCAGTCCTCCATATATTTTCCTAATAATGTGTATGCCTTCCTTAGAACAGAAACTAAAACAAATCTTACTACTTACAAATCATTGTGTTGTTTCTTAGTACCTCTTTAACGATTCCACACAACTTCACTAACTTCATTATGCAGCCGTGGCGGATCTGACCAGATTTTGTTTACTCTTGACTTTGCTTCTAAGGCCTGTAAGCCTCAGTCACAATGTATGCCTTTCCCCATCCAAGCCTCTCTCACTTTGTACCTGCGGTACAACTGCCACCCACCAGCTCAACCCCACAGTCACCACATCAAATGCTATTTATGTATTCAGTCCTTCTGCTACTATTACATCAGCCTTCTACCCATTCCTTCACCACCAGCATCATAACAAGGACCCCAGAGATTGACAAATAATAAGTTTATACTTTGCTCCTCTGAGAGGAGCCAACAGGTAAAACATTTTTTTTTTAAATCACTCCTCTCATGAGAGGTATAAACATACACCAGAGTGAAATTTTGATTTCTTTACATCTTCTCAATGCACCTTCACTACAATCTCTTACTAATGCATATTACTGTTAGCAACATAGATTGAGTGAGCCAGCAAGCCAGTCACAGGTCCTATGGACAGGTGGGTGGGAAGAACAAACATCCAACACAGTGACTAAGACTGGCATGGCAGCACCAAGACCTTTGACCTTCTCAATCAAGTACATTTGCAGCCATAGATATGGACAGATATTTCCAGATATTTTAAGATATTTCTAAAGATGGTCTCTCTCTGGTGGTTAACAGTGGTACTACAGGAGGCAGGAATTTCTACAGACATCACAGAATTTTCAGAAAATATCTGCCCATGTCTTTGGCTGCAACAGTAACTGAAGAAAAATAAACAGACATCACTAGAACAATTAAAAACTCCTTAATTTTATATCCCCAACATGGCCACCCTGGCACATTCTGATGGAGACAGTCATACACAGTTTGTATTCTTTATTTTCTAATGAATAATCTTTTCAATTACTTTTTATTACTTTGTAATAAAAATTACTTGTGGGAACCATTTTATAAGCACAATAAACTGCAGCTCATTCATTCATTAGCATAGAAAATATACCTCACACCTGTGGAAGGCCTTCTGTACAAATGCATCCAGCCTCACTATGCACCTGGTTGGGGTTCATCCATGACAACCACCCACCCCATCATGTCTTATTGCTTACAAAATAACAATTCACCCTTCCTAATACACTCATTAACAGTGTGATCAAATACTGTATTAACCAGTATGACATCATAACCAGTTATTCTGGCATTTGGAGCACTCATGCTTCACTCTCCCTTTTTACAGTTCAGCAACAGGAAGGAATCTGACTCACATGAATCTTATTGGTTACATAGAAACATAGAAACATAGAAGTGATGGCCAGATAAGGACCACAAGGCCCATCCAGTCTGTCCATTTCTTTTTCTCGTTATAAATGTGCCATCGCCTTGCTCTGTCAGTGGCTATCTATTCATACTCATCTGTATTGCTCCCTTATGCCTATCCCATGCCTGTTTGAAGCCCTGCACTGTATTCAAAGCCACCACTTCCTGAGGTAGGCGCTCCATGCATCCACCACCCTTCCTATGAAAAAGAATTTCCTCACATTCCTCCTTAATCGGCTTCCTCTAATCTCATGCTGTGTCCTCTTGTCCTGCTATTTTTCTTATATTTAAACATGTTAGACTCTTTCACCTTGTTAATGCCCTTAAGGTGTTTGAATGTCTCGATCATATCACCTCTCTCCCTCCTTTGCTCAAGGGTATACATATTGAGCTCCATTAATCTGTCCTCATATGTCTTCTGATGCAGGCCCTGCACCATTTTGGTTGCCCTTCTCTGGACTGCCTCAATTTGGTTAATGTCCTTGTGAAGGTGTGACCTCCAGTACTGCACGTAGTACTCCAGATGGGGCCTAACCAGTGTCTTGTAAAGAGGGTTATTACCTCCCTCGTATGACTTGTGATACTCCTACTAACACACCTAACATCCCCTAGCCTTACCTACTGCTTTAGAGGTCTGCTTGGATGATTTCAGGTCATCGGTGATGATGATGCCCAAGTCTCTTTCTTCATTTGTGACTGCCAGCAACTCCTCCCAGCCTATAAGTGGCTTCAGGATTTCTCTTCCTTATGTGCATGATCTTGCACTTCTTTGCATTAAATCCCAGTTGCCACTCTTCTGACCATTTGCTAGTTTATCCTGATCCTTCTCATTCTGCCCACCCCATCTGGATCATCTACTCTGTTGCAGATCTTGGTGTCATCTGCAAACAGAAAAGCTTTACCCTCTAGTCCATCTGCAATGTCACTAATGAAGATATTGAAGAGGACTGGCCCCAGGACTGATCCCCGAGGTACCCATTTCTGACTTGCATCTCTTCTGACTGTATACCATTTACCACCACTCTGTTTTCTGCCCGTCAACCAGTTTGCCACCCAGTTGACCAACTTCTGACCCACCCAGAGCCTACCCAGCTTATTTATCAATCTTCTGTGTGGAACAGTGTTGAAAGCTTTGCTGAAGTCAAGGTAGGTGACATCAACTGCCCCCTTGGTCCACCACTCTGGTTACCCAGTCAAAGAAATCTATGAGATTAGTTTGACAGGACCTTCCTTTGTAAATGCATGCTGTCTTGGATCCTGTGCCACTGTGGATTCCAGGTGTTACGCTATCCTTTCCTTAAGGGTGCCTCCATAATCTTGCCCACTACTGAGGTAAGACTGACAGGTCTGTAGTTCCCTGCCTCCTCCTGCTACCACTCTTGTGGAGTGGGATCACATGAGCCCTTCTCCAGTCTTCTGGGACCTCTCCTGTACTCAGAGACTCACTAAACAGTTCTGCTAATGGCTCTGCTAGTTCCACCTTAGCTCCTTAAGTACCCTGGGATGTATGCCATCAGGTCCCATTGCCTTGTCCACCCTGAGCTTAGTAAGCTCTTGTAGGACCCTTTTCTTTTGTGAAGGAAGTAGTGCTCACCTCCCTCCCCTGTGTCCATGATGCTGAGCTGTGGGCCCTGCCCTCACCTTCTCTTCAGTAAATACTGAGCAAAGTATTCATTTAGGATAGATGCTTACAGGGTCCTCCTCCTCACATGCCCCCTTTCTCTTTTGAGCTTAGCAATACCTCTCTGGAATTTCTTCTTTCACTAATGTATCTATAGAAAGTCTTGTCACCTTCTTTTACTGTTCGTGCTAGTGTTTCCTCATTTTGGGACTTTGCCTGCCTTACTGCCTTCCCTGCTTCCCTTAGGGCAGTTTGGTATGCCTCCCTATTTTCATCCCGCTCTGTTCCTTATATTTCCTGAAAGGCCAGCCTTTGGCTCTGACCTTTTCTGCTACTGTATTTGAGAACCAAAGTGGTTTCCTTCTTCTTTTGCACTTCCTTTTCTGTCTAACACAATGGGATGTTGCTTCAAGTATTGCATCCTTAATGCTTGCCCACTTTGTCTGTACTCCTCACCTGTGTTTCTTTTTGCCAGGGCTAGCTTAACTCTGTTGGCCATCTTATCAAAGTCAGCTCCTCTGAAGTCCCATATTTTTGCCTTTGGAAAGGGATGATTTAGATGTAGTGGCCAAACTGAACCATACCACGTGATGGTCACTGCCCCCAGGTGACCTTCTACATGGAGATCTGTGATCCCTTCCCTGTTAGTCAGTACTAGATCTAGGATAGCCCTGTCTCTTGTGGGTTGTTGTACCAGTTGTTTGAGCCTCCGCAGGAATCTACCATGTGTCTAGTTCTGGCAGATGTTCCTGCTGGTATTGAACAATCTGTATCCAGCATGTTGAAGTCTCCCATTATCAGAACCTCCTTTTAGCTGTCATGTTTGTATATCTTCTAACAGTAATGTGTCTATGTCCTGCCCCTGGTCTGGGGGCCTGTAGACACCCCAGTTCTTATAGCTGTCCCATTTCCTGTTTCCCAGGTGACCCACAGTTCTTCTGGCTCCTTATGTGTATTCTGAATTTCTGTAGCTTTGATATTTCATCGACATACAGGGCCACTCCCCCTTTTGCACCTCGTCTCTTCTGAACAGTACATAGCCAGGTACTGAAGTCTCCCAAGTGTGGTTACTGGTAAATCATGTCTCATTAATTGCTACTATGTCCAGTTTAGCCTCTGACATTATTGATAGTGGGTCTGGGTTCTTATTTCCCAGGCTCTCAGATGTTGTGTACATGATTTTCCATTGGCCAGATTTTGGTGTGTTAGTTGTTGGGTGAGGTTTGGCATTTCCCCTGTCGTCATATGGGGAGACAGAACTTTTCTTACCTGGTGATGCAAATGAACTGCAAACAAGCTGAATCCCTGTTTGACCACTAGCTGAGGGGAAGGGTGTTCTTCCCATTTGACTTATGGGGTGCTGCACCCTCTCCCCATTACTAGTTTAAATATTCTGCAAAGACATCAAACTTCTGCCCCAATGCACTGACTCCCTCCTTAGTCATATGCAATCCATCAAATGTAAGAACTTTGCTCCCAGAACTGTTGCCAGTTCCCTACAAATCTGTGTCCTTTTCCTGGCACCAGCCCTCATGCCACATGTTTAGCTCCCTATCTCCCCTTCTTTGATCTTCCATCCATCTGCTCCCCACTCCCAGACTGGCAGGATCTCAGAGAAGGAGATGCTGGATGAAATGGATGACAGTTTGTCACCCAGCCTGGTCAGGTGTTCCTTGGTCTCCACAACTGACCGACTGGCGAATCATTAGCCCCTATGTCGCTAGGTTGTCTTTTTTTTTTATGTAGCTGCACCATTATTATAAAATAAAACATAAGCTGCAGTGTGCTTATGATGATTTTTCACACACCCTCAGTGTGTGATGTCCACCTAAACCTCTTGAGCTTCCTTTCAAAATTTATGGAACATCACACACCAAGGGTGTGTATAACAACTTCATAACACAAAGTTGCCATGCATTATTCTGTACACTGGTTATATGTCCATGGATATGCTTGCCTCTGGTATATTGTGATGTGTGAGACTGCATGTCAGTTGTCACATGCACCAGAGAAGAGACAATATATATGACACACCACACCTTGAGTGTATTATCGGGTTTGTACATGGAATTTTGTTCTGCACACAAAACATAAAATAAAATACCTTTAAACAATGGTTTAATGGATTTTCATAGTGCTATTGTATATTAAAAATAAGTTCACATACTTTTGTATTCTGATCAGTAGATGGCACTGGTAATTGTAACATGGATGAAATAAAGCACACTAATGCTTATGTAAGGGGTATTACTCCTTTTCCACTCAACATATACTGTGCTGATGAGAACTTGTGATGGTATGCCTGATTAGGATGCTTTTACCAAATGAGCTATGGAAAGCCTTTATGGGAAGAAAGGGACTGAGAAATTATTACTGCAATGGGGGTGCTGTGTAGTACTATGCTTGCCAGTGGAGACCACAGGGTATGTGTGACAAAAGCATAACTTTGAAGAAACAAATTGGATAAGAAACTCAGTTCAGCAAGCTGGAACTTTACTTGCTGTTCTTATTGAGCCAGACACTGAAGGTTCAACTGTATAAACATCTCAGACCAGTAACACTTTAAAATTGCCTTGTACTTATTTTTATACATACTGTATCAGCTATTATTAACTTTTATTAGTTACTATTAAATAACTTTTTATTCCACAAACTACCCCACCTACAACTATCTGAATGACTGTAGGCTTAAATCTCCAAGCCGTCTCTTGCAGCTGAACTGCATTACCATAGCCAGCCCACCTGTAAATTGTAACTGAGTGACTGATGGATTAAACCTCCACAGTCTCTCTTGTAACTCTATGCCAATAAATGGTCCACAGTCAGTTCCCAAGCTTTCGGTCCATTGGTATTGACCAAGGCAATAACCTATCTAAGGCAGCTCACTAACCCCTGCCAAAAAACTCTTGAATTCCTGTGTCCAAACCACAATGCTGTACTTAACACTCCTTGTAATATACCCTCCCGATTCCTGTGTCTAAATTGCAATACCAGTACTGTAGGTCAGTGGAGTGCGGTAATTCAGTAGGGGCAGACTCAATGGACCTTTGTGGAGCAGCAGTCTTCCAGGAGATGTTCTGGAGTATGTGGTGTTGTCCCACCTGCAGGCACCTCTGGGCTGAGGGAGGAGGTTGCTCATCTCCAGGCTGAGTTGGCTAGGATTTGTGGGACCTCCTCCCATCCAGGGAGAAACAGGTCCACTGCCATTGCCACAGAGGTTGCCAAGAAAGAGGAGTGATTGGACCACAGTGGGCTCAGGGAGGGAGGGAGGGGTGGTGTAACAGAGGTGTATCCTCAGTTGTACCTCTCCAAAATTCATATGCCATTCTGGCAAGTATGGTTCCTCTATGGAGGCACCCACAGTGGAGACCAAGGAGGATGCTAGAAAACCTCCACAATGGAGACCCACAGGAGGGTGGCATGGGGCCCCACATGGGAAGGAAACAACTCTTGGTTGGGTACTCCATTATTAGGAAGGCAGAACTAGGGGAGGAAGGGAGGAGGTAAGGTGCTTGCCTGGCACCATGGCTTGAGGGACAGGGAGCAAATCCTCAGGATTGCCAGAGAAGCTGCACAGGAAGGAACTGGATGTCATTGTCCACCTAGGGACAAATGACCTGGCTAAGAAAGGGATCAGAGCATTGCAGGAAGAGTTTGTGGAGTTGGGAGGGGCCTTAGACAAGTAGCATGCACATTAACCTCAGAGGTGCTGCCTGTCTATGGCGTCAGTGAGGCTAGAGTGCTCTACAACATGGAATTCAATCAGTGGTTGAAAACTGGTGCAGAGCTCAGGAATTTGCTTCACTGGGGACTGGGGTCCACTGGAGTGATGCAGGCCTATACTGGCATGATAGTCTGCATCTGTCCAGGAGGGAATCAGGATCCTGGGTGATAGGTTTAAATACTTCATTGGCAAGCATTTAGACTAGACAAGGGAGGCATTGCAAAGGAGCAGGAAATCCTAGACCCCCACAAAAAAGTTAGGGTAGTAAGTGAGGTAAACACCAAGATAGAGATGTCGATAGGGAGAAGGAAGGGTAAATGGAGAAAGTGACAAAGGCAATAAAGACAGAGATGTGGCAAAGAGGGTATGGCCATCAGGAAATGGAGGGTAATGAGTACCAATGCCCATAGTCTGGGCAACAAACTCTCTGAACTGGTGGCCTTGATGGAAGAGGGATGCCTGGATATTGTAGCAGTCACAGGAAAATGGTACACAGTGAACCATGACTGGGATGTTAACATACCAGGGTACACAACCTACAAGGAGAGACAGGCAGGGAGAAAAGGGGAGAAGTAGCTCTTTATGTAAGGGAGGGATAAAACAACTGAACAAAAGAGTAAACAGGAAGGAGTCGAGGCACTGTGGATCACCTTAGAAACTGGAAATGGCACCACAATCTGCACAGGGTTGTATACAGACCCCGTCTCAGGGGAAGAAATGGACAAGGATATGATAGAAGGCATTCTTATGATGGCAGAGAAAGTGGAGATACTGTTGATGGGAGACCTGAATATGCCAGATGTTAACTGGAGCACATTTGGTGCAGCCACATCCAAGAGCAGGGCCATTCTCGATGCCCTAGAGGTGGCATACCTCAGACAGCTAGTTTTGGAACCCTCCATGAGGAGCAATCTTAGACCTCATACTCTCAAATGGGGACAGTGAGAAGATCCAAATCTAGAAGTGGGTAGCCATCTGGAAACAATTGACCACCAAATACTGCGTTCACAATAAACCCAGCTACAGAGTCGAGCCACAAAAGTTAGGATACTGGACATCAGAAGTGCTGACTTTGGCAAGATGGAAAAGTGCCTTAGAAAGCACTAGCAAACGGGCCAGAAGGAAGGGTGGAGCAACAATGGAGAAACATCAAAACTGCCATCACAGAGGCAACAAGCCTTGTGTGAAGCAAATAAACAAATCAAAATGAAAGAAAAGCCACTATGGTTCTCAAAAGTGGTGGTGGGGAAGGTCAGGGAGAAAAGATAACATTCAGGAAGTATAAGGAGACACAGAAGGAGCAGGACAGACAGCTGTACCAGTTAAGGCAGAAGGAAGCAGAGAGGGAAGTCAGAATAGCAAAGGCCCAAACTGAGGAAAAGATAGCCAACTCAGTTAAGAAGGGGATAAAACCTTTTGTAGGTACATCAGGAGGAGAAAGACAAAGGAGGGATAGTGAGGCTGAATAGAATGAATGGTGGGTGAGCAGAGAGGGACAGTGAAAAAGCAGGGATACTGAATGAATATTTCTGCTCAGTATTCACAAAGAGGAGGAGGTGGAGGTGCCTAATCCAATTAACAGAAGCACTCTGGATAGGGGGTCGATCCCAGTCCTTTCGCAGAAGAAAGGTTTCTGAAAGAATTCCTAAATCTGAAGGTGGACAAAGCAATGGGGCCTGATGGAATTCACCCCAGAATTCAAAAATAATTAAGGGAGAACTAGTGAAACCACTGACTACCCTTTAACAAATCATAGGAGAATGGTGTGGTACCTGAGGACTGGAGGAAAGCGGATGTGATTCCCTTCACAAAAGTGGGACCAAGACAGATGCAAAACTATAGACCTGTCAGTTTGACCTCTGTTGTATGGAAAGTGATGGAATCACTTCTGAAGGAAAGAATTGTTGAGTACCTAGAGGTCAGTGGAGCACATGACCCAAGGCAGAATGGGTTTAAAGCAGGAAGGTCATGTCAGATGAATCTAATTGATTTCATTGACTGGGTGACCAAAGTAGTAGACCAGGGAGGAGCTGTGGACATGGCCTACCTAGACTTTAGCAAGGCATTTGACACAGTCTCACACAAAAGATTAATAGTCAAATTAACCAGCCTGGGAGTGGGTCCCAGAGTGGTAGCCTGGGTAAAACATTGGCTGGACAACAGGACACAGAAGGTCATTGTAAATGGAGTCCACTCTAAAGAAAGAGGGGTTACTTGTTGGGTACCGCGAGGGTTCAGTACTGGTCTAGTCCTGTTTAATGTCTTTATAAGTGACATTGCAGAGGACTGGAAGGAAAAGTATGTCTCTTTGCAGATGACACAAAGATCTGCAACAGGGTTGATACACAAGGAGGTGTGGAAAGGATGAGAAGGACTTGGCAAAGTTGGAGGAATTGTCAGAAGTATGGCGTTGGATTCAATGCAAAGAAGTGCAAAATAATGCACCTGGAAAACAAAACCCAGGGGAAGATTACACAAGATGGGGAGAGGTAGTAACAACAGCAAAAATGGAATGGGATCTGGGGTAATCATATTAGATGACTTTAAGGTTATCAAGCAATGTGGAGAAGGCAGTAGGAGGCTGGGGGATACTGGGATTTATAGGAGAGGCATCACCAGCAGAAAACAGGAAGTTGTTATCCCTCTGTACAGACAGTCGGTGAGACCCCATCTGAGTACTGTGTTCAGTTCTAGAGACCCCATCTCTGCATGGTCATCGACAGGATAGAGGCAGTCCAGAGGAGGGCAACTAAAATGTTGCAGGGTCTGCAAGAGAAGCCACGAGGAGAGACTAAAGGAGCTTAATATGTATATCCTTGAGGAAAGGAGGGAGAGGGGGACATGATAGAAACTTTTAGGACCTCAGTGGAATCAACAAAGCCCAAGAGGGTAGCATCTTTCATAAAAGAGATGTGCAAGAACAAGGGACACAATCTGAAGACTGAGGGAGGCAATGTGAGGAAGTATTTTTCACAGAGAGGGTGGTGGACACATGGAACAGCCTTCCAGAAGAGGTTGTGGTGTCTAAAACTGTTGGAGAATTCAAGAATGCATGGGGCAGACACAAGGCAATTTTGTGGGGAGTAGGAAGAAATAGGTTGTTGGTTAACTAGGATCTGCAGCTTATCCTGTAGGTAGGGAAATGGGCAGACTAGGTGGGCCAAGCAGTCCTTATCTGCCGTCAAAGTCTATGTTTCTATGCTTCTATGTTTCTGCTGTCAAATTATATGCTTCTATATTTATTTGTTTATATCTATCCATTCAGAAAATTCACATTACCTGTTAAAGGCTGAAACAGTATCTTTAGAACTTGAGCGACTCCTGCTCCCCGAGACAATTGAGCTCGAGTCCCTTTGCAATAGTCTTTTTAAATAATGTTCCTTTAAATAAGTGTTACCTAGTCAAATGCTCATTCTTTATGATGATCAATAAAATCACAATCCTTTTCTGATGCTGATGATGCTGAACCTGGAGATTTATTATTTATTTAGTTGGTTATTTAATTATTAAAAATAATAAGTGTAATTTAATATTCATAAGCATCCAGGAACCTGATTTGCTGCTGGATTGGTCCTTAACATCTTAGAAAGGATTAACTCTGCTGACAATTGAGGCTGTGAGGCACGCTGTGTTATAAACGTAAGCCATATTAATGCCATGCAGCTCGCACCACTCCAATTAAAACAGAAAAGAACAGCATGCAAAATATCTATAAAATTGAAAGTTGTCATTGTGATTAGACTTAAAATCATAATAATAACCTTGAAGCTGGTCACTTTCATGGATTAATAACCAGCTTAATGGAGGTGTTCCTGGCTGTGCCTTGGGACACCCATCCCTGTAACCAGTCAGTTATTCCTTGGACATGACTAGCTTCTCAGTTGTTATTGCTAACTGGTAACTAGGAAAGGCACAGTGACCCAAGACGATTTCGAGGTATGACCTGAGTGTAGAGGGAACAGGGAGACAAATACATACAACTGTGAAGTGCAATCGATGTTAAGCAAAACAATATACAGGAACGTATGAGCTATGAAGGCAAAATAAACAGTAGGATGACTCAGACAATACTGCAAAAATAAAATAAAATAAAATAAGAACTAGGCAATAATGACAATTCATGGCAATATGTACATTGAGCAATGTCTTGACAATGAATATAGGTAAGTTGTACTGACTGTATAATACAATATAACCTACAGATGCTCGAAAATAGGAGGAAGTAGGAGTACTGGGAAATTACCCAAGCCACAGCAGACTAACGAGCACTAACAGTAAGTTAGAAGATCAAGCACAGGGGCCACAAACAACCAAGGAAAAAGGGAGGTCATAGGACATACTAGACTGGGTCAGGACAAGAACAAGAGGGGTTGAAAGAAGTCTGCACTAATATAATATAGAATGATGGAAGGCAGACAGATGAAGGGAGCAAGAGGTTGCTCCAGATGGTGTGAAGACAGGAGGAGAAAGTGCATAGAAACATACAAACATAGAATCTAACGGCAGATATAGACAGCTAGGCCCACCTAGTCTGCCCATTTCCTTACCTGTTGTATAAATTCCAGATTCTATTTGATCTGTAGCTTACCTTCTCCTTTCTACCACTAGGGTTGCCTTCTGTCTGTCCCAAGCATTCTTGAATTCATCTATTGTTTTTTCCTCACGAGACATCCTCAGGAATCTGTTCCATTATCCACCACCTTTTCTGTGTAAAATACTTCATCACATTGCCGAGTCTTCCCCCAGCCTCATGTTGTGACCCCTTGTTCTTGCACATCTCCTTGCTGCCCTCCTGAACTGTGTTAATCCCTTGAGGTACTTGAAAGTTTCTATCATATCCCCAATCCCCCTTTCCTCTAGTGTATACATATTGAGAGCCATCAGTCTCTCCTTTATGGTTTCTGGTGCAGTCCCTGCACCATTTTCATTGCCCTCCTCTGGACTGCCTCTACCCTATGTCCTTCCAGAGATGCGGTCTCCAGAACTACACACAGTACTTCGATGAGGTCTCACCAACTGTTTGTACAGAGGCATCACAGCCTCCTGTTTTCCACTGGTGATGCCTCTTTCTATGCACCCCAGCATCGCACTGGCTTTTCTCAGTGCCTTCTCACATTCTTTTGGCTACCTTTAAGTCATCTGTTATGACCACCCCAGGTCCCTTTTACAGTTTGGTGTTGGTAGTATCCCCCCAATGTGTATTCTGCCACAGAGTTTCTGTTCCTAAGTGCATGATTTTGCACTTCTTGCATTGAATTGAGCTGCCAGTCTTGACCACTCCTCCAAGTTGCCTAAGTCTCTTCTTATCCCCCGGAGTGTCAAATCAAATCAAATCAAAGTTTATTTATAATGCGCTTTTCAACATATCAAAGCGCAAGTACAAAATAACATCTTACATAGTAAATAAAAACAATAAAAGCAGCAATAAACCTATTCAAATGCTAATTCAAATAGATAACTCTTCAGAGATGCCTTAAATGATTCCGTGGACAGGCACTCTCTAATCTGATGAGGCAGAGAATTCCACACGGTTGGGGCGTAAAGAAAAAGCTCTGGCCCCAGATGGCTGAAGACGAACCCGGGAATCTCTATCAATCTCTCGTCAGTGGAGCGGTGGGTGGAGAGGGCGGTTGGGTCAAAGGAGATCTTGCAAGCAGCCCAGTCCCTGACCGTGTGGGGTCTTATAGGTCAGCAACACAACCTTGAAGGTGTTCTCCACCGCACAGCAGCCAGTGCAGTTGCGCGTAGCACAGGTGTAATATGGCAAGTTCTTGGTAACCCAGTCAACAACCTGGCTGCAGCATTCTGCACCAGCTGCAGGCGATGGAGATCTACCCCCAGCAACCCTAGATATAGAGCATTACAGTAATCAAGATGAGGAAACAAAGGCGGCCAACACACAGAAAGGTCATCATGTGGAACAAGGTGTTTTATCCAGGCGATATTCTCAGATGGTAAAAGAAAGACTTGACAGTGGCAGATACCTGTGTCTTCAGCATCAGCTCACTGTCAAGAATTATGCCCAGATTCTGCAACTGTTCAGAAGGTCTCAACTGGTTGCCCCTAACACAAGGCCAGAGGGAAACCCAGGAGTCAACTTCTCTGCACGATGACCCGGTCCACAACCAACACCTCAGTCTTATCCGGATTCAGCTTCAACCAGTTAGCACTCATCCAGTCCTGAATCTCAGTGAGCCAGTTATTAAAGACCGATAATGCGTCATTCTGTTCAAGTACAAAGGACATATAGAGCTGAGTATCATCTGTATAGTAGTGAAAACTCAGCCCATAACACCTTATAATGTCTCCCAATGGCAGCATATATACCGTGAACAACATGGGAAAAGCACAGAACCCTGAGGCACCCCACAGGACAGAGCAAAGGGAGCAGAGGAAAAATTCCTGAAACTACCCTCTGACTTCTACCTGTGAGGAAAGAGGAACCTTCTGAGGACTGTCCCTGACAGTCCGCAGAACAGCCACAGGTGATCTAGCAACATCCCATGGTCCACGGTGTCAAATGCTGCAGAGAGAACAAGGAGGACCAAGATCATGGCTGCCTCCGATCTCTCGCCATTAGGAGATTTTTGGCACCAACCAATGCCGCTTGGTACTATGCCTCTTCCTGAAACTGGACTGAGAGGATCATAGACCTCATGGGTGGTAAGAAAATCATTGAGCTGCAACGTGACTTCTTTTCAATAACCTTGCCCAAAAGGGCAGGTTAGAGATCAGTCTGTAGTTAGAGAGACAGTCTGGGTCAACCCTATTGCAGATCTTAGTGTCAAAAGGCATACCTTTTCTTACAGTTCTCTGCAATGTCACTTATAAAGACATTAAAGAGGACTGGCCCCAGCACTGACCCCTGTGGCACCCTGCTGGTCACCCCCTCTCCTCCGATTGAACTCCATTTGCCACCACCCTCTGTATCCTATTGCTATGCCAATTTCTGATCCAGTTTACCACCATGTGACTCACTCCCAGATTGTCCAACATTTTACTAACCTCTTGTGTGGGACTTTGTCAAATATCTAACTAAAGTCTAGGTAGGCCACATCCACTGCCCCTCCCTGATCTACTACCCTTGTCACCCAGTCAAAGAAATCTATCAGATTTGTTTGATAGGACCTACTGCTGTGAATGCATTTTGCCTTGGGTCTTGTGCCCTGCTGACCACTAGACATTCTACAATCCTCTCCTTCAACATCAATTCCATCATCTTCCCTACCACTAAGGTGAAACTGACTGGTCTATAGTTTCCCACTTCTACCTTGCTCCCACTTTGTGAGGGGTATCACGTTTGCCCTCCTCCAGTTCATTGGCACCACCTTCTCCAGTGATTTGTTGAATAAGGTTGTAAGCGGTGTCACCAGCACCTGTCCTAATTCCTTTAGTATTCTGGAATATATCTCATCTGGCCCCATTGCCTTGTCCACCTTCAGTTTCAAGAGTTATTTTAATACTCTCTCTTCTGTGGATGGACTGGTGTCAACCCTCTTCCTGTGTGTTTTACTGCCTAATTTCAGTCATTTCCTCCTCTTCCTTTGTGAATACGAGCAGAAGTATTCTCAGTTTTTCAGTCATCATCTCACTGACTCTAGCCCCTCCTTTGCTTAGCCTCACTATCCCTTCCTTGGTCTTTTTCTTTCCCTAATGTACCTGAAAATGGTTTTGTCATCTTCCTTTCTCTCTGGGCTGTCCTTTCTTGTGTTTGTGCCTTTGCACTTTGACTGCTTCCCCCTTCTCTCTGCTTTGTCTGATACAATTCCCTGTCTTTCTCCTTCTGTGTTCCTTTGTACTTTTTGAATGCCCATTTTTTTCTCTCCAACTTTCCCTGCCACTTCTTTATAAAACCATAATTTTTTTCGTTCTTTTTGCCTTGTTAACTTGCTTCACACAAAGGTTGTTGCCTCTATTATAGCTCTCTTTAGTTGCTCCATTGCTTCTTTACCCCCCTACCTCTTCCTTTGCCTAGTGCTTTCTTGAGGCATTCTCCCATTTTTGCAAAGTCTGCCCTTCTGAAGTCTGGGACCTTTGTTTTTGTGTAGCCTGCCTCTTCTACTATTTTACCTTGAACCATATTGTATGGTGATTGCTGGACCCTAGATGGCTGCCCATTGATACATCTGTTATTCTGTCTCCATTTGTGAACACTAGGTCCAATACTGCTCTCATGGGTGGGTTCCACCACTAGCTGTCTGAGGCCTACCCCATGCAAGGCATCCAGGATATCTCCGCTCCTAGTTGTGGCTGCCCCATAGGTGTTCCAGTTGACATTTGTCATATTTAGGTCCCCTACCAAAACACTTCCCTTTCTTGCACATTTTAAGGATGTTTTCTACCATCACCCTATCTATTTTCTCCTCTGTGCTGGGGTCTGTACATAATCCCTGTATGGATAGTGGTGCCATTTCCTGTCTCCTGGGTGACCCACAGTGCCTCTCGCCTCCCTGTTTCCCCTTTATCTCAGTTGCTTTGATCCCTCCCATACGTAGATAGTTACCCTCTTTTCTGTTTTCCTCCCTATCCCTCCTGTAGACTGTGTACCCAGGTATGTTAATATCACAGTCATGGCTTCCTGTGTGCCATGTTTCAGTGACTGCCACAAAATCCAGCTCTTCCTCTACCATCAAGGCTACTAGGTCATGGATCTTGCTACCCAGACTAAGGGCATTTGTACACATGGCCTCCATGCTTCGATGGTTTTACCCATATTAGTACCAGATCTGTCCTTCCACCTGTGCATCCCCTGGCTTTTACCCTTGTTTCATTCCCTTGTGCATTCTCATCCTTAGGATCCTTTTTACTGTCAACCTTAGTATATGTGTTGGGGGAGCAGTTTGGTTTTCCTGCTTATTTCTGCCTCCCCTTGGCTAGTTTAAATGCTTGCCAATGAAGCATTTAACCCTTTCACCCAGGATCCTGCCCCCACAGATAGAGACCATCTCTTGTGTAAAAGCCTGCATTTCTCCAGGTGGACACCCAGCCCCAATGAAGCCAAAACCATCTACTCTGCACCAGTTCTTCAGCCAGTCATTGAATCCCATGGTGCGGAGCACCCTGGCCTCTCCCATGCCATAGACAGGTAGCACTTGCAAGAAGGTTACCATGCATGCCACCTGTCTAAGATCCCTCACAACTCAGTGAACTCCTCTGCACTGCACTAACCTCATTCTTAGCTAGGACATTAGTCCCCAGGTGGTTATTTTATTTTATTGAAATGTTTCACTGGGGCACTGAACAACAAGTTGCTCTCACGGTGTGACTGGGGGAGAGGTTACATAGGGTTGTGAAGGATGATCAGTTAAAATAATATGTGAGTAGTACAAACAACACAACATTGTAAGATTGTGCGACAGTTGGATCACAAGGTATTGTACAATAAACAGTAGTGGAACATTGGGTAAATTACAATACATGTAAGTAAGTAAGTAATTTTTATTTGTAAAAGGTACCTTTCTTCAACCAAGGTGCCTGTACATATCATAATTAATAAAACATACACCATAAATACTATTTAAAATACAGCCTTAATTAAACATCCATTATAAATGAAAATTCATTAAAATCACCTTATGCAGACTCAAATAAATAAGTATTGAGTGCAGTTTTAAACTCCTGGATGGTCAGGCAATCCCAAATCCAGCGGGTAGAGAATTCCACGGGGTTGGGGCTATAAAGCTGAAATAACGGGCTCCAGATGTCTTCAAATGAACCCTGGGAATCTCTAGCAATCCCTCGTGGTGGATCGGAGAGGGCAGAGGGGCAGTAGGGATGAAGGAGATCTTGCAAGTAGCTAGGTCCCTGGTCATGTAGGGTTTTATAGGTCAGTAAACTGACCTTGAGGGTGATCCTCCACTGCACTAAAAAGCCAGTGCAGTCCATGGAGCACAGGCATTATATGACTGGTTCTAGCTGTATCAGTCAATAGTCTGGCTGCCACATCTGCACTAGCTGAAGGCAGTCAGTCCCTGGCAGCCCTAGGTATAGGGCATTTCAATAGTCTAGGCAGGAGGTAACAAAGGCATAGACCAGAGCAGAAAGATCTTTGGGAGGAACTAGGTGTTTCACCAGAGCAATATTCCTCAGATGATAAAAAGAGGTTTTGATGACCACCGACACCTGTGATTTAAGGGTCAAACTATCATTAATAATAACACCCAGGTTTCATACCTGGTCTGAGGAGTAGTTAGCATCACACCCCAAGACATAGTCCTGAGGGTGATCCTACCAACATACCCCCTCCCGACTATCAGGGTCCACCACCAGCACCTCAGTTTTGCACAGATTTAACTGTAGCCAGTTTGCACTCATCCAGTCCTGGATCTCAGCAAGACAGTTGTTAAATGTCAAAAGGAACACATCTTGACCAGGTGCAAAGGACATGTATAGCTGAGTATCATCTGCATGGCAGTGAAAACTCAGACCATACTGCCTAATACTGTCTCTAATGGCAGCATGTACACTACAAACAGCATAGGTGACAGAACAGAACCCTCACGGTACCCGTAGGATAGAGGGAGAGAGGCCGAGGAATAAATTTCAGACACTACTGTCTGAGTTCTACCCTGGAGGAAAGATCAAAACCATCTGAGGACTGTACCAGACAGACCACAGATAAACCACAGGCATTCCAATAATGTCCCATGGTCCACAGTGTCAAATGCTGCAGAGAGATCAAGGAGAACTAAGATGGATCGTGTCTTCCAATCTCTCACTATTAGAGATAATTTAGCACCGACAAGGGCCATCTCAGTACTATGTCTCTTCCTAAATCCAGACTGGAGAGAATCATAGACATTGTGGCTGGTCAAATGGTCATTCAGCTGCAATGCAACCACTTTCTCAATAACCATACCCACAAAGGGTAGGTTAGAGACAGGCCTGTAGTTTGCCAAGCAGTCGGGGTCAAGTGAGGGCTTTTAAGAAGAGAATGAACAACAGCCTCCTTCAGGGAATCTGGAAAGATCCCTCTCCAATGACCCCCAGACTATCTCAGCTAGGACTGGGCTGATCACATCAACACAGCCTACCAAGAGGTGTGTAGGGCTTGGGTCCAAACTACAGCTGGTTGGTCGAATGTCTGGATGACCATCACTATGTCACTGATTGCAGGCTGGCTAAAGTCGGACCAGGTAAACTGAGGGCTCGACATCTCCTGCCGACCATCGCAAATTCCAATGGAGTGGGACAGGTGAATCTCAGATCTGATTGTGGTAACCTTATCAGCAAAGAATTGAGCAAACTCATTGCATTGTTCCTGAGATGAGGCTTTCCCAGAGCACAGACAGATTGGATAGCACAATCTGTCCATGGTCCAGAAGAGCTGAGCTGGTCGGTTCTGTGCAGCAGCAATCTCCCTGGACAGGAATGCTGCCTTCTTACGGGTGATTGTTGATTGATAAATCATATAATGGTCCATCAATCTAAGTTTGTCATCATCCAGGCCCAATTTTAGCCAGCTCCTCTCCAGCCTTTGCCCCTCTCCTCAGCTCCTTCAAGGACTCATCAGGCCATGGAGACCTCGAGCAGAGAGTAAGGGGTGAACATGAACAGGTGCTATGGAATCCAGGGCCTCCACCACTGCCTTATTATAGGCAAGTACTAGTACCCGGGATCCATGCATTCACTTGATACAACCGATAGGTCCAGTACCCTCATTAGGCCATCAGGGGTAGCACCCCTAAAGGACGGTACCAGACCATTTCCATAGAGGCAGGCCTATTTGGGGGCCAAGAAACAGAACCCGATGGTGTAATGGTCAGACCATCCAACTGGTTCCACCACCAAATTAGATATCTCCATCCCCAGGAGGAACACCAAGTCCAGTGAATGCCCTTAATATGGGTTGAGGAGGTAATAACCTGTAAGGCCCAGTGAATTCATTAACTGGAGGAAATTTGACCAAATTGTGAGTTCATCATCGACCCAAGCATTGAAATCCCCAGGATCAGCCATCTGGGAAGTTCAAAGCCAGGTCAACAGTGAATTCTGCAATTTTCCTGCAGGAAAGCTTTCCCATCACCGGGTGGATGGTAGATGAAGAATCCTCACCCTACACCCTCACCCAGGATGCATTCAAAGGAGTTGGTGGCTCCACTGGAACTTCCACCAGGCTCAGTTCTGATCTAAAACAGATAGCTACCCCCACCTCTATGATCCTTCATCGGGCGGTGTATCACTGAGAACCTCGCTGGAACTGCTGATGCCAAAACTGGGCCAGCATTTTCATCCAGCCAGGTCTCGGTGATGCAAGTCAGGTCAGATGATTCAACAAGATCCGCTATTACAGCAGTCTTGTTCTTAATGGACATGGCATTGCATAACACCACCCAAGTAGGATGAGTGATCAAGGAAGACTGAGAAACTTGCCTGCAAACAGCAGAGCCCTTGGGTATGGAAATCAGGCAGGGAGGACCCTTTCCTGAATCCAACTCACCCCAGGGCATCTCCTTGTCCCCACCACCCCATTCTCCCACTCCGTTCCATTCCCCAACCAGTCCCAGACCCCACCCCTCCTCCTCCCTCACTATCCCCAGAGCTCTACAACACCTATATACCTCTGGGGTCAGTGAGGCACAGACAAAGGGCAGAGGTTCCTGAGTCTTGAGGGGAATATTGCCTGACCACCCCTGCACCTTTCCAATTCACCAAACAATCTAAAATGACAACACACTACCCTCCCACCGAACCAAAATAAGCTATAACTTAGCCACTAAATTAAAAACAATACTGACCACAAAAGAAGCCCCATATAGAATCCACTCTAAGAGAGTTCAAGTCCTGGAAAATTAAGTAACAATTAACTGAAAAAAATTACACTAAATGAAATAAAATAAATCTACAAAATAAAATATAAAATAATCTCTACTTAATAAAATATATATATATATTTGAATGAACAATAATAAGTACAGTTACACTTTCAACCCTTGTACTCTCACTACCCTGGGGTCAGTGCTAAACCAGGCACTCACACTGCCTAGATGATGTAATAAAAATGAGTATTTAAAATTCCCAGGCACTCACACTACCTGGAGAATAATGAAAATAATTAGGGCACTCTCACTGCCCAAAAACAGAAAAATAAATCCAAACCAAAAATATAGTTCCACCACAAAGTCCAGGAAATGTTCTCTCCAAAAGGGTATCTTAAATCCAATTCTTCTAAAAACGTCCAATCCCAGATTCAAACAAAGTCAAAATCCAAATCTTCTAGCTGTTGAAATGTGTTATAGAAGTCATTTCATAAAGGTACTAGGATAGCAGTCGATTCACTTGTTCCAATTTCAGGTCAGACACTAAACTCCATTTAACAATTTTCCATCATAAAAGGGAATTTCTGGCAAAGTAAAGAGTGCAAACTTGCAGATAAATAAAGGAATCACCTCCTCCCCACTACACCACCCCAGGCTAACCTACTTCTCCACCACCCATGACCTGCAACTACAGATGCCCTTAGGGTTAAACAGTACAGTACACCCCTAGGGCAACTTAGAGAGCCCCAAATCCTCCTCTGGCTCCCCAAAGGCCAAATGAGGCAGCTCCTGCTCGGTCCCAGGTAGCACAATGGGATAATAACTTAAGGTGTAGGAGAGAGGACTCCCCACCCAGCACCACTCAATGACCTTCGCCACCCTGAGATCCAGAAAGGCAGTGACTCTAAAGCCCACAACAAAGTTATCTTGAAGCAAATTGTAATAAGTTAGAGGCACTCACAAACACCTCCAGTCAGCATTTTCTAAACACAATGTTTCCTGGGATTATTCTTCAATTTAGTTCTTCTAGGAGAATCTAGTTCACTGAATCCAGGCTCCCAAAAGTGTATCTGCCTCTGACCACAACAAGCTATATCTGCCAGCCGAGCATTTCCGCAGTTGCTTCCCCGGTCTTGCCAAAATGCTGGCTCCACCAACTTTATTGAAGACTTCTAAATGTCAATGCAGGTCCCCATGAACTTCCACTGCAATCCACAAAAAAAAATTGGAGAGCAATACCAGCACGTGAGGTCCCCAAAATAATATTGCCGGGTTATTCCGAAATGCATAAACGATAAATCAAATTATTTAAAACAAACACTTAATTAAACTTAAACTTTAAAGCTGTCAAACAAGTCAATGAGTAAACAAGTAAACAAATGACAATAAACGAGCAAATAAACAAACAAAATAATAAATGAAAAAAACACGATACTTGCTAGCTTGTGAGCTTGCTACTGCTGGCCCAGCATGGCCGCCATCTTAGTATCCATCTTAGCATGTCCAAAATCATATAAAGAACATATGAACGCAAAAACCTATAGAACCATTTATAGTGCATGAGTGTACCAGGAGCAGGCTCGAGGCAGTACGCAAGTGCTGTTGGAGTAAAAAGGATGGGGTTAGGTTGTGCAAACTGGTGACCCAGAAGGACTTGTGGAGAAGAGAGAGGAGAGGAAGAACTGAATATGAGGAGAAGGGGTAGCCATTTCCTGATTTCCTCCTTCAGGATGTTGAGAACCCTGCTGGGGAGGGTCATAATAGGAAGACAGAAACTGGGGACAGGTATTAAGGTGGGTTAAAGCAGGAACAGCTGTGAGAAAGGTAATTGTGTAGGGCAGAGGTAAGGGAGTAGTTGGAGGAGGAGGAGTGTCATATTTCAGGGTGGAGGGAATTCCAGATTTTAGGAAACGATGGGCAAAACCAATCTGACTGATGAGGGTGGAGTGGTGAGGGACCATCAAGGTGTGGGTGTCATTTGATCTGAGAGAGTGGCTGGGGAAGGTGGAGTGGACAGAAAGGATGAGAGATAGGAGGGAGCCCCCAAACCAGAATCTGGAGGTAAGTTTGGCACAGTGAGAGATGCGACTGTGAGATAGTGGAAGGAAGGTTAGAGTGATAGAGTTCACAGTGGTGGGAGGCGGGAAGGGGAGTCGATAGCAAAGCAGCTGAAGGAGTTAAAGAGAGTGTACAACTTGGTCAGGAAGATTTGGGAGCAGCACCATAGACTACGCCGCAGTAGTCAAAGATGGGGAGTATCATCTTCTGGACAATTTCGTGCCTCACAGTCAGCGGGATGCAGCTACGATTCCTGTATAGAGCACCAAGCTTGGGGTGCAGTTTCTTCAGGATAGCATCAATAAGCACGGAGAAGTTGAGGTGCTGGTCCAGCCAAACTCCCAGATATTGAAATGAAGAGGCATCCCTAAGATGGTCCCATCAAGGGTGTGGAAGGTGGTAAGGCCAGGAGCCTAGAGAGTCTCTGCCTGGTGCCAAGGTCATTGAGTCTTCTTGGCATTTAGAAAAAGCTGGTGAGAAGCAAACCAGAGCTGAACTTGGTTGAAGTCATGCTGTAAGCTGGTTTGCACAGCAACAGGGTTTTGCGGAACTGTACAAAACAGTATCATCAGCGTATATGTGGATAGAAGAGGATGAGCAGGCTTTGGGAAGATCATTATGGAAACTGGAGAAGAGTAAGGGACCAAGCACTGAGTCCTGAGGACACCAGTGTTGATGGGAGTGGAGGAGATGGAATCAAGGATTCTCACCAACTGGGTCCTGCCAATGAAGTATGATTTAAACCAATTGGTGGCTGATGGAGCAAGGCCAGCTGAGAAGAGTGAATCAAGAAGCAGGGAATGGGAAACAGTGTCAAAAGCTTGGATAATGACATCTAGCTCACCATCCCGTGCTGCTGCCTCAGCGATCCTTAGGATTCACCTCCTATCCCTCCAATCAGTGGTGCCGGTAGGCACTTTATCTCTTCCTTTCCTTAACTCACCCTCAATTCTACCCTCTAATAATTGAGTTTCCACTAGGAGTTGCTTCCTTTCCCTCTGGGGTCCTGTGCCTCCTGGGGTCTCCACTGTGGAGGTTCCCTGCATCCACCTTGTCCAGTACTGTAGGTTCCTCCATGGGAAAATCCCACTCTGCCAGAATGGTGAAGGAGTTGTGGAGTGAAAACACAGGTGGGATGCCTCTGCCCAGCCTCCTTCACTCTCCCTGAGCCCACCATCATCCAACTTCCTCCTTAGTGGCATCCTCTGAGGCAGCAGGAGTGGCCTTGGTGATCCCTGGGTGGGGAGGAGGTCTCCCAAATCCTAGCCAACTCAGACCTGCTTCATCCCTCCTCCAAACACGCACTTGCTTCACAGGTTGTAACGGTCCTGCCCAGCAACAAGATACTGCCAAATGGTCTGCTAAATACAGCAGTTCCCTTTCCTGGCTGCTAAGAATTATAGAACAGTAACCAAAAACAGAACACAAAAAACACCCTAATTCAAAGCTCTTCTGCTTATTTAATTACACAAACCCTGCAAGTTTGAAAGGAAATAAAATAAATCACCTCTGTTGTGTAGTTCTTTTCAGCTCTTCTAAAATAAATCATCTCTGCTGTGTAGTTCTTTACAGCTCTATGTGGCAGAAGGGTTGGTAGAAAGGAGAGGTAAGGAGAGTTAGTGAATAGGGAGTTGTATTTGATATTAGAGAGAATACCAGCAGAAAAGGAGAAGAAGGCATTGCATAGGGTGTCCAGTCAGGCAAGAGAGGAAAAGGGGCAATGCTATAGACTGCATCCATATAGTTAAATGCTGGAAGCACAATCTTGGTAATTGTTTCACACTAGACAGGGTGTAGTAGGCAATCCTTGTTGCAGTAGTGGGCCTAGACTTTATGGTGTAACATTCTGTGCATGGCTTCATATGGGTGGAGAAGTCAAGTCTTTATCTGACTACAAACCAAGGTGCTTGAAGTGGGAATAACTGCAGCACTGGATGTCATCAAAGTAACACTGAAGCAATATTTCCAGGGCTATGACTGAGGCACCTGATGGAACAAGTACTATACAATTGGGAGACATAAGAATATTTGAGCTAATGCAGACAGATGGGGCAAGGTACTCAAACCCGTTCTGACTGAAGGTGGTTAGAGAGGTTGGATCTGAATAGGCTAATGATTCAAGCAGAAAAACTGTGGCTCTGGCTTATTCAGAAGGAGGGATTGACCACCATGTCAAGGGCCTTTGCAGGGTCAATGAAATGGCAGCAGTGATTTTCTTCTGATCCATCCTGCTGAGGATGGAGTCAATAACATGAATGAGAGAGGAAACAATGGAGTGTATTTTATGAAAACCAGATTGGAATAGAGAGAGAAGTTACTGGAGTACAGGAAGTCAGTCATTTAAGAGTAGATAAGCTTCTCTTGCCACTTGCAAGAGTATGGAGGAGGAAGATAGGGTGAAAGATGAATGGGGAGGTGGGATCACCTTCTTATGTGGAAAGGGAGAACCTTGGTAAACCTCTAGGCCTGAGGAACAGAGCTGAGGGAAAGAGAAGTTAAGTAGGTGGGTGAATGGGATAGCAGTATCAGTGGAAAGAGGTAGAATAGTTTGGGTCCAACCAATCTGTGATATGACATTTGGAGAGGTTAAGAGAGGAATGAGCAGGCAGAGTCTCAGGTGAGAGATTCAGAAAAGCCAAATTGAGGTCAGGTGAAGACTAAGATGAGGGGTAGGACATGGGGACTGAAGAGGGGAGGAGCTGAAGATTGAAAAGAACGAGGGATGGCACAGGTTGTAAAAAATTGTTAAAATGAGAAGCAACCTAGGAGGGGGCAAAGATATGGTATGCATTCTCGATCAGGACAGGAGGAGGACTGAAAGTGAGGATCAAAGAGGGAGTGTACTACCTTCCAGAATTTGGTAGGGGACTTAAGGTTTTTGCAGGTTAGAGGAAAATAGTCTGCTATGGCTGCTGTGGTGGCCTTTTACAGGAACATGTAAGTCTACTGTAGTTATGGAGGTCTGATGGGGAGTGTGACAGTTTGAAACTATACCAGGCAGCATACCACATCCTGCGAAGATCATTGTGGCAGAGAAATCAAGGAGGAGGAAGTCAAGAATCAGCAAGCAAACTGATCTTGGAGGGGTTTATGGGAAGCAAATTTCATGATGTAATAGGTTATGTGTGTGATTACTAAAGGTAACAGGTAGCTTACCAGCAGTAGCTATCCAGCACGGCCACCACACACTTTGTGTCTGGGGACATGTGCCCCACAAATTCCATCCAAATATTGCATTTTGTACAGAGGAAGCTTTGTAAAAGTGTAAATTCTACCCTCATTTGATTAATTTTAATTATGTGCCTCCACCAAGCAATTCTTTTGGATTGTTGGTCTGGCAGCTAGAGGGCAATTAATGTTGAAATCCTGTAGCAGAAGCAGCTTTCTGGAAGAGGAGTGAGAGACTGGAGGCTGGAGGGGGAGGTGACGATATCAGACAACAAAGAGGGAGAGGCTTTGCAGGAGGCATAGACCCCAACAATAAAGGTAGGTATAGTACTGAGGAGAGTAGTGTGAGCTTAGAAAGTAGAAACACATGTGAGGAGGGTACTACAGCTCTTAAGGGAATTGAGCAGTTGAATCTCTTCCAGACGTAAAGGGCAAAACCACTTTGCCACAATATAGTTTGTGAAGGTTGTAGTTGGCAATAGCTACATCTCCGCAGATATCCTAGAGTTGAGCCAAGATTCCATGACACAGAGGGCATTAGTAGTAGATGAAAACAGTGTACTTCTGCCAGTAATGATCGATGAGAGACATGGCACTTTGCTTCACTGGACTGGAAATGCTAGAGGTAATTGCTGATCTTCTTCCTGAAAAACATCAATGGAAATGCAGGTACCTTTATGAAGCACGTATTAGCTAACCTTTCATTTGCCTCACCATTGCCCTACTGTCCCTGCTCTGTGATAAATGGCAATCCCTATTACCTAAGGTTCACTAGATGGTTAGTCCCACAAGGTCCCACCGCACTAAGGACCACTGTTTGCTGACTGGTCTTCCCACTGGTCTGGTATAGTCAGTCTCATCTCCATGCTGGATCTCTTTGAAACTGACACATTTGAGGGTGACCCAGAAGAATGCCACCTTGGGCCAGGCAACATCCTGGGAACATACCTGATGGGGAGCATAACAACACAGGGGTATGTCTCTAATGGGTCATTGCTACTTCTCTCATGAGCCACATGTAGGAATCATCTCTGCATGCAAACATGAGTCCCCTGACCACATGGAGCCCATCCCCAATCGATCTCCTGAAGTTACCAACTTACTGTATGACAATTAATAAAAATAACCAAGTCAAGAAGGCTTCACTTTCCTTCTACTGATAGGAGCACTGAGCCCTTCCCTTCTAATTGCTTGTGGTACATCGGGCAAGATAATGATTGGTCTTAGGTTATTAGATCCCGATAGTGATGTTCACAGGGTTTACGCTTCACCCTGTGTGTTATAAGCTATCAGCACCATCCCTTTTTGTTGCCTCATTCATCTGCTTTATTGTTACTAGTTACAATCCTATTAATGGTTAAAGTTCTTTTTGGACTGTACAGTTTAAGAGTTCTAATCATTTCTTTTACCATGGTACTTTGTTATTGTTGCTGTTGATCTCTGCTCCTTCTTTCTGGGTGCATTAGTTTCTAGCAGTGTCTGATTCTGATCTAGGAACAAGCCACATTCCATGTTTGGAGCTCAACAGAGTAATAGCCCCTGCCCCAGCCCAGCACTTGCACCTATAGCACTCCTCACTTATATGTATTTTGTACCAGATCTAATTTCCAATGAAAAGATTTGCCCCTGCATTGCTGAGCAGAATTAATGCATTGTCTGGTCCTTTTCCCACTCCATCCATGCTGACACCCCAGTCCAAGTTTCACTCCACCTACTGTTAACATGTCACAGTCTGTAATGTAGCATACTCCAATAAACAGAAAGCAGGCACTCACACATTTGTGGAAGCTTCACTGTGATATTGCATTCATACAGAAGACACATCTCCTGGGGATGAAACCCTGAAGCTCGAGAGTGATTGGGTGGGCAGGTTATAGGCTGCCTACTCCACAGTGTAAGGGGAGTTGTTATTCTACTGCACAAAAAGCTTCCAACCCAGATTATAAGGACATCCCAATGTAAGCAAGGTAGATGGCTCTTAGCCCAGATTGATGTTCAGGACACTATCCTCCTCCATGTAAACATATGTGACCCCAATATAGACTCGGACACCTTTTTTCCCAGTCTTGTCCAGCAGATATCAGCTATTTAGGCCCCTGGACAGGTAATAATGATGGGTGGAGACTTTAATGGGACCTGGAGCCATATGTTGACAGGTGTAGAACTCAACCAGATGTAACACTTAAGACTGCCCTGCATAACTTTGCACCAGAGTTCCACTTGGTGGACCCCTGAAGCTCACTGAACCTCACCTCTAGGTATTACACATTTGATTCTGCTACACATGACAATATCAGTAGAATGGATTTCTTCCTGATCACTTCCCAGTACATACGGTTACCCTCACTTTGGGAGGCACACATTTATCCCATAGCACTATCAGATCATGCCTGTGACAGCAAGTATAGAACCTCCACTAACCCATTGGTGGAGAATGGATACATATGTACTGTCAGACAAAAACTTTCAATCATGGCTGGAAACAGAGACTGAACTTTACTTCAAGCTTAATGACACGTCGGAAGTCTCTGTAACCACTCTCTCGAGATGTGTTTAAGGCCTATGTCTGAAAAATCATGGGCTGTATGGCCAAATCCAAAAGGGCAAAAGCAAGAAATTAGATAACTTAGAGCAGCAGCTTAAAACTGAAGAAAAGGAGTACAACTCACTCAGTGGAGAGGCCCACACGCAGACATAGGACATGCAGCAGCTGTGCTACTGCATGCATACTATGAACACTGCCAAGAGAGCAGTGACCAGCACAGATCACAAGTACTGGAATCTGGAAAGTGAGCCCAGGCTCCTTGCATACAGAACCAGAGTCTCCCAACCAGGTAGACATACTTGTAGTACAATGGCACACTTGGGTTTAATAATGTCTAAATCATCAGACAAAATGCTGTCTTTCTCAAATTTACTCCAACCTATATAAACCACATGGCTCCCTTTCTCAGGATGGCCCATCAAAATTTCTGAGCAACACCACACCCTAACGAAACTACCTGCTGATAGTCTTCAGAGTCTGGAATCTTGAATCATACCTCAGGAAAAACAAACTGCTATAAATGCCTTCCACAAGGGTAAAACTGGATTAGATGGTCTGCTCATCCAATTCTTCCAGATCTTCTAGACACACCTGGTACCCAGGCTGCTAGCACATATGTGACTGCAAAACAGAAACAATCCCTACCACACTCGATGTAGGAAGCCCTCATTGTTCTGATCTCAAAGCCATACAAGGATTCTTAGGAGGTGTCTTACTATGGGCCTATACCCCATTAAATGTGGATGCCAAAATATTGGTTAAAGTCCTGGTCACCAGGTTACATTCCCTTATTCCATCTCTGGTAGATAAGCACCAAATGGGCTTTGTGAAAGGGCTATGGCGATGAACAATGTCCAAGCTCCAATACTGGCAAAAGAGGCAGCGGCAGTTCAGAAAGACCAGACTTCCTGATGAGTATCAATACTGAGAAAGCCTTTGACTTTGTTGTGTGGGACTACTTGTATCAGGTATTGAATCACCACCGCCCTAACTTCACCCTCACCGATACAGCTTCTGTATACAAATCTGAAAGCATGGGTCCAAACCAATGGGTCCAGTTCCCTGCAATTCACTTTACACTGTGGAACCCAGCAAGGCTGCCCACTCTCTCCTTCTACATTTACTGGCTATGGAACCCTTGCATGTGGATCAAGGAATTCCAGAGCACTCAAGGCATCACTATTTGGAGTACATTCTCAAGGCCTTATCCTATGCAGATGATCTCCTGTTGTTTCTTTCTGACCTGGTTTCTTCACATCAGGTGTTATGCATTCTCATGGAATTCCACAGCATCTCTGGGCTATGGCTAAACTGGGGAAAACTGACATCCTCACCCTTAACAGCACTTGTACACAGGAGCCCATCACTACTCATAAGATCAAATGACTCCATCCCGCTACAACACCTGTGAATGACAATAGCACCCAATCTCAATAAAATGGTTGACTGGAATCTCAAACAACTCATCATGGAGCTGGAAATAGATCTTACCAGGTGTAAGAAGCTTAATTTAACCTTCAGATAGAAAAAATCTCTGCTTACAAAATAATGACTTCCTTAAATTCTCTTGCCTGAACAACCTCTCCCTCTTTATTCCGAGCTCATACTTTCAGCAGCTAGAAAAGTTGTTCTTCTTCTATCTGAGGAAAGGTAAAAGTCCATATTTAGCCTTTAAAAGCTGAGCACTCTAGGTAGGCAAGAGGGCTGGTGCCTTCCATGAATCTGGGCATACCACGAGGCATCAGGGATATGCAAAGCACTGCACTGGCTGATTACATACTCCCCTCTCAGGGTCCGCGACAGAGAGTACCGGTAGATTTATTCCTCCATGGAGTGTGAGCAGTAATCCTCTAGGGGTCCTTATGCAGTGTATCACTAAACTACATGTTTTCCCAACAGGCCTGACACATCTTGGTTAAAAGAGAACCTAATCTAAACTGTCTCTGTGTGGGTGAGAACCCTGTGATACACATGCACATTGATAGTAAGCCTGGCTGACTTGGAGTTCTAAAGGGATCCTTATGTCCCATTACTTAAGGGATGTAAAGACAGGACAACCACGCATTTGAAGCCCTGGCTGAAAAATTAATTTAATTCGTCTGACTTTTGGAAATCTCTCCAGATGCAACGTGCCCTATGTGGTAGAAGGGGAAGTAATGCAACCTCACTTGACAACCTTTCATATCTAATATTATCAGCTGGTTATCCTTCCCCAAATGATTAGGTGTGTCCGAATCTGCAGCTTCCTTCTTACACCTCAGCATGCCTCGCTAGAAAACCAAAGGCATGACTCAGGCTGGTAGCTGCATACCATCATCTCACCAGAAAGATGGCAAGTGTTGTTGTGTAGGCCACACACAGCCTTCTTAGACATCTGTTACTAAGACATCCAGAAAAAATCCTGCATACTTGGTACCAGACCCCAGATGCGCTTTATAATATGGACCCGCTCCCCAACCTATGTTGGAAAGGCAAAAACTCAGCAGGCTCTCTACCACAGATACTGTCAGAGTGCTCTGACATTCTTCTCTTTTGGAACAATATAATCTCCTTCTGCAGCTAGATCTTACAGGCTTCCATACAAATTAACCAGCAATTTGGATCATCAGTGAGAATGAAAGTATACAGCACTTTGTTCCCCTTGGCTCACCAGTAGCTCTTACCAGTTGCACTAAAGGCCAAGCATCAGTTACTCCTCAGATGGAGAATGCACTCTCCTCCTCTCCCCTCCTTTCAGGAATGGCTTGCAGCTGTAGCAAAGCTCACTGAATACGAGCGGCTATCCTATCTGGCAAGTCATTCCTTCCCCAGATTTCTAGCTACGTGGGTCCCTTTCTAAAAACTCTCTCTATGACCTAGGAACTGGATCAGCAAAGCTCTTCATTAGCTTTTTGACATGTTGGGAACTACTGTGTATAAAATGAAAAGGAATGGGTTAAATGGTTATGTAATCTTATATGATTTACTGAATGTATATACGTGAAACATGAGCCATTTCCACTTTCTGGTTTTCTATTGGACAGTTATTGCAAACTGGTTAAATATCTGAGCTTTATGCATTTAATTAGATGTGTATACTCCTAGTTTTATAGACAATATGACCTGTTTGCTTTGTGGCAGAATCTATGCATCTTACAAAATCTCAAGGATATATGTTGTGCAATTATTTTGTTGTATTGCCAAACGTTCACTTTATGTAAACAATCTGATCATGTGGCACTCTGTAACCTGCCAGTAAATCTGTATGTTACCATCTTCCTATTGGAATAATAATAAAATATGTTTAACAAATAAATTAGTTTCTGGTCTGTGAGTGGCTAATATCTTTCTTCCACTCCATAGTAGAAATCAGATTCCAACCCTTTCAAGTTCTGAAGCAGCAAAGTCCTGATTGAAGCTCCTAAGGGAGTATCCTTTGGCCTAGTCCTCTTTTTTTCCTCCTGTAAAATGGTAAAACTGTACTCAAGTGTTTTAACACATAACATCACATTTTAACAATTCCTCTAAGCCCTTCCCATATGGATGGTTGGAAAGCTGATGCTCTGTGCTTTCTGGTGAATTATTATAGAACTCAAAGGCCCCAGTAAGCCATAAGTCACTCCACCTTGACATTGACCAAGTCTCTATGTTTAATTCTGACATATTTTCCCACTGCAAACTTCTCCGTGACAAAGTTATCATTGAATTGACACATTTTCTCTTGTAATGCCCTTTAATATGAAGTCATAACCTTTTGTACATGCACACAGCTGCCTCCTTAACTTAAGTCTTCCCAGAGTCTGTCCCAAGGGTCTGTACATGAAATCTGGAGCCCAGGCTTCAGTCACATTCCTTAGGCTTCCCCAAATCAAAATGGATGATACTCAATCCTCCTTCACAGTGAAACCACACTTATTCCATGGATAGCTACCATCCCCTTCCAGGTTTCCTAGACTCCTGAAACATCCACAAGTGTAAATAAACCCTGCAGTCTATGCACTGGCTCAAATGTGGTGAAAAATCCATCACCCTTTATGATGTGGTTCCGCTCAGAGTAAATATGTGCATTTTTTATAGTTTGTATTTTGTGTACTGCGTGTCTTATTGCCACCTTCCTGGTTCTATTCACCTATGTTTTTAACACCAAACATCTGGGACTGACGTTGCCTGCTTTGCTTTAGTACTCAGAATAGTATCTGTACCCCCATGGTTTAACATCATAACATATAGGATAGTGTATGGCGGCCATACTCAACAAGGCTATTCTTCACCCCAGTGGTTACTGTGATGACTCAGGACATCGAGTGAAGCTCAAAGGTCCTTTGTCATCACAGTAATCATGAGGGTTGACGATTAACCTTGTTGTGTATGTGGGCTCCCATACACTGTCTTATATAAGTGTATGGGACAAAAGCACAAGGTTTCATTTTTATTACTGTCTGTAGTGGATTTCCCTTGGGGTCTGTAATCAGCCAGGTCATCATCCTGAAGGTGAGAAAAACAGTCAAATAGTCACTTACTTTATATTTTGTCTGCCATTCCCTATGAGCTTCTTGCAGCCTCGGAAGACTTTTGACCACAGTTTTTAATCCTTTCACCCGTCCTCTCACCCCCATCCTACAACAATGAATGTTGCCTTGTTGACAGCTGCCCTTCGACCTCTAACCTCACTCCTTCACTCTCCATTTGCTTTCACCTTCTGCCCAGCTAGTCATGGGATGATGATTCAAAAAAAAAAAAAAGAGCAAGAAAGAGCAAGAGAGACACAATGATTGACCATAACTAATACAGCACTGTTTGTGGTGAGTTAGGGATGTTTCATGTAGCGATATTTTTTACATTGGTGGACATGGTATTCTGGGCCACTTGAATGGAGTGCAATACAAAATGAGACTGACTGCTTGGGGTATTCAGCTCACGATCTGTGCTGTGTGACATCTGTAAGCGCAGCAGAGACAAAAGTTGTTCTGCTGCACTACAGACTGACAGTACTGCAGCAGAACAATATTTTGGGTGCACTGAAATCTATCTGTAACAATGTTCCACCACACACTATACTGCTTTTATGTGTTTCATTGATTTAAATGTTTCCCAGGTGCCTGCTTACCTCGTGTGTAGTGTGTAAATGGTGGCATTGCCTTCATTGTGGGATATCTGCCCCATTTCGTACTGTGCTGCGAAGTTATGTTGACCGATTCCAAAATGTATGACCTTGTGCTAGTCACCTGCCAAATAAATGCAGTCACACTAATTGATCGGCCTCTGGTTAATCACACTGTTCACTAATGCTGCAATCTTCTCCTGGCTGTGCAAGTAGTTTGATGACCCCCTAGCTTCTCTCTGCTAGGGATTATTCTGTTCATGGTATGATATATTGCTGTTCAGCAGCTCCAAATTCCCTCTAGCAGGGAGCAGAACTGAAACTCTGTTGCCAGTCTACATTTGCTCATCTCACTGCACAGGACTTTTCATTTTAGTTAAGGGCATTAGTTATTTAAATATATTTAAAAATGCCTAAGTAGTGATTTCTGGCCCCAGACCACTGAACCACCAGGGAATCATTTAACATTACAGTGGCCCGCATGCAACTGACGCTTTTAGGAATTACATTAATTTATTAAATTAGGACCTCTACTGTGTGCTATTAATAAACCTGGGAAAGGATGGCCACCATACTGAGGGTAACAAATGTTCCCCTTTCCTTTCACACCTAGTTTGACAAGGCAGGAAAGCAATATATATTTTCTCTACTTATTTCTGGGCCTCAGAACAGCTGAACCATCCCACCTTCTTAATTCTTTTTATCCTATAATTGGTCAGTGACTTCAACTATTTTTACTGTATTTTAGCGCCTCAATATAACAGGGGTGCCTGCACCTGGTATATATCTAGGTGCAGTGCTTTACCTGTTTTGCTTATTTGTACCCTATGTGTACTAAGCCACTAGAAGAGTAGCAGTTCAAAGATGTGTTAGGGTTAGCTGTAGTTGCTCTCATACTGATCATGCAAAACATTTCTATGGCTTCTTTCTGCATATGCTGAGCAATGAACTGGAGGATGGGTTATATGTGCATGCTCGAGTGGCAGTTGTTTCTCTCATGGCTGGTATGAGACTTGCTCTGCTGGTGGGAGTTGTTGAAAGCACCATGAGATTTGAAATGGCCTAATGGGTTTATTATTATTACAGTTGCACATAGTGGCATGTCTTATTGCCCCTTCTGAGTTTGCTGTAAAGGAGACAGAGATGATACAGATTCCAACAGAATGGTGTGTTGATGGGCAGGTGCAGAGTCAAACTGTCCCACAAGGATACCTAGAAATGTCTAGGTGGACCCCTTATGTTGGGTGACTGGCCACCTTCTAAACTCTGCAAATTTTTGTATTTGTCATCTATTTTCAAATTATTTATTTGTTTTATTTATTTAAAATTTGATATCTGGGAAAGGCACACTGAGTAGAAGCTCATTTCCAGGTGCAACCTGGGGACAGGGGTGCAAATACAAACAAAGGTATAGCAAAATTTTGAGTATAGTATAATACAGAATAAATATAAAATACACAGTATAATACAAACTAGATTCTCTTCATTACAGTGTAATACAATGAGCAGATACATTTTCCTATAGGATTACAGTACAGATTATTGCACAGGAGATTGATAAGCAGGGTGAGACAACAAGAGCAAAAACAATGTGATCACTAATTACTACAGGAAATGAGAAGAGAGATGAGGACAGTAGTGTGGTTGTGGTTTGGGCAGTGGACAGCTACAAGATATAGCAGAGGATGGCATGAGGAGGCACAGGAAAGGAGGGGTGAGGCAGGTTTGAGGGGAGAGGTAATTCCAGAGGGAAGGGAATGCGTTACTTAAATAGAATACCTTGAGCACTGCAAGTAAAAATAAGATGCAAAACAGAGCTAATGTAATAAAGTGAAACATTCATGTACATTGTAATCAGAAAGCTCATAAAAAGTTATTTTTAAATAAGGTATTGAGCTACCTGTATCCAAAAGCTGTCTGAGATATTGCTAAGTCTGCTGTGCAGTATACTGATACTACATTACCACCATTTCATGAAACCTTGTGATGAGATGGAGGAACAAGCTATGCCTCAGTACATGTAGTTATGCATAACTTGTTCTTTTATAACACTGCTTTTTATGACTATATCCTTATTAACTGTACCAACAATTATAACATAAATACAGGTAGGGGCTACATTACATTTCCAATTCAACTTTCACATTAAAGAGTAAATAAAGTATTATTTGACTGGATCTATAGCTTATCAATCCATGACACCTTGGGGATTCTTGTGTGCAGTTCAGAAGGACTAGGGTGGTCTAACCAGTTTGAGCAGCCTTCAACAATTCAACAGTCTACTCACCCTAACATCGTGACCTCTGAATACTGCCTGACCTATGGTATGACACTGTCATCAAAATACATTGCATAAATAATCCAGCTATTCCATCTAGACCAGAATTAGTGTGTCCTATCATTCAGGAGAATGTTATTTTTCCATCTCATAAATCTGGCTTAACATGTAGGAACAATTGAAAGCAGTCACAATAGTCCACATTTAAGAGCCATAATAAAGAGCATTGTCTTGCTTTGTAGTTAGAAGGCTGGTGCAAATTGTCTAACAATGGGGCCTCTGAGATAGATAATAATTGGAGAAGGGTGGCAGGAAGTATGGGCTGAGGCTATATATACTGTGCCTAGCATCCCATCACATTTGCATCCCACTGAGTTAGTGGCACAGAGAAGGAGTGAAGCGTCTGACTCTGGGGTGTCTGCAAGATGTCCAGAGGGACCCACAAGGCCACAGGGACTGTCACTGAAGGTATTAGGTAGACTTTGGGTACCATAACTAGAGTCCTCAGGGGTAAGGACACAACAATTCTCTATCTGGGTACAACTAAGTATCATCTGAGTCTCAGCAACTGAACAAGTTACCTTTAATATCTGACATTGTAGTGTAATGAGGGAGATGCAGATAGACCTGCAAAGGCTGGAGAGGTGATTTGTTTGGCATTTGAAATTCAACACTATAAAGTGCAAGGGATGCATCTAGGGAACAGGAACCCAGGATAAAATACTGGATGGGAGGGATAAAGCTGAGCACTATGGCTAAGGAAAGGGAACCAGAGTCATCATTAAGGTCTCCCTTAAACATACATGGCAGTGCAACAAGGACTATAGTAAAGCAAATAGGTTGCTGGCTGTATTGAAATTGTATTGACAGTAGGAGACAATAGGTATTACTGCCCTTTGTAGATGATTGGTGAGGCTGCACCTGAAGTACTGTGCCCAGTTCTGAAGTCTTCACTTTAGGAAGAATAAGGACAGGTTAGAGACAGTAAAACAAAGGGTAATCAAGATGATTAAGGGCCAGCAGTGCAGATTTTAACCAGGAATGGCTCAAGGCACTGAACATGTACTCTACTGAGACCAGATGAAAGAGGCTGACATGATAGAGACTTTCAACTATTTAACATTAGTAACAGTTCAAGGACAAGGGGCATGAGTGAAAACCTATGGGTGGTAGGGTTGCCACCTATCTGGTTTTGACCGGATAATCCAGTTTTATGGTCCTTATCCGTCATCCGTTTTGATTAAATATAGTCTGGTTTTGGGCCATTTTGAGTGCTCATATACTCTTAAAGCTGCTTTATCAAAACAGTCACTGTTTTGGCTGCATTGCGTGTCCAGGTTACAAAGATGTTCTGATGTCATTCAGACCTGCCTTTGTTTGTAAAACCAGTCTGTCTGGGAAGTATAAGTATGGCCACTAAGATCATTAGCAGTAAATTAACCTAATCCTTTCCACTCTGAATTTTAAGTATGGTCTTTTACTGCTATGACAGGAAACAGCTTTTATACCTTTATGTGCTCTCATGGGTTTCTTTTGTTTGTCCTATATTCTGGTATGTTTTAGACCCATTTTGTTAAATTAATAACCTAACTTTTATTGCCTTTATCACTACATCTGCTCTCATTTTTGTATTACCTGAGCATTCCATGATATTAACTACACTTTTACAGGTCTGTCTTAGAAATATGAAAAGAAACAGCAGTAGCTGCTGAGGTAAAGGGCACACGGTGCAGTATTAAGGTACCAAAAGCACCAATAATTAGGTTATCATACATGGGTCAAAAGCATATCAATGCATGACTGACATGGAAAGGAAAATAGGAGAGTGTTTAACAGAGGATTGAGCAATAAGCTGTGAATGAGCTTGGCACATCCAGCAGACCTGAGCTTGATTCCTACAGCCTCCACTTGCATACTGTGGGACCCTGAGCAAGTCACTTAACCCTCCCGTGTTCCTGGGTCACTCCTGTAAATGGGCTATGGAGCTTATGAGGAGTTAACCACCTGGTTGTCAAAGAATAAAAATAAATAACTGAATAAATAATTTGAATAAATAACAGTATAAAATTATTTCTTATCACTAGCAATGTCTACCCTGACATTACAAATGACTTTGCAGGAGGAGCGATATACTCGCCAGTCATAAAGAGGGTGGGCCAGAGGTGGAGTTTGGGGCATGGTTTAGCATCCAGTTTTACCTCATCCAAAGGTGATGACCCTATGGGTGGGAGATTCAATGAGTATTTAAGAAAGTTTTAATTTACAGAAAGAATGATGGAGTCATGCAGCAGTCTGCCAGTGGAGTTGGTGTACTCCAAAACCATCACTGGATTCAAGCAGAACTAGGACAAAGTTAAGGGCATACTGGTTATTCAAGCTGGTAGCAGTAAATGTGGGAGGGAGGATAGTGAAGGCAAATAGCCTGTATGGACAATTGGTCCCCGGCTTAGTAGGGAACTATGGGCAGACTGGATAGACTATTGTTCATTTCAGCCATCATTGTGTATTATTCTATACAACATGTTCCTCCAGACCCCAACAGTCACCACTTATGATGTCAGTCACTGCTTTGTAATACATGTTTTGTAGGTTACAATCATGATTTGCAATTTATACTTTACATGTGTATACCTGCACCAAATTGGGTAATGTAGAAAAAGATAGAATTCTGCCATTAGGACCAGTCTCCAACAGACAACCTCCCTCATAGCCTGTCCCACCTCCACTACAAATGGTTTTATTTTGGATAAGCTCACATGATATGTGTGTGTGTTACTCTCACCTCTTCACAGCACTGCAAGTAAGATGCACCACCCACCTGTAAACCTTGATGTCACCACCAGTATTCATAAGGAACAAAAATGTGTTTCCACATATATTATCACAGAACATGTGACAATCGCTCTCCCAAACTTGTAACATCCCTTTTCTAGTCTGCTTCTTCTACCTATTTAATTAATTACCACTCTTCTGTGCTATATGTAATGGGCCTAATTCTAGAAGTGTTAGCACAAGTCACGCCAAATGCCGTTGTGCCAAGGACATTGCACGACTCTCCATCAGGCAGGGTCCCGTGGCTATGTTCCACGACTTATGCCAACCCGACAGGTGCACGCCAAACAGAGGATGTACCTGATCAGGGTTGGTGCAAGTCCACATTCAAAGGTGTATTGGCAAGAGCCCCTCAAGCCCTGATCCCCAATGTACATTTGCTGAAAGCACTGCAGGGTGGTGGACCCTCCAAGCCCCGATCTCCCAATGCACATATGCGTATAACTGTACTGCGGCAGATGTCCTCTGGGTGATGTTATAGAATCCCAACATTGGGGTTGTGGCAGCTACTCTTCCAGAATAAGGGTACAATTGCCATAAACGCTGCACCATGTCAGAGGGTTTATGGCATAAATGGTGGCTAAGTCCACTTTAGTTAAGCAGCCTGCGACATGTATCAGGCTGCTTTGTAGAATTCCAAATGTCACAATTGGCGGTGTAACGTGCTACTTGCACCATTTTGGGGGCGCAAGTCACTTTACGCCAGGCATTACCCTCCTAGAATTGGGCCCTGTGTCCTGCATTGATTTATATAACATTGGAATCAGATTTGATGCACAATGCACCTTAACGTTGCTTGTAATGTACATTTTATTTGAATAAATGAAAGGGTGGATAGTCCTCTGATCTCTGATCACTTAAGGCAGAATAGTGATAAGCGTTATACCTTTCGGTATCTATAACAATCTTGTTGTTCTGTTAAAACCTCATGTTTTAGCTTCATAAAGGGTGTACTGTTGCTCCTATGCATAACTGGTTGAGATAATGCAGGTTTGCTCTCATCCAAATTCAATAATCATGGCCAAGGCATGCTGCTTGGAATGTATTCAAGAATGACAATGGGCACACATGTAGCATATAGAGTCTGGAGCAGGGATTTCCACAATGAATCCCATATTTATATCATCAATCTGATCCATAGGAAAGCCAGTCAGTCAGTCAGTCAGTCAGTCAGTCTGTCAGCCACTGTTCTATCATCACTCTGTATGTGGAATAGATACTCCAACATTACTTTAAAGGGCAGCAGATCCTTCTTTATTTGGCACCATTGCACAGTTTGGTCTGATGTGTGCCATTGCGCCACCTGATAATATGCCATGGGGTCCAGTAATGCCAGACCACCCATCTTTCGATAGCATGAGTGTCTAGGTGTAAATTCTAGAGTATTTACCTACCCAAATGTAATGTAAGATTCTCTGTTGCAATAAAGGCTAGTGCTTTTCTGATACTCTTTACTAGGACATTCTTAAAGATATATAGAAATTATGGTAGAATACCCATTCTTTTAGAGTGCATTTGATGTATAGGACTGAGGGGCAGAGTATTACAATGCTGGAAGTCTAGTATAAGCTGCGCACACAAAGGGGCCATACAATGGTAATCATATAAAGTTGATTACCATGGTGGTAATGCTAACTGCCTCTGTAGTTCAAATCATATAACTGATCCAGGGAGACTGGTACTGAGATTCCCAGACAATTAATATTTGTTTGATGTTAATGAAGAGGGAACTGGGATCAAAGACTCTCTACTGGTTGAAAATAAAGTGTCAAATTATCAGTTTTACTTGTGTTTGACTGGTACCACACCATCTCCTCAAACTGATCTTAGACTGTGAATGTCTGCAGAAGTGACTGTTTTGAGTTTGACATAGAATAGCACATCATCAGTGTATAAGGAGATGCTCTGCTCCGTCCTGACCACCTAGTCACATTCTGGTAAAAGGTTCATTGTAACAAGTAAAATGAAGTGGTGGCAATAGACAGCCCTGTATATTCCCATCTCAATGCGAGCTGCCAGGACATGGTCAATAATTTTAATAAAATCTTGCACTGTATGGTATACCCACAGCTGAAGCTGTTTAAAACAGACCAGAAATCCCAGCCCCAGAACACAGCAAAAGGAAGGGCCAGAAAACCGATCAAACAACTCAGCAAAAAAATTACCACCATGGATGAGGGGCCTGTCTTATGAATAGATATAGGATGAGAGGTGTGTGTCATGTTTTATCAAGCAATTCCCTAGCTCAGACAAAGTCATCTGTTCCATGGGTAATAGACCAAGATGCATTCAGTCTATTCAGCTAGCCATAATGACCATAAAGAGTTTATAATCTAAATTGAGGACCAGTACTAGTTGGTAGGAGGCACAGAACTATGGATTCTTACCAGGCTTCAGTAAATCAAAATCATGGCATGAAACCATAAATTGGGTATTTCAGCTCCTGATAATACCTCATTACATACTTTTCAGCTGGGGTAGAGCTGTTCTTTTGCACCTCATAATATGCTTTCTGTGTCTTAGCTTTCCATAGCTTTCTGGATCTCCTCTTCTTCTATCAGTCATGTTTATTCTTCCTCCGTCCCTGTGAAGCTTAGGAAACCTGAGGGTTCCAAAGGAGGCCTCCACTTTCTCTTGTTCATGATCTGACTCCAGAGTGCATAGCAACTGCTAAAAATCCCAGAATGTTTCCACAAAACCTTGATCCTGAGTAGAGTTGTAGTGATGTTTAAATTCACGGTGAAGTAAACTCAAGTGGGCAACTTCAAATTGCATAGCATTACATGAAATTTCTATTAAAAGGTCGAAATCTGCCTTTAATGGACTTTGCATTGTTCACTTTGAGTTCACTTCAAGTTACAGTTTGAGAAGGCGGTTGGTAAGAAAAGCACCACAGATCACATGTCTGACTGTCTACAGGTAACATGATGCAGGCAGGCAGTTAATTAGGCGGGAAGTCAGTAAATTAGTTTCATTTTCTGTTGTAGAAGGAGCTGTTCAGACAGCAGTGTTAGTGGATGGTGTACTTTTTGCAGCAAAGTCTATATACTGAGCGTATTTTATTCTTCAAAGTTTTTTGATTGTGTTGTTTAAGGTTTGCAGCTAGTTGGAGTTGATTTGAAAGCTTAGTTTAATTAAAAAGTTGTTTATTTTAGTTACTTAGTTTTAGTTAGTGTAGTTTAGTACTAGTAGTTCTACTAGTATTTTTTGTTTATTTTTGATTTACATTTAATTTTAGTTAATATGGAGAGAGTTGGCCAAAGTGGTGGGCAGCAGGGCCCCAAATGTACAGCAGCTTGAGGGCGACCATTTACCTGAACCGTGGTCTTGTTTCTACCAGTGCTCCCTCACAGGCACAGCACAATGTTGAAGTGGCCGTGGTGCCCGAAGCAGCAGCTGCTGCTTTTCAAGGTGAGGAGGGTTTCAGCCACTGCCAGCCCTATAAAACTGGAACAGCAGCCTGAAGATCAGCAGCAGCAGCTTGTTGCCCTCCACCAACTGCAGCAGAGCAGGCGGCATTATCTTGTTCTCTCACTGACTGTGCCTGGTTCTCCATGCAGCTCTCCCGTCTGGCAGTTTTTCATCGACTCCGGGCGCAATGGTAGTGAAGTGCAAGTTGTGTAGCGTACTTGTACATCATGGGCACCAAGGCAGCCTCTGGCAACAGGTGGTCAGTGAATGCACCTTTAGGGCATGACTGTGCTGAGTGGAAGCAAAGCTGCAGGAGGTATCAGCCACTCCTGCAGCTGAATCTGAAGAAGAGGGGAGCATCTGCCTGCGTGGTGTTGCCAATGAATGGCCAGGGCAGCAGAAGTGGTGGCTCCCGCAGCTGCTCGCAAGTGTGACTCCATCAGAACAGCCTGCCACAGGCTGACCTTGGCTGTGCTGTGGTCTGAGTTGGAAGCCATCAAAATGTAGTAGAGGGTGCAGTGCAGCAGCTGAACAGGACTGAGGGTCAGAATGCTGAGATAATTAGCTTGTTAAGAACATTTAGTGGTGGTCAGCCCCAGCCCCACAAGACCAGTAAACAATTATTATTTCACAAAATCTCCCCTCAAAACCTGTTCTCTGCTTTTCCTTTTTTTAAGCAATAATTTTTTTTATTACAGACTTGGTATGTAATTTATGTTCAATTAATGTTTTCTTCCTTATGTTAATTTTAATGCTGTATTTCTTGATGCTCATAATGCTAAATCCAATTCCCATCTCCTCCAAATACTCTCCCCACCCCATTCTGCTTACCACATTAGAAATATTTTTGTTCTTACTCTTCACTTTATTTTATTTAGTAAGTCGTGAGGTCGTCAACTTTGTGGACACTGCATGCTTTCATTTCATTTGAAATTGTGGTGCCAAAACACCCTCTTCAAAACACTTTTATTGTAGCGTGTGTTGCGTGCACCACAGTTTCACCTGTAATGAAAGCATGCAGTGTCTCATTTGCCAACCATTGGTCATGCAAAATAAACTAAATTAAGTAACAACTCCTAAAATACTTGTTACTTTTCTGAACATTTTTCAGGGTATTATTCTTCACATGTGGACACTAATACTGTATGCTGAATGATGTAGAACGTTATCAGTATAATCCAGCCACATTCATAATATAGTACATTATGGTGTGTGGTTGACTGTCATGGTAGGTAATGTTATGGTATTTTGATTGCAGTTGTCATAGGTATGTATACTGTGAAAATGTATGTAACGCATTAAACAGTATCCAAAATTTAAACAACAAGACAATTAAAGCATCAGTGCAAGAATGCGTTACTGTTTTGACTGATAATTTTTATTCTGTTTTAAATTGTCCCTTATCTAATAACGGTATATGTATAGCTACCTCTTTCTTTCCACAATTTATGTTATTCTGCATTATTCCATTTTTAAAATGAGAAATAATAAATGTAGTGCTCATTGTATTGTTACTGTGACCTGGTTTTCATCAGTATTCCCAGCAGTTTTGAACAGATACTGCTCCATTATGTCATGTAGCACTGTCTGCTTCATGCAACGTCATTGTAGTCACAACAGAACTGAGTTTAAATAGTTGCTGTCCAAAAGCATGTTAGAATACTGATCCCAACCTGGTGCAAGGCGAATAAAATGATCACTCTGTTTATTACTTCTGATTCAAAAAAATGTAGTGCTGCATACTTAAATTGTTGAAAGAAGGGTATCATCTATATACACAAGTTATTAGATTAGGTGGCAAATGTAAGATACAATGAAAAAATTTTAGCCAAAATTGTAACCGCATTCTTGCACTGATGTTTTCATTGTCAGGTTATATTACTTTTTGAGTTTGCGCTTGTATGTCAAACTCCTTGGGATAGTGACTTTGGAGAGATGTGACACTGCCTGTCCAATGCAGAGTGCTCTGCAAGGGACTCGCAGTATCACACCAGTCATCAGCCAGGCTGGTTGTGACACTGTTTTGCCTGAAGTGGTCTGCACCTGAAAAGAAAAATCTGCACCATTGCCTGAAGTGGTCTACACCTGAGAAGAAAAATCTGTGGCAGCTTTTTCCTTTCATCTGCAGGTCATCGTGCAACAAACATCTGTTTGCATCATGATCAGCCTGGCTGGCGTCTCCACCCTCCCCACCACAACCCCACTGGTCCCTTCCTGGAAGGTGGGAGGAGGTGCTTCTCACCTGCCTCCTCCACTTCCTGCTGACTCCTTTGCTTATTTTTACCACCCATGCAGAGTAGACCATGGCCTAAGCTCTGTATGGGCTGGGGAGTATACAGTGCATGAAGGCACTTTCATTCTAAACGTGATCACGCTAGCAGATCTCCCCATCTGCCAGAGCCTACATCAGGGTGCTGAATCACTGTATCAGCATGTATCCCTCTCCCCTTTAATGTGGCACACTGAGAGCCCACCCCAGTGTGCCAAAAATCCTCTGGTGTCCAACACCAGTATGCCCACTACCAGTGTCAGATGAGTCCCCAATGCCCTATATTCTCAGCTGACCTCTGGGCCCAATTCCTGGGTTGGCACTGATCTCCCCATGTACTCTGGCATGCTGGGAGCCCCACCAGCTGCTCGATATCCACTTATGAATAGTTCACCTGTATAAAAAGAAAATGGTCCCATGACATATTTTTTAAACCTGAAAAAAGAAAATGGTCCCTGGTTGTTTCTGCCAGCCCCCTCTCAACCCACACCCTCCTCTGTGCACCCCATCTCCCACTCCCTCACCCATGCTTACCTCTGGAGGTTGGGATCAGCGATCTTCTGTGGACCAGGAACATGTCTGCACTCTTCAAAGCCTACCACAAAATGAAGAAAATCACAGTAAGCTCTATAATGGCAATCAATGGGGATTCAACTTAGGTTGATATCTCAGCCACTTTTAGAGTTTGGGTACCAAATTTTCAACATGGGGTTCCTGGGACCCCACCTCATCAACACAGTCACTGTCATTTAATTTCTCAGTCCTGAAGGTGATTTTGTGGTCACTGTGCAGAATCACCTTTAGGACAGTTATGAAATGACAGTGCCACTGCATGAGGTAGGGTCCCAAAGCCTGTTGCAAATTTGGTGAAAAATCCACAAAATGACTGTGTTATGAGCATCCATTGCAGTTTCTATACACGCTCATAGCATCACTAATTTTAAGATTTTCACTCCAAATGTCCGACGTCGCCATTTTTCACCCCCATGAACATTATAGCTGTCATTTTTGCATCCTTCCGAAATGTATTTTTGCACCTGTGGTGCAGAATGGCATGGTCGCTGTGTGAAAATACACTTGTGAGAGGTGTGATTTAGATTAGAATTATTACATTTTTCTTTTATTTGCTTAAAGCAGCAGTGCAATAATCACACTACCATTAAATCACCTACCATGCACCCCCAAATGTCCTATATTGTGAATGTCCCACTGTTTTAATTTCATGAAAAGTTCAGATGAAGAATAAGGCCAGCAATGTGTCACAGTGTCCCAAGTGACAGCATTGCCTAGTGACACCAGTTGCTGCTGCTTCTGCCAATGTCCCACTGCTTTAATTTCATGAAAAGTTCAGATGAAGAATAAGGCCAGAAATGCATTACAGTGTCTTAAGTGAAGCATTGCCCAGTGACACCAGCTGCTCTCATGCTGTTGTCCTGCTGCTTTAATTTCATTAAAAGTCCAGATGAAGAATAAGGCCAGAAATGCATCACAGTGTCCCAAGTGAGAGCATTGCCTGTGTTGGACGATGCTGCATCACTGAATCATGCTGCCCTTGTGTGTGCCTTCCTACCACAATGGTGAGTTATTGTTCACTCCACTGTAATTTTTTTTTGTCATAGACACAGACATTTAATTTCTATTGAATCTTATTCTTTGTTGTAAGCAGTCTGTCATGTTGTTCCTTTTCATGGAATCATCATAATACATATGCAATGTTTCCAGTTTACCATGGTGGGCATGATGATCACATCCATGCCAGATACATGTTACGAGTCCAACACCTAATGTGGAACTGTAACATTTTTTATTTCGGGTGGTGGATTACTTCTGTGGTTGACTGAAATAGAATCATTTCAGATTTTTTTTCCTCAAGTCATAGGCACACCTGTGTTCCACATGTTTTGGATGGTTGATGACTTTGGATGTATGGAAACTGTCAAACCATATAAGGTAAGTTATTATTTTTTGGGGGTGGGTGGCATCATTTGAAAACAAGTTTCATTAATGTTTTTGTCTTCTTTCTAGGTATTCAGTGTATCCTAACTGTTGTCCCTCTTCAGATTGGAAGATACCACTGATGGCAGTCCACCTTACCTCAATGTTACCTGAAAACAGATGAAGAAGAAATTATTAGGAGTTCATTGCACAACCACATTCAGTTCCCAGCATGGCTGTTTCTGTTTTCTGTTATATCCAGCTTAAATACCAAACTATTAGTAAACTCCTTATCCAGATTAAATGCCAAGCTATTAGTAAAGCCCTTAAAAAATTAACACAATTAGTGAGTGACATGCACTGGCCCACTTTTATAGTTACATTACATCATGTGTTTTCAGGACCAGAATAACACGGTGCACAGCCCTGTTGTACTGAAGTATGCCTGTCTAATCTGTGAAGAAAAAATATATTATCTGGCCTGTATGTCACCATCACTGAATGCTTTACAACGGTGGAAAAAATGGAAACAAAAAGTGAAAGAGAAAATAAGAGTAATACTTACCTGTAGATGTTATCCTTTGGGTGGTAGGAGTACTGAGTCCTGCAAGTTTACACAGTATGTAACTGTGAAAACAAAATGAAAATCAGTTGCCTGCATTTGGTGACAGTGGAATCTTTAAAATGGTAAAGAAGGATTCACACCATGGTTCAAATCAAAACCATAGTACATGACATTAGTCCATACTTACTGTAAATTAGTGATAAGAAGTAGAGTAGGTTGTAGCTGGCTGCAGATACACAGACTGGGCACCGTACAATGTCTCTCATTCTCTCACTCTCAAGAAGCAGGTGGCTATGGCTGGCTGAGGGTTCATAGCTTGGTCAAAGGTGAAATGTCTGTCTCACTCTCAAGAAACAGGGTGGCTGTGGATGGCTGAGAATTCATAGCTTGGGTACAAGTACAATGTCTCTCTCTCACTCTCAAGAAGCAGGGTGGCTATGACTGGCTGAGGGCTCATAGCTTGGAACAGGCACAATGTCTCTCTTTCAGTCTGAAGAAGCAGTGTGGCTGTCTGTGGGTTCATAAGCTTGAGCACAGGTACAATGTATTGTGTGTCTCAAGAAGCAGGGTATCTGGATGGGTGCAGTACTGTTTTTCAGTGTCATGAGGATATTTGTCATTCAGTCACCAGGATTTAAGTGGCTACAAGTTGACATTTGTGCTTAGAGGACTGCAGGGTAATAATGACTGCATGTATTCTGTGAACTGTACCTCAAAATCAAGAAATGGGAAGTCAAAATATAATGACATGTCATTTTTGTCAGTTGTCATATGATAGTAAAGGCCACTGTTTTCATTTCTAATGCAAAGAAAGGTAACATTATGGAACTGTGACAGCCTTCACCCTGGTAATTTGCGTTATGCTCTCCCACCAATATCCTCATCATCACCATCAAGAAGGAAGAAGCCCTCGCAATCCTCCCAATTGGAAATTATTTTTCCATGACCACATCATCAACTTCAGTGGTACACCATTTGAAGCTGACACCAGGATTGCCTGCTTCACCTGTATCATCAGCACAACCATCATCTGCCTGGATACAAACATAGATGTGGTTGTCCTACTTGGTATGTGACTGTCATTCATTCTGATAAATGCCAGCATGCTCACATTTGTAGGTGAAAGGTTAGTACCACAGTCATGTACTATGGCCCCCTGAGAACTAAATACCCTCTCCACACTTACACTGGAGGGTGGGCAGGTCAGGTAATTTAGTGCTACTGAAGTCAGCACTGGCCATTCATTCACCTTGCCACTCCAGTACACCAAAGGATCATCCAACACTGTCAGATGCCTGTTTTCTGCCAAATAGGCCTCAACCATAGTCTGTGATGCACGCATTCCTGATGAATCATCCACCTGTTCACAGGATTCATCTAGGTCACAAATTCCTTCTTGGGACAAGGCACCCCAATGTGGTTTAATGGACAACTGTACAGCTGACACCACCCTTTGCTCCTCAGCCACCTTACTGGATGTACTCAGTCCACAGTGACCTTCAGCCTTGTTATGGTGTGGGTTACATAACTTTGCACATGACTTCTGTGCCCATAAACTAATCAGACCAGCTGTCAAGTCAGATTTTGAACCTGATCATGTCCTCCCTCCAGTATGGATGCAATGGCATATTTGTAGTATGGGTCCAGCATTGTGGCAATTCCAAATTCTGGAGATTGCTGGAATTGTGGCAATGTGTCGATTGCTGTCTAATATTGTAATCATGTGTTTCAGTAATGCACAGCTTGACCTATCTCTGGTCACATCAAGGCTAGGATACAGATTCAACAAAGTCTTCCTCAGCACCTGAAGCAGTGAAATGACTTGACTAACGGATGCAGTGTCACCACTCACTGCCTGTGTGGCATGTTCAGACAGCCTCAAAATTAATATTACTCAGTCCATGAGTCACCATTGTTTAGTTGTCATAGACATTGAGGCCCCTGAACTATCATGGCTAGTGTCCATAACTAGGTACTCAGAGATGGCTTTGTACTGCTCATGCAACTGCTCTGCCATGTATAGTGTTGAGTTCCACCTTGTGAAAACTTCAAGCTTGAGGCAGTGCTGAGGGAGGCTGTTTTGAATAGTCAGCTACCTAAGTTGGTCTGGGGCCTTTCCTGAGAATGCAAAGTGGGCACAGACGTGATGTGCAACAGTCAGCATTGCTTTATTTCTGGGTACTGCAAAACCTCAATAACACAAGATTTAAACAGTGGGCCATGCAAGAACCCTAACAAAGCCGCCATTGCTGATACATTTAACAACGTTTGATCCATTATCACTAGCTATGAAGCCAGTTTTTAAGGAGAGGTGTAGCCACACATCAGTTTCTGTTAGTAGCAAGCCCAGCATGTTTTCTCCTGTATGTGACCCTGCTACACTACGCATTGCAAGTGTGGCATGCTGTCTAATGCCATGAAGGTTGCTATACCACAGTCTGACTTATTACACTGTTTTCCCATCCCACCATCACAGACAATCCCAGGTAGCTGCGCCCACAGATAGAACAACCTGTCATTTTGCCACTTGTCCACATATCCATGCTTACATCTATGTAAGGTGATGCAGAATGTTGACGGGCATGTCTTACAGACTCTGTCACCGTCCAATATAACTCAGGGACAGTATGGGTGGAAATGTATGTCCTGGATGGGATCTTCCATTTAGGACATGCATGTGTACAAAGTACCAGAATCCTGCATTCTGCACAAAGGAGAATGGCAAAGGTCACTTGCCAGCATTTCCACTATGGTAACATTGAATTCACATGCAACCATGATTTGGTGGGTATTTACAGTTCTGCACAAAAGCTGTACAACATGAGCTGCATTGTTTGGTGTTTTGACATGGTGCCAAATGGCTCTCCTCTGTGAACTGACATGGACGGAGTACATTTGACATGTGATGGTGGGTGCACAGGTGACAAGCCAATAAATGTGGCTATTTTCCTGTTTTAAGCACAGGGGTTGATATAGTTGAATTACTACAGTACATGGACCACCACTGCTACTCTGACCAATACTTGAACATTCAAAATCCTCCTCCTCATGCCCGTAGTAATCAGCCAGTGTTATTTCACCACTTTTACCGGCATGGCTACTTATACTGAAGGAAGGGGATACCATACTCACTAAGGTGGATGAGGGTGAATGCCCCACTACAGCATAAGCTCCCTCTGGTGCCGAGTCCACAATGGCATGTGCCTGCTCTTGAGATGGGTATGCTGGCCCCAGTGCTCAGATGGCTACCCTTTTACCACGCTTCACATGTGCTTGGCAAAGCTTGCAGATTGCCACTGCTTCATCGCTACCACCTTGTACAAAAAATCCCAAACTAGGATTTTTGATGCACTACTCTTCATATGTCACTGCTGGTGCTGCATATGGAACAGCAGTTTTGGTGGCGATGAAATGGGGGTGTACTGCATGATTTCTGGTGTTGTGCACACTTGGACTTTAACTGACCATCACAGTCTATGACTGTTACTTCAGGGTCATCAACAGACACAGCAACATCAGAACTTTGAGGAGGAGGTTGACTAACAGACTGTTTACAAACAGACACCTTCACTTTCTTTTTGTCCAGTTCCAAAATGGGGTCGCTAGTATCATCATCATAATCATCATCCACAAGTTCACTTTGGATGCTGTCCTGCTGTGAGATATTCCAGCAACAGCCTCAATATTATCATCAACACTTTTAATCAACATCTGAATGTTTGGATGGCTAACCTCAAGATCAGTGGAAACATCAGACTGTGAGTCACTAGCATGATCAGGAACATGCTCAACTACCATGAGGAGTGGGACATCAACTACACTCAATTCTGTGGATTCAACAACATTTTTCCCACCTGATAACTTTGCCCAGGTTGCACTTATAGTAATACTCATGCTATTACCAACCATGCCATCACTAACTTTACTACCAGCAGGGGCAACAGCATCTCCAACCAGCATTGAAGTGACTGATTTGCTGTGAAAAACAGTCAGAGAAATCTTTACTTGCAGCAACTAGTTCCTTTCCTTTGCTGCGTACTACCATGGCCACAGCCACTCTTAATACTGCTAGACTTGTTAGCCCCTGATGAACCTGCCTCATCATTGCAACATCTTCCACTGATAATAGTCTTCTTAGCAGCAGCGCCACAGCCAGAAACAGCTTGCCATACCACTCTTGCGGGCATTTTTAAGATTACACAGAAAATTAACAGCAACTTTATATTTCTGCAGTTTTGAGGGGATGGGGAGCAAAAAATCTAAAGATATGCAGCTGTACAGGCACAACACAAGACCTTAACTAGTCTTCAAAAATCCAAAAGTCCAAAACAATACCTTGTTTTGTGAGAGGAGGTACAGCAGTAGCTAGTAGCTACATAGAAGTAGGAAAAATATTTTGCAGACAGGCTGAGAAATTCAGAGTACTGCCAATGCAGTGCTGCAATAAAATGTATATCAACTGACAGCATGCACACAGATTAAAGGTCAGGCACAGAAACTTTAACTGTTCAGTAAACTAATACAGGCAGTCTTTTAAAATGACTGAAAAATGCCCAGCAAACAGAAAAAACTTGTAAAATTAAGTGAAGTTGTACTGTGCGTACCTGAACACACAAATAATAAAAACCTAACCAACAGCTGGAGAAACTGCCTTTCTCACTAATCAGTCTTCTACACCACAGATCCGCTCCTCCCTGAAGCACACTTCTACAGTGTCTGTCAGTACAGAGACTGAATGTAGTAAATTAACATTCAATATTCACACAAAATCAATAAATGCCCAATGATATAAACACACAAGGGTTTACTACAATTGCTGTACTAAATTCTGGCACAAAATTTTGTGGCAAAAATGCATTTTTAAAGGTTTTTCGATAGTCTAATTCTCAGAGCTCTGAGGCAAACTGTCTCCAGCTTTCCACTACAAACACTAAGCTGAACTGAGGCTGTGCAAGACAATATAGAGACCATGTGACCTTACATCCCATGAATCACTGCAAAACTCACCCTAAAGAGCAAAAAAAAGGCAAGTAATGCAAAGTCCATAGAAACAATGGGAACTTTATGTTACTAGTTATTCACTTTGCTTTGCAGAATATTACACGTAAATTCAGGTTCTACGGAAATACTATGCATAGTGAATTTAGGCACTTCACCACCTCTAATCCTCAGAATGGCCTGGCCTGTGCTATGATATTTCAGAGATACAATAGTCTTTATCATCAAGGAGTGTTTTGTGCATATATTTGTGAAACTCAGTTTTAGAAATGAGAAAGTAATATGACCAAGCTGGGATCTGAACCCAGGTCTACTCAGAATACTGTTCAGATGAACCAACAAGCTGTGCTACCAGGACAACTAGAGGCAAAATAGTCACCATGGCCTTTTGGTCCACAAATGACCCTAATGAAGCCTTGTTGGTGATACACAGGGTGCCTTTTGAATCTGTTGCATCAGTAGGGAGGCAATATGTAGTGGTTTAAGGCTCTGAGCTGCAAATCTGGAGGCATTCAGCAGACCAGACTGGGGTTTGAATCCACAGCTTCCACTTGCATACTGTGTAACCCTAGGCAAGTCACTTAATTTCCTTGTGCTCCCAGGTTGCACCTGTAAAAAAGCTTTCAGCTTAGTGTGTTACTCATGGTTAAACAAATAAAAAAAAAAGGTATGGTGATGGGTTGTAAATACCCTTTTCAAAGCAGTTACTGTACATCAGTTTTTGCTGCCTCTTTTAGTGCCTCTGCATTAGCAAGGCTGGTATCTTCAATGCTCTATCTCCAACCTCATAATATTTGTGTCTGAGAAACTTCAATACAGTCTTAGCCTCTTGCAGATAAATGCAGTCTCCCATTTTCTGCATTTCATTTGACCAGCCACTGATAGGTGCCCCTACTTGTGTACTTCTTGAAAAAATTTGACTGTGTCTTGTTGGATAGCTAATTAGTTAGTATATTCTTTTTTATGTGATGTATACACAATAATATGGCCTTTAATTAGCACTGTTTAAGTGACTCCCATAATAGCACCTCTTAGACTTCTGAGCCCTGATTGTCATCAAGACAACCCTCTTCTTTATTGGCTAGGGAATTCCAAACCTCATTCTAGTTTAGGTGGTAAGCATTCAGGCGCCACTGTGTATTAAATCATTCCCATTCCATTATGATATATGTCAAAGTAGTCCCATGATCTGAGGGCAATTTGTCTCCCAATCTGTTATCTGCCATGCGGGACAATTTTTCTGTGATATAGGTACACTGAGTTCTTGTATATACTCCATTTGTCACTAAGTTATGTGCATCGTTGTTCACTCCAGTATGTAGAGCCCTCCAGACATCTGTCCAGCACAGCTAATTTGCTTTCTATGAAAATATTTGTGTTCTACAGGTTTGCTAGAGGTGTTCCATTTGTTAGACTACAACATATTAAAGTCCACTGCCAACAACACCCCCATCTTTAGGCAATATGATATCTAGCAGGTTTTTGACATAGGGAGTGATGGAGCTTGGGAAGTACATAGGGACTCACCAATGTGACTTTTCTTCACGTAATATATCCTGAACGAAGACTAAACAGCCCACTTTGTCTGTTTTAACTTTCAGCTCCTAAAATGTTGTGTGTGTCTGTAGGTAGGAGGACTAGTTACTTCACTCCCTTTCATAGAAGAGTTATACACTTCAGGAAATTCATGTTTTGACAACTTACCATGTTTTAATTTATATGGATGGGTCTCCTGAAGGTAAATAATATCTGTCTGTTCCTTCCGAATCCTAGTTAAAAATGTTCATTCGACCCATTAACATTTAAGGAGTATGGTAAAGGTAAGTGTGAAATCATCTTGTCTGTGTTATATTAACATCCCAGGGCTATTCCTAGTATATGCATTCATTGGTACCACCTGCCCCACTTCCCCACATCTCTGGTATCACATGAGTATGGTTGACTACTCTGTGGCTGCTCCTGCCACCAGATCTACTCCCTCCCTTCCGACCACCTCCATTCCCCAGATCAGTAGGCTTCTGGGGAAGTGGGGAGCAGAAGATGGATACCAACAACTTAGTTGAGTCACAGCTGGATACTTTCTCCTTGCTGCTGCCTACTCTGCATAGAGCTCCCAGAAGTTCCTACATATTGTAATGTACACTCTTCCAAAGCCAAACTCCAGAGATGAGTACCTCATAATCTCTACTGCTGATTACCTCCCCACTCACCTAAAGCTCCATTCTTGCATACTGAGTGCTTATAAAACTGTCTGAGTTACTTAGTAATGTGTGGACATTGACTGTCTTTCTTATAACCTTATCCTATATAGGACTAACAGTATTAGCAGTAATCAGTAGCACTCTCATCTAAGACACAACACAGCTGTCTGTTTGCCTGTTTTATAACTTTATCTTGTATACTGTAGGTAGAAGCTAGGATTTAACAGTTTTAGCAAAAGTCAATAACACTACACATTAGATACATTATGTGCCTACCAACTGCAGTTAACTGGTCACTGATTCTTCAAAGTCTCCTGCAGAACTGCTGACTTACCTGCAGTCATGCTCCTGGGGGTTGCAGACCTATGGGGTTTAAACAGAAAACAGGAACAAATCCCTTCCCTTCACTATAGTTTCAAGTGCTGTTTCTGAGGAGGGGAGCAAAGCCTATTACTCCAGCTCCAAATGGACCCTGTGTTACCCTGAAGTTAGTCACAAATAGTGCTGCTGTTTTGCTACACTCCCTGTTCTCCCAGGCTAGAACAGACCCTCTCCTTCAGCAGAGCTTCAGGTGCTGTTTCTGGGGAGAGCAAACGCTTATTTCACCAGCTCCAAGGGGTCCGTTGAGTTGCCTGAAACATAGCAGAGCTCATATCCTAAGCTTCCATCTTATGCTGCACATCACCCAAAGATCCTCTCTATCATCACAATGTTCCATAAAATGGTGGCAATATAGTATCAATATACAATATACTTTACTATAACTCTGGACTGCTTCCAGCTGCTGGTAAGCTCAAAACCTTTTAAAAGAACTTTACAAGGCCTACTGGACCAGTTTTAAGTGGGATACTAATATGAGTGTGTTACCTGAACCATCCCCTTTTGATTTTCTAGATGGACCCCTGTATCCACTTTCCAGATGAGCTCCTGTACCCCAGTTAACCCTTAGGCTGGCAGATTTTGTTTAAATAATAAAAATTGTTGGCTGGGACTTTTCAGTATCACTATTGTATAATGCCAATTATGAACTGGGGATCGTAAATGCACAATGCTGATTGGCTGAGATGTTTTTGAAGCCGTGATGATATCGAAGCTACATCATTATGGCTTCAGAAAACCTCCAGCCATCAGCCTTCTCACTCTCTCCAAATCACATCCACACCTGTTCCTTCAGTTCCACACAAACACCCCTGTGTCCCTGCCACTGCCAAGGAATATACATCTTCTAGCAGCATCAGTTAGTTGAAATGTACTGCCACACTGCAACCCACTATTTCTTTTAAAATGAAGTGCTTCTACATGTGACTTTGCCTGCCCTCTCTCCTCCCCAGAGAACGCACGGCTCAACCGACTGCCCATTTTCCACACACAGTAGCTTTAGAAAACATTTTGTTTTTTCTTACTTCAGAACTCCTGTATGTGCCCTATCAGTTGCCAAGCTAAGCTAAATACTGTCAAGGAGCAACTTATTGATCTCTTGAAAAGACTGGAAGTGTCCCTGCTACTTAGTCGGCTCAATTTCAGTCTGCCTTCCTTCCCCTTCTCGTGGCTTCAGTTACAAAATCCTGTGTACAGTATTCGTAAGAATAAAAATAAAGCGCACAGTTTCCTGGCTTCTGACCACAGTGTACACAGCTGGTAGAGTCTTACTTCACAGCTGCACCTCCTCCATAAACTTCAGTTACAGCAGTGCCACCTGCCACCCAGACCCTTCCAGGAACTATTTTCTTGAAAGGTAGTCATCCAACACCCCAAAACCTCATTTTCTTAAGGTTATGAATATTTTTTTTTTTTTTTAAGAAAATACTTTTGAGCCAGTTCATAATAGCAGTAAATCACTCCAGGGTGTGGTATATCATGGGATATCATCACTTCTCAGGCAGATGGACACACTCGGCCCGCAGCCTGCCCAACCACCCGAGAAGTAAATGATATCCCATGATATACCACACCCTGTCATGCCTTATTGCTTAATTATAAATGGCAAAAATAAATAAATATGTGAAACCTGATTGGTCAGTTGGTACCTTTATCCATAATGTTATCCTGGTACAACATCATCAGAATATCCCAGAACACAGATGTTACCACTTCAAAGAAGGTCAACTAGTACCTTTAATGATAAGGGTATCCTGACACAACATGATTGGAAAGTCCCAGCACACAGATGTCCAGACTACAAAGAAAATCAGTGTACCTCTATCCAAGCAGTTCTGCCCTCACTTGAAATGGCTGCCTTGACTCTGCTAGTAGCTTGGTTGGAATTAAAACAGCAACCCTTCTCTCCACAGTTGCAGTGCTGACCAGAAAAGCAAAAAAAAACACAGTTCATTTCATTTTTATTTTTATGCTTGCAGGATGATGAGAATAAATGCCCATTTTCATTAGCAACTAGTAGGTAAATAACAAATCACAACAGTACTCATGATAAAACATACAAATACAATATCTTCCTTGTACAACATACATCATAAACATGTAAGAACATTCCTTTGTGGTAAGTATACTGTAACTTTAAACTTATAAATGGTAGTACAATTCACAGTTTCATGAGGAAATAAATTGTGAAACATGGGAGCCCTATACAACATAGATCTTTGACTAGATGATTGTTTTAAAGAAAAGGACAGTAGGAAGCATTCCACTTTGAGATCTGGTATTACATGGATTATTACTCCTGTTAAACAAAACAGTAAGAGAATGAGAAGATGGCATATATATATATATATATATATATATATATATATATAAAACAAAATAGTTAAAAATTACATCTATCCTCTAAAGGAAGTCACCCAGCAGCAGCATAAGCATAAGGACACAGTGATGGGCAGATCAAGGGAGCTTGGTAACAAACCAGCAAACAGTACTGTAAACAATGTGTAACTTAGACATATACTTTCATTGGCCATTGAGTAGACTGGTAGCCCATAGTCTATCACTGAAAGTAATAGACTATGGGCTAGCAGCTTCGAGACTCACGGATTAAAGAAATCTTAATCCTGAACTACATCTTTGAGGTCTTGTTTTAAGAAAAACTGCCTAACGTGGCTCAAATGACAAAGTTCGATCTAGATGAGGGTCTTAGCTACAACAGGTAGAGAGGAGAGTTTAGTGCCCCAATGGTTATACACAAAATGAGGTGTGTAATAATTGCGATTGCCACTGCTGGGGTTACATTATACTACACCAGACAAACTTCCTACAGCCCTTCAGATTACACCAATATATTGGTCTCTTCAAACACATGAACAATTGAGCACTTCTTTGGGTACTGATTTTGGTAAAGATCTTTCTCAGTTTGTTCTAGGGAATGCTAATTTTCTTAGACATCACCAACACTTTTCTGAGTGTTTTGGGAGATGTCTCCAACTAGCAGTGGAGCAATTTGTTAAGGGTGGCACAGTAATACCTATCACTCATTCCAGGTTAGTTATAAGGCCCTGCAGGAGAAGTACTTTTCTTTCCGGATGACTCATGCTTTGGTTGCACTTCTGGGTCCACAGCCTTGGGCAGATGATGGGAGATTTCTGGTGGAAACGTGCTGGCAGCCTTGCAACCCCATTGTATATCATCACTTTATAGGAGTCTGCAATCCTTGGACCCCATGGGTTTAGATGGAACATGCCATTATTTGGGAAGGAACTTTAACTTAATCAGTCACCTGCAGACTGGCACAAGGTTTGGTCAGATCTTTATATAGTCCTTGCCCCACATCCTGAGTGGTACTACCTTAATGGTGCCACTCCCTGTGAATATGCCCAGCATGCCTTAAGGAAGCGAGCAGTGGAGGCCAAATGTCTGTTATCTGAAGCAGCAGTATCTATGGAGGAAGATGCAGCTCTTCTGGTATTTAACAAATTCTTCAGGTGTATCCAGATTAATCAGCCCAACAGTTTTCCTGTTATATCATCTGACCTTCCAGCACATCAGCCCAGCAGTTTTCCTGTTCCATTGTCTGGCTTTCTAAGCATCAACCCAGCAGTTTTCTTGTTTTGCCGCTTGGTTTTCCAGAAGCATTATCCTGCAGTTTTTCAATACCATTGTCTGGCCTTCCAGTACATCAGCCCAACAGTTTCTGAAGATTCTATCTGGTCTGAAGGGAGAAGGTCCTCCACTCACAGAGTAAAATGAAACTTTTCATTCTTCAAGGAGCTGGTAAGACAAACCCTTTTTGTTTACATTTACTGACTCTGCATATCACATCCTACATTTGAAGACTATCCAAGGAACTTTAATTTTCATCAGAAACTCTCCCCACAGATTGCAGTGCTATACAGGCCCTGTGCTGTCCAAGAACTGTCCTTCAGCAGACTTTGGCCTAGGAGAGCTCTTTAATGGACATGCCTATGGGCACCAGTAACACTGGTCCCTAGATCTGACATTGTAGAATTCCATCCCCAAAATGTGTTGCATAAATGCTTCTTTCCATTTTTACTTTTATGCTTTTATAAAAAATGTTTTTGGGGTTCTGTAGTGTTGGGTGGAGGTTTAGACACTGTGTTGGAATGCAGAATGTGTTTTGTATTTTTCTTCTCCTGCAAATGTTCCTGAAGAAGAAAAAGAAGAGATGTTTGGAACTCATCTGAGTTCCCCTTTTCTTAGTGTTTTAGAATTGTTTATGGTTACAGGGTGTTAACATGTTTCTCTTCACAGGTGTGATTTTTGGGAAATGTAATGCAATGTAGTGTATGTTTTCCTTTTGTTGTCCACAGGTACCCTGGGAAGTTTTGGGGGTAGGTTTTTCCTGGTAGGTAGCCTAAGTCAGATAGCCTTCCTAGAGGGCTAGGTGGATAGACAGACTGGGGTCCTGATCTGCAGTAGGGGCTCTCAGTACTGGTCTATTAGGGCATGCTTCAAGCAGTTTCTCTTGGAGCCACTGAGAATCCATAGCTAGATTGTAGTATAGGGGCTGAAGTTTCATCAGCCAGCCTCTGTTCCTTTAGTGTTACCTGCTTGTGCCTATCACATGGTAGGGGAGAACTTGTGCAACCTCCTTTAGGTAACACAGAGGGTAGGATGGCCTAGTACCAGATGAAAGTATGACTGCAGATAGTCATTCATCTGGTATGTGGTGCTGTAACCACCCAGTCCCTTGTGGTTACTAGAATCCCCTCAGTAATAGTGCTAGACAAGGAGATGCAGCTGGTATTAACTGGCTAAATGGTTTTTCACCTGCTCACTCTTCTGTTTACTTGGCTTCAGCTGAGAATGAACTGATGAGCTCATTTGGAACTCTCACAGCAGCATAGCCTTTGTGCCAGCTGTTGAGGTGGGAAATAGAATGTTAAGACGCCAATCAGTGAGAATCAGTTGGAGTCAGTGTTTCAAGTTGGAGTGTGGAAGTGAGAGCTGCTCTGCCAGTGGGCTCTGAGTTGAGAGCCCTGAATTCTCACCCTAGTTCTGGTATTCTCCAATTTGCCTAGTGAAGTGGTGGAAACCTTTTCTACAGTAGGATTTCCTGATTTTCATCCTGGAGGGTGAAAAGGACTGCTAGTGAGTGGATCAAAGGGGTAGTCCCTGGTTTGGACCAGGATGTTTTGAAACTGCCTGAAATGTCTAACAGAGAGTGAATTCTGACTTTTCCTAGAAAAAGCAAGTACCTGTTCTGTTGTGTTCCATGACCAGAGGGAAGGCATGACTTCTATTCTTGTAAGTACAGATGTGCAAATCTTGTTTGAAGTAAAGTTGGCTGAGGTGTGTGATGTCCAGAAGTATGACTATATCACACTGTTTGGGACATTTTACCTTTACACTACATAGGTGGTGAATTTGAATTCTGAATGCTAAGTTTCATTCAAAAAGCAATTCAAAAGGTGTTTTAACTGTTTAAGGTGTAACTCTGAAAGAATGGCTGAGTATGGATTTGAAGCAAAGGGTGGGCAGAACCCCATCTGCAGGAACCAGTTCAGGACTAGTAGGTTCAGTAAGGGTGTCTGGTTACTTTAGACAAATGGCCAAATGTCTGAAGAGAATTTTTGCCCCTGGAGTGGGTTACAGTTTCTTCTCTGGTTATGGAAGAATGGCGCTAGTGCTAGCCACATGTGTTTTCAGTTGTGGCCAAAATGCCACTGAACAGACGTTCTATGTCCTACGACATGTGGGATACAAGTTCAAGTTGTTCTATGTCCTATGACATGTGGAATACAAGTGCAAATGTCCTCTGTCCTGCTGCAGTGGAATACAAAGAGTTTCTGTCAGATACAGTTCAATGTTATTGTTCTGCAAGTTCCTTGTGCCAAGATGTGCAAACCTTGGGGGTCCACCCTTGCTTTGAAGAACATCTTTTGAATAAAGTCCCACTTTAGAACCCCAGCTATAGTCTGGACAGTTACATTATTGCTTCCCGTGTGGATTTACAGGGTACCCTCAGAAGATAGGTCTAGCATATGCCTAGCAAAAGAAAAACCTCGAGTCACGGATGCGGACACGGACTAGCTGTTTTTCCACGAGCGCTGACCTGCCGTCCGCTATTTTACTAATTTTAGTCCGTCCAAAGATCTTATTTTGACTCAACTTACTGGGGACAGAGAAGAACCTGTGCCCTTTGCGTCTATGGAGGCAGAGATGAGAAAACCACCCCCAAGCACACTCCTCCAGCAACCCCGAAAAAGCCGCAGAAAATCCAAGGCCTCGACATCCTCATTGGCCCAGGGGCTGGAGATCAGAGCACTTTGGAGGAACCTCTCACCCTTGCATGGTTCCTGGACGAGACAGGCTGCTGAAGACGGCGATTCAAGACATGGCTGGGGAGGTTAAAAATATTAACTCCGCTTATTGAGGATCTGGCCCATAGAGCTCGGACAATGAGGCCTGCACAAAATCACTGGAAGGGAGTATGGAGAGGATGGATTCAGCGATCAACAAAATTACCCAGCGAATGCACAAGTTAGAATTGAAAGTGGAAGACCTGGAGGGCGGGCAGGCGCAACAGCGTGGTATTTATTGGAGCTACGGAGAGGCTGAGAGCAAAACAGAATCAAATTTGCACAGAAATTGGCCGAGAAAATCGCAGGACCCTCACCCTTCGGTTCTATGTACACTGTCAAGAGGGCCCATCGCGCCTACGCCCACTACCCCTTCTGACCATCCTCCTAGGCCTTTCATCGTTAAATTTCAATTATCAAGAAAGGCAATTACTGATTGAGAAAGCAAAGAAAGATAAAGATATATTTTGGGAGGGCTCACGAATTAGAGTGGTGCAGGACTTGCTGTTATCGGTCAGACAGAAACGGGCTACCTATCACCCTTTGGTGAAACGGTTAATCGTAGCTGACATCAAATTCGCATGGGCTATCCAGCAAAATTTCAGGTCTTCATTAATAATGAATGGAAATCTTTGACTCCCAGGAATTGGCCATGGCTGCACTGCGTGAAGCCTTCCCTCGCTGTTCAAGGACCCATGAAGAAGGGACATGATTGAAATGCTTCTGAATCCTGGACTTACACAATTGATCCATTAAGGATTTTATGTTTAGTGGTTCCATGCTGGAACAGGATGGACTCAATAATTTGGTAGAGTGTAAAAACTGATTTAGATATGGGGCCTAGTTTAACTATTTTAATTTTGTGTTGCTTTGATATTGCAGATTTGAGGTAGCCTGAGTGTCTCTGTAGTCTTTTCAATCACACTGATTTGCCGGAGTGTTAATTAGTGCGATCAGGAGGTTCCAAATTATATAATGGAGGACTTAAGAATACACATCGGGCTTTATTTTCTTTCCTGGGTCACTTACAGTGGCCTAGCATTACAGACTACTGGTGACTTACTCTCAAACATGTATGTCTAGAAATCGCTTAGTTATATGGGTGATCTTTGCATTATTGTTTACCTGAGGATCAATATATATACTCTGGTTGTTACATGGGGAAAAGAACCCAATTTACTTATTCATAACAAGTTTGCTGGAACCTCTCATTAATAATTAAGTTTGCCCCAAGGATACGGGGACTATAACTATCCCTTAATTGTACTTAAGCTGTTCTTTTACTTTAATGAATAGTTCCTTTCAGGGTATATGATTGCATACTTACATTGAGGGGGAGATTCACTTTCAGTTTAGATCTTAAATTAGTATTAGTATTACTTCAGGTACATATGGTCTCATGAATTAAGAGCTGTTGAGGTTTGGACGGTTTTGAAATTAAATATGTAAGGGTGGCAGGGAAGAGCAGAATTAAGGGCTAAGTGGGCTGGTGTCATGGGCCGTAGTGGACGATGGTTACTTTGGGCGGGATGGGAGGGTCAGGTCTATGGGGTTATAGTAAAAAAGTTCTTAGCAATGGTATGGGGAGGGCATATACTAACGGGGTATACAGGGAGAGGGATTTAGGGTTCCTTTTGGGAGGGAAACACAAGGCTGCTGGACTTACAGAGATATTTCGGTATGGGAACAATCATCATATGTTGCATCTCAGAGAATTAGTATGGGGACAGATTCCTTCATTAAATTTATCACATGGAATGTGAAAGGGCTCGACACAAAACTAAGCAGTTTAGAATTTTGAAATATATTGAGGCTGTGAAAGCTAAACTGATATTTTGCAAGAAACTCATCTGCTGCAAGATGAAGCCAAATGCATGAGAAAATTGCAGATAGGACAAGTTTTTTCTTCTCAAGGCAATACCCAGAGCAGAGGGAGTCATGATATTGATCCATAGGTCAATAATTTTTATCCCTTTGAAAGTAGTCCAGGACAAAGAAGGTAGATATGTATTAGTGAAAGGAAAGTTACAAAATATGGAAATTTTGTTGGGAATGATTTACGGGCCTAACACTGATAGTCAGGACTTTTGGTAAATTTACTAAAGGCTCTATTGCCATTTAGCCATCTTCCCATGATTCTAGGGGGATTTTAACTCAGTATTGGATCCCTTAATGGACAGGTCTCCAGGCCCTAAATGTATCCAACACCGCTTCGGGCGTCTAGCATCTAGTGGATCGCCTTGGGCTGGCGATGTGTGGAGGGTGCTCCATCCGGAGGCAAGAGAATACACCTTTATTTCTCCGTCCATAAATTGGGATCTCAGATTGATTACATATTTCTTTCTCGGACCCTGTTGAAGGGTGTCTCTTGTTCTGAGATTATGGCTGCCCCAATTTCAGATCATTCTGCAGTGGAGGTAAGGATCTCCTTTTCTTCCCTTCACAAGGGCAATCGATGGATAATAAATAATCAAATACTAAGGATTCCTAAAGTGGTTCAAATGTTGATGGAGCAAATTGAGGAGTTTATCTCGATATCACGAAAGAAAATGTCCGACCGGACATTCTCTGGAGTGCATTTAAAGCCTATGTGAGGGGTTTGTTGATTAGTCAGGCACTAATTGGAAGAAAAAAGAACTCCATTATGCTGGATTTATTAGGCCAAATTAGGTCTTTAGAAGCTACGTTGTTCTCTAACCCCAAGAGGAGGATAGAGTGAAATTAGTTAAAGCTAAGGATGCATATCTTAAAATACTGGGTGACACAGGCGGAATTAGCTATAATTAAAACCAAGGCCAATTACGTGGACCAGGGAAAAGTCAGGAGACTTCTGGCTAGACGACGCACAGTTAGAATTGTCCCGCCTGATAGAAGGGATCCTGTCCGATGAAGATGGATGTATCAAGACCACCCCTGAAGACATGGTCCTAATTTTCCGGAGATACTATGAATCACTATACAGTGGCATGCATTGTCTCCCAGCTCAGTCTGAAATTCTATCTTATTTAGAAAATTTGCCCTCCCAGGTTAAACGAATCAGATTGTGACTTTCTTAATGCTGAAATAACGCAAATGGAAATAGTAGCAGCCATTAAAGTTTACCTGTAGACAAAACCCCTGCCCAGACGGGTTTTCGCCTAATTTTTATAAAACATTTTCCTCCAGTTGGTTCCCTATTATCTAACTTATTCCAATATATTCTTTCAGGGAATAACGTGGACTTAACCTTGTCGGAGCGCTTATAGTCCTATTACCTAAGCCCAATAGATCGCCTTGTGGAGCCTGCCAGCTATCGGCCTATCTCTTTGCTAAATATTTATATCAAGATCTTGGCTAAAATATTGGCAGATAGAATGAATAAATTATTGCCAAAACTGATAGGTCCGGAGCAGGTAGGTTTCATGAAAGGCAGGTCATCGGCCGATCACTTTAGAACGTTGACAAGATGTCTTCTCGGCCTCCGAGGGGACCACTCCAACATGCGTGGTCTCCTTGGATGCCGAGAAGGCATTTGACAGGGTCTATTGGGCATTTTTATTTTTGTAATGGATAGATTTGGTTTCCAGAGAAATTGTGGGATGGATTAAAGCACTGTACTCGAACCCCACAGCCAGAGTTACGTGTAATGGAGCTATTTCATTACCTTTTAAATTACTGGCGGGCACAAGGCAGGGATGCCCTTATCCCTTTTATTATTTAATTTGTACTTGAGCCCTTATAAGAAACATAGTGAGATGTTCCAAATTAAAGGGATCAAAGTCAGGACCAAACCATCAAAGTCACGGCATACGAGATGACCTATTAATTTATGTTTCAAACCCAAATAGCTCAGTTCAATTTACTAAAAGTAATACATAAGTTTAGCACTTTAGCCAACCACAAATTGAATCAGGACAAAACGATCGCTCATCCCTTAAATAATAGGGTATTTAGAAAGGAGATCCAAAGTCTAGGACTAGGATGGTGTCCTAAATCCTTTAAGTACCTGGGCCTTACTCTGACAAATAATACGGACCGTTTACGCCAATTAAACTTGGATTCATTGGTCCATATTATAGAATTGGACATGAAAAGGTGGGCACAACTTCCATTATCATTATGGGGTAGAATAAACATTGTCAAAATGAACATATTCCCTAGGCTTTTCTACCCTTAACCATGTTAAATATTTGGCCCCTTGTCATGGTTCAATAAACACAGGAAAATTCATGGATTTCATCTGGAACTATAGGAAAGCCAGGATGTCGGATTCTAAGTTGGCGGTTCCTAAGGCCCAGGAGGTTTGAGACTCCTCATTTTGCACTTTATTTTGGGCCGCATGTAAACAGATATGGAGATGGGTACATACCTTGGCTTGCTCTCCAATGGTGGAATATGTCCCACTATGGGTAAACCTAGAGATTAATTTTATCAAGAGTGCGGGTCTCAACCCAGAGGCCTTATATTATGTTACTGGAAGCTACTCCTCTCTGTTAAAGAAATCTCCATTGGGGTTTCTACAGATTCATAATCAACTTTGTAACTTTTAAGATATGATCAAACTAAGGATAGGGCTCAACCCATTATGGGAAATCCCTAATGGATGATAGGAGTAAAACCATCAGGCAAAATTGGCTACCTCTCTCTTGGGATTGTCCCTTGAAGGATTTTCTTAGTGACGATAGGGGCCTAATCTCAACCATTGAAATTCTAAACAAATTCAGGTTGACCATGAAGGACAGCTTTAAAGCATTTCAATTGTGGCACTTATCAGTTCAGAATATAGGACTGAACATGTTTGGTTCAGCCCGTATTCCGTTCTGGACAGACTTAGGCCCGCTGATAGGAAGTCCACAGGCTGTCTCTAAAATATATCAAGTGTTATTTCATTGGGCCTTCACCGAAAACCTAGCTCCATCTTCATACTGGACTAAAATCTTTCCTACTGTAGAACTCGACTGGCCACAGATATGGCAGAATAGTCATAAATTTATTAAACAGGACTGCCTGAGACTTATTCAATTCAAAATTTTACATAACATTTATTACTCCCTCAAAACTAGCAGATCTAAAACTGGTGAAGGATCCTAAATGTTATAGATGTGGTCAGAAGAAGGGACTTATTGCACATTTTTGGCAATGCCCTAAAATCACCCCTCTGTGGAACGAATAGGATCAAAACCAGTCCATTACTTGGACTAGATGATATGTTCTGCCCTGAAGTTTGCTTGTTAGGGGACATGTCAGGCTTTCCTGTCAGGTTAAGAAAATTCCATATGGCCTTGATTTCTATCACAGTGAAGAGGTTAGTCCTCAAACATTGGAAAGACTCCTTATGATTACTTATTCAGAATGGTTAGCAGACCTTCTTACAAGCCCCAGGATTGAGAGAATGATAGCAATTTTGCATAATCAACTGCCTCTGTACGAGAAAATCTGGTCCCCTTAGCAATATCTTATTCATAGATAGAGTATTCTTATCGCCTGTATCGATTGAAATAGAGAACGGCACCTTGTGTGGGTGGGGTGAGGGGTATACCATGGGAGGGGTTAATTGGGGGGCCTGGGGGTAAGCAGAGACTCATTGTTACGACTTACCTGTAGAATGGCTGTACTGAATCAATATGGTATATTGAATGTTTTGAATATTGCCTGTTATCCTGTCTCTGTTAAAACTTGAATAAAGAGTGAATGGCAAAAAAAAAAAAAAGAAAAATCTCTCCCAGGACCTGGTTTATAGATACCAATTGTTATTTTTTTTTTTACACCTCCCTTGATCTCTAGAAGAATGAGCCAGATATACATTCCCAAAGCTAGGGATGGTACCATTTCTAAATGTTTGTGTGTGCCCAGTATGGGTGCCAGGGGTGCTGAGTAAGGTAGCGGGGGTTGCACTTTGCTACTCATTATGAGACCATATTTTCTTTAAATGTATGGTTCCATGGCCCAGTGGCGCTAATGGTTGAGGTACTGGACACCACACTTGTGCCATGCCGGCGACCCAGGTTTGGAATGGACTCGGGTCACTCGGGGCCAGTGGGGAGGCAAGGATAGTGCATCACAGCTCTCCTTCCTCGGGTGGGGGTCTAGCTGTGAATACACAGCTAGGGGGGCTCGCCCACACCAAGGTGCTTGGTTGCTCCAGAGGCGGAGACAGCTGCGGCACCCATTGCACAGTGCACGGTGCAAAGGGCAAAAGGGAGAAAATCCCTGGTGGCAGGATGATGCCCAACTCCCCTGACAGGCACCGCTCCCGGCCGGGCATAAGGTAATCCCCGTAATTCTGGAGGATGGAGCGGGGTGGTCGGCAGAAGGGGCTGCGGGGTGCGAGAAACAGCAGTAGTGTTAAAAAATGTATGGTTCCATGGTCTGCTTGGACTTCATCTGTGCAGGGGTTGATCCTGTCTTGAATATATGCGCTGAATCCAGATGGGGTTGGGAGGGGATGTTGTACGTTATGTGTTGTCCTGTTGATTGTTATTGTTGTGCTTGCCATTTGTGTTGTACACTATACATATTTTTTTCAATAAAGTATTCTTAAAAAAACTGGTGCTGTGGGTTTCAGCACCATACATGCTAAGGGTGAAGGATGATGCTACACCACCATAGCAAATGGGTGTGGGTGGAGGAGAGATGTTACAACACCATACAGCAGCAAGACCTACTAGGAAAAAAAAAGCTCAGAATATGGACTTTTTTTACAAATGCCCAAGGCATTGAAAAAATCATATAACATAATTTTAAAATCTATATTAAACATATATTTCTTTACTTTGTTATTGTATAAATACCACAAAACAGAATGTTTTATAATCACAATAATGCATGACAGGGCGTGTGTCCTCAGATCAGATAAAGTCATTTCTGGAGTGCTGGATGTAGCTGCCTGTGGCCTACTACACACCACTGAGACTATCCCAACAGGACAGATGCCTTGTTGTGCATTATTGCTTCAATATATCCCTGTTCTTTAGCATACAGAGCTCATCGGTCAAAGCTGAAATTTTCCCTTAACTACAGGAAATTTTTCTGTGTTTTTCCCTTGATTACATTATTTCCGTAGAAGCTGAATGCTGTTTCCTGTATGTACTGTATCAAGTCTATTATAACAATTTCTCTTGCAGATTGCATAATGTCCCTGTAAAGTACATGAATCCCTTTAGATATGGGAGCCTGAATATAATAATGAAAATGTTGCAAACAATTCAAATTATGTGCTGACATATTTCAGACCACCGCATAGAAAACTATTCGATTCCTCTGCTGACATGTATACTGACCACCACCCCATCCTCAACCAACCACACACTTTATTTTCCATTCCGAAGAACCAATACAGTACACTGTTTTGGCTTATCGATTGTTGAGGGTCAGGAATGCTGACACGTCCATCCTTATCCATAAATTGCATGGACTGATAGTAGGGTAAAGTACAGTTTATACGGCCAGGCACGAGTGCAGCTGCTGTTGAAGAGTTCTGTTAAACTGCTGCAACACGATGGAGATTCCGTGGATTCGGTGCTTTTGTTGACATATGTGTACAGGAAGATGATCTCAAGAGCGGTATCCAGGCTTTGTTAAACAAACTTCGGCCTCACTGGAAAGCGTCCGAGATAAAATGAAGGCAAGTACAGAAACAGAAGTTAAAATAATTTCCTTAAATCAGCAACGCTACCATGTATCCAGTCTTAGCACAACACTCAGGCCCAAGCACTGTGGAAAAGGCCCCTTTAGGAATGGATTGGGTGGAAGTTCGTGTAGAAAACGCGGAAACGACAGCGTTAGTGAGAGACAACACAATGTATTAGCATATACTGTACTTCTGTGGGAGTAAAGCAAGTTCAGAAGATTCTAACTGGGTTTTACGTGAAAGTGTTTTTTAAGGACGCATGGCTCGTAGAGTTGCAAGATAAAGTTACCGTATATCAGCTGCTGCATATATGTTTTATGAAGGTTACACGCCTCTACGGTGATTTTTCTGCGATTTGAGTAGTTCGCTGGCAATTTGAAGTACTGTACGCGATTGAAAGTGTCGTGATCGCTGAGTACTGTATTCCGTGAACTTTCCACTCTTGCTACCCGTTGACGTTTTAATATGCTGTGGGAAATGATTGACTTCAGCAGATGGTGAATACTTCAGTGTGTGCTGCTAGCCAATGGAAGGTTGCCATGGCTGGGTAAACATACTTTACTGAGAGCACTAAGGCACAAGCTGTAACCTAATGAAGGTCACATACAGAGGATTGTTCTCATAGCTTCGGAGTTGTACAAATAGATGTAGTGGTATCTGCTACAGCTTAAATCACGGGTCTAAAACCAGTTGAAAAGTCTTGTATAAGTAATCTACAACATCTAATCCTGGTCAAGACCGAAGCCAGACTAAAATGTGTTGTATACCATGACCAGGGCCACTGTAAAATTGTGGAAAATGGTTTTCCAAAATCTCAGAGCGTTTTGCAAATATTGTGGGAAATTGCGGGGTTCTACTATAGACCCTGAGTGCTTACAATAAGTCTTTTAGTGTTCTGCAGCATATATTAGTCAGTATAAATTGATAAATGAATACACTGGCACCTAAATATGTTTAAAACATAAAGAAAGGTTTATGTTCCTAAAAGAATACTAAACTGATAAGCTATAGTAAGAGTTGCCTATCTTCCAAAATTTAAAAGCATCTGCTTCATACAGTGTTAAATATAGTCCATAAAGTGAGCCTCAGCAAATCAATATTAAATAAAGCCAGAATACTTTTGTTTGTTTCTGGCTGTAGAATAATGAAACCTAATCAACAGCTGTTTACAGTTCTCTCGCCAGCTACTCACCCACTTTGGTACAAGAAAAAATCAGCAGATAGAGTGGTGACAAATTGAGTTTTGGTAAATGTTGTTAAAGTGTTTAATGTTCATAATCTGCACTATAGGTATTGTACACTATTTTGAAATCACATATTTAAACATTAAATTGGGGGTTATTGGGGCTGGCAGTATAATCTAGAGTTAGAGTAATAAACTGTGAATGAGCTGATGACATCTAGGAGACCTGGGTTTGATTCACACAACCTCCACTTACATGCTGTGTGATTCTGAGCAAGTCACTTAACCTCCTCAGTGCTCCTGGGGTGTACCTGAAAACAGGCACTTGTGTCTAGTGGGCCTTAGGCAGTTACCAAAAATGTAAAAAAATACCAATATATTTTACTGCATCATATAGTAGTTAGGGCACCCTGTAATTTATCTTTGTTTTACTCTGGCTGCAATGATTTTGGTTAGTTAAAGATACATTTTCAGATACTGTATATTTTGTGTTTTATAGCTTGTTTTTAGACTTTAGTCAGTGTTTATTGTAGTCTTTGCATGTGAGCATCCGGGGTGTAGTTGCTAAGAATGAGATCACAGTTAGCATCTAGCTTATTCTAGCTGGGTCCTGTCCGTGCGGGCTCCTGCTGCTACAATTCCACCTGAACTGGTGGGAAGACCATCGGAGGCGCCCGGAAGCTGCCCTGGTGCCACCCTCCTGCTCAGTCAAATTGCCAGGTATGAAGAAGCTGTAAACTGAATCGCCCACATCCTTCGCTTATTTGGCCATAGTGGAGCATCTTAATTGGATGAGTCTCACCTGCTGTGCCTTGCGGATTGGTCCGCTTCTTAAGCCGTGCTTCTGGCGCTGTTTTTAAAATTAAGTTTTAGATGCTAAATATCTATGTTACTAAACTGTGTTTAGACCTGCCTTGGTTATCTGTTAGAGGATAATTTTGTTGTTGAAAACCTTCTGCTGTGCTGAAATTGAGGTCGTTTTACTAAACCCTTTGCTGCGCTTCTTTTGGTCTTCAAAACCTCTGTTGTGCTGTACTTGTTTTTAAATCTCTCAATAGATCTGACCCTGTTACTTCTATAGCCAGCAGCGTAACCCTTACTGCACTGGAGTGCATTGCTTACTGAAACCATAAATATGTTTGTTATAACCCTGGATGCACTAGTTTGTAAACTGCTTTTATTCTGCACAAATCATTGTAATGTAATAGTTAAACCTTAGGCTGGTCAGTTGCATGTTGAGCTAGAATTGTGATTTAAAGCTTACTACTTTAACAACATTTTGGCTGGAGGCACACATTGTGCTTGTATTAATCTGCCTGACTCCTAAAGTCTGAAATTATCAGCTTATCTTGGAACTCTGTCCTAGTGCACCTCCTCTCCCCATCATTCTTTTTTTTTTCTTCCTTTCTCTCTGCAAGTTGTTTTGATCTGTAAAATTCCTTGCCCTGCACAAATGTTCTCTGGGACTGTCTCTGTCCCCTAGCTCACCATCTTCCCTTTTCATAACCCTCCTCCTGCTAGACTTTTTTTTCTGTCTCTCCTGTTGGGATTCTTCTCTTATCTTCCCAGTATTAAGTGCTTTGTCCTCTCTTTTCAGTCATTGCACCCCCACTTAACCTAGCACCTCTTGTGTCCTGAAGGATTAGCCTTGGCGCCAAACTGTAGCCCCCACTGACTCCACACAAACCTCAGCTCCCTCCCTTTCTTCAGTGCATGCCCTGGGTTTTGTTTTTTTCTGAAGCCAGCCCTTGATGGCACTCCTCAGGGCCCTACTAATTGCCTTGTTCCTTCTGCCTCCAGGCTCCTGTCCATGCGGCTTCTGCTGCTAGAATTCCACCTGAACCAGCAGGGAAGACTGTTGGAGGTGCCCAGGAAGCTGTCCTGGTGCTACCCACCCTTCTCAGTTGAATTGCCAAGTATGAAGAAGCTGTAAACTGAATTGCCCACATCCCTCACTTATTTGTCCATAGTGGAGCATCTTAATTGGATGAGTCTACCTGCTGTGCCTTGCAGATTGGTCTGCTTCTTAAGCCATGCTTCTGGCACTGTTTTTAAAATGAAGCTTTAGTGCTAAACATCTATTTTACTAAACCGTGTTTAGACCTGCCTTGGTTATCCCTTAGAGGGAATATTTTTTCCCACCCACCGCTCAACTCCAACCACTATTAAATAATGCTCTCCACACAACAAGTCCACACTGCTAAGCCACTCCCTGGTACACTCCTACCCTGCCCAGCCCCTTAAAGACATTATATCTTATTGACACTCTTTCAGTCCTTCCTTCTGTGTCTATACTGCACCATAGACTTCTCTCTCCTTTTTCTGTCTCCTGTCATCCCATACAGGTATCCTGCTGCTGCCCTTTACCTATGTCTTCAATCTAGTGACTAGTTCTGCCCTTGCAATCAAATGCTGATGAATCAAACCTGGGCATCCCAGGTGCTGTAGCCAGTCCCACAAGAAGGTTGTCTTTCCTTCGGACATTAAATTCCTAGTAATGGTGGCTTCTGCCTCCCTCCTCTTGGGCTGCATCCTCTTATTTACAATAGTGCCTGCCATAGACTTAAAAAAGGCACAACTCCTTATGCCAGGATTCTATCCTCACGGTATCGGTAATTCTATTAACGCCTTCCAAGGGCAGTAATCATCACACATCCACATCGGCTCACATCCCCTACTGCCCCACACCCCCAAGCTGGCCACTCTTATCCTTTCCATTAAGGTGGTATTACTCCCTATTACCAATTACCGCAACTCACTAACTCTTGTCCTGCTGCCCTAGCCATTGACCAAGCCAAGTGACCTAATAAAGCCTTCCTGAGATTCTTGTTAGATGCCTCTGAAAATTACTAGTGTTGTTGCTACTCTGTGCAGGTAATGTGGAATTATATCCCCCCACTGATAGCTGCACCCGGAGAGCTCTCCCAATTAAAGGGCCTGAGCTTCATGCACTTGAACAGCCTTGCCAGCAAATTTGATCAGGCCTAAGCCTGGGTGTTACACACTTCCCTGATGTAGCAATGTTCTTGGTAACCTGGTTGAAGAGCAACATACCAGATAGATTGCTGTGTATCCCTGAATACAATCTATTCAGGTGTGAAAGACCATCTAGAGGTGGTGGTGTTGCTATTTATATCAGAGACACATTTCAAATCACAGACCTTGACCACACATTGGTAAACAAAGAATTTGAGTGCCTCTTCCTTAAAATTACTCTATCACCTGGAGTAGCCTACTGGTAGCCACATGCTATAGGCCACCTGCAGCCAGTCTGTGCATATTGACCCACCTACATTCTCTCCTACAAAAAGCAAGCACAGAGTGCATCTTAATGGAGACTTTAACCTCAACTGGACAGATGCTTGTGCTAACAGGCTCAAGGAATTTTGTGATGACCATGGGCTAACTCAAATGACCCCAGAGGCTACTTGACCAAACAAAAATCCTGACCGTAGTTCCTTACTGGACCTTATTCAGGTCAGTAAACATAATATCTCCCACGCTGGGGTTTTTCATAACGATCTGCATGACCACTGCACAATTGCCTGTGTCAGGTACTCCCCACACCTCCCTTCCACCTTCATGATGAAATGCATCATAAAAAATTCTATGCTTCTTGCCTTCTTGACCGACCTTGGTAACATTCTTTGGCAGGACTTCTATCTTGCACCCACTGTGTCAGAGGCCTTCTGCATATTCCAGGACCTACTACTTAAAGTCATCAACAAGCATGCACCCTTAAGGAAAATGAAGCTGAGAATGTACCCTGACTGGTTCAGCCCAACATTGAAAAAGACTCTGCAATTTAGAGACAATCTTTCGAAAAAGGCAAGGAAGTCACAGGCTGACTCAGACTGGCTCTCCTTCCAGTAGCCAGGAATGCCTGCACCAAACTGGTCAGGCCAGAAAAGCACAATTCTTCCAGTCTGACCTTGAGGTAAACAAAACTGTTCAGCCAAATTCTGGCAGATTCTGAGAGAGGTAGAAGGTCACTCTCCTGCATCCCTCTCCCAGCCAAAATTGTGACAAATAATATCACATACACAGCCTGGGCTGAGATCCTTAATCAGCTAAACAATCACTTCACAACTGCATGCCTCGCCTTTGACATGTCACCTGTTAGTAAAATGGGTACCACTTGCAATGCCAGCTCATTTTCAGCCCAACCTCTGCACCCGAGTCAACCAGCCCCTGTCCATGTTCAGTCTGGTATCCTATAAACAGATGGAGGACCTCCTCTTGTTGGACATCAAAAGAGTGCGGACTGACTATTTAGAACCATTCTTCCTAAAAGTAGGTTATTTCTATCTGACAGCACTAATAGCCCACCTTTTAATTGCTCATTAAGCCAAGGGGAACTGCCATCTAGTTGGAAAACTGCTCGCATGATTCCATTGTTTAAATCAGGAGACCCTACAAACTTGAACAACTATAGACCCATTTCCTGCATCCTGTACTATCCAAGCTACTTGAAAAGTCATCAACGCCAACTAAGGGAGTATTTGGTAATGAAAACATCCTCAACCCTATTCAATCAGGGTTTAGACCCAAATATAGCACCATGCCAGCCTTTAGCTAAAGTTTCCAACGATTGGTTACATGCCCTAGACAATAAGCAGCACATCTAAGCACTCTTCCTTGACCTTAGCAAAGCATTCGACATGGTTGATCATTCCATACTACTTGACATATTGGAATGCATTGGTTTAACCCTCTGCAGTAAAGTGGTTCTGCTGCTACCTTACAAATAGGAGGAGCAAATTAAAACTCAAGATGAATTCTCTCCAGTGAAAACTCTGCCTCAGGCATCCCACAAGGCTTGATCTTGGGACCTGTCCTCTTCTCCACCTATATTAACTGCACTGATTCTGGCCCTTTAGCAGGAAAAGTTCACCTCTTTGAAGATGACGCTGTCATCTATTCAACCAATCCTCCCTTGATATTGCCTACAAGGAGCTTTAACAGGACTTCATCACACTCCAACACAACCTACTGAACCTGAAGCTACTAATAAATGCCAAAAACTAAAGTATGGTTATTCCCCTCCTTCACCCCTCAACATGAAGGCCCACAGTACCACCCAAATTGTCAACCTCCTTGGTGAACCATTAGAAATAGTGGACAAATTCAAATATCTGGGAATCTGGCTGGATAATAAACTGAACTTCAATGTACATCTAAAAAATTATCCAAAAGTTAAGGCAGTGTCTTGGCCTTTTCTACCGTGATAAAACACCTACTTATCCTGGAAGCTAGAAAGAGATTGTTTCAAACAATCTTCCTTCCTCTACTTGACTATGGTGACTTTCTTTATAGTCATTGCCCCAATGAGCTCCAAAACTTGATACTCTCACCATCGCACTCTGCAATTTGTTCTTGGCCTGCCCTACAGACTCATCATTGCTTGTTGTACCAAGGATTAGACTGGCCATCCTTCTCCTGAGGAGACAAAAAGCCCTTCTGTGGTTCTTCTGGGCTCTATCAAACAATGTGCCACCCCATATCAGGGAACTGATTGAGCACTCTAAAGCTAGCTATGTCATAAGGAACTCTTCCTTTATCAATTTTAAAATACCACGCACCAGGATATGACTTGGCTCCACTGCCATTAGCTCTTTTCTGTCTATGCTTTGGAACAACATGAAAAAAACACTTCAACTCTCCATCCTGCATAGCCCCATATGTTCAGACAGCTGCTAAATATAAGCCTGAATATGGTGTGTGATTGCTTTAGGTAAACACTTCCTCCTGACCATAAAACATCCCATTCCTCTATTAACTAGGCCTATATATCCCCTTAGGCCGGCATCCCACTAGGGTAATTATATCCCTTTATGCACTCACCCCTCTGCCCCAGCTAGCTTCATTGGGGTTCTTCATCCTACTGGATTGCCCTCCTCCTTCCTCCCTCTGGTCTTGATTACCACTACCCTCCTCTGCTTCCCTCTTCCTCTCCTCCCTGTATCATATTATACTCCTGTATATATTAAATCATCATGTGTGTTATTTGTCATCAATGCTAAGCTACAATGCTAACTGATTGTCATCTTATTTTACTCTGAAATGATGTCTGCCATGTGTGAATTGTAAGTTCTTGTTTTAAGGTGTATTATGTGTCCAGAACCATCTTGTAAATTAGCTTGCTCAATGATGTATCTGCCTGGTTAAATTAAGTTTGATTGATTGATTATTCAAGTTTAAAATTGGCAGGGCCATCCAAAAATCCTCAGCTGTTTGAATCAAAACTAGTCTGAATGAAAGTATACTCACAAGCAAAAACTTGCCCTGCCACTTACAAAAAGGCTTTATAGTTAGCACCCCATTTAAGTGAATGGGATAATTTGACCCTTTTCTCCCACCTTTGTATCAGTCTGTGTGGCAACAAAAAGTTTTCTGATAGACTGCTTCAATACAAAACAAATGTTAAGTGTTTAAGTGTACTTATGCTTGGCCAGTGGATTTTGAAACCAAACAAGACAAGGATTCAAAAGAAATCAGTGTCACATAAAACTCTTTGCCCTACCTTGCACTGCATTGTTTCGCCAAACCCTAGTCTGCATGCAAACTGTCAATATATTTGAGAGTATTTTATTAAATATGTTAGTACTTTTACACAGTTTAATATGAAAACTCAAAATTGCAAGAAATTGCAGAACAAGTCAGTTTTGTGAAGGATGGTGAAAATTGCAGATTCTGCAAAATAATTGTGGGCACAATTTTCCAGTGACCCTGACCATGACTATGTTTTTGCCTATTCAGCACTATAACCACAATTTAGTACACCATGGCAGTGTTGGTTGCCCCTTCCTATATACCGGTAATTATAGTTGCCATGCATTGCTTCCTAAGGCATCCACATACCACTCAGGGCCTGTTACCCTTCATGGTTTCAGGGCGCAAAGACAATATAAATGAAACTCCAGCCCTTCTAGTTTTCACTTTCAAGAATGAATTGTATTGTACAGTTAATTTGTATTGTACAGTTAACTTGTCTTTTGACATGGAGCCTTTGCAAAGGAGTCTCTGACTCAAAGGTTTGTAATTCCAATATGTTCAATAAATAAATAAATAAAGTCCAGAAAGGATCAGCTGCTATTGTATTGTGTTGCAGGACAATGTCAGCAATGCAGAGCCTTGCTGTTGTCTCTTTAAAATATAATTGTAAAGGAAAGTGAAAGGGCAGTTTTCTGCAGAAATCAATGCCCTGTAGCAGTGTAATTAATCAGCTTAAAACTGCTAAATTTGGAGCAGTAGAGCTACCACTCGTGATGTTAACAGCCAGTTCAGGGAACAAACCAGTGTTATTGGGGGCTAGCACCACCTGATGTATCATGAAAGACTCAGTAGGGGAGTTTCACTCTGCCCCTGTTGCTATCTGGCAGGTAGAGCCATGGCGCAATGTTGGTGATAATTTGGAGTCAGGGAATAATAGAGCTCTGATACCTTGGAGTAGCCCAATGGACAGCTGCACTGGAGGATTGAGGGGCATACATAGAAAGTTAAAAAGACAAATATTACAAAATATGGACAGGGATAGCATCGCCTTTAAATTCTGTTCTTGTTAATTTATATCAGCAGAATATTTTTTTCCTTTACATGCAGTGGGTGGTGCTATGTAAATGTTGTTATACATATTTAGTAGTTTTAGGCTAATTTAACATTGTTGTCCCTATTCTTCCTGTTAAGTATTTTAAATAGAATTCAAGTACATCCCCAACCCATGCAGATGGCCCTTTTAAAATGAAGCTTAAAAGTCTGTTGCAGTCATGCATGTTATGTGTGCATTTTAAGAGTTTGAGGCTATGAGGAGGGAAACATACAGTGCAACCAAGTGCTTACATACAGAATCATATACAACAGATACATCAGATACAAAGGACATGAAATAATTAGCAGTGCATCAAGGTTCCGTGTCACCCTGAAAAGGGACCTCTGGTTCCAGTGGGTTTACCCAGTTACCAAAATGAATAAATGATTAAATAAATAAAGGTACCAGCATATGTGCAACTAGATCAGCATCCAAAATTAACACATCATACAATTAGAGGTCTGATGCTGAACTGTCTTTAGATATATCACCTAGACTGCAGCTTGATAAGTTGGCTTGCCTTTGCCAGTTTGGTGGAAAAATATTAATCCATTCCAAAGTTATTACATTTTAAAATGTCAGGTTCTGAGCATGCTTAGTCAGCATTTCAAAATAGCTGTATGTAGTTTTCATATGGTAATCCTTTTTGTAAGGGTGGTAATCTTTTTTGTTTGCTGCCATCTTGTTTTTTTGTTTTTGCATAAAATTAAAATTTGGAAAATAACAAAAATAATTTTATGGAGAGTGATCAACACATGTAGCTTGTTAATTGGGACCCCTTTAGCTGGATTCTGTACTTTTCTTTTTTATATCACAAGTCACACAAAAATAACCTTTCTCGTGAGGGAAGCTCCATTTTCCTTTGCTGGCATCTTTTCCTGGTATCTAGTGGCACCACCAGTGTTTGATCACAAAAGAGTCAGGTGTGTTCCCTGATGGCCACAGAGTAGGCTTTCATAAGAAATAGAAAACACACAAATCAGCCATGCTACTAACTAGATTCCTGACCATGGACCTGGTCAAGAGAGGAAGGAGACACTCAGTTCTAGTGTGACCGTGGAGGAGGGAGGAGGGGTTTACCAGATGATCATTTGTTTATTTTATTTAATAATGAAAATAATTCCTATCTCGGGGTGCATATTTACATTATGTATCAATATGAAAATAAATTACATAAAAATAAACCTGGTCAGAATTAAATCATCCTGAACTTCAAGTCTTTTACTTCAGTAGCAACACACATCAGTTGAGTTAGACTGTCTTTATTATGCAAAACAAAAAAATATGAATAGAAGTAAAAACGGTTTTATTACACTTGCTGTTTCAATGTCATACATTGAAAACAGTAAAGTAGTCATCATACATCTGTGTATCCCCTATGCAAGTTCTATATGTGTACACTCATCAGGACTGCATATACTCTCCAGCTGAAGCTTTTGTGTTTGATACTAATCAAATCCACAGTAAACAATGATTACATTGTTAATCAAATATTGAAAAGTCATAATCATATTCATTTGAATATTAAGTCAGGTATTGTAAACTCTAAAGCCTGAATTTGTGCCATATATAGAGATGCAGCCTCCCATATAACCTTCCCAGAAAATCTGTACTGCAGCCACGAAATATTAGCTGTGCTGTTTAAATGAAAATGCTGTCCTGTATCTATTAGAAGAAAAAAATTATAAAACAGATATCAAAAGTTGCCCAAAACAAGATATGTTGAATAATGTGTGCAGTATGTCTGACAGACATTCATAATGGCAGAAAACAGAATCAGCTATGCACCATAATGTGGCCACATTATAAATGGCATTGTGCCTATGGCAGAGACATGATGTGACTTAATGGCAGTTTTTTAACAAAGCCAACAGATTTTATTTTGTTTGTTTGACATAATTTTATTAGCATCAAATAAAACAATGTTTTAAAACAACCATGCAGCCATACAACCTCACTGGGGTAGAATTTCTGAAACAATCAAATTGCAGACTATAAGGTGTTAACAATGTAGTCTTCTCACCATTGGTAATTATAAATTGTTCTGTAACTCAAGCTGAGATGAAGTATAGATCTTACATTTGCATGTGCACTAGTGGCAGTATTTGATGTTTTGTGTTCCATGTGTGGCTAGGGTGTGTGTTTTATTTGCCGCAGTTATTTTTAGAAATCCCTGTTTATTGCATTAGCAACGGGTTCAAGTTATTCTAACTCAGTCTGTCCACTTCTGTTTTGCTGTCCGTGTCCGCTGTAGCCACTCAGCCTAAGCAGACTTAAGGCCAAAGCAGGTCACCTCAGTATTAATAGATTACTGAACAGGGGCCAATACCTTCACCTGTATAAAATATCTGGTTGTCTCTTCAAGCCCTTAGAAATCTTTTTTCTGATCAGGATCTAATGCAAGCTTGACTCAAGGTAGTGCAGTAGGAAAGTCTGTGAGAAAGAAAGTTATTCTACACTGGAGATGAAGTAACAGTGAAGGACAAACATCATGTACAGTAAATACATAGGTCTTTACCTGAGAAACATAGAAATCTGTATTAAAAAAAAAAACGTTTTGAAATGGTGATGTGTGTGTTGGTGCAAGGCCCACCTGCAAGATGTTGTTCCTTCTCTTATAATGTGGAGAATCCCTGTTGAAGTAATGAACTCTTTTACTTATTTACTATTTCTATTATCTATATCTGGTAAAGAGTGGAGCCATTCGGCTGGAGAGAAACGTCTAGCACTGAGTCCCTCTGATGCCGCTCTGAAAAGACTAGGATCGGTTTCCATACAGCAGATTGCTGGCACCTTCTGAGATTTATATCCCACTCAGACCAGACAGCTCAGAATCCTTAAGCTACATGGAGGGTCTGCATGAACCTGTGCTTTCACTAACGTTGTTGCTTTTATTTAAATTTGTAAAATATAAACAAAAGAAAAAATATCCCAGAAATCTATTTAAAACTCCAGAATCATATGTCTCCACCAGTGTTCTGCATTAATGATTCATTTTGAAGAATGGGTAAAAGACCCTGCACACACGCAGTACAGCAGATTTATACAGAAATGCAATATTTCATGCAGTTTCATTTTAATAATTTTAATGCTTCTCCTCTCATTCTCTGCTCATTTTGATCTGATGTATCACTCCATGTGTAAGGATAACAATATTGTAATCATAACTCAGATCATTTAGTTTTACTTTTAGATTCCTTTCAAATTTCTTTATCATTTTTCTGATATGGTAGCCCCCAAAAAAATTACTCGGTGTTTCTACTTTTGATTCACACCTAAGATCTTTGCTGTGAAGGCGACATAGTTAATAACTATATACAGTGTGGCATGGATATTCAGAGCAGTTGCACCAGCGCAAGTATGGAATTGCGCCAAGAAGCTATATTCAGGGAGCCATCATGCAGCACAAAATCCTTTGGCCTAATGCGCAACTATAATGTATACGGTGCAAGTGCAGGGGCATTCTACGAATATCCAGCACATCATATGGGGTCAACCATGAAAACATGGTGCAAGTGTGGAGCAAATCAAAGTTGTGCTGACCAGACTTGTTCCTATAAATACAGGGTGCAAACTCACAGACTGAAGTTGTGCCAAGAGTGAGAGGAGAGATACAGAGAGACAGACAGACAGTCACAAGAACAGACACAAAGGGAGAGGGACAGAGAGGTGGCATGGGAGAGGGAGAGAGGGGCAGAGCGTGAGAGAGCGTGAGAGAGAGAGAGAGAGAGACACACACACACACACACACACACACACACACACACTCACACACAGAAACAGTGTATCAGTGTGGCACACAGCCAGCAGTGAACAGCCCAGGGGACTGTGGACAGCAGGAGAGATGGACAGTATGCTCTTCCTGATGGAAGCAGTAATGAGGGGTGTGAGGAGGCAGAAGGAAGAGCTACATGGCTGATGAAGGCCCATTGGCGTATGCCCCACACTGGTGGTACCATGCCTGCATCACCTTTGAGAACTATAGTGACACCGAGATCAGGCTGTGCCACCTGAACAGGGCTATTTTGAGGCAGCTCTGTGAGCTGTGCAGTGAGAAGATGCAGGCACCCACCAGATGGAGCCATGCCATGTCCGTGGAGATGAAGGTGACTGCCGTCATGTGCCTACTCACCACGGGCACCTCCCAACAACCAACAGGGGACACCACAGGCATCACCCAGTTAGCCATGTCCTGCCTCCTCACACAGTTTCGCAATGCCCTGCTGCCACGTGCTTCAGAATTTATCTGTTTCCCAGCACACAGGTGGAGTGTACAGCAAACATGCAGGACTTTCACAGGGCGGCACATATGCCCGCATGATTGGGGCCATTGACTGCACCCACATGGTATCCGTATGCCACCTAACCCCGAGGAAGTGGCGACATCAACAGAAAGCAACAACTGCCAGGTGGTGTGTGATGCCATGGGCGCATTATCAATGTCTGCACCACACACTCTGGGAGTGCACATGATGTATTTCATCTGGCACAGTTCTGCACTGTTCCACAGGTTTGAACATGTGGAAATCCCCACGGGCCACCTAGTGGGTGTGTATGGCAAGGGCAAGGGATGAAGGCAGAGCAGACCTGGGGTGGGGTGGGCAGGTGTGCATGGTGGTGTGGGCACCAGAGACAGGCAAGGTCTCGAGAGAATCAAGAAATGGAGTGGCTGTTCAGTTACTCTTACCAACATTAGAATATGGTAGCTTAATATACCAATTTGCCTCTAAAAATCTTTGAACTGTTTGGATAAAACATATTATAGAATGGCAAGATATGTGGCAAAATGCCCTTTTCCACTCATCATTGGATTCTACTTCAAAATCTAGATTGGGATTCTTTGCAATTGTGAGAAAACGTGTAGGATATAAAGCCTTTATGGAGTATGGGGAAGATAAGGATGAAGTGAACTCCTTGATGTCTGTATTTCCTATAGGTATAATCTGAGGCAATTGAAACATAGATGTCAAAAGTCCTCTAGAAATTAATATTGATAGTAGAATGCAAAGACGTTTATTTGCCAAAACATGGAATGAGATAGATCCAGAAATTAGGATTATTGATAGTTTAGGTAAATTTAAGACTCTCTAGATTTAATCTGGAGAGACAGATGTGCTTGCTATGGTGTTATCAAGTGATACTACAATTTGCTTGTTTGCCTGGACTGTAGATTGCCCTAAACTCTTTCTGCTTTATTGTTGTTTCTGTGTTAGTAGCATTAGGGATGATATTACTATTCCTCTCCCTCCTCTCTTTTTATGTTTCTTTCTTAGACCAAACTTAGAAAAATGCCTTGTACTAATTGTATACATGTATATATTGTTTTGACCATACTTTAAATGGTTATATTTATTTTTAGTACAAAATTTCTATTCAGATTTATGGTATATCATGTATTTCTGCTTTTGTATGTATTCTGGGAAATTAAGTGAGTGATGTCTTTAAGACTATTCCTGTAATATATTTTATTACATGATGTTTTGTATCTGTTGAAACTACATTCTAATACAGGACAACTTTGATAAACAGGGCCTCTTCTGGTCCTAAAAGTTATTTTCCTGTCAAAAATAAAAGTTTTTATCTATCTATCTATCTATCTATCTATCTATCTATCTATCTATCTATCTATCTAAGGTGTGCAGCACAGCAGGGCATAGGGCTAACTATGTCATTCTCCACACAGGTGACAGCGCATACCTGCTGAGGCCCTGGCTGCTCACCCCTACCATCATCACCAGCCCATCATCCCCAGCAGAGGAACGGTACAACGAGGTACATGCCAGCATGTACAACATCATTGAGCGCGTTTTTGCATGCTGAAGGCAAGACTCATTGCCTAGACAGATCAGGTGGTGCCCACAGTACAGCTTCCTTGAAAGCCTATCACCTATTCCTGGCCTGCTGCATACTGCACAACATGGCCATAGACCATGGATAGCTGTCAAGGCAGATGAGGGCAACAGTAGTGGGGATGACAGTGACATGGGCTGAAGGGTGGAGGACAACCACCCCTTGATGGAGGGACCCCGACTGCAACAGCAGGCATGACACCACCACGACACTGTCACACAGGAACACTTTGGGGAATGCAGGTAGGTGGTGCTGTATACGGCATGGGCCCCACATACATGAACAGCATACAGGCAGGGATGTGCATGGCGAGGGAATGCACACACAGAGGCATGATGCAGGTGGAGGGAGCCAGTGAACACTCCCACACACAGCAACACACACACACACATATGTACCCACCCACCCAGGTGTTGGACTATGGCATGGATCAGACGATGGCACCGGTGCACAGGTGCAACTGGTGCTAGACTGCCCTCATCACACCCACACCACACAGTCCAGTGGCCAGACATGCACACACACACAGGCAGCATGCGGTATGTCACACAGGCATGCCACAATCTATATGGCACACACACACCACCCATGGGTGCACAGGGCATCAGCTGCAGACTGCGGTCAGGGCAGCATGCAGATCAGGGTGGCCGATGGTACCTTAGCCACCATGGCCAGGATGGCCATACAGGGGCCAATCAGCAGCCACAGGTTGCATATCAGCCGGGGTCCAACAGCCCCTCAGGGGTTGAAGCATAGGACCACGACCATGTCCTCTGGGGTCTGCAGGCACCCAAACAGGTTGGCCCTGGGCATGCCTAGCATGCCTACATCCAAGCCTGGTGTCGACTGTGATGGGGTCGCTTACGTCGGGTCCATGGGTGGACAGCACCCTGCGGGGGTCTTCTGTGCATGGCCATGCCCTGTGGCATATATCAATGCATAAGCCATCTGCAGTTGCACCGGCAATGTGATCCAAAGACACAGTCGTGGCCTCTTGCATGTGTTGCATCCCTCCAGGATCTGCACAGAGCCCTGTCCTGCTGCTCGACTAACTGGTGCACCTCTTCATGCAGTGCATGCACCCCAGTGGAGATCAGTACCTGTTGCCGAACAGATGCCCACAGCAGCTGGGTGTGCTCAGTTAGATGGTCTATATCCTGGGGCTCCCAGGCATGACACCAATCCTCTGAGGGTCTCTGCCATGGTGCACAGCCCCCGGTGGATGCTGCACAGTGGAGTCTGCAAGGGAATGGGTAGCAGGTGCACCAGCAGCGACTCTTGTGTCTGGCTGCCCAGTGGCACCCATAGCCTGCTGCTGTCACCCCACCAGCCACTGTTCACCGCCCTGCACCTGCATGGCTGCACCATCACTACCACCAATGCAGTGCAAATCCATGGCACCACATACTGCCACACCCACAGTGGTGGTAGGCAGCTGTTCGCCACTGGCATTGTGCTGGCGCAGTATCTGGCTGTTCTGCCAGTAGGAGCAACATGCCCACAACATCACCCATACTGTCCAGGAGGTGTGAAGTCATCATCAGAGTTGTACCCTGCCCTGATCTGTGTCTCTGCACAAAGGACACCAAGGCTGGCATCCTGCAGGATCACATCTATGGCCTCATCCGACCCTAGGCTGAGGACAGCCACAGGCACTGTGTGTTGCAGATCCATGACCTGTCAGGCATTTGGATGCTGGTGGATGTATTTGGTCCATCCTCCGGGCCATGCCGGTGCCACAGGTGCCGCGCCACCACCGTGTCCCTTCCTCTGCACGGAGGCATGCTGGTACTGCAAGAGAAGGATAGCGTGTCAGTGATGCAGTGCCCACATGTGCCCCCCATACACTGCTGCCACATGTATCCTGCAGCATGGCATGCATGTGGGTGCACACTGTGGACATGCCATGCAGGACAGCGGCATGCATGACAGCACTTTTGTGTACAAACCTCCAGGTCACCAACCATGCATGGCTGACATACATACTGCAGTGATGGGCTGCCACCCATCTGGCAGCTCCTCCAGGCCCACCCTCCACTGAGGTGCGGCAGATGGTGGCTACCACCAGCCCTCCATTGGCATCAGTGTGGGTGCATTCTCTGGCCCTCCTCCTGTGGCGCTCTGGGATGCTCTGATGGCTGCCACCTGCCCTTTATGCACCACCTGTCAGTCCCAACCTTCTTGCGCACTCCTGCGCTGACCACTGTTGCTGCCTTGCTTGGTTCACATAGGTCACCACCTCCTCACATCCAGCAGCCCTGTCCTGTGGTGTGCCCATGGCACAGCTCAACAGGGCTCCCCGTCAAAGTAGGCCTCAAACAGGGCATCTGTCTCTCCCTTCATGAAGTTAGGCCTGCGCTCCGTGCAGGCATCTGCTCCTCGCCTCCTCCTGTGCTGATATGTTGCCTCCTGTGAACATGGACATCACAGTGTGTCAGTGGCAGCATCTCCCTGGTCCATCCCACCTTGCAGTGCTGTCTGCTCCCAGTGAGCTGCTGCGCATCCACCACTTACCTGTCGTGGTTCCTATACCAGTACATGGTCTGTGCTGTTCAGTGGTGCTTATGAGGTGCAATGCATGCAAATGAGGCTGTGCACAGTGGTAATGATATGCTAATGCTCCTCACTGCACCACACATTGATGATGAGCTCATTTGCATGCAGCATCTGAATATTGAGATATTGTGCTATGCGCAATGGTATTGTGCCAGAGTAAGTGGTGGCACAATGCCCATGCATGCACAGTGTTAGCCTGCAGTGCGCATGCGACTGTGTTGTCACAGTGTCAATCACACAAGATGCGTGAACAGCATGATGTATCGGCACTGCAAGCTGCACATGGTCAGCAATGTGCACTTCCAAGATGATGCATGTTTCTTATCGTGCACATGTGCACTGTACGCCAACCGATGATCTCTGACCCCTGGATCCTCTCCTTGACCCCATGACCCTGCCTAGCCATACCTACTGTGCATTTCCAGCACTGCACGATGGGCAGGCACTGCACAGTCTCCTGTGCATTGCGCAACCGCACCTGTGGCGGACACGTGTGCCTGCACCCGCCATTTTCACCACTGAAGCAGAGTGCGGCAGTGGCACAGGTTAGAGGACACTGTGCCCATACCTGGTCAGATGTGAACCTGCCAACCTGGTGGCCTGTGGAGCCCCACAGCCCACAGTTGTTTGGCCAGGTGCCTTGCAGAAGGCCAGGGGCAGTGTGTGGCAGGCTATCTCTGCCAGTCTGGAGCAGAGGAACGGGTGCCCAGGACTGCTGAACAGTGTAGGTACCAGTACAGTGACCTCACACATAGGGACCCTGACTGCTCACGGAGGCTTCAGGCATGCACCAGGTGTGGTGCAGTGCCACAGCCAGGTAAGTCATCTCATGTTGCATGTCTGCCCTGGTGCTATACTGTGGTGTTGGCTTTGCTGCCTGGCATGCCCTGCGGTGGAGTACACTGTTGTCATGCACATCACAGAGTGGCAGTGCCAGCTGCTGCTTCGTTGTGATGCAGCCATGCTGGCATGCGGGACGTGTTGGGCAGGGGCACACCCTGTGCACAGAGGGCTGGGGAAGCTGCTGTGGTCTGTTACTGATATGCACCTGTCTTCTTTCCATTCCCAGGACTGTAGGACTGCAGGCAGACCCGGCTGCAGCAGCATGTGACCGGGCAAAGCGCCCTGATGGTGGAGGACCTGCACCAGCAGCACTGCAGGGGCAGGTAGGCACTGTCATGATCCTTCGCACTGTACATGGGGAGTGGCAGTGGTGTGGAGTGGGCATGGCCACCTGTGCCGTGTGCTGTGGCAGCTGTGTGTCACACTGTGCATGGTGCATGCCACTGTGGTGCATCCATTGGACACATGTGCCAGCTGTTGGTAGGGTGGGCATGTGCCTGGATGCCACCATTGTTGCTGTGGTGCTGCTGGTGCAGTGCACCATGTGACTGTCACTGCACAGTCATGTGGCCATTGTGTGGTGGGGACCACCTCTGTGCAACATCGTGGTGCGCCTGCCTGCTGGTTGGCTTTGGCCCAGCCCCTGTGGGTGTCTGTTCTGTACCCACCAGGGTGTGTGGTCCCACTGCCTATTGCACACTGTGGGTGGGCATGGTTTCTGGGCCATTGCACTGATCATCTGTCCTGTCCCTTGCTATAGCTGTCCAGCATCCAGAGCAGAGACCGCAATGACTGATGCTGAGCCAGCTCATGCGGCAGACCTTGCTCATCGACGAGCATTCTTGAAGTTGTGGTGGCCATGTGTTGGATAATGGTGGCGGAGAGGAGGGAGCGAGGCTTGCCAGGATGGCTGGCTGAGGCTGTCACTAGAGTTGCACCTGTTTTCTGCTGTTTCACCTGTTGCACCTTCCCCACAGCCCCTCCCACTGTATAGTCCCTGTTCCTGTCCCTTCCTCGCTGTACCTACCCTTTCCCAGCCCCTGTTGTTTTGTAAATAGTTGTTTTACATATAAATATTTTCTGACATACCTGCCTCTGTCTGTGTCTGTGTTGCAGGTGGCATGAGGAGCATGCTGCAGTGGCCCAGTGTCTGTCCATGTTGTGTGCATGAGAGGGGTATGTGTTGGCTTCCTGGTTCCCTGCTGTGTGCTGTGGTGTGTCCCACTGTGGTGGTGTCCATCCCCTGGGTCAGTGGCTGTGTATTGGGGTGCCATGGGGTGGCGGTCAGAGGTGTGTGGTGGGTGGGTGCATGATGGTGGCACATGGCCATGGTCATTGGTTGGGTACTGTCCGCACACTGTGTTGGGGTCCTCTGCTTGGCATTGGGCCACCTGTCCCATATGGTCTGCCATGCTGCCTGCACCCTGACCCATTCAGTGCCCACAGTGTGGGCTCCTGTGTGCCTGTGTGGCATGTGTGCTTTGCTGCATGGTCCTGGGTGTAGCCTGCTATGATCTCGTGGAGGAGGCATGGCCAGCAGCATGCTGGGGGCTCCCTTGGTGGTCCTTCAGTGGCGGTGGCACCACCTGTTGCCTGGTTTCCATGCCACTGTTGTGTTCTGGGGTCCAGTGTCTGGGTGCCTGTGTTTGCCCTGCTGTGCCCTGCTGGTTGAAGCCTCCTGTGGCCTGTCACTGTACTTCCATGGCTCTGTCCCTGGGTCTGTTCTCTATGCCCTGCCCCACTCTGTTGCTGTGCTGCTGTGCTGCCACAGTTGCACTGGCACATCTCTGTTTGCACCATGGTGCACCTCTGTTTTGCCATGGTGCAACTCTGCCATATTCAGCTGCATTGCGCTGGCGCTGTTTGGCCTGTGCAACCTCTGACTATGGCTCCAGTTGCACCTTTTACCCATTTTCAAATGATTAGTTTTAGGTCCCTGTGCTAAAGTATGACCATGAGGAGTAGGATATACAGTCACAGCCAAAGACATGGTCAGATATTGCCTAACATTTCTGTGATATCTCTAGAGAAATCTCTTGCTTTCTGTAGTTCCACAGTAGGGGCAGTAGAAAGAAACTCTTTAGAAATTGTGCAAATATATGGAAATATCTGACCATGTCTGAGGCTGCTACTGTACACAAACAGTAAATTATTACTAAAGCTGAAAATCTATTGATCAGTGGATGAAAACGTGTCTCCTGGAAGATACAGGGATCATTGGAAACATAATATTAAAACCTAATGTGAATTATGGGCCTTGTTCTCCCCTTTCTCTCGCCTCCCCTCTACCCCCACCCTCCCAGACTGACATAAAAATTTCAAGCCAAGTTCATGTTTCTGAAATATCTGCTTGTTGTCAGTGGATGCACTTAAGAATTTTCAGCCAAACAGTATAAATGATTTAAATATGTCTCTATATGTGTAAAATTATCATAGCCAGTATAAGATATACAGAGTTTATGCCTGGAATTATGTTAACCTTTCACAGTTATGCAGTTATTGTTTTAGTGAAGCAACACAACATGGAAAAGTGGTTTACTCTGCTGGGCAGCATTGAACCTGTGCAGAACCCTATTGGATAATGAATGGAACCAGTACTACCTGGGGTATTGACTGGAAACAGAGTTCAAAAGCAGAGAAGGGAGTATCCCAGCATTCCTCCTGATGAAGATGCTTGTTGAGCCTTGAAGCACTGGGGATCAGTTAGTGGCTGTAGCAGCTTTGCGGATGGCATTTTGAATGAACTATGGTGAACATGCAATAAATATATTGAAAGCATTAATTGCTTCATGAGTGCTGCATTTTTCTTCTTGTTCCTGTTTCAAATAGGCACTGGGATTTACTGTGAGCGCTGATATCATTCTTCAAGCAAAGACCAAGACATCTATCTTGCTCATTGAGACTCTGTTAGGTGGATTCTGCACTTAACTGTTGGAGAAAATACTCCAAAATATGTGTTTTAAAAACATTTTAAATCCTTTTTCCTGACTAGCTTCTGCTTTCTTTTGTTTGGATATCATATGAAAAGTTCATATGAATCGCTGTCCCGTCATTATGTAATCTTTTGCTGGCGTGTAGGGATACCATTACACTATATTTAAAAGTATGGATGGACAGGAGCACAAGGCCCTCAGGGCCTGTGCTCTGACAAGCAAATGAGGATATGAATTATACTATATCAACAAGTCAAAGCAAATTTATTGCAAAAAAAAAAAACTTTGTTAATGCATAGTTAGGATTAAAGTGACAAAGCAGGGAAATGTGAAGTTAGGTTGTTCAACCCTAATATCTCATCTTCACACCTGCAGGCAGCAAGGAAAATTATCGCTGGGTTTGTCCTTCTGTCTGCCAATCAAGTGTGAGGTGTGCCTTTTGAGTTGTCAACCCCAAGGCACACCCCAAGCCTGATCTGTGAAGTCATAGGAGAGGTCAAACTGTAATGGTTTTTACTGCTGCTGCCTGCAGGGTGGGGGTAGAGAGTTACTGTTGGAAACCCTAATGTACACATTTCCCTACTTTGTCACTTTAACCCTAACTGGTGCATTAACAAGTGTTTTTGAATGAATATGCTTTATGCATCTAACATACTGCCCTTTCAAACTGCTTCTCTACTATACTGTGTTTCAGATGCTATGTCTGACTCATTGGGGTGTTACACTAGTACATTGGGTCTATAATGGACTAGCCATTTGTTGATAGGAGTGAGTGCGTTTTGCATACCACTGTATTGGCATTTGGGGTATAGAAGTGCTTAAACAAGCTTTTGTGCAATTGCTCATAGTTGGACTTTTGCAGAGCAAACAAGTTGTCACTCCTTGTAATCCTCTGGAGTGGGGAAAGGAAATAATTTTCATTTTCAGTATGTACTAGTTTTCAGAGACTGTATACTTCAATTATTTAGAAGCAATTTATTTACACACATGATAGTCAAGTTGAGATGTAACATCTCATTTATTAGTAGGGTCCTGCTTATATTTTAGAAAACTTGAAGCCTCTTAGTACCATTGTGCTTGATTTTGTTTCAACACTTCTGTTTCTATTATTCTTGTTCATTAGAAACATAGCAACAGAGCTTATTGATTGAAAAGGACTGCTTGTCTCACCCCAGTCAGCCCAGATGCTCCCAGCCTAGTCTGTCTCTGCATACCTTAACTGATCTCCTGTGACCATACCTCCTCCCTGCCTGTTTATAAATATTCCCCTATGTCTACTCCATGCATGCTTGATGGCCTCTACTGTTTTGCCTCCATTACTGAAACTTACACTTCTAGTCTCACTGCATGCCCATTGGTCCTGGTGCTGTTTTCATTTGAAAGACTCCAATCCTGTACCCTGTTCACACCCATGACGTATTTGTTGGTCTTTATCATGTACCGCCTCCTCTCTCTTTCAGGGTGTACATGTTGAGATTCACCAGTCTCTTCCTAGGACTTTGATGTAATCCCTGCACTATTTAATTGCCCTTCTCAGATTCAGATTCAAAGATTTATTGATTGGTTTAAAACCATTACAATATAAAACACTAAAACCCTTTAAGCGTATATATGCGCTTGTACAGACTAATAAATATATCACATTTCCATGTTTCACATTCAGTTAAAATATTCCTAATTCCAGTAGCAATTCTTATAGCTCTTATAAATATATAGTACCTAAGTAACTAACTACATTCTATAGTATTGTTGTATCTTGGGTATTAAATAATTCCACAGTAATATTATCTGCTGGTATGCTATATATGTCAAAAGTTTTCCTCAGCCGCTTATCCTATTTTCCTTATATAATGGACACCTTAAAACTATGTGCTTCAAATCATCCTCCGATGGTTTTCCACACTTACAATGGGGTGTAAGAGTATCTGTCCTTTTCTGCATGAAGTGCAAATAATTAGCTTTATTTTTTACCATATAAGATTTTATTGAGTTTTGTATTTTCAAAATAGCCAGGGTGAAAACAACACATTCTGCTGTTGCTGTCATTAGACAGTAAATCAAGAATCTGAGTATAGCAACTGACATAAAGCTGAACTTAACCATCAGACAGAAGTATATAGAAGCCAATGAAAGTCCAACTGGTATCAATGCGACTACTACTAAACCTACAGTAAGGTAACTACATGACACAGATAACAGCAAAATAATAACCAAGGGTGTGACAATGCTTATAGTCAACTGAGTGCTACATATGTCTCCTTTAAGCCAACAGTTCAGTAAGAGAGACAAAGTAAAAGAAGTCAGAAGAGTGGGTATGGACAAAATACATGGTGGTAAAAGATATCTTGCTGTCCTCCAGATTAAGCAAAGAGGCGGTGAGAGGACCTAACCTAACCTAACGATGGGTTCTCAGGTGGAGGAGGTGGTACTGTGCAATCTTGCCATGACTGGCTAGTCACCCATCATCACTACCTCAAATGCCCTAGACTACTACCTAACTAGGTTTGAATCTCTCCAGGACATCCATGCTCCCGTGTTACATGCCATATACATGGAACACAAACTAAGTGGTTAACTAAAGACCTTCTCAAGCAAATAAGGTCTAGGGATATAAGCTGGTAGTGTTTTAAGGCCTTAGGGCTCCAGTCTGATTATAATACCTACAGGTCACTGAGAAATTCCTGTAAAGGAGTATTCCCTAGCTAAGAGCTCATTCTGAAAAGACCTATTAATCAACACTGCAGGTGACTCAAGGAGATTCTGGTCAGTCATAAAAACCCTCCTTGGAGAAAATCACGTGGCTCTACAAATGACATGCTGCTAAATGGCATTCATTGTAACAACCCTGCAACCATTGCCAATGCTTTCAACCTCCATTTCTCTGACCTGTCTAATTACATGGCCTCCTTCCCACCTGGACACACCACTTCTGTTCCCATGACTATGAACCTCCACTCACCCATCCGCGATTCCGCTTTCCAGACTACTACAAGAACCAACATTCTAAAATTGTTACTCACCATTCCTAGTAGCACTAGCTCTGGGTCTGACATTCTGGAACCCAGACTCTTGAAAGTTGCTGCCCCTCCATCACCTCTCCTCACCAAAATCTACAATTTATCTCTATGCCATGGCTCAGTTCCTAATATCTGGAAAATAGCTAGAATTATACCTATTCTTAAAAAGGGTGACCCCAAAGAACTTGTCAACTATCGTCCTATAGTTATTCTATCTGTACTTAGTAAAATCCTGGAAAAATGAGTGGCTACCAGAACCATACCGTATCTCCAGGAGCAGAACCTCTCTCTGGCTCTCAGCATGGTTTCTGTGAAGGTCACAGCACTTCCATTGCCCTCCTAAAACTCACTAATGACAGCTATGCTGCCATGGACAGGGGCCTTCTGACAGGTGCGGTTTTTATTGACCTTACCAAGGCTTTTGATTTGGTCAACCATTCCCTTCTCCTCACTAAACTACATGCCCTTGGTTTCTCTGCTGATGTGGTGGCATGGTTTAATAGCTGTCTGTCCTCAGGAATCAGGCTGTTGTTTTCAATTCAGCCATGTCTGATCTTTCTTCCATACAAGTTGGCATTCCACAGGGCTCCATACTTGGCCCTTGCTCTTCTCAATCTTCATTAACGATCTCCCATTGCTTGCATCATCCTGCTCATCTCTTCTCTACATGGATGACCTCATCATTTAACACAGTGCTAGAGATATTGAATATAAACTACTCTCTTGCCTCAAACTCTTAAGCATACAATCCTGGTTAATGGAGAACAACCTTGTTCTTAATGCAAGCAAAAACACACTCCATGCCCTTTGGCTCTCCAGCCAGACTTAAAGCAAATCAACTCCCTCAAAATATCATGTGCTAATGGTTCCCTCTGGTTAGCACTAGTTCCTTTAAATACCTGAGTGTTCTTCTCGATGAATCTCTGAATTTTGATCTGCATATCACTACTACCTGCAAGTCTGTCAATGCTAAAATTGGAGGGCCTACCATACTAGCTGTACCCTCACCCATTGGCTAGACTTATGGTTGCTCAAGGCCTTTTGCTCCCGGCCCTGGCCTATGGTACAGTCACCTACTTAGGTGCCACAAAATTCTCCCCCACAAATGGGACACCACCTATAATAACATCTGCTGCTATGCCTCGATGTCACCATGGTATTAACACCACTGTCCACTCTATGCTGACCTAAATTGGCCTAGAACCTCTGCCCATTGACTCCAGTCATATGGCTCTTTAATAGACGGGATAGCCAGACCACACCTTTCCCAATCCCTTGCTTCCTGCTTCACTCCCAACCAGTGGCGTAGCAAGTTCCCATAGGGCCTGGGTACAAATGTTATAGGGCCCCTCCCCAGTTTTGAATAAATCAACATTTTGATTTGGGCCCCTCAACCCTCATGGGCCTGGGTGCTACTGCACCCCTGCACCCTTGTAGCTACCCCTGCTCCCAACCCCCTCCCATGGGCTTAGATCTACTGAACAAACCCCTCTCTATATACCCAGATGTAAAACTGCCATGGGAGCATGTGTCTTCTCACATGGCCCCAAAGTATTGAACTCTGTACCTCAAGCTATTCGGCAAGCTCTACCCATGCTGGTTTCAAGAAACTCCACCATGATTACCTACGTGCCTCATGCCCCTGCATTTGCTTTCATCCACCTTAGATCATCCTTTCTCCTCTTTCCTTGGTAACTACTCCCTCTTAGTTCTTCCTCACCTTTCTCTCTATTTGCCTCCCTTGTATGTTCATTCTTTCATCGCTCATCTCTTTTCCTTCTCTTCAACTACACCTCCCCTCATCCATGTCCTCACTTTTTAAAGCTTAAAAGCTACATAATGACACTTATTGTTTGCTGCATAAAACATTTTAGTCATTTTATTACTGCACTGTGTTACTCATTTGTTTACACTTGTCTTTTCAATTTGTCCAAACCTTGTTACTTGTAGCCTAATTTTGTTTAAGTACTGTATTTTCTCTCAATCCCAAAGTTGATTGTATTTTACCCTTCCTACTGTGTCACTCATTTCCATGTGCTGTGTCACATGGTGTGCTTGTACTCAACTGTATCCTCCCGGTCGTGCCTGAAAATAGGCATCTGTATGTCTAGTGCACCCAACTGGTTACCAAAAGAAAATAAATAAATAAATGTGAGAATGCAAGTAAGGTGCCCATATCTGGTATTATCTAGGAGTTGCCCTCGTCCCACTGCTTTGAGTAGTTCAAAAGTCTAGCCTGGCCAGAGCCATCCACCAGAAGGAAACAGGGGGATTGTCGTTTGCCTTCCATCTCATTAAGCTCTGCTTCACTTCCATAATAGCTGCAAGAACCCACACTTTATGCGGCATAGTTAAGGGGTCTAGTGCTGAGACATCCCCAGCAAAAGAGAAGTATGGAGAGAGAAATCCTTCTTCCTATGATCCTTAAGCAGTCATCTAATACAGCCTGCCAAACTTTTGAGAGTGGGACAGATCCACAGGACATGCAGTAGGTGCGCTGGGGATTCCTGACATCATAAGCACCTGTAATGGAACAGCACCTTGAGCTCAAAGAGCATAGCTGGAGTCCTGTACCACCTGAGGAGAACCTTCAACTATATCAGTTGACTCTTAGCATCTCCATATGCCCTGTGAGCTGCTGTCAAACGGGTGGACCATAATTCCTGAGAGATAGGACATTGGAGTTCGCCTCCCATGCCAGCCTGTATTTGGAGGTGGTGTCCAGTTGAGAGTCTCTCAGTACCTATAGATAGTCCCCACAGGACCTTGTTCCTGTCTAGGTTTGTGGAGTTTAGCTAGGCAGTCCGACACCTTTATCCACCTGCCGCGACAGGAGGGGTGGATTGCGCCTGATTTGGAGGTATTCCAAAATTCTTGCTCCTCTAGACCAAAACGCTCTTTATCTGCTCAAAAGACATCAGAATTACAGAATTAGGGAGCAGGAGGTCGCTCACAGTCCAAATCCCTTTTGCTACCCAGTGGGGCCAGGAGAAGGTTTTTTTATCCACTGTAACCAAATTGTTGTTCCAGAGGAGTATATAGCACTGGAGGAAAGTGAGCTGTGACAGGGGTACCCATGATTGCCATAGCCTGGTGCCATGCTCTGCAGGTCTCAGCCATGATCGAGTAACCTGACTCCTTGGGGCTGACTTACCAACCAATAGAAAGAATAGAGAGTTATTCGGGCAACAGCAGATTCTAGGTAACACACTGTGGGGAGGTGAAGGACCTGGGACAACCAAGGTGGTGGCTTGTGCCATTTGGAAGGCCAGGTGGTAGCCTACAAACCAGGGGAGCCCCAGCTCAGCCCTAGACCAGTGTGCTTTTAACTTCACCCATCCCCAGCAGGCTGCCTTGCCTTCCCACAGAAAGGAGGATATGAATTTGTCCAGAGAGGAGAACAACTTAGAGGATAGGGGACAGGAGATTATTCAGGAGGTAGGCGACTGTGGGAGCACAACACAGCACACGGCCTCCACCTTACCCTTCAAGGACAGCTGGAGTTTACGCCAATGCTGAGTCTTTGCTGTCAAGGCAGTTAGGAGAAGAGAGGAGAGAGTTGGTCTTTTCTAGATTGTTCCATGTAAAGAGGATGAAAATGCCAAGATATGGGATGCCCTATGGAGCCCAGGCGATGTCCGTACTCATTCAGACAAGTTCTACTACAGGCTGCATTCAGTTGGGAGAGGATTGTTTTCTTCTGATTGATGAGTAGGCCAGAAAAGAGGCAAATTCTACAGCACTGGCAAGACCATGGGGAGGAGAGACCTGGACTGGAGAGTGTAAGGAGCATGTCATCCCATAAGCATTCACCAGAAAACCCTGGCCTTTGACAGGGATCCCAGCAATGCCAGGGTGTCCATCAGTTTCCTGATCGGGGTCTAGGGTTAATATAAACAGGAGGGTTGAGGGGGCAACCTTGTCAGTGCCCCTTTGCAGAGGGAAGGGAGAGGAAATATCATGATTGGTGAGGATCCTGTCTGTCGGTTTATGGTAGAGAGTGGAGATCCAAGAGCAAAATGGGTACCAAAGCCATAGAATTTGAGAACACTATGGAGATAGTCCCATCTAGGAATCAAAGGCCTTGGAGAAATCAATTGCAGGTGTCACCATAGGAGAGAGGACTGAGCGCCAGCCATTTTAATTGAGAACCAAGCGCAGGTTATCTGCCCAAGACTTGCCCTTTGTGAAGCCAAACTGTGAAGGATGGATCAGGGTGGGGAGGACAGAAAGCAATTTATTCACCAAAACTTTCACCACCAATTTGGTATCACGGGAGTAAGGAGATGGGCTGGATATTGGAGCAGTCCAGCACATCAGAGGATTTCTTAGGAAGTAAAGTAATAAGTGCTTCCCACATGGTGGGTGGGATAGTGCCTTCAGTGTGTGCCTCGCAGGGCATGTAGTAATGGGGTCACAATTTCAGCCTATGAGCTGGTAAAGCTCTGCAGTCATGCCATTGGGGCTTAGGTTTTCCTTTTGCCTTCTGAGAAAGAGCAGTCAGAAGTTCCTCCATCGTGATGGGGCGTCCATCCCATTACAGTCTGACTATGAAAGCTTGGGGGCGGACCCCACAAAAATCTGAAAGGCACTGAGCAATCTCACCAGGGTCAGCCTTGGAGTGTGTCTGATATAAAGCTTGATAGAAAAGATGCATCGTGTCATTAATGTCCTTAGGTGTTGAGACTACTTTACCCTCCTTATTCCTGAGTGCATGAATTCTGGATGACACTTTGTTGCTTACGCAAGTGGTAAGCTGGCAACCTGCCCCTTCGTCACCCCTTCCCATGTTTTGTGCTTGAATAGAGAGAAGTTGGCATTCCGCCTTCTTGCTCAAAAAGTATTAATACGATATTTCAGGCCAACAATGGTGGAAAGAAGGAGGAGTCAGGCAGATGGGATGCAGAGACCTTAAATTACAGATTCCAAGGCAGTGAGTTCTGCTTGCAGTTGGTGTGCTTCCTCCATCTGGGCCTTTATTCCTGGCTGCTGAGTAGGAGATTATCCTCCTCTGATGACAGCCTTAAAGGCCTCCCAGATTGTGGATGTTGACACGTCACCTGCGGTGTTAAGGGAGAAGTATTCACGGGCTTCTTCCTTTATGAAGGACTGAAATTCCTTGTCCTGCAATAAAAGAGGTTGCACCTCCACCTAGTGGAGGGAGCCCTGTCCGGTGGGCAAAACAAAATGGACACCAGGGCATGGTCAAAATGATAATGTTCCCAGTCCGGGTCTCTGTAACCCCTGGTGCACTAGCATGATTAGCTATCCAAAAGTCCAACCTGCTATGGGTATTATGAGCCACGGAGAAAAGTAGTCCCACCCTGGAGGTTATCCCTCCTCCAAAGGTCACACATTCCCACTCTGACATAAGTTCAGTGAGCCCAACCAAATCCTTAGGGTGGGTCTGAGGGTGGGGAGGATTTATCGAGAAAACATCCAGAACTAAAATAAAATTACACCCCATAGGGATTGGTATGTCCAAAAACCTTCCGTCAGGTCCATGACAGCCTGGCTGACAGCTGGGAAGAATTCCACAGAATCGCTATTGTGGCCATATGTTTACTAGAAGCACCTTACCCCAGGATAGGAAAGTCTGGCCATCACCACCTGCCCAGACAATCCGTCTGTGTGTCCTCCACTGCCCATGGGAATGGCTTGTGTAACAGGATAGCAACCCTCTGGGTTTACTCAATGCACAACTGGCTATTACTGACCCTACTCACATCTTTTTAAGCCACTGAACAGATCTGATGGTTAGGTGTGTCTCCTGGAGTAAAGCTATATCAGTGCCCAGAGACTTCAAATACTGCAGAATCTTGGTGCATTTGGCTGGGGGTGAAGCCCTTTACATTCCAAGAAACACATCTCCAATTATGAGGTGCAGAGGGTTTGCTAGCCATGTTCACCCACCAGCTGGCAGATAGAAAAGGAAGAGGTACTCACCAGTAAGGAAGGGGAAGGAGAAGGAGTGAGAAGGGTGGAAGAGAAGGTCACCTGGTTACTGGTCCGAGAGAGATCACCAATCCTGGAAGAGGTGAAGAAAAGTAGATGAGATGGAAACACAGGCTATTGAGAACTGCGCAGTTGTCACTATCCCTAAAGAGAACCTGGCCAAAAGACAATAACAGTTAAACTAAATAATGTCACAGGATCTAATACAAACAGTAATACAAACACCAAAATGAATACAGCAAACCTATTACAAGCAGCAGTAACAACTCTAATGGTGCTGAGGTGAACGTGCAGAAGGAGTCCCACCAGGATCTGAGCCACACTGACCCAGACACCAGTAACGGGGAAAGGTCTCTAACACGGTGGGTGACCTGCCCTACCTGGCCTCAGAAACTGGCATTGAACTGGGAGGTCTGGGAAAACCTGCTGGAGAGTAGCCGTCAGGTAATATGCAGAAGAGTATCAGCTGGTGTAGAAGGGGAGGGGATAGAGGGAAGGGGAACCCTCCCATGCCACATAGCTTAGGAAAAGGGGCGATATAAGGGAAGGAATGCACTGAGAGCAATCAACCCTTGCTGCTCTTATAAATGGTAACCCTGGTGCACTTGTAGGGTCAGGGAGATACCCCAGATAGTCGTAGAGTTCACAAGGTGGCCGTGCATGAGATGAGCAGAGGGTAGAGAAGTGTGCAGTATATATGATCTATCCCTCCCACCAAATACTCTGGAAAGAGAGCCTAGTAATCTGTTGAATGAGGGAGAGGATGCCTCCACATATAGCCCATACCACTAAAGCACAAAAGGAGGCAGTGAAGAGGAGGGGTGCCACAGGCGCCCACCAACCTCATTGGGGAGCACCGGGCCAAACCTTGTAAAGCCCAGCTGTTATGGAGAGGTCACAACAGCTGGACTGATCCATCCAGTGTGCCACCCTGAAAGAAACAAAGCAATCGCAATTGTAACAACTACAAATAAGCAAGGCATTATTGGAAAGTCTTAGCCATAAATCCAGTCCAGCAAATCAGTCATCCAGTGTTTCCAGATGTTCTAGGGCTCTCCTGATGGGTGTCATCTCCCTGGTGCATCTGCGGAGGAGCTGCAAGATCTTTGGCAAGGTCTTAGCCCCAGGTTTTAGCAAACCAGCCACCGTGTTAACTCTACTCGGATTGTTCCACTCTTCAGCCCAGCCCAGAGGGGCAGTGGAGTCAATGGGTTCTTCCAGAGTATCTTCCTGCTGGTCGGGCCCTGGATGCTCAGTTGGGGTGATAATTTCTGCCCGTGGAGCTTCACGGGGAGGCCACAACTTAGCTGGTAACCGAGGGGCAGGATTCCCGGAATGCTGGCATTCTCGATTGGAGGGAGACTTTGCTGTGCCCATATTTTGCTGATATGTCTTTGGCCGCAGGGGACTTGTTACCATAAATAGATGCTTGCTGACAGGCAGGCCTCCTGGGTCTCCGAGCACCTGAGATCTTGAGAGGGAGGCCTGGGGGCTCTTAGCAATGGGACCAGTACAGCCATGAGAACTGTCCTCCGGAAATCTCTGCTCTTTTCTTGCAGCCCTATTGCCAGATTGTTCCCCGGACCCAAAGGCATCTGGGAAGTGTAGACTGAGTGAGAAGGCTGGCCAGTGGTTGTTAAGCCACATTTTGGCATTTCTGGGGACTCTGTGAGGAAAACTTTGTCGCTTTTGAGATATGCAGAGCAGTAGTTTTATAAATCTATACTGAAATGTGTTGCTTGCAGTATCTTCTTGATAGGTCCAAATGTAATTCTCCTGGCTGCTACCTCCTGAGAGAAGTCCCGGTAGACGAGGAATTGTAGCTCCCCAGGTGAGCTGCCCATGGTCCCAGCAGCCCGCAGCAGTCTCTACTTTACTGAATATCTCAACAAGCAGGCAATAATGGTTCTGGGGTGTTGGAATGCTTCAATCTACCAGCTACCCTGTGGGCCCTTTCTGCTTCAATCAGCTCTTTCTATCTATTCCCAAGCAGCTGGGCGGCAGCTAACCTAGCAGTGCTCCATGTTGGGGCTTTCAGCCCCTCAGGGATCCCAAGATCCTTATGTTGTTCCTCCTTCCCCTATTCTTCTGGTCTTCAGCTCTGATCCAGAGCCTGGAGAGCTTAGCTTCATGCTCCCTGAGGCACTGCCAAACCATGAGGTGCTGTTTCTCAGGCTCCTCGGTTCTTTGTTCCAGCACATTTTGTTTATCCTCCAGGCAGTAAACATCCTCCATGCTCCCCATCAGAACAGCCCCGATGTTGTCAACCCTAGTGAGTAGAGTCTCTAGCATTCTTGTGATGTTACAAAGGACATCCCCATCTGTGCTAGGTCAGAGGATTCCTGACTGCCTCCTTGCTAGGCCCAAGTTTCCCATCTGTGGCTGCTGCCATCGCCCTAACCTTCTTCTAATGATAGACACAGTAGAAGGGTGGCTGGTGCTCCATAAAATTGCAGTTGGTGCACAGGACTCACTCACAGGTGGAAAAGGTACTGGCAGGTGCCCCAGCAGGAGAGCTACCACACGCAGGGTTATGTGGCCTAGCCTGATAACGCAGTCCTCAATAACTGGCAGTGGAATACCTGGAGAGGATACTGCTTACTTGGCAAACTCATCAGACAAGCGGGAGGGGTGGGGGGTTCCAGCTGACATTGCAGGATTTCAGACTGGCATCACCTCAGATTGTGAGTGATAAGGTGCCAGGAAAGAACAGAGCAAAAGCCCTAAGCTGCCATTGCAATCGGGTCCAAGCCACTCCCATGGATTCAAATAATTAGCTTTATATAATTCCATTCTATATTTTGCTAAGCATCTGGATCCTGGGTTTGTTAGCTTTATCAAGTATGTTCCTAATTTGTGAATTGTTTTAATTTGTCTGTACCATCTGTAACACTTATAATTAGTTAGTTTTTCAAAGCTTTTTGCAATGTCTATATCTCTTACCTGGGTTATTACAATATGCTTACTTTTTTCCCCAAGATTTTATGTAAATTTCATTTAAAGTTGAACCAAGGCCAAGGAAAAGCTCTTTTAAATTATAGTGGTCAAAAGTGTCTTGTGGCCTTGGTCAGAATATTCTGTTTGTTCCTCAAGACATTGTCTGGGAAGCCTTGATTCTGGAAGCAAAAATAGTTTTAGCAAAATAGAAGTCCTCTCCCAGCCATTGACTCTATTAAATATTGCCCCAGTTCTAAGCAAAACAGGGTGAAGGGAACTGATTGGGGTACCATGAGCAATTGTCAATGTAACCTCCCACTGGTCACTTGTTTAACTACTACACACCCCCTTACTTTTTCTGTCTAGTGGAAAAGAGGGTGGGAGTACAAGGCATAACACAGTATTTACAAGACAGCAAAATGACCATTACTAAACCCAGGTCCTGAGGAGAGAAACTTGCTAAGAGCTATGCTGGGTTTGCATTTCGGAGGGGTACCAGTAAATCCACACACAGGAAGCAGTAACTAGATTGTCCATACCAGGATGGGATTCTAGAGTGTGGCTTTATTCCAAACAGTTGGTACACAAAAGCTAAGATGGACCCAAGGGTTTACACTTGTGGCACAAGCAAATGCAGAACACAACATCTGTAGAAAACAGAAACTCAAACGTCCCATACAGCATAGGGTTTGGTACTCTTTTCAGCGGACTGCATGAGCTGAAAACACACAACTTATAGTGGCAATGACCACAACGGAACACACAATTTCTTCTTCTAGTAGCACTGGCCACAAAGTAGAACATATTTCTATATGGCATAGGCTTTAGGTAGGCAATGTGGCAACTAGCCATGATGGAGCACACTGGTGCTCAAGACTAGGACAACCCACACTAGAGGATAAACTTTATCTTCAGGCATTGGCCAAATGACCTGAAAAATAGGCGCCTACAGAACCTGAAGTGCTGAACTGGTCACTCCAGATGGGGATTGCCGCCTTTTGCTTCCTCATCCGACCCAGCAATTTCAGTTACACCCTCAATAGTCAGGGACACTGGTTGCAGAGATTGAGAAAGGGCATATTCCATTTTGCACATTGTAAAAACGATATTGTCACTGTGTTCGTTAAACCAAAATCCGGTTTTACCGGTATTTGGTTCTCTGTACTTTATTTAACAATTTTTAACTCTGTTAACATGCATTTTAGCAATTTTGACCTCCACTGTTGCACATCCTTCCATCCTTGTACCAATTTAAAGTTATTTTAGGTACAAGATGTGATGGCAGCAGCAGCACTACAGCCCCCATCCCTAAGGTGTGATGGAAGCAGCACTACAGCCCCATCCCTCAGATGCGATGGCAGCACCAACACGGCACTATGTCCCCATCCCTCAGGTGTGATGGCAGCACCAACAGCACCACGGCCCCCATCCTCTGGGGTGATGGCAGCAGCAACATCACTATGACCTCCCTCCCTCAGGCGTGATAGAAGCAGTAGCACTGTGGTCCCCATCCCTTAGGTGTGATGGCAGTACTACATTCCCCATCCACCAGTGATGATGGCAGAATCACTACAGCCCCCACCCCATTGGTGTGATGGCAGTAGCAACTTATGCAGTCCGCATCCCTCAGGGGTGATGGCAGTAGTGACAGCACTATGATCCCCTTTCTTCAACACCCACACACCACATGCACAAGTTACAAATGACTTGGTCTCTTTGCTTGTTAGAACTCAGCTGTGAATTAATCTGAACCATCACCACTAAGGTGGACTACCTTTGTTTTTCCTATCTATAATTTAACTGCCTGAATTGGATTTCTGCCTGTGACACCGCTGACCAGGGTTAGGGAACAGACTTGGGTGTTGGAGGCCAGCTGGTGGGTGAAGGCTTGATTGTCCAATGACCATGCACCTTCTCCTGGGAGGGAGGGTGGGTTCACGGCGGAGGCACAACAACATGCCAGCCCTCACTGCAGGAGGGAGCATGACTGACATTGGCTTGTGCCTTGACATCATGTGGCCTGTCAAGAAATGGGAAAACACCGCTGGCCAACAGAAGGACAGCTGTTGGTCCCTCCATAAACTGGAAGCCTCAGATGTGTGTCGTTCTGACCCCTGCTATACTAAGGATACACAGGAAGCTCTTTGGGATATTCTCCTTCCCTGGTAGCCTCCACAGGGGTAGGGCCCACTCAATGAAGGGTTACTTTGGGTTACCTGGTAGCACAGCACTAAAGGGCAGTGGATGGTGGTCGGAAGGAGGGCCTTGGCAGGCCTGAAGGAGTGGATGGCCATGGGGTAGAGGAGATAAACAAAACTGCTTGAATTGTTTTTTGAAATAAAGTTTCTTCACCTAAAAATCCACAAGTGATTAGTGGAGGACCTTCAAATGGATTCATGCATCTCCCAGACATGTGGATGCTTTTTTATTTGATGTCCATGAAAAGGGTGTCTCCAGTTTTCATGTCTTTGTTCAGATGTGAATTGAGCACCACTCTGCCCACCAGCATCATACACCACCTGGGGTCTTATCTTCTGTGTGTCATTGACTGTGCTTTCAAAATTCACTGGCCAAACATATGTACACTTAAATACTTAACTTTTGCTTTTTGTTGAAGCAGTCATCAGAAAACTTTTGTTGTCACAGAGACTGAAACAGCAGGTGGGAGAAAAGGGCAAATCATCCAATTCACCTAAATGGGTGCTGACTGTGAAGTCTTTTCATAAGTAGTAAGGCAGTTTCTTCTTTGTGAACATATTTTCATTCAGACTAGTTTTCATTCAAACAACTGAGGATTTTGGATGGCCCTACTGATTACAGTATAAACTTGAATAAGCTAGTTGGTAACAGTGATCCTATGTTTAGCAATCTACAATCTAGATGCTCATATGCAAACAATACAGTGAAAACCTGACTAAAATCTAAAACAAGCTTATAAAACACATAAATGTATCTGCACATTTACCTTTACCTGTACAAAATCATTGCAGTCCAAGTAAAACGCAGGCAAATTACGTGGTACCTGACTACTATTCTATGAAGTAATAAACATATATTGGTATTTTTTATATTCTTTGTAAAGGAAGTAAGGCCCACTAGGCAGAACTGTCTGTTTTCAGGAGTGACCTAGAAGCACTGGGGAGGTTAAGTGACTTGCTTGGAGTCACACAGTATGCAAGTGGAGGCTGGGAATCAAACCCAAGACTGCTGGATGTACCCAGTTCAATCACTGTTTGTTACTCTAACCACTAGGCATGGGTGATTAAACTGAATGGCTGATTACAACAAAGCAGTGCAGATAATTTCCTTACTGACTCTATATGCAGCAAAGCAGAAAGAATGCAAAGCACATCAGCATTCATTTTAAGATACTGAAATCTGGGTTGGCCCACTGGCGCTGCAGTAGCACTATTGCTTGCAATGCCAGTGACCCAGGGTCGAAGTGAACTCCGGTTTGCTGGAGGTCTGGCCAGGGGAGTAGGATCGAGCACCCGGGAATGCTCTCCTCCTCCAGGAAGGGTGGGCTGCAGGTCCTGCTGCTTTACCACCACCTGTGTGACCACGGATGGTGGTGCAATGGTGCTGCAGAGTGATCAGGAGGGAGGACGCTAGCCAGGATCTGGAGCAGTGGCATGTCTCTATGTGACCTACCTCCTTGTAACTCTACTAGTGCAGATGCCCTCAGGGACAGAGAACAGAAAACCAGGAACAATCACTGTACATGGGTCACTGGAAGAAGGGACCCAAGTGTCCCAGACTTCATAACCAGGCACCAAGAGGGACCCACTAAGCTGCCCGCCACACACTAACGGAATGTGAAGGGGTGACCTGGGGTTCTCTCCCTTCCCACCTGGGGGTACAATCCAGGCAGGATAGGGGCAGGCCCACAGGAGCTCCTGAGCATTACCTGGGTGAAGCTAGGGATACCCAGCCTAGGGATCTCTGAAAAGTGGAGACTGATGCTGTGAGAAGGGGACATAGAAAGAGAAAATAAAAAATTTAAAAGATGCTGAAATCTTAGAGATTCTGTGCAGTGACATGCTACTCGTGAGGCACTCGGTACAAGAATTCAAAACTGCGATACCAAGCAGGATTCACGGATTGTTACCGTGTTACCGTAAAATGGAAAACCAGGGTCCCTGTCAATAGTTAGCAAACAGAAGAACTATGCATCTTGGAATGTTTGGCACACTCAGCATTAGAAAACACTGCATAGGAGTGTATGGATAAAGTTCTGTACAATGTGCTAAGTCACATCGGGGACTCCACTATTTCAAGCCAACTTTAGGAAAACATTTTGAGAACAGTCTCAAACAGAACTGGTGCATAGGTCCCTTTGTCAGAGTAAACACCCCAAAGAAAACAAGGCAGGAACACTTCTCCTGGGAATGCCAAAAGTCAGATTTACTCACGGTTGTACACACAAAGGCAGCTTCAAATGTCCTGGATCAAGTCAGGGATTGCCCTTTGGATCCATTCTGCAGTACTCCTCATCCCACTGGGGATGGGTACATCAGGAACTCCTGCTACACAGTTTCCTCCACTTCTAGAGGACAGGCAAATGGTTCTCAGACTAGGGTGAGAAAGTAAGCTCTCCTCAGAGCCCACAAAGCAGCTCAGCACTCTTCCACTGCTCACTCTGCTGACACAGAACTGACTCCCCAAAATTTAAAACTCCCCACTAACAGCTAGCTATTGTTACTTATGCTGCTGTGAGAGTTCTAAATGACATCACCTCTCTGCTCTCAGCTGAGACCAAGTAAACAGAGAGTAGCAGGTGAAAATCCATTAAACTGGATATTCACCAGCTGCTAGCACCCCTCCATGGCACAGGTGTACCAGCCACCCTGCGCATGCACCATGAAGCCAGAGCCACCAGCACGCTGGCTGGAGCACAAGTGACAGACAGTGGAGCACATCCTGCAACAGACACAAGTGACAGCATGGAGGGAAGACAAAACAGCAGAGGCCACAGTGCCACCCGAGGCAGACGTGCACCACACCAGTGACAGGAGGCAACCTGGCATTGTACCAGGTACAGTGGTTGTCCAGCATGACAGCCACAACTGACATAAAGCAGATGTGCATATCACAGACATGCAAGGTGTCAGCTGCACAACCCATGGACGGTCTGACAGGGGCGCCATGGACACAGAGCATGCACTGTGACCTCTGCACAGGCAACCAGTGCACAGAGAACAACATACAAACCACAGACAGTGACTGATTGCCCCACCCACACCATAGGCAGTTCCCCTGGACACACACACACATGCCCATGACTGCAACAACCCCTGACGCCATGCACACTACTGCAGCTGAGCACCTGTAGCCCACTGCAAATCATAGATCACCACAGTTGTCATAACAAAACAAATGTATTATAAATATTCAATAAGCACAACTATATACATATATATACATGATTGGGGGAAAGGGCCACAGACCAGGTGGGGCGGGTAAGAGGCAGGGGTGAACAACTGGGAGAGGGAAGAAGAGGTGTGAGGGTGGGTCCAGGAGGTAACAATCATCCGGGGGCACTGAGGGCTTAACGCCTGCACCACACTTTGGTCCTGTGGTGTCTGTGCGACCTCCGCCCACACACCATGCCTCTCTAGCTGCTGGAGTATTTCAAGGTATGCCCTTGACAGCTGCAGCAACTCCTGCAAGACCCTCTCCAGAGTGATCCAACACCAACCACCTAGGACAAGGGAGCAGAGTCAATAGGTGTGCATGGACCACCCATAGTGATCATATCCACAAGACCTGCACACCCAGGTGCACACAGCCATGTGGACCGCCGACACACCCACTGCCCAAGTCCCGCACAGCACCACGTGCCTGTACAGTGACATGGCTATGCGGTGTGAAGACAGTGGCACAGCCATGTACCTGGTGCATGCATGGACCACCAGCAATGCACACCCACACATGCAGTGCCACAGGACAGTGCTGAGTGTACCATGTGGTGTGCATGTCAGTGGCGCTATTAGATGCTGGCCATGCCCCGCTGCCTACCCCGCAACACAGCATGCACAGAATATCCATGAAGAAAGGAACTCACTTGCATCTGCAACATCTTGGCACTGATGTAGATGGTGCCTGCCATCATGTGGCTGTCGCCGGCAGCCTCCTGATCCACCCGTGCCTCTCGAGCCTCGCCGCCTCCTCAGGCCTAGGGTGCAAACATGGAGAGGGAACATCAGTACAAAACAGTAGCAAAGGCCCTTTAGTGTGTGGCGATCCCGCACAGCCCAGCCATGCCGCAACACCACCACGACCAAAACTGCCCACACTGGACAGCCCCAGGGTGGACACATGCCCACCATGAAACCCGGACGGATGCTACCAGTGTATGGATGGAGCACCTACCTGGACGTGGCACTCACACTCGCCTGGCGTGTGCCCATAGACGGCAAGCCTGTCTGGGTCCCTCCGCCGAGGTCCCCATAGCGGTGGCGACACTGCTCTGGAGTCCTGGAGATACCGTTACCTCCTTCAGTGACACTGCCACCTCCTCCCACACTGCACTCCTAGCCCTGTCCAAGGGCACATCCTCAAACAGGGCCCCAGAATGGGGCTCTACAATGGTCACCAAATTGGCCAGCTCAAGAGGGCTCCACAGCACTGCTCTCCTGCGTGCCATGACTACAGCAGCTAGGATAACAATATGGTGCTCTGTAGCGCGACGTCCTCCACGGCAGATGCTGCACAGTATAGCTGTTATTCCCCATCGCGCTTCCACCGAACAGTGCGATAGGGGTGCACCCATGTGGATGCATGGTGCCAGGGGGCAAAGGTCGAATGGAGGGTCAAGGGTTTGTCGCGCATGGACCGCCACAGTGCGATTGGGACTCCCTGCATGTAGCGCAGTTGGGTGCCTGTGTGACACCCTGCAGTGGCCTACCGCACTGTGGCACCCACGGCACTCCAGGGCACGAGCGCTATACATGTGAACAGCGCACCAGCGCTGCTGGTACAGTGGTGGCCATGCCCTACACTGCCTCCCATGCTCAGCATGCCATCAGCACAGCAGGCGCTACGCCAGCACCCCAGGCATGAGTCGCGGCGTGCCTACGCGCATGTCACAGAGCTGCGCTTTGCCCAAAGCATGCTCAACACAATTCGAAACAACAGCGATATTCAGCCAGCATATGCAAATCAGCTCATCAGCAATTCCATGGCGCAACCACTGCATTAGCATCCACTAAAAGTTGCACTCGCCATATTTGCATGCCTTGCGCTATATAAATGTGACATGGGGCTTCAGAGGTCATTGTTTGGTATTGCAGTCTATTGTGGTGGGTTACATGCTGTTTGGAAGTGTGGACTGTGGTGTGTGGAAGATGCATGGGACTGCACATTCAGAGGTAACACCTGTCATTTCCACAGGATCAATAATGACCGAACATGAGGAGGAGGAGGAAGAACAGAGACATGGAGACGGAGGAGGCCCAACTTCACCTGGGCAGAATCAGATACCCTGTTTGAGGCCCACTCGACAGGGAACCACTGCTCAGCTGACAGCGGGAACACCACAGGCCTGTGCTGCGGCATGGGATGAGGTAGCACATACCGTAAACCAGCATGGCAGCCACCAGCAGTCCATGCAGGAGTGCAAAAGAAGGTAGGCATGGACAAGAGGAGGATAAAAGAAGGTGGTTGCCATCAGGGCAGCACGTGCTGCAACTGGTGGTGGACAGTCGGATGTGACATGCCTGACGCCACAGGATGAGCAGGTGGCTGGCAGCATTCGGCATTTTGCCCTAGTGTGCATTCCAGGTGGTGGCTTCCAGATGGGTGGCAGCCCTTCACTGTATGGTAGGTCCTGTTCTGTCACTGTGTGGGGGTGGTGGAATGCCACAGGGTAGGGCAGAGCATTAATGCTACTGTGTTCCCTTACAGCTCCTGAGCATCTACATGGGTCTGCAGTGGAGGGTGTGTCCACTAAGGGCGATACCCTGGACACAGAGAGCACCCATCCACCTCCACAGGTGTCTGAGGGTCAGGACAATAGTATACCCACCTGTCTGTCCATACTGAAGTTGGTGGTGCTGGTGCGGAGGAGGCTCTGCCGCGTCCCAGCCTGACAGCATCCATGGATTCCAACATGCTGTGACACGGACTGGTGCTGGATCCGGCACCGATGATGATGGAGCACACATCATGGACAGTGATACGTAGGGCCGCAGGATGGCCCAACAGCAGGTAGCAGCTTTGGCATAGCCATTGGTGGTGCCACCGTGGAGGCCTCAGCGTGACATCACAGTCCCAGCCTGTGCCTGTATGCACCAGTGGGGCAGCATTGGTGTGCATCCAGGCCAGTGGGGCTGTTGTGGCCTCTGCAGCGGCACCGGTGAGCCCTGGTGAGTGGTGGCCAGAGGGGCAGTGTCGGCAGTCGGCCAGTGGTGATGGGGGACAGTGTCGGGGCAGCGCCAGTGCACCGCTGCGGTGGACGCGCTCCTGCATGGCTCTGGTGTGCAGCACCCATCATCAAGAGGTGATGCCCAGCACGGCCATGAACACCATGAGGGACATCATGCCGATCCGGCGGATGACCTCTTTGATTAGACTACAGCCGACTACTCCAGCTTCCGTGGACCAGCCATCGTGGCTTGTTAGGCGGTTGATGCACTCAGTGCGGTTCTGCACCAGGCAGAGGAACAGTGCAGCAGAGACCACACTCTGCTCCTGGCAGAGATGGCCCGGCAGCGGAGGATGTGACCGCTGCCATTGACAGTCAGACATGTGCATTCACAGCTGTCGTGGCCACATTGGGCACACAGTTTGTTGCACATGCTCCAGCAGACACCGCAGTGTCACGTCCACCCCTGTTCCCGGGTCGGTGACACCCTACATGTCGACACTGGTTCAGCTGTGGGCATTCGATCACACCTGGCGCTGGCATGTTCGGTGAGCTGCAGACCCCTGCCGAACATGGTCGCTCCCGGCTGCCACCCTGGGGACCGCCGGTGCCACCCCATGAGGCCATTGGTCAGCCTGTCATGACTGGCAGGTCTCGTGGGTCTGCCCATGCATCTGTGGCAGCCGTGGCACTGTGCCGCATGACTGACCTGTCTCCCACCATGGCTACTGTCTGATGCTGCCCTGTGTGCAGTGTGTTGTGCAACGGGTAATGCACGGTGGGTATCCCGCCCCTGCACACAACACATGGTCCTTGTGCACACCTCCTGGCTACTGTGGCATGTGCATGATGATGCCTGAGTTGCGCTGTCCGCCAGTGTGCAATGGTGCTCAGCGCCTGAGACACGTACAATGATGGGCACTGGGCATGGTCATATGTGGACCTGTGTGTGGCTAGGGTAGCAGTTGGGATCGGCATGCCTTCTACCCCTTGTGCATGTCTTGTGGAGTGTGGGTGTGTGTGTGTGTGTGTGTGACTCTGTGTCATGTTAGGCCTTGTCCATCCGTAATGGCATGTGCGGTTCCATGCTCAGCCAATTCCCTTGCTGCCATGCGCCTGGGGTTCGTCCATGCGTGCTTGTGGGTTGTGCCCTTGCCATTGGTGGTTGCAAATGGTCCCATGACCTACCTGTCTTGGCTGAAGTGCTCCTCTGTGATGGTGTCCCTGTGCAGCTGCGACATCCGGATTAGGCTGGGTTCCCTTCGCCAAGGGTGGCTGCCCATCACCTTCTGTACCAGCGCCCTCATCGCCCCATCACTGTCCCCTCCTGACCTCTACTGCTATCCCACAGTCGTTGGCCATGTTGTGCAGGATGCAACAGGCCAGGAATAGCCCACAGGCCTTTGCGGGCTGTACTGTAGGGCACCGCCAGACATGTCCAGGCAATGGAAACATGACTTCAGCATCCCGAACACCCGCCCATGACATTACATGTGGTGGCATGTGCCTCATTGTACCGTTGCTGTGATGGGGTCAGGGCACCGGTATGGTGTGAGCAGCCAGGGACAGAGGGTAGCCACTGTCACCTGTGTGTAGATGGTGAACATTAGTATGGTGGTCAGCGCCACCTGCCATGGGCCATCAAGGCTGGTACCCATGGCACCTCTGACTATGCACCCCCACCCCAGATGCCCATGTCATCCTGTGTGATGTACATACTCACCCACTAGGTGGCCAGTGGGGATGTCCCCACTCTCAAACCTGTGGCACAGTGCAGATTGGTGCCAAATGAAGGCATCATGTGCTCCCCAGGGTGCATGGCACAGACATTGGTTATGCATGCCTGGCACGCACACCACCTGGCAGTTGATGCTGGCATAACCCTTTCTGTTGATATATGCTACACTATCCAGGCCAGGTGGCGGTGGATGACCACATGGGTGCAGTCACGGCCCCAGCATGCCTGGCATACGACTACCCTGTGGAACTCTTGCATGTGTGCTGTGCGCGCCCTGTGTGCTGGGAAATGGATGTACCCACAGCATTCTGGCAGCAGTGCTTGAGGAATTGTGTGAGTAGGTGTGATGCGCCGACTGGGTTATGCCTGTTGTGTCCCCTGTTGGTGTCTGGAAAGTGCCCGTGGCAAGCAGGCACATGATAGCTGTCACCTTTGTCTCCACTGGACAGAGCATGGCTCCATCGCAGTGGGTGCCTGCATCTCATCACTGCACAGCTCACAGAACCACCTCAGGATCACCCGTTCAGGTGGTACCAGCCCACAATCTCTGTGTCACTGTAGTACTCAAGGTGGTGTGGACTCAGTACCACCTGTTGGGGGCATACCACCGACGGGCTCTTCCACGGCCGTGCCCCTCTGCTGCCTGCCTTCTCACACCCCTCATTACTGCCTCCATCTGGAAGGTGGCACTGGCCATGACCCTGGCTGGTGTTCCCCCGGGCAGCTGCTATCCTGCCTCTACTGTCCTTTGTGATGCTCCCCTGCACCGGTACACCTCTAGCCTTTGGCTGTCCTGCCTACTGCCAATGCCCTCAGTGCACTGTGGCACTTCCCTGTCTCTCGTGCACAGTGGCACAGGCTCCCCACTCCTGTCCTGTTCCTGTTTGTTCCCAGGTGTGCCCTGTCCTGCTCCTGCCCATTCCCACTCACTGCTACCCTCTTCCTGTTGCTGTCACCTTGCTCCCACCTCTGGCTTCCTGTAGCATTCTTGCACCTCTTTCTTGTTCTTTTATTTTGGATCATTTCTGCTATTCGCAATCTGCTTGCTCTCTATTAGCAGGCATGCTTGTTGAATATCGTGCCTAAGCCATTTGTTCATGGTTCCTCCCCACGGTTGCGCATGCATTCATTACCATTGAGACTTGTGTGCACAGTTGCCTCCCGCTGAATATCGCAGAATAGCATTTTCGTACTTGCACTGGCGCATCTCTATTGTGCATGGCGCAACCCTTTTGAATATCTGGGCCAATGTGTTACAATGAAAGAGCAGGGGTTTTGCAAAGGAAAATGCCATATATACATTATTATACAATGGCAAGAAAATGTCATGGACTCTGTTTGGTCAGTGTGTGCCTGAGACAATGATGATATTACACAATAACATCACTGTGTTGATTTTTGGAGGATTATATGGATTTTTTTTTCAGAAACAAAGATATACTGCCTCACTAAAATCTACTAAAAACATTTTTATTTTTATTTTTGTTTTGTATAACATCAAGCCATAGGTATTATTGCAATAAGGCACTCCAAGGTGTGTGTGTATCGTGTAATAACGTCACTCCTGGGGTGGAAGCACTCTGCTTGCCTGCGTTTCAACCCTCCCAGGAGTGACGTTATTACATGGTAAACACACCTTGCCATGCCTTATTGCTTAGTATAAAATGATCATCAGTGTTCCCCTTCCACTCACAAAAACCCTGTTATGAATAAAGTATACTAACTCCAGTTGCTAAATCATCTCTTCTCCGTGGTAATTTTTTTTTAAATGGGTTGTCTGCTATAACATTGAATGACAGTGTGAACTGGTACTGTACACTGTCAGCTTTGCCATCAGTGTTGCTGCCCTTGTAAGCTTTAAGTACCAATGGCCCCTTTCAGATTGAGCAGCACATGTGTATTATGAAATATATTTCTTCCAATAATAATACTTTCAATCAGCCAGACCGAAAGTCACAGTCTGTTCCATTTCCTCATGTCCCTGACGTACAGTATGGCAGTGTGGGAAGCCAAACTTGTGCATGAATGAGTCTGGCACTTTTGGTGGTATGTACAAAAACCTATTGTTAAATTTTCCCATATGTGTGTGTGCCCACTATGGACATGGTTTGCAAAACTGAGGGCTATTAACTAGCGCAATTCTTGCTTGAAAAGTGAAACCAGGACTCGGTATGCATGTGCAGAGCCCTCTACAAAATCAGAGTGGGTACAGATTCAGCGGAATGGGCAATTGTCTGAATTAGACCATTCTACCACTATCTATCCATTCAACCATCATGGAAGTTAAAGTGGATGATGCAGTCATGCACTTTCTGCAGTATTGTGCTCTTCTGATTTATTTTAGAGGAAACCTGAATATTCACTTTGATCCCTAGCAACTGAATAGTACTCAGCATCCCATTCCAACTAGTCCTGTCAAGAAAACAATACTGTTTCTTTAACAAAGCAAACATATGAAAACGCAGTGCACAATAACATGCAAACAAGTTAATGGGCCTCTCAAATGGGTGTTCAGTTTTCTGACAGTTTAAGTATTATAGCTACTATTGTCACTTGTACTCTTTTGTAAGTTTATATGCATACTACAAGTACAGTTAACATCTGTGCAAATACTGACTACAAACTTTATGCTAAGTACTAAGAACCCATACAACTTTATAAATCTGAGCCAAAGTGCTAATGTCCTGCCAGCACACATCATTCGCAAAGAGTGAAATGAGTTGAAATGTATGTTTTGATACTGGTGTCACATATAAGCATCTTACAGTAAGAACACTGTTTGGAGAAACATAAATGCATTCTCTGCAGGTATTATTTTCCACTTAAACTATTATGCTCTTTCCAGAAATAGCCACACTTGATATAACAATGTCTATCTTAAAGACAGACGGTAATCAATAGGCAACTGTTCCTCTACTATTTAAAAATGTGGAGAGGTGGTGCTTTCATTCATGGAAAGTAACAGTGTTGTATGCGCAAAGAAATAGGGCTTGTGTAATAAAGTACCCAAGCTGAAAATCTTGGAAATCTTTCAATCTTATTCTTATTCAGAGTGGAACACCAAGTACAGTAAAGCAGACAGTTTCATTAGTAGACTAATTCCTCTGTAGCTACCCAGTTCCTGTTCTGGTTCCAGTACTATTTTCTTTGGCTCAGTTGCATATCGCTGAGCTTGGAAACAATACACTTACACTGAGACTTGTAATAAACTCAGCCTGCCTGCCCAGAACAGGTAAAACTATGTAAAGGCTCAGCCAACAGGTGGTTACTCTATTACTGTACAATCTTTGACTGTATTACACTGAATGCCCAGTACTGTTGCTCATGCAATTTAATATTTGAACTTTTAATGAAAGCCATTTGACACACATTATGTTTCTAAATGTAAGCATTTAAACTGATGAAAATGAGGCTATATATATAGTTGCCACCTGTTGTCATGAACACTTTGTCAGTTGGTTATCAGTAGCATGATAACAGGCGGTATTGCAGTAATGCTGCCAGTCCACTGACAAGTATTGCATGCTTTGCATTAGTGTTACCCTGAAGATGGAGCATTTGGAGCATAGGATACACCCAAGATTCTTAAAAGAGATTTTTATGTAATATTGGGTCCTCTTACAGCCCTGTTCAATGCATCCCTAAAAGAAGGGAAAACTATTGCCTAATGGAATGAAGCATCTGTTACCCCTATATACAAAACTGGTAATAAGATGGAGTTAGCTAACTACAGACCTATTAGTCTAACCTCAGTAGTGGGAAACTTCTAGAGAGATTACTTTTACTATGTATTGAAACCCATGTATAACAAAATAAACTACTGGACATAACCCAACGTGTTTTTCCTCAAGATCATGCCTTACTAATCTTCTGAACTTTTTGAATCCATAAGTGCAGCTTTGGACAAAGGCCTACCAGAGGACATAATATTCTTGGACTTCTCAAATGCCTTTGACACAGTTTCCCATAAAATACTAATTGACCTAATGATCAAACTCAAATTTCATAAAATATTAACTGGGTTGCTTCCTGGCTCTCCAACAGGCGGCAAGGGTGACCATTAGGGGACATGCCTCTGCCTGGGTTGTGATAACGGGTCCCCAGGGCTCTGTTTTGGGGCCTGTGCTGTTTAGTACACTCATTTCATCTATTCAGATTTCTACTAATGCCTGAATGTCAAAATACACCGATGGCTGTAAAATCAGATGTATAGTTAACAACTCACAAGCAGTGCAAGGATTCCAAGAAAATCTGAGTAGACTGGAGACATGAGCTCAAGAAAATAAAACATTCCTTAATGAGAGTAAATGTAAGGTCATGCACCTTGGGCACAGCAATATTAAAAACAAGTACAGATTAAATAATGTATTACTGTAGAAAACTACAAATGAAAAGATTTGGTAAGCATGGTTAATAATAAACTCATACTCATACTAAAACTAAGGTTAAAAATGCCAACGTATAACCAGGTGTATCTTAAAACATATAAAGAGTCGAGAGCCAGATGTCATAGTTCCATTATACACTAGTGTAGTTAGGCCACATTTGGACTACTGTTCCTCCTTCTGTGCCCCAACAACAATAAATGGAATAAAACTAATAGATGGAGTGCAAAGAGGGATTACTAAAGGGTACAAAATATGCATAATCTGGACTATGAACAGAGGCTGGAACTCCTGGGCCTGAACTCCATGAAGTACAGATGTTTAGGAGGCAACCTGTGTCTTATAGAAGGCCATGCAGTGTGCACCATTGTTAGAAACAATTGGGCTAGTGAGGAGCAGTGCTACTAGTAATACTAGAACTCATGATCAAAAATTAAAAGGAGAATTAAACAGACAAAGAAACAGAGCCAATGGTTCACCCAATGGTGGTATCACCCTGGAATGCACTTCCAGAAACAATCATTGACAGTGATAGTATGGAAATATTAAAAAAAATAGACCAACTTATGGGAAATAAGAAACTACACTTCCATAATTAGCTTAAATTGATCCACCAACTATGGTGTGAGTTCCTAAAAGGCCACAGCCTCCTGAACTTGTAATAACCTATGAACCTATGAACCTATAGGGCTATATATGTAAATAGCCTCTATATATAGTTTGTGATGCATATTGTAGCTATGAATTAAATATAGTACTAAAAGTTTCTGTTAAAGGACATGGTCCTCACAGACATTTGCAAAAAGAACAGAGGAGATAACACGGTAAACAAGCACCTTCACGGCACCAGCATGTTTTTATTTTTTGCCATGCAATTGGCTGGAATACTGATTCTAGGGGTTGGCATATCCCCATTACAGTGTTGCTCCACACTAAATGAAAATGCAAATTGATTGACCAGATTTTAAAATTCAAAATGGGGTTTGTATCCTCTGACATGCTCTATTACAACAGTCACAGGGGTCATTATATGTAATAGCACCAGTTTCCTGGTGTTTATGTCATGCCCTAGAGTCCTCAGTCAACTTCATCATTGCCATAGTTCATTCACACACACACACACCCCACGGACTGGAGATGTTGTGAAATTAAATCTCACCAGTGAAATTGGCAATTTTGCCATGTAAATCGTTTTGCAAAAATGCAGCATAATTTCACAATTTTGCCCATTTTCACCCTCTGAGCAGTCCACCAACAATGGTGAAATTTCTCCTGCAAGAGCGAAATTCCACTAAAATGGCAAATGTCACCCGCGGTGGTGAAATTTCACCAACAGTGGCAGAATTGATTCTAGAGTGGCGAATTTCACCACAGGTGAAATTTCACCTGGCTTGGGAGTGAAATTTCAACATAAAGTAGGCAAATTTTGCATTATGTCTGCTAAATATTTCAGAATGCACTAATTCTGTAAGTAATATTCCACTTCAGACAACATTACAGTGGACCTTCCTGGTCATCTTAGCCCATTTCTGGGCTACTGTTGGTTTAGTGGCTTCAGTCAGCCCTGGTGTTCTAGTGCCTCCATCAATTTAAAAGTCTTCATTTTATCCCTAATGTTTACTGTCTTCTAGTCTCTGTCCCACTCAACTATATGATTATTGGTACTGTGTACCACCTAATGCCTTTTCATGCTAAAACATCTGTTTCAGTATACAATTCTGTATCCCCACCTGTACTGTATATTTTCATTTAGTGGCTCTACACTGACAGGAGTTCGTGCCTTGCAGCTGAGGCTTCATGACTAATGCACAGCTGAACATGGCCCAGTAAATTATTAGCTTGTCCAGTTTTACATTTCCATGGCAGTAACCACCACATTCTCTGCAAGGTAGCAGTCCACTTATTTACCACACAGAGATAGCTTGGAAAGGGTGCAAAACAGTTAGCTGGTAACGTGTAAAGTTGTCATTGTGCCAGAATACTGTGAGTCTGCATGGAATGATATTTGTATACTAAAAGTGTGAAAGGTGGTTAGAACATAGATTATAAATTATTGGTCTTGGGAATGAATCCTTCCACAGACTCCAACTGTGTTTAATATATATTTGACATCATGAAAGGGCTGCTGTTGTGCTATGTTTTTGTAGCTTGCAGCCCATTCAGGCTACTTGTGAATCACATGTCCTTGTTACAGTCTGGCCCTTGATGGAACATCTGACCTTACAATTCTTGTCTAGAACTCAATCTGTTGTCAAGAAAAGCATTCAGATATAATTATTAACCCACTATCACAGTAGAAAACATCATTAAAGTTTTATATGCAAATTTTAGGTGTATGTTGAAGAAAATATATCACACACCCTTAAAATAAATCTAATATACAATATAGTTCTATATTAAGGCAACTGTATTTCTTATTGCTTTGAGTATCATAAGAGTTGTTTAGGTGGAAGATCTGAAAAGCAAATCTGAGCAGTTCTGGCACTCAATTATACTGTATTTTATGGGAATAAAAATTAAAAATAGATCATTTGAAAATTAAAATGGTTTGTGTTATAGAAATATTGGTGAACACCATGGTAGTCACCTAAGAATATTCTGAACGAACATAGAAGCAGTTAGTGTTAGACATTGCCCTTAACATATTATGATACACTGAAATGAGTAGAAATACTGTAAATGACCCTGGCTATACACATTGTGATTGGTTGGCATCCCATGGCACTCCAGACATTACCTCATGGGTTACAGCCCACCTGATAGGCTAATGATGCACATGACCCAGATCAGATTTCAGTATATCCAGGTCCCAGGAACCCCTGCTCTCCAGTTGTAATTTGTGCATCTGAATAGGCAAGAAGCATCCAGAGAACCCTGTCTGCTCTTTATCTTTTAAGGTAGGAAATGTGTTATATTTTAGCCTTTTCATGTGCTGGTACTCATGGATTATGGATAGAATTTATTCTTTCTTGTTTAAGAAGGAGCTTCTGGCTCCAAAAATTCCATCATTGTTTCAAACTCTATTGTGTGTTATGGGAGTGTTCTAATCAGTTTATATATTTTCTCTATCCCTGAGACCTCTCGAGGCGTTTTATTCTTTACCTGAGCGAATTCCTTGTGTTCTGCGCCAGCAGCCAGGCCTTCAGGCCAGGCAGCGTGCTGCCTACTCCTTAACCTTGGCATCGCTGGACTCCCTCTAGCAGGCCTCCACCTCTAGAAATGTTCCATGAGTCGCCTCTGCTCCCCGTGACTCCGCAGTCCTCCTCCGGCCTCCGCTACCCCTCAGAGGCCTTCCCTCCTCGGATTCCTTCCGTGAGTTGCCTCTGCTCCCCGCGACTCCGGGCCTGTTTAGTCTCCCGCGAGTCGCCTCTGCTCCCCGCGACTCCGTGGCCTGATTGGGACCCCCGCCAATGCGCACGCCGCCTTGTTTCCTGGGCCCTGGCCCATCTTTCCTGCGGCAACAGCCACCACGCCGCCCTGAATCCAACCACGAGGCCTCGGCCTGCTCTTCCGCGAGTCGCCTCTGCTCCCCGCGACTCCACAGGCTCTCAGTGCCTCCCGCCTCCTGGCTATCCCAGCTAGCAGGCCTCGGCCTGCCCACCGAACTGCAAGTTGCCTCTGCTCCTCGCGACTCCGCGGTCTCCGACGCATTTCGCACCTCCCGGCACACTCCTAGGAGCCTCCCAGGCCTACTCTCCTCCTGCGCGACGCCCTGGGCGCCTCTTCAGTTGCTGGGGCCACGCCTGCCGCCTCCGGCCTGTCGCCCACGGAGGGCGCCTCCTTCCTCCCTCCCAGGCCTCTAACGGAGCGAGGCCGGGGATGTGCCACAGGGCAGACTCCATCTCTTCCCCCCTTGCGACGAGCGGGCTGACGCCTCGCGAGGCTCACAGGCGTGCCCGGAGGCCCCTCCTACGCTCCTTCCTTCCCCTCTCAGCAAGCTGGGAGGCAGTATTGCAGTGGTTTTAGGCTCTGAGGTGCAAACCGGTCCACCCAGCAGACTACTCCTGGGCTTGAATCCCACAGCTTCCACTTGCTACTGTGTGACCCTGAGCAGTCACTTAACTTCCCTGTGCTTCCAGTAACGGGTGGTCCGACTCCTGGGCTGCAATCTGGTGTCTCCTGGTGCCTCAGACCGCTCCGGATAAGTTCTTTTTCTCCAGTTTGTTTTGCTATCCTGGTTTAAAAAAAAAAGAGATCAGCCAGAAGGGTCAATAAAGAGACAACTTGGGAGACTTTATGGTTCCACTCGGTCCCTCTCATAGCGACCCCAGTAGGACACCGCAGAGCTACTACCGGGTACCTCACATAGCGACCCAGGTAGGTCCTGACGATCTCCATCCCCATCTCTCGGGGTCGCAGCCCCTCCCACAGCGGGCCCGCCTTCCCAGTAGGATTGCCAGTCTGGGGATAGGTGGTAGAGGTTATTGGAAGAAGTCTCCACCCTTACGGCTCGGGCTAAGGGCCCTCACACAGCCCTTACCACAGCAGCCTCCGCCTCACCCTCCATCCACACCTTCTAACGGGGTCTAGGGGAAAGCGCGAGTCTTCTCTCTTCGCTCAGACCTCTCTCTCTCTTATCTTGCAGATGGTTAAAGCAAAGAAATGCACTGCGTGCAGCGCCACCCTCCTCCCTCAAACCCCAGGCCCTCTAGCGCAGCCTGCCTCATGGACTATAGCTGTCTTCAATGGAGAGAACTCCCCCAGGTCCTCTCTCCCCGCCCCAGCAACTCGACGGGGTGGACCCGGCTCCCTACTGATTCAAAACCAACAAGCTGCGGTGGCCATGATGGAGAGTCAGCAGAACTTCATGCTGAAGATCATGGAGAAGCTGGAGGCCCTACACAAAACAGAGCAAGACCACCCAGCACGGAGCCTCCCGTCAGGGAGACCCTCCAGAAGAGCCCCCGGCACCAGAGGATCCGCTCCCCAGCATTCCCCAGGATGGCAGCACTGAGGAGAGAGAAAAGAGGACCTAATTCGACGAGGAGAAGGAGGAGGAGGAGCATGGCCTGGAATCGGACATAGAGGACCTCGATCAACAGGCAACCCCATCTCTGACCTCTAAACTGTGGTTCGAGACAATTCCCGCCTTATGAAGGTCATCAAGGCCACCATGGGCCTGGCTACGGAGGAACAGGAAGGGAGAAGACGGAATCGAGCTAGATCCTATGATCCAGCTAAGGACCACCACCCCAGAGACCTTCCCAGTCTGCCCAGCCATTGAGGAACTGATTCACACCGAATGGCAATCCACGGATCGAGGCAGAATGCTGAACCGAAGGAACTTACTCAAGATGTACCCGATTCAGGCGACAGGTCAGGCGCCTGGTGCAAGGCCCCTTCCGTCGATCCCCAAGTGGCGGCCTTGAGTAAGAAGACTGTGCTGCCATGCGGCACCATAGCACTCAAGGACCCTACCGACAAGAAAATTGAAGATATGCTGAAAAGACATTTGAAATCGAGGGTACCATGGCCAAGGCAATGACGGCGATCTATACCTCGAGGGCCCAGATCCGCTGGCTGGAGGGAACTCCAGGAGCAGAGCAATCCAAGTCGAGGGAGGCTGAACTATTAGACTATACCTCGACGCAGCCAAGTACCTGGCAGACATGGCAGTGGACTCTTTACGCCCCAGGCCAGGGCGGCCGCCATCATAAATCGGGCCCTGAGCACTATGGCTCAAGCTCTGGGACGCCGATTCAGAATCTAAGACTTTGCTTCAGAATTTACCCTTTAAGGGAGTCACGTATTTGGGGAAGGTCTCCAGGCTTATCTAAAACAGAGGGAAGAGGGTAGGGACCTCTTAAGGAATAGGTCAAGACCCTCAAATCTACCAGCTGCTTAGATGCAGGTTTCGCCCGAAACCAAAAGCCAAAGCCGCAGGGAACCCTACTCACAAAACCACTCCTTTCGGAGTAGGGTCTCCACATCCTTCACATGCACCCCGCCTTCAACAGCTACAAGTCCCCTCCTCCTTCAGACCCCGGGTCAAAGGTCCGGAGGCCATGGAAGAGGGTTCAGGGAAAACAGTGACTCTGTTTCCCTGAGCTCCCTCAGTACCCCTGTCAGCCAACGGTTGGCCCTGTTCGCCCACCGCTGGGAGGCCACCACGTCAGACAGGTGGGTCCGAGACGTGGTCTCCAGGGATACACCATAGAGCTGACTCACCAGTCAATACCCCAACGGTTCGTCTCGTCCCATCTCCAGAAGGAGGGCCTCACCACACCAGGTACAAGGAATCCTGGCAGATCTGATCCAGAACAGGGCCATCCAACCAGTCCCAGTTCAGGAGCAGGGGAAGGCATGTACTCCATCTTCTTCCTGGTCCCAAAAGTCGGGGAGCTCAGGCCCATCCTGGACCTAAAAGCCTGAACCGATATGTGATCCCATGTCGGTTCAAAATGGCGACGGTCCGGTCCACCCTCCAGGGTATCAGAGTAGGCAACTTCCTCAACCTCCATCAATCTAAAGGACGCCTACCTACATATCCCTATCATCAAGAACCACAGAAGGTTCCTACGCTTCCACATCATGGGACAGCATTTCCAATACCGGGCGCTTCCATTCGGGCTGTCCTCAGCCCCCAGGGTCTTCACCAAGGTCTCCATCACCTTGGTGGCCAGGCTCAGGGAACAAGGGCTGGACATAGTACCGTATCTGGACGACTGGCTCATATGCGCCCGATCCAGAGATCAGGCGACGCTCATACAGAACTCACCATACGGGCACTCAAGGACCACGGTTGGGTGGTGAACAAGGAGAAGAGCCAGCTCCGTCCAACCCAGCAGATCAAGCACCTCAGGGCCATCATCAACTCAGCGGACGGCTGGGGGAGGCCGGCCCCAGCACGGATCCGCAGTCTCCGGAAACTGGCTGGGCAGTTAAGGTCACACCACCGCACTACAGTGGCAAAGGTCGCAACTCCTGGGATGCATGGCCTCCTGCATCGACCTCGTCCCTTGGACCAGGTGGCACATGCGTCCACTCCAAAATTTCATCCTGGCAAGCGCTACCAAATGAGTTCAACCTCAGCTGCCCGGTCCAGCTGCCTGCAGAAGTGAGATCTTCTCCTGAGGTGGTGGGTCACCCGGAAATCTGACAAGAGGAGTTCCCTGGAAGCCCCCGATTCCCATTGAGACGGACGCGAGTCTCTGGTTGGGAGTCTGCCTGGGGACGAGTCAGCGCAGGGCACCTGGTCCCCAGTGAGGCTCTACTCTCAATCAACGTGCTGGAAATGAGAGCAGTGTTCCCGCAGCTGAGGCCTTCCATCACATCATACAGGGACAGTCGGTTCTGATCAAATCAGACAACCGCGTGACGGTGGCATACATAGCAAAACAAGGGGGTACCAGAAGCAAGGCCATGTCACGGAAACCTCAAGGGTAATGAACTGGGCAAACACACCTATCCCACCTGGGGCGGTCCATTTGGCCAGAAAGCTGAACATAAGGCAGATTGGCTCAGCCGCCAACAGATCCATCCCAGAGAATGGCGCCTGCACCCAGACCTATTTCGGTTAATCCAGGCGACGGGGGCCCAGTGTCCATAGACCTAATGGCATCGCGGGACAATGCCCAGGTGGACAGGTACTTGTCCAGGTTCAGGGACGCCAATCCCAAGGCACGGACGCCCTGTCCCAGGCGTGGCCTCGACGGCGCGACACGTCAGTCCCTCCGCTCCCCTCATCCCTCAAGTTTTGGACAAAATCCAGAAATCCCGAACCACCATCATCCTGGTGGCTCCATACTGGCCCGCAGATCGTGGGTTCGCGGCGATCACAGAAATGTCTTTAGCCAGCTCGGATTCTGACCCGCCAGACATGCTGTCTGCGGGGCCAGTGATGCACCTGACCCTCGAACACTATAGCTCACGGCCTGGCTCCTGAGAGGGAATGACTATCGGCCACCGGGTATCACGAGTTGGTCATAGGCACGCTCCGGTCTCGTCGGCCTCACCACCTCCACCTACAAGAGACAATGGGCCGTCTTCACAGTGGTGCCACCGCCGAGGCTCGATACGGAACAAGCCGATCTTCCCACTATCCTGTTGTTCCTACAGCAGGGTGGATAAGGGGCTGGCACCCTCCTCTCTAAGGGTGCAGCTGGCAGCCATAGGGGGCGCCAGAGGCCTCCATCGAGGGACACCACCGGGAGCTCATCCAGACGCACTTCACTTCCCAAGGGGACGTGGACCTCATGCGGCCCAGGGCCAGACCTGGTGTCGCACCTTGGGACCTACCTGTGGTATTGGACTCCCTAAGAGCGCCACCATACGAACCCCTTGTCAAGCAGACCTCTTGGGTAGGCCTGAAGACCGCCTTTCTTGTGGCCATCTGCTCGGCCAGAAGAATAGGGGAGCTCGTGCACTGTCCTGCACACCACCCTACACCACCTTCACCCCCGAAGGAGTACAGCTTGGACAGTTCCGCCTTCCAACCCAAGATCCCCAAGTTCCATAGGGAACAACCCATAGACCTACCCACCCTGACCCGCTCTGCTCTACAGGACAGGAACAGTGCCCCGGACTCTCTGGACATCGGATCAGCCCTCTCGGCTATCTGGCCAGGTCTCAACCCATCCGTAAGATGGAGAGACTCTTCATCGTCCTCAAGGGTCAATGACAGGGGCTCGCGGCGCCCAAGACCACCATCATGCAGGGTGGATCAGATGGGTCGTGCTCCACGCCGATACAGCAAAGCGTCTGACTCCACCACATGGGATCAGAGCACTCCACCAGGGCAGTATCCACCTCCTGGGCAGAGCGAGCACTGGTATCTTCCGAGACATCTGTAGGCCACTACCTGGAGCTCCCTACACACCTTTGCGAGCACTACAGGCTGGAGCAACTCCAGGATTTCAGGCGGACTTCGCCTCTCACGTCCTCACAGCGGCCCCATCTCTTGGTCCCTCCGATCCATCCGAATCCCACCGGAGGCTAAACTGCTTCTTATCTCCCATGAGGTAATGTCTGGAGTGCCATGGGATGCCAACCAATCACAATGGGTGTTTACTCACCTGGTAAAGGTGATTGTGTTGGTTGGCATCCATGGCACTCCAAGGCCCTCCTCGAATGATCGGAGCGCCCGCAAAAAAAAAAAAAAGAAAAGAAAAGAAACAGGAGGTCCCTACTCCTTCAGACCTCAATCCTGCTGCAAAGAAAGCTCAAGTTCTAACCACGGGTCAAGGTAGTGTGTACAGAATAGGCAATAAATTCAGGCCTCTGGCCCCATTATTTTACCCTGTCGTTGCATATCTCATCTTTGCTAGTCTCTATTGTGTGCATTGCTTGCTTGTGTTCCTACTTTCTTCCTTTCAGCTATGGAAAATTCAAACTGGAGAGCAGGGGTTCCTGGGACCTGGATATACTGGAAATCTGATCTGGGTCATGTGCATCATTAGCCTATCAGGTGGGCTGTAACCCATGAGGTAATGTCTGCAGTGCCATGGATGCCAACCAACACAATCACCTTTACCAGGTGAGTAAACACCCAATCAATGGCTTACTGTATAACCAATCAAACCATCATAGCAGATGATTAACTGTGATTATGGACCATGATTATGAATCTAGCACACCGTGCTATCCAACTATGAATAGGGCCAGGACAAGTCAGCACTTGCTTCCAATTGCTGCTGCTAACCCCACTAGCGCTGTCTTGACATGCGGCCAGGAGACTGGCCCCACAATGAATAGTGCAGGTGTGCTATGTGGTTTTCACAATGCTGCCATTTAAATGAGCCCATTGGGCATGCAAAGGCACTATGTGGCCATTTGCATGCCCATTATGGCCCATTTACATAGCCTGCTGCTGGAGTTTAGCATGCCCCACCCCAGCCCCTGACTCATAGGCAGCCCTGCATCACTGGTGTCTTGTATTCCCTCCCCAATGATCACCAGCCTGAGAATGCAGAAATAGTTTTCCTGGTGCTAGTAGTCTGCCCCTTCCCCGTGATTGCCAATCTCCAGCTCGAGTATAGTAAAGTTATTTCCTGGTGCTAGTGGTCCCCTTCCCCACATGATCACTGATTTCCAGCCCCAGGACAGGAAAGTTGTGTCCATGATGCTAGTGGTTCCCCGATTGCTAGCCTGAGTAAAAAATAAAATAAATAAGTGTCCCTGGTGCCAACACTTGCTTGCCCAAGTAAAAAGTTTCCTGGTGGCCAGTGGTCCCTCCCCACCCAATACCCAGCCCGACATAGAGAAAATATTCCTGGTGGTTAGCGCTCCTTCCCCACCTGATCATCCATCCAATATATAAAAATGTTTTCCCTGGTGTCCAGTGGTCCCTTCCCCACCTGATCACATGGCCAATATACAAAATGTTTTCCTGGTGTCCAGTGGTCCCTCCCCCACACCCAGTCACCTACCTGATATATAAAGAACTTTTCCTGGTGTCCAGTGGTCCCTCCCTCACCCAATCACCCAACTGATATATAAAAAGTTTTCCTTGTTGTCCAGTGGTCCCTCCCCACCCAATCATCTGCCCAATATATACAAACGTTTTCCTGGTGTCCAGTGGTCCCTCCCCACCCAATCATCTGCCCAATATATAAAACATTTTCCTGGGGTCCAGTGGTCCCTCCCCACCCAATCATCTGTCCAATGTATAGAAAAGTTTTCCCTGGTGTCCAGTGGTCCCTCCCCATCTCATCACCTGACCCACACTGACAGTGTATTCCTGGTTTCTAGTGTAACCCACCTCCCAATCCCTGTGGAGTAACTGAAACATTTCCTTGGGTCTAGCAGACCTATCCCAATCCCTGTATAGTGACAGAAAACTTGACTCTGCTGTCTAGCAGAGACCCTGCCCCCACCACCCTGGCAAGTAGTGTCCCACCACCCTGCTGCCCCATCCAGACTCCCAGCCAGTGACTGGCACAGCCTCTGCTCTCCACCATGCCCGCCACCTACTGAGCTGTCAATGAGTCACACCTGGAAACAAGCTTCAGCTCAGTGTGCCTTTCCCAGTTACTAAATTTTATAATAATAAATAAATAAATAAATCATTGACACTTCAGTCTGTGGCTAGCTGTGTTGGAGAGCAGAGGGCTGTGCCATTCACTGGCTGGCGGTTTGGATGGGGAGCGCAGTCAGGTAGGTGGAACACTACATGCTAGGGAGGGGCAGGGTCTGCCAGACAGCAGGGACCAGTTTTCTTCACTGTGCCAGGCATCAGAATAGGGAGGGTGGTCTGCTGGACCACCAGGAAAATGTTCTATTTACTGTACAGGAAGTGAGACAGGGTGGGTACACTGACACCAGGGACTATGCTGTCAACATCAGGCAGATGATTGGATGGGGAGGAAGCACTGGACACCAGGGAAACTTGTTTTGTATACTTGGCCAGTAATTGGGGGGCACAAACACCAGGGAAATATTGTTTATAGATCGGCATGGGTGCAGGTGGAGGAAGGGACTGCTAACCACCAGTGAATATTATTTCAATGTTTTGCTGGGGATCAGGTCGGGGAAGGACTGCTAGCCAACAGGGAGTATGATTTCTATGTTTGGTTGGGCAACAGGTAGGAGAGGGACTGCTAGCCACCAGGGAATATTATTTTATGTCAGACTGGGTATCAGGTGAGGAGAGACCACTGGACACCAGGGAAAACTTTTCTATATTGGTTGGGTGATTGGTGGGGGAGGACCACTGGACAACAGGAAAACATATAATTACAATCAGGCTGCAATGGTTGGGGAAGGGGCCACTAGCCACCAGGGAATACTTTGATTATTACACCGGGCCCAGCAATCAGTGGGGCCTGCCGTTAACTCCGCCAACCACTAGGGTTGCAAGGGATTAAAGCAAGGTCTCGGTTGGCGGTATTTGCTCCATGCAAGGGAACCCCAAAAAGGCCTTTGTGTGAATCAATGCTTTGCATATTGGACTGTGCCAATATGCAGGTCTCCTCCTCTCTCATTTACATTGTGGCTCCCCACACTTTGCCCTGGTGCAAACCGGGTTTGAGAGCACAAACTGGGCTTTGTGAATTCAAACTTGACTCAAACCCAGTTTGCTCGCAAAAAACAGGTTTGTGCCAGGGCAAAGTTTTCAATCTATCCTGATCTCGTTTGCTGGTTCCGCCATCCTTCTGGGCTACATACAGTCACAGAAGATGGTACTTAGCCACTGGAGAAAAACAGATCCAGAAAACATCTGATTGGAGATTATAAAAGCTCTAATATGCACTTCAGGCTGTTGAATCTCCATTGATGCCTACTGCTCTGACGTCAGCTGCAGGGATTCTGTGATTTGTAGTAACAGAAGACGTCCGCTAGAACTAAGCAAAATTGTTCTAATATACTCTGTTATACAACAATAAACAGTAAATAAACCAAAATGTTTTTGGACACAATATGCATGTTAAGACCAGCCCCACTCTTGAGTGTGGGGGCCATTTATGCTGACTGTGCCCCTTTCAAAACACTGAGCTGCAGACCAGGAGAACTGGGGTTGAATCCCACAGCAATCACTTGCATACTGTTTTGACCATGAGCAAGTTATTTAAATTATCTGTGCTCTCAGGATGCCCCTGGAAACATGCCTTGGCTTAATGTCTTTCCTAGCCAAACATAGTAAATAAAATAAAAATAAACCACAAACAAAGATGCACTGTCACAAACTGTCTCACATCTATTGTGTGTTGTTATTCAGAGATTTAAAAGATTTACCAGCTGTGTCATACTTGCACACATTGGAATGGCTGCATTTGTGAAATTCCAAAGGGTGGGTTGGCAAAATTTTCTGTTTGTTATATGAATTGTCCTTAGAGTGACTGGTCATATAGTAAGAGAATCAACCAAATGCTTATCCCTGCACAGGGTGATGGGCAGTCTTGGTCAAATTGCTTGACCATGTACCAGACATATAAGTAAAATAAATCCATGCTTGTGAATTATACTAAAAAGTTTGCCTGCTTGTGGATTGAATTATGTAGCAAATGTTACCTGTTGGTTTTGACCACTCTTTTGATTTTGGAGTAAGCAGCTTTGATAGGCAATACTCCACATTCTCTCAAAGCATCAGTAGGTAATGCTGGCTGGTATCCACTCGGCCTGGATATTCAAACTGCACTAGGCTGTGGCACAAGCCTGGACCGGCGCAACAGCTGCGCGGGGGCGTTGACTGGGCGATATTCAGCGGGCTGCGCCATGGCACAGCATCATTGAATATCGCACCCTGGCTACCAGCAGTCGCATGGCAGCTGTGGCACTGCACCAGTGCAAGTGGCAGAGTGGGCAAGGGGGTGTGCCAGCACAAGTTCTGTTGCGCTATCGCAGCAACCATGATATTCAAAAGTGCACATGCAAATGGGGCCATAATCTATGTGAGGCACAAATGGGGCCATTTGCATGTCATTATGGCCCCATTGCATGCAGATGGATCCATTCACATATCTGGAATGTGTGAATGATGCAGGCTGCATGCCTAATAGCTCACGCTGTGAACCAATGGGTGTACAGCCCTACTGACGAGTCAGTCAGTGGGCGGTTAGTCAGCAGGTGGGTAGGTGCTGCCACCTGCCACTGACTGGGGAGTGGGGCAGTGGGGATCAGTGGGCAAGTGGGAAGGGGTCTACTGGACCACCAGGGATAGTGGCCATACTGTTTCTTATACAAATGCCCATGATCGGGCAGAGAGCAGTCCACTGGACCCCCAGGGATATTGGAGTTCTATTATTTTACTGAAGCCCGCGATCGGACTGACAGTGGTCCGCTGGACCAGCTGGGAGTTAGGAGGTTATTTCTGTTGGTATGCCTGCAATCAGGCATGGGGTGGAGTACCGCCCGGGTGCAGCGGACTTGGGTGGCCACCCACAGGTGGCAACTGCCATGTTGCATCCTGCGATACAGCAGCTCACCTGTGGGTAGCCGTCAGTTGTTCCTTTTTTTTGATCAACTTTGTGTGGCACAAGTAGGGGTTGCGCATGCATGGACTTAGCACATCCGGGCTGAATTTCGGGATGTGTAGAGTATGCATGGCACACCCCCACCTGTGCCAAGATACATTACTGATGCGCCCAGCTGCACGTGGGATTTGTGCCAGGCACAATTCCTGTTTTAATATCACACTGGAGTGCATCAGTGGGTTGAGCATGGTGCAACACTGTTGCACCATGTGCAACCCCTTGAATATCTGGTCCTCTGTCTCACTGAATCATTCCATAGGAGTGGCATCTGTTTTCTAAATCCTTACTTTCTGAATGAAGTGCTCTTCTGCTTAAATCCCTTCCTGGTGTCTGATAGAAGTACAAAAGAAGCTACATCTACAGTTACAGCAGAGTCCGCTGGATGCAAAGCAATTTCTTAGGTTGCTGCATGATTAAAGAAATAACTACCATTGAAAATGTCCTTGTTTTCTTCAAACTGACCTTATCCCTGCTGAACCCAGGCCAGGAACATTTTACATGCTGCCTAAAATACATAAACCTGGCAATCCGGGAAGACCCATAGTCTCTGGTAATGGTACCTTGACTGAGGGGATCTCAGGGTTTGTAGAGACCATTTAGAAACCGCTGGTTATGGAAAGAGACAGTTATATCCAGGACACTACACACTTTTGAGTGTACTTTCTGGTTATAAGGATTTACCACCTGATACCATTTAGTGACAATTGATGTAACATCCTCCACACTAATATTCCACACACGGATGGCATTACAGCATTCCTTAAATACATGCAGGAGAAAGGACCGGAACAAAACATCAATCCTGAAGTGTTGGGAGAACTTATGGAATTCATTTTGACACATAACAACTTCAATTTCAATGGTAAACATTATGTTCAAACTATAGAACAACAAAATGGGCACCAAGATGACACCACAGTATGCTAACCTCTTTATGACAGACTTGGAGGAGGATTTTAAGGCACTGTCCCCATAAACCACTAGCTTATTTCTGTTACACTGATGATTTGTTTATTATCTGGCACAGATGCACTTCACAAGATTTTCATCAAGGACTTAATAACCTCCACCATACCATAAAGCTTACCCTGGAATATTCTACCACCGATGTTAATTTTCTGGACACCACAGTCACCATTAAGGATGGAACCTTACATACATGTATTTACAGGAAGCCAACAGACAGACAGAGATACCTACACAGAAAAGTAATCACCCAAACCACACAAAAAATCTGTCATGTACAGTCTAGCACTCTGATGTCACCATATCTGTTCAAATGAGGATGACAAAGATACACATTTGGCTATGTTCAAAACACCTTCATTGAGTAGGAAACTCTTCCAGAGAAATTGATAGGATAACAGAGCATTGCAGCACAAGTACCAAGACAACAACTACTTCAACATATAGAAAAAGACAGCTACAGACAGAATGCCATTAGTGGTCACACATCATTCAGACGTTGAACTTCTGTGTAAGATTATTAAAGACCTCCACGCAATATTTAGTGAGGGTGAAACCCTTAATTGTATTTTAAGGAACTACCCTACTATCTTTTAAACAACCACTAAATTTAGTCAGCCTAATTATTAGAAGCAAGCTTTCACCAGAACAGAATACCATGTCACACAATGGCACACGACCCTGAAACCAATGCACCTGTAAGACTTGTGAGCTCATTTCCACTTCGGACTGTGTGGTTAAATCACAAAACAGACAATTCAAGGTGCATGGGAGTTATACATGCACATCACAACATGTTGTTTATTTCATTAAGTGCAAGAGATGTCCACAAACAGGTTATGTTGGAGAGACAAACCAACAGCTCCGCACTAGGATGAACTCGCAGAGACATACTATTAAAACAAAGAAAACTGAAAACTAGTGGGGCACCACTTCTCCCAACCTGATCACTCAATTTTGGATATGTCAGTAATGGTTTTAAAAGGAAATATCAAAACACACAACAGAGACGAGCTTTTGAGATTAAACTTATTTTACATCTCAATATGGTAGCAGATGGATTAACATTGATCTGGGTTTCATGGGACATTACAAACTGACATCCACAGACCTCTTTTTCTTCAGACTGGCATATTATAGTAGTAGTATTTTATTGTTGTTAACAAAATGAAAATTGTTTTACAACATCAGAGTATCATATTACAAAATTAAAACAGAATCTCACATTTAAAACATTCATTGCATAAAATCAAGTTTTCAAAAGAGAATATCACATTTCATAAATACCAGTGTTAACGATTATGCATGCTTTTTCAAACAGTTTTGCCTTTTTGTTGATGTGTAATTTTTATACTCAATTATCCTACAAAATCTAGACATTCTCTGTAAATGAGATGCATTGCATGTTTTTAAAGGTAATTAAACTGGTACTTTGGTTCCATATTTAGATTTGGTAATTTTTCCTATATATTAACTTCTTAAATTTGTACAGTGGGCAAAATAGTAGGAGATGCATTAAAGGAGTCTTCTTCCTTCCACATACACACATTTTCGTGTTGCCTATCCATATAGTTTCCTTAAAATATTGCTATCAACAAACCCAAATCTGAATCTTGTGAAAGCTTTCCTACTGATAGGATTTTTATTAAATGCAAATATTGTTTCATTCCCTGTTGATTTCTTGTATTGTCTGCTAACCATGCACTGTATTTATAATAGTATAGGACTTCAGCATGTGTGGGGTGTGGCTGTGTGTATGAGTGTATAAGTGTGGGTATGTGTTGTGAGGTATGTGAATATAGCAGGTGTGGGGCTTGCTGTCTCATTGAGGTAGGCTTCTATTTAGACACATAGAGTTACAGTGTGTTATTACTCTACTTCACACACATAATGGATATTAATTCCTCCTTGCTTTTACCTTCACCCAGGAGTAGGATTGATTCCATTGCACCATATTCAGATTACCTAGCCTGTTACTGTACATACAGGAGTTTTATCATAGACTGTCACATATTTTTTTTAACTCTGAACATATTAGGGTGCAAGATCTCATTTGCAGGGGTCCTGGACAGATCTTTTTACATTAGGCTAGCATTGTAGTGCTTTTTGGAAATGTAGGTGTGTTAGACCTCTGGTCTTACAGACATACTTAATATTTACTTCTAGTTACCTTATCCTGGGGAAGGTGGCAGTTTTATTTCATTGTGGTTCTATCCAGAATGCTGAAATGTTGCCTTTCATGAGTGGAGTAAGGTTAAATAGTGTCACATTTTTGCTCTGTAGGTATTAGGATACATGATCCCTTTCTTGGGATTTCATGACAAGTTGAATTCTTTCTGGAACAATTGCAGTGACTGATGTGAATGAAGGTTCATTAGGAGTGTGTGTGTGTGTGTGTGTGTGTGTGTGTGTGTGTGTGTGTGTGTTTGTGTGTGTGTGTGAGAGAGTATCTCCTTAAGCTAGTTATCCCCCTCCACATTATGGAGATGTGGGATGGGGTAGGATGTATTGTTTGTGTGAAAAGGAGGAGATACATTAAATTTTATCTCTTTTTCAGATTCTTTAGACACTTCTGGTACATCAGGTTGTTATACACTGAGAATTTATTTACATCAGTACATATCAGGCTACATGGTCTTAATTCCCTGGTGAATCTTGGACAAGAGTTTTTTGTTTGCCACTAACGCTGTCAATTTATATTTAAATTATCATTTATAAAGTCCTGTCACTACACTAGAGGTTTTGAAGTTTATGAGGCATGATATCTAGCTGAAGAGTATAGCTGGTGATAGGTCCAGCTAAGTTTCACATCATACAGTGTGCACTGATGTTTTTAAGACAGCTTTACTGATAATTTCTTGTCTATAATGCATACATTGAAACTTCTTGGAGTCCTAAGACAATCTCAGTATGTCTTTTAATCTGGGTGGGGTTGTTTTCAGTAATCACATCCTTATACACACTGTGACACTCAAAGCTTGATTTAAGAGTCATCTGCTCCAGCAGCGTTATCCTATGTCAATTAAATGTATATGCAGTAGGATTCTTTGTATGTGTTTTGCACCATACACCTTTGACCATGGGACCCTCCAGTTGAAGGTAACATGGTACTGTTTAACTTCTCTGACATCATCATCTGTATTTTCTTTAAATGAGTATTTTAAACCAATGGGGGTTTTTTCTGTTTTTTCTGCATGATCTAGCTGTTAAAGGTATTATTTTTTCTAAATAACTGCCATTAGGCTTCTGAAGAAGGACTGGTTGGTCCAAAGCTAGAGCACTTTGTTCTTGTTGCTACATCTATGTTGGTCCATTAAAAGGTATCAAATCATTTGCTTCTGGATCTTGTTTTCTTCAGTAACTCTGCTGTGGAATACTGCAATATTCGTTGCCTCCTGGCAGAGCTCCACTGTAACCACATAACATCATCCTCTTATATAAATACTGAAACCTATGCAGCACCTTAACTGTTTGGCATAGATGAGATAGCAGACCTACAACACAAGTTGTAAAATGGTCTATATATCTTGATATGTGTCAGGTGAGGAGGGACATGACTGGATGCCTAGAAGGATTATTAATGCCCGTATAAACATAGGCAAAGTGCTCAGCGTGGATGTGACACTGTAGAGTTTTTGGGTGCAGTAATGTTGCATCTGATTCAGCTATCCATCCACAGTGTAATGCATTATCTACCAGTTCCACAAGTTCAATTTAGTTATTTGGTTAATGCCAGGAGGGATATACTAAGGGTTTTCTGTGCATCCATTATTGCCATGTTAGAACCCTTGTCTGAAGGCCTGATTACAGTCTGGTCATTGTTTTAAGCTCATCCAGACTTTGCCTATTATACAAGGACAGGGCATTATCGTAGTGTAAAGCTGGGTAGATAGCTAGTTTGTGCAGGGTGAGAAGTCTCCATACTCAATAAAGTTAAGTGGTCATAATTTTTAATTTATTTTTATCCATCCACCTAAAATGAAACCCAATGTGTTATGGCCCCAATGCCACTTCTTTATACACTATGATGGTCATAACAAACATACGCAATATGTCATTTAATGCTAAACAATAAAAATTAAAAATATCACACATGCTAGTTATATATTGATGAACTGTTATCCAACAATTTAGCATTTCTTATAGATATTGATAACTGCTAAGTAGTCCAAAATAAGAATGCATTTACTATATTATTATTATCCACTGAATTAGTATATGAGATATTCATAACTATATCATGATATGATATGATATGATATGATTGATATGATTGATATGATATGGCTGGACAAACTGCAACTTGTTACTGACTGTGTGCTCTCTTCATATCTTCATAGACTGCAAATTACCAAACATTAGTTGGATATACTTAGTTTGCCAATTACAATGTTCACCAATAAAATACAGTGTGTATGTTAAACTCTGATCATGTACCTTAGGCTTTTATATATTAATTGTATTCTGTTTTGAGCTCAGTAAAGTCATAAAGGATGTCCATTCTCCAAAATCTGGCAGAAAATACAGAATAGATAATTTTATTCAACAGTAACTTTTATGGTGGCTATCAACATTGAAAATGATATGGTATTAAACAAATCACACACTACAAGGCATTCTTTTATGTGGATAATATATACCGCCATAGAAATGTATCAATAAAAGTCTATTTCTACATACAGCCATTATTATAATAATTCATGCATCGTATGAAACATACTATCCCTGTCTTGGTGGGAAGATATTTAACATTTGAAGGAGGGATGGAGCAAGATGATCACTTTAGCAGTGGTCTGTTACTGCTCACAAAGTGTTTCTGTATTTTCTTCCACTGTTTTGACTCTTTGTATTCTCCTGGGTTGTGCCTTAAAATAGGCATTGCATTGTCTAGTACACATATCTGGTAAACAAAAACTAATTAATAAAATGATGTACTCCACAAAGTATTTAAAAAAAAAAACAGTGACCAGCCAAACTTGTCATTTTACAAATATGAAAGAGAGCGAAGAGAAAGAGTGGCTTTCTTCCTCATCTGAAGTTTTTTCTAAAGATAAGTCCACTTAACAAACTCTTTCACTTTGCTATGCCAAGACCAGAGCATGGTTACAGTGGGAAATAAGCTGTCATGACCAACCACTCTGCAGGCTGTTGTTCTTACAGCAGCTGCAGAATGAAACCTAATCCCAGATAGCAAACAAACAAAAAACAAACAAACTAACAAATTAGTCATCAGTCCACACAGTTAATTAACCAATTCAACAGCCTACCACAGCCCAACAAAGCATATCCAAAAAGCCATACCCTATTGATTCTCTGGCTCATTCTCTGAATAAGCTTCTGAATTGGATCAATAGATATGACTGTACATTTAAGGCACATGCATCAAAATTAGAATTCTACATTGTAACCTGAAAATTGCAAAGGAAAATGTGCTGAAAATTATAAAAAAAATTGGTCTGATTGCAAAGTGTTTAGTCAAGCTAGAATCTAGAGTGGTTGCTCTGGAATCAACAGCATTCATTGGGGTAAGGAGAATTACAGTCTCAAAAAACAGCAACTTTGAAAATCAATTAAAATACTGACATGTCCATATAATAGGTCTTCCAGGAGGTCATGGTAACATCACAGACTAGATTAGAGGCTAGCTGTTGAGTTCTCATCTCACCAACTGTAACAAACCTCATAAAACAAGAAATCCATGATTAAACATTCCTAAGTGGCAGGAGGAGGAAGGAAGGAGGATTCAAGCATCTGATCTTGGCAAATAAATTAAAATTCTGATCAAGATGGTGGTGGATTAAGATCTCTCAGGCTAGATGGCAGCCAGCACCCTTTCCCGTTAGCACCAGGGTCAAGAATATGACACAGGTATGGAGGTGGAAAAATTGACACAGACCAGATTTGAAATCCTGCTAAAAGAAATAAGGGACTCCAGGAACATACCAAGCATGAGTTCTGAAAACTTCACCAAATACTGGGGAAAGTGGAATGCAGAGTTGAGGCCACCGAAGAGAGAGTGAGCATGATCAGAAATTTCACCATTCATTTAGGAGAGTCCTTAGAGACTTTACTGCACTATTTGGCAGCTATCTGAGACAAGTGCATAGATTTAGAGACTAGATCAAGAAGGGAAAATCTGTGCTTGTATGGCTTACCCAAATCACAGAAACTGGGCACATGTCAGATTTTTGTCTGGCCTTCTGAAAGATGTCCTTGCTTTCCTAGATGTTTTGAACATTGAGCGAATACACAGGTCCCTGCAACGTCAGCCAACTGATACCCATGCTCAGCCTCACTCAGTAATGAAAACATTTAATAGCTACAGGGTAAAGAAGTTATTTTGAACAGGGCTTGGCAGAAAAGGATATAACATAACTTGGGCCCATCTCCTATTTGATCAGGACTACCCGCTAAAATTCAGAAACAACAAGTGACTTATGAGGGCATTGTGACATTTTTGAAGGACAAGCAAATAAAATTCCATGCACCATTTCCAGTGAAGTACTGAGTGTTTTGGGAATATAGGTTGAACTATACTGGACAACTGAAAATGTGGAAGACACTACTAGAAAGGAATACTGTTCCTGATGCCCATGAATGGCCTAACTCGAGAAAAGAAAGGCTCGGATCACAGACACCTCAAAAGGCGATAATAAGCCAATTAGCTATTTTCACCAGGAGCCATTGAGCTAATCCAACAGGTCTACAAGGCTGCTAAAATATTCATCAAGGGCAGCTGCAATCCAGAACAAGTGACATGATTTTAAAACCAAGCAAGTACTATACTGTACTTGTCACTTCACTGAGCAGCTCGACTGAAATTTTATTAAACTGTCCCTGATATCTAGGGGCCTTACTGGAAAACGTTTTGTTCTCCACTGGAACATTTTCATAGTGCTATGTATATTACTCTCACCCTTACTGATTCAGTACAAGCTTCATCAGTTGGTGGTACTTTACATATTACTGTTGTGGCATGTCTGAGTAGCTCTCCTAGTATTAACTCCAAATGCCTAATATCTTCCTTTCTTTTCAGAGCACAGAGGCTTCCACCCTCCACCTTTCTCCCCATCCTTTATTATTTTCCACCTGTCAGCACTGCAGAGTGCTGGGCATTGCCTGTGGGGGGGCAGGGTGGGGGTGTGAACAGTGGAGGAAGAATGAGCAGAGCTCTCGCATCAAGGTAGTTAAGCCCAGAAGACACCCTGGGATGAAATGGATTCTGGAACATGGTCCTTCATGCCTGCTGTCCATACCCAGGGCACCACCATTATTGGTGGGCAGGTAGTCGGGGTAACCCTGGAGGCCTGTCCAACCTGTGCGGTGTTATGCAATGCCAGATCTATCAAGAACGAGACTGCAATATTGCAGATCTTGTCCGGACAGCTGATCTGGCTTGCATCCCCGTGATCTGACTGGATGAAAATGATGGCCCCATGCTAGAGGCTGCGATTCCGTCTGGTGCCGGTAACCACTGCTTGAGATTGGACCGCAGGGAAGGTGGGTTCGCGGTCTATTTCAAGACCAAATTGGGTCTCACAAGTGTACCAGTTGAGGATACTGGGTCATTTGAGTGTACTGTAGTAGCAGGTGTAGGCTGTAGGATAGCCCTAATCTACCATCCACCCCGCTGGTGAGAAGCAATTCCTTCAGGAAGTAGCAGACTTTGTGATTGATATGGCATTTGAGTCTCCCAGGCTGATGGTCCTGGGTGACTTCAACGCCTGGATCGATGATGAACTCTCGCAGTTTGGACAACACTTCCTCCAGCTGATGACATCACTGGGCCATACACAGATTGTTACCACTGCTACTCACAAACATGGTCACTCCTCAACCTAATTTTGTTCCTAGGAATCAAAGCCTCCGATGTAGGGTGGAACCTGTCTGATGGTCTGATCACTACGCTGTGAAATTCAATTTTGCATCCCCTTCATAGGCCTACCTCTGTGGAGATGGTCAGGTACTGCCCTTTACGGGATGTGAGCCCTGAAGGCCTGGTGGTGGTACTTGACCTATCAGAATTTCATGTGGCAAGCAGGAACCCAGAGGTTTGGTTTTGGCCTATAATGAGGTTATTACCACAGCCCTGGATTCTATCGCTTCTGTCCGTGTTTGTCCTTTCTCCCTTCACCCTCAATCCCCTTGGTTTGACAGGACCTTGAGGGAGTTGCGGTGACTAGGATGAAGATTAGAGCATTGCTGGTGGAAATCCACAGTGGAGGCCAACCGTCTTAGATTGTTAGAACACTATCAAGTCTACCAATCAACAATTGCCCGTAAGAAGGCAGAGTTCCTGTCCGGGAGGTTACTAACACTCAGAACTGACCGGCTCAGCTATTTCAAATGGTGGACAGGCTGTGCAACCCAGCCTGCCTGCAGTCTTAAAAACCTTTCACAGTTGGAGTGTGAAGAGCTAGCTTGGTTCTTGCAGATAAGGTGGCTGACACCAGGGCGGAGATCCGATCAACACAATCTATGGGGAATGCTAGTGATTGGTGCTCAGCCACTATCCTCAGTTCTCCTAGAGTACCTTTGACCAGCTGGAGTTCATGGATGTCATGCAAATTGTCCAGGGTATGCACCCTATGTGCTGTAGTTTGGGTCCGGCCCAACCTCCCTGATTTATGGTTGTTGTGACATCATTAGCCCCATCCTGGCACAGATAGTCTGCTGTTCCCTTGGTCAGGCGAGTTTCCTAAATCCCTGAAGGGCGGTGGTGACTGCCCTCTTGAAAAGCTTCTCTGGACCCAGACTGCCTTGCTAACTACAGACCTATCTCTAACCTCCCTTTGAGAAGGTAGTGGCTGTACAGCTGGAGAACTACTTGATCATCCATAACATCTATGAATCTCTCCAATCAAGTTTTCAAAAGAGGCACAGTACCAAGACTGAGCTGGTTCAGTGCTCAATGATCTTCTGATGGCGAGAGATCGGAAAAGCAGTTCCATCTTGATGCTCCTTCACCTCTCCTCAGCTTTTGACACCGTGGACCATGGGGTGCTGCTTGAGCACCTGAGGTTCATCTGTAGCCTGACTAGTACTGTCCTCAGGTGGTTTAAATTCTTCCTCACTGGCAGAACTCAGAAGGTAGTGTTGGAATTTATTCCTCTGACCCTTTCACTCTGTCATGTTGGGTCCCTCAGGGTTCAGTGCTGTCCCCATGCTGTTTGTGTGTATATGCTGCCCTTAGAGACATTGTAAGATGGTATGGGCTGAGTTTCACTGCTATTCTGATGATACCAGCTCTACCTGTCTTTCGCACCTGACCAGGATAGTGCACTCTCGGTATTTAATAACTGCCTCGCTGAAATCCAGGATTGGATGAATTCCAGCTAGCTAAAGTTGAACTCGGGAAAGACTGAGGTGATGGTTGTGGATCCAGGTCACTGGATAGTGGGTTCGGGAGCTGGTCAGCCTATGGGGCTTTTCCTGGGGCTCCTAACTCCTTACCTCTGAACTGGTGTGAGACCTTGGGGTGATGCTTGATGATGGGCTGATGCTGCGATTTCAGGTGTCGGCAGTGATCAAATCATCCTTTTACCACCTGAGGAACATCACTAGGATCAAGCACCTTGTTCTGCCCTGTGATGTGCCTACACTGATCCCAGCCTTTGTGACCTCGTGCCTTGATTACTGCAACTCCCTTTACTTAGGGCTACGAGGTTGATATCTGCTGCCTGCAGCTGGTGCAGAATGCTGCAGCCTGCTTGTTGCAGGGACTCCTGGACATGTCACATTACACCGTGCTGCGCGAACTGCACTGGCTGCTGATTCAGTGGCAGATCACCTTCAAAGTCAGATTACTGACTTACAAAGCCCTACATGGACTTGGCCTGGACTACCTGAAAGAGCTTCTGTCTCCTGCCCTGAGCGATTGCTCCACTCGGCTGGTGAGAGGTTGCTAGAGATTCCAAGGGTATCTTTAAAATCTTCAGGGCCGTGCATTTATGTACATGTGCACAGCCCTTTGGAATTCTCTACCCCATCAGCTTGGAATGCGTGACTGTGCGGGGCTTTAAACAGGTGTTAAAGACTTATTTATGGCACCGAGCATATTCTAGTTATTAACACTTAATACTGGATTTTCATTGAATGTTTCTTTATATACTGTTGTTTTATTCCTTCTGTTTTACTAATTTTATGTAATGCACCTTGACAAATCTGAAAGGTGCATAATAAATAAAGCTATTATTATTATTCTGCTTTTGATTACCTGACCTGACCTCCCATATTCCTTCCTTACTAGCAGTAGGGCTGAGTGACAGGGCTGATCTCAGGGTGGGGGAGGTAAGCCAGGGAGGGTCACTGGAGGCACTGCAGCATGAAGCATATAGGGCAGTGCAGGTTTAGACTGGGGAGACAGTCAGGTATCTGCACCCCTACACTATCAGTTCACTGATGCTTAACACCATGCTGCCCTGGGCCTGCTCCTCCTTTGCTTGCACCTTGTCACCTGCCAGGCTGACATACACATTAGTTTCTATGAGAGGCTACAATACACTTTAACTCCACAGGATAGTAACATACTCTAGGTAGGGCAATACAGAAGTGCATTACCCTATGTTCTGCATCATCCTGGCTAGCCTGTGTTAACACTTGTCAGTAATAAGCCAGTTGGTCTATTACCTGTACCGCTATCTACCACAACAGTCTATATGGGATATTACAAACATAATGGGGGTACATGAGCAGTTTCTGGGAAATGAGATTTACAGTTTTTAGTCCCTGTTCTATTTTTCCTTATTCCAGAGTCTATATTGCCAGCAGTGGGCTCACTGTGAAGGCTCTCTCTAAGAAGACAATATCGTTCAGCCATCCCAACACCAGAAGAAATGCCACCTCTGATGCATTCCTTGTAAGGAATAGACATCTGTGGCCCCAGCTCTCAACCTTGGATGTACTGCGTTAATTTCTGTTCTAGTTATTATATCTGTCAGGTTGACAGCCATTTTATATGTGTTAAATGTTGTTCTCTGTTTCTAGGTCACAAAATCCTCTAGTAATGCTTTCTAGGTTTTAGACTAGCCCTGGTAAGGAGGATTTGTGAGCAGATGATCTATCACTCTAGCATATTATTACAGAACTAGGGTTAATGCATATACCCTAGTACTTTCATGCAATGTTCATGGCATGAATAATCCAATCAAAAGGAGAAGGTTCTCAATTTTCTTATGAGGTCCAAAGCTGAATTTATTTTATTAAAAGAAACTCTTTGTCTGAGGCAAAACATGAGAAGTTGTGGTAGTACGGGTACGGTATCACACTAGCCTCCTCATATAAATATGGGTGCAGGAGGGAGCTGTGGTTATGGTGCCTAATACCATCTCTTTTGGATTGGTGGACCAGAAAAATAGACAAAGAAAGGCAGATACACCCTTGTCAAAGGGAGATATAATGGCTGCTTCTCATATTGGCATCTATATCTGCCTCTCCTGGGGCAGACATTTCCTTTTTAAGTTGTTTTAACTCTAATGGGTTGGGGCAGGATAACTGTTTTGTGAAGGAGACTTAAACCTTACTTTCCTTCTACTGTTATACTCAACATCCCAGATCCCAAATGGCAACATAATGTGGCTAAAAAGATGTGTAAATTTTTACAAGATGTGATATTTGGACATCTTGTTCGACCTACATGGACAAAGTAAAGATAACATGTACTATTCATCACCCCACCATATCTAATCATGGGTAGACTATTTTCTGATCCACAAGGAGTTAGGAGAAATATTTCTGACTGCTAGTTTGGGGATCTGGGCCTCTTGATCATACACCTTTTACGTGAAAGTCAGCTTAGGTATAGTATGATAAAGAGCAACACATTCTGGTGAATGAATGTCTCACCTCCTTTAGGATGCGGAGGTTCAGAAATTAATCACTGATTTTATAACACCAGCAGTGGCTGATAATAGCACCCTGACACCACCCCAACTATGTTGTGGAACATGGTGAAAGCTATGGTTGGGGAAATTCAGTGAAATCTCTAGAAAGAAAAACAGAGAGAACCTTGTAAAGTAGACTTACAGTTCAAAATAAGACAAGTGGCAGCCCTTCAAAAAGCTAAATTAGATAAAAATAGATATAAACTGCTGACCCAGCTTAGTTTTGGAAGCAGTACAGTGCAGTGGTTTAAGACTCTGAGCTGCAAACCTGGAAACCTGGGTTTGAACCCACAGCCCCACTTGCATACTGTGTGACCCTGAGCAAGTCACTTAACTTCCTTGTGCTCCCAGGTTGCACCTGTAAACAAGCTTTCAGCTTAGTGTATCTCTCCTGATGAAACAAAGGTAAAAAAGGGACTGCTCTCCTCCTCTGGGGAGGGAGGATCTGTGGCGGTGTTTGCTTGGCTCCTAGTGGCGGCTGGGGTTGGCACACTGATTCTACAATAGGGGCGAAGTTGGATCAGACACTAGGCATGCTGTGCATGGGGCGTCGTGAGTACCACAATTGGCACCATTGCACATCCCTTCTTTTGTGCTGGTAGAGAATGTAAAGCAGTTTGCTCAGTTCTTCAATGACAGGGTGTTTTCCATTCAGTCAGGTATTTTGCCAGTGGGGCAGATCAGCCCTGCAATGGTGGGCCTTATGTGGGCAGAGGGACTCCTATTGTTGGGGTGAGTTTTCCTTGCTGGGGTGGCTGAGGTAGTGGAGTTAATTTCAAAGTTGTGGCCTATATTTGTGAATGGAACCAGGGCCCAACTTGTCTCCTAGTGGATGTGTAGAGTCCGTTGGTCCAGTGTTCGCCGAGATTGTCCAGTGTTCACTCTCAGAAGGTTCTTCCTAACACCTTGAAAAAGGGGTTGGTTAGGTCCCTTATGAAAAACAACACTCACCCTGACATCTTGACAAGTTATCAACCTGTCTCCAGTCTCCACTTCTGGGGAAGGTTGTTGAGAAAGTGGTGGCTCTGCTGCTCAAGGTACACCTCATGACCTTTGACATCCATGAGCGTCTGCAGTCTGGGTTCAGGCTGAGGCATAGCACTGAAATGGAATTGGTCAGGGTGCTAAATTACTTTCTCAGTGTGAGAGATAAAGGAAACCAGTCAATTCTCGTGCTCCTCAATCTCTCTTCAGTGTTTCACACCATGGACCACATTGTGCTACTGGATCACCTTAGAGTGTTTTGTGGACTCACCAGTACTGTCATCAGTGGATTTATGTCCTTTCTCTCAGGCAGGACACAACAGGTAGTGATGGGGAATTTCTCCTCCTGCCCAAAGCTCCTGTTCTGTGGAGTTTCTCATGGCTCAATCTTGTCTCCAGTGTTGTTTGTGGTGTACAAGCTACCGTTGGGGAGATGTTTAGGAGTTACAATCTGGGTTTCACTGTTATGCAGATGATACCCAGCTGCATATGTCCTTTGCTCCTTTGACATGTAACACCATAGAGGTGCTTATTAACTGCCTGGCCAAGATCAGGACTGAGTGTCCTCTAACTGGCTGAGACTTAACCTGGATAAGACAAAGGTACTGGTGACTGAGCCTGGTCACCAGTGTGATGTGGTTGCTGTGGGGTCAGGAACAGGGTTATTCATGGGCCCCACCCTGTTGGTAGCTTCAACTAGGGTGAGGAATCTGGGCATCATTCTTGACGACAGGCTGACACTTGAAGCTCAGGTATCATCTGTCATCCAGAGCAGGTTTTATCATCTAAGGAATGTCACCCAGATTAAATCTCTAAATCTGCTTGGTAACATGTCCTCATTAGTGCATGCCTTTGTCATGTCAAGGCTTGATTACTGTAATACTCTTTACTTCAGGGTCAGTAGATGGAATCTCCATCAACTACAGCTGGTGGAAAATGCAGAGGCCAGGCTGCTGACAGGCCTTCCTAGGTCCTGTCATGTGACCCTAGTCTTGTGTGTCCTGCACTGGCTACCGGACAGATGGAAGGTTATCTTCAAGGTGGGCTTGCTCACCTATAATGCCTTGTATGGCTCAGGCCTTGGCTACTTGAATGACCTCCTGACTCCTGTCTGCTCAGTGTGCTTGCTTCACTCCTCCACCGATGGCCTCCCAGTGGTTCCAAGGGCCAGGCTGAAAACCTCAGGAGACCATGCATTTGAGGTGGCCAGCCTGAACCTCTGGAACTCATTCCTAAAGTCCTTGAGGAGGCCCGTTGGTGGAGCTTTTAAATGGGGTCTGAAAGCACACTTTTTAAAGAAGCCTTCAGCATTTAGTTACTATCCAGTTTATTGTTTTACTATTTATATTATTTATTGACTTCTTTACTGAACTGTATTTACTTTGTTTTGACCCTTGTTGTAAATGTTGTAATTGTATGTTTTACACCTCTTTTTAAGTGCCAAAGCCTTCAGGATTGGGCACGTAAGAAATTAAAACTTAAATATTTGGGAATTGTTCTGAGACTACATTCCAACATGTTGTTTAAAGATAATATACCTCATTATCAGTCCCTCTGATAACAGATTATGAAGGTGGAATCTCCTACCCGTGCCCTATATGCTCAGTGTAATCAAACAAAATTAATGTGCTTCGGATTTCTGTACTGTACTTTTTCAATGTGTCCTTTCTGCATCCCACACTAGGAATGTCACATTTGGCAAATGCAAATGTAGTCCTTTATCTGGGTGGGGTCCTGGCCAAGAGTAAGGTAACTGACTCTATATCTCCTTAAAAGTATGGGTTTGGATGGTCGCCCTACTAGCAGGGTATTGTGTGGCAGCACAGATGCAAGTGGCCCTTCTTTGGAGAAATGTTAGTCTTCCTACTAGAAGACAATAGACTTATTGAGGAGTTTCCCATTCCATTGTAGGCCATGCTGTTCTCCCCAGGAACCTTCATGCTATCACTATCAGGACTTTCTTGGAGGAACTGTACAGTTTTGACAGGGTGGAACAGGGAAGCGAATAGAGGACAAACAAAAGGCAGACTGTGGCAGCATACATGGTGGACTTGGATGACACTTTATCCCAGACACCATTAACCCTTGGTTCCAGAGACAAGCAAGGGGCCTCGATCTGTATGGCAACCCATACATGAGGGTTCAGTCAGAACATTTGAGGATTGTGTGCAGACATTTGATGGAGACGTACTGATGGGTTTCAATACTTTCAACTTAGAGACTGCATTCTTAAACTGATTGACAAAACCAAGAGGACTCCTGTACATTATGCCCAGTGGCAGCGTTCACACCAGTTTGAGGATCCCACATGGTAAAGGTGCCATTACACTGCTATTTGCTAATTATATTACAGACTGAGGGCATTCAACTGTGTTAAAGAGAGATGGGACGTGGTGCTACCCTGTATGAAAACTTCCATAGGCCAAGCCTGTTTCTCCTTCAGATTCTCTAAACTCTGGAATGGCCTGCCCCACTCTAAAAATCATCTGGCTCTATAAAGCTGATTAAATTCCATCTTTCCTCGCCACTCCCCCAGTCCCTGCAACTGCTATTGCTGATATGTGAACTTGTCTCCCCTGTCTGCCACACTAGTACAGGCACTTGTACTAGTTAAACCACTGTTTAGTACCTGCACTACTAACCTCAGCCAAACCTTGTATCTTGGTAGACCAAAGTGTCTTTCTGATTGTACTGTTTGACTGACTGTATTATACAAACTGTTTTGTATAGTATGACAGTATTATATCTCTAGTCCATAATGTAACACTGTATCTCTCTGCTTTGTCTTGAATTGCACCATGAATGTAAGTATGTACTATATACCTGCTTATTGTTGTCCTTTGTCGTATCTGACCTAAACCCTTTAAAATAAGCACAGCCTAAAGGGCTTTATGTGAAATAAATAAAATAAATAAATATCCTCTAATAGATACCTAGTGGGGAAAAATGTGGAAATGATCTGATGATGCACATTTGCCTCACCTAAATGGAGGAATTTGTTTGGAATCTTAGAATTTTATATTTTTGTGTTCAGAAGCAATACAAATGGGATGTGGAATTACCCCACAATACTGGAGAGAATGTAGAGATGCAGTTGCCTATAAGCACATCTTTTGGTACTGTCCCAAAATTCAGGGATACTGGGTGAGGTTAACAGAAAAACAATGTATATCCTAAATATCATAGAACCACTGGGTTGTGAAGAGCTTCTCCTAGGTATGAAACCTAAGTCTCTGAAGGGAGAGAGGAATCTACCTCTGGGTTATACTCACGACACAGTAGTCAAGGCAATAAAAGGAGATGTCTGTAGCAGGATCCTCCTGCCCTCCAGGAATGGGTTGAAACCACAAACCAAATTCAAACCTTAGAAAAGGCAACCTCCATTGTACAACATAGATTCCTTGCACATACAAATCATTGGACAAGATGGAATATGTCCCGAATTGAGAAGGCCCTGACTCAGGACATTGAGGACATGCATGGTCCATTGCTTTTGAATAACACCACTAGAGGGCATCAGTTGGCTAAGAGTATTCAGAATTGTTTTCATTTGTCCTGCAGGTCCATCACCTGAGGAAAATACAAGGACTTCCATGATGTTTGTTTTAGAACTGACAGTTATAAATAGAGATGGGTGAAATTGGCAAGGTTGGCTACACAAATTAATTCACAAATTTCATGCAATTTCATGAAATTCATGGAGCACAAGAATGGCAAAGTTCCACCATGAAGTGTGGGATTCCACCCATGAAGTGCAGAATTTAGCCTGCAAATTGCAGAATTTCACCCACGAACATAGAAATTCATCATTAACGTGAAATTCCACCATTTCTGGGTGAAATTCTGCAATTCATGGGAAAATTTCTACACTTCTTGGACAGAACATCATGATTATAGGCAAAGTGAAAGTTTCTGAGGGTGGGGAAGACTTACAGAGCTCCATGGAGGTGAATTTCTGCCACTTTGTGGCGACTTCACCACAATTTAACGTTAGTCCATCTCTAATTGTAAATTAACTGCACAAAGACAAGTTTCATCACAGTTTGTAATGTTTTATTTAATGTGGCCTGTTGTCATACTGTTTTAATAAGTTGTTCAGTTTAATCATACTGAACATGTTGGAAATGTGCATTGTGTGTTTTCATTACATGATGAGCATTCAGTAAAGAAGTATAAAAGTAGGTGTTCCTGAATAACTGAATGCAGAACTTTCCTCTGTTAGGAATTTGTCTAGGAAGTGTTTATTGTTGTTTGTGGTCTGCCCTCTGATAACTCATGCCCAAAACTTAAGTCTTCTGTATTCACAAAAATCTGTGAAACTGAAGAGTGTTTCTACAAAACATCATCAATTCAGAGAAACAGTCTGAAAGGGAATATTCCCACTCTGTCCCTCTAATGGCATAACACCATGAAGTGCTGCTGAATTGATCTGCACAGTCAAAGGAGCCCTCCAGCAAAGAGGGTCCAGTCATCAAAGCATAGGATTTAAGAGATTAGCCACTGCTGGATGGCTCATGCTCAACCTTGGGTTCATGAGAAGGCCAAATCTCTGAATAATAATAGTGATATGGGAACTAATGGAAGGTGATATGAAGTGAGACCAAGTGTGATATGAGCATACATATGGAGGATTGCTTCAAGAGGTAACACTAAGTTGGCGTGCATAACTAAAAGAACCCCCAGGTGCAGTGAGGATCCTTCCTTAAAGCAGAAAGTTATAATTATTACACTGTGAATTGATCTGCATTGCAAAAGTGGCCCTAGGCGGGACAAAGGAAATGGGAGGCAGAGCAGTGCTGGTGAGTCAGTCAACATGGCCAATAGAACCACCACTTGGTGAGCATCCCACTCTTGAGATGTGGGCTTCAGGAAAGCAGAGCAATCACATCAACCAGCTGGGCTGGATAGCCCAGAAAAGCCCATAAAATAGCCCTTGAGACAAACAGAGAAGAAAGCAAGGTAGGTAGGATGATAGGAAGGTGAAGACTGGGTAGGTAGGAGGGTAGGATTAAAGAGCAGGGTGAATGACCAAGTGGATAAATAGTATGGGACATATGGATGGGCAGTAAGGTAAGTGGGTAGAAAGTATTATAAGGAAGGCAAGAACATGTCATGAGGTGAAAGCATAGAAACAGGATTTGATGGCAGATGAGGACCGATTGGCCCATTCAGTCTGCCAATTCCTATCTACCTACACTACTACCACAGACTGTATCTGATCTACAGCACTTTCTCCCTCCCCTTCCTTTCCACTATGATTCCATATGCTTATCCCTGCATTCTTGAATCCACCATGTTTTGCCCCCCACTTCCACTGGAAGACTGTTCCAGGAATCCACCACTCTTTCTGTGAAGTACTTCCTCACATCTCTTCTGAATTCCACCCTCCAGCTTCATAGCATGTACCTTGTTCTAGAGCACCTTTTCTTTTGTAAAATATTTCCCTCTTGTACGTTATTCACCCATGAAGTATTCAAGGTCTATATCATAATCCCCCGTTCCAAGGTGTACATATTGAGGTCCTTTAGTCTCTCCTTGTAGGGTTTTGCTGCAGACCCTGCATCATTTTAGTTGCCCTCCTCTGGCCTGCCTCCACTCTGTCTATGTCCTTCCAGAAATGTGGTCTCCAGAACTGGACACAGTATTCTAGGTGGGTCTTACCAGTGATCTATACAGAGATCACACCACCTCCCTCTTTCTGCTGGTGATACTCCTCCTTACTAGCCCTCCTGACTGCCTTGCCACGCTGCCTGACCACCTTTGGATCATCTGATATGATCATCCCCAGGTCTCTTTTGTGCTTGGTGGTTGTCAATACCACTTCACACATTTTGTACTCCGGTTTCTATGCTATAAGTACATTATTTTGCATTTTTCACATTGAAATCCAGCTGCCATACCCTTATCTACTTCTCTTGTATTCTCAGATCTCTCTCATCCTTTCCACCTCCCAGGGTGTCTATCCTATTGATGATTTTGGTGTCACCCACAAAGAGGCAGACCTTCCTTCCTGCTTCTCTGCAGTACACTCACAAAGACATTAAAGAGGACCACTCCCAGCACTGATCACTGAGGCACTCTGCTGGTCACTCTTCTTTCCTTGGCATGAACTCCATTTACCACCACCTCTGTCACCTATTCCTCACCAATTTCTTATCCAGCTTACCACCTTTGGACCCACTCCTAAGCTACCCAGCTTATTTACTAGTCTCCTATGTGAAACAGTGTCGAAAGTCTTACTGAAATTTAGGTAGGCCACATCCATTGCTCCATTCTAATCTAAATTCTTTGTCACTTATTCAAACAGATCTATCAGCTTTGTTTGACCTCACCCCCCCATGAGACCACACCGTCTCAGGTCTTGTAACCACTATATTCAAGATATTCTGCAATCCTTTCCTTCAGCAGTGATTCCATTAACTTTCAAACCACCAATGTCAGGCTGACTGGCCTATAATTGCCAACCTCCTACCTGCTCCCACCTTTGAGTAGTGGGACTACATTCACCCTCCCAGTCCTATGAAACCACTCCTGTTTTGAGTGAACTGTTAAGTAGAACTGTCAAAGTGCAGCCAGTATTTCCCTGAGCTCCCTCAATACCCTTGGATGCACTCCATCTGGACCCATTAGCTTGTCCACCTTCATATTAGCGAGCCCTTCAGGGTCTCACCTCCAAAAAGTACTAGTGTACTCCTTCCTCCAAAGCTTCCTTAACTTTCTCATGGCCCTCCTTCTTCTTCCTTTATGAACACTGAAGGAAGTATTTTATTCAAGATGTCTACCTTTTCCTGGTCCCCTCTGCACAGTCCCCTTCTCTTTTAACCTTACAATCCCAGCCCTGGTCTTCCTCTTTTCACTACGTACTTAAAAAATATTTGCCCTTTCATTATACTGGCCTATAATCTCTTCAGTTTCTACATTTGCACTCCTTACTGCTTCCCTTCTTCACTCTTTTTCCCGATACACCTTTCTATCTTACTCCTTTTGCCTCTCCATATTTTACTTATTTATTTATTGAAAGATATCAGAATTACAAACCTTTGAGTCATCGACTCCTTTGCAAAGGCTCCACATTTTATACCTTCTGAATGCTACCCTTTAGCTTTCACCTTTTCAGACACCTCTTTCAAGAATCACAGTGGTTTCTTTTCCTCTCCCCAGTCAGATCATGCCCCTGCCAGGTAATTCCTGAGGCATTCGCCCATCTTTATAAAATCTGTCCTCCCAAAATCCTGGACCCTCACCCTTGTGTGGTACAACACCATATAGTGATCACTGGTCCCCAAGTGGAGTCCCACCTTGGCGTCTGACATGCTGCCCTGCTAGTGAGTACCAGCTCCAGTACTGCCCCATCATGAGTGGGCACATTGTCTACTTGGCTGAGGAATACCCCCTGCAGGGATTCCAGGATGTCCTTGGTTCTATCTGAAGCCACTTCTGGAGGCTCCAATTTACATCTGGCACATTGAAGTCTCCCACTAGCAGCACCTCCTCTTTTCTGCCATCATGCCAGTGGCTTACACCAGTACCTTATCTAATTCCTCTCCCTTTGCTGAAGGTCTGTAGAGCACTCCAGTATGAATAGTGGCTATAATCCCCATCTCCAGTGTGACACACAGTACCTCTGCCTCCCCTATATTCCATGCATCTTCATCTCTTTTATGCTTTCCCTCACAAAAGCACCACATCCCTCCTTTCCTTCCTACCTGGTCCTTCCTGAGCAGAATATAGCCTGGTATGGCCATGTCTTACTCATGGTTTTCAGTGAACCATGACCCAGTATTGTCACAATATACAGCTTGGCCTCTGGGATGATGGCTTATAAGTCTGGAATCTTATTTTAGTCTTCTAACATTCGCCCACATGGCCTTCAGATTTTGTTTCCATTCTGCTTGTTGCCCCTTTTCTTTTTGCCCTCACTCCTGTCCTCCTCTCTTTTAATGGTTCCATTCCTTCCCCTTCATCTCTACTATCCTGCTTCCTTTATTAATTTGCACCCTTCAGGATTCCTTTCCTATGGGTTCTCCTCACTGTCTACTTCAGCCTGGGGGTAGTTTCTGCCTCCTGATCTCCCCAGGCTAGTTTAAATGTTCATTGAAGTAACACTTAAACCATTCACTGAGGACTGTGGTTGTCCTCCCAAATGGATGCAGGCCATCACCCTGTATAGGTCCTTATACCCCAGGTGGGCCCCCAGTCCCCAGTGTAGCTGAACCCTTCCTCTCTGTACCATTCCTTCAGCCATGAGTTGAAGCTCCTGCTTCAGAGAACCTCCCCTGCCCCGGCATAGACAGGCAGCACTGGGTGAAAGCCACTTTGTAAGGTACCTGTGACCCATTGCCAGCTCCATAAACTGCCCCTGCACTCCCAGCTCATTTCCTAGCCAGCTCATTAGTCCTCAGGTGGACAGTGACATCCAGCTCTCCTTCCATCCTGCTGCCCTAGCCATCCTCAGATCTGCTTCCCATCCCTCTGGGCCATGTCACCAGGTAGGCATCTTACCTGCCTCTCCCTCTTTCCTATTCCCAAATCTATCTTCCTCACAATCAAGACCCCTCCAGAGTTGTGTCTTCCTCCTCTGGAGTTCTCTACCACTTTCCTTGTGGCCTCCACTATGAGGTTCTCATCCCCTGATCACTACCATGAGTGCCTCCTCTTCACAGTCCCACCCCACCAGAGCAGTGTAGGAATTATGTAGTAATCCGGTTGAGGACTGTGCCTCTGTCCCACCACCCCACCCTTCCAGAGTCCACCATAGTCCAATCATTTCTCCCTCTGGCATCATCTGAGGTAACAATAGCAGACTTAGTGGCCCCTGACTGGGGAAGAGGTCCCCAAATTTAGCCAACTCAGCCTGGAGTCTAGCAACCTCCTTCCTCAACCCAGAGAGGAATGTCTGCAGATGGGCAGCACCACAGTGTCCATAAAGGCTTCTCTGGAAACTGCCATCACCCAACAGCCAATGCACTGCACAACTCTCAGCATTCTCAACTTCTATTCCCCTGTGTTACCTGGAAATACTTTTGTATCCTTACCTTGATAGAGTGTTTCTAGCTTTCCCTTTTGTTTGTTTCTATTTGTATTCCCATGCCTTGTTTAAATCTTTTAGACTTCTACCCTAGATTGATGTTACTCTATTCCCAGTTTTAGTCTACCTTTAACCTTCTGCCCTTCCCAACATTGACTGTTACACAGTAGTGAGCAGATACATTGCATTAGTCAACCAGTAGACTCCCTCACTCTCTGCTTCCTACTGCTGATGTCTGCTGATGCCTGCCAACACCAGCAACCTATTCCACTCCTTCAATTTTTCACTCACTTTCTGGGACATGAATGGTAGCTAGTTAGGTAGCTAGCTAGGTAGTTAGTTAAGGAAAGCATAGCCATGGGTGCAGCAATTAGGCAGACCCCAAAAGACATGAAGGACTGACACAGCACTGTCCAGGCAAAACAAGTAGAAGGCCACAAGCTGGAAAGGAGTAGCAAAGAATCTAAGCAAGTGATGGAATAATGCAAAACCAGGCATAACAGGAGGGATGGAATCGCCACATGACTGCAGCCAGGACTTACAGACCTGTAAACAACAGCCCATGCAGGAAGAGGGGAACAGAAGGAGTGCCAACTGTAGACAGAAACCAGGCAAAAGGGGATCCAGGCAGGTAACCACAGATGCCACAGGAGAGAAAGAAGCAAAAACAGAAGAGTCAGGTGGAATGCCTAGGAGCATCTGTGGTGGAAAAACAGCAGGTAGACAGGGTGGCTTGCAAGACAAGGAGGTGAACCAACATCTTTACATTTGCAATAATTAGTGCTGTGCAGAATGCGGAATTTTGCTGGTGGAATTAGTGCAGAATGACCATTCCACGGTGGCATTTCTGCCAGAATATTGCCGGTCCTTCTCGGAATTCTGCCTGCTGTGATCTGTAGAATTCTATTCGTGGAACAGCATTTTTCTGTGAAACCATTTCCATGGAAAATACTGAGATTCATGGAATTGAATTCTGCAGAACTATGTGAAAACCCATTCGGCATTTTCTGCCACAGAATTTTGGCATTCGCTTCTGACAAAATTCAGCGAATTTGAAATTTCAGTGACATTCCTTTCTGCGAATCTGGAGGAAAGTATGGCACTGGCATTTTCAATAACTTTCGTTGGGGTTTTGGACCACTGAACCATGAACTTAGCCCTTCTACAGTATTGTCAAAGCAAATATGGCAAACACAAGGTTGATCACACTGTTATATTGCTTCAGAAAGCTCAGGTATGTAATCCTGTGACCCACTTCCTACAACATGCTGTCCAACAAAATTAGAGGAACACATAGGATACATTTCCATTGTCCTATGGAGAGCGTCACTCAAAAACAAGAAGATTGCTTGATTTAGAACTACTATCTTACAGTAGTTTGTGTTGAGTGCTCCTATGTGTTACTAGAAGTGCGAATGAAGTGAAATGTGTTTAAAATCATTTTACAGCATAACATGTGACCTCATGTTTCTGCATGTAGCAAGATGATATGGAAGTGTATAAGCAGATGTGTTGTGTTCAGAACTAGTTGACTTCTATGGTGCCATTTTATTGTAATTAATATTATTCATTATTATTCTTTTCTTTATTTATAAGCTGAGAAAATATGATTTGTGGTGAAGGGAACAGAATGTGAACATGTTTGTTTTCAAAATTTGTTGACTTCTATGGTTTTTATTTTACAGTAATTATTATTGTTAGTATTATTTTCATTATTTAAATGGAAATGTGATTTGTGGTGGAGGGAGGATGATATACACATGGATGTGTTGTCTTCTGAAGCCAGATTGAAGATGAGACTTCTCAGAATTGGCAGCACCTGAAGGGCAGAAGAAAACCAGTGTGCTTCCGGATTATTCAGGGTGCTGTAATCACCAATGCACTGGACAACCTGGAAGGGCTACTTGTGTTATAAAGGTTGAGTTACATAGCTACATAGATACATAGACAGTGTCGGCAGTCTGCCCTTTGAGCTTGTAAGTTAACTTTATGTTTTCCTAGAAGTCTGTTGCCCTCACCCCAGACATCCAGAATTCCTTTATGTCTAGCCCATGCATTCTTAAATCTCGTGATTGTTTCAGCCCCCACCACTTCCTCTGGCAGGGTGTCCACTTGTCCACCACCTGTTCTGTGAAGAAATTCTTCCTCACGTTTCTTCTGAATCATCCTCCCTCCAACCAGTTGTGGCTGTGCTCAATGAATAATTTAGTTCAAACACTAGGTGGTTAAGTGGTGAGCAATAAACTACAGCATACCATATCACTTTTCTGTAATGCACACAATTGATAAATTCTGTATTATACAATGGCTCTAAAATACCATATCCTGATTGGTTGTCTGGCATGATTTCAAAATGTGTAAATCATGCAATGACCCTCACACAGGAAGAAGTGCCAGCACAACCAATCCCTCCTCTCCAGCCACATGCATAACACTGCTGCTAAAACAGACCTAACATGCCGACCACCATATTACCTCTGCTCACTTACCAACTGCAGGAAAGTCAAAGAAAATACTAAGATTAAAACACTGTATAATTGCAATATACCACAAGAGGGTGTGGATGATGGCAGGAGTTATCCACACCTGGTATGGTTTGCTCATGAGGCAGCTGGACTTGCCATGTCCATAAATGTCCACTATTCATGCTGGTATGATGCATTGCACTGGGAAGTCACTGCTGATGGTGTGCCCACCACTAGATGCAGTGTTCATGCCCAGGGGTTGCATGTTCACATCCAGGCCCAAAGACTGTACACACCACATAACTGTGTGGGCACGGCCCAGCAGCATGCATTCCACACACCATACAGTGGTGTGGGTAACATAAGCCATAATGCAGGACCATGCCATGTGGCAGTACTAGCACACCTGTACTGCATGGCACATTGCCACATGTACACCAGTCAGTGGACACCATGGCCATGACACCATGACCATGCACTCATTTCTGCCTTACAGCACCATCCCACCTCAGGGGCACTGCAGGGCCCAGGCTGCAGACAGAGGGGCTGGTGGAGGAGAAGGAAGAGGAACTCAGGCCATTAACATCAGCTGGGGCCATGGCAGGTGTAGGCAGGGCACCCATGTTCCAGGACCTCCTGGGATTTGTGGGTCTGAACGCCTGTCCGACCTAGAGTAGCCAGATGATCTCAATCAATCAATCAATCAATCAATCACTTTATTTAACCAGGCATAAACACCATTGAGCAAGCTCATTTTCAAGGTGGTCCTGGGCATTAATACAATACAGTATACTCCATAAGATTACAATTACGGTGGACAACGGTGCAAAAAGAAAAAACATACTGAAAGTGCCGGTCAATATGGGCCTATACATGCGGTCAACATAATTAACATGCAAAGGTATATAATGATAAGCTTTACTGAAATGAGAAGAGACAACAATCCCATGTAGTCTCTGCTAAGTAAGATCTCAAACCTAAATGATAAAAAATAAGGAGGTATTAAGGAATAGGGTAGAAACTGGGGTGAAAAGTAGGCAGCCAAAGGGAGGCCAGAATAGGTAAACTGTAGAAAATAGGCAGGGCCATCTTGGATTAAGGGAACTAGGCTTGTGGGTCCTAGGTTTCTGTTGTTAGGAATGTGGGGTGGATGAGATACTTAGGCGTAGGATTTGAGAGTGGCACAGGGCTTAGAGGTCATCAGCGTCTGAAACAGTTGCATGATTCCTTCAGATAATCCGTTAATAGAGCTTTGAATGTGAAAATGCTTGGAAGTGAGGATAATTTTACTGTGTCTTGCATAGTGTTCCAAAGTGATGGAAGTGAGAAGTTGATTGCTGCTGAGCCAAGGGTAGTTTTCACTCTAGGAATCTGGAAGCAGATTAAGGAGAAGCACCTCAGGCCATAGGAACCTTTAGCCCATTTGAAGATGTTGAGATGTATGCAGGGAGGTTATCAGATAATGCTCTAGAAAACCAGAGAGAGCATTCCTTTTCTTCCAGTTGAGAGTGAGGTCCATCCGGAACCTGGTATAGATGACAGTGATGTGTACTAAGGGGCAGATTTAAGACAAATCTTAAAGCCTGGTGGTAAAGGGGTCCAGTTTGTTTAGCATCGTTGATAGGCAATGACTGTAAAGGAAGTCAGTGTAGTCCAGCATAGGTAGGAATGTAGTTTGTACTAGTCTCATTCTGGCTTCTAACGTGAGTAGGTGTTTAATGTGATAAAATAAACCTAATCGCTGTCTTAGTTTCTTCGAGGTTTCATTTAAGTGGCACAAAAGTTGAGCTTGTTATCCAGCCAGAACCCTAGGTATTTAAAGGTATCAACTACTTCAAGGGGTTCATCTAAGAGTGTTTGGATCTGTGTGATATGTGGACATCCGGAGTAGACTTTGGTGAGAGAATCATTGCTTTAGTCTTTTGGCGTTGAGGAGGAGCTTATGGAGAAGGTTGTATTGGAGGTGACAAAGTCTTTCTGTAAGTACTCATGGGCCAGATCCAAGGATGAATTTGTGGTATAGAGTACAGTATCATCTGCGAATAAGTGCACATTTGCTGTGCCCAGCTACGAGTCCTGATTATTTATGTATATTGCAAAGAGGATAGGGCCCAGGATGGAGCCTTGTGGGACTCTCGTAACAAGGATTTTTGTGGCACAGATCTCCTATGGTTTTGACTTGTTGTAACCTATTGGTTAGGTAGCTGGTGAACCATTTAATGACAGAACTGTCAAGTCCGATGTTACTCAGTGCAGTAAGCATGATGGTATGATCCACAGTATCGAAGGCCTTACTTAGATCAAGGAAGAGGGCAAATACATGCTTCTTAGGTCCAAGTCCATTTGCCAGTCTGTAGTTACTTTGGCAAGAGCCGATACTGTACTGTGTTTGGCTCTGAGCCGGACTGAGCCGGTTTAGCAACTTTTGTGAATCAAATGTTCTCTAAGTTGGATGTTGACAATTTTTTCAAGTAATTTAGAGAGGACGGATAGTATAGAAATAGGCCGGTAATTGTTCAGATCACTTGGATCCCCAGTCTTGAATAATGGTAGGATGTGGGCAGTTTTCCACAAGACAGGTAGCTCACCTTGAATCAGAGAGTGTTGAATAAGTGTGTAATGGGGCAGTCAGATAGGTATGGCCAAGTTTTAGGAAGTAAGGTTCAATATTATCTGCACCCTCACTCTTTTTGTATCTAGAGAAAGGAGGAGGTCCTCCACTTGCTTGAACGTAATTGTGAGGAAGCTGAAGGGGGTGGGATGGTTTGGTTATGGTTGTGATTATCAATGAAGCCAACAGTGTAGTCTCTTGCCAGGCTAAGTTTGCTGATAGGTGAGGTGTCAAAGGCAAGCTCTGCAGTGGCAAAGTGATCATTAAGCTTCTCTAGTATATCAGCTTTGTCCGTATAGGTGGTACCATCAGACTCAATTTTGTTTGGAAGGGCGTTGCAGTGGACTGACCTTGACTTCTTTAGCAGAGTTGATTTTATTGTCTTCTAGTTCTTTTTGGAAGTACCTAGCTTTTTCTGACCTAGTTACCTTGGCACAAGCATTCCTAGTGGTACGGAATGCTACCAATCAACCTCAGGTGGGATTCCTCTCTTTTTTCCATCAGTAGTCCCTATCCTAAGTGCTTTCTTCAGGCGATAACGGTGATCTTGCCAACCACTTCCACCTGGAGTTGACATATTTCACCAAGTAACTGGAGCACTCAGATACATGGTCATCCAGGATGCCCACCTGCATATGCAGGCCTTGACACACCTCACCTATCAGCAAACTTAGCCCGGCAAGAGACTACACTGTTGGCTTCATGATCTCACGGTGATAACATCTGCCACAGAGGATGATGATGAGGAAGATGCCACACAGGTAGTGGTGACAGCACACAGCAGTGTCAATGCCACAGTGCTGGTGGCTACATGGACAGCAACAGACAGGGTGGGGCACCCTGCCCCCACATGGCCCCTACCAGGTCACCCCTACACTGACTGCACCTGTGGCAGTTGTGGGTGGCCAGGCAGGAGTGTGGCTGTGGGACTGGGGCTGTTCCCATGGTGCAGCATGGCACTTTGCATCATCAACATCCTGCTGGTGCTAATGACGGCCTGTACCAGGTCCCACTGTACCTGCACACATAATCCCCATCCAACAGTGGCCTGCCATGCAGGGTCCACAGGCTGTGGATGTGGCACTGCAGGCAGGAACACCCCTGCCCGTCAGCTACCCCCACAGGATAGATCCCATGCTGACAGGCTGGATGAGCACACCTGACTCCTGAGGGAATCCATGGAGCACCAGGGTGTGCTCAGGAGGTGTTTCAGGCCTGCATATGCAGGTGGGCATCCTGGATGACCATGCATCTGTGGGGCACTCCCGGTTACTTGGTGAGATCACGTCAACTCCAGGTGGAAGTGGTTGGCAAGATTAGCCAACTGTGGGCGGACATGAACACAGGCTTCGAGAGGATTGCACAGGCCATTGAAGTGAGCTGTGCTGCCCTGGTGACCCGTGGATACAGCTGTGCCACCGCACCTCACGTAGTGATGTCAGCATTCCCATCACATGGCGTCACATGACCCCATTGCTTCTGATGCTGTCCCCTGCCTCAGGTATTCCCAACACCCCTGGGTCACATCTGGACTCCAGGAATGAGACACCCATGAGCACACGGTCACTGTCCCATGGGTCTACCCCTACCAGCACAGTTGGGTCTCCTGCTGAGGTGGGTGACACTCCAGAAGGGTAACCCATTGGCATGGCTGCCCACATGTCCATGGCAGCTGTGGTGAGACACAGTGATGCCACCTGTTTGCAGTGTTTGTGGCACATTCTCCATCCAGGAATCATTGGCCCACACCCTGCCAGCCATGCCCAGGTCCACGTGCAGTGGCACATGCATGAGCCTGTGGCATGCATGTCCATGCTGTCTGTGTGGTATTCGGGGCACAGCTGTCTGGAATGAGCATGATTATTGCCACTTTGTGTGTCTGCTGTGCATGTGTGCAGGTAGTGCCCTCTGATCCATGCCAACCACCTCTGTAACCCCGTGTACCTCCTTACCTGATGGTACTGCAGTGGCCACACCTGCATGGGTGTGTACTTCCTCTACTGTGGTCCTGTAAACTGTGCTGTATCAGCTGACCTGCACATGTGGTCCCCCAATCCAACCTGCCATTGCACAGCCCCCATGGTCCCTCTCCGATACTCACCTGTGGACTCTAGGTACTGCACAATTGTGTCCCTGTGCCACCATTCCCTGATGGCTAGCTGTGATTCCCTACAGTCATGGAGTGCCTGCTCACCCGGCCAGTGGTCCCTCATCCTCTGAGCTGTTGCCCACCTTGACCTAGACATGGATTCCATGGTACATGGCCATGTTGTGTAGTATGCAACAGGCCAGGAATATGCCATAGGCCTTCTCTGGACTGTACTGCAGGGCACCACCCGACCTGTCCAGGCATCTGAAATGCATTTTCAGCATGCTGAACACATGCACAATGATATTGCATGTTGCAGCATGTGCCTTATTATACCTATCCTCTGCCTGGGATGTGGGCTGGCATATGGGGGTTAGCAGCCACAACCACAGAGGGTATGCACAGTCATTTGTGGGGATAAACAGCATTTAGTGTACATCATGCATTCTAGGTGTGTAACGTCTCTATGGACATGCATCTCAGCCCCAGCTCTATGTGGCCCCCACACTGCCATTCCCACCCCCCATAGCCATGCCTGCAATTCTCACATCAGTGGGTGCACTGTGTATGTGTTGCATGCAGGGCATGTGCCAGGCATGACATGGCCTCCCACAGCCATGGCCTGCTGTACACATGCCCTGTACCTGCATGCCCATTGCCACTGTCCTGTCCAGCTGTGGTTCTCTGGACCACCATGACACCTGTATCAGGCCCAGGCCATGTGCCACCACATGCCTGGACAGGTGTGCATGCTGTGTGTCTCCCAGTCCTGCCCCCCAGTGCACAGCTCCCCTTCCACCTGTGGTTCACAGTGCAGTGGGCACACATGGGCCATGGCACAATATGCCTTTGGCTGTGGCGACCCTGTCGGTGTCCCACCCTGCAGTTCTACCAGCTGTATTTTGTGCCACTATATTGCTGTGTGGGCCCATTGTCCAGCCCCACTCACCCACTACATGCCGCTGGGTATCCTCCCCACTCTCGAACAGGTGGCACAGGGCCAACTGATGCCAGATGTTGGCACTGTGTGCAGTTCCAGGTGCATGGCAAGACATTGACGATGCACCCCATGGCATTGCACACCATCTGAAGTTTACAGAATGGAAGCCCTTCCTGTTGACATATGCAACACCCTCAGGGCCAGGTGGTGCATGTACTGCCACATGGGTGCAGTCTATGGCCCCTAGCATGTGGAAGTGCATCATGGTTTCTGTCCACTCTGCTTGTGTGCTTGGGAATTCGATGTACTCTGAAGCATGTGGCAGCAGATCAGTGAGGAATTAGATTGGGAGACAGGTCATGGCAGACTGTGTGATGCCGGTGGTGTCACCCACCAGCATCTGGAAGGTGCCCGTGGCGGAGGCACATTGCTGCTGTCACCTTTGTCTTCACCGTCATGGCATGACTCCTGTTTGTTGGTACCTGTAGGTCATCATTGAGCAGCTCACAGAGTTGTCTCAGCAGTGCCCTACTGAGTCAGTACTGGCCCACGATCTCTGTGTCACTCAGCTGTTCGCATCTGACATGGACACGGTACTGTGTCTGCTGGGCATACCACCTATGGGCCCTACGCGATCATATTGTTGTTCCTTCCCTCTCCTCATTCCCCTCATGACTGCTGCCATTAGGAATGCAGTTCTATCCATGGCTGCTTTGTTTTGCAGTGCTGCTCTGTGCCTGTGGGAGGCTTGAACTTAGGCATGCCTTTTATATGCCTGTCTTTATGCGGCACATCTGCATGATGCACTGCAGATGTGTAGCACATTTTGCTGCATATAGACTGTGCGGCATCATTCATGGAATGCCCCTCCACATGCTCCACATACATTATATGTTGTGCTCAGGCACATCTGGTGTTGCGCTGCATATCCCTGTCTTTGCAGTATGGCCCACAGTGCATCTTGGGGTTTGTGCTGGCTGATTTCATGTTGTGCCGCACATCTTCTTTGAAGATCCTGGACTAAATTTTAAAGAAATGTCTTAGAGTGAGTTTACTTTCCTGTCAGGTTAAAGACTAGCCTTACACTTTAGGAGCAGAACCAGTTGACTTCTGTGTTTTCTTTCCTTTTCATTTTATTATTTTATTAGAATTTGAGCTGAACTTTCTGCAGGAGTCTTTTAAAGCCAGTGTCTTCCATGACTGAGAATTGTTGAAAATCAAGGTCCCTCATTCCACAATAAGTGTTATTATTATATGGACCTTGAATGAGAAGCTGATAGTTTATTGTTGGCATGTAATGACTCGGACAGTGTAGTTTTTTTTTCTTGCAAGTTCAGCATCACTGCTTTGTTGCATACCCTGGACCTGGACCTTACTCTGGCTAGTGGCTTATAGACTTCTTGGCAGCAGTTCCTGTACTTGAATGTATCAGCTGGCACAGGCTGCTCTTGTGGTCAGTGGATTATGTGAATGAACCATCTTAGAATCATAAAATCATAGAATAGAATATGAGTTCAAGAGGTGAACCTATTAGGAACTCACCACCAATCTACTGGTGGAAGTAATATTTTGATCACCCATATGTTTATTGAGTTTATCGTGTTTATTTCTGAATATTGACATAGTATCACTCATTAGAATCTCAGAAGGAAGATTATTCAAAGACTAGTAACTCTCTGGGAAAACCATGAGGCACGTTTTGGGGTCTGTTTGTATCTCCTTTTAATTTAAACTTGTGAGATCTAGTGCTATTACTATTTTTTGTTTAACTAGACCAATTGTCTCAAATAAACTTCACTATGCAATGCTTTGTATGTCAGACATAGATCACCTCTTAAATATCTATAATTAGTTGAACAAAGTCCAAGTTTTTAAGTCTCTCAGAGTAGTCCAATTCTTTAAGGTTGGTTATTTTTTGGTAAACTTTCTTTGAATTCCTTCAATTTGTTTCTGATAACTTATTTTTGGGAGCCAAAAGCAGCACAATATTCAAGTTGGCTCTTATAAGGCTGTTATATAAAGGCATCAAAATGTCAAGTCTCTGTTTTTATATTTCTTAATATACAGCCCATTAGTGTATTACTTTTATTGACCATATACCTAGTATGTGCATTAAATTCAAGTTTGTTGGAAACTAATATACCTATATCTGTTTCACATTCTGTTACACCTATAAGCTAAGTTATTAAGTGTGTACTGATACTGCAAATTCCCTTTTACCCAAATGCATAATCTTGCATTTAGATGTATAAAATCTTCTTCCATCACTGCATAAACCTGTACTGTACCTGACTGTCCTTGTATTGATGCTGCTGGCCCATCCCTGACCTGAGTAGGGATTGGGGTGTATGTGGATATTAGGAGGATGCCATGTTCACATTTGAAATGATCATCCAGAACACAGGTTCTCAACATTTTAGTAGACTTCTTTGACCCTGACTGATCATTTTATGCCACATATTGCAATATGCTTTCAGTGGCTTGTAGTGACATTGTGAAACACTCCCAGACTGTAGAGGATCTCTTTGTTTGTTTTTTTCTTCTTTTTAGGTACAGTGGACTGGTGGGGTTGTGAGTACTTTGGAAGAAATTAGACAGTGTGAGATTATTTCTTTTTAGCCACTGAGAAGGAAGTGGCTGGGGATGGGCAGGCTGAGTAGCAGCAGAAGTGATTAGGGTCTCTGGTTAATCATGCTGTGGGAGCTTGAGGTTTTGTTTGGTTTTGATTGCCTCTATTGCCTCAGTCTCATGCCCCTGCTCTGAAGGTTCAGATCTGTTGCCTGCACACTAGGCACTCTCCATTATAACATGCTTTGGTGGCAGTGTTACTTGGTTGCTTTTGTACACTTGAGTTTTAAAACTTACGTGCCCCATCTCCATAAGCAATTGTATGTTTTCCTGTAAAAAGAAAACAGTAGTGTCCGACATGCCATGCCAGACTCAGACTTGATGCAACTATCCTGAGCAGAAGCACTGAGCAGTGTGGTGCTGGCTGCAGCGGATATGTGATTTGGGGCCAGGAGGAAATATAGTAATTCAAGGCAGACAGGCAACTCTTGACTCCCATGAACAGGTAGCTCTGGCAGCTGTTGCTATGTTCTTGGCAGGAGAAAGAAGGAGGAGCTTGCCTTTACATTTCTGAATGGATCAAATTTGTCTCAAGTAGGAGAACTGGAAGCACTTGAAAAAGGAAGAAAGGGAAACTGGTGTTCTTCTGTATTGTTCAAGTGGTTTTATCACCAGATGTACTAGATGAGTGGTGGAGAAGGCTGCTTTGAGTAGGAGTGGAACTGGTGAACTTCTGGGGACTAAGAAATCATGGTTAGTTTGGCTATATTATCATGTATCCAGCCCTTGTCCTCTTTAGAGTTCCATGACTATGCCTTTCAATTCCTATTTCACTATGGCCATCTTTCCATCAGCACTGCTTGCAAATGTATAGTAGTGGAACTTGCAAATGGAACCTTTATCTGTTCCTTTCCTCCCCCTGCATACCTTTTCTTCCTGTTATTTTACCCATATTTTCTACATGTACAGTATCAAAGACCCACACACAACAGGAGATGACATAATGCAGCTGCTGGATACCAACTGTGATTACTCACAATAGTCATCAATAATTTTAGATGACCATTTGAAATGCATGGTGCACATGTTCCACAGTGCTGTATTACTCATGAGCAACATAGATTAATGAGATGACCACATATACATCACACCACTGCACACCTGACATGACTGAGATACCTAGGCCTAGACTTTTGATTGTCTGAAGCACTTGCAGGAATTGTACTGTTGCAGCTGCATCTGTATAGAATCGTCAGAATTTTTCATGTGATTTTCAAACATGTTTACACATTTACAACACACTGCAACAATTATGACTAAAAATGAAACAAGTGTCAATTAATTTGATGCATGCATTAATATCTGTGCACAACTCACAGCACTTTTAGCAAGAAGGTAGATTACAATTTTAATGGTCTGAGTCTTGTCAAAAGTACTGCAAGTATGGCTGAATCATTCTGCAGCTGGCTAAAAATCACACAGTAACCTTCTTCACTTTTCACTAACAGACCAACTGGTTGGCTCCCCACATGAAAAAAGTAAAAGATTGATTTCTGTGCCTGGCCTGTGCTAATTGCGATCAGTAAATTAAAAATTATTTAATAAAATGATTTTAAAAGAAACATTTAAAACTATTTAAACTTCTTCTTGCACCATTCACAATCTGGTTAATTCACTCTGCTCACTGCTGCAGGGTAGGGGTGTATCTGGAGGTCTGCAGCAATGACACTGTACTCTTGTCTCCTCTGCACCAGCACAGAGTTTCCCTGGCCTGTCTGAAACTACAGTTAAATGTTGTAAACTAGCTAACTATTGAAAATATATGATTCTCTGATGATTTCTGTCTTGTTCGACAACAAAATACTCTTTTTCAATGAAATGATGAACTCTCAAGAGTCAGGTCCTTCATCTTTGAGAGGAGAGTTAAAGAGAGACAGACAGAGAGAGATGGCACTGAGCCATGCAAAGTGTGAGGAGTTCTCAATCCCTGTATCTCACTGATCGGCTGCTGCAGGTCATCTTGTGTGACAATTTCTTTCATTTGATCTTGACATATTCCTTTTTAGTCACACCTGACAAGCAATTACAAACAGAACGTACAACAAAGGACAAATATTGCTAGTTATGAACAACAAACACCAAGTATAAGGTACATCATAAAGGTAGTATTAAAGTTGGGCAAAATGTATTTTCTTTAAAGACATTTAAAATGATTGGATTGCTGACAGGGTTGCATCTTACACATGCTGGGTGTGTAATCCTGTAAATAATATTGGGCCTGATTCACAAAATGCCCAAGAATGCCACAAGCCCCAAAGTACCCGACCATATGGCCCATGGGGCTTGCGGCATTTTCGGCAACGTTAGGATTCTTAATCCCATGCACCGGTGTTGCAAGTCAGATCCGCTTTCTCTGGTCTAGCTTGTGGCAGTCTTGGGCTTATGCCAAATATTTGGCACAAGCTGTCATAAAGTGGGTAATGTGCTGCAAATGTGCCCCAATCTTCTTGAATCAGGTGAAGTTTGTGGGAAAGATTTCAGTGCATCTGTGCTGACCACTGGCTTTGAAGCAGGACTTGGTGCAAGCTCTGTGTCACCCTTTATCTCATGATGTCAAAGGGCCAAAATGCTGATGTGTGCTGGCATAGTAGGGCCCCAACCCTCACTGAGCATAGTTCAAGGAGTTGCAATGAAGGGACAATAACAAAATTGGTTTGAACATATGAGCATATGCCAGTAGTCTGCATGAGTGTGCACAACCCTCAGCACCTACTGAGAGGTTTACCACTGTCTCCATTATCCACTTCTCCTCCGCATCAATGTCCCTTTCTGCATCACTCCCCTACCTGCAACTTTCCTTTATACTCTATCCCAACTTCTCTTGAAGCTGTCCATGGTTTTCAGGGAAAACTTCCTCCAGTAACTCATTCCATTTCACCACCATCACTTAACGAAGAAGTGTATCCTCATTTCCTCTTGAATCATCTAAACTATCTGCTTGAGAACTGCCCCTAGTTGTCCTGTTCCCACCATCATTGAGGAGACCTTCAGAGCTCACTCTGTTGAAACTATTAAGGAACCTGAAGATTTCTATCATGTTGGAGGAAAAAATATCCCAGACAATTAAGAAAAGACAAGACCTTTTTCAGGTACATTAGTGAAAGAAAAGAAGACCAGGAGTGGGATTGTGAGGTTAAAAAGGAGGGAAGGTGTGTGCAGAGGGGACCTAGAAAAGCAACAATCCTGAACAAATATTTTGTTCAGTATTCCAGAAGAAGGAAGGAGAAGGACCACTATTGGGCAATAGGAACACCCAATTGGAGAGATGGACACCAGCCCATTTATGGAGGAAAGAGTCCTAAATGAACTAGAGAACTCTCAAAGGGGGCAATGCTATGGGGCTGGATGGGATACATCCCAGATATTCAAAGAACTTAAAGAGGTGCTGGCAGCACCAGTAACAACCCTATTCAACAAGCGGATAGAGGCAGAGGTGGTTCTAGGGGACTAGAAGAGGGTGAATGTAGTCCTCTCACAAAAGTGGAACAGGAGGAAGTTGACAACAACAGGTCAGTCAGCCTGACCTCAGTGGTGGAGAAATTAATGAGTCACTGCTAAAGGAAAGGATTGTGATATTTCTTGAATCCAGCAGAGCACATGATCTGAGGCAGCATGGATTCATAGTGGGAAGATCTTGTCAAACAAATCTGATAGATTTCTTTAATTGAGTGACCAGGGAGGTAAATCAGGGAGGGTGGTGGATGTGGCCTGCCTGAATTTCAGCTAGGCCTTCTACACCATCCCACATGGGAGGCTGGTAAATAAGTTGGGCAGCCTGGAGGTGGACCCCAAGGTGGTAAAGTGGGTCAGAAGTTGGTTGAGTGACAGGACACAGAGGGTGGTGGCAAATGGCGTTCAATCTGAGAAGAGAGGGTGACCAGTGAGATGCCACAGGGATCCATACTGGGGCCAGTCCTATTCTTCTTCATAAGCAACATTGTAGAGGGGTTGGAGGAAGATATGCCTCTTGCAGATGACAATACGCTCTGCAACAGGGTCAACACTCCATGGAGGGTGGAAAAAATGAGAAAGGGCCTAAGCATGCATGAGGGTGGTCAACAGTGTGGCAAAATCATGCATTTGGGACACAGAAAACCAAGGGAGGAGTACAGAATGGTGGGAGAGGTACTGATGGCCACCAATCAAGAAAGGGACCTGGGGAAGCATACTGATGACCTAAAGTAACCAAAAATGTGAGAAGACTTTGGGAGAGCCAGTGGGATGTTAGGGTGAATGGAGAGGTATCACCAGCAGAAAAAGGAGGTGGTTATGGCACTGTACAGATCACTAGTGAGACCTCATCTGAGTACTGTGTCCAGTTCTGGAGGCTGCATCTCCGGAAAACATAGACAAAATAGAGACAGTCTGGAGAATGGCAACAAAAATGGTGCAAGGACTGCACTAAAGTCATATGAGGAAAGACTAGAGGACCTCAATATGTATTCCCTGGAGAGAGGGGAGGTGATATGATAGAGACAATCAAGTGCCTAAGGGGTATAAACAAGGTGGAGGAGGGTAGAATATTTCCAGAAAAGAAGGAATTGCAAGAACAAGTGGGCATGATATGAGGCTGGGGGTAGGCTCAGGGACAGTGTGAGTACTTTTCACAGAAAGAGTAGTGGATGCTTGGAACAGCCTCCGTGTGAAGGTTGTGGGGCAGAAATGGTAGGGTAATTCAAGAATGCATGGGATAGACATAAGAGTGTTCTTGCAGTAGGGAAGAGGGTAAGCAGCAGATCAACTATGATCTTTGATATTGAAGTGAGATGGGAAAAGGGTCCAGCTAGGTGGGCCACAGGATCCTTATCTCCGTCACCTTCTATGTTTCTATGTCACCTCTCTCTTCTATCCTTTAGAGAGTACTTGTTTAGATCACTGAGTTTCTCCTTGTATGATCTGCCTTGCTACACCTGCCTTACCTTGGTTGCCGTTCTGGGACCATTTTCAACTGGTTGATGTATTTCTTTAGGTAAGGGCACCAGTACTACACACTGTACTTCAGATGTGACCAAACTAGTGATCTGTGGAGTGGCAGAATGACTTCTACTTTTCTGCTGGTTATACATGGCTTTACAGACCAGCATCTAATTTGCTTTGTCGCTGCTGCCTTGCAGTATGCTGAGTGCTTCAGATCACTCATGATGTTCACCCAGTCCTTCTTCTCTTCTGATTTGGTAACTTGCACATCTCACAGCTAGTATTTTGACTCTGGGTTCTTGACCCACAAGTGCATTACTTTACACTTTTGCCATTAAGTCCTAATTGCCAAATACTAAACCACCTCTCAGTTTGTCCAGGTCTTCCCTAATGTCTTGCTCCCCTCCTCCTCTCTACTCTCCCACAGAGCTATGTGTCATCTGTAAACAGGCATATCTTCCTTTTATCCCATTTGCAGTGTCACTAATGAAGATGTTAAATAACACCAGCCTGAGCACTGGCCCTGTGGGACTCCACTAGTGACTGTTTCTAGCCTCTGTAACTCACCTTTATGACCACTACCTCTGACTTATCTCTTGGAGCCAGTTTCTAACCCACCCACAATTGTGGCTCTGCCCTGATCCTTCAGCTTCCTGATTAATTTCCTGTGGGGAACAGAGTCAGAGGCCTTACTGAAATCTGGATTCAGGATGTCCACTGCTTGGATCTTGTCCACTGTCCTAGTTAACTATTCAAAGAAATCAGTCAGGTTAGTCTGGCAAGACTGCCCTGGCACAAATCCATGCTGCTTCTCATCTGGGAGCCCATTTTCTTCCAGAAAGCTTACCAGTCTTTCATTCAGTATGGTTTCCATGAGATTCCACACTATTGAGGTCTGACTGACCAGCGGCATCATCCGTGGCCCACTTTTGTGTAGTGTAGTGGCACTACATGTGCTGTCCTCCAGTCCATGGGTACTTCTCCTGACACCAGAAAGGTGTTAAACAGGTGTGCCAGGGGACCTGTCAACACATCTGACAACTCCTCGACGCCTTTGGATGCATGCCATCTGGTCCCAGGACTTGTCTACATTCAGGGTCTTTAAGTCTTTCCTCACCCTATCAATTTTAATCTTCCCATCTGTGACCCCACTCACAAGTTACCTTCCCATTCTTCCCCTGGCATACTGGACCATCCTTCTCCATAGTGAAGACTGAACAGAAGTACTTGTTAATACTTATGTTTTATCTTCCTCCTCCTGTTCAACCTGACTGTCCCATTCTTGGTATCCTGCTTCTCCTGATGTACAAAAGAAGGCCTTTTTCCCATTCCCCAACTTTTGCCAGCTGCAGCCCTCTTGACATTGGCCATTTGGCCTTCCCTGCTCACCTCCCTTGCCTTGGTAAAGTACTCCTCTCTATTCTCATCCATCTGGGTGTATCTATACTTCCTGAAGGCTTACATTTTACTCTGTACCACCTGGGCTTGGGTTTGCACTGATTTTGAGACAGTTCCTTGGGACTGAGTGTTTGGTCCTATATCCATTATATTCATTACAAAAATTGTATTTAGGCATCAGTTAGGGTTGACCCTTAATTCTGCAAAAATAAGGATATGTGACTTCAGCATAAAAATATTACCCTGAGCCGTGACATGTTATTTCTTGGGGTTGAATGATTTGCGACACAGCAGTGGCTTTGCCCTAACTTTGTCACTACTGTATATCTAGCCACAGAAAAAAATACTCACACACAAATGTTTGGAGACAGCATAAGTTATGGCAGCACCAAAGCTGTATCACATTATCATTTGTAACCACAGAAACACCATACCAAAAGATGCACAAAGGCTTGGGGTGTTTTACATTGATGTTATACTTCTATAATTTTATGGTATTCAAGGTCCACCCTACTGTTACTTAAACATAGTTTTTTTGCAGTGAATTTTCTTACTTTTTACATTATAGATCGAGGAGCAATTTCGGCCAATTGAGCACTTTTTTCTGCGCGTGAGGCACTCATTTTGAAGAGTGTCTCACGCGCAGATGCCCTGAAACCGGCACATTCTGGGAAGTTTATTTTTATAACATATTATTGATCAATCTCGATCAATAATATATTATCGTCCCCATTGCCACTTATTGCTGAGAATGAATAGTTTCCTTGCCTTCAACTGGGCCAAAACAGCTCAACTTCACTTCGCTGTTCTCACTCCAGCTGAAGGTGTGTGAAACCACTCATTTTCAGCAACAAGTAACTCTAAAGATCTGTAAATATATAAAATAAGTTTAATAACATATACTTTACTTTGCATTGACAATCCTAGACACTTTTAATGGTAATCAGTACCCAATCACAGTTCACGCCCTGTCCTTATAGCAACCTGTGCCAAACAATCTCAGTAAAACTCTGGCATACATACATTCAGCTCTCCCTTTTATCAAGCAGTCCCTGGTGTCCAGGTGGTACCTTACCTCACATCTCTTCTTTACCAAGCAGGCCCTAGTGTCCAGTTGCACCCCCTCCAACACCAAGCCCCTCCTATATTCTTCCACATGCCCATGTATCCCTGGTATCCAGTGGTGAACTCCTGCCACACTCTTCCCCATATCCAAGTATAACTGGAGTCAGTGATACCCCACCTGCACATACTGTACCCTGCCCTGTGTCCAAGTATTCCTGTCTTTCAGTGGCACCCCTTCCTCACCAAGGTCATTCCCCTGAATTGAACGCCAGCTCCCCAACCTCAGTTTCAGACATACTGAGAAAGTTAAAACAAAGAACAAAAAGAAATGTCCTTTCACCACCATCCAGCACCCATCCCTCCTTCTTCTCCTTCCCACCACAGATCAGTATAGCCACCGTACCCAGCTCACCTGCACTCCATTCTATCCCTCCTCAATCCATAAAAATTAAAAACAAAACAGATCATGGCAGCACTGTTTTAATTTTTTTTAAACTGCTTTATGGCTGGCCTGTACTGGTAGCAATAGTATCCTGCATATCCTGTTCAGCTTGAACTTTTCTATGACTACTTCTACTGATCAACACGCATACATTTATTAAACAAGAAATAAAAGACATACGGATCATTACCCAGGCAACCAGTCACATTACATCGATCAGTGCAGTGCAGTCATAAAAATAAAGTTTGCAGCTGGCCCAGTGGTGCAGAGGGCTGAGGCGCTGGCACCTTACCTCAAACCACACTGGCAACACGGGTTTGGGAATGGACTCGGAGCACGAGGGCTGGTAGGGAAGGAGAGGATTGAGCATCTATGGGACTGCTCTCCTCTTCAGGGGTTGGTTGTAGGGAAACCTCATTTGGCAGCAGCCCTGGTGGAGAATGGAGCACTGCACAAGCAGTGCAATGGGAAACCACAGGGAAAGCAGAAAAACAGCTCTAGTACCCACTGGATGATGGCTGCTGGTCTGCTGATGCCACCAAACCCGAGGAGGTATATCCACCTCAGCAGCACCCGGGGCCAAATAGAGTGTGCTGGCCAGCCCCACCAGTGCCTTCCCCTTGGAGGAGAGGGACCAATCCGCGTAAGGTTAAGCTGTGTTACCTCAGGGATGGCTGCAATGTGAGGACAGAGGCTCAAGTGAGGGTAGTAGGAGGTAAGTTGGGACCATGGCGGCTTGAAGGAGAGGCAGGTCCAGGAGCACGTGGGGAGTAAAACAGATAATGCAAAAAAATAAATAAATAAATAAAGGTTGCTACTGCCACCTGAAGACCTGATGACACAGAGTTATATCCTTCTTAGTTCCACAATTGGTGCCATGCCAACCAGTGCCAAATAATTTAAGTACGTAAAATTAAAATATATTATCTCAGCCCAGTTACTGTGGTGAGATGTAGTGTTGTTACAGTCAGGCTAGCGTACACACACACACACACACACACACACACACCAGGATATGAAAAATATATTATACAAACAGCACTCAGTTTCAGTGTTCTGCTAAGCCATCAGTTGTATGAAAATTAAAACAGTAATACTACAGTACAGTCAAGTCAGTGGTAAAATAAATGTTAATCAGTTGTTGAGGACAACAAAAGTGACAAGTAGTAGTAGTAATAGTAGTGAGCACAAAAGTGACAAGTAGTACATGACATGACTTGAGGACAAAAGTGACTAGTAATAGTAAACAGCAGTACCCTACCTTTCAGATCAGTGGTATACCTAGTACCACCAAATAAATGTGACATGAAATGCAGTTGCTTGCTGTATTTGGACCCTGACCCACTGATGGTATTATTTCTCATGTTTCTGTGCTCATTGTGATCATTCAAATAATTCTGGCCTGGCCTAGTAGTCCATTCTCCTGAGTCCTGACCTGACTTGTTACAATTAATTGCTGCCTCATGTAGTAGACTCTAATCACAAAAGATGTTCACCACAGGCACAAAATAAATTCTTGAAAGTGTTTAGTGGATAGGGCTTGCTCACTGAGACTGTACATTTCATTCAGGTATCATATTTGAAATTAAAGTGAGTAATGTTGACTTTTAGAAATGGCAGGTGCTCAGCATTTTCTGGTGTCAAACAGGATTATGTGTCAGTAATGGCATTACAAGCTGAGCTAAACAATTGTTCTGAACACAGCACATGCTAGTTGGAGGGCAATTCATGTACTAATTGCAGGCCACATACTTTAATTAGATTTCCAGTATTTCAAAGGATCAGCATTCCAGCTGATATTGTGCTCAACAAAATACATTTCCACAGTGGTCTGCACTGAGGCTGTGTTACAAGAGGCAGATGAAGAAGATGTTACAATTATATCTTCTAAGTGACTCCAGAAACATAAACAGAACCAAGTAACTGTGGGACAGTGCTATGTTTGGATGGTGGTGAAGAAGAAGATTCAGCTGCAGTGACTAAGGAGGAAGAGGAGAAAATGCTGCAACAGTGGAGGATGGAGCATTGATGCTGTGCTGTGTCATGAAGAAGATTCTGAATGTGATGCTGCTGCTGTACTCTGTTCCATGACAGCATGCACCTCAACAATTATTTCTTGTTTGTTTATCTCGAAATAAGTGTCATCATCATCATCATCATCACTCAATAGTTGCTTCAATTTATAGCATGGGTCGAGATTGTTGTTTTAATCTAGTACTCAGAATGAAGCATTTACATAGTTTGTCATCTTCTGCAACTTTTTTGATCATACGTCTTGCTAGATCTTGTATTCTGGGGACAACCTGTATGTGTCAGCAGCACCACTGACAGCCTGTGTGATCATGGAACTGTCGTGGTTCTCTAACTTCTTCCTAATTAGATTCAACCTGAATTTTAACATTTTTATTAGGGGCATCACCTGTCTCAGAGTTGCTTTGTTTGCACAAACCTCTCTGGTGATTTCCTCAAATGGCTAGAGCAGGAAAATTAGAAACTCCAGCATGGCCCACTGTGGTAGAGTAATATAGGCCTCTGCATCACCAACTTTATTTTCTAAGGTGTATTGTGTGACAGCTTTCTTTTGTTCCAGCAGCCTTTGGAACATATAAAAGGTCGAATTCCATCAGTAGAAATGTCTTGAATAAATCTGTGCAAAGGTAAACTGTGCTTCTGCTGCATTTTTCAAACAAGTGACGGCTTTGCTTGAGTGACTGAAATGAGTGCATATTCTTTTAGCAGTGCTAACAAGAGCCTTAATGTCCCTGTTGTCATTGAGAAAACTTTCAACCATTAAATTTGATCAATGCTAAAGCAGCAAATGAGAACAAAGCCGACCTCCTCCAAGGCCTTCCATATGTTGCGCCCATCATCTGCAACTATAAAGCCAACTGACAGTCCCTGTGAAGGTAATCATTGCTGTATTGTTTTTCAGAGCTCTTCACTGATGTTGTATGAGGTATGTTCAGATGGAAAATAACACATTCTTAGAACAGCAAACTGTGATGCTTCACTGTCCCCACATGAATTCTCAAAACATGCCCAATGTTCCGTGACAGATATGAAGGGTTCAGGCTGACAGCTTGTCCAGATATCTGTTCTGAGATGCACCACCCTGTCAACAGCACAACACAAGATGCATCTTAATTTTTACATACAACATTGTAAAGATCTGGAATCCCTGATGTAGAGAAGTATTTTGTGATGCTATACTATATCAGGTTTGTGGTACTCAAACAGCCACCTGAATCCTACATGTTCAAACCGTTATATGGTGACAAATCAAGAGACATTGTTTCTGAAATTTTTCAGTTATTGTAACAGCAACAGGGTGAACTGAGGAATATTTAGCTTTATGCTCGTATGTTTCTGAGATGGTAAGCTGTTTCCTTGAAGAAGGGGGCTTTTGAACAAATGGTCACTTTCAGTAACAGTAGGAATCCTTCAAATGGGAGGAAGTGGTGGTGAAGGTGTTTCTGTAATGCTGCAGGGCTGCCACTGCTTTCATCTATCGGAGTTACCGCTGAGTATAGTGAGCTGTCACTGTCACTTTTCTTGAGACTCACAGCAACTGGAGTTCTCAGTAATGTAATGATATCTGTCTAGGTGCCTTTTCAGTGCTAATGTTCCCAATGTTCTTTCTTTTTACCCATGCTGATTGGCCGTTTACAAATGGCACATGTTGCCACCAACTTCGTTAGAAGCACTATTGAGAAGTATGATCAAACAAAGATGATATTTTCTTAGTTTTTTTTTCCTGGGAAGCACTGCACCTTGGTCCCTTTTCAGGGTCCCCCAAGATATTTCTTGGACCTGTTCCTCTTGTGGTTTATTCCACTGCCCTCCTCCTCAACCAAAACATTTCTGTCCATTTCTTCATGCAATTTCCATTGCCTCCTGACGTAAAACTTCTGCTGCCTGATCATTCTCTTCATCTTTATTATTAGTACCCTCATTTGGTTAGACCTCAGAAGAATCAGATGACATCTGTGATGGACTGGTAGTAGCATAGTATGGAATGATTCCATACCTTTGGGTGCCTCTTGCAGGTAGTAAACCCGACTGTTTGGTTTTAACTACATAACTTTTTTTCATTTAGGACTGATCTGACAGATGCACATTTTGGGATTCAGGCATGTGCTTGGAAGACAAAACCTTAGACTTGAACAAATCACTTTTGGGGTTTTATTTTATTTTTCCTTTGCAGGCTGACTGCTGCCTTTTGCAGTGGAACTGGCTGCACTGCCTTCCTGAGAAGATGCATCTCATCAACACTTTGATCCATTTTTTATTTCTTATTCTAAGTGTAAAAGATCCCTCTGCCTAACGTCATCTGATGACTCCCACCCACACCCACAGGCCAGCAATGGATTTACAGTCGTGAGTTGTGAATGTGAATCATTCATGATTGTAGTACACAGCACACCGCTGTCCACCACCACTTCCTTCCAACCTTAGCTGATGGACTCCTACTACAGTTAATGTTCAGTGACTTACTCAACAGTGTGCCTCAGAATTTAAATTGGTGATGCAGACATCAGGTGCACAACCACATACCTATCCCACATGGCTTGCTTAATGCTTGTACATAATGATAAACTAAGAAAGATAAAGAGAAGAAATAATGGATGAAATGAGTGATGAAGACTGGTGATGATGATGATGACATTTGTGTGTGTACTTTAATTACTTGTGTTGTAGTGTACACTGACTGATACAGGTCACAAATTCAGAATATCTCCTGGGCCCCCATAGCCAGCAGTACAGCCACAGTAACTTTTCTGTCATTTGTCAGAAAAGTTTTTTATTTGTAATAGATGAAATGAATGAGCGTTAATGAGTGATCGTGATTGGATGCACAAGTCAAAGATTTATTGCCAGCCTGCTCTTGCCTTTGTACACACAGCCATATTGAGGCCAGAAAAGAAAAGAAAATCTTTTATTTGGGATTTCTGGGACTGTAAAATGTCTTGTGTCCCCGTAGTCTTTCTCTCTCTCTCTCTCTCTTTCCCTCTGGATCTGGATGGCACAAGTCAAAGATTTATTTTGCCAGCCTACCCTTGTCCTACACACTCACACAGCCGCATTGAGGCCAGGAAATGAAAAAAAATCTTTTATTTCGTTTTTCTAACTGTAAAACTTCTCATGCCCCCATAGTCTCTCTCTCTCTCTCTCTCCTCCCCCAGATCTGGATAGCACAAGTCAAAGATTTATTTTGATAGCCTGCCATTGCCCTGTACACACAGCCACACTGATGCCAGGAAAAGAAAACTTTTATTTGAGATTTCTGGGACTGTAAAATATCTTGTTCCCCTCCAAAGTCTCTCTCTCTCTCCCTCCAGATCTGAGATGGCACAAGTCAAAGATTTATTTTGACAGCCTGCCATTGCCCTGTACTGCACTCAGCCACACTGAGGCCAAGACAGAAAAAAAACTTTCATGGATTTCTGGCACTGTAAAATTGCTCTGGGGCCCCAGTAGTCTCTCCTCTCTCCTCTGAATCTGGAATGGCACAAGTCAAAGATTTTACCAAGTCTGCCCTTAGTCAGTGTATACATAGCCACACTGTATGAGGACAAGCAAAGAAAAACACTTTTATTTGGGATTTTCTGGCACTGTAAAATTTCTCTTGGGCCCCAGTAGTCTCTCCTCACTCCTCTGGATTCTGGAATGGCACAGGTCAGGTTTTGCCATCCTACCCTTGTTCAGTGTACCAGCCACACTGTCTGAGGCCAAGAAAAGAAAAGTCTTTTATTCTGGGTTTTCTGTAGCTGTAAACTGTCTCTAGGGCCCAGCAGTCTCACTCTCTCTTTTCTCTCCATCTGGAGGATCTTCTGGATTCAGTTTCTGGATGGCACAAGTCAAAGATTTCTTTTGCCATCCTGCACTGGCCCTATAGTACACTGCCTTTTTGCATTTTTGCCTCACTTGCCCCCAGCAGCAACCTACTATCTCTCTCTCCTCCTTGGATACCTCTCCTCTCCCCAATGATGACTTTGTCTCCCCCTCACCCCAGTAAGTCTCCTATTCTTTCTCTCTCTTTCTTTCCTCCCTCTGGCTCCACTTAACAAATAGATTTTATTAGCATTTATATTTAGTTTCACTCTGCAATGCACAACTGTAGGCTCTGCTCTGCAGCAGCAAGCTCCACCCCGACCATCCACCAAACCATCTAGGCCCATGTTGTGCACGTACTGCAGTTACATATCATGAGTGCATCATGTGACTGACTATCCTGCTCTGTTGCCTGATTGGATGCTACTGGCCACCTGTACATGGAGCAAGCATGCTGACAGCATCCCCATGGCAACAGTACACTGAATGGCACTCCACAGACCTGGAACTGGACTTTTGGTGAAGTTCATATTTATCTGGGCCCATGTGTATAGGGGTTCAATCTGGGCTTTGGATCTTGGGCATAACAGCCTGCCCAGCCCTAGTATGTATCTGTCCACTGCATTCACCCTGCAGCCTGCATCAACTACCACTGCGCCCATGTTGGGGACTGTGGATCCTATGGGGCAGGTGCCAGAGCTGCTCCACCTTCAGTCTGCATCACGATGGTGTTGCCATACCAACCTCCCCACCTGGTCTGAGTAACTGTCCACTACTCCATTTGGCATCTCTGCCAGGCTTCTCCTGTGTTCCATCTCAGTGCTCCTGTACCCTCAATATACCCTATGACACCCCCAAGGCTACATCAGCCCCAGTCCCCACCTTCCATCCAGATTCCCCCACCTCTGTGATTCCTCTAGGCTTACAATAGGCAAGGGATGATGGATCCCTCCATCAAACCCTGCAGGTGTGCCATATGTGTGGTGCAACCCTGCAGCTGTGGCAACTGTCAGGTCTTTGGCACAGGGACCCCAGTTTTGAAAGCTGGGTGCAGTGTCCCTGATGCCATTGACTCTGGCATAGCCCTAGATCACTGCAAATGTCAGCGATCTACAGGCTGTTTGATAATCGAGCCCCTGGTGTCAAAATGGAGAGTCTTCAATGGCACCAGGGTTGGGGTTGCCATTGGCAGCAGCTTTTTAATTAAATATTTCTGACACTAGGCAGAATAATCTAGTTTTGGATGGGGTGTTCTACTTTGGCAGTATTGGCACTGAGCTTCTGTAATACAAATGATTATTGTTTTCAATTATCATCATTCCCCATTGTTGCAGCCTTCTGCAAAATGCAGCTTTAATGTGTGCAAGTCTGTGGTAATGTGAATAGACTGGCAAGTTAATTAGCCTTATGAGGCCAATGTTCACATTGTTCACAGTTTTGCCACTTTCAAGCACAAATGTCACTGATTTCAGTTTCCTCCATACTGGTTCGTCCTGAGATTCTGGCTCAAAAATATGCTTTGCAAGTGTCATGACTGCTCATTAAGAAATGTCTGAGCTATAAGCAATTGAATATATATATATATATATATATATATATACCTATATCTATTATATATATATATATATATTTATAAAATGGATAGAAATTGCTGCTCATTTATTGGACCTTTTTATTTATTGGATCACATGATACGCATATATCAGAGTACGACCCCTCCAAAACAATTTTACAATTTATAAGAGATAAACCACTCTGAGGTGTGTGGTCGCGCTCTGATATATGCACTCCTTGGGTGGTTGACATACTCGACCTGTGGCCTCATGTGTACAATGACACCAAGGTGCGATATCAGAGAGCGACAGCACACCTCAGAGTGGTTTATCTATTACATATATATATTTTAATGTAAGCGCTTTCAAACTAATAGTGATGCCAATGCATCACTATAATGATTGATTTTTGTATGATTATTATTTTTATTAGCTGAATACCCATGCAAAATGTTTTGTTGATAGTCTGATTTACGGTGATGGAAGCTATCAGATTTTGTTTTATGGTTTAAAATTGTGTGACTTATATTGGTTATTATATTGGTTATGGTAATTTCTGGATTAATAACTCACTCATCCATGTGGTGTCAGGAGGTCATCAGCCTTGTCCATTCTGCCTTTTGACCAGCCATCTCCCCTGGACTTTATCTGCCAACAAATTCTCCATGGATTGCTCCAATGTTGAGACCAGGAGTGGGTCTGTCCTTCCCGTTTAGTACACACATCCAAATATGGCAGGGGACAGGCGGCGGTGTGAGACAGAGGTGAGCAGACAGGGCTGCATTAAGAGAACATTGTTTAACCAGGAGTAACGCTAAGCCAGAGCTTGTTTCAGATGTGACCTGGGAGCACAAGGAAGTTAAGTGACTTGCTCAGGATCACACAGTATGCACCCTAGGCGGCTGTGAGGTTCAAACCCAGGTCTCAGATCTGCAGCTCAGAGCCTTAACCCACTGCGCTATACTGCCTCCTAAAGAAAGGGAACATTGATTAAGCATACACCACTTTTTGTTTTCTTCGCTGCCAACCTACCCACCAATTGATTCAGTCCCTGCAGACCTCAACACATGACTGGCATTCCTGCAGAGTAGCAAACTCACTGTCTCACTGCAAGAGTTGCCAGCGTGGCAGAAACCAATGCAAACCCTCCTGGGTTGGGAGAACTGCTGGCGGCAGTGCCTTCCCAACTCTTAGGCCAATCACCTGGCTCTCTGAACTCATTCCTGAACTTGGATTGCCTGCATGGGCACAACACATTACCTGTTAGTCTATCAGGTGGCTGTTGTATAACATTTAAAGTGCTCATACAGTGCACAGTATATGGAAGTTCAGAAATTTTATGTACAGAAAAATGTATTTGATGTTTACAAATGCACTTGTTTTTAATTGTGCACAATTGCTGTAACTATCCTATTGCAATGCACTTTGCGTGTTCCTTGTACACCTGTATTTCTTACTACCATGATGCACTGTGTGTTTGAGCCTGGGACACTTATTCACTGTGTGACAGTACTTGAATCCTTTGTTTGAAGCTTTAATTGAATTCTGTTCTTCATGATGCAGTGATTATAACTCCTGTTATCGTGTGGTACAGTATTTTACTGCTTATGCTGTCTCACGTCGTGCCTGGAAATAGGCAGTTCATTTATCTAGTGCACCTACTTGGTAATACCAAACGAATGAATAAATCAGCCACCAATCAATCAATAAATAAAGTAAATGAAAATAATACAGGAAATCATTTACAGAAAAAAGCATGTCACGCAGATTCATTGCTTTGGTATAAAATGTTGAATCCCATTAAAGTCTATGATTTTTCAGGTGCACTTAAATTCCATGATTTTACCAGTTGTCCTAATGAAAATCATAAAATATTGACCTATGTATCTTGTATAAAGGTAACATACCATCTAAAGGGAAAGCAGATGTAATGCTGACAGAGTAAGGCACAGTTTTAGGTTGATTATGATAACACTGTATTAAGAATGTTGGAAACTTAGATTTTAGTAGGCTCTTCCTTATAGAGATTGGGATCAGTGAGCCCCATTAACTACATTACCACATTTTTATATTCTGGGAAACATTATGGCTCCTTAACCAGAGCAAGTTAAAGTTGTTGGCTCCATAGCAACACTCAGACAGAGACAGTCATTTATTCAATCCCCAGACCCGATTTAATAATAGCCTAGGTCTGTATCTGTGTCTGCCTGTGGTACCATCATAGTTCAAACAAAACATAAACCTCAGCTCAGTTTCCCCTCATAGCTTACCTCCCCAAGACCCCCAAATGCCTGTTTAGAAGTCTCCCTGACTCCCAATCCATGATTGATGGGGTCAGTACTATTTAACTGGCTGCTCTTAAAATTCTGGTGCCATGCCAGCAGCCAGTAATGTCTTCTGTACAATCCATTCTTTCCTAGCCTGACTTCCTGAAAGACCCCTGCATAGCATTTTTGAGCAGACCCTCCTGCTGATTTGTGAATCAACATTTATAGATTAGAGCTCAGGAAGGTGGTTCTCTATCAAACAAATGTATGTAGGTCTGACTAGAAAGGAATTATTGCATAGAAAAATAGTGCTACAGTAACTCTTGGCATGGTGCCAGTAGCCAGTATTTCAAAAGTTGTGACTTTAAATGGCATTGATGGTATTACTCGCCCAATCATGACTGAGTGATCATGAGGGGCATGTTAAAAACTAAATATATTGGGGTCTTGGAGGGTCAGACTAGGCTAAGAGGATGGAATCTATATCACGTATAGCCTAATTTTGCATGTGTGCCTATATTTGCATTTCAGTTGGAACTATGCACTCACTGCAGAACACAGAAACATAGACTTTGACAGCAGATAATGACTGCTTGGCCCATCCAGTTGACCCATTTCTCCTCACCTACACTATTTACTGTAGGCTGTGCCCAATCTACATCTCTTTCTCCCTGCCCCTTCCTTTCCACTATGATTCCTTGTGTTTATCTCATGCATTCTTGAACCTCAACACTGTTTTTGCCCCCCAAGACCACCACATGAAAGCTGTTCCAAGAATCCACCACTCTTTCTGCAAGAAGCACTTCCTCACATTTCCCCTGTATCTACTCCCTCCAGCTTCATAGCATGCTTCCTTTTCTGAACATCTTTTCTTCTGAAAGCCACTTCCTCCTGTACCTTCTTTACTCCCAGGAGGTATTTAAAGGTCTCTGTCATATTCTCCGACTTTCTCCCTCCTCTGTTCCAGGGTGTGAAATCGAACATATGATCATACAAATATACAAATTTGCCAGAAGAATTAGACCTTCTGATCTGTCACATCTGCTCCTTGTGCAGGGATTTCAGCTTTGATCAGGCTGATGTCCCTGCTCCCCCATTTCATCCCTATCCCTTCCCTCCCCAGATCTTAATTCTCCTCTATATCTAGCCCAGCCCTCTTGAAGCTACCCACCGTCCTCACTGAGATCACCTTATCTAGCAGTGCATTCCACTTGATCATGACCCTTTCTGTGAAGAAGTGTCTCTAACCTCCCTCCTAAGCACCCTCCAGTTTAAGGCTGTGCCCCCTAATAATTTTGATGTAGCATTATCCAAACAGATCTTCTTTGGTTACCTTATTGAATCTTTCATATACTTGAAGTTCTGTGTCATGTCTCCTCTCTCCTTTCTGTCCTCCAGAAAGTGCATGTTCAGGGCCCCAGTCTCTCTCATCTATCTACCCTACTGCCTCTTAATAATCTTTGTACCCATCCTCTGAACCATCTTCACTAGGTTGATATCTTTCTTAAGGTGCAGGCTCCAGACCTGCACCACATACTCCAGATGTGGCCTCACCAATGACCTGTACAAAGGCAGGACCACCTCCTGTTGCCTACTACTGATCCCCCTGGCTATGTAGCCCAACATCCTGTTTGCTCATGCTATACTTTCTTGCACTACACAGTGCTTCAAGTTGCTAAATATCATCACTCCCAGATCTTTCTCTTCCACTGTGGGAGTTACCCGAACCCAACCAGGTAATACTCTGTCCTGGACTTTTACTCCCACATGCATGTCCTTGCACTTCTTGCATTAAAGCCAAGTTGCCAGATCCTGACCATCTTTCAAGTTTGCTTAAGTCCTCCTTAATGTCCTGTATTACCTCTTTTTGAGTCTACCCTCCCACAGAGCCTGGTGTCATTTGTGAACAGACTCATTTTGTCCTTGATGCCATCCCCAGAATTGTTAATGAAAACATTGAACAGCACTGACCTAGCACCAAGCCTGTGGGAATGCCAGTTGTGACCTTCCTGGTACTAGACAGCTCTCCAGTGAGTACATTTTGGCACCTATTCCACAGCTAATTTTCCACCCATTTTACCAACTCTCTCTCTCCTACTCCAAGGTCTGCCAATTTCTGATCAGCCTCTTCTGTGGTACTGAGCCAAGGCCTTGCAGAAATCCAGGTATAGGATGTCCACTGCTTGCCTCTGTTCACCATTTGGTACCCAGTCAAAGAAGTCAATCAAGTTTATTTGACAAGACCGCCCTCCCATAAAATCAGGCCGCCTTGCATTCTGGTGGTCATATTCCTCTAGATGCTCTATCAATCTTTCTTTTAGAATGGTTTCCATAAACACAAACAATTGAAGTGAAACTGACTGGTCTTCAGTTCCCAGGTCATCCCAGGGGTCGCGCTTGCCGAAGGCACCACATGTGCCATTCTCCAGTTCTGGAGTAGCATGCCTCACTCCAATGAACAACTGAACACTGCACCAGTGGCTCTGCAATATCCTCTGCCAGATACTTTAGAATCATGGGTGTACTCCATCTGGGCTCGGTAGTATGCCTGTCCTCAAAGCCAACAGTCCTTTTTTCAATCCTTCTTTTTCTCTTGCCACATTCATCCCCTTCCCCTTCCCACTTCCTTTCCCTATTGTCACTGGCCCATCTTTTTTCCTTCATGAAGACAGAAAAGAAGTAGTCATTCATTAATTCTGCTTTCTCCTATTCTCCTCCACCCACCCTTCCCTTGTCTTAGTTAGACTATCCCTTCTTTCTTTTCTCTTTCTTGGTTATGTAGCAGAATAAAGCCTCCTCCCACCTCTTAATACCTTCTGCTAATTGCAATTCCTTCTGAGCCTTTGCTCTCGAACAGCCCTTCCTGCCTCCCTCACTTGTCCTAGGTATAATGTTCTGTCCACCTCCTTCTTGGTCTTCATGAATTTTCTGTAGGCCAGCCTCTTGTTTCTCACTGCTTGGGTGATCTCAGAACTGAACCTGCTTGGTGCTTTGATATAGAAGTTCTTCCTTTGTACATAGCACACTCCTCCATTGCTGCCCCTACTTCTTCCTTGATAATATTCCATTTTTGGTCCACCCTCCATAGTTGCAGTGATTTTTGCTAGATGCCATTTTAGCATCTAACCCATTTTCCCAAGTCCACCCTCCAGAGTTCAGCATTTTGGTCATAGTGATAACACTTTTCACAGATACTGAGGTCCAGTAGTCTCTCCTCATAGGCTTTTTGATGCAGACCCTGCACCATTTTAGTTGCCCTCCTCTGGACTGCTTCAGCCCAGCCTATGTCCTTCCAGAGATGTGGTTCCAGAACTGGACTCAGTACTCTAGCTGAGTCTTACCAATGATCTATACAGAGGCAACACCACCTCCCTCTTTCTGCCGGTGATATCTTTCCCTATGTACCACATCACACTAGCTCTCCCTATTGCCTTGTTACACTGCTTGACCACCTTCTGTTCACCTGTTATAATTACCTCCAGGTTTTTTCCTGCTTGCTGGTCATCAATTCCATGACCCCATTTTGTATTCCTCCACTGGGCTTCTGTGCCGTAAGTGCATTATTTTGAATTTTTTACATTGAAACCCAGCTGCCATACCCTTACCCACTCCTCTAGTTTTCTCATGTCTCTGTTCATCCTTTTCACAATCCCTAGAGTGTCCACTCTATTGCAGATTTTGATATCATCCACAAAGAGGCAGACCTTCCCTTCCAGCTCCTCTGCAATGCTACTTATAAAGATGTTAAAGAGGTTGGTCCCAGTACTGATCCTATGAAACCCAGCTGGTCACCTTCCCTTCATCTGAGTGAACTCCATTTACCACCACCCTCTGTCACCTCTTCCCTAACCAGTTTCTTATCCAGTTTACCACCTTTGGGCCCATTACTAAGATACCCAACTTGCTTACTAGTCTCCTATGTGAAATGGTGCCAGGAGCATTACTGAAATCTACACTAGAGCCACGATTGCCATCCACCCTGATCTAAATCCTTTTCACCCAGTCAAATAAATCCATCAGATTCATTTGACATGACCTCCTGGTGAAACCATGCTGCCTCAGGTCTTGTAACCCACTGGATTCAAGATATTATGCAATTCTTTCCTTCAGCAGTGATTACATTAACATTCCCACTGCCAATGTCAGGCTGACTGGCATATAATTGCCAGCCTCCTCCTGTTACCACTCCTGTGTAGTTGGACTATATCCACCATCTTTCAGTACTCTGGAACTACTCCTGTTTCAGTGAGCTGTTAAATAGAACTGTGAGAGGTGCAGCCAGTATTTTCTGAACTCCCTTAGTACTCATGGATGTGCCCCATCTAGCCCCATTGCTTTGTCCAGCTAAGATTAATAAGCCCTTCAGGACTCTCATCTCCAAAAAGGACTAGTGTCCACCTCCTTTTCCTTCCCTGTGAACAATAAACAAATTTGTTCAGGATGTCTGCCCTTTCCTGGTTCTCCTCTGCAGAGTTCCTCTTTGAACAGCTGCACAAGCAAACCCTAGCCTGTTATTATATAGATGTATTATTAAGAAATGTACTGAATATTAATTTTTAATAATATTAAAATGAGGAAGGATTAGGTTCAGAGTACTTGAACCTAAGCACACTGGAATTGAATTTAGAATATTTTAGAAATATCATGATAAAGTGACATTAAACAGACAGACTCATTACTGACTTTCAATTACTTATGCAGATTGCACAGTGTCTGCGGGCACATTCATAATTGGGCACAGCTTGGAGTGCGGTATGTAACATAGTGTGATCAGCTTTAGGCAAGCAGTTGAGCACCCAAAAGGTAACCCATGTTGTGACAACTGCTGATTGAGAGAAAGCATGTGAAAGAGATGGCACATGGAAGAGTGTCCCTGAGCTTGGGTTTAGTCCATGTCAGTAACTACAAAGAGAATACAATATTCCATGGTACCATGAAGAAAAAAAATAGATGCTATGAAATCATAAAAAAAACCCTGTATCTTTAAGTTAATAATATTTTTATATATCATTTTATTTTCTGTGATATGTTTTATCAAATTAAACTATGTATTGATGAATAACATACTGTACCTTTATTTCTTCTCATATGCCTTCTCCTCTGCTTTCACTGTCACTGTGCAGGAAGAAGTGATCCTGCTACCACACATTTGTCATCCTTGCTCTGGTACTAGTTGTAGACTAGGCTCAGTCACTCACTTCCAATCACATGGAGGTAAATAGTTGATTGAAAACCACAAAGAAAATGTGTATCTAAGAAACCGTGAAGAAAACCTTTATCTCTTAAGTATTTTGTTATGCAATAAATTATTTTATTTTTATTAATATTTAGTTGGCTGACATAGCCAAATATTGCTTATTTTCTATTATGTTTTATTTCTACATAGCAAACAAAATGTACTTTGCCAAACCTCTCAACTACAAAATAGGACTGTTGATTCACAGCCCTTCATGAATTTCAGACCAGTGATCTCTAGCTTCTAAAATGCATCTCCCTATCATGAAGTTCTGTGAGGTCACATGGTTATAGCATCAAGTTCACTGACAATGTTACTTACTTGTATTTTCACCACTTTTTATCAGAGATACTGAAACATAGCAATTGACTGGCATAACTCACATACTGCCCTATAACTGACATATTGCCCCACTCTCAGCAGCAGAAGCATTCAGCATCCGCACAGAAAATTTGAAAAGCAGATTGCTGTCATATATGATTTTTATTGTTAATATTTATTTTATATTTATTTCTGTACTTAAATGGAGCTACCTCAGATACACATCACAGCATTGTTGTAACAAAACTCAACTATCAGCAGTCAACCTGCACAAAAACATGAACGTGTGAAAACATAGATTGCTTTCCTATATGATTTTAACTATAAATACTTATTTTTATATTAATTTCCACAGTGTATTCAAAGTAGTTGGAATCTGCCTGAGATACAAAGAACAGTTTGCTGCTGCCGCCTAACTTTACAGCATATACACAGAACATGAACATTTAGAAAAAGCAGATTGTTTTCATACATTTCATTCAATATTATTGTAAATATGTTTTCTCTAGTAAGTTACTGTTGTATTGAAGACATAAGTCTGTAATTCTCACAGATCATGTCTTAAGATAGGCATTTGTATGCCTAGTGTACTATATTTTCCTGGTATCAAAAACAACTAACTACATAAATAAATGTTAAATTCATTCATTCATTTCTATATTCTCTAAACTAAGGAGCTGCTTCAGCTGTGAAGCTGTACTGTTTTGTCATGGCACTGCATGACTGCATGAACTGCCCTTATGCAACTACAAAAAGCAAAAAGGTTGTGCAACCATTGTCAATAGATGCAACTTCAAGTCACTTTCAAAAAAAAAATCACAGATCCACTATTCACAGTCTGTAGTCCATTATTCACAAATCATAGATTATGGTTAGTCACTCAGAAGTCAGCACATACTGCTAAAAGTAAACTTTTAACACTTAAATTGGAAGCTGAACACTGAGCTGTGATACTTCCCAACAATAACTCATACTGAAGAAAGACAGATAGACAGATAGATAGACAGACAGACAGACAGAGACAGACAGATAGATAATGTATTTAAATACGCCTTTCTAAAATCAAGGCTCAGTTCATACCAGAAATAAAACAGGAAGCGGGAATAAATAAGACAATAAACAAGATACACTATACCTCTAAACCATATAATACTGAAATATGATAATACAGATAATCAGGCCAAACAGTCAAACACAGACAAAACGTGATAAAAGAGCCATGTTTTTTAGCATGGACATAAATAATAGAGTTCAAGGAGGCAGAATGAATACCCAAAGGGAGGTTGTTCCACAGCCTACAAGTTTCTTCTCCTCTAATTTTATGCCACATTGTTGTTTGAGTACTCCATAAATCAAATAATTTGTCTGATAAAATGTTTTCTGTCTATTAAAGATTTTCAAATCACACCACATAGCACTCAAACTTACCAAGTGTTGCATTAACACAATTTTTTAAATGTATTTAAATAATTTATATTAGGGCATAAAGATACCAGCTCTTCCTTCTTCTTCTTCTTCTCACCCTGCAGTACTGCACACTGGCATAGGTTCATGTAGTTAACTTTCTGCTGCTGTGTACCACATGCCCAACCTTTGCACAGTTGCCATGTTACCTACTTCCAGTGAGGCACTCTATGAAGTACAGTGGTAGTCAAAGATAAGTCCCAGTATGTCTATATAAAGTAGATGCAAATTATGTAGACATGCTGGGACTTATGTCTAGATAAAGTGTATCTGGTTATACTGTAGCATAAGAAATCCCCATTCGGTTCAGTGGGATTTCCTGTGATATATACAGCTATTCCATAGCAACAGTTTTATTGAGATGTACAAAATATCAAGCTATTGCTGTATAATGCACTGCACTAGTGAACATTCACCATTCTGAAATCCCATTCCCATAATTCACAGTGAAGAAAGTGTGAAATTTATCAGTTTGACCACTTCACTGGGAAGGCAACAGGAAGTTTAGTGAGTGGAAGTCACCCATCTCTAAGAAACATTACAGATAATACTTTTGACAGTAGTACGCTTTCTGTATGTTTCCTTAGCAGTTCAGTGGGAATACTGTAAGAGTGCGATCCATTTCACTAACTTTGTACCTATCTAACATAATCCTCTGCAGAATATACTATTTCAAAGGATTATCTCCACTTAATGGAAAGCAGTGGTAATGCAGGGACTGGTCTCACTTCTGCCATGGGAGGAAGGGACTTGTCTCATTTAAGTCATGGGAAGAAACTGCTGGGTGTTTACAGCAGCATTAAAAACTCCTGAATCCTAAATGCTGTTAAGTTCTTCTATCAGGGACTGAAGCAAAGTAGCAAAAGTTAATGCAGAAATGATGGTTTATACCTAACATTATGCAATGGCTTGGGCCTTCAAAAGCTCTCCAGTATTGCAGGAATTATGAATGAAAATTAGTCTTGTAAGGCAGTTGTGTTCAAGGCAAGTCAATTCTGCAACAGTATTGGTTTCTTTTGCAAATATATCCTTTGCAACTAGGGAGCAAGAAAACACTTTTAAATTAAAGCATATATTTTCTAGAATATACTGTAGCAAAATCCTTGGAATCAGTTCAGATTAGTCCACATTTTTGAAAACATGAATTTTCTGTGTCCATTAAGTTATAATGGTCCATGATGATCTATGGAAGCATGGGATGTCACTCTTCCACTCTTTGAAGACACTGCTCTGCTTCCTGCACTTATACTTCTCTGTCCTCCAGTATGCTGCCACTAGTTGGGATCAGAATTTCTGGACTTTCTCTTCATTTATTCTCCTCCAGTTCTTAACAATATATAATTGCCCAGTTAGTTAATGGTGGCCCACACTTTAGCGACACCACAACAGGGAAACTCGAAAAGACCTTCACAGTGAAAGTCACTGTAATGGTCCAGGTTTCACTGATGTAGCAACCCGGTGTTTGGCCCTTCCCGTAACAACTCTGTCCTGGATTGATAATATATAATAGTGGGGGGATGTGCAGGAGATGATGAGGCCCCACTTGGAGGTATGGGCGCAGCCCCATAAAAACATTTCATTTCTGGATGGCACAATACCATGAGTCAGAATTGTGCTTTGCTATAGGATATCGGTAGAATTGTTGTCGATGAACAGTGGTGCTTCCATTAGTGAACAAACATTTATACATGGATTATTATTAAAACAGAATGCTGTAGATTTATTTGATAAATGTTACAAATCAGTGGCTAAGCATGAATGCTTTGTCAGCGTAAAACAGGAATACTTCATCTTGATAACAGTAGCTAAATCAGCTCTTCATATACACATTCCCTTTTCTGTGTAGAAATCTGACTTTTCATCTGTAACCCTCTGCACTGGAGAACTCCAAAATGTGCAAGCCTGTCTACCTCTAATGTTCTGGGTAAGCTCCAAGATGCAAATGGCCCTGTAATTTTTCCCTTATTAAAGGCCAAAATTGTGTTTCTTTTACATGATATACTACTGTAGCTCATTATGATAAACTGAAAGAAGCCTTTGCAGGTGTTTATGACCTTGTTCATACAGGCATGACTCTTTAATAAAAGTGTCCATCCGCTTTCACAAAAGTCTGTCAATGTTTTAGTTAGCGATGCAGAGAAATTCAGTTCCACTAGTGAAGTGAATGCCAAAGTGGCCACTTCACGTTGTCACTCTGCTATCTTGAATGAAATAAAACAAAAGGCTCACTTCGCCTTGTAATTATTAAGTTGCATTGTCATTCCACCTTAACATGAAATAAGGTGGAGTGACAACAATATCAGCCCTCACACCACAGTCACCAGAATTAATGGGTGTCCAGAAACTCCCCGTGATGATGAAGCCAAATGATAGCTCAACAAGAAATGCAAAGTCTCCCAGAATTAATGATGCACTCAGTCGCGGCGGCAGTGGTCACACACAGTCACCAGAATTAATGTGCATCCCCAAAATGTTACTGTCTTGTGTCCAGAAAAGTCCTCAGTGCTGATGAAGTGAAATAATAACACAACAAGAAATGTAGTCTCCCAAATTAATGGTGCACTCAGTCATGCATGCAGTGGTCACGCAGTCACCAATTAATGTGCATCCCAAAATGCTACTGTCTTGTGTCCAGATAATTCCCAGTGCTGATGAAGTGAAATGATAGCACAACAAGAAATGCAAAGTCTCCCAAAATTAATGGTGCACTCAGTCTTACGTGCAGTGGTCACACAGTCACCAGAATTAATGTGCATCCCAAAATGCTACTGTCTTGTGTCCAGAAAATTCCCCAGTGCTGATGAAGTGAAATGATAGCACAACAAGAAATGCAAAGTCTCCCAGAATTATTGTCGTACTGCAAAGTGCAAATGCACAGACAGATTAAGATTGTAAGCGCACTCAAGAGATGCAGACATAAGGTCACAACAACATCTAACCAGTGCTCACAAGTCACAAATCCAAATCTGGAAAAGAATATCTTTTGCTGGTTGGGAGGGTAGTGCACGGCAGTAACAGTCCACTACCAGTAAAGATTTATTTTATTTTTTATTTATGTCAATCTAGAATTAGAAAATACCTTTGAGCACAGTGGAGCTCATTTACAAAGGTTCCACATCAATAATGGGAGGGTTACAAAACAGACAGAGTATAAAGCACAATAACATGTACAGATAATATCAAATACAGCGAACAGTAGAACAGCCCAATACATAGTAAATATAGGTGATTGCAATTAGATACATAGTTGGCATTCTAGGGGCTTTATAGGTAAAAACATGGGTGGTAATCCATTTTGAAATCGGGAAGAGTGAGTCAGGGATGAAGAGTCACAGCAGGACAGAGAATGGGAGGGGGGGGATGCAGCGGGGCTGCATTGTCAAGCATGTTGAGTGAGGCAGGAAGTGGTAGAATTGGTGGGAAGGGGGCAAGCACAGAAGGAGAAGGTGACAGGAGGGAGGGGATGGTGAGGTGTGGGGGAGGGAGGGAAGAGGGAGGGGAGAAAGAAAGGTGTGGAAAAGAGTCAGTCAGGGGTCATAGTGGATGAACTAGTGGGACAGAGTTGGAGGGTCAGGACATGACAGGTAGAGGAAGCATGAGAGAGGTGATTGAGCAGGGATGAAGGATGCAGCCAGGGGCTTGTCAAGGAGGCTGGGGAATGCAGGTTGCCAGATGAGGTGCAAGTCGCATGACTAATTAAAGCAGGTACACTCACTTTACTCGAGATGTGTAGATGCAGGAGACACTTGAACTGGGTAAGTTGAGGTTTGCTTGTCAGTTCACAGCTCAGGCCATTCATCCAGTTAGTAGCTCTGTAAGGAAGGATCACTGGCATTGGGTGGTCTGAACCCTAGGGACATAAAAGAGTTCAGAGACAGAGGAATGGGTGTGATGCAAAGATACCACAAAGCAGTACAAAACATTTATGTAGGTGCAGTGGCTAGCAGGTTCACACTGCTGCAGTTACTCTGTGGCACAATAAAAGGTGTTTGATTTAATGGCATGCATCACGTGCTCAAACACACACACACACTACAAGTAATGCGTGAAAACTGAAAACCTTTAGAAATATAACCAAATGTTTAAAGAAACTGAAATTATACTCTGCTGCACCACAGCAATCAGCAAAAAGTCAAGAATTACTGAAAATATTACTGTGTACATTAACACAGTTATACTAGAAAAATATAACCAAAACAGAAAGACTGCCTTTTCTCCCAGTTAATCTACCTACACCACATACCCCTCCCCGAAGCACACTTCACAGTACACAGACTGACTGTTCTAAATTAACATTCAAAATCCACACACAAACAATACATACTCAATGATATGAAAACAGGAGGGTTTCCTACAATCGATGTACTAAATTTTGAGCAAAGAAAATGGCTCAAAAAGGCTTTTCACGACTTTAAGAGGATTTGAATCACAGAGCTCTGAGAGGAAATTGTCTCCATCTTCCACTACACACACACCACGTTACATAGACCTGAGGCTGTGCAGAACAATCTAGAGCCCATGTGACCTGCAATCCCATGAAGCACTGCAAAATTTGCCTTGGAGCTCAATAACAAGATGAAGTGATGCGAAATACATTGATTTTAATGTACTTCACCTTAAAATTGCTGGAGAAGTCATTTGGGAAGGCAGAATAATGCAAAGTCATTGTTTCAATGGCCTTCATGTTCCCCATTATAACACAAAGTACTCCACTTCACATTGCAGGCACTTTGTGGATTCCATATCACTCTGGGCCAATTTCGCCACTTCAATCACCACTAGTTTTAGTATCCTGTTCTTGTCACTGATAGGTTAACTGTTTAGCTTTCTGTTAAAGGACACAGTTCTGTTTTTAATAGAAAATATTGTCTTTTGTTGCAGCGTGATTTAATAGTAGAGCAGTGGAGAATTTTAAAATTCAACTTGAAATTCATGGAATTTAGGAAATGATGCTTAAAATAGTTTACCTTGCCCAATCAGTTGCCTTTTTTATCTTCTGGTCTTGAGTGAGTGCAGCTTTTTATTTAAATGGTAGTTTAGTAATTTTCAGTTTCGTAAACCATATACACATGTTGGGCCGATTCATGAAGGTTGATGCAGGGCTCACCAACCCCTGTGACATCTGCAGTGTTTGGTGCATCTGCACCAAGGCCCTTTGTTGCAGCCCTTTCAGAAATGTAGGTGTGCTGTGTACATACAGAATGAATGCACATGCTTAATTGTGCAATGTTTTGATGCAGTTTACATACACAAAAGTGACCCAAAGCGAACCAGGTTTAAAAAGCAAATCAGGTTTGCATTCTGCAAGCTTGACATTTGCAGCAGGTAAGCTGGTATGAACATCTTCTAAGCATCACATCAGGTTCACATGCTGCATGCTTGCCATGTGTGTAGCAGCTAAGCTGTTGCAAATCTCATCTAAAACATATCAGTTTCTATTTCTTATACTACTGCTAGCAATTAGAGTCATTAAAATACATTTTGTTTGAATTCCATAAATATTAGGTAAACTCATTAATTCTGATCCTTGTGCAAGCTGTTTAATAGCTTTTGATTGTTGTTATTAAATCATCATTGATTTGTAAAGTATTGTTTGCTTACTGCATTAAATGCCTAGGATATAGCCAGTCAACATCCCCATTCCAGATGTACGAAGGGGCCTCTGTGTTGTGAAGCCTGTCCTTTTGTTTTGACCATGCCGATTCCTTATGCATATTTAGTGCTACAAATGTGTTTCTCCGTGATTGTTTCATCTCACTTACTTCCCTTTGTCATTCTGTATTGAGCATATACACTATGGCCATATGCACTCTTTGTGCTGAGTAGGGTCTTGAAGCATGCAGCATACCTCACATTTTGTCACTAAAATGAAGGACATGTACACTCAAAATGAGGACAATTAGGAACACTAATCCACATGATGATCAGAACACATCATGAAACATGGAGATACAGTACCTCAGAACACAATGGAAACCATTGCATTAGCAGCTAAGAATGAATCTCTACCATTAAGCAGGGGTGCCATTTAGGTAAGGCAGAGGGGCAGTTGCCCACCCCATATTTGTGCCTAGGTTGTTTTTATGGTGTTGCAATAATGGCTTTAAATTTGGATTTAATCTTTTGCACAATAAGTGCCCACCTGGCCTATGTGTGCTCATGCTGCAGGTACTCTCCAGACTTAAATGTGTCTATATTGTGTTGTCCACTTCCTCCTCCTATTAGCAGCAGCACAATCACATGTGATGTGGATGAGCTCCAGCCAAGAAAGAGTGCACGGAGTTTTGCAAGTGCAACACTGTTTTCATGCCACAGAGTAGACAAACTGCACACTACAGCTTGGAGGAGTCGGTGAGCACTGAACTCTCAATAGCAGTGTTGTGGCAGCATATTTTGTTGGTCTACTCTTGGTGAGTCTCCATCTCCCTGGTGGCAGAGGGGCAGAGTGTGAGCTAGAAGCTAACTCAAGTCTAGGCTACCTACTTACTCTACTAGGCTCGCTTCTTGCAAAAACAAAACAGCACAGACCACTATGGCAGCAAGCTTGGCTTCACAGCAGTGGTGACAACTGTGTGGGTGGCCTTCATATGTTTTGATCATTGTGGTGTGGCAGCAGTTACAGAAGCAACCAAGCAAGATGCAAGCAGCCCAGGTTGGATAGGTTCATTTGGTGAGGTGACTTGGTACGCAGACTATGTTGGGGACCTGTGATGGTCAGTTCTAGCATCCAGCTTCTGGTGGAAGGAGAGAGAGTGGACTGAAAACTGGGCTGGTGCATACTGTGCCAGGCTGCGGGTTCTGGTCATATGGCCGGGTAAGTACAAGTAAATAATTATTTTACAGGGGATTTGGGAAGGAGGAAGGACTGAAATATTGATGTGTTTTTGTTTCTTCACCTTTGGGTGGCTTCATGGCCCATAGGGATGGGTATTGAAAGGAATGGAGTCGGAAGAAAAATCATGATGAAGTTCTTTTTTGTGAGGGAGGCAGAACTTCAGCCAGGAAAAAGAATGCTTAGTAACTGGGAGGGTTTAAGCCCAAATCTGATGCACTGCTCTGGGGTGTATGCAGATGAATCTTATGCATTTGAATTTTCTCTAATTTACATATCACTTTTCAGTCAAACAAATAAGTTGTACCTTTTAGAGACATTACAGACATTCTAGAGCTGTCCCTTGCATTCACAGACACTTGAATAGTATGGTGTGCACAGATTATTGGAACCCCACTATAGTCTGGCTATGACCCCCAGTAAAGCTGTCCTTCACATGCCCATGCTCAGGCACATTATGACAAAGGGCAAAGGATACTGCAGGGGTGTGCAACATTGAAATGAATGAGGGTATTTTGTATTATTATTTTATACATTATTGATGGAGATTTGAGATTAATGAGGCCACTGTCTCAACTAACAGGGCACTGTTAGTAGAACAGTGACCTTCATTATTCTCAGCTCACCACCATAATGTATAAAATAGTAATAAAAATAACTCCATTCATTTCAAAGTGCGCCTTAGCACTCTGACCCATGGACATCATCTCTTAAAGACGCCTGCCTCTGGCTGCCTAGTACTCAAAGAGACATTTTACTTATATCTATACTTGGTGGGTTGTCTATAGCAGCTTGTCTGTACCAGCTACAGTGTGTGAGCAAGGAAGGGGATGGACTGTCCATGTGGGTGTGTATAGAGTTATTACTACTTTTGTGTTTGCACCATAAAGTCTATTTGCGGAAGCATTCAAAACTATGGAGAGAAAATAGTAGAAGTACAGGCCAGACAGAAGTAATTAAGTGGTTTAATGGATAAGATTGTTTATTGAGGGTGTGAAAAACCACACGTGTTTCCATTGGTATGTGTGCTACAGATCAACTGTGAAACTGAGATGAGTGAAGAAAAAACTGAAAAGCATTACAGTGGCTACAAGCATTCCGCATGTGTGAGATGTAATCAGATACAGTATGTTTTGAAGTACAAGTGAGCCATATGTGTGCTGACAGTATGGCTTAGTGGTTAAACCACTGAACTGCAAGCCAGGAGACTTAGAGGCATGAAGACCTGGGTTTGAATCTCATCAACCCCACTTGTGTATGGTGTGATCCTGGCAAATCACTTAACTTTCATGTGTGCAGTTATCAGTGATCACTTGTTTTTTTATGCATGCCACATGCATGCAGTCTTTCAATTTAACATAAAATATGATTTCCACCACTTGCTGCACACATACAATATGCATGCAATCAGTTCCAATTTAACATTTAAGTCATACTTGCAGCATGCATATCACTTGGGTAGTATTATGTGTGCAGCATGAAAGCATTTCATATAATTATTTCTGTAAGGAACACAGCCCAATTCATGAAGGGCTAGCGCAGTTGTGACAGTTTCCCCACTACGGCAGCTTGCACCAAACCTTTGGCACAAGCCCTGTAATATGTGTCCCCTAATGGCACAAAGTTAGACCGGGAGGGCTGGTATAACTTGTTGCATTCAGCACAAGGGACTTGCGATGGATTTGCAGCAGGCATCATTCTTAAACGCACTTGTTTCAAAGTTTGCTAAGTTGCCCTTGAGTCAAACCCTCAGCTGCAAGTCGTTTACCGATCCAAAACTCTTCATGAATTGGGCCTTTGTCTGGTTTATTTTAATCATGGATTATTTTTACAAACTGTAGTAAACTGATCTGCATTTTTGTTAACTGCAGAAAATATGCTATAGTTTACACTACAATAAAACTTTTATGCTGTTGTGGTCATTTTCAAAAATTCTGAAAAGTATTTTGGAAGTGGAATTGCCATTCCTCCTGAATTCTCTTTGTATAATTCCACATTCTGCACTGCTCTATTTATTGGTAAGAATGACTGAGATCCAGAAGATAATGGTACAAATCCCAGCTTACTGTAGCCATTGCTAGGAAAGCAACTTCCTTCATGTCCCTGGGTAACTACTTGACCATGTCCTTCAGTCTGTTACCTGTTGACTGAAAAAAACATCTTTGTAAGCAATTTGCTTCATTCTGCACTTATGGGATGTCATGCAGTAAATAAATGATAAAAATAGAATATTGCTTACTTACAGTATGCTGTATTAGCCATGTGAACACTAAGGGCCAGATATTCAAAGGGTTAGCCTGTGCAAGTCCAAACTTGCTCCATTCTGCGATATTCAGCAGGAGGCAGTTGCACCACAGAAAACATGCTGAGCAACAGCGCAATGCAAATGAATGCATGCTGAACTGGAGGGGAGGAACTATGCATAAACTGCACAGCCCGATATTCAGCCGGGCTGTGCAGAGTTGTGCAGGCGCAACCCCCAACCTGCGCCTGCACAACTTTGAGCCAAAAAGGCTCAAGTCGAGGGCCACCCAGAGGTGAGCTGCTGCATTGCAGGGTGTAACACAGCAGCTGCCACCTGTGGCTGGCCCCAACCCACTTCCTGTGCCCCCTGCAGCCCGATCATGGGCAAAAGGTGAAAATCCCCACCACCACCCCCACTGGCCTGTTCGCGGGCAACAGCAGAAATGTCCCCCCACCAGCCCGACCACAGGCTGCATTGGTTTAAAACACCCCGAATACATCCCTGGTGGTCCAGTGGACTGAAAAGCCTGATCGCAGGCTGTATCAGTGTGAAATACAACCCCTCCTCCGAACATAGCCCTGGTGGTCCAGTGGACTGAAACTCCCGTTCAGCGGGATGTAAGCAATAACCCCGAACATAGCCCTGGTGGTCAGTGGACCAAAACTCCCGATTGCGGAATGTATGCGTAAATACCCCCAACACATCCCTGGTGCCTAGTGTCCCCCACCCACCCACCCATGAGCCCAACCACCCCTCCCCCGGCAGCGGTGGCGGCAGCATCCACCCGCCTGCCACCCACTACCGCCGACTGATCGTCCGGTAGGGCTGCATGCCATTGGTGCAGAGCAAGAGCCAATGGGGTGTAGCCCATATCGATAAGACAGTCCAGTTTTGTGAATGAAATTATTCACAAAACTGGACTGTCTTGTACGGTATGGGCTGCACGCCCATTGGCTCTTGCTCTGCACCAATGGGCGTGCAGCCCTACCGGGCAGTCAGTCGCGGGTGGCGGGCAGCAGGCGGTGGATGCTGCAGCCCACCGGCTGGGGAGCGGGTGGTGGGGTCTGGGTGGGTGGGGTGGGGGACACTAGGCACCAGGGATGTGTTGGGGGGTATTTACTGCATACATCCCATATCGGAGTTTCGTCCACTGGACCACCAGGGCTATGTTCAGGAGGAGGGGGTTGTATTTTACACGATACAGCCCGTGATCAGGCTTTTCGTCCACTGGACCACCAGGGATGTATTCGGGGCGGGTTGTTTTTAACTAATGCAGCCCGTGGTCGGCTGGTGGGGGGCATTTCTGCTGTTGCCCACCATCAGCCAGTGGGGGGTGGTGGGGATTTTCACTCTTTGCCAGTGATCAGGCTGCAGAGGACGCCGGTCCCTGACGGTTGCCGTTTGGCAGGGGCCAGGTGCAAGTCCTCGGATCGGTGCACCGCATGCTAATGGCATTCAAATGGGGCCATAATCAGATGCAAATAGCCCCCGTGCCTTGCATGAATTATGGCCCCATTTGCATGTCACCTTTGAATATGGGGAGTTTGGCGTGATGGCGTGAATAGATTTGCACCATCGTTAGTTGTATGCTCCACTCTGACAACTTGCGGTGGCGCAAGTTCCACTGCGCTTATGCACAGTGGTTGTGTTGGGTGATATTCAAAGGAGTTGCTCAATGCAACTCCTTTGAATATCGCCCGCCACACCCCTGCGCAACTATTTTGGCGCAGCGCAGGGCTTGCGCCAAGAATGGCGCAGCGTTTGAATATCCAGCCCTAAATGTTTAAACTATGTTTTCAGCTTGAACCTAATAGAATTCTCTTGGAATTTCAAATATGACATCTCATCATAGTCCATAAGTTGTCTGGACATTTTCAGATGTTTCACAGTATTTCTAGAGAAATCTCTCTATTGCAGGCAGTCAAGAAATGTTTCTGGAGATATCACAGACATTTAATGAAATATCCTGACATTTCCTTAGCAAGTTATCTTATTTCAAGATGGAAAGTAAACTTGTGGTCAGAGATTTGAATAGCAACCACTCAGATGGAGTTTTGTTGTTAGGTTCCATGCACTATTTAAATAAGGATCTAGTTTATATCTTTTTATCTACTGTTAGGAATCTGTTTTAAACAGCAGTCTCAAGTTATTTATTATTTTACAGAAAGCAGGGGCTCTACTATTCACTGTAACACATTGATTCCTGTGCCACTGATGCTGGAGGTCCTGAGAAGGTATCTACTAGATAATGTGTTATAACAGATGACTAGCAGCACTTAAGCCTTCCTTTTGTTGAAAGGAAGAATCTCTGATTGAACAGTGTGTTGAATGATTTGACAAATGAGTGCTTGATCCTTGGCCAGCTGGAAGAGAATTGTCTTCATCAGCAGCTTTTAGCTAAGGATGTCTTTTTATTTTACTCTTTGTTTGAGTCTCTCAGATCCTCCCTTTATTTCAAGTACTGCACATTATAGTAGGTATGCCAAGTGGTTTGAAATTTAAATTACAGTTTCTTTTCAGATGTTATTGGAAAGAACATGTAATTTATAAGCACGTCTAGCTGTACAGAATGTTCATGGGTGACTGCCAATTCTTCATTGTAAAGTTAATAAAACTTTCACAAAGTACACATGTACAAGTGTGCTTACTAGTGAAGATTTTTTATTTCAGTAGTTGAGGAGTTTCTGTGCAAAGAATACTGAATTGAACACAAACTGTCAGATCTCAAAACCATTTTTGGGGATCAGCAGACATTAGTGTTAATATGATTCTTGCTACAGTTTATTTATTTAGAATGTTTGACACCAGGAAGAGTATGTGTTTTTAATATGTAATATATGCACTGTAATTGAAAATGTATAGTTTTGGACACCAGCTTCTTTGCTATGTACTGCAAACGTATACCTTGATTTACAGCACTGGAAAAAACACTTTTCCTTTCAAATAGTTAAATTGCTGCACAAATACATTGCTTTAATGCAGTTATGAAAACAAGTATGCTAATACTTCTGGCTGTGGATGACAAGTTAACTCTTTTCTGCCTTGCCATTTCATAGCGAAAACACTGTACAAGTTAATATAATTCTACCTGTCACTAAACACTGCTGCACTTGTGACATTTGTTCAGGATATAATAAAAAGTCTTTTAAGTTTTCTATTTTAGAGTATTGTTTTTTTGGGGGGTTGTTTCACTGAAAGCCAAATGTTGTGCCACAGTCTAAAATGTCATGAAATGTATTACCCACCTTGGCTAAATACTGTTTGGTCAGATGCCAAGCAACTATCCAAACAAACTGCACAGGATTTAAAGGTGAAACTCCCCAGCAATTAAAAGTCTGGAAAGTATCAACTACATTAAGATTCTTGTATTTTGACGTGATGATTCAATTTATACCACTGAATACAGTTCAGAATTTACAAATATTGTAGCAGTGAGTTTCTGGATCCAATATTCCAGGCAATGAAGTTACTTTTTAAATGGGGTGCTACCAGAAAACAAGAAAGCAGAGGAAGGTATTCAAGCAACTTTTGTTATTGGTCTGCTGCACATTGATACTGGCACTGTTGCAACAACTGCACGGTTAGATACTGTATTTCTTGAGATCTCTGTGATGCATTACCTCTAGAAATTCCCTGCCTGCCTAGAATCTAGTCATGGGCAAAGTCCAAAACTTCACTTCACAGAGAAATTCCACACATTTACTGAATTTGTAAATTTAATCCACAAGGAAACAGAGTTCTACTTTTGCCTTAAAGGAGAACTTTGTGAATGGTGAAAATGCAAATGTCACCTGTGAATTGCAACTCTAAGGCAAAGTTTGCAAGGATTTATGGGATTAGAGGTCACATTGTGCTGCAGTGAACTGTAGTGCTATGCATAGGCTGAATTCAGAGCAGTGCAGTGTGAGGAAGAGACAGCAGGTGTTCAGTGTGCTCTGTATCATTATGCCTAAAAGCTTTGAAAAGTGTTTAAACACATAGGGGCTGATTCGCAAAGTACTTAGAATGATGCAAGGTGCCTGCATCAAAGATGAAAGTTGCAAGTGGCACCCTTGTGTCAAAAAAATGCACCGAAGTTATTCTCAGCAGCAACCTGTGACAAATGCAGGCTGCTTGTGGCAAGTGGGTTTGCACCAGCCTTTGCCTCATAAAATAGGCTAAGGCATGATGCTAGGGGTTTGTGGCAGATGCAAGCTGCCACATCCACTAAAAGGGTATTCTAAACCACCCGAGAGGGCAACTGTCTAAGTACACTTAAACCAGTGAGGAGCTGGTCTATGTGTGCCCTGGTTTTCTGGGGTTGTACCAATGTGCTGCCAGGGTCCCAATCACCATGTAGTACATGCCCCCATCACAATCTCTGATCCCCATGTAATGTATAATAATTATATGCCCTGGAATTCTAGATCACCCCTGCCCCCAGCCCCGATCTGCAATCCCCATGTTAAGAATAATAAATAGATGCCCTGTAAGTCTAGGGAACTCCAGCACTTCCCCAACCCCGATCTCCAATCTCTGTGTAATGTATAATAATTATATGCCCTGTAAGTCTAGGGCACCTGCCTCCAGCCCTGCTCTCAAATCCCTTGAAATATAAGCTGAACATTCCCTGATAGTCCAGTGGTCCTCCACCCCCACCCCACCTGGAGTGACTCACCACCCTGCTCTCCCCATCCCTGAGCTGGCAGCCAGCACAGTCCTCCTCACACTTCTGCAGCTGACTGCTGACTGAGCTATTAATAAATGCTTACTGTACAGTATGCATTCATTGAAGCTCAGTCAGTGGCCAACTCAGAAGGTGTGAGGAGGCTGTGCTGGTCACTGGCTTGGGATGGGAGGAGCAGGGTGGTGGGACACTGCCAACTGGGGTGAGGGGAACACTAGACTACCAGGGAATGTTCAGCTTATATTTTGTGGGGATCTGAGATTGGGGCTGGAGGGGCAGGGGTGTCCTAGACATACAGGGTATATAATTATTATACATTACATGGGGATCGAGATTGGGGCTGGGGTGTCCTAGACTTACAGGTGGGCATCTACTTATTATGCTTAACATAGGGATCAGGAGATCAATGATGGGGGTGGGGTGCCCTAGACTTACATGGGCATCTACTGTATTTATTATTCTTAACATGGGGATTGGAGATCAAGGTTGGGGAGCGTGATAGACACTAGGACGTGTCCATGGTGCTGTCACCACAGGGCCAACTCACTGCTTGTGGCAAACTGTCCTGTTGTACCCTTTGTGGCACAGGGACAAGTTTGCCACAAGCTATAGACTACAACTGGGACCCTACCCAACAGAAAATCAGGTGAAGGGTTCACAGCGCATTGGCAATCAGCACACGCTGCCTTTGGCATGGCTTTATGTGACCCTTGAGAATCGGTGCAATCTTTTTTAAGCAAATCACTCATTAAGTGTCTACTGTGCCTTACATCCTAGATCACCAATTGTCTCTGTCATTTTTGTGATTTAGTTAGATTAAAGTTGTAGTTTTGTTTTCTGTGGTGTAGAGAGGTAGTGCAGTGGGGTGGAGGGAGCTTAACTGCAGCAGGTTCCAGCAAGAAAAATGCAGGTTATGTAGCCTTTTCTGTCTTAGCAGTTAGCACTGTTATAGTCAGTGTTTTGTGTGATTTTGTTACATACCAGGTCATAATGTAAGTGACGCTTAATAGCGTATGGCATTATGGTGAAACCAGACCTGTGTGCTCCCCATGTTGGACCCCCGAGTTAAAATTTTTTGAGATGGGTCCAGGGCAAAGCCCTCAATAGGGGTGTGGGGGAAGAGCCCTACACAGAACAAAATAAAACAAGAAATCATATCAATTATGTCGACAGCATTCTGCGTGCACATTTTGACCCTGTGCCATTTTTAAAATGTTTTCTATGGTTTGTTATTTTAGTTCTATACAACAGTTAGATGTGTTTTAATGAATTATTTTTGTCACTGTAGTTTGACTATCTTGATTTTATTTTTGATCATTGCTAGACATTAGCATTTTCATGTATATAGTAAATGTTGTTATAATTATAATTTCTCCTCCTCTGTTGTTGACTGGTACAAAAGCTACCTGACAAATAGAACTCAAGTGGTGAAATTTAATTCCTCTCTATCGAACAGTACCACCATTAACATTGGTGTACCTCAGGGCTCCATCCTAGGGTCCCTTCTATTCTCTCTTTATATAAATAACATTGGAGCTGCTCTAAAATCCTGCACTGCTATTTTATATGCTGATGATCTTGTCATCTGTACAAGTTCTACTAATATATAGACACTAACAATACAACCCTTTCCTCTGACTTTAACAGTATCCAAACTGGCTATACGACCACAAACTAGCTGTCAACGCTTAGCAAAACTAAAGCCATGCTGCTTGGATCAGCCCCAAAACTCCGGGCTTGCACAACAGCACTGATGGTGCAGGACTTAGAAGGTCAATTACTGAATGTGTGACCTCTTTCAAGTACCTGGGCATCCTGCTAGATCAATCTCTTGATCTTAATCTTCATGTACAGTCTGTTTGCAGAGCTGTCAACTCCAAACTGAGTGTTGCATCTAAGACTAGTTATATGCTCATGCCATCGGCTAAAATGGCCATTGCGAGGGGATTCTGCTCCCCACCCTAACCTATGGGGCTCCCTTATTTGGGGCTGCTAAAATTGACCTACTAGATGGTATATTACGTATAACACCATATGTCGCTATTCCTCTTCTGCTCCTCGGCTTAAACACCACTGTCAACTTTATAATGATGTTGGTTGGCTCTCTCATTAGCTAGTAGGAAATACTACCTTGGCTCTCTTATTGACTCGATAATTCAAAATCAAACCTCTAGATGTCTTGCAGCTATGCTTGTTCCTCAGGACACACTCCATGGTCTATGATCAGCTGATAAATCCTTTCTGAATTTGCCGAGGTGCCGCACTAGGAAAGGAACTGTTGCATTTGAGCATGCAGCTCCACAGCTGTGGAATTCCCTTCCCTCGACATTAGACTTTCTAGCTCCAACACATACTTTAAGAGAAAATTGCACTCAAATCTGCTGATTGCTGATACCTGTTCCTACTTTCACCCTGCCTAATGACTTATGCCTCTTGCCATACAATAGTATTTTCTCACCTCTATATAACCCTCTTACTGCCTTAGCCTGTCCCAGCTCCCTTTCCTGCCCATATACAATCTTGCACTGCAGGCATTTCCTTACACGTATATATACTTATATAATCTAATTTCATGGCTTGTTCCTCTTTTCCTCAATTACCAACCTTTTTCTTAATGACACCCCCACTCAATGGTTATTTCTTCCTGTTGTATTAACTGTTTTTGTGTACCTTGTTCTGTTTATATGATATGTCACCTGATAATTTATTGTCCAAGGTCCTCTCTATTCATTGAATAGGTAGGCACCTATGAACTTATGAATGGTCTGCTATGTATGTCTCTGATATATTGTATCCACTTTAACTCATTTATGTAGAGCACTTATAAATTGTTATCCTGTTAAGTTTCTGCATGTCTGTACTCTCTCAGGTCATGCCTGAAAATAGTCATTTATGGCTGGTGCACTTACCCTGTTAACAAAAGCTAAATAAATAAAATTACTTGCTTTGTTGCATCTTGCATGTGTCCTCACTCCTTAAATCCCTATTGTTTATTGCTTGTATAAAAATAGAAAATATTTGTGTTGTTTACTGACTGTGTCTTACCTTATATTATCAAGACTGGCTTATATAGCAAAAATATTAGTAGCAAAGGTGTCTCAGTAAGGTGCTGTTTTATGTTCCTAAATCTGTACATTCAACAAATTGCCCATAAAAATCTGGTCTGGTAAAGTAGGAGTTACCAAAGGAGAAGTTACAAGATAAGCTGACCTACATGAATTTCTGCTGAAAATTGTCATGTGATAATATTGTAGCTTTAACAAGCCCAAGTCCATCAATCTTTGGAGTTAAGGGACAATCTACAGTACATATAAAAACAAAAGGTCTTTATGGGTTCTACAAGACTAAGTCCCTAAGAAATACCAATTGAAAATAGGCATATAAAAACTTAACTATTAGAAAATAAAATTTCGTGAGGATAACAATGCAGTTTTAAAGCTATAACCCTGTCAGTCTGTAGAGTTAACAGGTAATCTATATATAAAAGACCTCAATGAATACTATAAGATAAAGTCCTTAAGAAACACCAACTGAAAAGACATATAAAACATAAAACTTAAAAATTAAAATTCCTACATGATAACATTGCAACTTTAACAAGACATAACATTGTCAGTCTCTAGAGTAAATGGACAATCTACATATCAAAAAATGTTTTCATAGGTACTACAAGACTAACACATGGTACCCCTGGACAAATTCGCATGGTGCTCAGAGCACCCCAAAATTACCTCAAAATTTACCATGGTTTGAAATCCACAATTTAAGTCTGATAATCATACAAAATGTAGACAGTATGTGTCTCCTCTTGGACTACAACCATTCTACATTTCTTACCAATCTGACAAACACTGACCAAGTTATGCCCAAAAACAACACATATTTGCCCATATAAAATCTGTCCCCGCAACTAAGATGAACACTTAATATATTTTATTTTGAAGTGAGCCCAACATGAAAAAACAGAAAGAAGTAGATAAATTGCTTTCCAGTTTGCCTGAATTTCCTTAACCCTGCTAAGAGCAGGGTTTTAGCACACGTTCTTGACCAACACAGCTGACTTAAACTGTATCAGCAGCAGTGGAATCTAAGCCATGCTTTAACACAGTTTAAGTGTTTTGCCTGGTTTTTGTTGACCTCAGGTTTGTCTCTCCAGGCCCTCTCCGAGCACGTGAGTGTTGGTTTTGACCCCTCATGACCATATGGAGAAGATAACCTGTGTAACAGTTCAGTTAGATTAAGATAGAGTCGCATAGGGGTGCTTATGCACAGGGCTGGTAATTTGTGATGTCCCAAGCCAGCTTTCTCCTATTGTTAGTATGTCATCTATTTTACTTATCAGTAATATTTGGTTTTATGAGTATACACATCATATTCTTCATAATCTCCCTAGTGTTCATGATTATAAGCATGAGGCAATGGACAATGGTCTTTACCTATTTGTGCAAATATCCTCACTACTACGCAATATGTGTCCTCATTATGGTGTCTAGGACAGCTATAAATTTGACACATTGCTGTGGCATTTAGTTCAGGATTACACCACCACAGAAATTTATGGATTGGTATGGGACACTTATGATTTTGACAGATTAATATGTGTTTGCATCCTTCTACAGTTAATGTCAGGGTCCCTGCATGTCCTATGTAACAATAATCATATTTTCCTCTGTCTTCAGTACCTAAGTCTGTAAGTGAATGATCTAAAACATCCAAACAGGAGTCTAAATCCATGATCAGGCAATAAGTTTTATTTAATGACAATATCTTCACTGGCAGAAGCTTATGCAAGGAAAATAAAAAGCAAAAATATACCTAACGGTAGTAAGAATGCACCCCTACTATAGATGCAACTATAAAATAATTAAATGCCAAAGAATCTTGTCCCTGCTCCTGAGTCAAGGATAAAAGCAGTTCTTACCACCTTCAGCCAAACCCGATGTCTCAGTTAGAGGCTCTGGAGACTTCTTTGGGGCAGTAGTCCAAAATGCCGAGCTGAGTTTTAGGAGAAGAGTGTCTTATCTTCATATTATCAAGGCTGGCTTATATAGCAAAAATATTAGTAAAGGTGCAAAGTAACAGGGTTACTGATAAAAATAAATGTTATTGTGGCTCAGGATAAGGCTTGCAGTTGGTACTTTAATAAGTCTAAGTGTGAATCAACAAGCTTAAAGGCTATTTCTGTGGTTTGACATTTGCCTTAGGAACAAATATGCAAAGTTTACTGATAAAATGATCAAACGTTAATATCCTTAGCACTCTGTTGTTTGACATTTTACTAGGGACAAGGTGCAGAGTTTACTGACCAAAAAACACATTCATAGATCATACGTCAATGCAAATGTGTGAAATAACAGAGCTATTGATTAAAATATGCATAGAGCAAAATATAAACAAATAACCTGACCTAAAACCTGAACCTTAGAGCTATTTAACTAATTCACAATTGTTATTCCATCAGTTACACCACTACTGCATATACTTCATTGCTGCCCTCTGCTCTGTCAGAATATGCTCAACTCTTTGTTCTAATGATTGAATGTTTTCTGATGAAGTGGCAGGCCCTTCCTGGATCTTGGATAGATTGTAGGCACTGCAAAGGCAACCACAAACACATCACAATCTCTGGTTTCTGGGCAGCCAGGAAGGGAAAACAAGTATGCTAATCCATCTGGTGAAGTGTCTGCTGCTGCTAGTATTTAACTTTACTGCAGTATTTATTTTTCCCTGCAATATTGAAAATCCAAATATATAAAATGTCTGGAAGAGAAGCTTGAGTAAAGGAGAGGGCCAGAAAGGCAGCTGAAAAGTGCATAGGTTCCATGGGGCAAAATGCTGTACCTAAAAAAAGGAAAAAAATCTGGCCAGAGTCGATAGGGCTGCAGCTGAGGAATTTGTTGTAAAATTGAAACATTACCAACATTATGTGCCTGCATTAACAAAATGTAATGTATGGTCATAAATGTGTTGTTTTGTAATATTTGTACACCAAATTTTCAACATAGCTTTGTTGACCCTGCCTCATGCAGAGGGGCAGAACAAATTTCAACTCATGCTCAAAAGGTGATTTCATGCAGGGACAGTAAAATCAACTTCAGGATGCAAAAACACATTCTGGGCAGGAGTTGAAAATGACAGCTGTTACATTAATGAGGTGCTGTAAAGAAATGGCTATGTTAAAATTTGGGGTAAAAATATTGAATATTACCAAGCGTATAATCCTGCATTTGCAAAATGCAATATAGCCTCATAACTTTTTTAAAAAATATTTTACACCAAATTTAGAACATAGCCTTCTTATGACCCCACCTCCTGAACAATGGCAGAAAACATGTTCAACTCCTGCCGAAAGGTGATTTCATGCAGGGCTGCAAAATCACCTTTTGGGATGTAAAAATACGTTTGGCCAGGATTTGAAAAAGACAGCTGTCACATTAACAAGGTGCTGCAAAGATATGGCTATGCTGTAAATTTAAGGTAAAAATACTGAAAAGTACCAATGTTATGAGCCTGAGTTTGCAAAATTCAATGTAGGCTCATAACTTTATTGTTTTCTAATATTTTTGTACCACATTTAGAACATACTCTTCGTATGACCCCATCTCATGAACAGTGTAGAGAAAATTCTCAATTCCTGCAAGAAGGGTGATTTTGTGCAGGGTCAGCAAAATCACCTTTCAGGATGTAAAAAAAAAACAGTTTTGCCCAGGATTTGAAAAATGACAGCTGTCACATTCATGAGGTGCTATAAAGATATGGCTATGTTGTAAATTTTGAGTAAAAAAATGAAAATTACCAAAGTTATGAGCCTGCTTTCACAAAATTCAGCATAGGGTCATAACTCAGTTGTTTTAATATTTTACACCAAATTTAGAACATAGCCTTTTATGACCCCACCTCATGAACAGTGGCAGAGAACACTTTTATTTTGCTGAAAGGTGATTTCATACAGGTACCATAAAATCACCTTTCAGGAAGCAAAAACATTTTTCCAGGATTTGAAAATGACAGCTATCACATTCATGAGGTGCTATGAAAATATGGCTATGTTGTAAATTTGGGATAAAAATACTGAAAATTACCAAAGTTGTGAGCCTGCATTCGCAACATTCAGTGTAGACTCATAACTTTGTTTTTGTTTTTTTATATTTTTGCACCAATTTTCAACATAGCTGCCTTATGATCCCACCTCATAAGCAGTGGTGGAGAACATTTTCAATCTCTGCCCAAAAGGTGATTTCGTGTAGCAACTGCAAAATCACCTTTGGGACAGATTTATCTAACAACACTTGCATTGCTCATGAGGTGGTGTCCCAAAGAACATATGTTGAAAATTTGGGCAAAAATAATGAAAATGGCCAGGTTATGCTATGAAGTTCAAACCCCACTGAAATACACTGAAGCGCATAATCTGATTTCCTCAGTATGCAGTCCGCAATGAAGAGTGAAGATGTGTCTGTGGTCCAGAGAGGATTACTGTGTTGAACCTTCAATCAGTAAGTAAGAGCTGGGAGGGTGTGAGGTGGTGGGAGCTAAGTGGGAGGGTCGGGTCCAGGGAGTTGGCCACAAAGACAACAATAGATGGTTGTCTTTTACAGGTACAAACAATGTCAAAAGATTGAGGATTTTGTACTGGGTGATTGGGCACCCCAGTGCCACTATTACATTTAAAGAGTGAGGATTTTGGCACTGGGGGTTGGGCACCTCCAAGTGTCACTTTACATTTGGGGGAGTGAGGGTGGTATGTGGAAAAGGAGGGATCAAGGTGGGGATATTAATAATTTAAAAGATAACAATTGGCGGTCATGACATACCCTGCCATGTCCAAGATGATCATACACACCACTGTGCATGCACAACTATTGGCCCATGCAGAGTGTGCCATGATCACTGCTTTACTTTTCATTTAAATTATAGATATTCCCCACCTGACCCTCCCTGTCAGCACTTACTACCCCACACCCCCTCAGAAACATAAGAGTGACACTGGGGTGTCCAGTCCCCAGTGTCATGATCAGAATGCCCATCATTTAGGAGGCAAAAATAATAGTGCCGTGCTCTGGAGACAAGGAGCGGAGTGCTCCAGAGACACAAGGGATATGGAGGGACTGTACTCAATGTCCAATAGGTTGTTCATTCAGAAGAAATGCAGAGTCCTTTTCTGTAGCAAGAGGACTGAGGGGTTAAGCACACTGTAGCCCTAAAAATACCTCTGCAACAGCTCCATCCATTGGCTGTCAGTCCAGTAGTAGTTGTAGCAAAGCAGTAGTTGGTGGAAGTGGGGTGGTGGCATTTGTATTGCTAAATTATTCTTTTGCCACATCTGTGGCATCCATGTTGGTGGGAGCTGGGGAAGGTGGTGACAAGAGGATTAGTCCACAAGATAAGAAAATTTCTGGCTCAGGATTAGGAACAGTGGTCAAGGAAGAGGTTGCTGGTGTCCTTTGACTGCTGGTGATAGTGGCATTGAGCATGATTTGGATAATAGGTCCCCAGTATGGATATGCAGACCAGTGGCCAAGTAGCTGGTAGCTCCTTTGGGCACAGGTACCTGGGGTAGTATTCAACTTTGGTTGGGGTAAATAAAATGTACTAAGCCCAATTGCAGTTGTAGCAAAACTCTGTATTTGCCAGCATGTCATGCTGGCAGTGAATGATGTAACTGGATTACACATGGGTCAAAAATTTCAAATTGCTCCTAAGTAAGACTGATGAGTGAATGCAGCCTGTGGTTATGTTACCACAGGGGTGGAAATACTTTAGAATTGTTCAGGTTGCTGTATGGAGTGGGGGCAGGAGACCAATGATGTTGAGACTTTGTATATCAGTAGCTTCACTGTGATCCAGCTTCACCTAGGTGTACCCAAAGGAGAAGTTATAGGGCAAAGTTGCCTGATGACATTACAAATGGAGAATTTCCTATTTAATAGAAAGACTTTGTGAACTTATCCACAGAGGCAGGTTTGGCAACTTCAGCTTAACTTCATTTGTGAATTAAGCTTTCAACATCCTACAAGAGTCCCACTATAGAGGCACATGAAAAAAGCTAAGAATATTGTAGTTTGAGGGATAAGGGGTTATGGGAAAATATGCAGAAACAACAATGGTCCTGTCTTCTTTTCAACCAATTTAGCTTTTTTTATTTGGGGTTCAATCCCTTGACATGAATAGTGCTTTAATATTAAATATAATTTATGAGTGCCATGTATTTATCTGTAATGGCAAATGTGTCCTTCAGCAGTGCAAGTGTACTATATTAAAAGGAACTGTATTCTTAAAAAAACAGATAAGTTGAAGGAGGACACTGGGCATCTAGAAATGATACCTAGCACACTATTACTTGTTAAGAATGTAACCTTGATGCTATCTATCCTAGCACCAGAATACTGGTGATTCATCTGGGGCACATACACTGAAAGGAAACATAACCACATTTACACAGCTCCAAAAATGTTAGTAATGACCCCAGAGCTACAGTAGAGAAACCAGACTGTTACAGAAGTTGTTAAATGTTTACCTTCAAACACAGAAAAATCAAAGAGGGACTTCAACTGTGAAAAGGTATATTATCATTGAGCAGCTATTGTAATTGACAGAATGTGCTTGGAGAAAATCTTAAGTAGAATTGCATGCTTTTAGAGGAGGCTGAAATTTCAAGCAACACTGAAAACATTAAGAAGAATAAGGCAGACAGCTGAAGCAATAAAATGTGTCCTAAAAGTGAAGGATAGAAGGCACATGCAATGGCAGCCTAGAAAGCATGAAGGGACAGATTCTTAAAACAATTTGGGAACAAGTCCTACACTGCAACTCCAGTTGAGAACTGAAATCTCTGCAGCTGTGATGATTGGTATTTTCAGTCTGCCACAGCTCTGAAAAAGGTTACATCTGGTCCCACTGGCCATATCATTTTCTGCAGGTGCAGAAAAAAAACACTACAGGCTGCCATAAATCATGACACCAGTCATAAACCAGCTCCACTTTTGAGAATACTGTAGCTGTGGGAGAAACTGCAAATCTGCAAGTGGCAACCCCTTGTGATGAGTTTTTCCAGAAGTTGCAGGGTTTTCATGGGCTTTGACAGTCTGGACTGAAGGTGGTTCTCAATAGAAAATAGTAAAGTGGAAAAGCAAGCCAGGAGGAGTACAAATAAAAAGAAAACAACAGAGTAACTTCTACTTTCTATCAGCAACTGATTTGATCTACTAAGAAGAGGAATGAAGACATAGACATATTGTACAGTACATGACACCATACAGTAAAAACTAAAAAAAATACAGTAAAACAAAACACAGGACTACAATGCATGTAGTGGACTTAGTCTTGAGGTTCACTAGTGGGCATGTGTTCTAAAGAGATATAAATGCTGTTTTTACGGGGGTCAGAATTAAGCCTGTGACTGAAACAATCAACACACTATTGAAGAGCCTTGTTAAGCAACACCTGGTAGTGGCACATGATAGAACAAATGACACCAGTAGAAGAAAAAGGAATAAAAAATCCAGAAAAGCTTCATGAAATTTGGAAAGAAGATTAAAGACAGGAAAGTGAAAGCCATTTTTGCAATACTATCTAGTATTTTCTAAAACCAAAATGCAATGGATAAATGCATGGATCAGGGACTGTGCATGAAAAATTGGTTCACCTTCATTTGAAATTCAGCTGCATTTCATAGAAGGGAAGATCTTTTTAGAAGAATGAACTGCATTTAAATCAAAAAGGAGCTGCCATGCTGGGAAGAAAATCAATATGTCCATCAGGAAGATTTTAAACTTACAAAACAGATTTGAGAGGCACTGGAGGAGGCTAGGAAGCCACAAGGAAAATGTGAAAAAATGGAAGAGAAACTTCAGGACAAGCTACCTCAGAAAAACTGGCAGGCAATACTGAATGATTTAATAGAAGCTAAGATGCAGACTAAAACTGGAAGAAACCAGAAATTTATAGATACAGTCTATATAGTATGTAAAGTAAATAGACTAAAAGATCAAATTGGGACAAACTGAGACACTCATAACTATTAAGAGACTTGACATATTAACAATATGAGAGACATGGCGAGACGAAAATGACCTGTGCAAAATGTAGATGGCCAACTTCATACAATTTAGACAGACTAAATCAGGTAAAACATATGGCATGGGGAACAAGATGGCTGACTGAAATGGACACTTGTTTGTTTAGCTTCAGAGACAATTACTTATCTGCTATGACAACTCTTCTAACTTTATTAAGTGACTGAGAAATACAAAGCATGATCAACATCATCGCCTGTCAATGAGGGCAGAGTCAGTAGCATAAGCTGAGGACCCTGCAATATGGGCAAACTAGATAGACTGAATGGCCGTGTTCTGCTGGCTTCTTTGTATGTTAGTACAGTATGTTCATATAAGTACACCTCAAAAGAACTAACTCTCTGGAAAATAATTTTTGGGTCCATTTTCAGCCTGGAGGGGTGGAGTGCCAGGACTTCTTGCAGACTTCTGCTCCAGTGCTAACCTCTTCTGAACCTCTGAATCTTGTTTTCCAGAATCACAACAATCTGCACTCTGTTTCCTGGAATTACAGTAGTCAGATCATTAAAATGTGCCTGCTACAGTAGCAGCCAGAGATTGCCAGGTATTTCCTGAAATTTCTGTGATATTTCTAGAGAAATCTCCTGCTTTCTGCATTTCCACAGTAGGTGCAGCAGAGAGAAACTCTATAGAAATTTCATGAAATATCTGGAAATACTGTGACTGGCAATGTCTGTGGCTACAACTGTACTTTGATTTCCTTGGCTTCAGCAACTAGTGGTAAAGTATACCTGATTTCTTGATACATCTGAAAATATGTCTGCTATAGATAAACAAACCCAAAGTCTGATCAGTTTTTTGCTGATGTCTGATACTGATGTGTCATCTCCAGTTTAGGATCAACAATCTGTATCTGCATTGGGTACAGAAAAGCAGTACTGTATAGAATCTCTTGGCAAATCAATGGATCAGATCCTATTATGGATCAAACATTGCAGTAGATAGTTTTAAGTCTTAAATGCAAAAGTAAGCTTTTACAGTAAGACACTAAAGATGTTTTTAGTAAAATGTAGTGTTAGACAGCAAATAGGCACTTGGGCCTATGGCCTATTTTCAGGTGCATCCCTGTTACAGTTGTGCACGTTTCCATTCTTCAGCCTCATCACACTGCATAATTACAAAAGAGCGAACACCTGATGTGCTGTCAAGGCTATTTTTAGAAAGAACATAGAGGATGTGATAAACATGTCAAATAAAATATAAAATTAGAAGCCATGACAAATGACAAATGCTACTGCTAAGGATGACTACTCAATCAACAGGAAAATCAAAAACCTTAAAAATAAGTTGAGATAAAATAAAAGTATGGGCAGGTGTTTACTTATGAGGTTAGAATGGAAATATAAGTCCATTCAAGAGATAAATATATGTTTATTCAGGCTTATAACTTGCCTGATATAATCCAAACTTCATCATGAAAGATTTTCAAGTTTTTTAAAAACTGAGTAAACCTTTTCTTCCTAATCAGCTGCTGTAATGGCTACTACTACAACTATTGAACAATCAAGCCCTGTTCTAGATGTGAAAGGCATGATATTCATGTCTTTGCTTTCAAGTCACATTGTGATTTAATCCTCAGATTGTATTGACTAAAAGGAAACTGATTTACTGAATATACAGTACTGCTTTTATGTGCACCCACATTTGCCTTCTTGACAGCAGTAGTGATGATGTTCCTTAGCATTTCACCAAGATAAACTGGAAATCAGGACACAATTTACTTGCTTTCTTCTGTGAAGGTATGTGTGGTACAATGGCAAGCATTACACATTTTTCAAACTAGACAAGATTTCAGCATTCTTAAGAGCCACATATGATAAAGACTGTGATAGAAAAGGTAAATCTATGTGGTATCAGAGAGGTGATGTCTGTGATGATCAAAGCCATTAAGATCAGCTGTGAATTAACTTTGAAACTGAAAAAAAATACTTATTTGCTTTGTTTGGATACAGCTAGGCATTGAGACATATGCATTCTGATTTTTTTTATTATTTGTTGTTTAAAATGTATCTGTACTTAATTGCCAAACTAAATTTATATCACCAATCTTATATTTAGCATTAGAAAATTGGTTGTGAAAATCTTAACAGCTGATTGGCTTAGACTACCAGCTACCCGGTCTGGTATCAGGCAAGGAGGCTGGGAAATAATGAGCCATAGACTCTGGCTGTCTGTTTACCATAAGAAATTTAGTGACTGTCAAATGTTCGATTTGAAAATACTGCAATTTTTTTCTATGGTTTGTGAGAAATGATTTTCAAAACCCATTTTATTAAAGTACCAGCACCCCCCGCTCAGTCATCCATCTGCTGCTGGTATCAAGTAACAGTTGTTCAAACCCTCACTTGCAACAATCAACAGTGTGACTGTCCCAACTACCATGTTCCTGAACTCTCTCAATGAGTGAGTGAATGAGCTCAACCTGTCTCTTTTTTCTTGTCTTTTTGTGCCTGCCACTCATGTCAACCATCCTGACCTCTCTAACCCAAAATCACTGGTGCGGTGGCTCAATATAATATTTGACATCAGAAGTGCACATGCCATGGTTCACTGAAAGGCTTACGGCTCCCTTACATAAAACTGCCATAGTGGAATGTCATACTTCAGAAAGAAAGGTCACTCTCACTCTTTTGCTTGCTTACCACAGCATTTTCCAAAACCCAGCTTGTTAAAATGATTTTCATTTTATTTTGAAGATGCAGTTGCCATCGACAGTCTGTGTTGGAGTTTCAAACTCTGCAGCCGTAAGCTGGTTGAATTAAAAAAAACACAACTGGAAGACCATGGTAGCAAGCACGCATTTTTTCAGTGTTATACCTGGACTGTTCTTGTTTTACTGCTTGAGCAGCTGCATCTTTGAAATGAAAATAATTTGAACAAGCTGGGTGTTGAAAGCTGTTGTGGTAAGCAAGCAAAAGAGAGTGACCTCCTTTCTGAAGTGTTGACCTTCTGCTAGGCGGTTTGTGTGAGAAGCCTCTCTTTAACCCCTCAGATTACTCTCCTGAGTCCCAATCACCACGCTTACAGTTAATACGGAACCTCACTGACTCCTAACTGAATCACCTAAATGGATTTCAGTAGCTCAGATTATGGACCGCCTGACTGTTATGTCTCCACAGTCCTCAAACTAAGCTCACGCTTAAACTGGCATAATGAGAAACAAGCATTTGTCAATGCTGAATGTTGTCTTACTGGCATTGGTAGTGCAGGAGTTAGAGATGCATAATAGGAATGGCTGTAAGTATTGAACTGATGCCAACCCCACCCCACCCTGCAGAGACTGACAGGTGTTGGGGCGTGCCTTTGGGTCATCAGCTATAATGCTTATGCCATTTTACCTCACCATACCCTGTAGACACTGACAAGTGTTGTAGTGTGCTTTGGGGTCTTTGGGCCTTATACTTACCCCATTCCATAAGAAAATACACTGAGATGGGTGTAGTATAGGAGAATGAGGTGAACTTTAGGGCCTAACACTCCAAGGCACACCTCAATGCCTGTCAGTGGCTGCAGGGTGGGGGTCAAATGGCATGAGCATTACAGCCAATGATCCCAAGTCACACCCCTGATGCCTGTCAGTCTCTGGGGTGGGATGTTACTTGGAAACCCTAATGCCATAGGTGCTTGTTGGTATTTCCTCCAAATTTTCAGCATGGGCTTTTGTGACCCCAGCTCATGAAGATGCACTTGGTATAACTTGGTATAAAGGAACAGAAGAAGGCCAGAGCCCATCGAGACTGTTTCCCACACATTGTGGGACATTTCTAGAGTGTTAATAATTTTCTCTAATCCAATCATCTAGTTTATTTTAAAGCTGGTAATGTTTAATTCAATCAAATTCTGTGGTAAGGTATTCCATATTCTCAGAGCCCTAACAGTAAATAAATTACCCCTTTTATTGGTTTTATAGGACTTCACCTTAAGTTGTCTATTATGAAACCTTGGAACTAATCTTCTATTAGAATATGATTGTCCACATTGCTTCATAAAGTCAGGTGATTGAAGTAATTTGAGACTAGGAGCATATCACCTCATATTCTTCTATTTTAAAGTGAGTAGAGTCCGTGGTCTTAAGTCTTGAGGGATAATCAAGGCATGCCAACCTGAGTACCATTTTGGTGGCTCTCCTCTGACCTGCTCCAGCTGAGCTGTGTCACCTTTGAGACTGGGGTTCCAAAAGGGACCCATACTCCAAATAAGGTCTAATGTAAGCTCTATACAAGGGAATGAGACATTGTTCAGAGCGGTTTACAAATTTTTGCTTGATTTGCCTCAAAAGTCTATTTGCCATGTTGGAGGTTTTAGTACAATGATCCCTTGTGTAAGTTTATTATTGACAAATATGCCCAAGTCCTTCTCACATTTAGATGTTTTAAGCGGTAGTTTGTTGAGATACTAAACATTGTTTGGGTTATTTTACCAAAGTGGATGACCACACACTTGTCCTGATTAAAATGTATATCATTATGTTTGGCCCATTGTTCAATTTTCTCCAAGTCAGATACTAAAGATGCTACATTGTCTTGATTATTAACCCTGCCCCTAGTTTCATATCATCAGCAAATTTTGACATGTAATTTTGGGCCCAGGCTATAGGTCATATAAAAGATTAAACAATGTGGGTCCTAGAACCGATCCTTGGGGACTCCACCGACACTGTACCCTAATCAGATAATACATCATTAATCCTAACTCTTTGAGTTCTATTGGTCAACCAGTCAGATGTCCATTTTACTAAGTCAGGGACAAACCCAAATTATACATTTTTGCTATGAGTTTATTGTGTGGGACTTTGTCAAATGCCCAACTGAAATCAAGTAGTACTACATCGGTGAGAATACCTAAATCCAGTTGTGTACTAGTGTTGTCATAAAAGGATATCAAGTTTGCTGTACATGAGTGATTCGGTATAAAACCATGCTGTAAAGTATCTTGAATTTTTAATCTTATATATTCCTGTTCCATTTTCATCTTGACAACCCTTTCCATAAGTTTACCAACTACAGAAGTTAAACTAATGGGGTGATAGTTCTGAACATTGACCCTGTTGCCCTTCTTGAATATCAGGGTAACAATTGCTGTACACCACCATTAGGTATAGAACTTTATTGCAGAGATTTATTGAAAATAATTGACAAGGGTTTAGAGATGACCTCAGAGGTTTCAATCAAAACCAAGGATGGATGTTATCAGATCCTGGACTGGTATTTTTATTTAATCTTTTGTATTGCCTGTAAGATATCAGACATTGTAATGTTGTAGGAACCAAGTGGGTGTAGATGAACAGGGGTAGCTGTATTCTGTTTGGAAAATACTGAACAGAAGTAGTTATTGAAATGGTTGGCCATGTCAATATCTGATAATCTGACTCCATTGTTGATTAGGGGTCCTATGGCTCTAGAATTACCCTTTTATTATTTATACATAAAGAGACATAATAATCTTTTGTATGTGCCAATTTAAATTCAAGTTTAGTTTTTGTAGGTTTGATGGATCATTTTAAGATTTTAACTGCTAACCTGTATTTATAAAGTAAGATGTTTTGTAAGGTTGTGTACTATTTTTGAGTTTCTTAGAGAGTCTGGTTTTGATTAATCTGAATTTTAATAGTTTTATTGATCCATGCAGGTGTTTTACATTTGTTATTATATTTCTTTTAGTTGGAATATAAAGGGTTTCTAGGTTATAGATTATATTTTTAAAGGTAGTCCAAGCTTGCTGAGTTGATAAGTTATGGAGAAGTGATTCCCAATTAATATCAGCTAATTGTTTATTAATGTCTGAAAAGTTAGCTTTGTTATAATTTTTATAATATAGGTTTTCTTGGGTTAGTAATATTCTGTGGGATTTCAAATAAAATAGAGGAATGATCACTTACACCCAGTGGATCCCAGATATGAAGGCACTATCAGTTTGTTAGCGAAGGTGGTTTTGCAGAGCAACTATGCCATTTGGCGACACAGGCATGAAAACACATTTTAGGCAGGATGTGAAAATGACAACTGTATTGTTCATGAGGAGGTGTAAAAATGGCAACGCTGAAAATCTGGAGTGAAAATATGAACAATTGGGGAAGTCATGAGCAGGCATAGAAACTATGCAACGATGTCCATAACCCAATTATTTTGGGGATTTTTTAACCACATTTTCAACATAGGCATTTTGGGCTCCCCTCATGAACAGTGGCACTATGATTTTGTTAATCTGTCTTAAAAGTTGATTTCCCACAGCTACCACTCCATTGTGTGCCACAGGTGTGAAAACACATTTCGGCAGGATGTGAAAATGACAGCTATACTGTTGATAAGGAGATGTGAAAAATGCTAGTGTTGAAAATCTGGCATGAAAGTATTGCAAATTTGTGAAGTTACAAGGGTGCGTGAAAACTGGGCAACGACATTTGTAACACAGTCATTTTATGGACTTTTGTCACCAAATTTTCAACATATGCATTTTCTGACCTCTGCTCATGAACAGTGTCACCGTCATTTCTCAAACTGTCCTGAAATCAGATTTCTTACAGCAGCCGTGTTATTCTGCGCCAGACATGCAAAACACATTTTAGCCAGGATATGTAAAATGGCAGCTGTACTGTTCATAAGGAGGTATGAAAATGTAAATTTTGAGAATCTGGAGTGAAAATTTTACAGATTCAAAGTTACAAGTGCGCATGGAAACTGCGTAATGCACACCGTAAAACAGCCATTTTTGGATTTTTCACCAAATTTGCAACATAGGCTTTTTGAGAGTCCCTCATGAACAGTTCCCATGTCATTTTATTAATTTGTCCTGAAAGGTGATTCCTGCAGTGACTGGAAATCACTCTTTCAGGGCAGAATAACACCATGACAGTGACTGAATTCATGAGAAGGGGTCCTCAATAACCCCATGTTGAAAATGTGGTGCCAAAATTCCTCAAATGCCCAAGATATGCACCAAAGTTGAAAACCCTATTTATGCCATTATACAGCTTATCGGCATTTCTTCAGTTCACAGTCGGCTTTGAAGAGTGCAGATGTGTTCCTGGTCCACTCAAGATTGTCGCGCCATGCTCTGAGGTAAGTATGGGGTGAGGGGGTGGTGAGGCAGTGTGTGCAGAGGGTGGGTGCATTTTCTTGCTTTGTAGGTTTAAAAAACATTGCGACCATTTTTCTTTACAGTGGCATTTGGCAGGCTGGGTGGTTTCCAGTGTGCCACCGCAGTGTTTTTTTGGGGGGTTCTGCAGCTGATGAGGGATTGGGCACCCATCAGCACACAACAAATGGGAGAGCATTATGCTGACGTGAGGGTTACCCCATCATCAAATTAAACTGGGAAGGGAGACATGATGCCTAGGGATTGGGCACCCTTGGCACACACTTTAAATGGGAGGGGGTTGCATTATGCTGACCGAAAGTGGACTCCCGGTTGGAAAATGAAGTGGGTAGGAGCACTCTGTGGCAGCATAACGGCATGTTTTGGAAACTGGTTCACCAGGAAAGGCACGCTGCTTGAGAAGCTTGGCTTTCATTGCAGCAGACCTTTATTTGATCTGGTGGCCAGTTTATGTGTTGCTGGTGTCAGCACCTGCAGCAGCCTTATTGGGGAATGAGGATGCACGTACTGATGCGTGCCTCCATTCGCCCACAGTGACCGCACCTCCAAAACTGCTACTAATGTAATATGTTGGCTGAGCAAGAGCGAGCCAACATAAAAAGGATTAGAGTAGTACAATCCCCATCCTCTTTCAGTGGCTGTGGAAGGGAAGGAGATTGAAGTCCGAAATAGCAGCATTCATCTACCATACTGCTTCTCCTAGCATCTCTACTGTATGAAAACTGCTAATACTGCAGTCTTTAATGAATTAACTGCTGTTTTTCCTTAATAAAATATACATGGCTGAGCAAAAGTCCTCTTCAGCTCAGTCTACACAATGCATCCCAGACATTTGAACTCAGCCAGGTCTGTCAGCCTGGTAATGCTATCACAGTATTAGGTGGGGTGGGGGGCATATCTTGGTTCCTAAAAAAAAAAAAGCTATAAAATGATAAAACAGCAATACTGGGGGGGACACTACCTGCTTCTTTCATGCATAAAATGTGTGCTTTATATATTTTCCTTATGTACAAAACAGCGCTGGTAAGTGTACCAGAGGATGGGCTACTTACAGGAATATCGATTTTTATTCAGTTTTGCTAACATTTAACTGATTTTTAAACATTTTAAAATATTTTATAAAAATGTCACGTAACTCATTTTCTAAGTGCAATAATACCCTTCAGGGTGGGCAGTATTGTGCTATACCAAACCTTCCAGGGCTATAAGGCCCTCTGTCTATGGCATCGAGCCTCATTACACCCTGGGCAGTCCGGTATAGCCCAATACCTCCCACCCTGAGGGTATTATTGCTTCCTTAGCAAAGGTGTATTAAAATTAAATTCTGTGTGCAGAATTCAAATGAAAGTCTCACTTTCGCTTCTGCAGAAGGTCAAAAATTGATTTCCAAACTTCCACAGAAATTCTGCCTGTGGGTGTGATTGTTCTCAAGCCCCTGGTGGCTAGTACTCTCTTCTCCCACCCACCTCACATATAAAAAAATATCACTGGTGGCTAGTGGTCTCTCCTCCCTTCACCCACCAGTCGCTGCCAAAATTGTACAGTAATCCCCCCACAATGTATTCTTTCCAAATCCCTGGTGGTCTAGTGGTAATTGACAACAAGTAAAAGTAACCCTTGTCCTGACCACTCCCCATCCTCGATCCCCAGTCCCATAGCTATCCTCCGTGGTCTAGTGCCCCCAACCCAGCAGGTGCTCACCACCCAGGTCTCACCCCATCATAAATCCCCTCAGAGGAGGACCAGCACAGCCTCTTCTCCATGGCCGTCCTATTAACTGAGCTTAATGAATGAGTGCATACCTTACAGGAATGCGCCTATTCATTAAGCCCAGCTGGTAGACTGGCCATGGAGGAATCAGAGGGTCAGCCGATCCGCCTGCTCTGAGGTGGATTTATGATGGTGGTGGGAGCCGGGTGGCAGGCACCTGCAGGGATGGGGGAGGGGCATAAGACCACTAGGGATAGCAATGGGCTAGTTCAGGGATGGGGAGAGGTCGGGACAAGGGGTTACTTTTTACTTGTTGCCACTACCACTAGACCACCAGGGATTTGGAAAGAATATAATATGGAGGGGGTTACTGCACACTTCTGCAGTGGCTGGTGGGTGGAAGGGAGGGACCACTAGCCACCAGGGCATTTATTGTTATGCAGGGATGGGATGAGGAAGGGTTGTAACCAATGGGATGGGGTATTTTTAAACTCAACAAAAAAGCTAATAAATAAATAACTGAAGTCGGGGAGTACCACTAGCCACCAGGGACAGGCTATAAGTATTCCTGGAGTGGGTGGGGAGGGGCCACCAACCACCAGGGCTAGGGATGGACGGTGAAAATGTGGTTTTCTGCCCCAGGGCAAAATTTCACCCATAACTTTCATGGACATTTTCCGCTTCCACACAAGGAAGTTCAGAAAGTTCCCAAAAGTTTGTTAATTTCAGTGGAGTTCCACTGGGCGAAAAACTCACTCTCAAGCTACCCATTACTTAGTGATACCATACAGTTTATTTAAAGGGCTAGTGAATTCAGAACTTTTTGTGCTTCCTATGGTACATTAGTAATATTTTGATTTATGTATTAGGTTTTCAAATGCCACTATGATGCAGATTTTATACACTGTAATGGATTTGTAAGTTCTATTGGCATTCTATTTGCCAGACTCCATGTTGAAAGGGAGAGCTCATGGAGGCTTGAACCAGAACTGGAAATTACACTGTGAGAGGAGGGCCATGGTGGGTTTGACAGAAGCTGCTGAAAACTGATCAGAATAAGTTTAATCTGCACTGTAAGTTCTGATGCTCACAGTGGCCAGTATCAATATGGGTATCACCATGAGGCATGGAGGGCTTTACGCTTGGTGAATCCTAGTCATGAGCTTTTTGCAGTCTGTAATCAAAAATCTATTCAAAGCTTGAGAGGTTTGGGCTGGATTCACAAAGCTTTCTGAAGGTACAAAACTTTCCCTAAGTCCCCAAAACTGCTGTAGCTATGGAAACAAAGGGAATTTTCACTGAGTGCTATTCACAAAACCCTCCGCAGCTGCAGAAAACAACACTGAGGACTGTGGAAAAAAGTGCAGCTGTGGAAGTCCCTGAGGAAAAAAGGTGTGAGATAAGTAAGGCACAGCCCCTGAAAGGCTATTCACTACCAGTTTTTTCCACAGTTGCGGAAAAATGTTACACACAGTGAAATGAAGTGTAACTCTCCCTTAGCAAACTGCAGTAGTGCTCCAGCAATTGGAATCAATTAGGTGGAGGTGAGGCACAGGTAATAGCATCCCAGATAGTATAACAATGGCTGCTGTAACAGCAACAAAGCACACATTGCCATGATATGGCAACAGGTAACAACCACCAGACACAGTAGCCTATGACGGAGCCCCATAGGCAGTAGAGCCTGACCAGCCTGCAGTGAGTGCTACCCTGCAGGCAACAGGAACACCCCAGGGATGGAGGACCAGCAGTGACAGTAGGCCACTGTGGTGCCATAATATTGCTGGTACCTGTGGTGCTGCAGTGATCCCAGTTGAGGGACTGGTTGCTGGTCTCTTTGTGGGTGCTCTCAGCTTCATTCTATGGCATCCCTATTAAAGTCTGCTGTTCCAGCTAATTAAGTTCACTGTTGCTATGCCTCCAGGTATTTCTGCAGCTGCGGATCCGCACTGCAGATTGTGTATGTGCGCATTTTCTGCAGTTGTTGAATTCTCGCAGCTGAGGATTTTACAAAATTCGAGCACCTGCTCAATATTTCTTTATGAATATCACTCAACTGTGTTTCCACAGTGCTGCAGGCCTTTTCCTGAAGCTGAGGATTTTGGTTTTCTTTGTGAATCCTGCCCTTTGTGTTTTTATTTTCCTATAGCAGTAGGTGCATCAGTTTGCCTTGTGATGCCTTTATTGAGCCAATGATTGATTGATTGATTGATTGATTGATTGATTCATTGTTTGATTTGAAAGAGTTGACCAGGACTACACACTGAGCAAAATGGCTCATTTTAAGGTGTGTCCTTTGAAAACACAAACTCTGCTAAAGCATTGCTGCAGATGTCTCTTTGTCTATGTCCCTCCTTACAACCTGTAGCTAGGAGGTAGGGTTCCTCCCACAGTGAGGGCTTCTTAGCCTACACAACCTCCAGGCAGGAACTCACTGGGGCCTCTACAGGGCATGGGGCATCTAGTGAGGGTGGAGAGTGAGGGATAAAAAGCATTGAAGCCAGCAGCCCCTTTGGCCTCTCTCTTAGATCTCCCACCCACCCACTCTCATAAAAGCAGGGTTAGGGTCTGCTAGGATAGATCAGGGAACCCTTTGACTCAATATGGGTGATAACACTAGGGGGCCAGGAGAGAATTTTCCCAGTTTTATATCAGAGGGCTTTTTTCTGAGTTTTTCACCTCCTAGGGATTAATGAAGCAGGCTATCATAGATCACAAACTGTTGCAGTCATGTAGCATGGTGACTTGGGAGACCCTCAGACCAATGATACCAGGGAAAAGGAGGATGAGTTGAATTCTTCGAAGGGCTCTTCTATGGTTGGTATGCGGTTTGTGGGGACTGCAAGATCTGGACTTGTTGAGGGTGTCATGGTCCAACCTCATTGACCTTGCCTACAGCTGCTGTGACAACAAATGGATGCAGTTGCTTGTACCCTACCACATGATCTCCACTCCTGGGGCTTGGGTACCAACTCAGGAGAGTACGTCATTCTCTCAGTCCACAAAAGGGTGTGGTCCTGCACTGGAAGGGGTGTTGGGGCCGAGGTGTCTTATGAGATCTACCAGCTGTGCATGCTACTCCTAAAGTGTAAACTGCATTTAGTAAACATATGGTTGTGGTCATTTCTCCAAGTCACATGTGTGTATTCTTCCAGGAAAAGTGGTATGGGGACTACTAAGACAAAGAAATGGTCTGCAATATATAACAGAATATAAACAGTATATATAATTCAGTGCAGTCCTTACATATTGCTGTACTTCAAGAATAACATTGTGTAGTTTCAAATGGAGTGGACTGTTAAAACTGTTACAAAATGGAAAAGATAAATATGGCTTGTCTACAACACAAAATGGAAATGTGCTATACAAACTGATCTGTCAGGTTGAAACATCACACATGAGATGACTTAGCCAGAAAAGTCAGCAGTACAAACCAAAATAGAGGGAAGGCAGAAAGAGAGAAAGAGGCAGTATAGCAGAGAAAATTATTTCCAGGAGACATGAGCAAAGTGATCATGAAGGAGCTTCAGAACAGAGGGGAGAGGCAGAGCAGTGGGAAGAGAAGACTGGTAAATGACGCATGCCCACCAGAAGTCCTGGAGAAGGCAGTGAAAGTGAGAGAGAGAGAGAGAGAGAGAGAGAGAGAGGAGTCAGATTTTGTAAGAAAGTATGAAGAGTGATGGGGCAAGCAGGGTGGGGCTGGTTTTAGGATTTTGGGGTCCCCAGCAAAATTAATGTCAGTTGCCCCTTATCCAGTTATCCTTTTACTTGTGGCCCATGTTTTACTTGAATTTTATGGAATTAGAATATCAGTGCACACTTGAGTGCTAAATCATTTTAAGCCAAACTTACAATTGTTGTGCATTTTTATTTTATTATCTCTTTACTCAGGATAGCCCAGCAGAGATGTGATGTCTCACTTTCAGTGGTGTCCTGCTTCTCCTCATTACTGCAGCTGGATGGACTGGAGCACTGGGAGGTTAGGTGACTTGCTATGTCCATACAATGAGTGTTTGGCTCTGTAGGCGTTCGAACATATAATTTCCTAGTTCTTGAGTCATGTGATGCCCTTGGTGGAGGAAGCAGCACATGAGTGCAGCTCTGCTATCTTATCTGCTATTAACCTTAATTTCTACCTAAATTGAAGTTCTTTCACCACTTCCTACCTTTTTCCAGGATTACTAGACCGCTGACTCCTAGGAGAGAACTGCCATGGAGCCATCAAGAGAGACTATTTGCAGTGTTTCCGGAGGAAGATAGCCCAAAAGATACAATGGCTGAAGCAAAAAGGCGCTCAAGAGGAGCTCGCCCCCGATCAGAGATCCCAATGTGATCTCTATTTAACATCACATTCGAAAGCAGCTCCAAGAAGACATCTCCACTATTAAAACAGCCTTATTTTCACTTATTTCTGAATTCAGAGAGTGGAAAGCAGTATGGCGCGTGGTTTAAGGCTCTGAGCTGCAAATCTGGAGACCTGGGTTTGAATCCCACAGCCCCCACTTGCATACTGTGTGACCCTGAGCAAGTCCCTTAACTTCCTCATGCTCCCAGGTTGCACCTGCAAACAAGCTTTCAGCTTAGTATGTCTCACCTGTAAAATAATTGTAAAAAAAAAAAGCATTCTATCGGGACCGGCTGTAATGGGTGTCTGATACTGGAGGTTCAGATTTCAATAACGGAAGACCGCAGACAAAATGGAGAAGAAGAACATTGTTTTAAAAATAGCAGTCAGGAAGTTAGAAGACAAAGTCTCGATCTTGAAGGAAGATCCTGGCGTAATAATTTGGTCTTGCTGGGCATTCCGAGGGAGATGAAGGACTAATACAGTGGCTTTTGTTCAAAAGTTATGTGCGCATTGCAGGTCCCTTCTAAATGGTTCCACATATGTGGTAGAATGGGCCACAGATTGATTAGACCTAAACCTCCACTGGATCAACCGCCTCCTCATCATATTTAAAACACTAAACTATCTCGATAGGGACCGATACTGAGAGCTGCCAGAAATATGGAGAGGATAGACTGAAGGGCAAGAGGCTGAGAATAGTCCCCGATCTCACATTTAAGGTTAGACAAGAAAAGGCTGCTTATTGCTCACTCCAGTCTAAACTGTGGGCCACCAAAATAAAACATAGAATGCTGTTCCCTCAAGACTGGAGGTACCTCTGCCATCTGGAACCCAGCGTTATGATTCTGCAACCCAGGCTGCTGCTGACCTAAACATAAGGCTTCCAGAGTTATTTGGGAAGGAAGGTTGAACTTTCTTGGAAGTATTCTGCATTTAATCCATAGTATCTTTTAAGCATAATAGTAAGAAAGACTTACTTATGATGCCATCCTCAAATGTAAGTCTATTTGGTTTTACCTGTGCTGAACTTGCTATTCCAATTCTCAGGGGCACGAGAAGGATCATCGTGTGCTGCAGGGACTCCACTTGAGGATCGGCTGTGTTTTGGATGTTTGATCTGTGAGGCTTGTTTAGTTTTTTTTTGTGAGGAGAGTTTTGGTTGTATAGGCCTGCCTAGGCAGTGACATTTGTGGCATGGAATATGGTGTGAGCACCATCTAGGGCGATACTCAAGCATAGATTTTCCCAGGTTGACTGCATTATAAACCTCAGCGTTTTCACCTTATAACTGTTTCTTTAATTCATTGTTCAAAGACTATATGGACTTTTAACGACCAGTGGCAGTGCAACTATATACATTTTGTTCCTTTGTATTTTTTACTGCTACTTAATATACTGAGTGGACTTTATAATTGCTATCAAGATGTATTGTTCCTGGTGGTTTTGACTAAGTTCTAAGGTTAGAGCGATGAGAATCAAGGGAATTACCTCTAGGGGTATTTTGAAATTAATCTCGCAAGAGAAATTTATTATTTCATCATACAATGATAAGTTGAGGTAAAGTGTTAATGGGGATCGCTTTAGATTTTTAGCATACTGTGCTGCTGTTGAACTTTTATGAAGGCCTTTCCTACAGAATTATGGGGATGGTGAAAATACTACATTGATGTAGGAATTGATGGGTAGAATATGTATATCCCTTTGGGGTATCATAATAACACTGCAGAGGCTGCTCCTAAGAGGGCATGACAGCCAGAATGTTTTGGAGGAGGCATCTGGCCTTGGAAGTAGTGGCATGGCAAGGGAGAGGGTGGAGAGGGATCAGTATGGGGTTGTACAGTTGGGGAAGGGAGAGGGTGGGGTAATTTTGCTAGGTCATACTATATGAATAGGGCAACATGCACCATGTGGGACACTCATATCTAGGGCTAAAGATTTTGGGTTTTATGGGAAGCTGATATAATATCATGGAATATTAAAGGTGGCAAAGACAGTTCCAAAAGTACACAGTTTTACGGCATCTTAATAGATACCATCCCCATATTGTTATGATCCAGGAGACTCATATTACTACCGACCAATTGCTGAGACTACGCAAGCTTTGGGTGGGCAAGTGTTTGGGGTGGTTTAAGTACTAGGTGAGGGGAGGGTAGCTATTCTTATACAAAAAATGTATCTTTCAAGAAATAAAATCTTGGCATGATCCATATGGGAGATATATTCTTGTTCATGGAACTTAGTAGGTGTAGAAGTTCTCCTTGGTTCTATATATGGCCTGAATACAGACACACCTTCTTTTCCCACCTGTGGCTACCATCATTGCTTCTGTCCCTAATATTCCCTTGTCTTTTAGGGGTACTGGAATTTGGAGTATACAAACTGCCTATATCGATCTTACAGTAGGAGAGTGGGACTCTCCCCTGCACAATAGGTGCTACAGGAATTGATGAAAGACTCAAGTCTTATTGATCCATGGAGAGTTCACTATCCTCAAGTGATAGATTATACATTCTATTCTCCTCCACACAAGGTTTATTCTCGAATCGACTTTTTCCTTCTCAATGCATCAGCTTTATATGGAGTTGAGGATGCTGGGATGTATCCGAGGTGCTATCTGACCACTCACCATTTTGACTTAAATTGAGATTCTCATCTTCCCAAAGTGTCTCGAGTTCATGGTCCGCAATACCCAATTGTTGTCTGAGGAGGAAATAATGGAACATATAAGATCCTTTATTACAGGGTCATGGAATTCCAGTCAGAACTCTATCCAGGCAAAGGATATTGTATGGGTGCCCTAAGGATATATGGAGGGTGAGTTTATTAGACTTGCTGCCATCAGGAAGTGTAAAAGTCTAAGGAGGTGGAGGAATGGCTGACACGGATAAGGTATTTGGAGACCCATTTGAACCAACATCTGATGAGAGTATGTGGGGAATTGTATTCATTAAGAGCTAAATATGCAGCCCACAGTCTAAATCTTATCTTGAGAACAGCGGCAAAATGGAAAGCCACTTGTATTGGGCAGGGGAAAAGTCAGGAAGTTGTTTGCCAATAGACTGAAAAACAGGAGGCCAGGTGGGTAACAGCCCTGTAGGACAGTACTACAGGTAAGTTAATTTCAGACCCTGAGGACATAGCAAATGGCTTCTGAGAGTATTATGCAAACTTATATACAACCCCTCTTTCAGATCCTGAATATAGCAAAAAGCTAGAGCATTTCGTGTGATGTAGAGCTCCTGAAGTTTACTGCATCTCAACAATTGAGTTGGTTGGGGAATCACCTCTAGGAAATCAGGGAGGCAATTGAATGGTTGTCAGCAGACAAGGCACCTGGTCCTGATGGTTACCCTCCAGCCTTTTATAAAGTTTTCAAGGAGGAGCTTGCCACCTATTTGAGGATCCTATTCAATTATAGGTACTCAACTCCTATCAGGAGTTGACATTGTTTGAAGCTAAAATTGTGGTAATACCAAAGCCGGGAAAGACCCATCTAGTCCAGACAGCTATAGACCAATATCATTATTGAATATTGATATAAAGTTACTAGCAAGTATATTAGCTTTCCACTTTAAAAGGTATGGGATAATCTTATGGGCTTGACCAAGTGGGATTTGTCTCAGGGAGACATTCTAGTGATCATTTCAGAAAGATCTGTCATTTGCTTTCCACATCTGGGGAGACCAATGTCGATAAGGTTCTGGTCTCCTCGATGTGGAAAAGCATTTGACAGAGTTAGCTGGGTATATTTGTTTGATCCCTTACCAAGATTTGGACTACCTTCAGAGTAAATTCAATGGATTGCAGTGTGTTATATGCAGTCCCTTCTGCAAGAGTGTCTTGTAATGGGGTTACTTCCAACAGTTTTGTGTTGACAAGAGGTACCAGGCAGGGCTGTCCCTTGTCCCCATGCTTTTTAATTTATATATTGAACCTTTGGCCAGGAAAATTAATGTAGCAGAAGAAGTAGGAGGAATAACACTAGGCCTAGATACCTTTAAAATATCAATGTTCACTGATGACATCCTCCTGCACTTCTCCTCGATTAAGTGCTAAGAAGTGCAAGGCAATGCACCTGGGAAACAAAACCCAGGGAAGAGTACACAATGGGGACGAGATACTAACAACAACAAAATGGAAAGGGACCTGGGGTAGTCATATCAGATGACTTAAAGGTGGGCAAGCAATGTGAGAGGGCAGTGAGGAGGCTGGGGGATACTGGGATGCATAGGAGAGGCATCTCCAGTAGAAAACAGGAAGTTGTTATCCCTCTGTACAGACAGCTGGTCAGACCCCATCTGAGTACTGTGTGCAGTTCTGGAGACCCAGTCTCCACAAGGACATAGATAAGATGGAAGCTGTCCAGAGGAGGGCACTAAAATGGTGCAGGGTCTGCACCAGAAGACATATGAAAAGAGACTAAAGGAGCTTAATATATATAGCCTCAAGGAAAGGAGGGAGAGGGGACATGATAGAAACTTTCAAGTACCTCAAGGGAATCAACAAAGTCCAAGAGGGTAGCATCTTTGAAAAAGAGGTGTGTAAGAACAAGGGCACAATTTGAAGATGGGGGCAGCTCAGAGGTGATGTAAGGAAGTATTTTTCACAGAGAGGGTTGTGGATGCATGGAACAGCCTTCTGGAGGAGGCTGTGAAGTCAAAAACTGGTTGAATTCAAGCATGCATGGGACAGTCATAAGGCAGTTCTAGGGGGTGGGGTAGAAAGAAGTAGGCTGCTGGTTAACTAGGATCTGCAGCTTATCCATTAAGTAGGAAACGGCAGACTGGGTGGCCAAACTGTCCTTATCTGCCATCAAATTCTAAGTTTCTATGTAAGATTTTTAAAAGCAGTGTTGAGAATAATAGAGGATTTTAGCCTACTGTCTGGTTATGAGCTAAATCAACATAAAACAACTGTTTTATCCTTAACATTGTCTTGCACCAAGAAAGAGAGGAAGAGGAGTTAGGTTTGAGATGGGCTTCAAACTCTATTACGCTTTTAGGAATTGAACTTACTTCAGATATTAGTAAATTAAGAACACTTAATATAGATCCCATAGTCGTGCAGATGCAGCAAGATCTAAAGAGATGGCAATGCCGCCACTATCCCTCTGGGGAAGAGTTAATTTAATTAAGATGGTAATTTTTCTGAGGCTAATGTACCCCTTTCTATGTTGAACCTACTTCTTCCAAGATCATGGTTTAAAAGATAGAATCCATTTGGTTAGCTTTTCTGTGGAAGGACAAAAGACCCAGGTGATCCATAATTAAACTGGCTGTGGGAGGAAAGGGGGCTTGGCATCCTCATCTCTTCCTCTATTATTTAGCCTTCCAGAGTGTAAGTACCTTTATTGGTTGACCCTCTGGAACATCCCCTACTGAAGTTAGCTTGGCTTAGAATAGAGCAAGATATATCACCCTAGCCCTTCACATATCTCCAGCTTCATTACTTTACACCCTCTTAACAAGTTACCTCAGACATGGAAATATATTCCTAGAGCATGGGCACCTAATGCCCATACTCAGTTATATGCATATTTTAAATTCAACAATAGGCTAGATTTAGGTCAGCCTTTTTAATAATCTGAATGCACAATTAGGAAATAGGATCATTTCCCTCATTTTGGAAAGATCTGAAGGATACTACTTTGTCAGACCTGGTTTCGGATAATAAAGTGGTTTCCTTCAAGGAATTTCAACAAGTTTTCCATCTGACAGAGCTTCCTCTTTAAATATCTGCAAGTTAAGAAATGTATCCAATCTATTCTGGGACTTCCACCTTGGTCCTCACAGACCTCTGAATTTTTACAATGTTTTCCAATTGGCCACCCAATCTAAATCCATCTCTCAGGTATACAAACAGCTGTCCAGTAGGGCGGGTCAACTATTTTCTGACAGCTTTTACTGGCAACATGCTGCAGACCTTTCCTATGATACACAACCTGGGAATCGATTTGAGAAGCATTTACAGATTTTTAAAGCAAGACAGATTATGCCTGATTAGATTCAACATCCTCCATAATCTGTATTACACACCAATTAAACTTCAGCTCATGGGTAAGATACAAAGTGGGGTGTGTCAGAGGTGTCATCAAGAGCCCGGTTCTCTTATGCATCTGGTATGGTTCTGCCTCAAATCCAAAATGTTTGGCATAAAGTAAAACATTTTTGAACCCCTTATTTGAAGGGACGTGTAATTTCAATAATGAAACATGTGTACTTGGCAACCTCTCAGGTACATCCTTGCAGACACGCAAGTATTATATGGCTCTACTCCACAATGACTTTGCTCCTATCACGGGTATTGGATTAAAGGCACATTACCCCTTTTAGAGAATGAATACAGGAATTACATATGCCTTTTATATATAAAGGTTGATAGCCTCACAATTCCAAGTGTTAAACATTTTAATAGGAGGTGGAGCAGTTCTCCCATTTTTAGCTAAGAGGTATAAGGGTCTTTAGAAGAATAATAGTCCAACTCCCATATACAGGGATTGTATGGCTAGTTTAGGTTTAAATATGTTACTGTAATGTGTCCTTAGCTAGTGGTATATGGTAGGTATTATTTAGCCCTGTGGATAAAGGTGGGGGTGAGGGTAAATAGTTTGGGGAGGGATCTTTGACTGTGCATTAATGTTCATGGAGGATGGGGAGAAGGTGGTGAGGGGATATGTGGAAGGGTGGAGGTGGAGGAGACTATGAGTTTACAGCTTGACATGTCTGATGCTAAATGTGATGTACTGTATGTACTAATTATTTTGAAAATGTTAATAAAGTATATTAAATTGCAAGAAAATAATTTCTAGTTCTCAAGTCATTGATCTAACAACTTAGTAGACCACTCATAAGCTACCTGTCATGGCACATGTTCTCTTGATTAGGCAAATGCAATACATAGAAACTAAACGCCAAAAACTTGGAGTTGAGCTGTGATTATTTATTTTCAAAAACCATGCGTTTGGATTGTATCCTCCTGAAAATATGATAGTTCACAGATGACATAATATTCTTCTGCATATAAAATGCCTATCTGCTGAACATATAGTAACACTATATCAGGATGTCATAACGAATGTCACACTTCCTTGTCTATGGGCACAATGGCAAATATCAGGTGCAGAAACTGATATTAGAGCATTGTCATATGTAGCAATGATTATAACCCAGGCATACTAAGCTCTGTGGTTATTTAGACAATCAGTTAAAATCACTATTTTAGCAGCCACAGGTCATTTTAAAGGGACATTGTCAATCATTTTTGCATCATATTATTTCTAGGAGAACCCCACATTTTATGATTGCTCACCTTCTCTAAAATGTATTGGTGCTGCCGGTTGTTTAATCTGCATCCTTTCATAGTAGAACTGAAATGCATGCTAATAGTGTAATCATACCCAACCTTGTTTTGCTTCAAGTCCTTGATTTACTTTTATTGCATACTTCTTGAACATTAAGAACACCCACAAACAGAGTAGCCACTCATGATGCAATAGTCTCCTCTCATCCCACTGAATCACATGTTTAGTGGCTAGACTGTGTTGAGGGTGTTCCCAAGTCCAGGAAAGATGCAGTGGGAGTTGACTAAGGAATGTAAACAAACCTTTTAGGTGTGGTAACATCAGTAGGGTGGGCAGTCTGTTTTTCACTTAAAAAGGATCAGAATCAAATTACTAGTTACATCAACACATTTTTCAGAATGTAAACACTCATAAAATGTGTTATTTTTAAACTAGGAACAGTTTGAGGCCGGGGAGGAGATTGACAGAGTCCCTTTAAAGTGATCATTTACCATTTGTCCAGTGTATTTTGTATATTCCACATGGTGCAGAGCCATCTTGTACCAAAATATTTAATGCCTGCACACAGTTCCATACATTGCACAACGTTTCAGTCAAGAAAAGCAAACCTATATCTGCTTTAAGTTATGCACTCTCTCACAACTACACAGTAAAGGTGACATGAAAATATAAACAGTGCACTATTTATGTTGCAATTAAAATCAAATCACTGCCCCTCCCAGATTTTCAAATGGACCATTCTCCAATCAACTGCAAAATAATCATTTACCATAGGTAAATATCATGATTCTAGAAACACATTCTGCAGATAGCATGAGGAAGAAACTAATATTAGCAGCCCAACTCTTTGTACATGGCTATCATTTTTTGTTGTTGTTTGCTTTTAACACACAAGGTAAAGAAACATATCTTTTGGTTTGGCAAATTAAGACATCTAGCACACTTGATTGGCACTGTCAGCTAGGACAGGATTTATTAATGAGTATTTCATCAAAACAGGATGCTTGTGCTGAACTTTTCCTGATCTAAAAACTATTCCTGTAATGCAAGATCCACTTTAAAGCCAAATACTGCAGTCTCCTTGTGCTACTGTACATACTACATATAAAAAATTCCCAAAACTCACTGTAAATCATTCAACCTTTAAGTAGACTGAATTTTTATGTTCACAACACCATAACATGCTCCAGATCAAGCCTCCTCATTCCCAGCCCAAAACAGAAAGAGACCCATTTGTTCTTTCTTGCCTGGGCTGTCTGCAGCAGATGGAGTTTCCTCAAATGAGAGTTTCACCGACTGTCCAAAATGAAACAAAATATAGGATAAAGCTGCTAAAGAGCAGCTGCTCATTTAACGCTGAGCTGTGCTTTCAGAAATTCTTTATTTTTTTAATCAATAATCTCAATGGACTGGATGGAATGGCAGGCAGACATTCAGATTGTATTATTCTCTAGGTGGAGATAAGTCAGTGGTGTTTGTTTTTTCTGCAAGGTATTGCCTGGAGGCCCTTGGTAGTATCCAACACTTCTATTTTAATAACAACTGCTGGGATTTTGAACAACTTAAGGTTTTGGTCTGGTAGTCTGTGCATTTTTTACAGAACACTTGGGGTTTAAGATCTGTTTGGTGCTGGTTTTATTTTGGTCTAGAAAACACCTTTACGGTTTTAAACAATTAACCTACTGGGTTACTCCCACATCCAGGCTGCTGCCACCCCCAGCTCCCACACTCAGCGCCCACTGCCAGCCACTTCACATGCTCTTCCTGGCCCCCTTCAGGATATAACAAAAAAAAAAACAAGCACTAAGAAATTACTTTCCTCCTTCAAGAGATTACAAATCTTACCTGAGAAGTTAAACTACCTTCCACACCAGCTTGATACAAAACTGTATTCTGAGCTTACTAGCTCTGGTCTTATCATCTTGACGATCAGAATTTTCCCAGACTCATCACATTTGAAAATCATGCCTCTTGCTTGTTTGGATCAGGTCAGTGATTTGGAGAAGGAAGATTCGAGAACAAGTTCAAAATGAATCTGCCCACCCTGCCCACCGTGTTTTTAGCCGGTGGAATCTGGGTACTGCAGTGATGAAAGTGTCAGTCCAACCTGCTGCCACTGTTCAGATTGAAGGTGCTGGAAGTGTTGTAGCTGGAAAAGTTGCTGCCACCACCAGAATTGAAGGACTAACTCTCCATCTGTTCAGAACCCTGCTCACCAACATGCTGTGCTACTAGTAGGTAGTGCACTTGTATCTGTGGCTGGTCATTCAAACCTCTTGATGGCTGATTTAGCATACAAACACAGTCAATGGCTATAGTACAGAGCCAAAAGCCACCCCTTTTGGGTATAGTACCTAATTAAATTACACAGGGCTCACAGAGGTGAACAATCACAGATGAAGCAGTGGCAGGCTGCAGCCAATCAGATAGTGTGGTGGACATAACTCCAGACCACCAGTACACTTCACCGCCTCTCTCCAACAGTTAAAGTGAATAAAGAAGACCACTGCTGCATGCTTCTTGGTGCTTGCTGCTGCCTGCCTATCTACCACTCTGGTTAGTAATCCTAGTCAGTCCATCTAGTGACATACTCAGGACTTGTTCACAGTCTATTTAGTTTTACTTTATACTCAGTTACATAATAATGCATACTAACACACAAGATGGATGGGGCCCCAGCTTCGTGGAAGGTCCCCTGCAGCTGTGGGTTTTGTTGAGTCCCTAATGTGTGTCGTGCAAGCAAGGAGAGAGCAAAGGTAGCAGGAGGGAGCAAAACTACAGTTTGTCCATGGAGCAGATGCAGTGGGAAAGGTCTTGATTCTCCAGTAAGGAAGTGTTTGAAATGAGTATAGTTGCAGCCATTGCCATGGCTAGATATATCCTGAAATGTCTATGATATCTCCAAGAAAAATTCCTGCCTGTCTGCCTGCGTTACTACTTTAGGTCCACCAGAGAGAATCTCAGAAATAATGCAAAATTTCTGAAAACATCTGACCATGTCAATGGTTGGAACTGTATCAAGAAAATGATGCATATGAAAAGGGAATCCAAATAAACTGAAAAAAGTAGTGAAAGAGGGGGTCCCATTTGGCTAGGGTGATTTTAGGAGGATGCACTATAGACCACATCTTTATATTCTAAATTGATAGAAAGAGTGAAACATGGGGTCGCAGCTAGCCAAAGTGGTTTAAGGGAATGTACTATAGACCAAATCCTCATATTCTAAAAGAGGAAGTATTATGTTTACAATAATCTGTCAATGAATGGGGATGTGGATACAGGACTTGTTACATTATTGTGTTTTAAGTTTTAGTGGGATTTTTTGGGGGATAGCATCTTTATGGCAGAAAAACTTGATGTGATGATTCAGTTAGCTCCATGATTCAAAGGCATAAACTTTTCCCAAAAGAAGCCATCAAGGGTTTGGAAGATGGAGTGGACTGGAGTTTTTCCAGTCATTGCCTGATACCGCAGGTTGTGTGAAACCCTTTGCTTGGAATTTTATGTAAGATAATTTGTGCAAAACCTCAATGGGTTTGTTAAAATTCTATTGGAGCTGCTTTTCCAATTCAGGTGTATAGGATTTACATGCATAACATAGTGTTCTTTGCACACATATAGATGTTGCAGAGACAGGTATTTGAAGGCCAGGGCTGAGAACTTGCAGTGTTCCAGGATACAGCCCTTGGTGACACCTGAAAGGGAGGGCAGCGAGATGATATAACTGACAAAGACAGCTTGCAGCGCCTCTGTCAGGAAAGAGCAAATATATTTCACTTCATAGTTTGAGAACCTGGCCTTGGCAACTTGTCTAAGAAGATGGTGTGGGTCATAGTGTTGAGTTACTTATAGTAGCAATGTCAACAGAGATAGCAAACATATGCATGCCAAAATATAATAATTTCAGGATGGTTTTGGTGACCCTAAGAAGGAAAGCAATGGTTGAATGGGTCTTCCTGAAGACAGACTAGTTGTAGCTGAGGATGACATGCTAGTAGTACCAAGAACAGTATAATCAACACCATTGTGAAAGGGAGAAAGAACAGTATAATCAATACCATTGTGAAGGGAGAACAGTGTTCTCTTTTAAGTGCTGCAACATAAAGGAGACACTGGGCAATGTTGCAATGGGGAATAGCACCTGCAGAGAGGTGAAGTTTTGGTTCAAGCCTATTAGGTCTATTACATTTAGCTGGACCACATACTAGAAGGCAAAAGAGCAAAGGCAGGAAAAATGGGAGGGAATGAAAATGTGTAGGATTGTAAGACAGACAAGAAGTAGGGCAACAGAGTAAGTAGAGGGAAGAAAACACACAGACTGCAAAGTTGGGGAGTGGCATGGTCTGCATTTACCACAGTGAGAATCTAACATTTCCATGTACCAGTTTGGCACCTTGTAAAAATGTCCTGACCTTCTACATGAACTGTGAAAATGGCATCTGCTAGAAGGAAATCTAAAGTGAACTTAGTGTGTATTTGTTTCTGTAGCTGGGATTCAGTACTGTTCATAAGCATAACATTATGTAAATTTAGTTTATAATTTTAGGATGGCTTTAGTGATTTTATGTTTTGTTTTCCTACCACATACAAATTACTCACCATGTCCCGCCACATGTCTCAGTGTTTTTTTCCTTTTTCCTACCTACTACAATTCAGTCCTTCCTCACTCCCCAGTTGCCCCACATGTATAATTTCCTATTGTCTGTTGTATCCTTACCCTCCTCATGCTACCCTCTCACCTGCTCTTTCCACTTATGCAATTCTATTCCCCTTCTCACTATATCTTGATGACTCCCATCTGAAATTACTACTAGTGCAATTTCTTTCACCTGTTCTGCTGTGTCCCATCCCTTGTCCAGTTCTTCCTCTCAGCTGAAATTCCCAAGCAACAGTCCATAGTACCCCACCTTGTGCAGCCTCCCCAACCATTGGATGGCAGATGGAAGCACTTTACTCAACTCTATGGCCGGCCATCAACTAATGAGAATATAGAGTGCCAGATATTGTGTGTACCAAGGTATTCTCATAATTCATCACCCCGCTATGGTGGTGAGTGGAGGTTTAGCTGGTCAGCATCTGGGGAGAGGTTGGTATCATATTAGGTACATACAACTTTATTAAAAATAATATTCAAAAAGGATGAGCAGTGCCATTGAGACAGCAACTGTTCTCTTTGCAAAACAGATCTTTTGAGGAGTAGGTTCACAGAACAACTAGGACAGACACAAAAAGCAACAAGCTGCTCACACACCTAGAGGATCAGTTACTGCTACTTTATTTTGTTTAACAATGTATTTCACTGGCCACAATAACAAAATTGTTTCACAGTGAAAGCCCTGTTTTTCTGGGTATGTGGTATTTGAGTTCCTAAGTACATTTGTACTGTAGATCCTTTCCTGTTTAGAAGTCTGCTACTGGCATGTTAAACATTCTGTTATTTTTGTCCTGTTATATTGGATGAAAGTAATTCCTTTACAGGTTTCTCCCAATGACACAATATAGCCAGAAAATATATAGTACTTAAATTGCTTGTTGTGGCAAAAGGTGGAGGTGGGACTAGAAGCCATTTATTATTATAGCCAGATATTTCTTTAAGAAATTGACTTGAATTCAGAAGTTGGGTTAGAGGCATTATACACAGATTATTTTTTGTCCTGGCTATGACATTGTCTGGGATTTCCCCTTTTCCCTCACAAAAAGACAGAGACCATTGTTTGTTGTTGTGCTCAGATTGGCAATTAATTTATTTATATATCATAATTCCATGTTTCATTTCATCATCTTATTATTACATCTCTCAGAATTTCCTTTATTTTCATCCATATATCAATCTCTGATCATCCCTCTTTTTCTCTTTCTCCCCAGGTGAAAACCTGGGTCTTCTTCTTCTCCTTTTCTGTTAGGTAACGGTGAAAACCAAGATCGCTTTTCCTTCATCTTCTTCCTCTTTTGGTGTTATTCCTTTTCTTTTCCCTTCCCTTCTCCCCCCTTTTTCTCCTGCCATCCCCTTTGGCAGTCCATAACTATATTATAATGTATGGTAAGTGCCTATTAACCACCATAATCAGCAGTTACACAGCTTTGTTATACACTGTTTAGAATTTTAAAGTTGTTAACCACACTTGGAACTTCAAACAGTGGCAAAACAAAAAAAAGAATGCACCAGAGTTCCATAATTCTCACACATAGAATGCAAACATTGTTTTTTGACCATACACTATAAAGATGATGGTTGGTGATCAGGTGACAACACACAGAAATCACCTCTACTAGTGGTTGCTAGGGCTACAGTAAACCTCTTGAGCTGTGCTCTTGAGGTTTACCATGACCCTTAGCAACCACTCGAGGTGATTACAGCATGGTTATCACCTGATCCCCAGCCATTATCCTCTATATTGTCTGCCATCCACCTTGGCAGTCCAAACTGTCCAACGACCTCGTCTGTCATCCACCTTGACAGACCCACCATACAGTCCCTTCTTGGCTGTCTTCCCTTGCTCTGCCTTGTAGGGTGGGTGGAAGGATCAAAACTCCAGCAAAAGGCTGAAATCCTCTGTGCTGTCCATTATGTACCTCCACTCTGCCCCTCCCTTCCTGTTGCCTGACCATTGTTCTATCCCATGTCCCTCCCTTCCTTCCCCTCCCTTCTGAGCACAACCATCTTAACAAAAGGGAAGGGTGCACTGGACAACCTCGTCTCGCTACTTAAAGGGCAAACTCCATTGTCCCGGATTTCTTTTCCGTCACAAAGACAGAGACCATTGTTTGTTGTTGTGCTCAGATTGGCAATCAATTTATTTATATATCATAATTCCATGTTTCATTTCATCATCTTATTATTACACCTCTCAGAATTTCCTTCATTTCATCCATATATCAATCTCTGATCATCCTCTTTTTCTCTTTTTCTCCCCCAGGTGAAAACCTGGGTGCCTTCTTCTTCTCCTTTTCTGTTAGGTAACGTGAAAATTGAGATCGCTTTTCCTTCATCTTCTTCCTCTTTTGGTGTTATTCCTTTCTTGTCCCCCTCCCCTTTTTCCCCACTAGCCAGTCTCCTCGTTGATGACTGGCTTTCCCTCACTTAGGTATAACTTTCCTTACCTCAGAGAACCTTCTGAACCACTCTCTTTTTTATTTATTTTTTTTATTTTCCGCTTTTTGCATGTCTCATCCATGCTTCTATAAACCCATCATTTCTGTGTTAAACATGTCTATGGCTAGATCCAACAAGTGAACCCCATCTGATCTGTAGAAATCTTCACCGTTCTTCTACACCCCTGCAGTATTACCTGTCCTCCCATATTCCTTACCAATGTCCCTACCCTTCTGTTCATCTTCTTCCTGGCCCTATCCACTGCTTTATGTCTGTGCTCGTGCCTCCAAACCCTCCTTGGTATCATATCCGACCAGACAAGGCTTTCCTGCAGCCACCACTGCTGTATTGTTTCAGGTCCCTTTTATCTGATAGTACGTGTCTACCCATGGTTTGCCTGCAAGATCATTGCCAGCAAATGTATAATAAGTAAGTCAGGGGCTGGGTTGCGTTCCTTAAGTTCCTTCAAAGGGTGGGAGTAGTTGTGCCCATGTGAGCCTACTTTACCTGGTTAACTAGGATCTGCAGCTTATCCAGTAGGTAGGGAAATAGGCAGACTGGGTGGCAATGGTCCTTATCTCGTCAAATTCTATGTTTCTATGTTTCTATGTTTCATCCCCTGATGCCCGCCAAACTAACCTACACTATTTACATCCTGGTACAGCTGTTTTCCTCCAGCCTTCCTCTCTGCTCTCCTTTCTGTCCAGTATATATAGGAGTGGCCACAGATCCAGACTCCGTGGTCCTCCCTCTTCCTATGGGGTTCAAGCAAAATTAGTTATCTCATATGTTGTCATAATTTCATCATCATCATCATCCCCTCTCTGTCCTCCCCTCCCCCCCATCTACCCCCACCATTTGTTAACCACACATAGCAATATGGCACTTTCTCACTTCAGTGCTCAGATATATCTCTTATAACTGGCAGACCACCAGTGTCCTTTTTCCCAAAAATACTATCCACAGTTTCGCCTCTGCTGCTGCCTGACTGTGAGGCAGCCCTAATCCGCATGGAATGGGACGAGTAGTTAACCAGGTCCTCCCCAAGAATTGCATGCCTTTTTGAGCAGCGCCGGACTTGATAACTGGTGACCCCTTTTCCATCACCATGAACAAATAATCTCCCTGTTCTGGTCCCATGCTCATGGGCGAAAGCCCACAAAGCCTGCACTAGGCATATTGTTCCTCTACCTGTCTTTTTAGTGTCACCATGCAACCCTGCCCCTTTGGTCCATCTTTGACCTCTTAATTTTGATCAGTATCTCTTTCATCCCTCAACTTATATCTTCCCATTCCAATCCCTCTTTCTCGTCTTCTTTGCCATGGCCTACCACCTCACTCACTCTCATAGCCTCTGCAAACATTACGACATGGATTGTGTAAAAATAGCTGGGCCTCGGCCTCAGCCTGCATATTGCTGGTAACACCTCCTTTAGTTTTGCTAGCCACTGTTCCCTATTGGTCTTCTATTGTCTGCTGGTCCCTGCTTCAACCTACCCCATCCCTGCATCATTCTTCTAATAAACCACAATTTTGTTGGGTCCTTCCATCCCTTTAGGCTGCATATGATGCTTATCCCTGCTAAATAGACCCCATTGTGGTGTGGGCTATTCCTTTTGCCATTGCTCCACGATTAACTTTCCCAATTGTTCTTCTGTGGCGACCTACTTACCTTCATCTGGTGTGTTGCTCTGAATGTTTGAACACTCACCAAGGCCCTATCATAGGCCCTCACAGTCTGAGGTACCCATGAGCTGCGAAACAACAGTTCTGTCTGGCTCGCCATCGTCCCAGATGATCATTGGTATGGGCATTTTTGCTCTTCTGCTGCTGGTGCCAGCCTCGAAACGATCCAGCTGCAGACAGGAAAGGCTGTCAGCCAGGGTGTTGTGTACCCCTTCTATGTGTGTTTTGCTCTGAATGACATGTTCTGCTGCAAGGCCCTTAAAACTAAACAACGAAAACTTGCATGACCGCTTCTGACGTGGACCCCTTGTTATTTAGAACCTCCACCACAGCTCTATTGTCACACCAGAATGTCACCTCTGATCCTGCTACTCTTCCCCCACACTCAGGGACATGCCCAGATGGACATGATCTCTAGCAATGTTATATCTTTTACCTTGCCATCCCTAACCCACTCAGATGGCCATGGTTCCCGAAACCACCTGCCCTTCAGGTAGCCCCCCATGACTATTACCCCGCCGCGTCTGTGTAAAGCTCGAGGTCTGTGTTATACACCCATTCTTCCTGCCAGAAAGAGCAGCCACTATAATCCTTGAGAAATTCCTCCCATACGCTAAAGTCCTCCCTAATACCTCTTGCCAGGTCTACCCAATGGTGTGGTTTTGGTTATCCTGGCTGTAGCCCTAGCTAGCCTTTTTGTGAATGCCCTTCCTGGTTCAATAGCCCTACAGGTGAAGTTCAGGTTCCCCAGAACCTACTGTATTTGTTTTAGCTGCACTCTTCTCCTGCTGGTATGCACTAGGATCAATTCTTTCAGTTTTCTACTTTGGGCGGCAGCTGGAATATTTCCTTGGGGCATCTATCTATACCCAGGAATTCTAGCACTCTGCAGGGCCCCTCTGTTTTCTCCGGTGCCAGTGGCAACCCTAACTCGCGGCACATCTCTTGAAATTTGCCCAACATTTCTTGCATCTGTCTTGTGCCACTACCGATGAAAAGGAAATCATCCAAATAGTGAATAACCGCCTATGACTGGTTTTCTTGGTATATCCACTGCAAATAAGTGCTAAATGCTTCAAATGTTGCACATGCTATTGAACATCCCATGGGCATGGCTTTGTTGAAATAGTACTGCCCCCAACTTTAAAACCCAAAAGGTCCCTTCCTCTCTCCTGACTGGCAGCAACCTAAACACGGATTCAATATCCATCTTTGCCATCCATGCATCCTTAGTAGCCCGGATTATCCGACTGCATCTTCCAATGTTGAATATGTTACCCTACTAAATTCCTCCCGATAAAGTCATTCACCAAACTCCTCTGGAAAGGACAGGTGGTCAATCACCCATACTCTCCTTCCTGTTTCTTGGGTACCAGCCCTAATGGTGAGATCCTCATGTTCTGTAATGGGGGTACCAAATGGGCCTTCTACTCTTCCTGCTACCTTTCCTTCTCTATTTTTGTCTTAACATCTCTTCCTTCCCTTTTACTGACCCCAGGTTGCGTGCTCTCTTGCTCTGCCTGAGCCCATCACACTATAATGAAAAACCTGTGCAAAAACCTTTTCCATCACCCCTGACACTTTTTTGTTCAGATATCTGTCCAACCAACCTCTCCATGCCTCTATCCTGATGAGGGTTCTGGCTATCCCAAATTGCCCCTGTCTTTTTCCCTTTCTCCCTCCCTGGACCCTGCCTCTAGCTCAGTGTCTGGCTTTTTGATCAGTGATTCTGACCTCCTCTGCTCAAGTTCCACCTACCCTCCCTCCCTGCTCCACGCCTGCCCTTTAAACCCCTGTTCTTCACAAAAACAGTTGACCTGAGACCTGACCTCCAGATCCCTGTGCTCCTGGGCCCATGTCATTCTGCATCTGTTTGCCGGTGTGTTCCCTGCATTTTGAACACGCTGCGTCGAAACGACATTGGGGCTATGAGCAAAAGGCCCTGTTGTATGCCCAACAGTACCTCTGGGGCCCAACACCTTTTCTCCCCATTCCTCTTCGGTGTGGACCGATCCATGACAAAGTCTGTCCATAAGTCTAGCTGCTTTGTATCCCATCTCACATCCCCGTATGTTGCCATTCTCTGCCGAAAAAATTCATCATAGTATATCCATCCCACCCCTTTTGCTTTTGCCCCATCTTATTATTAGGGAGTATGTGATGAGCGGATGCCCATTTTGGTCTTTTTCTAATACTATGGCTGAGAAAGTGGCAAAACCTACATACCACCCATCCCAAGTCTTCCCTTTTGTGAATTTTTCTTCCTCCTTCTTCTTCCCTAACAATACTACCGCTACTGCCATTTCACTCTTCCCTATGTTCTCCGATTCCTCATATTTCACTGCCGCCCCGCTCACCAATGCAAAGATATCCACATATTCTCTTTCCATATCTTTTTCTTTGTGGCCAGGGAACATGCTCAGCCACACTCATCCCGGGGCACCTATTCCCTTGTTCCTCTACTTTCTCTATACCTCCCTCCTTCCCTTCGTATCTCTTTTCTGTCCTGATCTCTGCTAGGCTGACTCCATTTGCCCTAGCCCCTGTCCCCAGTGCAGACACAATTTGACTAATGTACTTTTATACTGTCACCCACTGCACTGGGTGCATTACCTGGGTCCTTGTCCGAGCTTTGTTGCCTGCCATCCTCTTGGTACCCCGTTATGGCACTCATTGGTTGAGGGGTGGATACTCCACTATCGGGTGAGGGGAACCACCGTGTTTGGGAGATCCAGTCCAGGTTCCCCTTGGGAAATCCGACTTGGTCTTGGGGAGGTACTGGCGGTACCGGGTCACTGGGATGCAGAGGTACTGGATCGGCCACCTTGGTGGGTTCCACCGCCATTGGTTGTACCCTGGAGGGACTGCTTGGCCCTTCGGCTGGCCGCTTCCTCTGCCCCTTTTTCCCTTCCCACTTTCCTCTTCTCCCGGGTCTCCCTGGTTCATCCCCTTCCACCAGCTCCCACATCCTGTTGGCTTTTTCTGCCAACTCAACTATAGCCCTGTAAGCTGCCTTCCTTGAGGGCCTGCTCTTCTTAGGTGCCATATCTTCCATCCTCTCTCACTGTAAAGACAAACTGAAGAGAAGAAAACAAGATTCTGTTGTTAACTTATGTTTTCATCATGCCTGCGTGTGGCCATCCTACATTGCACCCATACTACAGGCCCTTCCAGCTGACCGACCCCGGTCCCCTCGCTCGCCCCACCTTCATTCAGGTTCTAAGACTCCATTACAATGCCCTTCATCAGCAAATGTCTAATACAATGCCCCATAGCTGGAAACTCAGTATCAGTATTACAATGCAAGCCTTTTAACCAACTGCCTATTCAGCCTGCACATAGCACAAAAACCTTTTAGAGACTCTTCCATTAATTAGAGGTACTGCACTGTTAAATAGCCTTAATAAAAGGCACCAACTCTCCGTATAATGCCCCTTCCTCAGGAGCGTTTGTGCCGATGCTGAGTGGTGAGCTCTTGCAGGCCCAAATTCAAGTGCGTGATGCCCTACCTGGCCTGTCCTAGGCCTTGTCCCCTTCATTCCATGCCCTGCTGTCTCCTGAACTGAATCCCAGCCTCCCGCTTTGCATGCCCTGTCCCTGTTGGTCTCATGCCCTTCGGCTGCCGCCACCGCCTTCCTTGTTTCCACCCCTTCTTCCTTTGCAGCTCTGGCCTCCTCCCTTTCTCTGTGCCTTTCTCCCAGTGCACATTGTCCTGGCTCCCTTTCATGGTTGGGTGCCATCGCCTCTGCTTTCCAGCAAACCTTTGTCCCGGTCCACGTGGTCTTGCGGCGTGTGACGTCATCATGACCACCTCGCGGCCTGATTCGTGCAGGCCTTCTTTACCTGCACTCTTCCAATTTCCCCACCCTGTTTTCTACTGCCTGTAGTCATCTAGGCCCTCACCCATGGCTCGCTCCCTTCCTCACCAGCCTATGCGCGGTGTGTGATGTCATGCCCGCGTGGCCGCTTGCATCCGCCATTGCTCCATCCTCACACTAGGCCCTCCTGTTCGGGCTTCCTATGTGCACCCCCCCAAACGGTCTCCAGGCCCCATTGGGCCACCAGCTGCCTGCCCAGGGCCCTGTTTTCTTCAACTCCTCTCTTTTCTTCAGTCCTATGTCCCGGTTTTTCTTTTAGAAACCCCTTTCCTTCCAGGGCTATTCGCCAGGGCCCTCAACACATTTTCTCTGGTCCCTGTTTCTAAATTGCTGTCACTGTCCAACTGCACAATCCTCTGTCCTTCAAACCCTTGCATTCTCCTTCGCTCAAAGCGCTTTGCAACCCGTCTAAATTTGCACTTTTCTTCTCCTCATAACCTTCCTGTTGCTATATATGCCTCGCCCCTGAAAAACAGCCACTGTTGCCTCGCGCCCACAACATGAAGCTCCTGCTGTTACCAGCCTGCTTTTTTCCCCTGCCGACTGTATCTCACGCCAGAATTACTACACAGCTGCACCCTATACTGGAATATGTATTCGTTTCTCTGCTTAAATGAAACTCTCTTTTTTAATTCTGTCTTTTACCTCTGCCTTGTACTATAAATGCTATTGATACAGTGACTGAACTTCCTTGCAAACTCAAACATTCTGCCACTTGCTTAATCCCAAAATCTTCACATCACAGCCAAATCCCCTGCCCTTCTACCTTATCCTTCAGGTTCTACAGTCTCATCTCTCACATACTTTCTTTCTTTTGTCCTTTCTTTTTAAACTCAAACACTTGTACCATACTGTTTGTTTCTCCTTACCTCTTTCCTTGCCGTACCAACCTTCCAATTAATCTGCAAATCGATGTGCTGCAGTTCCAAAAGATCAAAACTCCAGCAAAGTGGCTGAAACCCCTCTGTGATGTCCATTATGTACCTACACTTGCCCCCTCCCTTCCTGTTGCCTGACCATTGTTCTATCCCATGTCCTCCTCTTCCTTCCCCTCCTTCTGAGCACAACCATCTTAACAAAGGGGAAGGGTGCACCAGGACAACCTGGTCTGCCCCTTAAAGGGCAAACTCCATTATCTCTTCTACTGTATGTCCCACTGCACTTATTAAGGATTAGGCAAGCCCCTCTCGATGTCTGTATGACCATATAATTATTTATTTTTTATTTTATCTGTTTCATTTACCTGGTAGGTGGGCTGGTTCAGTGATCCATGTTCAGCCACACTTGGGGATTCTGGGTTTACAAAAAGACTATACATTCTAACAATATGTGTCACATATACACCAGATAAAATCTATGCAGTCAAAAACTGAAAATCTTTCTACTTACATACATACAGTTGTAAATCATGTAGTACAACATATGATGACAACAATAAATTATGCTTTCAAGTATTATAATAACAATACACCTAGCAAGGTTTTTTGGGGTGAAAAGGAGTTTGTCTTCATGGAGTATTTCTTAATGGACTGGGTATGTGTTGACTTTTCAAAAGCATGTAGCTTAGTGCACCATTCTAGATTGCAAGATTTGATATTTTGGGTCTGTCTGCACCTGGTCTTATCTGATAAAATATTTAACCAATAGATGCCAATTTGTTAAATTAAAGAATAATTTCTCCAGTTTAATTCTAGTTACTGTAGAGGTTCCCTACGGTTTTATCCTTTGTCCCTACTATATAATCTGTCTTTAAATAATTTTTCTGATGTCTGTATGACCACAAGAATGAAACTATATGTGGGTGATGCAGTTTTGTTTAGAAGAGAAAATTGCTTACCTCCTCTATGTAGATGTTACAATTTTGTTTAAAAAGATGAGTACTTATTTGTTCTCTCATATCACGTCCAATCTGATTTTGTCTCTACCTAGAAGTAATTCCTTGAAGACAAGTTGAAATTAAATGCTAGGAAGACAAAAGTAGCTATTTTTGTTTACCTGAAAGAAGCACTAGGCAGTTCTGCCTCACAGTCTCCCCTCCTCCAGTGTGTGTGTGTTAACCTACTGATAAAGAACCAGATTAAGATGTTGGTGGGGTATGTTTAGTGACTGGAGGAAATGGGTAGTAATCAACTTTTGTGTACTTTATTGTGGCCTGGTTATGTATTTTGATGTAGAAGAAAATGCTTTTTAAGAACAACTACTTTGCAAACAATCCTCCAGATTCATGCTTGACAGAAATAGTTACACACACCATTGTCTCTTTACCCATCAGTCAGACAGTTAGTCCTTGGACTTTAGTTGCAAAATGTATATGTACAGGGACATGAAAATACTTTGTCATAATGTTCCAAAACATTCTTGTTATGGAGCTCCATGCTAGTGGAGGGTCAGAAGCCTAGAGTGCACTGGAGTCTGCACTGGCTACAAATGCTCCTAAACCCTTTGGTTTTAAAACAATATTTGTTGTGTGGTACTTGCTTGCAGTATTTTTACTGTACAAATAAAACACTCCTCTGGTGAGAGGATTGGGCTAGGTTGTCTTGGAAACATAGATACAATCTGGGCAGGATTCACAAAGCAGTTTGGGACTAAGTCCCACACTGCAACCCCAGTGGCGCTTCAAAATTGCCACAGCTGGGGAGCATCCAATTCCAGCTGCAGCAGTTGTGGAGGGTGCTACTGTGGGTCCCACTGTCCATAGCAGTCTCCCGCAGCTGCAGTGCTGTCCCTGGCAACAGCACCCAACTGCTGCCATAATCTGTGGAGCCAGTCGTAATCTGGCTCCACCTTTGTGAATACCCACAGCTGTGGGTAACCTGCGATTTGCAAGTGGCAACCCCTTGCGCTGAGGTTTTCCCACAGCTGCGGACCATCCCGTGGTTAGTGACTCCTGCCCTCTGTCTCTGGTGGTGTTTTACTGTCCTGCCCAAGTCAGTGTGGGAAGGAGGAGGTGCTGACTGAATTCTCCTGTGAATAGCACCTCAAATCCAACTCTTTCTAGAGTGTTTTACTGGAAAGAGAAATGCAGTAAGCTGAAAGACCAATGCATGGGGTGGCAAACTTATTTTTTAACTTTATTTCTTCACCTACACCTCCAGACATTATTCAGGAGTACCCACTCAGAGTCTGCTCTACTCCCAGCCTGAACCTCGCGTCTCCCTTGATCCCTCCCTGAATGACCCCAGGCAGGCTCAACCCCGATACCATCTCTGGGGCTGATTCCACCCTCCTCGGTGGCTATCACCTAAGTGTGAAGCACCTACCTGCTGTCGCCGGATTGCAGATGGAGGAGGATCCTGGGTGCATTGGGCCGGCACTTGAGATGTGAGTGAAATCCCCGACCACCGTCATCTCATTGACAGTATAGGAGGCTTTTTACTTTTACTTTCCCTTGATGCGATGTGCAATGGATGCGGCATGGGCCCTCCCACAAGCATCCTGCCAACATCAAGCCTCTACAGACCGCTCTACTGAGCTATGCCCCTGCTTCCATTGGGTATCGCTACTGAGCTCAGTAACCCCTGGATCCCTTCCCCACTGACCCCCGATGGCCCTGGCTCATCCCCAAACTTGGGTCACTGGCATTGCGTGAGGTATGGTGTCCAGCACCTCAACCCTCAGTGCCACTGTGCTGGCTGGGTGGCAAACTTGATATCCATTCATTTTTTTGCATTTTAAACTAGCAGAGCAAGCGGACCACTGGAAGTGACATCACACTACTTCTGGTGGCCTAAACTCCATTTATTGGGAGTTCTACTTGAGCGGGAGTGAGCGGGAGGCAAGCACACGGCTCTATGCAGAGATGCGGCAGAAACACACACATCTCAGTGCATGTCAGCTGTGTCTGCTGGGGAGACTGGGGAGTGGGAACATAGAAATATACTCTACTCACTCAAGTAAGTAAAATCATTGTAAAAATCTACAGAGTTCTCTTAGCATTAACTCTAATAGATTTCATAATGGAAGGCCTCTATAGAGAGTGCAGTCATTGCCACATGTTCTGCTCAGGGGTTCCTCTTCTTGATTTCATCTGTGATAAATGTTTATTGGTCAATACTCCAAGATGAAATAGCTAGACTCTTGAATAAAGAAATGGTCAGCTATGAAACTGAAACATTAGAAAACGTCACTGATAGCATGTTTATTACCACCAATGACACTGTAGTGGATTCAGGTGTCCAAGCTGATCAATCAGATCAAAGTCAACCTATTATAGAGGAATTGGCAATGGTATCCAAAAATAACAAAAATATATAGGGTGCCAGATTCACAATAGCATTCCATTATTGCTATATAATACATTTGACCTCCTCTAATGACTACAGATACTGTTGCAGACAAAGATGAATCCACCCAAAGTTTAGTCATTCAACTCCTCAGTACTCAGTAAAACCAAAAAAAAAAAAATCCCACATACCTTTAGGTGAAGTGAGAAAATGTCCCCCTTTGAGTAACCCAAAATATGCCCCTCCATAAAGGTCATCCCTGAACAGAATCCCTGTCCTCAACAGAAACCAGACCTCCTCCCAGACAAGACAAGTGTACGACTGGTGACTTGTCATCAAACATCTTGATACGGCTAGTTGCAACCCAAATAAATTCAGTCGCACTTGTTCTAGTTTTAGAGGGCCAAGGTAGCTTAGATCACCACCATGATTCCTGATATTTTAAACAATGCAGGAACTAATCCCTTGTAATCATTCATGCTAGCACCAACAATATAAGGTGCACTGACCCTGACCAACTAAAACATGACTATGTGGCACTTAACAACTTACTTGCTGAGAGGGGTTGTACAGTATGTGTCTTGGAAATATTGCCTGTCCCTAGAGCCACTGAGTTCATCTCTCAGAGTATCAAACAGATAAATGAACGTTAAGGAAATGGTGCTCAAACAGGGCATCCCATTATTACACATTGGGAGAAATTTTGATAAAACACCCCTATTTTGTTGGGATGGACTAAATCTCAATTGAGGGGCAGCACCTTACTGGGAAATCCTTTTCCACTATAATAGAAAATCATTTAAACTAAATAAAAGAGGGAGCATGGGATCCTATCCAAGTCTATTACACCACTACCCCGCTTACTCCCATTAATACTTGCACAATCTTAACACTAAATGCAAGATCTCTCAACCTATCAAAATGGTAGAACTGGAGGCTAGAAGCAAGTTATTAAAACTAGGCATCATAGCCATTACAGAAACCTGGTGGATTCTTCTTCATCCTGGATCAAAGAGATTCAATGTTACAAACTGTACCATAAAGACAGAATTGGTAAACAGGTTGGGCGGTCTGTATATATGTAAGTGAAGATATTTCTTCATATGAAACTCTTTTCCAAACCAATACTGAAAGTCTTTGGGTCACCGTGGCAATGCAAGGGCTAATCACGAATCACAATAGTTAATTGTGATAGGCCTCCATCACAGATTTAAATTACACAACTGAACTACTACAGGACATCTTCAATTTATCTGAAAAGGGGATGTAATAATAGTAGGGATTTTAATATGCCCACTATCAACTGGACCTCCCTTACAAGCAGCTGCCAGTATGAAAAACAATCCATATCAAGCCTTACTGACAATGGTCTTACACAACTTATTACACTGCCTTCTAGAGGCATTAACACCTTAGATCTCCTTGTTACAACATAAGAGATAAAATCTCATATCCAAATTTTGGGCCCCTAGACAGTAGTGATCATTTTACCATTTTATTTGACATAGTTGGTGAGCACCTTAGCCTAAAAAACAGACCACCTTCAAAACTAAGACAAAGCTAATTTTGCAGAAATCATTAATACCCTGACCAAAATCCCTTGGGAGAATATCCTATTCCATCTCTCAGCAAATGACACCTGGATTACACTTAAAATATAATTCACAGTCTTGAAAAATCTATGTCCAACTAAAAATAAATATAACTAAACAGGAAGAATTCCTAGATGGCTCAAAAAACAATTAAAACTCAAATTAAACAAAAGCAAAGGTTATTCAAAACTAAAAATTGCCATCCTGATGACAGAACTACCGCTTACTCTAAATATAAAAACCTTAAACACTCTAAAGCACATGATAAAACAAGCTAAAGGCAAACTTGAATTTAAATAGATACACTAAAGGCTGCAGTAAATCTTTGTTTTCTTATCTAAACAATAAAAGGGGTAACACCAGGAAAATGGGTCCACTGATTCATAATGGCACAAGTTTGCAGTCAGCTACTGATAATGCTAACCTGTTTAACACCTATTGCTACTCAGTATTCTCTAAAGAGATCCTTATACTCCCTTAAAACACTCAAATAGAAACTCATCACATGCATAAACTATTACAGCCTCAGACAGTCTCCCATTACTAAAAACCTTAAAAAAAAAAAACTAGCCAGGCCCAGATAAAATCAGCTCAACATTTTTGATCAAAACTGCAGAAGCAATAGTCATCCTCTTAAAAACAATTTCAACACATGCTTAAAAGATTCACAAATTCCTTGGACTGGCTAACAGCTACAGTCACCCCAATATTTAACAAGCATTTGTCAATGCCGAATGTCGATTGCTTATATGTGCTGTTTAGGTATTTGGAAGTGAAAGTACCATGCCTAAGAACTGTCATGTGCCCCCCAAGACATCCACTGTGTCTTTCTATTCAGTATTCACAGAAGGGAGGGGCAAGAGCCGCAGCAGTACAGCAGTTGCAAAGGCTATAGGCTGGTCAGCTTCACTTCAGTAGTGAGGAAGATCATGGAGACATTGGTTAAAGAAAGATAGTGAGGCATGTAGAAGCCATCGAGCCAGACCCATAAGCAACATGGATTCACAGTGGGGAGGCATGTCAGACAAATCTGGTTGATCTCTTTGACTGGGTGACAAAGGAAGTAAATCAGGGCGGGCAGGAACAATGATACCTTGATGTAAGCAAAGGCTTTGATACTGTCTTATATAGAAGGGTGATAAGCTAGCTGAGCAGGCTAGGCATGGGGAAAGGGTGGTAAACTGGGTTAGAAACTGGGTAACATACAGGAGGCAGATAGTGGAGGTAAATGGGAGCAGTCTGGGAGAGGGGTAACCAGTGGGTGCCACAGGGATTGGTCCTGGGGCTGATCCTGTTCAGTGTCTTCATTAGTGATATTGCAGAAGGCTGAAGGGAATGATCTGCCTGTTTGCAGATGACATCAAGATCTGTAAGACAGTGGATACCCCAGAGGGGTGGAGGAAATGAGGAGGGACCTGGGGAAGCTTGAGAAATGGTCTGAGGACTGGCAACTGAAGTTTTTTTCAAAAAGTGCAAAACTATGCACCTGGGACACAGAAACCCTGGGAAAAGGTACCGGATGGGGAGGAAGTTGTTGACAGTCACAAAGAAGGAAAGGGACCTGGGGGTTGTTATTTCAGATGACCTGAAATTGTCAAAATGGTAAGGCTGCTGGGAGGCCAGTGACATGCTGGGGTGCATAGAGCAGGGTATCACCAGCATAAGGAGGGAAGTGTAATGATGCTACTATATAAAACCATGGCCAGGCTTCACATGGAGTACTGTGTGCAGTTGTGAGGCTCACCTTTGTTAGGATAATAACTGGCTGGAGGTGGTCCAGAAAAGGGCGTAATGAGATGGTACAGAGTTTGCAACACAAGACTTATGAGGAGAAATTAAGGGACCCCAATATGTACTGAGTGGAAGAGAGGAGGAAAAGAGGGGCTAGGATAGAAACATTCAAGTACCTCAAGGGTATAAATATAACTACTGAGACACAGGAGACAGCTGCTATATGCATATGTGCCAGCTTCTGTTTGATATTCTTTTGTTCTTCTAATAAGTAATCTCCAGTATTTCAGTAACCACATGACCACACTGCCTTCTGTAGGCAAGTGTATACTGGTTGATGCCTGGTGTCAGATGGCAGACAAAGGGCTCACCAGATTGTGTTGCCATTTGAACAACTTCATAGAGTGTTCTTTACTGGTAAACATTTTGGAAAGCTAGTGAAGGTCTCACAATTTTTATTGTGATTGTATCTCCTTATGTCTGTCCCTTTGGTCCCCCATCCCTAATAATTCCCAACAGTCATCTGTGGCCACAGCTGCAGTCTTTTCTTGCCAAGATGATGGGTGAGAACATAGAAATATAGAATTTGATGGCACATAATGACCGCTTGGCCCACCTAGTCTGCCCACGTCCCTACCTGATGGATAAGCTGCAGATTCTAGTTAAACAGCTTACTTCCTCCCAACCCCCAGTAGAACTGCCTTTTGTCTGTCCGTGGAGCAGCTGTCTTCAGAGTCTGTGAAGTCTGACATCTTTCAGTGCCACTATTGGTCATCTTCCAACACAGGTGAGGCACTGCCAGATGAAAAGTAGCTCAGGACAAGCAGGTTTCAAAGTGGGAAGAAATGGAGTGAGCAAGAATGAAGTACTCATTCAGATGCATCAGTTTTAAGATCAACATACTGGTGGGGACACTGCAAATAGAACCCCAGCTCTTTAAGTAGCCTTTAAGAAGAGTAAAGGCTTCTCAAAGCACTGGGGTTATGTTTATTGTACTGTAAGTGGGCTGCATCTAATTCAGTAATTTACTGTACCTTACATCTGGATGTATGGTAGGCCAACTTTAAATAAACACTGCACCTGAATTAACACTTGATGCCACAGAAACATAGAATTTGTCAGCAGAAAAGGACCGCTCCAGCCCATTCAGTCTGCCCAAGTGTTCTCTACCTACTTGTAACTCCTGCCTGTATATGTTACTGCATGTCTTATTCTGCCCAGGCCCATCAGGACCTCCTTGTGAATAAGCTTGCTTAATGGATTTTCCTGCAATGAACTTGAACCTACTTCATTTCCATAGCCCTATTGATTTCCGCTGACCCCATCTTCCCTTTTTCTAATATACCCTATGTTTATCCCATGCATGCTTCATGCCCCTACCATTTTAGGTTCCATCACTTCTCTTGGCAGTCTGTTTAAGGCATCTACCATCCTTTCAGTAAAGAAATATTTCTTCACATCTATCCTGAATGCCCCCAGCTTCATTGTATGTCCTTGGTTTGGTTGCTCATCCTCATTTGAAGGAAACTCCCCAACTGTACCCTCTTTACCCCTGTGGAGGTACTTTTGTAGGTCTGATCATGTCATATCTCACCCTCCTCTCTTCCAAAGTGTACATGTTGAGATTCTTCAGCCTTTCCTTGTAGGGATTCCTAGAAAATTTGAATCATTTTAGGTTCCTCCTCTGTAAAACACCCACCTTATGTCCTATCTGAAGTGTGGACTCTAAAACTGGACACAGTACTGCAGCTGGCGGTATACCATGGAGTGAGACAATGGCAGCACAACATCCCTTCTCCTCCTCCTACTGGAGATGCCACTCCTTATGCACCCCAGAATCCAATTTGCCCTGCCCATAGCCTTGTGACATCAGTACTGCTAGCTTGAGGTCCTCCAGATATAATAACCTCAAGGACTCTTTATGTCTAGTGAGTATCAGTACTTCCCTGTACTATACTCCAGCATCAGGGTTCCTATGCCCTAGATACATGATTTTACACTTAATGGCATTGAACCCCAAGTACATAAGAAAATGGAATTGATTTGAATGAACTGCAGGCTTAAGGAGCTTATCGGGAGTGTGTGTGTGTTTGTGGGGGCTCTGCTACTATAAGATTTGCTTTTGATTTGGTATAATGTGCGAACAGACTAACCCTACTCCCCACTCCATGTGCTATATCGAGATAAAGAGTCCAAATAGCATTAGACCAAGCATTGAGCAGTGCAGCACCCCACTTGTCACTGTTCTGGGTGCCGAGAGTCACCCCACCACAACCACCCTCTGCACCTCCCTCATAACCAGTTCTCTATCCATTTACTCAGACCACCTACACCCTTACCCTCCTTCTCCTCACTCTTCTCCTCCTCCTTGGCCTCTGTCCCTCCCTCCCAGTAATCCTCACCCTTCTCCTCCTTATTCTTACCGGGTGGTGGTGCCTTCTGTATTACACTCAGACCACTCTGCCAGCCCCTTCAGGTTACTACACCTCTGCCTTTACCTATATCTAGGGTGGTGAGCTCATCAGTCTCCCATGTCTGGACCTTTCTACCAACCACAGTCTTTGACCACCCCCATTTGTTTAAATCCACCTTAGTAGAGGTATACCCTCTAATCCTGGCTTTTTTTTTTTTTTATATCTCACAGGGCTATGGTCAGTTTGGTCATTCCCAACTGACCCCTAGCCCTGCCCCCAACATCAGGCCAATCTGCTCACCTCATGGATTACCCCATGCTGGGGTGGTGAGGAGCTTCCCAGGTCGACCCTCTGGAGCAGGATCCAGTTGAGGAGGTGCCATTCAGGTGGGCGGGGGTTGAAGCTCATGCTGCCTGACCATAGCCCATTTTTCACTTTTTCTCCCTTTACAGTGTGCGGGCATGCAAAGACACTTAGGCAAAGCTTGCCAATGTCCACCACATCTGCCACCCTTTATTATACCACTGTAGTAACATCCACGGTCATCACCAGGGCTGCTACAGAGTGGTGGGTCCTGGATCCTGCCCCGGGTTAGAGAGCAATCCTCCAGGTGCTCAATCCTATCCCTCCCTGCAATTCCTGACAGCCCGGCTTGCATCCGAACTCAGGTCACCAGGTGGGCAGGTGTGGCATCCAACGCCTCAACCCTCAGTGCCAGTGGCCCGCAGCAATGCTGCTTTTAATACTCCCTCCCTTCCTGCTCCAGTGTACCCTGTCCCCTGTGTACAAGTCACTATTCCCCAGACCCTACCCCAGTTAGTCACTAACCCATAATGTTTTGTGTGGCACCAACCTTTAGCCACTCAAACCCTCAAGCTTCACCTTCCTCCCCATGCTTGCACATGGAACCAGCAGTACCTCCAGGAATGCCACCAACTTCCCCACCCCTCAGGCTGCCTGCCCAAGTACTCAAACCTCCCCTCAGTACTTCCACAGTGTACCCCACCATGTCATTTGTACCCACATGCAACAGTAAATGAGGTTTCTTCCTCCCTTGTTGCACGCTTAAGCAGTGCCTGCCCTGCCCTTCCTGAAGTCAACTTGGGATAGCTTCAACCCAAATATGGCTGAGCCTTTCCCCTTTTGCCCCATCTCACCCATTTCAGTATAGAATCCCCAGGATGAGTCTCCCTGCCCCTTACCCCTTTCCTTCTAATGCCCCTTCCACCACCCCATTATTCATTCTTTCCTGTCCCTTACCCCTGCCAACTGCACCCTCTGTGACTTTTGTATCTGTACCCTACTTCTGCCGCACCTCTTCTGTGCCATATTCCTCCCATCCCCTTGAATCCCTTCTCATCCTGACTACTTCCTACTGGCTTCGATGCTGACCTCCCTGATGATTTCCAATCCTTTCCTGTCCTCACTGTTGTAGAATTAGAGCCCCATTCCCTTCTACCCGATAGTGATGCCCCATCCTTCCCCTTCCCATAGCCTTCTTCTTTCAGTCATCACCCCTCCTTCCTTACTCGCCTTCTATCCTTTGTCCTCGCTATCTCTTCACCTACCTGTTGCCATCTCTCTCATGCCCAGCTTGTGCTCCCTTCAGTATGTTCCTGCTCCTCCTCTCTGTCCGATAGCAGAGTTTCAAATCTATTCCTAGTCGATACCTGTCCTACATCACTCCCCTATCAGTTCCCCCTCCTAGTTGTTCCCTCTGTGCCACCCTGGACCCTCCCTACCTGCAGCCATCTGCTCTCTCCCTGGTACTCCTCGTGGTCTCACCTCCCCATCAGGAGGCCCCTCACCCTTGCCTCAGGCACACCTTCCTTCTCCTTTGTTTTCTGCTAGTGCCTCTGATACTGGGGTTGGTTTCAGTCCCTAGTTATTCTTCCTCTGTCCCCTTTGCCATCACCTATTCCCCTGCAGGATGCCTACTATACTCATCTGCCCTGCCACTTAGACTCCTCCCTAACCTCTACAGTTCCTCCTCAAACTAGCCAGTAATCTACAGGCCATACACCCTCATTATCCAAGTCCAGTCCAGGATCATGGCAGACCCATACCCTGTACACCCCTCCACCCTTCCAAAGATGCCCACTCTATTGACATGTGGCACCTGCCCCATTTTGGCCCCCATCTTATGTTACGGCTCTTACTCCCAGGTTCTGTACCTACCACAACTGTTAGGCCATTATTTACTCAAATTTCTGTCCCCCCACAGTAGTCCTCCTACTGACCTCTTTGCCGACCGGGTAATTCAGTCTCTAATCTCATCCATTAGTACATGTATTGGTAGCAATCCTAAAGCCTCCTTGTCCATTTTTCACCCTCAGCTACTATACATTTTGTTATTGGCTCTCATAGTTTCACTTAGCCCATTTAGAAATCCTATTGCACTCCAAGTATTACTCAGCTCAGTTAGAGAAATAAACAGAACAAATAAATATGTATTATTACAGCAATCATAACAGTATAGCTCAGTACTTAGGTCAGTTAGAGAAAGAAACAGAACAACTACATCTTTATAATTACAGCAATCCTAAAGTATCCAATCATTGCCTTGTCTCCACTCCAGAGACCCTGCTGTAATATAGGACCACAAAGGACCATGTGGGAGGGTGGGCAACTGTAAATTTCTGACAGAGCTCCACTGAGCTTGATCACTCCCCGCCTCACTCGCTCATTCTGTTTCTCCCAGCACTGCAGGCTGCCCTTTTGTACTGGGCTCCTGCCTGCATTGGCACCTTTTTCTGCCCACAAAGAAATCTGCAGCTGTCCCAACAGAGCTTCAGTGAGGTCGCTCACTCCCCTCTCTCACTCACTCACTCATTCTGTTTCTCCTGGTGCTGCAGGCTGCCCTTTGTACTGGGCTCCTGCCTCTGTTGGCACCTTTTCTGCCCACAAAGAAATCTGCAGCAATCCCGACAGAGCTCTGTTGAGCTCTCCTCCCTCTCTCACTCGCTGTTCCATTTCTCCTGGTGCTGCAGGCTGCCCTTTGTATTGGGCTCCTGCCTGCATTGGCACCTTTTTCTGCCAGCAAAGAAATCCACAGCTGTCCCAACAGAGCTCTGTTGAGCTCACTCACTCCCTCTCCCTCCCTCACTGCTCATTCTGTTTCTCCTGGCTCTGCAGACTGCCCTTTTGTACTGGGCTCCTGCCGGTTGGCGCCTTTTTCTGCCCACAAAAGAAGTCTGTAGCTGCCCCAATTGAGCTCAGTTGAGCTCGGTCACTCCCCTTCTGTCACCGCTCAATCCTAATCTGTCCCAAACACTGATTTCAAAAGCGACTGGCGCTTATTCTGTGCTGGAAGTGCAAAACACATTTCAGCCAGGATATGAAAATGACAACTGTATTGTTCATAATGAGGTGTGGAAAATGGCAACGTTGAAAATCTGGAGTGAAAATATTGCAAATTTAGAAGTGCAGCGTGGCATGGAACCTGTGCTGCGACGCTCTGCACTCAATTTATGGACTTTCATCAAAAATTTTCAACATAGGCATTTTAGGACCTCTGCTCATGAACAGTGTCACTGTGATTTTTTAATGTGTTCTGAATACTGATTTCCCAGCGACTGTATTATTCTGCAGCCGAACTGCGTAAAACACATTTCAGCCAGGATGTGAAAATGACAGCTGTAAGCATAAGGAGGTGCATAAAAATGGCAATGTTGAAAATCTGGAGTGAAAATATTGCAAATTGGCAAAGTTACAAGCGTGCATACACAAACAATATTCACGGTATAACGTTCCACCCAGCAATGACGGGTGCGCTCCCTATTGCAGCAGAATGGCTGATGCTGCAATGACGAGGTGGCCCTGATTGCAGCGGCAAATGTTTCAAGGTTGTGGCATGCTGTTTGAACTAGTGTCAGCTGCAGCATGCCACCCATTAGGGAAAGCAGGTCAAGCCTCAAAAGGCAGTGGGGGTATTGGCCACAACAGTGCCGCACCTCCAAGCCTGCTTCTGCAGCAAGTTGCCACAGTATGTTTCTTGCGCATGCATGCAATCAACATAAAAGGGTAACAGGTCCAGTGTTCACAACTATCGTCCCATCAGTTTAACATCCATTATCTGCTAAATCATGGAAAGAATTATTAAATCATACCTTGAAAAGAAATGGGAGCACTACAACTCTTGACAACTCACAACACGGTTTCTACCACAAACCTAATATCCTTTTATAATAATGTAAGTCAAGGCTTGGACAACAATACGCCAATGGATGTCATACAGCAGGACTACAGCAAGGCTTTTGATAAAGTCCCATGGAAAACTTATTACTAAACTAGAAACATTAGGCTTTCATCCTGCCTAACAAACTGGATTAATCAAGGGCTTACAAATAAGTCACAAAGGGTCAACATTAACGATGCATTATCAAACCAGGGCTTATTCACTAGTGGAGTGTTGCAGGCCTCTGTCCTGGGACCAGTATTGTTCAATGTTTAGATCAGTGATATGCAGGTTGGCCCACAAAGCTGGCTTTCAAAATTTGCTGATGATTTCAAGCTAGGAGGAAAAGTGGATACGCTACAAAACCTACAAACCCTTATCTCAGACCTCAACTCCATTGAACATTGGGCCCAACTGAACAATATGGAATTTAATGTAGATAAATTGTAGTTTTGCACCTTAGATCAAAAATCCCCAGAATATCTATTGCATAAATAAAACTCCACTTAAATCATCTTGTAGAGAGAGGATCTAGGTATATTAGTTAATAACAAACTTTCATCCAGTGACCACTGTATCAAAGTGGCCGATAGTTTACTTAGACAAATAAAATGTACATTTGTCACTAAAACTGAACAATGTCTCACCCCACTGTACAGGACCTATATTAGACCATATATTGACAATGGGTCCACATTTTGGAGCACATACCTTAAAGGGTGACATAGTACGACTGGAACAGATTCAAAGATGTGCTACAAGAATATCCCAAGACTATCTTCCAAATCCTAATATTACAGGTTAAAGTAATAGGCCTAAACTCCCTTCAGCATAGGAGATGCAGAGGGACGTTTGTTCATTTAAAATTGCTTAAATCCTCGAACTAATGAAACAGTGTGGTCTTTAATACTCATCAAACCACATTGCTCTCAGGCTTCATAATAAACAACTTGAGATTAAGAAGGCAAAGACAAATCTCAGGCAAAATGTGTTCTCATTGCATGCCACCAGACTATGGAACACCCTACCCCAGGAATTAGTAGACTATAATAACTTTAACACATTTAAGAAGGACTAGATATCTGGTTAACTTCTTATCAAAGTTATATCAATTAGGACACACAATCTTGATGGGCCTCCACCTTCCTTTTTCAAAAACCTAGTAAACCTAGTAAAAGTACATTTAGTGTACCTAGTGGTCATGACATTATCAGACAACAAGTAAATGTCCAGCTTGTCCTTCCACAGAAAAGGACTAAAGTTGGGCAATAGTTTTCTCATACAAGATGGCAAAATCTTGAAATGCTTGGAATTGCTGATGGGATAAAAGGCATGATATGCCTGTTTGCAGATAACACAAAGCTCTGAGGGAAAGCAGAAACAGAAGGGAAGACAGGGCATTGGAGAAGACCTGGCCAAACTGGAAAGGTGGTAATGTATTTGGAAACTGGGATTCAACACTAAAAATGTAAAGTAATGCACTTGGGGATGAAGAACCCAGAGGCCAAGTACTGGCTGGGTGGTGTGCAAGCTACCAAGTCAGAAGAGGAGGAATACTTGGGTGTGATCAATACAGGTGACCTGAAGTACTCAGTACACTGCAGAGAGCAGCTGCCAAGTAAATTAGATGGTGTGATATATAGCCTGGGGTATATCCAGCAGGAAAGCAGAGGTAATGTTGCCACTGTGCAGGTCACAAGTGTGGCTGCATCTTCAGTACAGTGTGCAGTATCCAAGCTTTACCTAAATAAGGACAGGGTGACCAAGTTGATCCAGGGACAACAAGATCGGACGATGAGGAAAGACTCAGAGATCACAACATGTATTCCCTAGAGGATAGAAGACAGAGAGGGTGACATGATCAAAACCTTAAAATACCTTAAGGGATTCAACAAAGTGATCTCTGAGGGTCTATCCAACCTTAGTGGGAACAGGACCACTAGGAGGTACTGTCTCAAGCTGGTGGGGGATGATTAAAAGGGAAATGTGGAGGCACTTTTCACTGAGAGGTGGTGGAAAACTGAATGAGTTGCCGGAGGAAGTTGTCTTACTGAAGGCAGTGGGCAGCTTCAAGAGGGAATGGGACAGAGTAAAGGGAAAGTTACATTGGGAGGGATGTGGGAGGAAGTGGTTATTCATGGAAGGGAAGAATGGCAGAGAGGAGGCAGATCTCTTTAGCAGATATTCAGAGGAAGGGTCTGAAAAGTCGAACAGAATACATAGACTGTAAGGCCTTTTGCTGGCACAACTGATGTGGTTCAAGTATTACTCGTGCGTTGACCAATGTTCCTTTTCTTGCTTATTGTTGGCTGCTCATTTGTGCAGAAAGGTTATGTCACTGTTGCCAGTGTGTCAATCTTTATAGTTGTTTACTGTTTATTTGTTTGAGAAATTACTTTTATATGCATTGAGATACAGTATTTATGTATTATGCATGGACCTAGGATGTCCGTGACAGAAGGCATTTATGCTTATATGCCTCTCCTATTTTAAATAAACTTGAAGCTTCGGTACTCGTATGTAAAATAATTGGTTTATATAATAAATACATGCTTCAGGCTGATTTTGGTGGATGGGTTTGTCTGATAAAGAATGATCCACTTTTACCCATTCTGTTAGAAAAGATTGCACTTTGAATTGCACTATTCAAAACCTAGTATGGTCGATCTGTTCAGTCTAATATAAGGTTGATTTCAGAGATATAAACTAACTTATCAGAGAGATGTTTCATGGAAATCTTTGCACAGGAGGGATTGTATAATGTGCCAAAATAACTAGTTTCTGTTTTGGTCACTGCAAAGAATTGTACATTATCATCTTCAAAAGTATCCTTAGCCAGGGAGAAATTGTTGGTCATGGTGACTAAAATTCATCTGACTGAGAAACTGACAAATATTTATAGACTGAAGAAGGATGATATTCATAATAAATTAATACTACATATCACCTCAAGGGTAGTTAATTCTGTACTTTAAGAAAATACCTTAGATCACAGAAGACTATGTTAAGGTTATGCAGCAAGAGGAAACCCTAAACACTGATTAACTTGGTTCAATATCAGTTTGTTTGTTACTGGATACAGATAGTTGGTGAGTTGTTTTGCAGTGTGCTGGTGTAGAATGGCTTCTGCAATCCATCACAAAGGTAGCTGCACTTCTGTGATTATTTTTTGTGAGTTTTTGGTTGATTGAAATGTGATTTGAGATTCTTGTGATAAGGCACTATATACTGTAAATAAAAATATTATTGATAATTAGCAGTTAACAGTGGTAAAGAAAATGCAAAAAAAAGTATGTAAGTAATAAGTCACAATGAGGTGAGCATTAAAGGATTTATGATGAGCCCAGGGATGTAGCAAGACACAAAGCTGAAGGGTGAGTGTCCTTCGCTCATCGAAGTGCATCATTAATCCTTTAATACACACCCAGGAGTGGATTCTTCTTCTTATAAAATGGCTCATTTGCAGGTAAAGTGGTTTTCTTGCTTTCGTAATGCGATCCGGTTTTCCACCATGCATCATTAGTTTTTACTGTACAGTTATGTGATGGCTGTTGTCCAGCAAGGTCTTTGGTTTTATGCTTGTCATTTTTAAATGCTAACAAATCTATGTCTCCCATAATCAGCTATGGCAAAGTTAGTGTTTTTGGTGGGGGGCAACATGGCACAGCAGTTTCTTTCAGTTTTTCTACCTTATTTTATCTAGCACAAAGTCTTTGCCACAAAGACACTGCAAAATAAAATCAATAGGCTATTAGGCATCCATTCCCATTTCAAATCTGAAGATGCTGCTGCCTTAGTTTATTGTTAGATATATGGCTTCTCTGTACACTCAGCCAAACATGTACCAGTACAGTAGGCTTGTTTTATCACACTGCAGTGACTGAACATAATGCCAGTGCATGTGACATATAATGTGGATATAGACATTCTTTCTGTGCATTTCTCTGTCCCTTAACCACAAAACAAACAAGTATAATATCATTGCATGTAATCATGTAACATATTTCCATTTGACTTCAAAGAGACTTTTTCTTGGTCAAGAGCTTTTTTGTTCATATACTCTTAGTGGGGGCTATGCACTATTGGGTAGAAGGTAATGCTGCAAAGGTGCTTACCTCACCTGCATAGCTCTGCACCCATGGAGAGGTGCACACTGGCTGCCTCCTGGAGAGCAGGACTCCACAGGGTGGCCAGAGGTGGAGTTTTGCACCCAGGTAGGCATCCAATGTGAAGCCCATCCTGGGTCCCAGTGTGGATTACTTGCACAGGTCTGTGTGGGTCTGGCTGCATGAATAGCCTTCACAGGTACCCAGAGCCTGTGCCACCATGCTTCTATGTCCAGCAGACCTCCCGCCAACAACCACCCCTGAGGCTTCACCTGCTCGGTGCTCGGTTGTCCCACCCAGATGCACCACCACCTGTTGCTCAACTGCCCAGCCTCGCCTGCACACATCAGCCCCATCTCCATTGTCTGGTATGCCACCCCCAACAAATGCCAGCCCATAGCCCGGTGCTGTATGACACCCCACCCAGCAGCACGGCAGCCTGGTCCCATCATATGGCTGTGACCTAATTGTTCCAGCATTCTTCCAAGCTCTGGGTCAATTTTAAAAGGAAATTATAAATTGAGGGCCTAAATGGGTGGTTAAAAAGGTGATGCCTTAGAAAAGATTACAACTTTGTAGATAACTGGGTTACTTCTATGATATAAGGCTGTTTGCACTGGATGGGATGCATCTAAATAGGCAGGGAAAGCTCCTTTTTCTCAAACACTAAAACAGTCAATTGATAAATATTTAAGCAACCCGGAGAGATACACACAGGTATCAGTACAATTGGGGCCAGCACCGTTAGAACAATGGAGATGTCTATTAATAAATGCAAGAAGTCTCAATAATAAACTGGATGAATTGGTGTTTACACTAAATCAGTATCATATCAGTTTGTGTGCTATTACAGAAATATGGTGGAAGCAAGATGACTTTTGGGATAAACAAATCCCTAGGTATGTTCTCCACCATAGGGATGGACCACACTCCAAGGGCAGTGGTGTTGCTTTTATGTGGCTGATCATATTGTTTCAGATAAGTGTAGACACTTCTAATTATGACATAACAGAGTTGATTTGGGTTAGTTATCACCCCATATATGCCAAAAATAAATGTGGGCATTGTATATAGACCACCATCTAGCTCATAGCTGGAAGACCTTCGGCTAATGGAATTTATACATAATTTCACACTGGCAAGTAATTCTTGTTGGCAGGTGATTTTAATCTTCAGGGTTAAGTTGGGACCCCACAGTTGAGTCATCATCAAGCAAGCAGAAATTCCTTGAGTCTTTTTTATTGACTGGTTTAGAGCAACATGTTAAGGATTTTACTAGGGGCTCCCATACCTTGGATATAGTTTTAGCAATATGGATTATGATATCCTGGATTGTAGGGCTATATACCCTTAGGCTCTAGTGATCACAATATGGTGGATTTTATATTAGTAAAGCTACAACGAAGCCGCCAGTATTGCAATGGTGTATAATTATAGTAGGGCTGATTTTAACAGCATCAGGGCTCATCTAGCAGCCTGGGAATGGCAGTCGGATTTAATGGGGCAGATGATACATCATATGTGGAATATATTAAGTAATACAATTAAAACCCTTGTACACAAATTTATCCCTAGTTCAAGGAAATCTACTAAATATCAAAAAATCCACCTGGTTTACTTCTACTGTAGTAAACAATATTAAATCAAAGAGTAAAGCATATAGGGAAGCTAGGAATAGTGGGCAGTTAGAAAGCTGGACGAAATATAAGGTTGAACTTAAAAATGCAGACTAAGTATACATAGGGCAAAGCAGATTTCAAATACAAATTAGCCTCAAGAGTTCAAAACATTACAAATCCTTTTTTCTTATATAAATAATTAAAAAGGCAGTAATAAAACAATTAGGGCTTTGAAGAAATCACATGGTGAATTAAGAACAGAAGATAAGGATATGGCCTGCCATTATAATAACTACTTTGCCTCAGTATATAATCCAAAACTATAACACTTGAAACACCAGTATAGGGATATGGATCAGCCATTCAAAATTAATGTCAAAGAAGTGAGAGATAGACTAAAAGCACTGAACCAAAAAAAAGTCCAGGGACCTGATGGTCTCCACCCTAGGTGTTAAAGGAATTGGCCGATGTATTAGCAGCCCTGTGGCTTATATGTTCCAGTACTCTATTGATAAGGCTGAAGTCTTGGATGAGTGGAGGCAGGCTGAGGTGATTCCTTATATAAGAAAGGATCTAGACAGGAGGCTTCAAATTATAGACCAATTAGTCTGACCTCGATTTTGGGAAAATCTTGGAGGGTTTGATAAAAACATATATCACTGATAAATTATCTCAGTCAGGAGATATTGACCCACATCAACATGGTTTTAGAAGGGTAGATCATGCCAAACAAATCTGCTGGAATTTTATGGAAAGGTAAATCAGGCACTTGATTCTTGTAATGCAGTGGATATTGTTTTTTGATTATTCTAAGGCCTTTGATATGGTACCCCATGGCATTTTAAGTGAGGCATTAATTTTTACATGGTATACATGCAATATCTCCTCTGGATCGAAAATTGGTTGACAGATCGAAGACAGAGGGTTTCGAGTAAGGGGTCCCTGTCAGATTGGGAGCAAGTGACTAGTGGGGTCCCTCAGGCTCAGTGTTGGGCCCTTGTCTTTTAACCTGTACATATCATCTATGCAAACATCTACACCAGTATGGTTTCAAAGTTTGCTGACAACACTAGGATTGGATTCAAAATAAATTGTAAAGAGGATACGGATATCTTACAATTGGCCTTAAAGGAACTTGAATATTGGGCAAAATTGAACTATTCTACATTTAATATAGATAAGTGTAAAGTTATGCATTTGGGAAAAAATAACTACTATAAATACAATTTAAATGGAATGGAGTTACAAGCAACAGCAGAGGAAAGTGACCTGGGTATTCATATCCACTGATGTTAGATTTGGGAGTTACTGCAATCAAGTTATCAGGAAACCCAGTGTGTTATTATACTGTATTAACAAGCACATTAAAAGCAGAGATAAATAGGTGATGATGCCTTTGTATAAGGCACTGGTCCATCCTCATATGGAATATTGCACTCAACTTTGGTCACCAGGGTGGTAAATTAGTGATAAATTCCTTGAACGAATACAAAGAAGGGTAGCTAAACAGGTGGCAGGCCTAGATGGGCTGTGTTACCAGCAGAGATTGCAGGAACTTGGTCTCTATTCACTGGAATTTTGTCGGCTTCGTGACATGTGTATGGTGTATAGAGCACCTTGGATGATGATTTATGTCCCAATTGGGCCTGGAACTAAGGATGCAGATTTATGATACTAAGGCACACCCATTTCAAATCAAGATTAACACTTACTGTACAAATAGTAGGAAGTATTGGTTTCGTGCATAAGGTAGCTATAATATGGAATAGTTTGCCATTAGATGTGGTAGCCAGTGAGGACTATGACAAAATTCTAAGAAAAGTTTGGATGAATTCTTAATCATGCAGGGTATGACAGGTTATTAATATGGAGGCCATTATGGACTTCGGTCTTCTTGGCCTAGTAGTTACCTATGAGACCTATGATATGAAGGGCACTCCCCAACATATACAAGCCTCCATGTAATAGGGTAAAGCACACACCCCAACAGATGCCAGCCCCTGCCCTGGTATTGGAAGGCATACCCCTACCACATGACAGCACTGTCTCTGGTGGAGATAGGCATAGCCCCCTACCACCACATGGCATACTTAACCCCGCTAGTATGAAGCCACCAACCCTGCACACAGAGGTGCCCCAAACCCCTACCAGATCTGTCTGTCAGTGCTGTGGTCCCACAGGCCAGCAGCATAATCTCCTGCACACCTCTCTTGGTCACCAGCCATCCAAGTGATGCTGGGAGTGCGATGCCATATATAGACAATGCGCTCCTAGCATCAGTTGGACAGCCAGCAGCTGAGAAGGTGTGAGGAGGGCTCTGCTGCTGGCCATCTGGGGGCCACAGAACTGACTGGCAGGTATGGGGGATGGGAGGTGGTGTTGTTGGTGGCATGGGGTGGGGAGCAACTGAACACCAACGATGGGGCGAGCTCTGGAATTAGGTACTGTGGGGTCTGAAGACACTGACAAGCATGCAGGAAATGGGGTTGCACTATGTGTTGGGGTTACAATACCATCACTAGGTCGGGGCATCGGTGTGTGGTGGGAGATGCCACATATGTTTACGGGGTTGAGGCACCAGTGTGTGTTGGGGAGCATGTATTACACTGACTCAGAGTTGGAACACCTCTGTACATTGTGGGGGGTGATTTTACTCCATGAGACAGGGTGTGGTGTGTAGTGGGGTGGTTGACAGTCACCACCAAGGGACGGGATCTGCCATGTGGTGGGGAGAATAGCCCTTCTGGGGAGGCCACCTGCAACTGGGATGGTGGGGCACAGATGTTCATGTGGGGGTGCCAGACAGCTGCTGTGGGTTGTGTGCATGAGGCATGGCACGTAGGGCAGCTATAGCAAGGTTTCCTGGCATAACCAGCACCTCCTTCACCCCCAGTGCACAGCACTACCTTTAGTGAATGGCACTTAGTGCTGAGACATGTTCTCCCACCCACCCTAGCACATTGCTTCTGTGTGGCTGGGGAATTGGTTGTAGTACCTACTTGTGCCCTGTTCATGAATGCCACCAGTTGTCTGTGGGACACCACTGCATGGAATTACACACATATCCATGCCTATGCACCTGGTTTCCGTGGCATGGAGGCATGATGAATAGGCCCAGTAGTAGTAGCAGTAGTAGTATTTATTTTGAAAGAGATACTGAGCCAAAAGGCTCATTTCCAGATGTGTCCTGTGGGAAGTGGAGGATAAGTACATAATAACAAGTAGAAAGCACAGTAATATTCTAATGCAATAAGGCACAGCAATGTATAGTAATATTATCATATTGCCATAATTAATAACAATACAAATTGACTACATCAGGAGTGTGAGGTACCAGGCACTTGCAGGCTGTAACGTCAGGAACTGGACAGGGTAGAAAGAGGTAATTAAATCAGGAGGGGCCGAGGAGGAGGCAGATGGAGAGATAAAAGAGAAGGGGAGATTGATTATGGTTGGGAATAGCAAGTATAGAGGTATGGAGGAGGGCAAGTGATGGGATAGGAAAAGGGAGGGAAGGAGAGTGGAGAAGGTGGTGGGGAAGAGGAAGTGGATGCAAGAAGTGTGGGAATGGGGTTGAGGTAGTAGTGGTGGGGAGGAGGAGGGCAGAAGATAGAGAGGGAGAGGGTTGAAAGGAGTGAGGGATGGTAGGGGTAGGAAGAGGAAGGAGGGGTTGAGACGGAAGAGGATGAGTGTAGAGGTTGGAATATGTTAGTAGTTGGAAATGGGAGGTGCAGAGCAGCATTAAAGCTTGGGACAGGTAGAGTGTAGGGATGAGAAAGGGGAGGCAGGACATTGGGCTATAGGCATTTGCAGGAGAGAGCAGTGTGGGCTTGGAGTAACAAGGAAAGAGAGCATTTGGAGGAGGCAGAGCGAATTGTTAGAGGAAGAGAGTTCCAGCTACTAGGAAAGCAGAAAGAGAAAGCATTCTGTCCAGCAAGGGATTTACAAGAAGGGAGCAGTAGGGAGCAATATCCTGAGTTACTGAGACAGTAATAGAGGGAGGCATAGGAGAGAGAGAGTGAGCTGAGACAATGAGGGAGTGAAACCAGCCAGAAATTAGAAATAAAGGCGGTGCAGGGGTTAAGCAACGATGTACCAAGGGAAGGGACAGCAGATTATAGAGAACAGTGGGTGAGTTCAGGGAGGGCAAGCCCAGGCAAAATGGCAGAAGGAGTGGAAGAGGGGTCTAGTCTGGCCAATGAGGACTTAGGAGCAGCACAGTAGACAGTGTCACCATAATCAAAGATGAGGAGCATCACATATATATATGTATATATATAGTGGAGTCAGCCATGATGAAGTGCAATAACTTGCAGTAATAACATGTCACAAAATCCTGCATGACAAAGGACTTATTGCCATTGACTTAATGGCCCCTGCAGTAAACTGCAGCCTTTCTGATAATCTGTAGCATTTCTGCATTGCATTCTGGCTGTCATATCTTTTACTCATAAAACATATATGATTATGGACTGCCCAAATGAGACAAGACTAATTTTCAACTGGGTTCTAGTGCAAAACAGTAACAAGTAGTATAAAAGAGAACATTTTACAATATTGTACATTTCCAAATACATAAAGACACCACATAGCAGTCAGTCAATATTGAATAAATGCATAATAAATAGTGCATTACCTAAATAGATTCATAGTAAGAAAAACATTCCGTATATTTAGTAATCCTTGTGTATCCCACTTTCATCATCCCAGTAGTACATGCAAAACTTATTACTAAGTACTTTTGCTGCTTAAGTGATGATGTTTACTGATGAAACGCCAACTTCTATAATAAAACTACTTTCATCAGATGACTAAGCACAGTTTTAGTGATGCAGGGAGCAAATTTGCAAAGGCTATTAAAAAAAAATAGAGAATCATTTACTACACTTCAAATCAGTTTACTTATGTTTAGAGTGTCAATTTTAAACTGCAATTCAAAACATCTGAATTTATCAATTTAAATATAAGTTTGCTTTATCGTGCCTTTATAGGCTAATATGAGCTATTGGAACTGTCTTGATACTGTTTATGCATCATATTTGAGTGTTTGTGATATTCAATACAGAATCTCTAAAAGATGTTTTATTTAGGTCAAAAGATTTATAGGTACTAGACTCACTGGGCAGCACAAATATTACATTTTTCTAAATTGTGAAACTTTTCTGAATGCATATAATCCCAGCTGGCAACTGTCCCTAGAAAATTTCTACAATGGAACTCAACAGGGACAAGCAAAGATTTAGTGTGATAATGCACAGCTAAGAACATGAAACAAACATGTAGCCATTGTTTTATTATTATATTAATTTTCTTCTGCTGAATGGAAGTGTTAAAATCCCAAGGCAAGGTGGGCACAAATGCTTGGACAGTGCAGGATAATATTAAAAATAGAAATGTGACATTTTGCATTAAAATTCTGCTAAAATATACTGTGTGTTGTTAGTATTTTGTTGAGACTACTCAATAGAAATGATTAACTGCAAAATATTCTGATAAATGTTAGCTTAGCCCTATAGTAGGCATCATAGAATGAAATGCACTCAGTTAATCAATAGAATAACCTCATATCACTGAAAGCAACATAATGAGAGTATCTGCTATGCACGTCTGAATTGGTTGAGTTACCTTTGGTAGAAGTTCTATATGGCTAGTCTCATGCAATACTCTTCTCTACATACTGAAATGAGTTACCACTTATTTACTGACTGAACCTTAATGAAGCCAGCAGCCCTTGATAAAAATGCAGTTCAAGTAAAAAGCATAAAATGGAATCTGATCTGAGGTGTGGCAGCACAGGCAAACACATTTTTAATCCATACCTCCATATTTCTCTGCATTTCCTCACCCAAACCTTGACCATCAAAATATGGGCAGCCTAAAGGTGGTACTGAATGTATTATGCAGTAGTGCTGGCAATGCTTCATGCTGTATCTTTCAACACCTAGGCAATTCTTCAAACAATACAAAAGGAATTTATTGGTCTAAAAATTTATTGCAAATGGTACTGTGTAGCCCACACCTTCCTTCCCAGGTGCCAATATCTAATCTCCATGACTCTTATAACTCCCTGCAGACCTATGTTAGGACTCCTGAGTCTGCATGTGAACCTGTGTCACCCAAAAAGCATTCTAGAGCACTGTCCTTGCTGCTACTATATACTGGCTTAGTGCAGAGTCTGTGTGTTTTGGTCACAGACAGGAATTGAAGAGGCTTTTGAGACAACATAGAGGGTAAGTTCTGGGGAAACTTGGTGAAATTGTGTCTTTATTATGGCCTAGCATATTAAGGTTTAGAAACAGTGTAGGTATAGGTGAATCACCGATCTAAGTTTGGAGTAATTAAAGGTTTAGAGTGATGAACAAAACAAAAACGAGCAGGGTAGAGATGAGTTAGAGTCAAACAATAGCTGGGCAAGGGGTAAAAAGGGTGAAAGGAGGCAAAACAGGAAAATAGGCAAGGGAGGACATAGTTATGCTGGGAGTGGTGCAGTGCAGTGGCTGTGGGATGGCAGTCTTCTGGGTGACTTTCTGGAGACTGTGTTGCTGCCCCATCTACATGCACCTCTCTGGGCTGAGGGAGGAGGTTGCTAGACTCAAGGTTGAGTTGGTTTGGGTTCAGAGGACCTACTTTTCACCCAGGGACCACCTAGTCTGCCACTGCTACCTCAGAGGTTACCCAGAAGCAACAGCAACTGGACAACAATGGCTCGGTGAGGGTTAGGTGGTGGAGTGTAGACATCCCCATCCGTACCACTATGAAACACCTATGCCACACCTGAGTGAGTGGGAAAGTCCCACAAAGGTACCTGAAGTAGTGACTGGGTGGATATGGGGATCTCCATAGTGGAGACCCCAAGGAGGTGGCAGAGGATCCCAGAGCAGGAAGAAGTAAATCTTGGTGGGGGACTCCATAGTTAGGAGGTTAGGTGCCTTTCCAGTGCCACAGCTCACAGAGATGGAAAGAGGATCCAACGGATCACTGGGGCAACAGAAAGGGAGGGAGAGCTGAACATCATTGGCCATCTTGGCACAAGTTACCTGGCTAGGGATAAACCAGCAATAGTTCAGGAGGAGTTTAGGGAACTGGGAGGTGTCTTAGGCAAGTAGCATGATCTGTGACCTTCTTGGAGGTCACAGGAGGAAGGATAGGATTCACCACACCAGGATCCTCAATGCATAGTTGAAGGAATTGTGCAGAGAGGAGGGTTTTGGCTTCATTGGGTACTGGGGCACCACCTGTAGGTGAAAGGAAGTGTACAGGGACAATGGCCTGCATCCATCCATCCATCCAGGAGGGGAACCATGGTTCTGAGTTATTGGTTTAAATGCTACATTGGTGAGCATTTAACTAGCTGAGGGGAATGAGGAATTAGCCAGGTTAAACTGCCCTCCCACAGGCTCACAAGGTCAGCAATGGGAATCCTGAGGGAGTTAAATCCCAAAAGAAACCAAATAAAGGAATCCAAGGGGTAAAAGGAAAGAGAGAGAGTAAAAAAAAAACAGTGGAGGAAATAAGGAAGGACAAATGACAAATCGTGGGTGGGTGGCAGGACAATCTGGAGAGCCATGTGCAAATGCTCAAAGTCTGGGCAATAGGATTGCAGACCTAGAGGCCACCACGGCAAATGCAGGCCTGTACATAGTAGCAATTACTGACTCCGGTACAATGAAAACTAAAATTGGCATTATAGCTATACCAGGGCATGCTCTGTTCAGAATAGGCAGGGCAGGTAATAAAGGGAGAGAAGTGCCTCTTTATCTCAGGGACAACATAAAAGTTACAGAAATACTGGGAGAGCAGGTAGGAGCTGAGGTATTGTGGGTCACCCTGGAGACATGGAGGGGCTGTTATTCACAGGAGTGATCTTCAGACCTTCAGCACAGGGTGGAGAGGTGGATAAAGATATGTTGGAAGGAATTCAAAGGATGACTTGCAAAGGAGAGGTGTTGCTGTAGGGGACTTCAGTCTACCCGACATGAATTGGAGCCTACAGCTGTTGCAACAATGAGAAGTAGGGACATCCTGGACTCCCTGCAAGGAGCATTCCTCAGGTAACTAGTTAATAAATCCACTCATGGGGGATACTGAACCTCATACTGACAAATGGGTACTGTGTTGCTGATTTAACTATGGATGGCCACCTGGAGACCAGTGATCACCATATGGTGTGGCTCAGTGTAAGAACTGGGTCAGAATCAAGCTGCACTGAGACAAGGGTCCTGGACTTCATAGGGGCAATTTTTAGAAAATGGGAGAATGCCTCAGGGACACCCTAGCAGGGATAGTGAAACTGGGGAATTGACAAACAGTGGGTACAAATAAAAGTGGGTAATTGAAAAGGCAGCAAACTAGGTTTACTGGCCAAGGCACCTAGCATCACCTGAGCTCTTTCCTTCTAGCTTGTTGAGAGTACAGAACAAAGAACCTTGCCACAGCAAGGGAAAGGATTAAGACTTATTTTGGCTAGGCAGATTTACTGTGAGTGGTTGTTTTTATTTTGTACTCACAGGGATTGTTACTGTTTGTTGCTAAAATTTTATTGCTTTATATTTCTCTGATTCAAATTGCTGTTGCTGGGTATGCATTCTGCTGCATTATTACATGGCGCATTTTATTAGGTAAAAGCTAACAGATTACTGCTGTAATCTTCTGATTCAAATGATATTTTGCAAGGTATATCTTCTGTTACTGCTTTATTTTTATCTGTAGCAAATAGTTTCTTACAGGGTATATCTTCTGTGAAAGTATTACAAATGGTGCTTACATTTTGTGACTTTTATCATTAGGCTAAGCAAAATTACTGTTTGCCCCTATTTTATTTATTTTGCTGAAAAGTTTTTTTGTCTCAGAGGTGTTTGCAGTCTCCTTCTCACATAAATGAGCTAATTGCTTTCCTCCCACAGCTCTTCCAGGGATTTGGTGTGAATCTGGGGGTGGAGCTAGCAAACTTCCAGCAATTTCCAACAGAAAGAAGGGTTAAAAGGTCAGGTTAGTTGATATCTTGGAAGTGGAAGACTAGGTTTGCTGGCCAATGCACCTAGCTTCACCTGAGCTCTTTCCTTCTAGCTTGCTTGAAAGGACAGAACAAATAACCTTACCACAGTGAGGGAAGGATTAAGACTTCTTTTGGCTAGGCAGATTTACTATGAGTGGTTGTTTTTATTTTGTACTAACAAGGATTGTTACTGTTTGTTGCTAACATTTTATTGCTTTATTTTCTCTGATTCAAATTGCTGTTGCTGGGTATACCTTCTGCTACATTATTACAAGGTGTGCCTGCAGGTGTGTGCTAACAGATTACTGCTGTAATCTTCTGATTAAAATTGTCTTTGCAAGGTATATCTTCTGTTACTGCTTTATTTTCCTCTGTAGCAAAGTGTTTCTTACAGGGTATATCTTCTGTGAAATTATTACAGGTGGTGCTTTGCAGGTTTTACAGTTTTATCTAGCATTAAGATAAGCTTTTAGGGTTACTACATTTGTTGCTGACTGATTGTTTCTGCTCTTACCTCCTTGTTTCTTTCATCTGTGGTTCTTCTTTTCGGCAGGGAAGGGCCCAGCCACCCACCCCATCCCAACCACCCCACACTGCACTTTTTTATAGGGCAGTACAGTCATGACATTTCCTGTGGCAAAGCAGGAAGGGGCGGATCAGTGGGTATCCTCACGGTGACCTCATTTACAGGGGCACTAGTAATTTAACTTGTTATAACAACTTATACAAAACAAAAAAAAAAGAACACAAAATCAAACTTTTGCTTGCATTTTCTTCCTTCTAATTACTCTGACCAGGTTATAAACCCAGCAAATTATCTGGAATGGATATCATTAATTGCAGGTTCTGTGGAACACTTTTCAGAAGTGCAGTTTACAGGATTTAGGACACTGTCATACATGCTGGGCCATGAAGATCTTAGGGCTCAGCTCAGGTAGCATGGGTAGAGATTGCACACCTCAAATTTCATATTCAAGCGGAAACATATTATAAGAACCACCTGCCATTTCCCCAACATCCAACAGAAGCACCTCGACCACAGAGGGTAGTTGGTCCGGAGGTTGGCAAGTGGTTAGAGGGGTAAATCGGGTGCCCCATCACCAGTGCTGTCCAACATATTACCTCCACAAACCATATCAAAACTACAACCAGGTATCTCCCTCTGTCTCCAAAATCAAACAAAGGGCAGAGGACACTGCAGAGCAGGACACAGCAGCACAGGAACTAGCACAACAAAAGTCACTCAAAACTGGAACCAAAACAAATAATAGCAAAAGGAAATCAAAAACTTCTGATCATAGGAGTATCCATGATTCGGGAGTTGACACCTATCTCCAACCAGGGTAATGGTCAGATGCCTCCCCAGTACATCAGCGTGGAGAGACACTGACTGCATTGCTAATATTATTCAGGAAGCAGGGAAAACATTGATGTCCTGGTACACATAGGGATTAATGATCTTCAAGGCCACTGTTTTTGGTTTTACCGGAAAATCCGTAAAATTCTGGAATTAGGGCTGCCTGAAAACCGTAAAACGAAGATTTCATGGAATCTGGCATTTTCTATCAGATCAGTAAATCTACAAAAGTCTGTTTTTCTTTTAATTCCTTCCTGTACTGTTTTTAGTTTGCTTTATTTAATGCTCTGTATATTAAGCCTTCTTTAATTCTGATTATTTATGTACATACTAAAAGAATGATAACAGAATCCCGGTAAAATCCGGAAATTAGAGTAACAATCACCAGTGAAATTCGAATCTTAAGTCTTGAAAACGGAATTTAATTGTTTTAATCACCGTAAATCAGTGGCCTTGTCTCGATCTTCCCAGTCAGTCAGTTGTGGAGACCAAGGAACACCTGACCAGGCTGGGTGACAAACTATCATCCATTTTATCCGCATCTCCTTTCTGAGATTCTGCCAGTCTGGGAGAGGGGGAGATAGATGGAAGGTCAGAGAATGGGAGATAGGGGAGCTAAACATGTGACTCAAGGACTGGTGCCAGGAAAAGGACACAAATTTGTAGGAACTGGCAACAGTTTTGGGAGAGAAAGTTCTTTAAATTTGATGGACTGCATCTGACTAAGGAGGAGTCAGTGCATTGGGGTAGAAGTTTGACGCCTTTGCAGAATATTTAAACTAGCAATGGGGAGAGGGTGTAGCACCCATACATCGAATGGAAAGAACACCCTCCCCTCAGCTAGTGGTCAAACAGGAGCTCAACATGTTTGCAGTTCATTTGCATCACCAGGTAAGGAAAAAGGTCCAGCTCCCCATACAACGACAGGAAAATGCCAGACCTCACCCAACAACTAACCCACTGAAATCTGGCCAATGGAAAATCATATACATAAACGCTAGCAGTCTGGAAAACAAGATCCCAGACCTGCAGGCAATAATGACAGATACTAAACTGGACATAGTAGCAATTAGCGAGACATGGTTTACCAGTAACCGCACTTGGAAGACTTCAGTACCTGGCTATATACTGTTCAGAAAAGACCAGATCAAAAAGGGGGTAGAGTGGCCCTGTATGTCAATGAAAATATCAAAGCTACAGAAATTCAGAATACACATAAGGAGCCAGAAGAACTGTGGATCACCCTGAAACAGGAAATGGGACAGCCATAAGAACTGGGGTTGTCTACAGGCCCCCAGACCAGGGGAGAACATAGACACATACTGTTAGAAGATATACAAAGCATGACAGCTAAAGGGTAGGTTCTGATAATGGCAGACCTCAACATGCCAGATACAGACTGGTCAATACCAGCAGGAACATCTGCCAGAACTAGAAACATGGTGGATTCCTGCAGGGGAAGGCCTCAAACAACTGGTACAACAACCCACAAGAGACAGGGCTATCCTAGATCTAGTGCTGACTAACAGGGAAAGGATCACAGATCTTCAGGTAGAAGGTCACCTGGGGCCAGTGACCATCACATGGTATGGTTCAGTTTGGCCACTACAACTAAATCATCCCATTCCAAGGCAAAAATATGGGACTTCAGAGGTGCTGACTTTAATAAGATGGCCAACAGAGTTAAGCTAGCCCTGGCAAAAAGAAATACAGATGAGGCAGTACAGGCAAAGCGGGCAAGCATTAATGATGCAATACTTGAAGCAACATCCATTGTGTTAGAGAGAAAAGGAAATGCAAAAGAAGAAGGAAACCACTTTGGTTCTCAAAAACAGTAGCAGAAAAGATCAGAGCCAAAAGGTTGGCCTTCAGGAAATATAAGAGAACACAGCAGGATGAAGATAGAGAGCATACCAAACTTCCCTAAGGGAAGCAGGGAAGGCAATAAGGCAGGCAAAGGCCCAAACTGAGGAAACACTAGCACAGACAGTAAAAGAAGGTGACAAGACTTTCTATAGATACATTAGTGAAAGGAGAAAGTTCAGAGGGGTATTACAAGATCAAAGGAGATAAGGAGGTGTGTGAGGAGGAGGACCATGTAAAAGCATCTATCCTAAATAGATAAAAGATAGGACAGGGAGCACAGCTCAGCACCATGGGGAAGGAGGTAAGCACTAGTCCCTTCACAAAAGAAAGGGTCCTACAAGAACTCAATAAGCTCAGGGTGGACAAGGCAATGGGACCTGATGGCATGCATCCCAGGGTACTAAAGGAGCAAAGGGTGGAACTAGCAGAGTCATTATCAAAACTGTTTAGTGAGTCTCTGAGCACAGGAGAGGTCCCAGAAGACTGGAGAAGGGTCATGTGATCCCGCTCCACAAGAGTGGTAGCAGGAGGAAGCAGGAACTACAGACCAGTCAGTTTTACCTCAGTAGTGGGCAAGATTATGGAGGCACCTTAAGGAAAGGATGCAACACCTGGAATCCATAGGAGCACAGGATCCAAGACAGCATGGGTTTACAAAAGGAAGGTCCTGTCAAACTAATCTCATAGATTTTTGACTGGGTAACCAGTGTTGTGGACCAAGGGGAGCAGTTGATGTCGCCCTACCTTGACTTCAGCAAGCTTTCGATACTGTTCCACATAGAAGATTGATTAATAAGCTGGGTAGGCTCTGGGGCTGGGAAGTTGGTCAACTGGGTGGCAAACTGGTTGCGGGCACAAAACAGAGAATGGTGGTAAATGGCATACAGTCACAAGAGATGCAAGTCACAAGTGGGGTACCTCAGGGATCAGTCCTGGGGCCAGTCCTCTTGAATATCTTCATCAGTGACATTGCAGATGGACTGGAGGGTAGGTTTGTCTGTTTGCAGATGACACCAAGATCTGCAACAGAGTAGATGATCCAGATGGGGTGGGCAGAATGAGAAGATATCTGGATAAACTAGCAAAATGGTCAGAAGAGTGGCAACTGGGGTTTAATGCAAAGAAGTGCAAAATCATGCACATAGGAAGAAAACCCAGAAGCCACCTATAGGCTGGGAAGGGAGTTGCTGGCAGTCACAAGGAAGAAAGAAACTTGGGCATCATCATCATCACTGATGACTTGAAATCATCCAAGCAGACCACTAAAGCAGTAGGTAAGGCTAGGGGATGTTATGGTGTATTAGTAGGGTATCACAAGTCAGAGAGGAGGGAGGGAGGTAATAATCCTCTTTAAGACACAGGTTAGGCCACATCTGAGTACTGCGTGTAGTACTGGAGGCCACACCTTCACAAGGAAATTAACCAAACTGAGGCAGTCCAGAAAAGGGCAACCAAAATGGTACAAGGACTGCATCAGAAAACATATGAGGACAGATTAACAGAGCTCAATATGTATACCTTAGAGCAAAGGAGGAAGAGAGGAGATATGATCGAAACATTCAAACACCTTAAGGGCATTAACAAGGTGAAAGAGTGTAACATGTTTCAATATAAGAAAAATAGCAAACAAGAGGACACAGCATGAAATTAGAGGGAGGCCAATTAAGGGTAATGTAGGAGGTTTCTTTTTACAGAAAGGGTGGTGGATGCATGGAACGGCCTACCTCAGGAAGTGGTGGATATAAATACAGCACAGGGCTTCAAACAGGCATGGGATAGGCATAAGGAGCAATACAAATGAGTATGAAAAGATAGGCCATTGACAGAGCAAAGCCCGATGGCACAGTTATAAGATAGAAAAAGAAATGGGCAGACTGGATGGGCCTTGGGTCCTTATCTGCCATCAACTTCTATGTTTCTGTGTTTCATCTCTGTGTCATGCAGGTTAACAAGGGCAAGCAAAAAAGAGACCGATATTCTCTAGAGAAGTAGTGGAGAAAGTAAGAACAAAAAAACTTAGCATTTAGAAGGTACAAGAGGACACAGAAGGAGGAAGATAGGGAGAGTTACCAGAGAAACAAAGAGTGGCAGGAGAGCAGTTAGGAGCGCAAATGCCCAAACAGAGGAGAATGTTGCCCAATCAGTAAAAAAGGAGATAAAACATTTTTTAGAAATGGATTAATTCTCATTGAAACTGCATTGTTCTCCTGCAGTAACTCTACAGCAGAATTCTGCAGAGTTGGGCTTGATCCTGGCAAGCTTCACTGTATAAGCAAGAAGAGAAAGACCAAAGGAGGGATATAAGGCTAAAAGGGGAAGGGTTGGGAGGAAGAGCACCAAAGAAAAGCAGACTTATTTAACAATTTCTTTTGTTCAGTATTTATGGAGGAAGGGGTAGTGATGAGCCAAAGATAAGGGGCAAGAACACTAAAGGAAATGAGGTGGACACTAGTCCTTTTACAGAGGAGAGAGTACTTAAGGAAGTAACACAATTAACAGTAGACAAGGCAATGGGACCAGACAGGGTGAACCCTAGGATACTGAGGAGCTCAAGGAGGTACTGGCTACATCTTTGACAGCTCTCTTTAACCTATCACTAGAAACAGGGAGGTTCCAGTTAACTGGAGGAGGCAGATGTGGTTGCAGTACACAAAAGTGGAAATAGGGAGGAGGCAGGAAATTACATACCTGTCAGCCTGACTTCGTAGTAGGTAAATAATGGAATTGCTACTGATGGAAAGGATTGGGGAATACTTGCAACCAGTGTAATACAGGATCTGAGGCAACATGGGTTCACATGGGGAGGGCTTGCCAGACAAACCTGATCAAGTTCCTTGACTGAGTGACCAGGAAATGGATCACCTGGATTTCAGTAAGGCCTTTGACACCGCTTCACATAGAAGACTGGTGAGCAAGTTGGGCAACCTAGGAGTAGGTCCAAAGGTAGTAAAATGGGTAAGAAGTTGGCTAAGCAATAGAGTCAGAGGTGTTTGTTAATGGGATCCACTCTGGAGAAGGCAAGGTGACAAGCTGGAGACACAGGGGTCAGTACCAGGCCCAGTCCTCTTCAATGTCTTTATTAGTGACATTACAGAAGGGATGGAGTGAAAAGTATGCCTGTTCATGTATGACACAAAATCTGCAACAGTGTGGATACACCAGCAGAGTGGAAAAATGAGGATGATCTGTATCACTGGGCATGGGTTTAGGATTACACAATTTCAGGCAGACCACAAATCAGGTGCATAAAAATGCATGGTTGCGTTTATCATTTTATTTTCATCAAGTAAAATATACAGAAAGCAAAATGGTAAGTCAGATGACAGCTTAGCTTCAACAGTGTCTAAGGCTTTTCTTCAGACTAGCATGAATCAAACAGTGTGAAAGCACACACTACCAGGAGGTCTTCCACCTTCCTCAGTCAGTATATAACTGACCTTCCTATCTATTCTTTCAGCACTGTGGTAGGGTTTTTATAAGCTCACTAGAAGCCAGCAAAATTTTCCACTGCCTTTTGATTAACAACAGACATAACATAAAACTGGTCACTAGGACCACTGTTGCTCCATAGAGAACAGTTATTTGGCAGCCACCTGGAGCACATTACATAACTTGTTTACAATATTATTAAAGGTCAGACCCAAGGTCAGAACATTCTGTGCTCTCTTAAACTCTCCTGCAGGGTCATATTACCTTATGCTGCCGCTGCAAAATATGTCTTAAAAGAGGGCTGCTAACATCTAGAAAAAGCAGACATAAACATTTGTTATTCTTCTATTAAAACTACCTTCTTAGTTTCATAACTGTACTCTTGGTTTTGTTATAGCCAGCCAAGAATCATGTTGATATTATACAAATCATATAAACTGCTTGAGGAAGGGGTTTCAATTTATGCCAGGGGTGTCCACTATGACAAGGCTCACCCTGTCACAATCTGAAAAGATGGAATAATGGTCAAGGGAATGGCAACTGAATTTCAATGCAGAAAAGTGCAAAATCATGCACTTGGGGACAGAAACCCAGAGCAATATACCAATTGAGCAGGGATGTATTAGCAGCCACAAAACAGGAAAGGACCTAAGGGTAATAATTTATGATTACCTGAAAGTAGCCAAGCAGTGTGATAAGGCAGTGGGAAGGCTACAGGATGCTCGGTGCATAGAGAGGCATCGCCAACAGGAAGAGGGAGGTATTTTACCCCTGTATAAAACACTGGTAAGACTCCATCTTGAGTATTGTGTCCAGTTCTGGAGGCCCCGCGATCTCAAGGATATAGATAGGGTGGAGGCAGTACAAAGGAGGGCAACCAAATAGTGCAGGGCCCGCATCAAAAGCCCTATGAGGAAAGACTCAAGGAACTAAATAAGTACTCTCTAGAATATAGGAGGAAAAGGGGATATAATAGAAATGCTCAAATACCTCAGAGGAATTAATAAGGTATTGTACAGGAAGGCAGCATTTTCCATTAAAAAGATGCTCCAGGACAAGGGCCATATTATAAAGCTGGGGTGGGAGGGTGCTTAGAGGAGATGTGAGGAAATACTTCTTCATGGAGAGGGTGGTGGATGCCTGGAACAGCCTCCAAATAGAGGTGGTGGGTTCTAATAACAGTAACAGGATTCAAACATGCATGGGATAGAAAAAGGAGATCTTAGAAGTAAGGCAAGGGGGAGAATACCAGTCATCGAGCAGGGTCTGCAGTGGCACAGTAGGTAGGAAATATAGGGTAGACTAAGTGAACCAAGAAGTCCTTATCTACCAACAGCTTCTATGTTTCTATGTTTCTTAGAACTGCACTTTTTTATTTGCTTTTGTTCTGCCGACTAGATGGGTTTTTTTTTGGGGTGCTGCATGCTGGTAATGCAGATTTGTTTTCCCCAGAGCAAGGAGTGTAAGCTATCTGCAAAGGTGTCTGGATCAGTTCTGCTCACTGGGTGGATGCATTCTTTATGCAGCATTGCTGACTTAAAGGCAGAGGTAGCTGCTGGCTGCAGCATAGCAGCAATGAGGAAGCAGCACATAAAATGTCTTGCTCCAAGAGAGGTGGACTGATATCTATGTTCTGTGCCACAGGGCATTCTAAATTAAAGCTAAAATACTGATCTTTAGGTTTGTATTATGACCACTAAGTACAGCTCTTACCATAGGGTCCACAATTTTATAGACCCTCCTCCTCCTCCTCCTCCAATATCCTGATGTACCCTAACGGGTGATGCATGCTTTCTTCCTCCCTTTAGGCAGAACCCTCAGGTGATTGCCCCCACTCCCAGTTAGGGAAAGAAACAAAGCTGTCTCAAGGCACTCGCGATGTCACACTCGATCTGTATATGACCTAGGTCTTCTTGCTGGATACCTCTCTGGTTTGATGGGACTCTCAGGAGATTGAAGACCAGGGGTCAGAAATTGTTACATTGCTGGAGGAGGACTTGGTCCAAGGAGAACAAGCTGGCTTTGAGAATTCACTATGGAGAATATCAAAGGCAATCAACTGTAAGAAGGCAGAGTTCCTGTCCAGGAGATTACTGCAGGGAGGAACTGATCGGCTCTGCTCTTTCAGACTGTAAACAGGCTACTTCATCCTATGTGTCAGCAGTCGAAAGAGCAGTTTCAATTGTCCGGTGTGAGGAGTTCACCAGTTCTTCTCTGACAAGGTGTCCTCTATTAGGACCGGGATCTCTCCAGTGGGGCTGGAGCAGCTCTGTGGTGGTGGGCCTTGCATTGTCAGAGGCACTCCTATTGCCTGGGGTGAGTTTAGGCGGTGTGGATGGCAGAGGCCATTGAGGTAATCTTGAAGCTCGTCCCATGTTTTGTGAACTGGACCCAGGCACTACTCATCTCCTAGGGAGATTTGTTGAGTCCATTGGTCCAGTATTCGCCAAGATCATCCAGTGCTCACTTTCAGAGGGACTTTTTCTGGCACCTTGAAAGAGGAGCTGGTGAAGCACCTCCTGAAGAAACCATTACTCGACCCTGACATCTTGGTGAATTATTGACCACTCTCCAACCTCCCATTCTTGTGGAAAGTTGTTGAAAAAGTGGTGGCCCTGCAACTTGAGGCATACCTTGTGGCCTATGACCTCTATGAGCCACTCCAGTGTGGATTTATGTCAAGGCATAGCACTGAAATTGCATTGTCAGGGTGTAAATGATCTCCTCAGGGCAAGAGATAGAGGAGATTGGTCAGTCTCGTTCTCAATCTCTCCTCAGCATTTTACACTGTGGGACCACGTACCGCTGCTGGGTCACCTTAGGGAGCTCTGTGGACTCACCGTACTGTCATCAACTGGTTCTGGTCCTTTCTTATGGGCAGGATGCAATGGGTAATGATGGGAATTTCTCCTCCTGCCCAAAGCCCCTGCCTTGTGGAGTTTCCAGAATTTGATCCTGTTGCCTATACTGTTTGCAGTGTACATACGTCCCTGGGTGAGATTATTAGATGTTACTGCTTGAGTTTCCACTGCTATGCAGACAGCTATATATGTCTTTTGCTCTGGGGACAAGTAACGCTGTGGAGGTGGTAAATAAATGTCAGGCCGAGATCCAAAATGGATGTCCCCTAACTGGCTGATACTCAACTAGGAGTAGATGGAGCTAATAGTGATTGAGCCTAGTCTCCAGCATGATGTGGTTGCTGCTGGGTTGGGAACTGGGTTGGTCCTGGGCTCCACCCTGCTGGCAGCTTCCACTAGGGTGAAACATCTGGGTGTCATCCTTGATGATGGATTAACACTTGAGGATCAGGTGTCATCTGTTGTCCAGAGTGGTTTTTACCATTTAAGGAATGTTGACCGGATTAAAGCCTTAATCCCGCCTGGCGACCTGCCCTCACTTGTGCATGCCTTTGTCATGTCAAGGCTCGACTACTGTAATGCTCTATTCTTCGGGTCAGTGAGGGATTCTCCGCTGCCTGCAGCTAGTGTAGAACACAGTGGCCAGGATGCTGACAGGCATTTTGAGGTCTTGCCATGTGACCACAGTCCTGCATGACCTGCACTGGCTGCTGGTGAGTTGTAGATTCACATTCAAGGTGGGCTTGCTCACTAATAAGCCCCTACATATTTTGGGCCCTGGCTATTTGTGTGACCTCCTGATCCCTGTCCACTCTGTGCACTTACTTAGCTCCTCCACTGAGGGCTTCCTAGCAGTTCCAAGGGTGTATCTGGAAACCTCGGGAGACTGTGCATTTGAGGTGACCAGCCAGGCCTTTGGAACTCGCTCCCAAGATCTTTGAGGGAGGCCCCATTGGTGGAGTGCTCAAGCAGGGTTTGAAGGCACATCTCTTCAGAGATGTTTTTGGAAGTTACAGTAGCTAAAGTTTTGATTATTATTGAAGTACTGCTATTTTATTAAGATTCATTAATACAGTGTTTTAGGGATCTGCCATGATCTATTACTGTAAATTGTTTAATTTATGTCTGTATACTGTATCTCTACTTTTGTAAAGCTCTCAGAACTACTGGGTTGGGCACTAAAGAAATTAATATTTACTTACTATGAAAAATATATTTTGAAAATAAGAGGTGAATCTTGAGGATTATCTTCTTTTGTCATGGCTTTCTTAGGAATCATGTATTTCCAACATTCTTAGAGTTATTATCAATAAATTTTTAATCCATTGGATTTTTTTGAAACAGCTTTTATACTAGTTTCATAATTAATGACTCAGTTCAGTAAATATGGCTGCCAGTGACAATTTTAAAATGTCTTCCACTGAGGTTACTCTGGCTCTGCAAAGTAGATCCATACTGTGGATGTACTAAGACAGTGTAGTGCAAGGGGTATATGGTTTCAACAAACGATACCTCCAAGGCAGCCCTGCTTCTGAAGCAGCACTTTACTGTTGCACTTATTCTTTCTCATATTTAAGTCCTTTTCCTATATATTTACTATTCTAACTCCATGCCACCATGCATCACTACTCCAGTGCAGTTCTGAGAAAAGGAAGCTAAGGGGTCTTGTCTGGATTTGAACTCACTGTCTCTTGTTTATCGGCTGTAGACTTATCCATTGTACCGCCAAGTTGGCACAATAGTGAAGGTCAGCCTTTAGCTGTAGAGGTTAATGCCTTCCTGGGAGGCAGCCCTATCCATAATGTCTGCCTCAAAGGCAATTCTGCCTTGGGGCAACTTTAGTTAAAAACATATCCATTGTGAATCATGTAACCATGCTGCATCACAAAGGACAGGAAGAAAAGCTAAATCCAGAAGTCCATTTTCATTTAACAGTGAAGTAGATATGGCTGTTAAAGAAAAGAGGGCTTTGTACAGGAGGTACAAGACTTCCAGATGAAGGTAGGTAGGAAACCATCATTGAGTAGGCAAAGGAGGCTGAGAAGGTGGTCAGGCAAGCAAAGGCAAAGAAGGAACTGCAGATTGCAGAAGAAGTCAGAGAAGGGCAAGGCATTCTTCAGATATAGTTGACTCAATGAAGAAGAAGAATCAGAATTTTAGATAGCACTTTTCATACACAGTGCATTCCAAAGCTCTTTACAAGCCATGTTAGACTGGTAGTGAAGTGACTGAATGTGTAGTGGTGGCTATCAACACCCGCACACAGCCTAGACAATTGCACCGAACCGTTTATGGAAGGGAATGTTGGCCAGGACACGAAATGTCGCCACTCTTTGCAAAGAGTACCCTGGTCTTTTTACTTCCACGTGACACCCACCAGGACAACACTAGGATGGGTAGAAGGGACCTCAATTTAACATCTCATCTGAAGGACGGCACAACCCAGCAGTACGGCACCCACCCCAATACTGCACTCGAATGCCAGTGTTTTTAGGTGCGAGTCCAATCCCGTGTGGGACGAAAACCCACAACCTTCTGGTCCAGAGGCAGATGCTACCAACTGAGCCACGCTGACACAATGTATAGCACCCATGGTTATCCAGGAAACTGCTTACATTGGGCAATATTTAAAACGATTTGCCAACCTGATTGCTTTGAATTAAAAAGCCACTCATAGCAATCATTACCCGCCTGCTATTTCAGGTGGATTTTGGCAGATTCACACAAGTGCCTGCAATATTCACACCTAGTTTGCAGTAATTAGTGGCTCATAAAAATACAGATTGACAGCTACCACTTCAGATCCTATCAGTGTGCCTCAGGTTTCCTCAGAGACAGAAGCGAATATGTCAGGAAGCTGAATGCCCTCTCTCAGAAAATAGAAGTGCTGAACAAGATTAGGAACTCCCCAAAATGAGCCAACAGGACCTTGGCAGCATCTAAGCCTCCTGAAACCAACAGTTGCTGACTTGTTAAGACAGTGTGAACAGCAGTTTGAGGAGTGGTACAAACACTTTATCCCAGAGTGAAAAGAAAGGAGGACGGAAAGGATGGTGAGGTGGAGGAGGCTCTGCTAAGATGGTTTAAGAATGCACATCGCAGAGACACGCTGACCAGTGGTTCACTTTGGGCACAGAAGGCTAAGCAGTTAACTAGAGCACTTGGAAGGAAAGACTTTAACCCCTCTGAAGGTTGGTTGCAGAGTTGAAGGCACGGCATAACATTGGCTTCTGCCATGTTCACGGGTGAGAAGCTTTACTCTGATTCAACAAATGCTGAGCTGTGGCTTCAGAATGTTTTGCCTGGACTACTGCAAGGGTATGAGCCAAGGAACTTGTTTAACTGTGATGAAACTGGTTTGTTCTTCAGGTGTGTGGGCTATGGCACTTTGTTCTTAAAGTGATCCTCTGCTGGGTCAAAAGAAACAAAAACAAAGAATTTCTATAATGCTGTGCTGCAACATGGATGGGTCAGAAATGCTGGAGCCACTGGTTGTTGGCAAGAGCAAAATCCCTGATGTTTCTGTAGGGTTAACCACCTGCCAGTCATCTGTCATGCTAATCGGTCATCATGGATGACGGAAAATTTTCTCAGAGTGGCTGCTAGCCTGGGACTGAAATCTGAGGGATAGAAAATCGTCCCTCATACTTGATAACTTTTCAGGACACCCCAGGTCCCAGGTCTTAGAAACATTCACTTTGTTTTTCTACCTGCAAACACCACCTGCCTAATCCAGCCCATAGACATGGCATAATCTATTGCTTAAAGCAGCACTACATAAGAGCCATGCATGAACGAGTCATTAAAGAACTTGATTCTAAATCTGAAATAAGTGCAACAGAATGTGTGATGCTGTGTGGTTGCTTAAGTACTCTTGGTACTTGGTGGGGCAGCAAATAGTTCAGCAATGTTTTATAAAAGCAGGGTTTGTTGTTGTGGAAGGTGATGGTGTTGTTCTGTTGCCTGAAATTCATGCAGAGAGTGAAGCAGTTCCAGTGCCCGAAGAGATGTCAGCAGATTAATTTACACAGATCTGTCACTTAGAGACAGTGACCCCCCAAACAGAAGAAGACAAATATGGGTGAGATGATTGGTATCATGAGTCAAGACATCAATGCAGAAGACAATGAAGCGGAGGGGATCTGGATGATAACGTGGAAGAGGAGGAGGTTATCACTGCACCAGTAGATGTTCAGTTGCACTGTTAACATTGAGCCACACTATTGAGCAGAATGCCAACTTTCAATCGGACTGGGACATGCTCCAGAAAGTTGAAGCAACCTGGCATCCATACTGCCAATGCCAGAACATTCAAAAGCAGATAATGAGTACTTCACGGACAAAATAAGAGTGGTGCTATCTTATCACTACTGAACATTACTGTTTGCTTCATTTATAGCACAGCACTTTGATAACAGAAGTAAAATCTTTCAGGAGGACTAATTAATAAAGTTTAAGTTTAATAAAGTTTGAAGGAAATTGAAAGAAACTATTGTATATTGTTTTGACTAGGCTTTGTATTCCAGTGGGTGAAAAAGTTATATGTGGTGATGTTTGCATATGAAATGGTTATAACGGCCATCTGCTATAGTGGGCATAAACGGGCTGCACAAACTTGCCTGTTATAAGCAGTGGACAGTAGTGAGGCAGTATAGCACAGTGATTTAAGGCTCTGAGTTGCAAACCTGGAGACCTGGGTTTAAATCCCACAGCCCCCACTTGCATACTGTATGACCCTCGCGCAAATCATTTAACTTCCTTGTGCTCCTGTAAACAAGCTTTCAGCTTAGTGTGTCTCCTGGTTAAAAAAAATGTCAGTGGGCACTGTAATAGGGTAAGCAAGACAAAAGAGGCATAGTTAAAGTAAAGAGGAAGGAAGGAAGGAAAGGCAGATGTATTAAATGAATAGTTTTGCTCTGTCTCTACTAAATAGAAAATGGTCCACTGCCACAAGGAAGATGGGCAGATGGGGGCTAAGTATGGCAGTGGAAAGGATCAAGAGGACCATGTCATAAAGGGACTCAGAACCCTAAAGGTAGACAAGTTCCTGGGACTAGATGGCATTATTGGGTGAACTGGCAACAGAGCTGGCAGAACCTGTGATAAAGGAGTGGCCTTGTTGGATCGTAGAACAGCTCATGTGGTACTGCTACACAAGAGTGGCACTAGGGATGTTCTGGGAAATATAGGCCTGTCAGTTTTAAATTTTAGTGGGCAAGTTGATGGAGACCATCCTGCAAGAATGACTGGTTGAATTCCCAGGGCCCGATTTTCAAAGCTGGTTGCAGGACGAAAGCAAGCCCTGCATCAACCCCAAAGGTGATGCAACTGTGCCAAACACTTTTCAGAACATGCATCTAATTCGATAACATTTGGCACAGTTGCAGCAATTTCCATGATATACGGCAGCTTGCACCACAAAAGCCCTGTAAAGGGTCCTGAATGGCACATAGTTAGACCAGGGGAGTGGTCTAACTTTGCTGTGTCTGACACAAGGGACTTGTGTCAGAGATTTGTGGCTGCCTTCCTTGTAAAATCACAGTTGTGACACTGTTTCATGCAAGTCGCCACTTGTGTCAAACTCCTGACACAAGTCCACTGTGTCAGTCTAACCCTCTTCGAAAATCAGGCCCCTAGAGGCTAACAGACACCAGGATGTGGGACAAGATGGGTTCATAGCCGGGATGTCATGACAGACTAACTGACTGATTTCTTCTCCTGGTAGTGAAGGCTTCTGACAGGGACAGGCAGGAGACATACTGTAATTAGATTTCAGTAAAGCCTTGATTCAGGTCCCCACAAGAGGTTGATCAAAAGTTGAAGTACTTGGGGGTGGGCAAATTGATCAGGTGGCGGCAACTGGCTCAATGAGAAGATCCCAAGGGTGGTGGGTTGAGGTACTAGCAGGTTCGGAGGATAGTTCACAGCAGAAACATACATGGAAACATAGAAATATAAAAGTTGATTGTAGATAAGGCCACAAGGGCCATCCAGTCTACCCATTTCTTTTCAGTACTTTATAAATGTGCCATCGGCCTTTGCTCTGTCAATTTTATTTATTTATTTATTTATTTATTTAAGAGTTTTACCAGGAAGGCATACTGAGCAGGGTACCGCCTCGATTCCAGATGTGTCCTGGGGAAGGGACAGTGGAGCATACAGTAATACAATTAGATTGAGCATACAGTTGAGTATACAATTAAAACAATTAGTAGACGAAGGCAGTTGTAAATCATATACAAAGCAGTTGTAAATCATATACAGATATAGCTATATAGTAGAAAAGTTTAAATAAGCGATAAAGGTGTGTAAGGCAGTGAGGAATAAAACCAATATATACATATGCAAAAAACAGTCTGGGAGCAAAATGTGTGCACAATTTGTGTTGAACTAAATGGTCATTTGTATGGCTGCGGCAGAGTGCAGAGGCACTAGTCAAGGGGACCGCGGTACAGCACAGCTAGAGGCCCAAAGTATGGGAGGGACTGGAGCATCTGCCCCTTGGTAGCCCCATGTGCAGGTGCATAATGGGGAGAAATGAGCCTTTGAGGAGATGATTTAGATGTAAGGTGGTGGTAAAGTCACATATATCATCTGGTAGTATGCTCCAGAGTTTTGCGAGAGGTATTTGAATGTCTCTTGGCCCTTGGATGTGACATACAAGGAACATGGAGAAGCCTGAAGTTTCCACTCTGAGGGAGTAGATGGGTTGTGATGGAGCTGAGAGGGCAGATACAAGGTAGGGAAGGGACTGTATCCAGAATTTTGCTGTGAACCTGATACTGTGGTTGTGTCTGATCATGGAGCGGCGGTAGATCACGAGATCTATAGAGGTTGCAGTGATTAGTCAAATAGGGCAATCAAGGGCAACGCGACAGAAGGAGTGGAAAAGAGGATCAAGGCTGGCTATGGCAGACTTGGGAGCAGCAATGTAGACTATATCCCCATAGTCAAGTATTGGGAGGATCATTTTCTGAACAATTTCTTTACAGGTTGCCAGAGGGATGCTGCCCTTGTTCCGTTATAATGCACCAAGTTTTGGGCTCAGTTTCTTGTAAATTGAGTCAATGTGAGTGGAAATGTCAAGGTGCTGGTCAAGCCAGACTCCAAGGTATTTGAAGGAGGTGCAAGATCTAAAGGAGTCCCATCAGAGGTGAAAGAAAGTAGGGGTATTGTGGAGCCGGAAAGCCTTTGCCTTGTCCCAAAAGTTAGGGAGGCTGTTTTCTTGGGGTTAAGAACAAGCTGGTTTTGTGCAAAACCATTTCTGTACTGCACTGAATTCCTGCTGGAGTAAGGAGGCCACATCTGTGGGGAGGGGCATGATGCATAGAATGGGTGTCATTGGCATACAGGTGAATGGATGTATGGGCAGACTGGCAGAAGTTCATTTAGAAAAAATAAAGAAGAGTATCAGGCCAAGGACTGAGCCTTGTAGAACCCCAGTGGTAATGGGGAGGGGTGGAGGTGTGAGGTCCAATTCTACAGACTGAGATCTACCAACCAGGTATGAGTGAAACCAACTGGTGGTAGCACCTGAGAAGTCCGCACTAGAGAGTTTGGAGAGCAATAAGTAATGGGAGACTGTGTCAAAAGCTTTTATGAGGTCAATGAAGATGGCTGAGGTAGTGTGCCCTTGTCCATGCCAGTGAGGATGGGCCAGTGAGCCTTAGCAAGGAGGTAATGGTGGAGTGTGATTTTCTAAAACCTGATTGGTAGGGTGTGAAGAAGGAGGAGGAGTCAAGGAAGGAGGAGAGTTGGGCTAGGACAAGATGCTCCCGTAGTTTGGCTAGAATAGGGAGTAGGAGATTGGAAGGTAGTTTCCTGGTACCGAGAGGTCGCTCCCTTTGAAGGAGGATGACAGTGGCATGCTCAGTCGGAAGGTATGTCAGCAAGTGAAAATGAGAGATTGAACAGGACAGCCAGCGGAGTGGCGTGGCTGTGGCAGAGAGGTGAAGCATTTTGAATCTAGTCCTGAGGGGCATTTGTCATTTGATGGGTTTAGTAACCACGGGGCTTTTAGCACATCGGACGGGGTGACCTGGTGAAAAGAGAAGCCGGTAGCCTGGGAGGATGTTGGCAGCGGAGGGAGCATCCTCCAGGGTTAACAGTAGGGAGGCTAGGAGAGAGGACGTGCAGCTAGTGAAGAAGGTATTGAAAACAGAGGCTACTTTGGCTGGTTCAGAGACAAAGGAGCCTTCCACTTTAGGGTGGGGGTAGGAGGTTGAGCAGGGGGACAAAAAGTGACTTGATTGTTTTCCAGAGTTTTGTAGGGTGATTTAGGTTTGTGTGGAAGGAAGTCTTGAAGTAGTTGTCCTTGGCCTGACAAATGCCTCTGCAGGAATTACTTAAGTGTCCGTATAATTGGAATGCCGCTGGGTGTCTGTTGCCTTGTACGCTTTCCAGGCATGGTCCCTAGCATGGAATTGGTTGATGAGATTTGCAGAGATCCAGGGCAGGTGGGCACCCCTTACCCGGCCCTTCTGAGGGGATCGTGGGGTGTTCCAAACTGAGAGGAAAGTATCCTAAAGAATTCTAGGGCTGAGTTGGATGGAAGATGCTGGGGATGAAGGTCCAATCAACTTGTGACAAATCACTTAGCAGCGATCTAGGTTGAGGGCTTTGTATGACCTAGTGAACAATGTCTGTGGTGGCGGTGATTTGGGTCTGAATATATTTTTACTACATAGATCATGTGGTGATCACTTAGGAGTCTGGGAGAGTCCAACTTTGATTATCTGATGGGGTGGGAGGTAAGTGCCCAATCCAAGAGTGAATGGTTCTGAAATTTGTGATTTTGTCGAGTGGGTTCAAATTTGTTGGGTGAGGTTTAAGGCAGAGACTTGGCTGCGGAGTTTAGAGTTTTGTGTTCGAGCCACTTGAAGTTGAAATCCCTTAGAATATGTAACTCCCCACAAGGTGTCAGATGTTAGGGCGCCCAGGTGCTCCAGAACGTCCGCAGGGGCAGTGTCAGGGGCACAATAGGACCCTGCAATATACAGTGGAATAGAGTAGGGAGGGAGAGTTTGATTAGCAGGGTGTTGATGGACTGAGTGGGCATTGGGAGCTGAACAGGGTAAACTGGAGTATAGAGGAGACGACATGGCAAACCCTCCCCTTTTTTTTTGCCCAGGCAGTCTTTCCGAAAGAGTGAGTAGCCGGTATAGAAACTTTGTCCAAATTATGGGGCTTTAGCCAGGTCTCAGAGATAATCATAATATCTGGGTGAAGTGATAGTACTATTGTTTGCAGGGCAGTGATTTTGTTCAATATGCTAAAATGTTGAGGTGCACAATTTGAAGTCTCCTTGGTAGTGTGAGAGGCAGGTAGGTGCTCTATTCATACTCATCTGTATTGCTCCCTTATGACTATCCCATGCCTGTTTGAAGCCCTGCACTGTATTCATATCCACCACATCCTGAGGTAGGCCATTCCATGCATCCACCACCCGTTCTGTGAAAAGAACTTTCTCACATTACCCTTAATTGGCCTGCCTCTAATCTCATGCTGTGTCCTCTTGTCCTGCTATTTTTCTTATATTGAAACATGTTAGACCCTTTCACCTTTTTAATGCCCTTAAGGTGCTTGAATGTTTCGATCATAGCACCTCTTTCCCTCCTTTGCTCTAGGGAATACATATTGAGCTCCATTAATCTGTCCTCATATATTCTCTGATGCAGTCCTTGCACCACATTTTGGTTGCCTTCTCTGGACTGCTTCAGTTTGGATTAATCATCCTTGTAAAGTTTGGCCTCTAGTACTGCCCGCGGTACTACAGATGAGCCTAACCAGTGTCTTGTAAAGAGGATTATTACCTCCCTCTTCCAACTCGTGATACCCCTACTAATACACCCTAACATCCCCATGCCTTATCTACTGCTTTAGTTGTCTGCTTGGATGGTTTCAGATCATCGGTGATTATGATGCCCAAGTCTCTTTCTTCCCTTGTGACTGTCAGTAACTCCCTCTCAGCCTATAGATGGCTTCAGGGTTTCTCTTCCCTATGTGCATGATCTTTCATTTCTTTGCATTAAACCCCAGTTTCCACTCTTCCGAACACTTTGCTAGTTTATCCAGATCTCTTCTCATTCTGCCCACCCCATCTGGATCATCTACTCTGTTGCAGATCTTGGTGTCATCTGCAAACAGACAAACCTTACCCTCAATCCATCTGCAATGTCACTGATGAAGATATTGAAGAGACTGGCCCTAGGACTGATCCCTGAGGTATCCACTTGTGACTTGCATCTCTTGTGACTGTATCGGTTTACCACCACTCTCTGTTTTCTGCCCGTCCAACCAGTTTGCCACCCAGTTGACCAACTTCTGACCCACTCCGAGCCTACCCAGCTTATTAATCAATCTTCTATGTGAACAGTATCAAAGCTTTGCTGAGTCAAGGTAGGTGACATCAGCTGCTCCCCTTTGGTCTACTACTCTGGTTACCCAGTAAAAGAAATCTGTGAGATTAGTTTGACAGGACCTTCCTTTGTAAACCCATGCTGTCTTGGACCCTGTGCTCCTATGGATTCCAGGTGTTGCACTGTCCTTTCCTTAAGGGTGCCTCCATGATCTTGCCCACTACTGAGGTAAGACTGACTGGTCTGTAGTTCCCTGCCTCCTCCCTGCTACCACTTTTTGTGATGGATCACATGAGCCCTTCTCCAATCTTCTGAGACCTCTACTGTGCTCAGAGACTCACTAAAAAGTTCTGATAATGGCTGTGCTAGTTCCACCCATAACTCCTTCAGTACCCTGGGATGTACTGTATGCCATCAGGTCCCATTGCCTTGTCCACCCTGAGCTTATTGAGCTCTGGTAGGACCCTTTCTTTGTGAAGGAACTAGTGCACCTCCCTTCCCCTATGTTCATTGGTGTTGAGCTGTGGGCCCTGCCCTACCTTCTCTTCAGTAAATACTGAGCAGGAGCATCTATTTAGGATAGATGCTTTTACATGGTCCTTCTCCTCACACACACCCTTATCTCCTTTGATCTTAACAATACCCACTCTGGATTTTCTCCTTTCACTAATGTATCTATAGAAAGTCTTGTCACCTTCTTTTACTGTCTGCTAGTGTTTCTCGGTTTGGGCCTTTGCCTGCCTTACTGCCTTTCCTGCTTCCCTTAGGGAAGTTTGGTAAGCCTTCATGTTTTCATCCGCTGTCTTCCCTCATATTTTCTGAAGGCCAGCCTTTTGGCTCTGACACTGTTTTGAGAACTAAAGTGGTTTCCTTCTTCTTTGCACTTCCTTTTCTCTCTAACACAATGGGATGTTGCTTCAAGTATTGCATCCATGCTTGCCCACTTACCTGTACCCCTCACCTGTATTTCTTTTGCCAGGGCTAGCTTAACTCTGTTGGCCATCTTATCAAAGTCAGCTCCTCTGAAGTCCCACATTTTACCTTGAATGGGATGATTTAGTTGTAGTGGTCAAACTGAACCATACCATGTGACCGTCACTGGCCCCCAGGTGATCTTCTACCTGGAGATCTGTGATCCTTTCCCTGTTAGTCAGTACTAGATCTAGGATAGCCCTGTCTCTTATGGGTTGTTGTACAAGTTGTTTGAGGCCCTCCTCCTACAGGAATCCACCATGTGTCTAGTTCTGGCAGATGTTCCTGCTGGTATTGACCAATCTGTATCTGGCATGTTGAAGTCTCCCATTATCAGATCCTCCCTTTATGGGTCAGTGCTTAGCTGTTGTATAATGTCTTTGTCACTGACATGGGGAAGGCACTGGAGTCAATAATTGCCTTTTGCAGATGACACCTAACTCTGTGGGAGAGTGGGCACTAGAAAGTAGGTCAGAGACCTTAGAATACCATGTAAAGCTTGAAAGGTGGTCAGCTATCTGGCAACTTGGGTTCAATACAAAACGCTCAGAGTCATGCACATTGAGACAAGAACCCGACAGCCAACTACAGGCGCTGGGGATCACAGTGTTGGAGGAAGAAATGAAGTTGGGGTAGCTATAACCAGTAACCTTAAACAATTTTTGAAATGTTAGAAGACAGCAGCCAAGGCAAACATGATGCTAGGGTGTATAGCTAGGGGTTTCAGAAGCAGTAAGGAGGTGATCCTGCCATAAACAGAAGCATTGTGCGACCATGCCTGGGTAGTGTGTGCACTGTTGGAGTCCCTACTTGAGAAAGAAGCATAAATCATCTCACAGTGGTACAGAGAAGGGCAATGAAGATGATTTAAGGTTGGCAGGGCAGACTGTATGGGGACAGGCTGAGCAGCCTTAATATGTACTATGAGGGTAGAAGGGGAACATGATTGAAACTGTCAAGTACCTCAAAGGAATAAATAAAGTGAATCTCAGGAACCTCTTTGCCTTTAGTAAGAACAGGAATGCAATGGTGTGCAGCTACAAACTGGTGGTGGTGGGAGTTCAGGAAGGAGGCCAAGAGACACATTTTATGGAGTGGGTGGAGTCAGGGTGGAATGAACTGCTGGCAGAGGTTGTTAGTGAGAAGGTGGTCAGCAGATTCAAGAGGATGATATAAGAGTAAGGGAGGATCAGAGTTAAGGAAGGACTACACTGTAAACAATGGAACAGGAGGCCACCATCCAACAGATTATATAGACCATATGGCCTTCTTCTTCTGCTGGCAAGTTTGTACAGTACAGTATGTTCGTATGCACTCATTCACTCTGATCACTCTGTTGTCTACCAAAGTGAGTACTGTATATGGGGCTTATTTACAAGAGAGCGACTAACTGACAAAGACAGCTGAACTCTGTCCATGTCATTTTGATATCTATAAAATATTAAATGTAAACTGCATTTAGGCACCAGTTAGGGCTGCAGCACAAATTAGAGAAATATAACATTATGGTAAAAATTCTTCTTAACCTAGGTGATTGTGTAATGTGGTGTTCCATTATCTTGAACTACTGCTACAACCTGCATTGACTTTAACCTTCCTTAAAAACAAAACAAAAATTACACCTAATATTTAAGTGAGGTACCCATGTTATAACCACAAGACTCCAGTGCTTCTTGGTTGTTGTGTGATATTTTTTTTTTAGCTTTTGTTGACTGGGTAAGTGCACTAGACAAATCCTGCCTATTTTCAGGCATGACCCAGGGAGGGATGCAGATGAATGCCATCTGACTTTGAACCAGATGAAGCTGTTGGTGGTATTTTGTGTGAACGGAGGACATTTTGCCATTTCATCAGGGAAATTCCCACTTCCCTCTGAGCAGAGTGGAGGATCTCAGTTTGGAGCCAGACAGGAAGGAGGATGGATGTTGTGGAGGTGAGGGAGCTGGTCTCCTCCCAAACCCTCAGGTGTTAGAGACCAATGGCTCAACAAACATAAAAATGCTGAATGTTGTATGGAAGAAAGAGAAACAGAAGTGGTTAGAAATTAACAAACTGGAGGTATGGATGGGATCTCAGGTGAAGATGAGAGAATGGAAACAGAAGATTGCTCCTCAGCATCAGAAGAGCGAGGACTGTAGTACAAGGAGATGAATCAGGCAGAAACACAAGAGTTACAGCAGCAGGTAGAAATGGAAGAACAGACATGCCAAGCAAGGAAAGCCAGTCTAATGCAGAGAATTGATGGATCCAAACTGACAGCTTGTCAAACACTGTCATGCTAAATCAGCTGGATGTTACAGCAAGCACATAGGGCTCGTCGGCTGCAACCATTAAGGAAATGCTCATGCAGTGTTTCAGCAAAACCTAAAACTGAACTGTGAGTACAAAACTTTCTTCTAAAATATAAATTATAAGAATCTGGAGGCTAACTCTTTAAAAGTGGTACTGTCCTTGACGGTGAGGCCTGGTCTGTGGAGAGGGACCTGCAATCCACAGGCTGGGAAAACCCAGCGGTGCTACAGTGGAACCCATGCACCTCCCCATAAGAATGTCAGTGCCAGAAGATTTTACAAATAAGCCCTGAGATACCTGTGCAAAATAATAAAAAGACGTCCCAGAAGTGGACCCTTTGAATATACCAAAGGACTTAGAACTGACTCAAAATCCTGTATTAAATTTGCCTTTGTTGGAGACAGTAACAACTGGAAATGAAACTCCTCACGTCCAGCAGGAGGCTCCCTTACACCAGATACCAGATAGACAGAAAAAACCTTTTCATCTCTATTCCGCTTACCAGTGCTACCAGCTAAAAGGCATAATGCAGTGGATTATCATATTTAGGAGGCCTACCAGAAACCCCAGGCCGGTGTATGTAGAAAGGAACCTCCTGAAAGATTCAATGAAATTTTTTTTGCATGAATTATGTGCCTTAATACATATTTCTGGGGAATCAACATTTGATATAAGCTTTAAAACCACTCGAGGGTTGGAATGCTGTTGGATAAAATATCACACCTTAAAGAAAACAGCCTTGTGGTCCCCATTTCTGGTAATACCCTTAACGAAACCAGCCTATAAAAATATCACAATCCTTTTAGGAATGAAGGTGTGGACCTTCCAGATGTACTGTACTGGATAAAAATGAGATGCACAGTTATAGGAGACGCTGAAGCCATTTTAGATACTGAAAATATCTGGACAGGTGGTTGGAAAATGAATGTACTGCTGAAGTCTGATGAAAATGGTCTCCTACACCTTCCTAACTCTTTCTTCTTGGCGAGACAGGGGGTTTTGTTTTATCCAGGCCAACGAAGGCCTGCTACAGGTCTGGGGATCCTACACACCTGAGCAGTGTTTGTGACAAAATGAAGTGTAAACTCTGTGGGAAGTAGAACACATCAGTTCAACCTGTCTTAATGAAACAAAATGTAACTTGTGTGATGAACTAGGCCATACATTTCAAAACTATATATGGGCAGCTCACAATCAAGAGCATCACGATGGGGATTAGACCAACAATTTATCATCACCCAGGCACAAAATGCTAGGATTAGAGGAAATAATCATCCACCACATCCTATTACTAATATGGCAGGTCCTTCAAACATGGACAGTCAGGAACAGATCCTCATGAGCACCCCTGTGGAGCCCACCCACCGTGCAGGAGAAGGAAACAATAGGCTTTGTTGAGATGACCCAGGTTTATAAAGAAATGCCCCCATCAAAGCCAGCACGGGTAGGCTTTAGAAGGGCAACCAAAACAAAATTGAAAGCGACCTCCCTCCCACAAAAGCAGTCAAAACCTATCCTATCCTGACTTCAACCCCTATGAAATCCTACAAGATTCATCAGGAGAGTCTGGAGAGGAATCAGAAACATCCTCCATCCCTCTTCATTCCCTGATGGGATAACAGACACAGAAAATGGCATGAAAGGTAGAGGGCCCAAAACAGAAAGGCAAAAACAAAAGGTAGTATAGGGACAGGTAGGAGAAAATAAAGAAAATGGCCCTAATCCCAGGATCCTGGCTCTTAAAGTGGAACTAACATGGCCAGTTCAACCTTTGAATGCCACACTATAAATGTAGATAGTGTTAAAAGGATTGAGAAAAGGAATTTGGTATTCACCTTCCTTTCCATGCTAAATCTAGGCCTCATTTTTTTGCAAGACATAAGGTTCCACACTAACTCAGAATTTTAACAAGCCCAGAGACATTGGTTAAGTGGACCATCATTCTGGTCCATAGGACAGGAAACATATTCAGGGGTAGGTATGGTACATGGTATCGATTTCAAACTATTAAAATTATTTGACCTAATTGCAGGCCAGGTATTAATATTAGATGCTGTAATGCAAAATAAAGCATACAGACCTATAAATATATATACTCCCACACGAAGGCAGGCGGAATAGACACACTAAGCCAATTTTAGCCCTTTCTGCACACCTCCAAACGGTAATATTCACAGGAGATTTTAATTGTGGACTTAGTCTACAGGATAAAAGCTCACATGCAACAACTAAAAAGATTTATTGCGACACTAGATCATTGTGCAAGGTTATTGATAGAGCACATTTAAGAGACGCCTGTTTAGAATTAACAAAACTACACTCTCCCACTTTTCAAAAAGGTACTTTGGCAAGGCGATTGACTATGTTTTTGTCTCTTTAAATATTGTGATTTCTAAAGCTACAGTCAACCCATTGGAGTTCTCTGATCATAAAAGGTTTTATTTCTATGGGGACAATAGTGCAGGGACGAAGGGTCCAGGAGTATGGAAATGTAATACCTCCCTACTATCAGATCAAGAACTACTGCTATCCTTAAACCAGCTATTAGCAGCAAGGAAATCAGTTTATGAATGTTATGAAAGAGTGTGAGGTGGTGGGAAGACACCAAGCATGACCTAACCTTGCTGCTAAAACAATATAGCAGGGGAAAATGCAACCAGGCATACTTAAGATACTTACATCAACACCATCAGCTACAAAATGTATTCTCTATAATGTATACTACAGGTCAAAATTTGAATAACCAGATACAGTTAATCCAAAAGAAATGAGGAAATTCTTTAAACAAAATCAACCCATCTATTTCAACAACAAAGATTTGGAACCCAAGGAAGAGCTCAGGATACATGCCCCTTTAGTCATAAGAATCACCAAATACAGAAAAAACATTGTCTAAACTAAAAACAAATTAGGGAGGTGCAACATTCAGCAGGAGAAATATTCAGTATAGTCACTGAATACTCTATAAATCTGTTCTCAGAAATCCACCGAATGAGCAAGACATCAGGAATTATTTACGGAACGACGATTCCACCCTCTTCCTCAGGTCACAGTGGAAACCAATCAACCAGTAACCTCAAAGAAATAATAGACAGTATTAAACAATTAAAAATAACATGTCCTCGGGACCAGACAGGCTACCAAATGAGCTGTGCAAAATATTAGGAGAGCAAATATATGAAGAATTACCAAATGTATATAATGAGATGTTACAGTCTGAACAGGTTCCATTAAGCTTTAACAAAGGAACATTTGATTTATATATATAAAAAGGAGACAAGGAGAATCTGGACAATTGGAGACCTATCTGCATGCTCAACACAGACTGTAAAATTTTAACAAAAGGTTAACCTTGATAACAGAAAAGGTGATTTCACCACAGCAAGCATGTGCAATTCTGAATCGGTCGATATATGACCATTTAATTTGGATAAGAGAGATTTTTGCATATGGAGCTTCTGAAGCATTGCTGGGGCACGAGTGTCCCTGGACCAACAAAAGGCTTTCGACTCAATAAGCCACAAATATTTATGGGAAGTATCATACCATAATGGGGTCCCACCAAATTTAATAGGATGGATAAAAACACTATATATAACGGCTACAGTGGTACAGGTAATTAATGGAAATTTGGGCCAATGATCCCAATTAAGTGGGGGTGACAGGGATGCCCCATGAGCCCCTTATTATATGCTTTTTATTGACCCTCTGTTAAATAAAATAGAGACTTTCAATCTATTAAACCCATTTCTGGGCAAATAGCCAAGTTTCGCTTAAAGCATTAGCTTATGCTGATGATGTGTGCCTATTGGTTGCAGATAAAGAATTGGTGCTTACAGGAGTAGTAGAATGTAAAGCCTTTGGTGCAGTATCTGGTGCTTCATTGAACCTAGGAAAATGTTGTGGGAAAAGTGGGCCCTCAAGGGGGAATAAGGATGATATTGAACCCATAAAGCTAAAAAGAGGGCTCCATTTCAATTCTAGGAGTAAAATTTGGGACCCCAGACATTGATTTGGTAAATAGGGAGGATAAAATAGTAGTGGGAAGAAAAAGTGGAGGCATGGAACAAAAGTAAAATGTGTAAGAAGAAAAGGATATACTTAATAAAAACTTTTAGTCCCAGTATTTCTTTTCTAAGTTATGCATCCCCTAAAAAATTAGAAACTACACTGCTAAGCATTTTCTTCTAAGCGATCTGGGGCAGCCGATTAAACCCGATAAAGAGAAACATATTATATTTACCTATAAAGGAGGGGCCTTGGAATGGTCAACCCCATCCTTTTCTTTAATAGTATTTTCCTATAACCAACATAAAACCCTTAGTAGTTAATGCAGGAAAAAGCTGGGGAGATTGGCTATATGACAACTGCAAGACCTGGTTTCATGACTGGGAATCAAATAAACCATGAGTCCAAAAAGGCCCAGATCACCTTCAGCATTTAAGATAAACTTTCCTGCGGGTTAAACAATGGAAAATATCACCCAGACAAATAATTTCAACACCTACCCATAAAGGATTATATAAAGATCTAGTAATAACACTATATGAAGTACCTATAATATTTGAGAAATGTCTGGTGCAGTACAAACAATCATTGGGAACTTCTGAAAAATACAAGAATTCCGACTCATATCTGGGATTTCCACTGGCTATCCTGAAAGAATCAATATAAAAACAATCAAAAACATAAGCAGGCACAAGAGCGTATATGCAGTAGATTACAATGTATAAATACAATTGAAACAATACAGCATCTTTTTTTCAAATGTTCCTTTATTAAAGGGTTTTGGAGCTATATAGAAGACAGGTGGAAGGAACCACTGATGGGATCCATAACATATGATATTATTATGTATGGATATGTCTCTGCAAAATGGAACAAAGGGCCCAGATATTCAAAAGGTTGCACATGGCGCTTAACAATGTTCATGTCATAACTCCACCGATCTTGCCCTAACGCATTCAAAAGGGAAAATGGCGGCACAAATCCTGATGTGCCAGAGCCGCATCAGTAATGTATGCAGGTGCAGGTATGGGGGCGTGCCCATGCATACCCTGCACAGCCAAATATTCAGCCCGGGATGTGCAGAGCCATGCATACACAACCTCCTAGCTGCACCAGCACAAAGTTGATCAAAAAAAAAAGGAACAATGGATGGCTACCCACAGGTGAGCTGCCACATTGCAGGAGCACAACACGGCAGCTGCCACCTGTGGGTGGCCACCAAACTCGCTGCACCTGCGGTGCCCCCATGCCCGATCACGGGCATTTGTAAAATAAAGAACTCCTATCATCTCTGGTGGTCCAGTGGACTGCTGTCTGCCCGATTGTCAGGCATTTGTAATAAAATGAAGAATTTCATCCAATATCCCTGGTGGTCCAGTGGACGCTGGCTGCCGATCGCGGGCATTTGTAATAAAATGAAGAATTTCGTCCTGTATCCTGGTGGTCCAGTGGACCACCTGGCTGCTCAATTCGCGGGCATTTGTAATAAAAAAAATTAATTCATCAATATCCCTGATGGTCTAGCAGTACCCACCTGCCCACTGGAGCTTCCCACCACCCTGCTCCCCGTCGGCGGAAGGCGGAAGCACTACCTCGCCACCGCCCGCCACCAGCCAACTGACACCATCGGTTGTACGCCCATTGGCTCACGCCAGGACCAATGGGCGTACAGCCCTACCAACGGTGTCAGTCGGCGGGCGGCGGGCAGCAGGTGGGTGGGTTGCTGCCGCCCACCGCTGACAGAAGGGAGCAGGGTGGTAGGCCCAGTGGGGTGGGAGAGGGGTACTGCTAGATCACCAGGATATTGGACAAATTAATTTTTTATTACAATGTCAGGCGATCGGGCAGCCAGCGGTTTGCTGGACCACCAGGGATATTGGACATATGTATTCTTTTATTACAAATGCCCGCGATCGGCAGCCAGCGTCCACTGGACCACCAGGATATTGGACATATTTATTCTTTTATTACAAATGCCCGCGATCGGCAGACAGCGGTCCACTGGACCACCAGGGATATTGGACATATGCATTCTTTTTATTACAAATGCTCGCGATCGGGCAGACAGAGGTCCACTGAACCACCAGGGATTATAGGAATTTTATTAATTTACTCAGCCCCATTGGGTGGGCAGGTCCACTGACCACCAGGGATTTTTGCTTTTCCTGTTTTACTGCAGCCCGCGATCGGGCTGTGGAGCTATTATTGCCGGGCTGCAGGGGCATCGGTCCCGATGGCTGCTGCCTGGCAGGGTGCCAGGCACAAGTCGTCGGATCGGCGCACCTGCACCGAATGGGTCATAATGACATGCAAATGGCCCCACTTGCACCTTACATACATTATGGCCCCATTTTCATGTCAAGTTTTGAATATCGTGGTTGCTGTGCATAGCGTTATGGAACTTGCACTAAGCGCACCCATGCTCCACTCTGGCCACTTGCGCTGGCGCAGTGCCACTGCACCATGCAAACTGCAGGTGGCCAGGGTGCGATATTCAATGATGCTGTGCCATGGCACAGCTCCATTGAATATCGCCCAGTCCACACCCCTGTGCAATCAAGTTGCGCTGCGCCCAAGTTTGCACCCACAGCCTGGAGCAGTTTGAATATCTGGGCCATGGCATTTAAGTACAATCTGTCTCTTGTTTACTGTGATAAAAAGAAATATGTGGATGGCAAGATGTTTATTCACTCTCCAGCAGAAGGATTCCTCTCATATTGAAGTATGCAATAAAATTATAAAAGATTTAAATGATATTTACATAATAGAAGGTGCCCAACTTCCACAGGGCACTATAACAAAACTTTGAAAAATATGCCTTGGGTTACAGAAGTAAACCCATAAGAACAATACGAACTGGAGAATTACAGAGACATGGAACAAGAAGAATGTAGATTAACCTCAAGATGTAGGAAAAGTGTTGAGATTTTCAAACTAATATGTGAACTACTTGTGATGTATGGAATATCGCACTGTTATATGTAATTACAATTTTGTTTTGAATAAAATTTACCCTGCTCTTTTCGAAGTGCCATGGGATCTTTAACATCCACCTGAACTACCACCAGAACAGGCAGATGGGACCTCGGTTTAACGCCTTATCCGAAAGATGGCACATCAGGAGTGCAGCCCCCTCATGCTGCACTACAGTGTCAGTATTGGGATATTAAACACAAGTGCTTGGTGTGGGACAGTGCACCTATGGACCACCAAATAAATGTTAAATTTCAGTAATTGGCACTGCATAGCCTGCAACCACTCACTAACCGTAAATGACACAGAGATGGACTGGGCCTTGACTGTAGAGTCCAATGTTGCCTTGTAGACTTAAATTGGGGTGCAGCCATTAGCGGAGCTGTCTGGCCCATGTAATGGAAAACCCCCACCACTCCCTGCCTAGATTAGCAGCATAGTTGTGCAGTATCTCCCATGCATGGCCCCATGCAACTGAAGATGTCCATCAGATGTCCAGGTTAGGCGAATTCTGTCCCGATGCACCATGTATTAGGCGCGTGAGGGCCAGGATACCTTTATTGCAGAGAGCAAATTTTAAAATTAAGTACTGTACTATACATTTTTTTTATTTTTAGTGTTCGTTAGCTGACAATAAAATGACCCATCCTGTTTTTACCTGCTCACCAGGCATATATTTGCTACTTACATTGCCATGGAAACAACTGAGGCCTGTATATGTACAATATGTGTATATGTGAATGTGTGAATGTGTATATATGTGTGTGTGTGTGCATGTGTATTGTTCACAGAAACAATTGAGGCCTGTGTGTGTGTGTTTGTAAAGTGTATTTGCATGTGTACACATGTATATGTGTTTGAAGTAACACCTACAACTGGAACTGTGCAGAATTTTGAATTACTGCACTCCATGGATAACATTCCATCCATTAAAGTAATGAAGGACAGTGAAATAAGTAACAGTTTGGAGAAGAGAGGAAAAATGCTAAGAGAAAGAAAGGTTGAAAATACAGATAAGTGAACAGAGGTAGACACAAAGTACTTTTACAAAAGGTGTAGTAGATAATAAAAGCACAAACACAGGAACTAGGGGTGGTGAACATATTCCAGTAGACTTACTCCCTGCCAACAACCTAGCTGGTTCCACAGTTTTTTTTTATCAATGCTTTTAGTGTCTTGTCACTCAGTCCCAGTGGCTCCCTCCAGCCTTGTTATTGACTGATCTGGTGGCCTTACTTATTAATCACCTCCAGAGAGTGGCCTGACACTTAGGATTGTGTGTAGCCTGCAGAGGAAGCCAAGCAGTCCTGGGATTTTCCTCTGAATTTTCTCCCCAGGACTGTCAGCCTGCATTGAGGTGGTCTGCCTGTCAACATCCCCCATGTCTTTCTGTTCCCATCATTGCTGCCACCCAGCCTCCAGCAGGTGGCAGTCATGTTGCAGGACACAGGACCCCCCTTCCTGAGTGAGAAGAGCAGTTCTTAGGGTGCTCAATCCTCCCAACACTGCAGACCCCACGTGACCCTGGTCCATTACTGAACCCAGAATGCCAATGTGGCTACTTGGTCAGCTTAAATCCACAGTATCTAATACATTTTGCATCCTATACCCTCATGAATTTTACACCCATACCATTTCCTAAATTAGAGTTTTACATAATAGTAATCATAGTAGGAGTTATACTAGGAGTTGCAGGAACGCAAAAGACATAGGCCCAGATATTCAAACTGCGCCAAGCTGTGGCGCAAGCTTGGGTGCAGCTCAACTTGGCTGCGCAGGGTGTGAACTGGGCAATATTCAACGGAGCTGCGCCATGGCTCAGCAACGTTGAATATCGCACCTAGCCACCCCCAGTGTGCATGGTGCAGTGGCACTGCGCCAGCACAAGTGGCCAGAGTGGAGTATGGGGATGTGCTAGTGCAAGTTCCGTTATGCTATGCTCAGCAACCACGATATTCAAAAGTTGACATGCAAATGGGGCCATAAGTGTGCGCATGGCACATGGGGGCCATTTGCATGTCATTATGGCCCCATTTGCATGCAGGTGCACCGATCTCCAATGACTTGTGCCAGATGCCCTGCCAGGCAGCAGCCATCGGGAACTGACACCCCTGCAGTCCGATTGCGGCATCTGTAAAAACAAAAAAATATTTTGTCCCTATATCCCTGGTGGTCCAGTGGACGCAATCCATCGATCGGCGGGCTTCTGTAAAAACAACTCATCCGATATCCTCGTGGTCCAGTGGACCGCTATCTGCCCAGTCATGGGCATTAGTAAAAATACTTGTCCAATATCCCGGTGGTCCATAGACGCTGACTGCCTGATCACAGGCATGTGTAAAGAAAATTCATTATCCCTGGGGTTCTAGTGCACTACCACGCCCACTGAGCCCCACTGTCTCGCTCTTCCCCAGTTAGGCGGCGGGCAGCAGCACTTACCCACCTGTCGCCCGCCGCCCCTGATTGACACCTCGGTAGGGCTGCTCGCCCTATTGGTTCACAGCATGAGTCAATGAGCGTGCAGCTCCTACTGCTACTACACTTTCAGATATGTGAATGATTCATTCACATATCTGAATTGTAGTACGAAGACTGCATGCCCATTGGCTCACGCCAGGAACCAATGGCGGCAGCCTCACCGAGGTGTCAGTTGGTGGGCGGCGGGCGGCAGGCGGTAGGGTGCTGCTGCCAGCCAGCTGACCGGGGGCACGGGGCGTGGGGCCAGTGGGCGGGTGGGGAGTACCACTAGATCACCAGGGATATTGAATTTATCTTTTTACACATGCCCGCGATCGGGCAGTCAGTGGTCCACTGGCCCACCAGGATATGGACCTGTTCCTTCTTTTCAACAGAAGCCGCGATCGGCAGTCAGTGGTCCACTGGACCACCAGGGATATTGGACAAGTTGTTTTTACTAATGCCTGCGATCAGGCAGATAGCGGTCCCCTGGACCACCAGGGATATTGGACCAGTTCTTTTCTGTTTTACAGAAGCCTGTGATCGGGCAGATAGTGGTCCACTGGACCACCAGGGATATTGGATGAGTTGTTTTTATGAATGCCTGTTATCGGGGAGATAGCGGTCCACTGGACCACCAGGGATATTGGACGAGTTGTTTTACAAATGCCCACGATCAGGCAGATAGCGGTCCACTGACCACCAGGGTATTGGACCATGTCTATTTTTATACAGACGCCTGCGATGGGGGCATGGGGGTGCCTCCAGGTGCAGCCGAACTCGGTGGCCACCCACAGGTGGCAACTGCCGTGTTGTGCCCCTGTACGCGGCAGCTCACCTGTGGGTGACCATCAGCTTGTTCCTTTTTTGGCATAACTTTGTGCTGGCACAGGCAGGTGTTGCATGCATGGCTCGCACATCCCAGGCTGAATATCGTGCTGTGCAGGTTATGCATGGGCTGCCCCCTACCTGTGCCTGCATACATTACTGATGTGCTCCGCACATCGATTTTTGCCACAAGACTTTTCCCTTTGAAAATCATGCTGGGCGCATCAGTGGGTTGGCGATGAGCAACACTGTTGGCTATGCGCAACCCTTTTGAATTTCTGGGCCATAGTACCTACTGAGTCTGTCCTCTACTGCTCAGTGGTCGCACTCTATTGATTTGGTGTTCTGCTATGTGTCTATCCAGTTTAGACTTGAATATGTGTTCCTTAGGGAGCTGACACCTTCTTCGGTAGCGTAATCCTTTACAGAAACATAAGTGTGCTGTGTACATGCAAAATGCATGCCACATGCTTAATTGTGCAAAGTTTGCATGCGGTTCGAAACACAAAGTGAATCTAAGCGAATCAGGTCTAAAAGCAAATCAGGTTTGCTGCAAGCTTGACACATGCACAGCAGGTAAGCTGCTGTAAACCTCTTCTAAAATGACATCATGTTCATGTGTTGCACACTTGACATGAGTGCAGCAGTTAAGCTGGTGTTAATATTGTTTAAACATCACATCAGGTTCACATGCTGCACGCCATGTGTGCAGCAGCTGTTGGTGCAAATCTCATCTAAAAAAACACATCAGTTTCTGTTTCTATACTACTGCTAGCAATGGCTCCATGTTAAAATAGCGACTGCAAAATCACGATTGTAATGATTGCACGGTAAATACAGCGACCATTACAATCGTGATGTAACATTATAGTGCATCATTTATAGCGTTAGTGTCAAAATAACTGAAAGTAACTGATTTCAAAGCTATTTGAGTAGATGCCTGTGTTTCGCTTATATTGTCTATATAGCACTATAATTTCAAGTTGCTGAGCAGTAGGGTTGCAGTATGCATATCCTGTGTAAGGCAGGTTGACAGTAATTTTGCTTTTTGCTTTGTTACTGCCCCCCAACTCTGGTCAGTGCCCCTTCAGCTGGAGTGTCCCCCCATGGTGAGGTCTCTGGGATAGGACCAGATCCTGGTAGTGAGCAAATTTGCATTAAGAGCAGAGCCTAGTCTGCAGGACCTGCACGGGACACGGGCACCTCCTGCACCTAGTCGGGATTTTGGTGTCGCCATTTTGCTTAACATGCAAGCGGTGTGTGCATGCCCAAACAAAGAGTGATCTTTTGTCTGGGGAGATGAGGATGTCTTATTGCAGCAGTTGGCCAGCCAGCTTCATGACCTGCTCACTCGTCAGCCAGCTTCGTGTCAACCAATAGTAAAATGCAGGTACAGCACTGTATGAAAATATCCTTTTTATAGCTAATTACAGCAGTGGTGGTAATTTGCAGTGTTGGAGCTATTAGCAGTATTGGTGAGTGGTGAGCATACTTTTGCCATTATTATGCATGGTCGCTTATTTTGTTTATGCTGTGCGAAATTTTAGCTGTATTGCCTGTAGTACTATACTTTCTCGCAGAACCACCAGTAGTGATATTGCCTTCACGAATGTTGCAACGCCATTTTGTAGTAGCGATTTTCATGGGATACCCTAGAATTAGGCATTAAAATACATTTTTAATTCCTATAAAATGAGGTAAACTCATTAATTCTGATCCTTTTGCAAGTTGTTTAATGGCTTTTGATTTTTGTCATTAAATCACCATTAATTTATAAAGTATTGTTTGCTTACTGCATTAAATACCCAGGATATAGCCAGTCAACATCCCCCATTCCAGATGTACGAAGAGGGCCTCTGTGTTTGAAGCCTGTCCTTTTGTTTTGGATCATGCAAATCCATTATGCATATTTAGTGCTACAAATGTGTTTCTCCATGACTGTTTTATCTCACTTTCCTTTGTTATTCTGTATTGAGCATAATACACTATGGCTATGCTCAGCACTCTGTGTGCTGAGTAGGATCTGAAGCATGCACCATACCTCACATTTTGTCACCGACATGAGAGACATGGGCACTCAAAATGAAGGATAATGAGGGACACTAGCCCACATGATGATCAGGACACATCATGAAACATGGAGATACAGTACCTCAGAACAGCTTGGAAACCATTGCATTAAGCACCTGAGAATGAATTTCTGCCAAAAACAGGGGTGCTATTTAGTAGGGCAGTGGGGGGGGAAGTTGACCCCCCCATATTTGTGCCTAGGTTGTTCTTATGGTGTGGCAATAACGGCTTTAAATTTGGTTCATCTTTTTGCACAATAAGTGCCCACCTGGCCTGTGTGCTCTTGCTGCAGGTACTCTCCAGATTCGACTGTGTCTGTAGTGTTGTACACTATCTCCACCTATGTGATGTGGATGAGCTCCAGCCAAGGAAGAGCGCATGAGCTTTGCAAGTGTGACACTGTCTTTCCTGCCACAGAATAGACAGACTGCACACTATAGCTTGGAATAGTCAGTGAGCACTGAACCTCTGTAGTAGTGTTGTGGCAGCATATATTTGTTGTTCTACTCTTAGTGAGTCTCCATCTCCTGTTGGCTGAAAGGGCAAAGGGTGAGCTAGAAGCTAACTCAAGACTAGGCTACCTACTTACTCTACTAGGCTTGCCTTGCAAAAAACAGCACAGACCCTCACAGCAGCAAGCTGTGCTTATCAGCAGTGTCGACAGTGGTGTGAGTGGCCTTCATAGGCCTTGATCAGTGCAGTGCTGCAGCAGCCACAGAAGCAACCAAGCAAGAAGCAAGAAGCAAGCAACCCAGGTTGGGTGGGTTCGATGGTGAGGTGACTTGGTCGCGGACCATGTTGGGGACCTGTGATGGTCAGTTCTAGCATCCAGCTTCTGTCAAAGGAGACAGGGGAGCGGACTGAAAACTGGGCTGGTGGCACACTATGCCAGGTTGCAGGTTCTGGCCATATGGCCGGGTAAGTAAAAGTAAATAATTTTTTTTACAGGGATTGAGGAAGGAGGAATGACTGAAATATTGATGTGTTTTCAAGTTTCTTCAGCTTTGGTTGCTTCATGACCCATAGGGATGGGTATTGAATGGGATGGAGTCACAGAGAAAATAGGACAAAGTTCTTTTTGGGGGAGGGCAGAACTTCAGCTGGGAAAAAATTGGTTAGTGATTGGGTGGGTTTAAGCCCAAATCTGATGCATTGCTCTGGGATGTATACAGATGAATCGTATACATTTGAATTTTTCCCAATTTGCATATCACATTTCAGTCAAACCAAATAAGTTGGACCTTTTAAAGATGTAACAGACATTCTAGAGCTGCCCTTGCATTCACAACAGTTGAGCAGTATGGTATGCACAGACTATTGTAGCCTCACTATAGTCAGGATTATGCCCCCAGTGAAGCTGACCTCCACATCCCCACCTCAGGCACATTATGACAAAGGGCAAAGGAGACTACAGAGTTGTGCACCATTGAAAATGAATGAGGTATTTTTATTACTGTTTTATACACTATCGATGGAAAGTTGAGATTAATGAAGGCCACCGCCGACTAACAAGGGCCTTGTTAGTAGACCAGTAGCCTTCATTATTCTCCAACTCATCATCATAACATATAAAATAGTAATAGAAAATAACTCTATTCATTTCAAGGGGGTACGTCCCAGCACACTGACCCATGGACATTATCTTTTAAGACTCTTGCCTCTGGCCCCTAGTACTCAAGTAAGAGACTTTTACATGCATATACTTGGTGGTTGTATGCAGCAGCATGGCCGTATTCGCCACATTATTGTGCATGGGGGTGACTGGCTATGGGTGTGTGTGTGTTGAGTTATTGCTAGTTTGTCTTTGCTCTTAAAGTCTGTTTGCATGGAAACATTCAAAACTATAGAGAAAATAGTAGGAGTACAGGCCAGACAGAAGTAATTAGTGGTTTTGTGGGTAAGTTTGTGTATTGGGGTGGGAAAACATGTGTTTCCATTGCATGTGTGATACAGTTCAACTGTGAAAATGAGGTGAGGAGAGAAGAGAACTGAAAGGCATAATAGCAGCTACAAGCATGCCACATATGTGCAGATGTATTTAGATACAGTTTGTAATGAAGTACAAGTGAGCCATATGTGTGCAGCCGGTATGCCTTAGTGGTTAAAAGCACTGAACTGCAAGCCTGGAGACTTGGAGGCATGAAAACCTGGATTTGAATCTCATCAACCCCACTTGTGTATGGTGTGATCCTGAGCAAGTCACTTAACTTTTACATATGTAGTTATCAGTTACCTTGCTTTTTGCATGCATGCCACATGCATGCAGTCTTTCTCAATTTAACATGAAAATCATGGTTTCCACACTTGCTTGCTGCACACATGCCATATGCATGCAATCGGTTCCAGTTTAACATTTAAATCATACTTGCAGCACGATATCACTTGGGTAGTTTCATGTGTGCAGCATGAAAACATTTCATGTAATTATTTCTGTATTCCACATCCATGCATGCTGGTAAACTTTGTGACAACATCACTCTTCAATTTGCACTCTCCACTGCTCCTGGAAATGTGTACCCAACACAAATACATTTTTTAACCTCACATACCTCAAACATTTTGCACTCTACACCTCTCCCAAAGTGTGAACCCTGTACCACTCTTGAATTTTATATCCTACATCCATCTCAAAACTTGTCTCTTCACAATTCCTAAAATAACTGCCACATACCTCTTGAGGCTCTGAGGAGTGCAACCAGCCAAAACTTTGTATTCTGAAACCTTCCCACATATTGCTCCTCACAACCGACTCAGAATTTACATACCTTACTCCTCCCAAACTTTGACTAGCATATCCTCCTAAATTTTCCATGTCACGCAGCTTCTAAAATTTGTACCCTTTACCATCGCAATTTCTGGCTGTACCCATTCCACAATTTGTAACCTACACTCTTCCTGATATGTCTACCCTATATTCTTCTTACATTCTGCATCTGTCACCCTAACTACAGTCTGAACTCTGCACCACTCTCAGATTTTAGGACACACATAACTCGAAATGTACACCCTGTAAAAATCCCAAAACTGACATCCACATTCTTTCTGATATTTTCACTATGCATCCCTCCTGAAATTTTGTAATCTGCATATCTGCAGAATTTTGATGCCTACTCTATTTCCCTTGTTCATAAATTGTAACATTCCTAAATTTTTGTGCTTCAGTTGCAGTGTTTGCCATGGTAAGATTCTTCCTGAAATTTCTGTGATAACTCTAGAGAATTTGTTGACTGCCTGAAGTACCACATTAAGGCCAACAGAGAGAATCTTTTATAAATATTGTAAAACATCTGGAAATATATGACTTTATCAATGGCTGCAGTTGTAAGCAGCCCTCTTAAAATGTTCACTTTTTACCCTTCCTGAATTGTATGCACCGCATATCTTCTGAATTCTTGCCCTTCCAAATATATGCCTCACAACAATTCCAAAATGTACTGTGTAGCCAATATCTATCCTTATACACAACATCCATTCCAAAATAGGTACCCTTATGCTATGCCGAGTCTCAATATCCCAACATTGACCTACCCAGGCAGTATTGCCCAACAGGTTCAGTATCCTGATAGTGAGAATCCCAGCAGTAGAAAAACCAACAGACATTTACAGGGGTAAGGTAGTAGATGTGACCGCTTGCTACCTTAGCCCTGCTGATGATCTATAAATGCTGGATGAATCTGGAGGCTGGCTGAGTTGCCTAAGTGGTGCTGAGGCTAGCCACTGGTAACTCAGCCAGCCTGCCCTGGGAGGCCCGGTTCTGTTCCGCGTTGTGTCTGTTTCACTTTACCCTGTAACTAATATTTGTTTTAGCTCTGAGGTCTGGTCTCCCTCGGAGTTAGTTATTTTAGTTATGGTGGGGTATGGGAGCAGAGCCCCTGAATTGCATTTTGAGATTTTCAATCAGATCCCCGACATTGTATTGTCAGGCATCTGTTTGATTCAGGAACATGTATTTCTGGCTAGTGAGGTCAGTATCCCGAGACTCAGGATAGTGAGTTTAGGATACCATATTATATCCCCAAAATCTGCACTCTGCACTCTTTCCAAAATTTGAATGCCATTACTTCACAAAATTAACAGTGTACCCTTCTTTGGTGTGCCCTGCACCACTTCTGAAATCAATACACTGAATTCTGAAGAAAAGTACCATACACCATGAGCAAGTGCTCTGTGAGATTCTGTAGTATACTGCATGACAAACTGAAGTACTTGCCAATGAATTACACTGAGTTTCTGCAGTGTCCAGCAAGATATCTTATCATAGAAGTATTTTGTTTGATTTATAACAAGTTTCATGTTTTCCTGTCATATGTTACAAAACAGTCCATTTTATAAGTGGAAGAGGCAATTCCAGGGTGGTGGTAATGGTCTCATAACTGCACTTCCAGGAGGTTTAGAGGCACTTGGCTGTCCCTCATGCCTAACAAACACCCAGCTTGTGTAGTTATGGTAAAATAACTTACGCCATGTCATGGTTTATTCCTTACATACTGTAATGTGCCTTTTAGATGGGCACTTAGGGCTTTATATCTCCAACATTTGATACTATAATTGTTTTATTGTGCTATTTCATATATTGACTGAATTTGAATTTGCACCCAGTTACAGTCCAACCAGTAATATTTTAGAAATATCATTGAATTATGTTAAATGTGTTTATTCATGTGTGAACCAGAGCAAAAAGTAAAACAAGCTAGTGCCTTAACTGGGATAAAAGAGTGAAAGTATGCAATTCAGCGTGTGATCATGTGAAATAAAGAAGTAACAAGTACAATGGGCTCTATGTATGAAAGTGTGGGTTGTCTACACGCCTGTTTCTGTGGAATGAAGGCAACCCTAAGGCAGACAGCTGTGCAGCGGGGTCCAGTGACACCGCGGTATCTACAGCAGGTGCATGAGCTCCATGTGCACCAGATCCCTGGTCAGCCACTCAGCTAGTGCAGCAGTGGTCTGGGAGGGAGTGTTGGGGTGTGTCCATACTCCACGCCATGAACAAAGGCATGCAGTGTCGGCATGGGGTGCAGGTTACGCTCGGAGGAACCTGTTGTAACTGATAGGCATCCACCCCATGCTCTCAAGTAGCATCTAGATCTGGCAATGTCCTCTTGTAAATAACATAACTGACAGTTACGATACAGATGAGATCATCCCCTGTGTTACACAGTTCCATACTCACCAGGTTTCAGGACACCACTAATAGTTCCAGTAGCACTAGTACTGTAAGCTACACAATATTCCAGTATGATGGCATTAGAATGCAACAAAGAAAAATATATATGTGCTGCAATGATAGCCAGTGGTCTTACTGCAGGCTCAGAGTACTCAGACACAACTATTCCATCATTGGCCTTCGCTATTCGTCACAGATTCCAGTATTGTATGGTCCACTAGAATGGCAGGAATTATATTGGAGTCAGAAACAGTACATACAGGGTTTGGAACACTAAACATAGTGTCCTGTGCAGGTACATGTATACTGTTACACCAGTGTCAGTGCGCAGTGTAAGGGCCAGAGTCTGCCCAGTCATATCCATTATGGACTATATAGGACAAGGCATGGAAAGATGGGAGTGGTCACAATCATACCACTTGAGCTGGTAGTACAGGAATGAGCAGCAGCCACTATGTACACTGATGACTGGAGCCAGTGTGGTAAACTGATATGGCTTGGCATGGGATGTATTAAACAGCACACCAGAGCTTTGGGTCATAGACATAATCCCATACCCGGTTTTAGTACTGTATGGAGCAATACACGTCCATTAGATACTATGTACACACATACACATCTGGTAGTATACCATCAGACAGTGTAGATTACCTGTCTCCAATTCACCGTGTGGAACTGAACCTTGTTGTATAACTGTTCTACACTCATACTAATATTCAAAGCATACAATAATAAATCACTGGACCAGTGGACTGTCTATAACAGGGTTGACAGTGTCCCTTAACTCTGTGGGGTTCCATACCATCCCAAGATCCCCTGCACATGCGGAGCAGGAGATCCACTCTGGGACCCAGGATGGGCATCTGATTGAATGCCCACTGTGTCCTCTGCTCCACACTAATCTGCCGCCCCAACACACACCTATGTGCTGGGAGGCGGGTCTTTGAGAGGTAGATAGCATTCATGATTGCCAGCCAGTGTGTGCCTGTCCAGGGTGCAGAGCTGCGAGGCCAGGTACACTCCTGCAGTACCTACACTGACCCACTTCATGCATAGAGCAAAATGTGTAAAGTGCTTAAAAGAAACCAGTTCAAACACCTGGCTAAATCACTGAAGCAGAGTTACTCCGTAACCTTCAGAAGGAGAGTCTTGGTGACCCTGAAGTTCTGGGAGTTCATCAGGTCACTTCTAACCCCACAATCAGGCAAGTCTACCCCACCTGAACTCCCCTCTGGCCTGGTGACTGACCCTCTGGAAGTTGCTTGGGCTTTTAACAAAAATTTACTAACCTCTTAGCCCTCTCTTCATGCTTCCGAGTGGCCAGCCCAGCGGCATGGCCTACCATCCCAACTCCCTAAATTCCCCTCCCCGAGCCCCTCCTCTACTCCCTTTACTTCAAGGCTGTCTCCTTATTGATACTGCTAAACTTGAAATGCCTCCCAAATCACGGCTCCCCAGGTCTGATGACCTCCCCATCTCTCCTCAGGCTCATCTCCCCTACCACTGTTAAGCCCCTTACATTTATCTTCAGCCTCACCCTATCTACCTCTACCATGCTCACCCCTTGGAAGACAGTCAAAGTGATACCTATTTTCAAAGCAGGTGACCCCAATCCACTGACAAATACAGGCCTATCTCCATCCTTCCCCACCTAAGTAAGCTCCTCAAAAATTATCCATCATCAGCTTACCGAACACATTGCAGTACATGCAGCCAGCAACATGGCTTTCACAAAAGTCACAGTACCTCCACTGCTACCCTACTGACAGACTACATCCTTAGAAACATGGATATTGGCTAAGATACAGAAGCAGTCTTTGTTGACCTTTCAAGGATTTTGGACTTGGTAAATCATGCCCCTTCCTCTCGAAACTACGCCTCCTTGACTGTTCCCATGAGGTATTGATCTGGTTCCTGAGCAACTGGACCTCTCTAATTGCTCCAATTCATCTGTGTGGGCCCTGCTTGCTCCCCCTACCCAGCCTGTCACTACCAGTGACCCTCATGGCTCCATTCTGGGTCCTATGCTTTCTCACTCTTCATCAATTCCTTCCTTGGACAGTCATACCTGCCACTCCCTCCTCTATGCAGATGACCTTGTTCTTTTTCTAGTGATAAACCCTCCGCATTTCCAACATCCTCACCCAAAACTATGGAGCAGCCCAAAACTGGTTTGCAATGAACCTCCTCTTGTTTAATGTCAAGAAAACTAAGTCCATGTTGTTCGGATCAAAGCCCTTCCTTGCCAAGCTCAAATCCCCCACTCTCTCAACATAGTCTCTCCTGAAGGCCACATGGTCAAAAGTGTGGATTCCTTCAAGTATCTTGGTGTCATTCTCAACTTCTTTTCTGAGCACATAAACTCATTAGTTCATGAGAATATACCAAAAGTTGGGCACAACATAGATTCTGGCACTATCTCACCCCAGAGGCTAGGTTTGCCATTGTCCAGAGAAACCTACCCCCATGCTTGATTATTGTTCCACCATCTGTGCCAGGTCATCATCATCCTTCACTGTCAAACTCTCCACTGCATATAATAGTGCCTGTCACTTCACATTACTGTCCCTTTCCACACATCCTGTGTCCTTTATCAGTCATTGGGGTGGCTTCCTCCAAGGCTGCTTTGACTTTGCCCTGAGCTGCTTAGTCGATAAGGCTGCCTGGGCCAGCCAAGAGTCCCCTCTGCAGCCCCTTTTCAAAGCCAGAGCAATGTGCCACCCCCTCTGCTCTAATACTACCCCCACCCTCCAAGTTCCCAGGGTATCCACTAACATGGAGGTAGAACCTGTCTGCTGCAGAGGCTCTATAATGCCAGTTCAGCAACTATGTTGTCGATCTACATTACTAGCAATAGATTTATGTCGAATCGTATATTGCAGTAGACATAAATCTGAATGGAAACCTCATTCTTTTTCTATTGTGGGTTTGTCCCCCACTTGCCCAGAGATAAAGGATTCCAACTCGAGTCAAACTTGGCTTGAGGATAGGGTGCAGGACCAGGAGACAGAGTGCTGGGGTCCTGGGCAGACCAATACAGTGAACTGTCGATGTTGTTGGCATTGACGTGCAGTTCACTGTAATGGTGTTGCCATACAGTCAGCATACCTGCTGCAGCACCCCGCTATGGAATAAGCTGCAGCCGAAGCTTTGCTCCTGAGTACCCACTGCCTTTTCAAATCCACCTCAAAACTGAGTCAAGCTATCAGCGCTTCACAAGGTAGCCTCCATCGGATCCATGACAGTTGGTCGACAATTATTTGTCGACCGATGATGCAGTGACTTTATGTCAACTGCATTTTACGGGTCGGCATAATAGGAGTTAATGGCACATTGCTCCAACTCCCCATGTGAGGCTCTCTGCCCTCACATCCCCACTACTAAAATAATCAACTCCAAGTCTGAGTTGTTTCGGGAGGGTGATATCCCCAGAAAGCAGTGCCAGGGTCCCTCACTGACACCAGTGACCTGGTGCTGTTGTCGCTGTAGTGTTAGGCACTGTTGAATTATGGTAGCATCGGTATACCACTCCATCTTCCCCGCCTTCCCTTCTAGTCTACTACATTTCTGTTTTACCTCACAGAACCATGTATATCTGCTTGATTATCTAAGTTTATGTACCTATTCTTGTTTGGTCCACTGTTGCATTTTCTCTGGTGTTACCTTTTCATTACTGTGTCAACACCATGTTCTATGTGAATCACTGTATTTTGTATTTATTTGCACTATTGCATTTGCTTTCATTGTCTCCTGTAGCCATACCTGAAAATGGTCCTTCAATTAGTGTATCTACCCAGTTGTCATAGTCATAAATAAATAAAATAAATAAATAAAAAGTCTGCTCAGTGACAGTGTATTATGTTTTAGTAGCTCCCACTGTATGTAGCTAGTGAATTTTGGTATAGATTTGCCACATTTGCACCTGATGTGCCACTCCAGGTTTTCAGGCATGGTGTGCTAGGGATCAGGAGGGTGTCTATTAAGGGACTCAGGGTGAGCGCTCCTAGAGTTGAAAGAGATCTCAGTTTTCTTTAAGATTATGGGTCCTTGGGTTTGTATGTGGTTCGTGTATTGTTGCCATACTTCTTCTCTGTGTACCACTGGGGAAGGTATGGTTTGAGGCATTGCCAAAGATATCATTGTTTAAAAGCTGGGTATATATACCTCAGGAGTCAGACTTGTTTCAGTCTTCGGTCTACTGAGCCAGTACTTTGAGCACTCAGTACTCCTTTAAGAGGCTTTGGTCAGGTGCTACTAGGCATGAAATGCCCAGGAAGTTGCAGTTCAGATGGACCTGGGCAAGGTGATAGCAGCCTCTTCCAAGAGTCACTAATTGTTCCTGATGAACAACTTTCCATGAAAATTCATTGGGACTGTGGTGGTTGTTCAACACAGTTGCCCCAGAGGGAGAAGCCCCTTGTAAGCAACTTGATTCCTGAGGGACAGCCAGCAATCAAAAGAGAATGAGATCAGATAATTTTTTTGGTAAAATTCAAAGGGAATAGATAAGGCCCTGCAATGAAACTGGTAACATGAAAGCTAGCATTTACAGTAGATGTGAAAGTACAGTAGTTGTGAAATGGCTGAGTAACTAAATTTAATGACATCCAGTGCTCCATCCAAAACTTCTGCAGCCAGGCAGGAGGTATTAGGTAAATGTGAATAAATGTGTTTAATTTGGTCTGGAACCTTTATCCCATAAGGACCAACAAAGTTTGAGGGTGAGGTGGCAGGTCTCAAGTAACTGCAGTAGTTCTCAGTGAAAGTGCCTCTGTGCCCTTTTATTTTTTATCATTTAATATTTTATTATGATTTTTCCATTTAAAATAGAATGTGTACTCTGACAACAACAATAAAACAAAATAATGACTAAATCAATTTAGGAATATCTCTAATCTATGTCATGTGAGGAGGAGAAAGGAAGGGAAAACAAACAATACTTCAAAAGAGTACCAAGACTTCAGCAGATAGCATTTAATGAAGCAAAGCTTCATATTTGACCATACCTTACTAATCTAATATGGTTTAATAATGTACTTCCTCAATGACTTTCTTATAGTATAAACTCTTTAAGGAGATTTAGCATAAACTGCAAAAGATGCAATAAAAATAACAATAGAAAACCCATTAATAATCCACATTTTCAACACCCTCCACAGCTTCAGCTACAGCAGCCATCTCTAGGTTCGGATTTATTGAGGATTACGGTTCTCCCTCTGAATCTTTATAGTGTCCCTTAACTGCTCTGCCAACTGGTTGATCTTGAAAAAAGAAAAGCTTTTCCTTCATGTCTGATTCAACCTTGGCAATTGCCAATAGCTGAAATTGTGCCCCAATTCAAGAATATCTTGTCTGTATGACAGAAATTTCCTTCTTCACTGTTGCATAGAAAATGCAAAGTCAGGAACACACTGAATTTAAAGCCCTTGTACAACATGGAACCTTTGATGTGTAAGCTTTAATGTATGGTCTCTGTCAGAGTCGAAAGCTAACAAAAAATATTGTAACTTTTTCACGGATCAGTCTTTTGGGCTTTTTATCAGCTTTCTTGGGGACTCTACATGCTTTTGCAACAAATGGTGGGTTATCAGGTGGAAGCTCATAAACATTAACAAATAAGTCTTTACCAGATCCCAGGTAGAGTCGAAATCATCATCGAGTTTCATACGTGAAACCAATAATTCCAAGATTGTGATATCTAGCTTGGTTCTCCAACATTTCGATTTTTCTGTTCATGTTATAATTGTCCTTTGCCATTCCCACACTCGATAACTTGACTGCCTTCATCTGGTCGTTTAACTTTTGCAAACCACAATTGTTCTCTGCCACCTGTTTTGAACATAAATAATACTTTCCTTATTCTCGTAACTTCTTTCTGGATAAAGTCCACCTTTAAATTAAGCACCTCAAACTTACGATCCAACCTGTGTATGTCTTCAAGTATTTTCTCAATGGAGTCGCCCACTGACTCCAGGGTGTGTTAGGCTGAGTGAGTTCACCTTGACAAAGTTCATTTTCTTTTTCACCTCTGGGGTCAGCCTTCAATTTTTCATCAAAAGACTGCATTTTAAACACCATGTCTTCAGCATCTGCTGCAGTGACCGCTGTTGGAGGAGTTTCAATTACCTCTTTCTGCAGTCCTGCAAGCTCCCTCAGAGGCAACTGGTAGTGAGTCGAGGAGGGAGTAATGCCCTGTGGGGCTGGAGATCCATAGTCTTCGCACCGGATTTTCCAAATCGTCCGGGGCTAGTAGCTGGTTGGTGTTGCCCATAGGCTGAATACTAGGGGAGCTATATTCTTCAGATGAACCACTCTGCCTATCTTTTCTTTTTAACCAGCATGTTCGCTAAACCAAATGTAAATTACAGCGAAGTTTGTAGTAATCTGTATTCTAGCACTCACGGGCTAACCATCAGCACATCTGCTTAGGTGGCCATCTTTCTGACCCCCTCCTGTGCCCTTTTACTAAATGAAAAATTAAGGTCAGCAAGTAAATGTCTAAAGGTGTACTGTATTTATTTAAAGAAAGCCAAATTTAAGGCAGAGCAAGGTTAGGCAAGGCTTGTAGATTCATGGACCTCCTTGGACACCTAGATTTGAAGGAATGAGTACCATCCTTGGCAGCTGTAACGATGGGAACATGCTCCTAAGCCCTCAACTTTGGGCATATCTAGCTTTAACTTAAAATGTCCTGAGTGAGTGAAAGAAAAGAAATCAAGCAGTAGCCTAAATATTTTTACTTGAAGAATTGCTATAAGAGAGCCAAAGCCTGGATAGCTAGCATATCCATTACAGGAGCTGTGAGAGGGTGTTGTAATTGCCAAGCTAACTATTAATTACAGCCAGAAATTGCTGTATCATATAGATGGCCTGTTAACTCAACCTAGAATATGACAACTAACCTGATGGGACCTCAACCCTAGTAGCAAGATATTTTCCCAACATGGGATGTAGAAGTGCATGTGATGTAAAGAAATTTTAGGATCTAAAAGTGGCTTGCTTAATGTGTGTGCACCAGTGTAGTGATTTGCTCATGAAAGAAACATCAATAAAGTTCTGGCTGGACTTTCAAATAAGTTGTGGACATTCAGTTATTCAAGAACAACTGTCAGGTAGTTACCCCATTGACTTGCAGCCCGCACTCCGCCTGAAGTGTAATCAACTGAAGGTCACTGCAAGTCTGTAATGTCAAGATGAGTAATTTGGTGTTCGCCCACCCCTGAGCAAACTGTTCCATCATTATTCCTAGACTGGGGAGAGGTATTACGCCTGTAATATTAGACAATTTGAGTCTTGGGGAGAGACAGAAAATATTTAAGGGAAAGGGAAGGGAACATTGTTTAACCAGGAGTAGCACACTAGGGTCAAGCTTGTTTCCTGATGCAACCTAGGAGCACAAGGAAGTTAAGTGACTTGCCAGGATCACACAGTATGCACCTGAGCAGCTGTGGGATTCAAACCCAAGGTCTCCAAATCTGCAGCTCAGAGCCTTAACCCACTGCCTACTGCCTCAGCCCACCACTTTTTCAGTTAAAGTTTTTTCTCTCTCCTTCATGACTCAAGTTGTCTGATAACTATAGCCATAGAAATTAGAGTATCCTTTAAATCCTTAAAAGTTTGGTAATGAATGTGCTGCCACCTCTCTGGGTTGTGGGCATGGCTTGCTGGACTCAGGCTGAACTGGTAAGGACACAGCAGGACTCCACAGTCCTACCCAGTGGCTTCCACCCCTGCTACTGGGTCTACCAAAGGATGCCTAGGGCTGAGAAAGAGGGAATGGACCATGATGGGCTCCAAGAGGTTGGGGTGGGGAAAGGTGCATGCTCCTCTTTGATAGCACTGAGAAACACCTTAGCTGTGCAGGTGAAAAATGCTAACCGAGACTACGCTTCCATTTCAGTGGAGGGGAGGAGTGGGATCCTCAGAAATGAAGGCCCCAAGGAGGAAGGGAGAGGCCCCAGACCAAGAGATAGCAACTGCTGGAGAAGGACTCTATAGTGAGGGACATAGAGTGGGGGCTGAGGAGGGACAGAGAGGAGGTGAGATGCCTGAGGGATGCCATGGCTTGGAGGGATGGAGAGAGAAAGATCCCAAGGATTTTTGGGGGCAGAAGCTGTGAGGGACTTGGACATCATTGCCAATCTTTGGACCAATTACCTAACAAGATAGAGGGTAGGAGTAGTACAGGAAACTTCAGGGAGATGAGGAGGGCCTAAGCAGTTAATGCACATAGTGACTTTTCGTGAAGTGCTTCCTGTAAAGGGTAGTGGACAGGCAACGGTCTTCCACACCCAGAGCTCTGATGATTGATTAAAGGCATGTTGCATGAAGGAGGGCCTCTGGTTACATAAGGGACTGGGGACCTACCTGGGAAGATACATGCTCTATAAATGAGATGGCCTACATCTTTCTAGGAAAGGGACCACAGTCCTCAGTGCAAAGTTCAGATGCTACGTGGATGAGCATTTAAATTAGCCAGGGCTGAGGTGGAAAAATGAAGGAGGCAACAATTGCCCCAAGTGGTTAAATGATTCAGAGAGAGGGCCTGAGGGGTGAAAACACTCCAAGGACAGAGGCACAGGTTAGGGACTGGGACAAGGTGAAAGGAAAGGGAACATCTCTGGTAGGGGAGGAAAGTAGATCAGAGGGACCAGGAATAGAGAAAGCAAACTGGAAGAGGGAGTCAGAAGGGATTCAGATAACAATGCAAGCAAGAAAGGAAATAAGATGAAGGGCACAGGCAAGGCTGAAAAGGGTGTGGTGAGGCTATGTGCCAATGCCAGGAGCCTTGCAAAAAATCCCAGACTTAGAGGCTATCATGGTGGAAGCTAATCTGGATCTAGTGGCCATAACAGAATCATGTGCACTGAGCACCACACTGAACATATCTCCTACCTATTCAGGAGAGACAGGGCAGGGAGAAGTGGAGATATTATGTGTAAAGGAGGGAATAAAAGCCATAGAGGTGCAGGTGTCAAGGTGAGAACGGGCTGGAGGTGCTGTGGGACATCCTGAAGGCAGGGGTCTGGGAACACTTTCCATACTGAAGTGTGATAGGACCCCAAGCACAAGGGAGAAGATGGACGAGGCACTAGGAGACAAGATGGAAAAGGCACTAACGGAGGCTGCCATCAAGATGGTAAGTAGTGGGTGCTGCTAGTTGAAGATTTCAATCAGCCAAATGTGAAGTGGAGCCTCCAGATGCAGTTTTGCAAGGAACAGGGCCAACCTGACTCCCTTAAGGGTTTTTCCTCAGACAGATAGTTAAAGAACCTACTAGTGACTGGACAATGTTGGACCTGGTGCTAATGAACAGGGACAGCATTGCAGATGCCAGAGTGGTAGTCCCCTGCATACCAGAGATCATTGTATAGTATGGCTGTACATATGAATGGGGCAGAGGTAAGTCACACAAGGACGAGAGTCATGGACTTCAGGAAGGTAGATTTTAAAGAAATGAGAGACTGCCTCAGAAAATACCTTGAAGGGGGATTGCCATGGAGGTGAAGTAGAAGCACTATGGGAAAGAATAAAGGATGGCATAGTTAGTACAACAAATCTCTGCATGAAAGAAGTATAGTAAGCAACATCAGAAGGAAATAGAGATCCTTATGGTTCTTCAAAATGTAGCAAGACTGGTGAGTGATAAATGTGTGGCATTCGAAAGATTCAAAGAAGCACAGAGGAAGGGACAGGGTGGTGTACCTAGCAAGACACAAGGAAGCAGGAGAGGCAGTTAATGGAGCAAAGGCACAGACAGAAAAACAATTGCTCTTGGGGTGCTCTAAAAGGAAAATATATTTTTCAGATATGTAAATGGGAAGAGAAAAGCAAGAGCAAGGATAGTGAGCATTAGAAAGGTAGAAGGAGACTGTACAGAAGGGACTGAGGCAGGGGTGGTGGACACAAGTTTATTTTTCAGAGAAAGAGTCCCGAAAAGACTTACAGCTCTGAAGGTGGATAAGGCTATGAGACAAAATGGGGTATACCCTAGGGTACTGAAAGACCTCAGGGACATGCTAGCTGCCCGCTGACCACTTTGATCATCAGCTCTCTGGAACAATTGCAGTTCAAGAGGACTGAATAGGGTGGACATGGTCACTCTACATAAGAGTGGCAGCAGGGAGGAGGCAAGTGATTATGATGACCTAAAGGTGGCTAGGCAGTGCAACAAGCCAGTTGGGATGGCTAGTGGTGCATAGGGAGGTATTCCAGCAGAAGGAAGGAGGTGGTGTTGCCTCTGGTACAGATCACTGGTAAGACCCAACCTAAAGTACTGTGTCCAGTTCTGGAGATCATATCTCTGGAAGGACATAGACAGCGTGGAGACAGTCCAGAAGAGGGCAATTAAAATGGTGCAGGGTCTGCATCAAAAACCCTGTGAATAGAGACTAAAGGACCTCAATATGTACACCCTGGAAGAGATGAGGGAGAGTTGGGATATGATATAGACCTTTAAATACCTCTACAGGAGTAAATAAATTATAAGAGGGAAGCATTTTTTAGAGAAAGGTGCAGAAAAACTAAGGGACATGCTATGAAGCTGTGGGGTAGATGTAGGGAGGAGGGCTGGGACATTAGCTCAAGTTGTGGACCCTGCAATATGAGCAGACTTGATAGACCAAATGACCTTCTTCTGTTGACTTCTTCATATGTTCGTATGTATGTTCATATTTAGAAGAGATGTGAGGAAGTACTTCTTCACAGAAAGTGTGGTGGATTACTGAAGAGCCTTCTAACTGAGTTTGCTAGTTGGCAGGAGCAAAACAGTGGTGGGGTTCAAGAATGCATGGGATAGGCATAAAGGAATCTTAGCTGAAAGGAAGGTGGGGAGAGAGAAAGAACAGGTGATAAGGTAGGGTCTGGAGTGATAGTGTAGGTAGGGAAAATGGGTAGAGTGGGTTGGCTAAATGATCCTTATACGCCATCAAATTCAATATTTTGTGTTACTGTGTTTCTAGATTTTAGTGTTGACATGTGGGATTGACATCACTGCATATGTACTGCACTACTGTGCTATGCAACACATGTTTAGGGCTCTGTCAGAGCTGATTAATAATTGAAAGGAGAGCATGCTACTTTATATTCTAAAACAAAAGTCCTTGCATCAGGATTTGCCCTGTATGTGAATTATACGCAAACATTTTATTTCTGTACCTCAATGTGCTGGACAGCTTTTGAATTGCTTGGTTGGACTCTAGATTTGAAAGGGTTAACATTCTCCTGAAAAGGGCTGGATTGAAACATAGAGGTTTTGGCCTAAGCCTATTCTTAGATTCACTGATAGTAACATAAGGAATCTGTCCTGATTTAAGTAGTTATGCTGGTCTCAGTAAATTTAAATAAGGTGAGAGTATGGCTGCTACCTGAAGTCATTTTGAAAGAAGGCTTCAAACATAAAATAAAAGCCAGTACAAAACAGAATAAAACAAAGTACATGCATGATGTAAAGGATGTGTTTAAGCATAAAACAATGTATTTAACTATGTAATTTTAAAAAGAGAGCACACAAAGCCTTTCAAAAGTATTTAAGTCATACAAGGCAATATAAGGCATATAGATTAAGTAAAAGAAGGACATATATCTATTTATATCCTGCTATATAGTTCATTAGTCCTGGGACTTAGGAGAAGAGGTTTCCATTGCAAAATGTATACTTTTCTTGACTAGCCAACTCAGAGGTTCTTACAAAGGTTTTGTTTTGTTTGCTGAATACAATGGAAGTCATAGACTGTGAGCTGTAGAGAACAACAAGGCCCTGATATTCAAAGCAGTTGCGTAGGCGCAACTAAGCTGAACACGTAGCAAGTGCGGACTTGTGCCAAGAAGTCATATTCAGCATGAACCACTCGCAGCTCAAATTCCATTGTGCTAATGTGCAACTATAATGAATGCAGGCGCAGTGCAGGGCGTCCCCATGAATATCCAGCACAGTGGTATATTCAACCTTGAAACCATGAGCAAGTGCAGAGCAAACTGAAGATGCTCTGAGCAGACTTGATCCTATAAATACAGGGTGCAAACACACAGACAGCACTTGCGTCAGGCAAGAGGAGTGTGAGAGAGAGAGAGAGAGAGAGAGAGAGAGAGAGAGAGAACTCTAGCAGCGAGGCACACGCCAGCACACACAACATCATCGAGAGTCGTGTCTTGGCATTCTGAAAGCATGGTTCCATTGCCTAGACAGGGCAGGCGGTGCCCTACAGTAGACCATCTTGAAAGCCTGTGTCCTATTCCTGGCCTGCTGCATACTGCACAACATGGCCATTGACCACGGGATAGCTGTCAAGGCTGATGAGGTGACAGTAGTGTGGACGATGGAGGCAATGGGACGGAGGGTGGTGGACAGCCACCCTGGGTGGAGGGATCCCTGGCTGCAACAGCAGGCATGACAACACTGGGACACCTTGCACAGGAGCACTTCAATGTACACAGGTAGGTGGTGCGATAACATGCATGGGCCACACAAGCAGGTACAGCACACATGCAGGAGCGTGCATGGCAATGGGCATGCACACAGAGGTGCAATGCAGGGACAGGGAGTCAGTGGCACACAACTACACACCGCAACACACACACAGTGACACACACACACACACACAAACACATACCCCAGGCAGTGGTATGTGGCATGGATCAGATGCATTGGACCAGTGCACAGGCACAACCGTGCTAGACTGCCTTCATCACGCCCACGCCACATGGTCCAGCAGCCAGGCAAGCACGCACACAGCGGTGTGTGGCATGACACACAGGTGTCACACAAGTGATGGGCACACACACACACCGCCTATGTGACGCATAGGCATACAGCTACAGACTGCAGGTGGGCAGCCTGCACATCAGGTCCACTGCACAGAACCATGGCCATGGGGTGGCCACACCTGGGTTGATGGCAGCCACAGGCTGGGCATCAGCCATGGGGGATGAGCAACAGCCCCGAGGGTTGAACCCTGGGACCATGGCCATGTCCATGCTGTGGCGTGAAGGTTCCCAAAGGCCAGCCCCAGGTGTGCCTGGGATACCCACATCAGAGCCCAGCTTTGACTGTGTTGGAGCCACCTGATGCCAGGTTCACGGGTGGACAGCGCACTGAGGGGGGTCATCTGTAACCGCCACCCCTTGGCAACCAGCAGTGCAGCCATCTCAGGATCGCAATGGCACTGCGATCCAGGGATGCAGTGATGGCCTTCTATGCACTCACGCATCCCCGACAGGATCTGGCGATTGCCCCTGTCCTGCTGCTCAGCTAACTGGCGCATCTCCGCATGCAGTGCATGCACCCCAGTGTCAAGCAGCACCTGTTGCTGAACAGAAGCCCACAGCGAGGTGTGCTCCAGCCAGTGGGTGCGTCATCCTGGGGCTCCCAGGTGGGATGCCAATCCTCACATGGTGACCAGCCAGCTGCACAGCCACCCTCTCTGGTGGACGGTGCACAGTAGGGTCTGCTGGGGAATGAGCACAGCAGGTGCACCACCAGTGGACCTTGCATCTGGCTGCCGGTGGCACCCACAGCCTGCTGCTGTCACCTGTCTGGCTGCTGTACACCACCCAGCACTTGTGCGTTGGCACCACCACCACCGCAGTGCACAGCCGAGGCAAGCGGACACCGCTGCACCTGCAGTCGTGGCACGCAGCTGTTCTGCTGCTGGCAGAGCACTGAGTGTGCTGCCTGTGTCAGTGGCCAGCAGGGGCATCTCACCCACAACATTGCCCATGCTGTCCAGGATAATCGTGATGTCATCATCAGTGTCAGACCCTGCCCCATTTGTGTCTCCGCGCAGAGGACACCAAGGCTGTCATCCTGCAGGAACACATCCAGGGCTCCTCGTCTGGCCCCAGGTCCAGGACATCTGCCTGCACTGTGGTGGTGGTGAGCTGTAGCCTGTTGGGCCACTGGATGCCAGTGGAGGTGACAGCTGGTCCTCCTGGCTGTCCCAGCATCCACGGCTGCTGCCTCTGCTGGTGTCCCATCATCCACATGGAGGCATACCGTGCTGCAAGAGAAAGAAAGACATGTCAGTGATGCATTGCCCCTTGTGCACCCCCTACACTGCCACTGCTTGTGTCCTGCAGCATGATATGTGCGTGGGTGCTCCACATGCATATGACATGCATGCCGGCTATGCATGCCAGCATGCCCATGCACGCACCCACCATGCCAGCAGCTGTGCATGGCTGACATACTTACTCATGCAATGATGGTCTGCCACCCATCTGGAAATCACCACCAGGCACACCCTCCACCATGCTGCAGTGCATGGTGGCTGTCACCAACCCCTGTGCTGTGAGTGCTGGGGCATCCACAGGCCCCTCCAGTGGCATTCTGGGACACATGGATGGCTGCTGCCCTCTTTAATGCATCTCTTGTTCATGCCCACCTTCTTCCGCACTCCTGCACTGACCGCTGGTGGCTGCCTTGCTGGTTGACGATGCCACCACCTCCTTCCAGGCCCCAGCCCTGGCCTGTGGTATGCCCATGGCAGCACTCAACAAGGGCTCCCTGTTCAGGTATGCATCAAGCAGGGCTTCTGTCTCTGCTTTAGTGAAATTGGGCCTGCGCTTCCTAGCAGGCCCACGCTCCTCACCCTCCTTACGCTCGGACATCACACTTCCTGTGGACATGGACAGCACAGTGTGTCAGTGGCAGCATCTCCTGGTCTGTCCCAGCCTGCTGTGCTGTCTGCTCCCACTGAGTTGCAACGGCATGCACAACTTACCTCGAAAGGATGCAATACTGGTCCATAGCCTGTGCTGTTCTGTGGCGCTTATAAGCGCAATGCATGCAAAATGAGGTTTGGAGCAACAGTAATGACATGCTAATGCACCCAGTGTGCCATGCATTGGCTAATGAGCGCTCATTGCATATGGTTTCTTAATATCGATTTTGCTCCATGAGCAATGAGATTGCGTCAGAGCAAGTCATGTGCAGTGTGCATGCTCTTAATGGTATCATGGTGTCAGTCACACACCGTGCTGACAGCGTGATGCTGTGGCATAGTGCATGTTGCTCCAGGCCTGCTGTCGTACATGTGTGCACTCGCAGGGTGACCCCTGACCTCTGGGGAGACCTCTGACCCTGGGTCACCCCCTGACCCAGTGACCTCGCCTGACCACACCCACACCGCGTATCTCTGGCACTGCATGATGGATGGGCACTGCACATGTTCCTTGCAGTGCACATCTGGCACATGTCATGGACACGTGAGCCTCCTGCTGCCATTTGGGTACCCGAGCTCAAGGTTGGTGAAATGGTGCAGGGACGGTCCGTGAGAGCAGCAAACTGGTCACAGGTTGAGCTGGTCAACCTGGTGGCCTATGTCCAGCCCCTCACCCTCAACTATTCAGCCAGGTGCCCTGCAGCAGGCAAGGGTCACAGTCTGGCACGGGATTGCTGCCAGGCTTCAGCAGAGGACCAGGGTGGCCAGAATGGGGAACAATGCTGCCACCAGTATGGGGACATGATGTGGAGGGACCCAGAGTGTCTGAGGTGGCTTCAGGCACAAGTCAGGCGAGGGGCAATGCCACAGCCAGGTAGGATTGCCCATATTGCATGTGTGGCCAGTACAGGCCCTCTGGGGGTGTTCCAACTGCCCATTGCGCACTGTAGGTGGGCATGGTTCCTTTGACATTGCACTGATTACCTGTCCTGTCACTTGTCATAGGTGTCCAGCGGAGGCATAGAAGGCCCGTGTACTGCAGGCTGCTCTGGCAGCTCATCCTATTACCTCGACCACCATGGGCGGTCCTACAGGTTTGGCACCTGCTGCTGGCAGACCAGAGGTGCTTAGGACACCAGAGGATGCAGGTCATGGCCGCCGCTTAGTTAGGCCCAGCTTTCCCCTGTTTCTTCTGCTCTACCTCCCTACAGTCCCCTTCCAACTATGCAGTCCCTGTTCCCTGTCCCTTCCCTTGCTTTCCTACCCTTTCCAACCCTTGTTATTGTAAATAGTTTCATTGTTAAAATATATTTTTTGACTTACCTGCCTGTGTCAGTGTCTGCTTTGCTGGTGGCATGAGGAGCCATGCTGCAGTGGCCCAGTGTCTGTCCTGTGGTGTGCATGTGTCAGGGCACCTGTTGTGCTTCTGTGGTTCACTGCTGTGTGCTGTTGTGTGTCCCACTGTGGTGGTGTCCTTCCCCTGGTCGGTTGCTGTGCCTTGGGGTGCCCATGGGGCAGCTGTCAGGGTGTGGAGGGTGTGTGCATGGTGGTGGCACACAGCCATGGTTATTGGTTGGGTACTGGCTGCACACTATGTTGGGGCCCTGCTTGGTGTTGTGTGGCCTGTCCCGTGTGGTCTGTCATGCTACCTGCCTCCTGGCACATTCGGTGCCTCCTGTGTGGACTTTCTGTGTACCTGTGTAGTGTGTGTGTGTGTGTGTGTGTGTGTGCTTGGCTGCATGGTCCGGTGTGGCCTGCTCTGCTCTGGGAGGGTGGGGGGGGCATGGCCTGCAGCCTGTGGAGGCTTCCTTGGTAGCCTCATGCAGCCATTGGCACCTCCTGTTGCCTGCTATCTGTGCCACTGTTGTGTTCTGGGAGGGTGTCTGGGTGCCTGTGTGCCCTGCTGTGCCCTGCTAGTGGAGGCCTTCTGTGGCCTGTCACTGCTTCCTGGCTCTGTCCTGGGTCTTTTCTCTGTGCCATGCTCCACAGTTGTGCTGGAGCATCTCTTTCTACCATGGCACAACTCTGGTTGCACCATGGTGCAACTGTGCCTATATTCAGCTGGGTTGTGCTGGCGCAATTCAGCCTATACAGCCTCGAATATGGCTCCTGTTGCAACACGGTGCATCAGATTTGTGCTGCACTGGACTTGCACTGGTCTTTCGTGCATTTCTGAATATCTGGGCCCAAGAGTAAACTCCTTATCTGTTGTCCCTAATTTGTCTTTTAGGGCTAGCTGGCTCTGCCAGCCCCTTTTATTAGAGGCAGGTTTGAGAGGAGGACCTATCGGTGGAGCTGAGGGCAGTATAGGGCTGGAAGTCACCCCACTAAACAGCTGTTCTCCATTAAAATGCATTCCATGAGTTCCAAAATAGCTACGGCACTCTGTGCACACTAAGCCACTATTTCTCTGTGTGCATTGCTTCTTTCTAGACAAAAATCTACTTGTGTTAACTAAATACTCTTATTACTTGCTGAAATGGATTATGAAATGCTATCTGCTGGACTTTATGAAAAAAGTAAAAATATAGCAGGAGCATGAAAAGAAGGAACATTGGGGGTTGATAGACTGTTACCTCCCTCAAAGACCATTCAGTGAAAACCATTGAACCAAGGTCGGCTAGCCATTATTAGTGCTTCGGCCTTGGTTCCTGAAATGATACAGCAGCAGAGGTGGAGGCACTGGATATTGCAGCTATATTGGAGGCACTGGATAATGCAGCTATGTTGGAGGCACGGATAATGCAGCTATGTCAGCAGGTCAGCTAAAGCTTTCATGCTCTGAAACCAATCTTGTAGTTAAACTGAAAACTAAGCAGCTTCCTTTATTCTGTATTGTCACTGTGGGAAAATGGTCTCAGAAACAGATTTCTCCAAACAAGGTGAGCCAAAACTTCAGGTGGTAGCTTCAAAAAGGAGGTAAGAGTTCATGGGAAAGAACCCCAAAGCCAAGACTGCAAGTTACCTTGAAGAAAATTGAAAGATTTGAAGAGGTCAACAAGTCATTTCAGATTTTAAATACCATGCTGAAACAAAATGGATTAAAACTTGATAACATTTTTAAAACTGGAAGGTGTTATTGAAGCTCTTACAAAACAAATCAAAATTAAGACGGACATAATTCAAGACCTCAAAAGAAACTTGAATGAAGTCAAATGTGGACACGGCTAATGCTCTTAGTGCCACTTTTCTTTGTGACATAATTGCTGCTGCCAGAAGGTTAGAAATCATGAAACATAATCATTGGATGCTAAATTTGAGATTTGTTGTACTGCCTTTGTCATAATCACCTACTTTTAATACCTGGGAACTGGTAAAACTTTTTATGGTGGACCAGCTCTGCTATACTGAAGCTCAGTCCCAAACATCACCAAGACATTCTGGCTTCCTCTAAAACAATCTCCTTTGCATGAAAAATCCACACATAAAGTTCCAACAGTCATTGTACAGTTTGTGTCTCTATTGCACAGAGAACTAATAATCAAAGCTGCTCATATCAAAGGGTTCATATTCTTTTAAAGGGTGTCTGTAACTGGATGTTGCTTCGGCAGCACAGCAAAGGAGATGGCAATTCTTAGCATGCAATGAAGATATAATGGACTTACAGTATGTGGTGTTTATGGTAATGTAACCGTAAGGCAAACATTTTGATTAAAGATCAAACTAAAACATTTTTGATGAGGAGCAGTTAAAGCTGTTTATTAGCATTGGTCTGAAAAGGCTGCTGTATAAATCGAATCTGTTGAATCCTCCTTAGGTATTGACTCTGAAAGAGGAAAACTTGGGACATATTAGAAATAGAGGGCCTTAATATAACACAAATGGAAATACCACCTTTGCACTCTCCAGATATAATCCCCAGCTGCAGAAATTAAATGAGCTATATCAAAGTTGAACTTCAGGCTTTAATGTTCTTTGTTTTCTTATGGACTTTTATGTTCTGTCATTTCTTATGGCTACTAAATAATCAAAGAACTGTAATGCAGCATTAAAGTCAGCGCCTACTGCAAAACAATATTTTTTAAGAAAGAATAATTCTGAATGTTTACCATCACCGTTTGAAGTATAAAATACTACTGAGGTAGGGAGTCCCTATACCTATTTTTATTTGTAGTCTTTGTTAGAATTTCAATTGTTTCTTGGATCTCACAGTTTCGATGGATACTTTTAAAGAGGCCTGAAAGCATACTGATTTCAGCAGGCAGTCAGGCTGGATTTGCAACATCTATACCCACTTTTGATGATCCATTAGGTGTTGAGACTTTTATTATTATTATTTATTTAATGTTAGCTTATTCTGTGTTATTTTAAAATATTCAAGTTATAGAACTTAACTAAAGTTAGGCCCTGTTTTATGTAATGGCACCCACAGCCTCTAGGGAAGAGCACCTCAAATAAATGAATACTACTACTACAACGTTGATGCATTGTAAAAATCAATTGCTCTGTTCTATATTTTAGTACACTTAAGACTGATATAATGGGCCCAGTTCTCAAAGCCCTGGTTAGATTGGTCAGGCTGTGACAAACAATATCTTGCACCAGTACTGGACCCTGAACCTGATTCTCGTATGGGTGGGGTTCTGGTGGCAAACTCCTGCAGTTTGCTGCAAAGACTCCATGCATCAAAAGAAAGGTGCACAGAAGGGAAATGCTACAAGCTGTGGACAGTCCCGCAGCAATGCCAACCATTAATAGCATGTGCAGCAACATGTTGGTGGGTTCTGTTCATGTTCACGCCAGTGTGTAGTAATGCCGCAAGACATGTCCAACCAGCTGCACATCAAACTCAGGGTTGTAGTTGGTGTATAAAATTGTGGCTGTCATTACGTGGCTACGTGTCCCTTACCTTGGTCAACCAGTCTGCACACAGGATATAATACATGTTGCTTATACAGCTGCCCTGCCATGTCAATGATATATATAGGTTTGAATTAACACAGTTACACAAGCATCCAGCTTCTGCATCAGCAGATCCCATCATAAGTTCTACAAGGAGACTCGCACCATGATGTTTAATTCTGCAAATCATATGAAGTGCTTGGCAGATACTGTGAAGCAATTAACTCAGAATAAAGCAGGCTGAAAGAACTTTAAATGAGCATAGATTATGAACAACAGATATTAAAGATGAGTCTGTTCCAGTAACTCTCCATGAAACACTGTACTGTGGAAAAGTACAGATAATGTCAGGGTGCAGTATATGTAGACGGAAAGGTGTGATGTGTCTCATTTTAAAACTATGCCACAGTTGCCACAGCTCCCTGTGGGGGTCCATGGGTGGGACCCCTTTTGGTACACTGGACATTAGACTAGCTCAGGGCTGGTCTAACTCTGGCAACCCTGCAGGTAATGGCTAACACAAAATCCCACATAGGGGATATGGTAGCTAATGTCCTAGACATCCCTGCAAGCCATATCACACATGACATTTGGTGCTGGGCTGGTGCAGGCCTTGGCACCCTACCTTGACACAGTCTGCATTTGAGAATTGAGTTTGGCACACCTTTCACGCAAAGTGCCCTTGCATCAATTATTATTGACACAATAAACTTGCATCAAATCTGGATGTCTGAGAATCTGCTCAATGTCTTTCATATCTATATGAAAGATTTTTCCGCTAACATAGCTAATTTAGCTATTATAGTATTGTGATTGATCTTGCTAATATTATTTGTAAATATGTACTGTAATAGGTGATGAGTTATTTGTATTTTGTTTCTGTTTGCAATGCGTTATTCAGCACTGTACATTTTGATTATTTAAAATGTAACATACAGTAAGAAAAATGAAAAGTAAGAAAACAAAACAAAAAAAGACATAAATGTACTCCTTAAGGTATTGCACCTGTATTTAAAATTGCCATTTCTGAGATTTCTCAACTGTTGATTGGTCTGTTTTATTTTCTGACATTGCCATATGTTTTCTCAAATCATGTTTGAGTATGAAATAGGATAATGAGATGGATTATGTGACCCTGGGGTGGAAATAAAACCCCAGTATAGCTCCACATCAGATACAGGGAACAGTACAGCTTTGCTGCTGAAGGGAGTAGGAGCTGAATGCACTGGTCTATGCTACTTGTTCAGTGAAAGGATTCCTTCTGAGGGCCAGGAGTAGGTTCTGGCCCCATTTCTCAAACCTGTGAGGATATGTGGTGCATCTAGATGTGCCATCCAAATAAAAGGGCTGGCACAAAAAATGCAATATTCAGACAAGATTCATGATGTCACTGGATTGCACATCTCATCTGAATATAGTAATCCTAGCAGGTGATGCAAATGGGGTGGCTGACAATGTGCTGGCACATCCCAGGGATGGCCTGAATACCAGGAATGGGGATGCGTGGCGCATCCTCAGATGCACCAGTCCCAAATTCCTGATATTCAGCCAGAATATGCAAATGCAGCTAACAGGCATGCAAGGCATAAACGGGCCATTTGAATGCTCATTCTGTCTGCATTCGGCATACATTTTGCAGGGGTGAGCCCTGCAGGATGTGCCTGGCGGTCTGCCCTCCTCCAGCCTGGTCCTGGTCCACCAATGTCAGTAACCCCATCTCATTTCCATAGTGTAGGGACCCCCTCCTGTTCAAATGTAAAAATAAACACAGTCTCATTCCTTTTCCATAGTGTAGGGACACCCTCCTACTCGTCCTGGACCAAATTTGAATGTAAAATAAACACAATCCCATCATTTTTCCATAGTGTAGACTCCCCACCCTGTCCGTACCTAGTTCAAAATAAAAAAGAAATATCTCTAACCCTTTTCCATAATGTAGGGACCTCCGGCCCTATCCTGCCCTTGTAGTGATGTGAAAACCCCTTTATATAGTGTAGATTCCCCCATACTCGAACCATGATCCCAGTTCACATAACAACCCCTGCCATATATCCACCGTTCATATGTCAATCCCCTCGCATATCATCCCCATTCGAATAATAATCCCCTGCTGCATACTTTTCCATAGTGTAGGGATCACTTCATCCCTTCCCTGGTAGGCATGGCCCTTCCTGCACCAACTGAGCCAACAACTGGCTCAGCCCTCCCTCACCACCATGGTCAGCCACCAACTGAATAGTCCATTAACGGAACTGTACAGATGAGGTGCAAATGAGTGCCTTGTCTGTACAGTTCCATTCCTGGACTGTTCAGTCGGTGGCTGGCCGTGGTGGTGAGCAGAGGGCTGAACCAGTCACCAGCCTCGGGTGGTGGGGGATGCAGGGAGGAGGTGATTCCTGTCTGGGTGGCGGCTGCTACACTATGGAAAAGTATGCAGTAGGGGAATATTATTTGAATGTGGATGGTATCGTCAGGGATTGACATATGAATGGGATGGGTATGTGGCAGGTGTTTTTTATGTGAATAGGACTCATGGTTTGAGTATGGGGTGGGGAGCTTACACTATGGAAAAGGAGGATTTCACTGCCATTTACAGGGACAGGGATTGGGCTGGGGTGGTTCCTATACTATGGAAAGGGATGGGAGATATTTTTTATTTTCAACCAAGTTCAGCACAGGCAGGGTTCCTACACTATGGAAAAAGGATTGGGCTATGTTTTATTTCATTTTAAACAGGGTTTGGGATGGGGAGGGGCCCTACACTATGGAAAAGGGATGGGGACTTTTATTTTACATTCGAAAGGGGTCTAGATGGGGATCCTCGCACTATGGAACAGGGATGGAGTTTGGAGTTGAACGGGATCAGGGGAGGAGGCAGTGCTGTGCTTCTGTGTGCAGTGCAGCAGCTTGCCTGTGGGTAGCCTGGACTTAGGCATGGTTTTCCATGCCTAACTTTGTGCAGCACATCTCCGACATCTTGCGATCAGCTGCACACGAACATCTTGGCTGAATATGGGGATGTACCACATATTTATTGGCATGCCCCTTAAGATGTGCAGCATATATTGTTGCTGCACTTGGGCACTGCTGGAGAGGGGCTACACGCCTCAGCCTTTGAATATTGCGCCTGGCAGATTTTTCTTGAGATGCGCCGGCACATCTTAGATGTACCAGCACATCTCCTTTGAAAATGTCCCCATAGATCCTAATGTAATCCTGATAAGTGCTGGACTGTAGGTTTAAGAGGTCACCTTTTGTTGTTTTGTCTCCCAGAAAAGTGATCCAATTCTTATTTGTTATCCCTACTTTTGCCTGTTTCATCTTTGTCCATTTTGTTGCACCTTTTAAGAAAAGCATGCTGAATAGCATGTTGCACCTTCATTCTGACTGCTTGTGTTCTGTAAAACCCACACTTGGTGACAACACTACTGCTATCTAATGAATTTCAGTGCTGATACATGACAATTTCACCACAGCATGCATACTGTGCTACAAGCGATGAAGCAGGATCCCTGTATAAATAGGTGCTTTTTGTTATACTAGCTGATTAAATAAAAACACTGTTTTCCTTCTAATATATGGGTGGTAACACAGTTTCTCTGTAGGATTTCTGCTGGCGACATTGCATATGGTGAATTTCAGTTCTGATAGATGGCAGTCAGAGCACTGTACATGTACAATGCTGCAGTACGTGACAAATAGGACTCACTTATGTATTATTCATATGCTAAATTTTAAAGCTCAGAAAAATGCTATTCCTTTTCTTGACTACTTTGCAATGGCAAAATTAAAACTTCATAAATACACTCTATAAACCGAAGGCACTGGAAAACATATTAACAAATGGACTGCCAAGTAATGTTTGGTGGACTGCAAAAGAAACAAAATGTTTTTAAATTATATTTTATCAAGGATTGCTCTATATTGCAGCTCTGAAGGTCTCAGACCTCCAACAACTCTCTCAAAGGGCAGGCTGGCCAACAGTGGGATATGTTCAGTGGAACCAGATATTCTTTGAAAACCTTCCTCCCTTACCCTGCCAAAAAAATATTTGTTAGCATTCTACTAATATTCTAAGTGAATGTTACACGCTTTTGAAAGTGTACACTTTAAAAACCTAAATCTATAAAATGATGTGCTCTTGGTCATTTTGTATGACAAGCCACCTGATGCCCCAAAAATATCTTCCATATAATAGGTTTATAAGTGATGATTTCTTCAGCAGTCAACACCATGTGGCCTTTTACAAAAAATGAAAGTGTGCAATTATACAAATACATACAATGCTATGTGTCCCCAGGTATACAAATACATAATATGCTATGGGTCCCCAGTAGGGATGTAGTAAATTTAATTTTGCCAGTGAAGTGGCCAAATTAGGCTGAGACCAATTTACAAAATGTTACCACATAAGGTGGAATTTAGCCTAGGCAAAATTTTGCCTTCCTCAGAAATTTCTATCTAATGGGTGAAATTCTTGCCATGAAGGTGGAATTTTGCCGTTTGGGAAAAATTTCACCACTCCACCGGTGAAATTACATAGCCCATCTCTAGTCCCAGGTATTATACAACAAATACAGTGCTGTGTGTCCCCAGGTATTATACAAATACATACAATGCTATGGTTCCCAGGTATTATACAAATACATACAATGCTATGGGTCCCCAGGTATTACACAAATACATACAATGCTATGGGTGAAAACTGAGCCACTGTATCTTCTACACTGTGCACAATTTGAGAAATGGTTGAAACTGTGTGAAAATGTTGCAAATATGGAAAGTTGATCAAAATAGATTTTTGCAGTTTCACCGAGCACTACTCACAGGCTCATCAAAATTTAGTGGATCTGTCATACATGATCTTCCACTGGTAAATGCATGTTGATTTTCATGTCTTGCTCTTTTCAATAGTTTTCTAGTCCATCTCTTACTAGAGATTCCAAGATCTTCCTCACTATTGACATTGTTTACTGGGCTATATTTTCCCATGCTTCCCATACCCCCTTTTATGTTGCCTCACGCTTGTGTCCAGCCAACATGTTGCAGTAGTTGCAGATTTGGAGGTGCAGTTACTGTGAAATGAATGCATGGCATGCATCAGTAGGACATCCCTCATTTCCCAATAAGCCAGCATGCAGGTGCTGACACCAGCAGTATGTAAAGTGGCCACCAGATCTAAGAAAAGTGCTGCTGGAGTGAGAGCCAAGCTCGCCATGTAGCAGCACAATAACATGCCTACTGGACGTGCCTTCCTGGTGAAGCAGTTCGATAAACATGGCAGCACTGACTGCCGAAGCGCAGAGTGCCGACTTCAGGGTGCCCATTCTCCTGTCAGCATGCCCTGACCCACTTCATTTGCCAGTGAGGGATCCCACTCGCCTGTAAGCATAATGCCCCCCACTTCAGAGTGTGCTGAAGGGTGCTCAATCCCCCTCAGCATAATCGCCTCAACAGTCTTTCTTTGCTGATGGGGGCCCAATCCCCATTGGCTTCAGTTCCCACTTCCAGTTTAATTTGCCAATGGGGAACCCTCCATTTGGCTTAATGTCCTCCCCATTTGTTATGTGTTGAGGGGTGCCCAACTCTTGGTTTGACCCTTCAGTATGTGCCGACAGAGGTGCCTAATCCCCAGTTGGCTACAGCACCCCCACCAAAACATTCAGGTGGCATGCTGGAAGCCCACCCCAGCATGCCAAATGCCCTGTAAAACAAAAACATCCTGCAATTTTTTTTTTAAACCTGTAAAATAGAAACGGTCCCTCACAGTCTGTCCTGCTCCTCCCCAACCTGCACCCACCCTATAGGCACTCACCTCCCCACACACACACCTCACCCCATACTTACCTCCAGAGCATGGCGCAATGATCTTTGGTGGACTAGGAACACGTTTACACTCTTCAAAGCTGATCGTGAATTGAAGAAATGCCGATAAGCTGTATAATGGCATAAATAGGGTTTTTTCAACTTTGGTGCATATCTCTGCCATTTTTGGAATTTGGGCACCAAATTTTCAACATGGGTTATTGGACCCTCCTCATGAATTCAGTCACTGTCATGGTGTTATTCAGTCCCAAAAGGTGATTTTCCAGTCACTGCGCAGAATTACCTTTCAGTACCGATTAATGAAAGGACAGTGCCACTGTTCATGAGGGGGGCTCTCAAAAAGCCTACGTTACAAATTTGGTGAAAAATCAAAAATGGCTATTTACAAGCATGCATTAGGCAGTCTCCACGCACTATAACTTTGTGAATTTGTAATATTTTCACTCCAGATTTTCAACATTGGCATTTTCCCATATCTCCTTAGGAACAGTACAGCTGTCATTCTACATATCCTGGCTGAAATGTGTTTTCACACTTCTGGCGCTGGAATAGCATAAGTTGCTGGGAAATCTATTTTAGGGACAGATTACCAAAATGACAGTGACACTGTTCATGAGCAGTGGTCCTAAAAGCCTATGTTGAAAATTTGGTGACGAAAGTCCATAAAATTACTGTGTTACAAGCATGCGCCAGCAGTTTCCACGCACTTCCATGTGCCCCTGTAACTTCACAAATTTGCAATATTTTCATGCCACATTTTCAACACTGGCATTTTTCACACCTCCTTATGAACAGTACAGCTGTCATTTTCACATCCTGCCGAAATGTGTTTTGCACCTGTGGCATACAATGACGTAGTCACTGTGGGAAATCAACTTTATAGACAGATTAACAAAATCACAGTGCCACTGTTCATGAGGATGTCCCAAAATACCTATGTTAAACATGTGGTTAAAATAATCCCCCAAAATGGGTTACAGATGTGCATTGCACAGTTTCTATGCATGCTCATGACTTCACCAATTTTTCATATTTCACTCCAGATTGTCAACGTTGCCATTTTATACCTCCCTCATGAACAATACAGTTGTCATTTTTCACATCCTGCCCAAAATGTGTTTCCATCTGTGGCACCAAATCGCAGTTGCTGTGCAAAATCACCTTCAGCTAACAAACTCATAGTGCCACTCTTCATGAGGTTGGTCACAAAAAGCCCATGTTGCTAATTTGGAATGAAAATACCAACACATGTCTATGGCATTAGGGTTTCCAACTGTAACACCCACCCTGTAGAGACTGACAGGTGTCAGGGTGTGACTTGGGATCATCAGCTGTAATGCTCCTGCCATTCCACCCCACCCCACCCTGCAGCCAGTGACAGGCATTGAGGTGTGCCTTGGAGTGTTCAGCCCCAAAGCTCACCCGCTCTCCTACTGCACCCACCTCAGCATATTTCCTTATGGAATGCAGTAAGTATAAGGCTCAAAGACACCAACGCATACCACGACACTTGTCAGTGTCTACAGGGTAGGTGAGGTAAAATGGCATGAGCGTTATAGCTGACAACCCAAAGACACACCCCAATGCCTGTCACTCTCTGCAGGGTGCGGGTGGGTTGCGCCAGTTCAATACTTCACTGCCATTGCTATTATGTATCTCTAACTCCTGCATTACCAATGCCAATGCCAGCGAGACAGCATTCGCATTGACAAATGCTTGTTGTCAATTGGGATCACACTAGCCACTTTGTTGTACTAAGCCTTCTGTTAGCATCACTGTAACTATATTAGTTACCATTTGATAATTACCCAGGGCAATGTTTGCCAGGTCCCACTGATTTATTTACATCTATGCAACACTTCTCAGTTTATCTCTAATTGTTCCAGGTCGGATTGTTCCCAGGGCATGGTGATATCATCTGTGTGGTACAATTAATCCATTTCCTCCTTTTTCCCCACATCAACTCCAGTGGGTCCAAACTGGAAAATATTTCTGGACAGTGAGAAGTGAGCTGATCCCAGACATGCCCACCACAGTCTGATTGATAATTGACAGCAGCCAGCTCAGTTTATGACCCCTTTGTCCTGTGGCAACCTTCTTCATCTTGCAAATTGCAGGATTTCATTTCCCTGGCAGACCGACATATTCCTAACAACATGACTCCCTACCTTCAGGGGCAGTTGTTTAATGGCAGGAGTCATCCTCCCTGTCTAGTAAGCTGTTGATATTTTTAGTGAAGTAAAGTACATTTGTCATTTGGCCATTGGGAGATATCAGATTACATGTTTTAATACACTGCATGCCTTTCTGTTTCTGTAGTTGGAAAGTTGAATTTGACAACTCCTTGAAAAAAAAAATTAAAATAGCAGAACAAACTTTAAGGTGTTTCCATACTACCTTCATGATTTCTGCAAAGAAAAATATTATATTTAAAATTCTATACGGTGTCCTTGGCAAATCATATTGTTTGTCAGGTTTGAGAGATATTGCAGTCTTAACAAGCTTGATCTTAAACAAAAGTCTGCCAGTAATAAAGTCAACATTTAATTGAGTTCCAGTTTGCAGCCCTCCAACAATCTTTCCAGTTTCCACATTGCATGAACTGCTTATCATATCTTTGAAGTCAATATTAAAAGCAAATTTTTTGTGATGGATTATTTAACTTGCAATGCCAACAATTTAAGAAAGTGTTTGCATGAGACAGTGATATAATTTGGTTAAAGAAAAATATAAATGGTGTTCTCTTCGAATTGTTTATAGCTATGGTTAGATAATATATGAAACACATGGACCACCATGTATCATTAGTTCATGTCATAGTTATATTATTATAAAAAGAGATACTGGCTCTCTGATCAGTTTTGAAAAATGGTTTTGTAAGCTTCTCAATGGTATGAAACCCCAGGAAATCTTAAATAATAGTGTATATTTTGTTGTTTTCTATCAATTGATTTAATTTACAGTATTAAAGATGGCAATATATTTTAACAGACCTACCATCCAGCAACCTGGAGTACTGAACAGTTTTTGGTCCTTATCTGTTATGGTGCAAGTATAGAATGCTACCTCATATGACCTCTAGTATCACAAATCACATCACAATTTCAAACTACTGTGCTTCCACAAATATTTACTGCCTGTGTGCTTTGATTATCACCACAATGCTATATATGTTTTATGTATCTATTTCATTTAGTTTTGTTTATTGGGTAGGGTACACTAGGAAAGCAAATGCCTATTTTCAGGTATGACCAGGAAGATACAACAGTATGAACAATAAACACAAGAAGATACACTGTACAGAAAAGTAGCCTGTGGTCAGGCAAACAACATGCAACAGGAGCAATAAACAGTTCAAAGAGTTTACATACATGGGTTTGAGAGTATAACTATACAATTGATCACACAGTATACATTCGCAACAGAATATACAGGGTTAGGATTGCTTACTGGGGCAAACCATGGCTAGGTTTAATGTTTTGATCTACTCTAGTGGCAGACACTTATAATAGTAGGTTGAAAAATCAAGAAGGAGCTCCTATAGGACTTTTCAGCTTAACTTATAGGTTTTGCAGTCATCTATGAATTAAAAACGTATTTATTTTTTGCCTATGGATTATTTTCTCTTTGAACAGAAGGGTAAAGTCTCCTAGTAATCAGTCCCTTTTTAATGCTGCAGTGGACGTAGCCCTTGTAGATCTTTTGCTATGAGAAAACATCTGTGTCATTCCTTCCAACCAAACAACATGTTGGAGTTCCAACACAATCACCTCCGCGACTGTGAAGCACTCTGCTCGCTGTCTGTATAGAAAGTTGCACTGTACTATTTTTATGTCGGTGGTCATGACGGAACACAGAACACTCCGTCATGTCCAAGATGGCCACAAACAGTACTGCACATGCACGACTAGTGGCAGGGGCACTGTACATTGTGGTGGCCATCTTGGTCATGGCAGACTGTGCTGTGTTCTGCCGTTACAGCCAATTTATTTTTTTAAATTATACATACCCCCACCCAACCTTTAATTTCAGCACCCACCATCCCCTCCAGAAACATAATAGTAACACTGGGGTGCCTAGTCTCCCAGTGTTCCAGTCACAAAATCCTCCCCTATGCACTATTTGCGTGTATGGTTATTTGTACTTTTTTTAACTATATTTATTGTTTCTTCCCCATCTGACCCTCCCTCTCAGCACCCAGCACCCCACTCCCCCAGAAAGATAACAATGGCACTGGGGTGCCCAATCCTTCAGTGCAGAAATCCTCATATTTATTTTAGTTTTTAGCCTGTAAAAAAACATCCATCAATGTCTTTTACGGTCATTGTGCTCCCTGCCACCTGGACCTCCCACTCAGCACCCACCACCCCATACCACCCAAGCCTTTACTTACCCATTGGTGGTCCAGCACTATAATCCTCTCTGGACCACAGACAAGTCTTCACTCTTCAAATCTGGAACACTAACTGAAGAAACAAGTATGCAGTTCCATGTATTTCAATAGTGTTTTGAACTTAGTGGCATGACTTGGTCATATTTTATATTTTTGGTCCACATTTTCAACATTCCTTTTGGGACTCCGCCTCATGATCAGTTGCACTGTCATTAGGTAAATCTGTCCTGAAAGGTGATTTCACATTCTCTGTGTGAAATCACTTTTCAGGACAGGAGTTGAAAATTTTCTGTCTTGTTCATGAGGTGGGGTCATAAGAAGGTTATGTTGAAGCCGGTCTGCTGGATCAGTGGTTGGATTTCCACTCGTGATGCAGCGACCCAGGTTCAGTGATCAGTCACAGGTTGTTGGAGGGCCAGCTGGGAGGAGAAGGATTGAGCATCTCCAGGACTCTCTCCTTCTCCAGTGGGAGGGTGGCATGTGCTCAGTATGAGAGCGACACCTGGCAGAGGTTGGGTGTGCTGCATAGCACCGATGCCAGCTAATCTCAGGGCAGGGCAGAGCAGGCCATCATTGCACATCCCGCCCCTGCTTACAGGAAAAAAACTCTGCTACTAATCCATCTCTGTGAAGCCCGACCGGCTTCAATTAGCCTCCTGCCAGACTCCCCAACCAGGATCTGTTTTGCGGCACTGGGCCAGGCTGTGCCATTACCCCACCCACTGGGGGCAAGCCAGGGTAACAGTGGGAGGGCTGGCAGTATGGGAGGTGAAAGTCCGTGGCGCCATGACCGGGCAGATGTCCTGATGGCTGGGGCAGCAAAAGAATAAAATAAAAAAAAAAGAAGGCTATGTTGAAAATTTGGTGTAAAATAGTAACATAGTAGCTGGGTGCAGATAAGGATCGCTAGGCTTCACCTAGTCTGCTAGTATTCCCTGACTGCATCAGTAGCCACTGATCCTACTTAATCATTGGCTTTTGCCTCTCTTCCCATACCTAAGGTTCCCTTATGTCTATCCCATGCATGTTTGAATTCTCCCACTGTGTTAGCACCACCACTTCCTGGGGTAGGCTATTTCAAGCATCCATCATTCTTCTGTGAAGAAAAACTCTTCACATTTCCCTTATCCTGCCCCTCAAGTCTCATATTGTTCCTTTGTCCTTATAAAACTCTTGTACTGAAAGATTTCACCTTACATTTGTTCAAGCCTTTAAGATACTTGAAGATCTTTATCATACAACCCCATTCTCTTGTCTCATCATGTGTAAACATATTGAGGTCTTCTAATCTGTCCTTATATGTTTTCTGATGTAAGCCCTGCACCACCTTGGTCAGCCTTCTCTGGACCGCCTCCATCCTGTCTATGTCTTTGCAAGATGCAGCCCCCAGAACTGAACACAGTATTCTAGATGAGGCCTCACCAGTGTTTTGTACAATGGCATCACAACATTCTCTTCTGCTAGTGATACCCTTCCTATGCACCTCAACATTCACTGGCCCTCCTCACTAGTGGTGGGCAAAGTGGCCAAAATTTGCTCCAAAGTGATTCAGTAGAATAATGTGGAATCCATGAAGTACCCACAATGTGAAGCGTAGTACTTCATGTTATAATGGGACCAAAGTCCATTGAAAACAATGACTTCACATTATTCTGCCTTCCCAAACCATTTCTCCACCAATTTTAAGGTGAAGTACATTGAAATCAATGTACTTCACCTCCATCCTGTGTTTTTGAGCTCCAAAGGTGAATTTTGCAGTGCTTCATGGGATTGCAGGTCACATGGGCTCTAGATTATTCTACACAGCCTCGGTTCTGCATAGTGTGTGTGTAGTGGAAGATGGAGACAGTTTCCTCTCAGAGCTCTGCGATTCAAATCCTCTAAATGCTGTTAAAAGCCTTTTTGAGCTATTTTTTTGGCTCACAATTTGGTACATTGATCATAGGAAATCCTTCTGTGCTCATATCATCAAGTGTTATTGTTTGTGTGTGGATTTTGAATGCTAATTTAGAACAGTCAGTCTGTGTACTATGACATATGCTTTGGGGAGGGGCGATTTGTGGTGTAGTAGATTGAATAGGAGAAAAGGCAGTCTTTCTGTTTTGGTTATATTTTTCTTGTATGACTGTTAATGTACACACAGTAATATTTTAGTAATTCTTGAAATTTTTTGCTGATTGTTGTAGTGCAGCAGTGTATAATTTCAGTTTGTTTAAAACATTTGGTTATGTTACTAAGGTCTTCATTTTGCTCATGTATAGTGTGTGTGTGTGTGTGTGTGTGTGTGTGTGTGTGTGCGTGCGATGCATTCAATTAAATAAGTCACCTTTTATTGTGCTACAGAGTAATTGCAGCAGTGTGAACCTGCTATCTACCACACCTGCATGATTTTTTATACTGCTTTGTTGGTATCTTTACTGGTAGTGGACTGTTGCTTCTGTACACTACCTCCTACCCAACCAGCAAAAGGTATTCTTTTCCAGATTCAGATTTGGGACTTGGGAGCACTGGTTGGGTGGTGTTGTTTTGCCTTTGCGTCTGCATCTCGTGAGTGTGCAGCACAATCTTAATTTGTCTGTGCGTTTACAGTACATCATTAATTCCGGGAGACTTTGCATTTCTTGTTACACTCATTTCACTTTGTCAGCACTGGGGAATTTTCTGGACACAAGGCAGTAGTATTTTGGGATGCACATTAATTCTGTGACTGTGTGTGACCACTGCATGCATGACTGAGTGCACCATTAATTCTGGGAGACTTTGTATTTTTTGTTACCCTCTCATTTCACTTTGTAAACACTGGGAATTTTCTGAACAAGACAATAGCATTTTAGTGATGCAAATTAACTCTGGTGACTGTGTGACCACTGCACGCATGACGCCTGAGTGTGCTAATAATTCTATGAGACTGCATTTCTTGAGCTCTCATTTCACTTCATCACCATCAGCACTGGGGAATTTTCTGGACACAAGCCATGAGCATTTTGGGAGGCACATTAATTCTAGTGACTGTATGTGAAGGGCTGCTAATATTGTTGTCACTTTACCTTACTTCGCTAAGGCACAATGACAACGCGAAGTAATAATTACAAGGCATAGGTGAGCCTTTTGCATTGGCCACTCCTGTAGCAAAATGACAATGCACTTCACCAGCAAAATTTTCATTCGCTGCATCTTTACTCGCCACAGCCTTGTTACACTGTTTGGACACCCTTAGGTCATCTGAGATTATTATCCCTAAATCCCTATCTTCCCTGGTGATTGTCAACAATTCCACCCTCCTGTGTAGCTCCCTGCAGGGTTTCTTCACCCCAGGTGCATGATTTTGCACTTTTGCATTAAATTTCAACTGCCATACCTTTGACCATTTTTCCAGCTTTCCCAGATCCTTTCTCATTCTTTTGACCCCACTCTAGAGAGTCTACTCTGTTGCAGATTATGGCATCATCTGCAGATAGGCAAACCTTTCCCTCCAGCCCTTCAGCAATGTCACTGATGAAGACATTGAAAAGCACTGGCCCCAGGACCGATCCTTGAGGCCATCCACTGGTCACCCTCTTTCCTCAGATTTGATCCCATTTACTACCACCTCTTGCTTCCTGTCCTCAATCAGTTTCTAACCCAGTTTTCCACTTTGTGGCCCATCCCCTGGCTCCCTAGCTTGTTCACCAGTCTTCTGTGGGGTACAGTGTCAAAGGCCTTGACTGAAATCAAGGTAGGCAATATCCCCAGTCCTCCTGATCCATCTCCTTCATCACCCAGTCAAAAAGTCAATCAGATTTGTTTGCCATGACCTTCCTGCTGTGAAACCATGATTCCATGGATCCTGTGTTCCCATGGTTTCCAAGTGTTCCATAATCCTTTCTTTAAGCAGTGCCTCTATAATCTTACACACTACTGAGGTGCGCTGACTGACCTATAGTTTCCTGCCTCCTCCCTGCTACCACTTTTGCGGAGAGGACTATATTTGACCCTTTCCAGTCCTCTTGAACCACCCTGTATTGGGCGACTCACTAAACAGGGCCACCAGTGGTGCTGCTAGCACCGTCTGTAATTCCTTAAAGAGCACCTTTCCACTCCTTTTGACTGTCTTGCATAAATTATCCCTTCTTGCATTGATTCTGGAATTGTACTTCATTATTGTCCTCTGCAGTTAGTTTTTGCATTCTGAGCTGCTAAAACCTGCATGGTATACCGAAGATTCTATAGCAAGCCTGGTGTTCCTGTGGACCCAGTGCCATACTGCAGACATCACTATAGGGCAGAGGATTGACTCACATGGTACAGTACAGTGCAATCACAGCATCCATGTAAGGAAAAACTACCAGTACTCAGTGTACATACTGAGTTCCCCTTCCTCAATACACCCTGTTAGCAATGTATTATGCCAAAATCCAAATGCCTTGTCAGTCTGTTTTTGTAAAATTGACTTGCATGTGAGTCACTCCTCTGCCACATAGTAATGTGAGCAGTACAGCCCTGGGTCCACAGAAACACCAGGCTTGCTACAGAAACTCTGGTACAGCCTGCAATTTTTAGCAGCTCAGAGAGCAAAACTAACTACAGAGGACAGTAATGAAATGCAATTCCTGAATCAATGCAAGAATGGGTAATTTATGCATGAAAATCAAAAGGACTGGGAAAGCTGCTCTTTAAATGTCAGTCTCTCTCTACCTCTCAACAAAATATTGCTGTCTTATAAGATGTCTTTTTCCTAGCAGTTGAAACTCTGCCTCCTATTCTTGAAAGTTTCATGTCCTGTCTTTCACAAAATGGGGTAATATATGCATGAAAGTCAAAAGGACTGAGAAAGGTGCTGACAGCAACTCTATCTTCTATCGGTTCCCATGCTTTGTTACAGAAGCAGAAGTAAGTTAATTTTGCAAAAAAACATACTGACAAGGCATTTTGATTTTGGCATAATGCATTGCTAACAGGGTGTCTTGGGGAAGGTGGAATGCAGAAGGCCTGATTCTAAGATGGCTTAAGCATGTCACAGGGTGACTTGCACTAAACCCTATGGCACAAATTGCACTTTGCAACATGTGTTACACCATTTGCTACTACAAGAGGTGGCTGTGACATGGCACAGGCCACCTGCACCAAATGGGATTATGCCACCGGCTACACCGGCAACTCTCGCGGCATGGCGCAAGGGGTTTCTGGAATTGATTATGCCGGTATTCCAAGAGGGCAGCTGGCAGAATCACAAATCATGATTCCAAGTAGGATCCAGCAGACATGGCATAAGGCAGTTAGACCAGCTTCTAGCTGGTCTAACCATACCTACAACCACCGGGACACACCACTGAGCCTGCTGCCCCTCCAGCCGACGCCCACAATTCCCCATGGGTGCCCGCCACACCCTCCGTGGCAGGGCATCCCTCTGTGGGCTGCTGGCACCCCTCACCCCCATCCCCATGCAGCGCCCCTAAGGGTGGTTCCCATCCCCTCACATGCCAGGTACCCTAGGGTGGTCCTGTGACCCCCTGATCCTCCCCAGCCCTGCAGGGCAGTGCTATGGTGTTGGGATGTGGGGCTCTGGGGGGCCATGCCTTGAGCTGCTTGTGCCCGTGGTCTGCGGCACCCATGATATGAGTGTGCCCTTCCTGTGGTGCAGCCCCTGCGGCTGCTGCAAGTTGTAGGGCATAAGTGCCGGGACTCTGCCTGTTCTAGAATATGGCACAGGGTCCCCAGCGTGAAGCTAAAATGTTGCAACTCACATACGCCAGTGAGTTGTGGCATTCATCTTAGAATCAGCTCTGTATGTTCATTGAGTACTGGTAGTTCTCCTTGCAAAACTGGTGTGACTCTTTGACCTATCGTGATGACTTCAGGAGACAGCAGCTCAGCAACTGAACAGCAAAGGCAAGTTGTTGCCTTGTAGCTTTCCCTCAAGGAGGCACACATGTTAAGCCTAAAACTCACCCTGGGCACTCAAAACAAGATGCTACTACTGTCCACAGTGTATATACCCCCTGGCACCCATAAACGGGTATCCAGCAAGTGCTAAGCAATCTGGAACAAGTAAGACAAAACTGGGAGCATATTAATGCTGGTGATTTCAACACCAATTGGCTATCCTAAGACACCCTTTTAGTTTGAAATCAAGTATCTGGTCTCTACCTCTCTCAACTGGCCTCACAAGCTACCAGATTTAATTACAAAACTGGCACAAGTACATTAATTGACTGGCTCCTGGCAAGCTGCCCAGAACACATCTCTGAGGTCACTGTCCTTCCGGACACCCTCAGTGATCACTCACCAGTAATGTGCACATGGTTGAATAAGAACATCACCAGTGCTCCACAGGTCTCTGAAATTGCTCTTGAGACCTGGGCAACTGGACTACTTTAGACAATACCTGAAGCTGGTGGCTTATTCACCACTAGACAGAGCTGAGGATGGCAACCAAGCCCTCAATTTCTTTGTCACAATGTTTAACAAGGCCTGTGACATCTTTGCCCCTATAAAACTAAATAAACTAGAGGGGCTATAAACCCATGGCTCACAGGCTCCCTCCTTGTGCTCATGCGAGAAAGGGATAATCTCTGGCATAAGGTCAACGTGCAAATTGGCAGATCTTATGGCTTTTAAGTCTTCCAGTAACAATTGCACAAAACTTATTCAGCAGGCTAAGGCAACATACTACAACAATCTTCTAAAAGGAGTTGGGGCCAGGGTAAGAAGTTCTGGGACTCTGTAAAATCACTCACAGGAAACCCTCTAAAGCTGATCTGAGGCTTATAATCACCGACACTGGATTGCACCAAAGCCTGGTGATATAGCCAATGCCTTTAACAGGCATGCTGATCTAAGCTTGATACTCCCCAGCAACTACCTGACCCCTCAACCCTTGATCATGTCCCAACCACCCCTTGACTCATATGGCCAAGAGCAACATACCCTCTTCTACTTCAAACTGATCACCAGATCTGACCCTACCAAATATGTTAAGCATGTACTAGGAAAGACAAGGATGGGGAGCGACCTTATTGACATGAAGCTGGTAGCACTTGCAGTAAACTATCTGGTGGATCCACTCACTAAAGTTTTCAATGCCTCACTAAGGTCAGGAGTGTTCCCTGACAAATGGAAGAAGGCATATGTCACCCCCTGTCCTCAAACTAGGGATGCCACCAACCTGTCTAACTACAGGCCCATCTCCATTTTCCCTCCTTTGTCTAAAGCACTTGAGGGAGTGGTCTCCGACCAGCTCAAGGATTTCCTTTTGAAATACAACCTACTTTGTGCCCAGCAACATGGGTTCCATAAAGACCATTTCACAGTCACTGCTCTGGTTGTCTATACCTCCAAAATCTCAGATGCCTTTGATGATGGACTGTCTGAAGGGTCCATCATTATTGACCTCACAAAGGCTTTCGATACAGTCAACCATCAGCTCCTCCTGCAATACCTACTCATTTTAGGCCTGTCCACAGACTTGGTCGCATGGTTCAGGAGCTACCTCAGAGGCGGACTCAATGTGTCAAAATAAAAGGCACTCTATCTGAGTCAAGAGAGGTGAGCCTTGGAGTCCCACAAGGCTCAATACTGGGGCCACTCCTCTTCAGTCTCTTCATTAACCCCTGCCTGCAATCTGCCCAGTGCACATCATATTATATGCTGATGATGCGGTCGTCTCCGTAAGTGGAAAAATCTACCCTCTGTCACCCACGAACTTGAAGCAGTTTTCACCAACTTGAGGCATGGTTCACTAATAATAAACTAATGCACAATTACAAAAGACTAAGAGCATGCTTTTACGGTCCCACAAAACTGAAAGAAATCTGTGAAACTGCAGGTACAGAGTAGCAGGGGGCTCAACTGGAGCAGGTAGACACTTTCAAATATCTCGGATTCACTTAGATACTGCCCTTTCATTCACAATGCATGTTGACCATGTAGTCAAAACAGCCAATGCAAAACTAGGTGTCCTGTATCCATACAGGCACTACTTGCTGTCTGAGGCCATAAAGATGGTCACAAGTAGTACAGTGTTATCTACCATCAACTCTGACAGTAATTTACAGCTCTGGCACTGATACAGCCCTCAAAAGGTAAAACCCTTTCTTAATAAAGCATGTAGGCTGATCTTGGGAGCAGACCATTTGACTCAAACTTGTGACCTTTATACAGCAACTGATTGGCTACCCTTCATCTCTGGGCCCAATACCTGGCCTGCCTTCTGGCAATGAAAGCCTTGCTCAGGCAGGCACCTGAAACTACCTCTTGTCTATTCAAACTAAATAAACCAGCTGTCAGTATAGGAAGGGCATCTAAGGGTGGGTTGGTGGTACCCCTGAAGCATACCTCAATTGCCCAGAGATCACTCTCTTATAGGGGAACCAAGTGGGTAAATAATCTCCCTTCTTGAATGTGGCAAGGTCAGCTCCTTCAAAGCTGGACTCAGAGCTTTCCTAGCCCATGCCTGTATTTGTGAGTGCCCCAACAAAACTAGCCAGTAAACTTACACTCTCAGTGTGCCCTGCCTATTATAACTCTAGCAGTTGAGTTGTCCCAAACAACTCCTCCCACCCACCACTCCAAGAACTACTGCTTAATTATCCCCCTTCTCCTCCACCACCATCACCATATCATGCCCCACCCCAGCCCCCATTTACCATATCCCTCACCATGCCACCCCCAACTGAACCACTCTTCCCTTTTTTACTCCCTACCCCCAGTCTGCACCATGGACCCTCCTAGCCATATGATAATGCCCCCTCAGGCTGCCAACCCCCACACCCTGCTTACATTCTCCCTCACCATACCCACCTCCCCCTAAACACTCTCACCTCCACCCACCGTGACTGCCCCACTAGTCCACACCAGGGACCCCTGTTACAACAACAAAGCCTCCTCAGACTGCCACTACATTTCAGCATCAAAAAAAAAACTCTTTCTGGTGGCCTTCCCTCTCATGCAATAGCTACCTGAAATGTGTCTCTTGTCCTGTACTGAATTTCTGAATTAACTGTTTTCTAAAGAATAACTGATGATGAAGTGATCACTTTAAATGATATGGCTAATCTATAGCCTAATTGGAAGTGACTGTTAAGAACATCACTACATTTTTTATATATGCTATAAACCCTCCTTGTTTGCCATAAAACCATGTAATCATGATATCATAGCACGTAAATGTCTGTTTTGTATACTGCTGTACTGTTAATCTCTGTTTCTGTTCTTTGTTTTGACTTTGAGCCTTTGTAAATGAGCCCTTGGCTCAAAGGTATTAATCCCAATCTGAAATAAATAAATAAATCAAAGTGCAGCAGGGCTAAAGCAGGGCTCAAAAACAAATCCAAATTATGGAAGGCAAAATAAACCTTGGCCAAAAATAAAAATGCACACAACCTTTCAGGTCTAGTACTGCATATGATTATAAGCTGTAACTTCCTAGACCATCATGAAAGGTGCCCTTTAATATCCTGGGGTGTATATCATCTGGCCCCATTGCTTTGTCCTCCTCAGTTTTATAAGTTCCTCCAGGACCCTCTCTGCTGTAGAAGGACTAGTGTTTACTCTCTCCCCATTGTTTCTGCTGCCTAGCTGTAGTCCATGTCCCTTCCCTCTACTGTGAATACCAAACAGAAGTATTCATTCAGTACTGATGCTTTTCTAGGTCACCCTCACGCACACCTTTACTCCCTTTGAAACTCAATACCTTTCCTGGCCTTCCTTCTATTGCTAATGTATCTATAAAATATCTTGTCCCCTCATTACTGTCTGGGCTAATCTCTCCTCTGTTTGTGCCTTAGCACTCCTATCTGCTTTCCTGCCTCCATCTGTCTCCCTAGGTACACAATCCTATAATCATCCTTCTGAGTCTCGTTGCATTTTCTGAAAGTCACCTTTTGTCCCTTGTAACTCAGCCTAATGCAATGATTTGTTGCTTCCACTATGGCTTTCCTTAGGTGTGCCCATCACTTCTCAACCCCTGCCCCTGGATCCATTCCAGCAAGGGCTTCTTTGATAGTCCTTCCCATCCTGCCCTCCTGAAATCCAGGACCATTGTCTTGTGTGGCTCTCTTATGACACTGTACCGATGCTGAACCACACTGCATGGTGGCCACTGGACCATAGATGCCCATCCACCCTGACTTCCTTTATCCTATCTCCATTGGTCAGCACAAGGTCTAAGATCACATTTCCCTGGTGGGCTCCTGAACCAACTGCCCAAGGCCTGAAGCGGCAAGGATTCCATGATGTCTCAGCGCATGCCATGTACAAAAGGGTCACAAGATTCCTGTACCAGCACAATTGTTGTTGTGCCAGGGTAGAGAATGGGGCAAGTGCTAGACTGCAATAAAGCACTGTGCTGTATACAGTCAGTTCCCCTTCCACAAGTCCACTGCTGCGCACCGCAAGTGTCGCATACCTGGAAAACTGATGAAAGTAGTTCTACAGGGTTGCTGCAGGTATGCAGCATGGGAGAGAGCTGCACCATTTATTTATTTATTAATTTATCTAAAATTTAACTGGGAAAGGCTCACTGAGCCAAGGCTCATTTCAAGGTGCGACCTGGGAAATAGGGCAGAGGAAATACAGTAGTAAGAACATCAAAAATATGCATGAAACAAGTTTGACATTATGAATTGGGGTCACCACAACCCAACCCCGATAGACCAACTTAGGGTAGCTGGTTCATTCCACTGGGGTGTCATATAGATGAGGCACACTGATGAGTCCTGGTAGGATGAAACACATGTCTGTGTCTTCTGTTGGCACCCTTTGCAGACTGTGTGAGAGGCCTTTTGGCACCATGCATTCCTACTTAAAGTTTTTATTTTATTTTTACATTTTGTGGTTTGCATATCTATCTCATGATGCTTTGCATTATGGGGTATATGTTATTTTGTATTTCATTGAAACTTGGCTTCCTGGCCAATGCCCTGTGGGTAACCCTTGCCTCAGTGCTAATGCACTAAGGCTCTTTGTCATTATGTATCACAGTAATACACATATACAGTATTTTATATGTCACAGACAGAATATACAGTTGCAATGTTAGGTGTAGCATTGACATATACAGTTACAGTATTTGCATAGCATTGGTTTATAAGTGCAGTGTGCGATAGGCAGCTATAAATAATATAGATGATAGACACTTTTGTATTTTCAATAGGTAATCAACATAGATGAGCTAATTTACATTGGCAAGTAAGGAAGCAGAGGGGCAGAGAGAGGTGTCAGGAGTAATGGCAACATGGGACCGAAATCTTAAACAGATCCAATGAGTGTCAACATTGCATGGGGAAATAGGCTAGGAATTGCATGTTGTTGTTGTTGTTGTTTATTCGCTTAATGGGTAAGCACACTGGAAAACTATTTCCTCTTACAGGTCGACCACATAAAAGAACATACATGCAAAAAGAAAACATATGCAATACAAATATATCAGACTAAAATGTCTTCATTACAAAAGAAGATAAATAATCATATAAAACAAGTACAGTTAAATTGTAGTTCAAGAAACATCCTTAGTTTATTTGCAAATACTTTAGCAGAGTGCAGCTGTCTTATATCACAAGGAATTTCATTCCAGATGGATGGAACAATATAAGCAAAGGCCCTCTGTCCACAATTAGATCTCATAAAAGGTATTTTAAAAACCAAACCATCTGTCCTGTGTCTGGAAAAATAACCCTCATCATAAGGCCTCAACAAATTTGCAAAGTTTTTGTGGGACTCCAGAATTAATAATTCTGTGTATAAATTTAGCTATGCAAAGTGAAAGTTAAATGGAACTGGAAGCCAACCTCTTTCAGAATTTGCAATGATGGAACAGTTTAGGATAGTTTAAAGCAATTTAGCAATCAATTGTAATAAAATAGATTTTTTAGAAATTATTGTAGCAGAGGCAGTATCGGTTATGATGGCAGCGTAGTGTACAATAGGAGCCCAACAATGATTAGAAATAGCTAACCTATATTCCCTAATAAGTGAACAAATTCTATATAATGGGGCCATTCTACAATGAATTCTAGAGGTTACCCTCATAAAATGAGGTTAAGTAACTTAAATTAGAATCTAATAAGACCCAAAGGTACTAAAATGTATCCACTTGCTCGAACAAAGATCCATCAAGGATTTAAACAGCGGACAATGACCCACAGTTCTTAATCTTGCCATGGTTCCAAAATCATCACTTTTGTTTTTACCTTATTTAGGATCATTCTGCTAGAAATAAGGGACAATCGAAAGTTGGACATTTCTTTTGATAGGGAATCACTTAAATCACCAACAGAGGGACCCTGCATATATATTACTGCATCATCTGCATAAAGAGTTAGAAAAGCATTGTTGATTACTTTCACTTGCTGATCAAAACAAAGAAAACAAAAGTGGTCCTAGTATGGAGCCCTGAGGGACCCCACATTTGACCATTGCAGATTCAGAAATAGCACCTCAAATTTAACTCTTTGTGATCGATCCTTTAAATAGTCCCCAATCCAAGCCAATAAGGACTGTCCTGCTCCCAAGGACCCCAGCCTAGAAATTAATAATTGATGGTTTACCAAGTCAAATGTCGTAACACTGAACATCAGGGCAGCAGTACTTGATTGGGGTTTGGGGACACTAGACTACCAGTGAAGAACAACGAGGAAAAAATCAGATTTTCATATGAGCAAGCTAAAAAGTATGTCATTAGGGATGACTATGATGATAGCACCTCTTGGCACAGACACTTGAGCGTGACTGCATACAAAGCCAGTGGCACACTGTCAGGCCCAAATGTCTGTGTATGCTGAAAGCCCAGTGTTTTGGTTGCATACCCCATTTATGACCACAGACATCTGGTATCCCTAATTTGTGTTTCAGCTTAGTCACCCAGGCAGTCTCCAGCTCTGGCAATTTTCAACTCCTTTCGATTGGCAGTTTTGATGTTGGCAGTACAGAGTGCCTTTGTGCATCTCCTGCAGCAAACACACAAATTGTGACTATGTACAGGGCCCTGAGGTTTATAAAATACAGATACTACACTGACAGCACATTTCTCATTCAAGTGACCTGCATAGTACACACACATATGACAAAACTGATTTTTGAGGGTATCTGACAGACAAAATGGGTGCTACACTGCAGTCACTTGGTTATTACAATGAATTGCCCAATAGTCATCCTATTGATGAGAAAACTGCACTCTCCCCATACAGTATATACACATTGCCTTCACAAAACCAGACATATTGGCTTAAAGTAAATCTTCTTTCTTTTCTTTCTGTCTTGTATGGTGCCCTTTTTCCCATTTTACTTTTCTTTAATAGTATTTTATTGTGAAATTATTTATTGTAGGCATCTTTCAGTATAGGTGCCACAAGGTTTTCTTCAGTAGTGCCAGCTATATTTGAACACCCATTCTTTAACATTACATTTGATTTTATTAAGATGAGCCAGTGTGCAACAGACATTGCATACAATTATTTGATAGGACACCTGGACATTAGGGTATCTGTAGCTCCAGGCTAAAAATATAAGCTCTTGGATGCATTTAGACACAAAAACTATAGTAATAACAGGAATTAACATTGGTGGTTGAAAGAGTGCATAATAAAGTATTTGAACATTTACATATGGTAGTCTGCAATTTTAAATGTTAGAGACAGGATTATATTTAATAGAAGTCTGAAAACCTGCAACATGACTGGGTAAAATTTTCCATTCAAGCAGCAGTGCATGACAGGGTGTGTGCCTGCCATTCTGGGACAATGTCTTGCCCCAGGTGGTTGGCACGAGGCTGTAGGCCTAGTGAGTCAACACCTAAGAAGTGATGTTATCCCACATGACACATACCATGGAGTGCATTATTGGTATTATACAATGGATCATTTTGTAAAAAATAGCTGAAAAATATAGTTTTTGTTTGTTTTGCTTTGTTTGTGAATGGTGACCTACAGAGTCATGACATTTGCTGCCATACCTAATTCTACCCTCCACTGCTGGGACGTCACCTACAACATATGCGCTACACCTCCTCCTCTAGCTGACAAGCACACCATTGCCTCCTTTACATTGCTCTGAGCTGGCTATCACTCTATGCTGCCAGACTATACCCTCTTGGCTTCCTTTGTTGATAGCATCATATGGTCTCAAAATCCCAAATTCTTGGCTAGATTTACTGATTCCACTTACCCCACCTATGCCCTGCACTCAGCCAATAAATTCCTCGTAAGTGTACCTAAGTGCAACACATCCAAAGGTGCCACTGCCTTTGTTCACCAAGCTTCCCAGCTTTGGAACACACTCCTCTCACTATTCACCAAGCTCCTCTCATACAGCCTTTAAAAAGCGCCTGTCGGATATCTTATCTCCTCGAGTCAATGCTAATGCTTTAAACCTCCATAGTCCAGTCACATCTGCCATGTGTCATTTCATCCTGTTACCTCCCTGACTGCCTTGTCTCTCTTATCCTGTTTGTCACCTCTATTCCTCACCTACCTGTACCTGGCTACCACCCCTGCACTCTCCCTGTTTCCGCCTGCCCCCTACTTCACCTTATGCTGCCTTTTCTGCCCTGTCCCACCCCTCCATACCTTATATTCCACTCCCTGTCTCCTTATGATATAACCCTCTTCCTTCTCTTTCAAATGGACTTATGACAATCCCCGTTATAATCCATGTCCTCATGTCGTCTCCTGAAACGTTTCTATCTCAGTCTACCCCACCATTGTTTATATTTCCTTGTTAATACACCCCAGCATAATAGTTATTTCCCACCTCTCTACATTGTTCTTTGATTACTGTACTAGCACTTACTGCACTTGCCTGTTATTGTCCATTTTATAGTTAGCCCTGATCCATGCTTTAATTGTAATTGCAATTGTTGTATTTGCCTGTTATCTTGCTGTTATTGTACCTAACTGATTATTTCACTGTCTCATATCCTTGCTGTAAAACACAATGATATATTGTTTCACTACCTTGTAACCTCCTGGGTCGTGCCTGAAAACAGTAATTTCTATGGCTAGTGCACCCTACCCAGTAAACAAAACGAAAATAAAAAATATATCTATTTAAAAAGGTCCACTGGTTTGTGGTTTGTCCAGTAGGTGGTGCTGCTTGCTAGATGATCAGCATCTTTAGCTCTTTCTCTCTCACTCTCTGGCTCTCTCTGATTTATGTCAGCTGCTCTCTTTTCAGAGGTTATTCACTGAACAACTCTGACCCTCCTCCAGTTCATGGGGTTTTGCTGGTGTGGAGAATTTGCCAGTATTTATCTGGCCACTGGGAGTGAAGCCACTGATTGGTAAGTATTCCAGATCACATGCTGTGCTTTTCAAAGCACATACACCAGACTAACTGCTGCCAAGTGAGGGTGTGAAGCCATTCTTAGTGACAGCTTCACTTTCAACGTCTTTTTTTAAATCTTCTAAATCAATGTGGTCATCAGGATAAATGGAGGAAAATGGAGCTGCCTATAGGTAAGTTCTTTGGAGTCACACATTGTGCATTTTAAAGTGCATGTACTGGACTTACTGCGGCAGAGTGGGGAACTGTGATGCGATCATAGTGATGTGGCCTCACTTTTAGGTTTTCTTTTTAAATGTGCTAAATAATCAAACTTAACCAAATTTTTAATGGCTACTGTGGGATAGTTGAGGGGTGTTTGGGTATGAGCTTATGACAGTGGGAGGAAAAGATGTTTTAAAAAAAATTGGTTATGCACTGGCAAAGCTCAGTGTGGTCATGCCAAATGAGGACATCTTGGACATGACAGAGTATTTTTTAAAGGAAAACTACGCATTCATATCATGTAAATTTTACTTGCTTCCATGTCAACAGATAACTCTTTTCATGTAGCTGTTAGAGATACAGTATATGTGATTGCTTTAGTTTATTTTCACTGTTCATGCTAGCCCTGTAATTATCCTAGAGGTCTCCATTTTCTAGTTGTTGAAACCTCATTATCCATGAGGCTGCATTAGCATATGAGAACATGATGAGTCTGCAACCTTTAGACTTTTCAGTATGCCTGTCTGCTTAATTAGTGTTTAACAAAACAAGTTGCAGCAGGTGTAAAATACTGCATTTACCTTAGTTAGCTTTGCAAAATTAGTTGTAATGTGGATTTATCCCTTTAACTTGCATTTGATTTGTGTGTTTCCAGAGTTTCTTTTCAGGATAATTGTACTTTCAGCACAGGGATGCATGGTACAAATGGGTGATGGAACTTCATGTTCTTATAAGCTAATGTAGCTCTCATGGTCAATGAGATTTCAACAACCATAACATGGAGACTCCTAGCTTAGTTACAGAGGACTAGCATTAACAGTAAAACTAACCCAAGCAAACACATATATCCTTAACAGCTACAGGAAAGAGTTGTCTGTTGACATGGAAATAAAAAAATGTACAAGATATGAGGGTGTAGTTTTCCTTTAATGTGCTATGTGGTCATGTATGTCCTGCACCTTTATACGATAATGCATAGATGAGCGAAGTTTGAAGCTCCACTCCATGAATGAATTTGTGGCATTCCTTCACTTTGCAGAGTTAATCCATTGTGCCAAGCCCAAATTCACCACAAAAAACTCTGCAAAATGTGGAGTTTGGTACAGAAGAAGTTGATTAACCAAAACTGTCCCTGGTGTGACACCAGGGACAGTTTTTATTTGAACAATTCTCTCTTCAAACTCCACTGGCAGAGTGGTGTCTAGTTGTTCCTCCACTGATCATCACCCACCATAAAAGAAAATTAGTGGTCCCACTCTACTGATAGTCAGCCCAATATGAAATAAAGTTCCCTGGTGTTTAGTGGTCCTCCCACGGCTTGCCAGCCCGATGTAGAATAAAATTCCTGATGTCTAGTGGACCCCTCCCCATTAATTGCTGGCCCTGGGTTAATGAAAAATCTTTCCTGGTGTCTATCAAACCCCTCCCTATCCCTGATCTCCTGTAATAAAAAAAGTCCACTTCATGGTGTCTAGTGGCCCCATCCCGATCCCTGTAATAAAAACAAGCATTTGTCAATGTTGAATGTTTGCTGCTTGTTAAATAATTTGTTTTCTCATTTTGACCCCAACCTTTGAAGATACTTGTTTATGGATTCACCTTATAGACTGACATGTACATGTACCATTTATAGTACATTGTCCGAAAAAAATACATTTCATCCAGGATTTTAAAATGACACATCACGTTTATGAGTTGGTGTGGAAAAATGGTTATGTTGACAGGTTGGAGTCAACATATTAACAGTTAGTGAAGTTATGAGTGAGCGCTGAGATAGTGTAACATTCAGTCATAACCTGGGCATTTTGCCATTTTATACACCAAATTTTCAGCATAGCCTTCTTATCGCACCTAATTAATCCAGCAGGTGAACATTTTCAAATCCCCACAAAACATCATTCACATTACCAAAATATCATTCTGCACTACAGGAATAAAAACACATTTTGGCCAGGATTTAAAAATGATAACTGTCCCATTCATGAGGTGCCGTGAAGAAATGACTATGTTGAAAATTTGATGTCAGAATATTGAAAATTAACAAATTACAACCTGCATTTGCAAATTTCAATGTAGGCTCATAACTTTGATGTTTTGTAATATTTGTAAGCAAAATTTTCAACATAGCATTCTTATGACCCCACCTTATGAACAAGGGTGGAGAACATTTTCAACTCCTACCCAATAGGTGATTTAGTGCAGTGACCGTGAAATCACCTTTTGGAACAGATTTGCCTAATTTCACTGCCATTGTTTATGATGTTGGGTCCCAAAAAGCATGTTGAAAATTTGGGTAAAAATATTCAAAAATGGTGAAGTTATGCTACTGTAAGTTCAAAACCGCATTGAAATACATTACACAACATATATTGATTTTCTGAGTTTGTGGTCCGGCTTTGAGAGTGAAGATGTGTCTGTGGTCCAGAAAGGATTATGATGTTGGACTGCTGTGGGTAAGTAAGGGCTGGGGGGTTGCTGATGGGACGTTTGGGTGGGGGAATAATGATGCAACAGACATCGATAGACAGTTTTCTTTACAGGACCTAAAAAAACATCAAAGGACAGTTTTCTTTATTTCAGATACATTTCTACATGGATTGGGCACCCCAGTGTTGGGCTTGTTAGTGAACGGGTAGGGCAACCTGAAGGGAGGAGTCAAGAGATGTGGTAATGGGGTTGGGCACCCTAGACATTACATCTTTAAAAATACATATATATATATTTCTAAAGATGGGAAGGTGGGCAGGTGAAAGACCTGGAGAGGACAGGGGAAAGAAGCAGTAGTAAGGGTGGGCACTCTCTGGGATGGCCAGCCACCTGGAGAGGACAAGGAGAAAGAAGCAGTAGCAAGAGTGGGCTTCTTGCTCCAGCTCACCTCTGCTCAAGTTCAAGTTCAAGTTTATGCAGGAAAGACACTGTTGAGCAAGCTCATTCACAAGGAGGTCCTGAGGCACATACATATACAGTTCGAATTACATAGACAGGAGATATAAAATGTAGAACAACAAAGAAAACAATATATATAATACAAGAGGTATACACAATAGAAGTCCTTATGCTATATATGCAGTACATTCCAGCTTTAACCTTGCCCTAAATTATGCAACACATTTCAGCTCAATAAGTAGAGGGCCAGTTGGTACCTAGGAAGTTGACTTGGTGTTGGGGCCTAGTAGCACCTACATATGTCTTTTAATTTAGAGATAGCTAGTGTTTTGTAGGAGTTAATTGATACGATGCTGGTTAGCTTCAGCATGGCTTGTAGTTGGTTCCAAATGTTTGGAAGGGCTTATGAGACAGCTCTTTGGCCAGCTGTGAGTACGTGTCCTGGGAACATCTAGTAGGATAAGGTCGGATTTCCTTAGGAGTAGGCGCTGGCGAGATGTGTATGAGAGACGCTAAATAGACAGGCAGTTTGTGGAGTAGTAATCTGAGGGTCCAAATGCCAGCATGCAGGAGGCATCTGGTGGCAAGAGAGGTCCACCCAACTGCTGCATAAAGGTCACAGTGGTGGGTCCTGTCATGGAGTTAGTAATGACGAAAAGCAAGTGATAGAATACGTCCAGTTTAAGATAGGCTCAAGGTTGGGAGGAGATAAAGATAATGTCTCCATAGTCAAGCAAGGGAAGGAATGTTGCTTGGACAAGTCTTTCATGGTCACGAGAGAAAAGAGGGTCCTATTTCTAAAAAAAGAAACCGTGCTTTAAGCCTCTTTGATAGATCCTCGATGTAGTCGTTGAAGGAAAGCTTGTTGTCTATCCACATACCTAGATATTTAAATTTAGATACGACTTCAATGGATCACCTAGGAGGTAACTATGAAGTTTTTAGGTGGGGTAGGTAGGGCACCAGGCAAGGCAAGTCTCGAGAAAATCATTGTCTTGGTTTTTTGGCATTACGAGAAGCTTGGCATTGATAAGGTTGCTTTCTAACTGGATAAAGTCAGCTTGGAGTGCTTCCTGACTTCAGTTAAGGACGAGCCTGTTGCATACAAAACCGTGTCGTCCATTCTACAAATGTGGGAATCCAGCTAATCAAGGTAATATCCTCCCTTAGAAGAAGAACCTTGCTCAATTTATTCACTCTGTCCTAAGTAGTCATTTTAAACCAGCCCACTCTACTTCTGCTACCCAATTTGTAAAGCTAGATCATTCACTAAACTGGGACTGCACCCCATTCTGGGATGGGAGGCATATAGCTCAATGGTCCACTGAATGTGTGTTGTTTAGCAGACAAAGAATCAATGGTTCAATTGAATCTGACAACAGATAGACCACTCAGTCCTTCCAGTCTGCCCATTTCTCCTACCTACACTATTACTATAGACTGTGACCAATCTGCAGCTTGTTTTCCTCCCCTTCCTTCCCACTATGATTCCCTTGCACTTATCCCATGCATTATTGAATCCCCAATGTTTTCACCCCACCAATTTCACTGGAAGGCTGATCCAGGAATCCACCGCTTATTCTTGTGAAGAAGTAGCTCTTCACATCTCTACTGAATCTACCCCTCCAGCCTAATAGCATGTCCCTTGTTTTTGAGCATTATTGCTTCTGAAAATATATCGCTCCTGTACCTTATTTACTCACATGTGGTATTTAAAGAATCTATCATATCCCTCCTCTCTTCCAGATTGTGCATATCAAGGTCCTTTGGTCTCTCCTTGTCAGGCTTTTGATGTGCAGACCCTGCACCATTTAGCTGCCCTCCTCTGGACTGACTCTGCCCTATGTCATTCTGGAGATGTGGAGACTGATTCTCAAAATGGGCTGAGACTGGTGCAAGCTGTGGCAAATAGCAGCTTGCACTGATATCTTGTGCACCAGGGACCCTGAGCTCAATTCTCAATTGGGTGGGATCCCAGTGACAAAGTCCCTCATCTTGCAGCACCCCTGACCAAACACCAAACAGACGGTGCATCCTGAGGTGTGTGGCATGCTGTGGGGTGCTGTACACTGTTCTAGCTTGTCCCTGGTGGCTAGCAGCCCCTCTATCCAATGTCCCTACATTCATGTACTGTAAACACTCCTGCAGATGTGGCGGCCCCACCTCCCCAGTCCCTGATGTCCCCATATTCATGTACTTTAAAACTCTCCTGCAGATGTAACAGCCCTCCCCAATCCCTTATGTTCCCATATTCATGTACTGTAAAACCCTCCTGCAGATGTAAGCAGCCCCACCTCCCTGATCACTGATGTCCCCATATTCATGTGCTGTACAAACTCTCCTGCAGATATAGTGGCCCCCCTCCCTGATCCCCGGTGCCTCCTTATTCATGTGCACTGTAAAACCCTCCTGCAGATGTAATTGGCCACCCTCATGATATCCCCAATTAAGTAGTAATAAATAAAACCTTGGTGGTCTAGTGGACCTCCCTCCCCAATCCTACTGTCCCCAAATAAACATCAGGAATAAAATCCCTGGTGGTTCAGTGAACCTTTACCCCCCCACCCTGGATAGCAGTACCCCCACCACCTGCTCCCCAACCCCAAACCCAGCGGTGATTGGCACAGCCCACCGCTCACAACCCTGACCAACCACTCACTGATTTCTCATGTGCACTGTATTGTATTCAGTACACACATTGATTGGCAGGTCTGTCAATCAATGGATGTGTACTGAATACAGTACAGTGCTCATTGAAAATCAGTTGGCAGCTGGACATGATGGTGAGTGGTGGCCTCCCAGTTGCCGGCTATATTTGAGGATTGGGGGGTAGGTGGTGGTACACTGCAAGCCAGGGTAGGGGAGGCTGGGGTCCACTGACCACCAGGAGATTTTTACCTGGACATTTATTCGGGACATCGGGATTGGGGAGGGAGGTCCACTAGACCACCAAGGTTTTGTTTATTACCATGAATTGGGAGACATCATGGAGGCGGGCAGCTACATCTGCAGGATGGTTTGTACAGTACATGAATGAGATGTTGGGGATTGAGATGGAAGCTGCTACATCTGCAGGATGGTTTGTACAGTACATGAATGAGATGCTGGGGATTGAGAGGGCCACTACATCTGCAGGAGCATTTTAAAGTACATGAATATGGGTAATCAGGGAGGGACTGCTACATCTGCAGGAGGGTTTTACAGGACATGAATATGGGACATTGATGATCAGGAGGGGCCACTAGATCACCAGGACTATTTAATGTTGGATTGGGGATTGGGAGGGTGACAGCAGAACATTGCCATAGTGCTACACTCTCCTGAGGAATATGTCTGAGTACCCTTAGACCAGCCCTGGCTGGCCTAACAGTACTTAGAATTTCTCCCTCTGGGAGAGTTTTGCAGTCCCACTTTCAGGGATATGACAGCCCAAGTCTGCTGCAAGTCTCCTAGTGCCATGCTGCAGCCCATTTTGTGGTGCAAGGCTGGCACAAGTCCCTTTGGCTGATGCAGCCTGAATTTGACATAGGTTGCTTTGTGAATAGCTCAGGGGCATTTTTGATGCAAGGTGTCACTTGTACCATTTACGCTGCGCAGCCTGTTACGTCAATCTCAGGGCTTTGAGAATTGGGCCTGTGGTCTGCAGAACTGGACAGAGTACTCTAGGTGGGATCTTGCCAGCAATCTATACAGAGGCAAAACCACCAACCTCTTTCTGTTGGTGATACCCTATCTATGCACCCCAGCATCCCACTTGCCCTACCAACTGCCTTGTCACATTGCCTGGCCACCATTGGGTAATCTGATATGATTACCTCCAGGTCTCTTTCCTTTTCATCATGTCCATAGTTCCTACTGCTGTTGAGCAAACTAATTGGACACCTAATGTTCGGGGTAAAATTAGTCATATCCAAGTTGGAGTAACTAATTATCAGTGATAGTCACATAAGGATTAACCCACGGCAGAGCATGGGTTTACTTGAGAATTAATCCATGCCTGGGGAGGGGTTGGGGCTTGGAGCATGAGGCCACAGGCTACAAGCTGCAGGCCTAATCTGCTGATCACCTTAATCTGCTTCAATGTTAGTTGGCATCCATCTGTATCCCTTCCCAGGACGAGGATGAAAACAGGCAGAATTTGTCTAGTCCTTCTTTACGGTAAACAAAACTAAATAAAATAAATAAATAAAATAAAAGTGCCTCAACCATGCATGCATAGATTAATTTTCAAGTTAACCCATGCTCTGGAGGGGTAATTCTCTTGCAACATGGATCTCATTGTGCTGTTGCTAATGGGCTCTGTGTCTCAGAGGGACTTAGTTTGTCTCCTGTGTCTCACCTGCAGGTCATGTTGTGCAGGCTGTGTCTCTCAGCGCTCATGTTGTCCCTGTGGTAGTCTCCCAATCACATGATTGTTGTGCAGTCTCTCTCATTGCACTGCCTTTGTTCCTGGAGTCAAGCTTTGCTGATCCCAGAACAAGCTGTATCCATCACAATGCAGATTGCAGGTTCGAAAAGAACCAGACTCACAACATCACTGAATGGGTGAGGTGAGCCTAATGTGGATGGTGGTGTTTACATGTCCAGACATGGGAATTTCAATGCAGAATGGCAGTATTCAGTACGAGGTGGGCAGATGTCATTAGTTGATTGAGCAACAGTTCCGACTGAACTGGGAGTACATGTCTGATCGCTACTGAGTGACAGTCTAAGCATAGTTTGTATTTTGGTGATCACTACATGGGGGTGCTGGCTGCAGTGTATGGTGGTTTTCAGCTGGTGTGCTGGAACTGGTAAGCAACCTCAGATGAAAGAAGTTCACAAAGCAGAGCACAACATGTAAATTGCCCCAGCACACAGCTCTTGCTGAAGCATGGTGCCGATAGCCTGTTCCAGCACACAGTGCTAATTCTCAATGCCAAACATGGATTAATTCTCCCAAGCATGAATTATTTGGGAATGAATCCATGGTCATTTGATTTGTCTTAGCAAACCAGCACCTGACACTGTCCATAGCCATGTTACAGTTGTTTATAAATTCCTTTTTAACTAGAGCTGCCACCTGATCATTTTCTAACTGACTTAACTATACAATAAAAGTCTGCTGCCTGCTACTGGTAGAATTTTCAGCAGCTGTTTGAATGTTTTTCTTCAGATGACCTTAAATGACCCTAACACTACCGGAAAAACACATTTTGAAAAATGTAAGATTTAAAACACAGTACAGTTCATATTTTTGTAATTCTTTCCCTTTTCATTACAGAGTACATCTGCATGAGAAAGAGATCACAGTCCATTATATTTAAGCAGCTCTGGCTGGTTGTGTACAGCTAACAACATAACCTCCTGTTTATGGCAACATAATTACCTCAGCAGCAAAATATTTTGATGCCCAGTGCAGAGAAGCAACCAGAGCAGATAGGGCAGAGATTCTGTTTTCATGCAAATGTCCTTTGTAATAAAGAAGTACGGGTTAAAATACAGAATTACAATTACTGACAAGGCCTAACTACACATAGATAACAGTGGTGTAATCTGCTGTCACAACAGACTAGTTAGAACAGTAAGAACAAGACTGCAGAGAGTAAGCAGCAGGAGCTGTAGAAAACTGCTAAAACCGACACACAAAAAGCTGCCCACTGCGTTATTGGGTTACAAACTCAGTGGCAGGGAGTGGAACCTTGATTGCACTTTGAGGAGTGTCGATGAAGAGTGTTTCCCAGATGCATGACAGGCAGTGTTGCTGGGAAACAGGAACAACTCAGCGCCAGCTAGGACAACATCACGAAGGAGCAAGTGCAGGGAAAACATGAGGTCAGCAATTATAAAAACAACATATAGGTAGTTGCTTTTTTGTTAAAGTAGCACACGAACATTGTAGCACAACATTTGGAGGAAAGACATGCAGCCTTGTGGCGTTTTGACTATGACATTTGGCTTAATACTGTTTTGACCTGAAAGATTAGTTCTCAGGAACACTTGGGCAGACTAGATGGACCTTGGTCTCCTTTTGCTGACATTTTTCCATTTCTATGTTTCTAAGATGTTTGCTGTACTACGGTGGCTATGGTTATAAGGTAGCCTCATTTATTGCATGACCACCTTCTAGCACACTAATCATCCCAGTTCCAGTGGGTGTAGGGTTGTTTTTGCCAGTTGTCACTTTAGGCAAAATGTCATCAGGCTGAATGGATGTGGCGAGGTGTAGTTGGGCTGGGTATCTTTCTATAAAATTGACGTGGAACCCAAAAGCACCTTGTGTGTGATGCTTTTATAAACCACTTAAGGGTTTATGAGGCATGCACACCTTGGGTGTAAAACAAAAATGGAGCATCTGTTTGACCATTTTCCACCTCTGGGGTGTGTGAATGGATGTTGGTGTAGTACTGTCATGTGGGTGACCACGAGTGGTGGTGCAGCGGTGCTGTCAACTAATGGTTGGTAGGCGGCGAGATACTCTGCACATATGCACATCTCTGTGTGCACATGCACACTGTCCTAGGGAAGGGAGAAACAAGAAAAAACTCAATGTGCTGGATGACAACTTCCATTCCTGCAAGTCCCACACCATCTACTGGGCTGCCCAGCCGCATCCCAACTAAACTCCTCCTTGGATAAATCTGGGGTCCCAGGGGCCCCAGGATATGGCAGTGTCAGTGGTGAGGAAGAAGACAGGCTGAAGGGACAGGCTGGGCACAGGAGAAAAGTAGAGTTAATAAAAATAATCATTACACACCCTACCCATACATTGTTCTCTATACAAGTTTGTGATTTACATTTTCCAACAGTTGCTCCAACAGTGTCAAGTGCTCCTTTGAGGTAATAGGAAATAATCTGCAATACATAACTAAATCCTAAACACACTTTTTTCTTCCTTTCCATTTGTGATGAGTAAATTTAGGTTTGATTTTATTTTTATACTGAAAGACATGTGGCAAACTACCCATTTTCAAGTGTGTCCAGTCAAAGATACATAGTCAAGCAGTGGTACATAAAGAATACTAAATACAGGGTACAATGCATTATACAATAGATTTTACAAAGTGTGGACGGAAAGTGGATGGAAGGACCAGCAAGGTGGGTGAAGAGCGAATAAGATGAGACCAAGAAATTTACATTGGAAAATGAGGAGAATCTTAAAAGGATAGCAGAAGAGAGTAGTGTAATATGCACAAGGTGGGAGTATGTTGTGTGACAGCTGTGCATTGAGGGAAGAAGTAGTAGAGACTTGGGGGTAGATGGTAGAGAATATTTAGATGGGTGGGCTATTGTTATGGGCAAGAGTAGGCAGAGTTGGCCAAGAGGTGAAGTTTGAGGTGGGAATTTGAAAGTATCAGTGGATGGTGACATAGTAAGGGTGGGAGGCCTGTTAAAGCCATGTAGCCTCCTGGCAGCGAGGGAGTGGAGTCCTTGAGTAGTGTGGAAGAATGGAATTTGGTAGGTGCTGAGAGAGGAAGCTGTTGTGTGTGTGTGTGCTGGTAGGCCTGTGAAAGTCAGTGATGATGGAATTTGGGAGCAGACCCTGGTGCATTTTAAAGAAAAATGTCAGGATGTTGTAGTGAAATCTGTCCCCTAGGGGAGCCAATTATGCAGCTTTGTACAGGTCGCATGATGTGTCTGTCAGGGAAGGCCTGCAACAAATCTGATGATGTTGTGGTAGGTGGCTATAAGTCAGATGGGTTTTGGCAGGTGGAAGATGAGTAGACAATGGATCCGTAGTTTAGAAGAGAAAGCAGAAAGCTATTGGCGACCAGTACCCTGGTGCTGGGAATGAGGAATTAGTTAACTCCATGCAACATCCCTAGCCTTAGTTGAATTTTTTGATTAGTTGGTTGATGTGGACTTTGTATGTATGGCGGCAGTCTGTGTATACCGAGGTATCTAAAATCTGTGACTCTTTCAATGTTGTTGCCATCGTTATCAGTGAGTGTGAAGTTGAAATGATTGTTTTTCTGGTGCTAGGAAAACTATGGACTTTGTTTTTTTTGGCATTAGGGGTGAGTCCTTGGAATGAGAACCAGAAGTGGTGTTTGCTAAAGTCGTGCTGGTGTTTGTCATGGAGAGATTTGGGACACTTGTTTTTGCAGAAGAGGGCTGCATCATCTGCACAGAGGATTCATTTTGTGTGATTGCAGGTTACTTGGAGAGAATTTATGGTGAGGGAAAAGAAAGGAGGCCAAGGATGAAACCTTGATCAGCTCAACATTTGATTGGGCATTTATTGGAGTTCAGTCCTTTGATAATGGTGAAGTGTGATCTATTACTGAGGTAGTTCAGGAACCAGTTCAGAACTTTGTCAGAGAAGTGGAGGTGGAAAGGGTATAGCTGAGTAGTGGTGGTCAACAAAATCAAAAGGCTTTGGTGAAGATGACTGTCGACTGGTGAACCTTAATCAACAGAAGCTCCAAATCTGCAGCACCATTTTGAAGCCATTTACCTGATAATCCATTGACAACCTGGTGAACTGATAAGGAAAAGTCACCAAAGACTTGCTTGATAGACATTCTCAGACACCAGGGATACAGGACACCTCAAACTTTGCTATAAAAATAAACTATGCCATGAAAGCCAACATGGCACAGGCTGTGAACCTCAGCTCTACAATATCAACAGGACCGACTACTAAAGAAGGAGAGCCAGCATAATCTCAGTGGAAGAACTATTCAGATGCTTTAAAGCAGGAAATGAAATGGGTTTCACTACTGTAAACTAAAAGTTGAGCACCATCCATTGGACAGTTGAACACTTATCTACTAAAATTATGGCCCTGGCTAGTAGACTGGAGCAGGTCAAACATCATGTCAGCCACAATAAGGAAGTTCTCCTCTCAAGACACAAGAAAATTAAAGTGACCTGAGAGACAAAACTTGTTTGTTTGGAAATCACAGCCGCTGGGAAAATATTAAGATTGTTGGTCTCCTGAGGGTTGGATGGGGATTGCACCCAGAAACAAGCCAGGCTCAATGAGCCTTTCCCAGTTACCAAATTTTAAATAAATAAACAGTTTGGGACACATTAAAGGTCTTTGTGAGGGGTAGGGTGATGGCATAAACTGCCAAATTAAAGAAATAGAATATGGAACACCTCCAGCAGCTGGAAAAGAAAATAAAAGATATTGAAACAGCACTGAAGAAAGATATGATTCTGATAAATATTCTGCCTTGACAAAACCAAGAATAAGATACAGTGAGCTTACTTCTCAGCAGATAGAATGTGTCCTTATTTTCCAAAAAGCTAGATATTATGAATCCAGCAATATGTATGGCTAATTATTGGTTTACCAGCTTAAAAAAGAACAAAGCCCTTAGATGTATAGATGCCTTAATTAGTAAAATGGAATGTCTGCTCACTGAACAAAAATACATTAATGCAGAAGCGTTGAAATTCTACACTACCCACATATCTCAGGTAGAGATAACCCTGTAGTTAATCCAAATGGGCATCAATTTGACTTCTAAGGGCCCTCCCCAAATCAGAGGAGCAAGATAGGGAGAACCTGGAAGGAGCATTCATGAAACAAGAAATTTTGAGCAGCTCAAGGGAAACTGACTTCTGAGCCCCTGGACCCGATGGGTTACCAAATAGAATTTTATTAAAAAAAAGTAGCAGCAGACATTCTTAGACCCTGATGAAAAACCCTGAAAGAGACCTTAAAGATGAGAAGCTCCCAAATCATTTGTTGAAGCTACAGTAATGGTATTACATAAACCTTCCAAGTCAAGGGGACCAGGTGGGCTTATATCGCCTCATTTCTCTGTTCAATGCAGATTTCAAAATCTATACCGAAATCTTAGCTAGCAGGCTAGAGCAAATTCTACCCAAAATTATTCTCACCTGACCAAGCCAGTTTGTGAGAGAGACAGAGGAACACATATCAATATAAGAGCTGGTACAAATCCTGGCTAGGGGCCAGTGTAATAACACATACTATTTCACTTGATGCTGAGATGGCCTTTGGTTGGATTGAGTGGGCCACCTCTCGCATACTATGGGCTGTGTGGGTTTCGTCCATAATATATCAAATTTGTCCAGGTGGCTTATTTAAATCCCACAGCAACTATCCAGACAAATGATTGGGTCTCTGAACATATATCCTTAGGCAGGGGCACCACCAAGGTTGTCCCTTGTCACCTCTTCTTTTGATATTATACTGGACCCCTGTCAGGTTGTAAAGTTAGTTGGACAAAATCTTTGGTGATTCCCTTTGTGACTGTGGACATCAGGAGTTGCACACAGCATTGCCATTCTAATCAATAGATTCCAGCTTCAGATACATAGGGATTAATGTGATCATAATAGTTCTGAGCAATCAGGATCCCGTCATTATGGTGCCATAATTTCATCACCGGTGATGGCAAAACAGAAAGGCAACCTGCATTCACAGCACCAAGTAAACAGGGTGCCCTGCGTGTTGCAGGAAAAGCCAGTGCTGTGGCAGCATCTGTGGTACACCTGCCCTACCACCCTGTAGCACTCCCAATGCTACTGCATGGGAGGAGGGGTGGGGTCCATGGGCAACATGTCATTGATGCCCCCTCACTGGCTGGGTGAGCATTGTGCTACCAAATGGTCCATGCCCACATGGGCGGCATGCACTGTTGACATGGCTGTCATCCATGTGGACTCTGGAGGTGTGGGGGGTGAACACTGTAGGCAGCCATGGGCATTGGGCAGCCTTTGACACTGCAGCATAGGACAGTTGCCCGGTGTGGATGCCATGTCCACCTTTACTTTGTGCCCAGTTTCCTCTACTTGTGCCCACAGGGGTACATTGGTGGGAAGCACTCTTGTCTGTGGTGCCATCCCTTGTTTCCCCCCTCTGGTAGCCCAGGTGATGTTTGTTGAGGAATTCTGCAGGGTTTGGTTTCTGTGCACCCTTGCCAGTGCTGCCATTGGCGGTGCTTGCTCCCCTGCATACTGTTGTTGCAGCTTTTGTCTTACAGTCGTTTTGCTGGCACTCTCATTGATGGCGGTGCTTTTGAGGGTGCGTTCCGGGGTGGAACTGACCAAAACTATTCAGGTCTCTATGAAATGAATTACCCACCTTTGTAGGCAAAAGTAAAAGAATGTTTTAGCAAATGGAAAATTTTGCCTCTATCACTAGTAGGTAGGGCCAATGTACTTAAAATGACTTTGTTGACAAGATTCCTTTACCTTTTCAGGTCCTTCCAGTCAGTGTCCCCACAAATTTTTAAACAATTGCAGTTCCTCTGAATTTATTTATTTTTTCATTTTGGTAACTGGGTGAGCCCACATTGATAGGAATAAATCTTTGTTTACCATTGACGCCAGGCTTCGTCTGGTCCAGACAACCTTTGTACCACTCTTGATTATGCTGATATCCTTTATGGCCATTGTTCCGACTCTCTTCTACAGCAATTGGACACACTATATCACAGAGTAATATGATTAATTTCAATTGCTCATCATCGCATTTACCACTGTGACCTATATGCCTCACTGAGTTGACATCATTAGCTACTAGACAACACTCTCACTCCCTCACCTAGCTATATGAAGCCCTCTTGTTAAAGCTCCCCATATATAAATAAAACTTCTGGTGTTCTGTCTCCTCAAAGAAGTTTCAAACAACTACTTGCTAGCAAGTTGCATGCTCCTACATAATGGCTGTCTGACTGACTGGAAGCTCTACTCTCTCCTGCTTCCGGCCCATCTATCCAAATATGTTTTCTACATGGTTTCTAACATATTTGTGGCTTTTCTTTACCTGCATTGTGTGGCATATAAGTTGGAGGTTCTTCTTGTGGGGAAAAGTCTCACCATGGAAGCTGATATGAAATCCTCGCCACCCAAACACACTCTGCCGGTGCCTGACAAAGCTGCCTAAAGACCAGGCCACATCCAAGTTGGCAGTGACACCAAGCGCCTCACTGAGGAAAGATTCCTCACTGAACTGGAGCCACTGAAGACAGTGCTGTTAACCATTACTGAATCCCTCCAGCAGATGAAGGGGTCCATTGATTCTCTCACCTGCTGGATGGGAGACGCTGAAGCCCGCATGCCCTTGCTGGAAGACTGGCAGCGAGAATGGATCCAGAACTCACCCAAGTGTGGCAACGCTGCAAAAGCTAGGGGATCATCTTGAAGACTTTGAAGCTCGCAGCCGACTCAACAACTTAGTCATCCTGGGGCTATCTGAACGGCAGAGATCCCCAACGTGATTCTATTTGTGCAGAAGTTAGGTAAGAGCATTGTGGGGCTTTTGCCTAATGGCCCTACATATATCATCGAGAGGGCTCACGCCTTTTAAGGCCTATGCCACTGGAGGGTGCAACTCCTAGGCTGCTGATTTTTAAATGCCTCAACTTTCTGGATAAGCAGCACATTATCTTCAAAGCCGGAGACACAATCCATTAAGTGGGAGGCACCCCTCTCCTAATCACTAAGGATCTTCCTATATTAGTGTGGCAGAGGAGGAAGGAGTTTGATCCCACCATGTCCAAAATCATCATGAGTGGGTATCTGCTTTTGTATGCGGTACCCACCATATTGCAAGTGCAGTATTGAGGGAATGGAAGAGCTTTGAAACCCCTGCATAAGCTGTCCAGGAGCTAACATCCTTGTACCCTGAACTTTTCAAACCAGCATGAGGACTATTCATTGGAATATCTGGGTAAGTGCCTGCCTGGAACTTAGCTCCGCTCGAACTGTTTATTTAGTTTTTGTTCCTTGCTATTCCCAAAACATAGACTGCAGCTGGGATTAAATGGGACTCTCCACTTCTTGCCTGATTTCCATATGTTCTCCTGAGAGGCACCGCTGATCAGACGTGTACACTGAGCACGGACCTTTCTGAGCTCCCTTTTTTCCACAGGCCACCCATGTGCTGCATGCTGACTGGTACTCAGCCCAGATGTACTTTTGTGGACACTGCGGCTAATACGAACAGTACCCACTGTAGCTAGAAGCCGTAGATGTCATTGGCGTAACAATGTCAGCAAGCACATGTGGCCACTCTGTATCTTCACCTCAATGCCCTTGGAGTTCAGGAGAAGATGACCTGGTCTTCCCTTCTTCCTGGCTACTTCCCCAGCTGGCTGGCAGTGTTCATTTGGCTTTTTGGACTGCTTGCCTTCCTTTTTAAGTTGTGGACTCCTCTGGCTTTATCCTTTGTAAATGCAGTTTCCAAGAACTCTTATGGACATTGTATTATTGTGCCTGCTACATACCGAAGGCAATTTTTCTCGGGGCTATGTACACTGGGAGGGCTAGTATTGCCTTGTTGCCACTCCTGTTTGCCTCACCTACATGCCACATATGTGGTCCCATCCTTCAGAGCTCCTGGGTGCCTGGACCCTAAAGTATCTGGGAGGGTCCTATCTGTGACAGTGATGTTAAATGTGTTTATTGAACTGGACCCTATAATGTTATTTTTGCCAGTTGATGTTTGTCTGTAAAGGGCTACTGGGTTCTTTAGGATGATATAATGTTCTTTGATGCCCTGGTTTGTACATCTCTCAAGTTAGCGGGTTTCTGTATTTAAAGTTATAAAATTTTCGGAAGGTATTTTCATGATGCCAATAGGCAAGGGGTGTTTGTTTTTTTTCCCACTTCATTTCTATGTTCTAGCACTAGGATGTTTACTGTTTGCCTGACTTCTTTGAATATGGATGGGGAGTGTGAAAGGGAGGGCAGCATGTGTAACATCATGAAGGGAAAGAATTTGGGAGACTGGGGCTAGATTTGTATATAATTGAATGTGTGTGTGTGCATGTGGGGGTTGTTTTTGGGATTGGGGGTGGGTTTGTAGTCTGTTTTTGAGTGGTGGGATGTCTCTGCTCCTATGTGGTCTTTTGGGGATTGGGTCCAAAGCACACCATGGGATCTGGGATCAGTTGTATTTCATGTTTTCCTTCCAGCAGCTTTATCTTATCTAAACAGTTTTATGACTTGCAACTATAGATTTGTTTCTTGGAATATCAAGGTGCCCAAAACAAAACAAAATGCCATATGGTTCTGAGACACCTCAAACTGCTTCAACCTAGTGCTACCCTGCTACAGGAAACTCATTTATGCAGGGATGATGTCCTCTAATTCAGAAGGGAGTGGACAGGGCAGGGTATGGCACAGGAGCCAGTAATTGAAGAGGAGGTGTTGCCATTCTTATTGACTGAAAGGTACCTTTTGATCTGCTGCAGGAGATCTGGGACCCAGAGGTCACTTCATCTTTTTACACTGCAGGCTCAGACTATTGGAATTAGTACTGGGATCAGTCTATGGCCTCAGTGTAGACTCCCCAGATTTTTGCCAGTCTCCTATCCAGCTTGCATCGTGTCTGCATTTACCCGATAATCCTGGGGGGACTAGAATTTAGTTTGTGACTCAGACCTGGACTGGTCAGGGACTGTCAGGAAGGGCTATCCCTGGGACAATGGGGCCTGCATGATCTGCTGGACATGGCAATCTCATAGACCCATGGCACCTTCCCTCCATGTGTCAATATACATTTTATTCAATACTTCACGCCTCGCAAGACAGAATCGACATTTCTTTATTAGTACTTCTATTGTGTCTGGTCTACAGGCTGTGACATACAACCCATGGTGGTCTCTGATCACATGGCAGTCTCCTTAGTTCTTAGTCTACTTTGGTTGGAAGAACAAGACTCCACATGGAGGTTGAACACTACCCTGTTCAGAGACCCAGATGTCCTCGCAGCAGTCAAAACCTTCCTGCAGAATTTTTCCTAACCAGCGAAGGTTCAGTCTCCCACATGGATATGTTGTGGGGGTGGCCAAATGTGCAGTACGAGAGAAACTGATATAAATAGCCTACACCTATAAAAAACAGAGGGTGAGTAAGATGGACAGTTTGCTGCAGCAAATTAGAACCCTTCAGGGATCCCTTTCTGGCTCTTGGACCCCGACACTTGACACCAGTTGAATGCCCTGAGAGCTCAATATTTCAGCCTCCTGGCTGAGCAGGCTGATTTAGTTCTTCAACACAAGAGACTGCATTACCTGGAGTCAGGGAGAGGCAAGGAAGCTACTGGCCCTCCACCTTCGACAGATTGAGGCGAAAACTGCCATACACTCCTTCAGCCGGACCAAGAGGGCCAGATCCTCACCTGACCTTGGAAAATTACAGATGGATTCTGTCAGTACTACCAATCCCTCTATGCAGCTGATTCCTCCTCACCCAAACTCCTGACCATAGGTTTTATAGGTTTTAGGTAGGTCAGAGCAAAGAAGACATGTAGTCCATAGTGCTCACCAATTTCAGCACCCCTGTTTTATGCTGTTTAAGTGTTTATCCAACCTATGCTTAAATTTATCACAGATTTTACTGGCCACCACCTGTATAGGAAGACTATTCCATACTTTTTGTATCCTCACTGAGAACCAGCATTTCCTTCCAGTGTTGTGATATCATATGCTTGCGATTTGTAGAGTGTGCCCTTGTGTTGTACTTTGGTCCCTAGTGTCCAGATCTAGCAGATCCCACAAGTCGGGGTCAGAGAAGGCTTTATACACCAAACACATATCCCCTCTGAGCCTACGATACTCCAGACTGTACATTCCAAATTTCATCAGTCTATCCTCATATTTCAGATTTGTACCCCTCTAATTAGTTTAGTTGCCATTCTCTGTACCCTCTCAAATGCCCTTATTTCAGTTTTACTAGATCAAGAGATCTGAATATCAATCTCACTAATATCATAGTGCATATTGCACACAACAAGAATCTACAGAGAGAGTGTGATACTAAATAATCACAAAACTGTTATTTCAAACTAAAGTATTGCTGTATCCACACCCTGGTGTCTTTATGTTCATGAAGCCGTGGGGCAGAAAGTGCATGTCCATGGATTACATCCTGGTTTGTATCCATGAGATGCATCTTCCTCATTGCCCAGCAACCACAGAGCCTACCAGCAGGCCTGGGTCATGTTGCATTGTTGAAGATCTGGGCTCTTGAGTCTCTGACCCACCCCTTGGCTCATTAGTATACTTAAGTCATCAATATCAGAATGACCATGCAGCACTGAGAGAGGCTGTGGCAAGAAAGGTCATAAATACACTTCTAGAAGGTAAGCTGCTCTTGCTCTGGGACACTGGTGCTCATTGTGTCGTGTCAGTCTTACATTTTCTAAACATTAATACTTCTGTACAATTCTACCCAGGTTTGAAAAATGAAAAACATGGAAAGCACATTGTGACACATCTGTTAAACAGTATTTGCAAGTGAGTCAGAACCCTTGTAATTTTCATTCAGGAAAAGTTTCAAGTATGAAAAAGCATAGTGTAAAGCATTAGTGGTTATGCATATTTCTCGTATAGCTCAGAATGTTAAAACTAAAAATAGGGAAAGAAACTGAAGTAATTTGAAAACTGAGTCACTTACACTAATCTGAAATCATTCTCCACAGATAGGATGGGTATAACATTACAAGAAAAGCAAGCATGATAAAACACATAGGGCCACTTTGAAGGTAGGTCATTTTAAATCCACATGGAGCAACCAACATTTTAAAGTTACCTAACAATGACTGAAATAAACTTTTTAAATATATCATAACTCTCAGTCTGCCAATTAACTGAAAGACAACTCAGAAAGAACACT